>OX453005.1:19433809-21933809 GCA_949699075.1 Asteroscopus sphinx
TTCTGTTCCCGACTTGACGTTGAGTTTTGTAACACCCTGTATATGTGATGAATGATTTCTGGGATTAACTCAGAAACTACTAAGACGATGGTTGATTGTCGAATAAGAAAGAAAGAAAAATGTATTGCCACAACAAGACGACATGCGGTAGGTGCACATAAAAAAATACTTAATTAGGTACATTTCTTGAATCATTTTATCAATGTATGATACCTACTTTGCATGTCGTAGCTGCGACAAAGAGGTCGACACTCAGCATGATGCTGTAATAAATATCAAGGTTCCAAATGTTTACGAAAAAATCACGTAACTATCCACTATACGTTGTAATTTAACGTAGACCAAATCGCAGGCGATAGCTAGTTAAAAATAACGGGTTGATTTATTAAACACTAGCTTATGCCCGCGACTTCACCCGCATGAGTGTCGTTTATCGTGCATCCCTCGGGAACTGTTCATTTTCCCGGGATAAAAAGTACTAAGTAGCCTATATGTTAATCCGGGTTATGTTCTATCGGTATGCCAAATTTAATTAAAATCTATGCAGTAGTTTAGCGTGAAAGAGTAATAAACATCCGCACAAAGTTTCACGTTTATAATATTATAATTAACAACATAACATAACATCACGCCTGTATTTCCTCAAAGGGGTAGGCAGAGGTGTAAAATACACCCACATATCGCCAGTTATTTTATAAGTCCCATGTAATAGAGGGTGAGCCTATTGCCATTAACCGGGCACAAATCCAGACTCCGGGCTGCTACTGAGAATTTCCTTATGAAAAAACCCAATATCACTTTGCCCGACCCGGGAATCGAACCCAGGACCCCACTCTCAGCAGTCGCGCTTACGACCACTAGACCAACGAGGCAGTCAGTTAGTCTTTATAATAATTTATGTATAATAGTATAGTTTTTAGGATTCCATACCGCAAGAGTGCCAACGAGACCCTGTTATTATCAGATCTGACCATCCTAGCTGTATCTTTTTAACCGTAATATGGTAGCTAGTTCAAATTTTGCCATGGCAAATACTAAAACTAAAGAACCGGAGTGACCGACATAGCTTGTAGAATCAGTAAGCTGAAGTGGCAGTGGGCTGGCCATGTCTGTCGAAGGACCGATGGCCGCTGGAGCAGACGAGTCCTTGAGTGGAGACCGCGAATCGGCAAACGCAGCATAGGGCGCCCCCCTGCCAGGTGGACCGACGACCTAAAGAACGTGGCTGGGGGGGACTGGATGCGGAAGGCAGAGGACCGAGCGTTGTGGCGCAACTTGGGAGAGGCCTATGTCCAGCAGTGGACTGCGATAGGCTGAGTTGATTGATTGATTGAAATACTAAACAATAATAAATATCTTAGACATGTGTGGTGATACGGAATCCTTAGTGCGCGAGTCCGACTTGGCCGGTTTTCGATTTTAATGTTTTTCTTTTACAACGTTCAAATAAAAACGTAAACACGTAGTAAATACGCTTTATCTTTATTATGATATGTAATATTTTACTCAGTTGATGAAAGCAATAAAAACTAGCACACACACAACCAAACTTTTTAACGTAGTCATAAAGTGTACATAATTTTCAAAGGCTTTATGAATAGATCACCTTGTGTATTTTTGCCTAATATTTCAGTGTGAAATGCGGGTGCAAAAAAATGGTTAAGAAGCGTGAGTTTTTGCATTATGATGTATTATCGTGTAGTTATGGACAAATTTTATGCGGGATTTTTACTAACGACACGTGTGCGTATTTGGAACTAAACAAGTCCCATATATAATTCGTCGTAAACTACACGATACGACAAAAACTCATGCCCGGGCTCAGTGGGGTAATTGTGTAATGCATTCACATGGACATTATATTTCATTTTGAAATGACAGCAATAATCATTGCGTGGTAGATAGTTGCCGATAAGACGAATTGTCAAAACACACGGAGCAATGAACATTGAAATCCTATTGATTGCGATCGTGAGTGAGTTACGCAATTCGGCAGCAGGTTAGATTTAAAAAGTAAATCGTTCGATAGCTCTTTACCAAAGGCTATTAAGATTAATCACAATTACAAAACTTTTAATCTTAAACCCAACAAAAGAATATTGTATTGTGTGTATTAACAAAATAATACTGTTACAATCATAGGTATATGTTTAATAATAATATGTAGGTATGTAATATTTCGCTTCGCATGCGTAAATGCGTTAAATGTAATAAAATAATTATGTAATACTAGTTATTTTTTATTGACCAAGTATTGTATTCATCAAACTGCTTTTATATATTTAAGGTTTGCTGATAGAATAAAGTTTTTTCAAAGTTGTATCTATAATTACCTAGTTTTAGAGTAGTTATTTTCGTTTAAAAACTTCTAGAGTAAATAATATTAATGTTGAACACACTACACATACCAATTCAATAGAGCCATTGATTGATTCATTCCATATTAGTTGTGAGGTATGTGAGTCTTACTTCAATATTTATATAGTTCGGAAATATAAATCAGAGTAAAGTAAATATGAAATCACGTAAACATTACCTTTTTTTATGGTATGTTATAGATAGACCATAGTCATATAGTTACTTAGTGATATCCTCATGGACGCATTTCGTCCGGGGAAAGAGTCCGACTAAGGTTCTTTGTACACACGGCTACACATCAAGCTATACAAAACCAGTAAAGACTGACCTCGCGTTGTAAGGAAAACCTATACAATGCGAGGTCAGCTTATACTGGAAATGTACAGCTTGATGTGTAGCCGTGTGTACATCTTGTATTGGGAGGCATGCGATCTTAGACACTGCTGCGATAATGCGTCCCAATACAAAATGTACTAAGAACAGGGGCCTTACTCCCGACTGGTTCGAGTTCTGAACCAAATCGAGCTAGTGACAATTCTTTAGAAGTTTTTTTCAGTTCGCTCGATTTTGTTTAGAACTCGAACCAGTCGGGAATAAGGCCCCTGGTACCGCAATAACGCATGCGATAATATCGGAACCTGTGTGGTGGAGTCAGGGTCGGTCTCTAACTGACTAAAACCACCATGGTGTTCCTCTAACCTCTACCTAATTTAAAGTGGTTACCTTTGACCATTTTAACTGCAACACCACCTAGGCTCTTGCCTAAATGGTTACAATCGTCATCATTATCATCGTTTCAGCCGAAAGACGTCCACTACTGGACTTAGGCCTCCCCCAACCATCAACACAACGACCGGTCCTGTGCTTCCCGTATCCAGCGGATTCCCGCGACCTTCACCAGGTCGTCGGTCCACCTTTTGGGGGGCATACCCACGCTGCGCCATTCAGTACGGCAAATGGTTATAACTTAAGAAAATAAATCTGGCTTATAATTTCCCATTTCAAGAATATTTTTATTACTTAAAGAAAATATGGCTTTCTAAGAAAAACTCTAGAAAGAAAAACATTTGTTCCGGACATTCTTTAAAAATATTTGTAAGAAGGATAGGTACCCCCTCCGGGCTCCCTCCTCACATAACACAAAGTTTATTTATTAAAATATTTTATTCCTTGATTACGTATTAGGTACTTTAAATATAAATCAATACATTTTTCAATAACAAGCGAAAAGGTACATTGATATTCCGGGCGGCCGCCTATTGTAAGAATTAATACCTTTTCGGAGGACGAACTTCGCAGTATTTACATTTTTCCGTGCTATTTTCCGCGTCCTTTTTGGCAAGTGCATAACTAAAACTACTTAAGGATGTTAAAAGCCCTGTTTTCGTCTGACCTGAAGGACGATACTGATATTGAGCGAGAAAGGAGGGCGTTGTCGGTGAGGGCGAACATGATAGCCCGCAGGTTTGCTCGTAGCTCTAAAAAAGTCAAGATAACCTTGTTTCGAGCCTACTGTTCATCTTTTCATACGAGCAGCCTGTGGGTGTCATACACGTGGAAGTCCTACAGCGCCCTCCGCGTTAAATACAACAACGCGTTAAGGGCGCTGTTGTGGCTGCCTCGTTTCTGCAGCGCGTCTCGGATGTTTGCCGAGGTGCGCGTGGACTCTTTTTATACCACTATGCGCAAAAGGGCAACCTCGATAGCGAGTAGAGTGCGGGACAGTAGCAACAGCCTCCTGGCTGCCGTTGCCGACAGGTTGGACGGGCCGTTTTTGAGGCATTGGCAGGCCTTACATGCTCCTGTAAACCAGAGGTGGGGCAGATAATTTGTCAATTGTGTCAGTTAATGATTATTAAAATTAAAAAATGCTTATGCGTACATTTCACATTATTAATTAAATTTTCTTGACATTATTGTAATTTTTTGACATGTAATTATTTTTTTCTATGGATTTGATTATCTCAAATAAATGAATTTATTATTTTCCGTGGGGAAATCCTCCTCGACGCACTCTGCCTGGGGAAGGTGGAGACAGTTCTCTTACCGACTAAAACCACCACGCTGTCCCTCCAACTACCATTGACCAGGGGCGTGGGATTGGCTCCCCAATACCCCTACCACCCCCGACAGGTTCCGGCTCGCCGACTTCTCCCCGTACGGCCTAACGTCGGCCGCACCCTCCTTCTGAATGGCGTGCTCGTAAAACCATGCCCCGTCCACCGTCACAGGCCTTGACTGGTTGTTGCTGTTAAAAGCCCTATTACAGAGCAAACTTATTGGATTCAATTGACAGGCAACAATAGACTAAAACGACCACTATACTAATAATAAAACAAAGTTTAACCGGATTATTTTATTTTTATTTTTCGACTACCTCTATGGTCTAGTGGTTCGAGTGTCGGACTGCTGATCACGAGGTCGTGGGTTCGATTCCCACAGGACACAAATATTTGTGTGATGAAGATGAGTGTTTGTGTTGGTCTGGTTGTTTCTTATGTATTATAAGTAAGTTTTTACAAAAAAAAAGTATATAAGTTTTATATCCATTGTCTAGTACCCATACCACAAGCTCTGCTTATTTTGGGACTAGATGGTGCACTGAAAAAAATCGGGCCAATCAAGCATGACATTTTGCTTGATAGAAAAAAAAATGAATGAAGCAATCAAAAACTTATAAAAATTTATTAATCACGGTTTGTTATCACAATAAAGTTAAAATGATCAACTCTTCTCTATCATTCACTTCATACAAGGAATAAAGATAGCATGATTAAGATAGTCTAAACATGGCACATCACAGATTTAATCAAGTCAGATGATCAATGTAAACACGCCCTTTGTTGTCGGTCGGAGTCGTCAGTGTTTCAGGTCTAGACTTGTTCATTCCGTTCGTTCGTGAGCCTAAGCATGGCACGCTTTTGTTACGCGGAGTAAATTATTTAGTTAATTGGTTAATTTCAAGTTATTGCACGGTTACACCCAATAGCAAAACCCACTGATCATTATTAACACCCCAAGTATCCAATAAACTCAGTGAATCGTGCTGTGAGTGAATCTCAGTAGCCGTCGTAGTGGTTTTATACTCCTGCTTGTGATGGAAGAAGTGTGTGAAATTCTCCAGGCTTGGAGGCTGCCCAAATTACGTGCCAATTTTATCATCTTTGTTAAACTGACCGTTTAGCAAAGATGATAATATGTTGTTTCACATCACAGACATAGTAAAAATATAGACTAAGTGCTGCGAACAACCATAGTGAAGCCAACAAAAACCGTGCTCCTTCATGAACAACCAGTGCTCACGCACACACATGCACCTTAAACCGTGCTCACCCCTCTCAGTTCACATGTCGCGGCATCTTCCAGTAAGCATCGCGGAAACAAATATCCTTCAGGTGCATGGTGTGTACGTGAGCACTGGTTGTACATGAAGGAGCACGGTTTTTGTTGGCTTTACTATGGTTGTTCGTAGCACTTAGTCTATATTTTTTACTATGACTATGTTTCACATCAATTAATCGACGATTGTTCTGCAGAATATGAAATTAATCTGCAGGCGCTTTCTGCGCTTACCGATGACGATATCAAAGGGATGATTCCTCTGTTAGGGCCTAGAACCCTATTTCTACACAATACATATTTGATTCTAGTATCGAACCGAATCAAATTAATCAAGTTACCGATTCCAGTAATCAGGTCCTTTGATTGCAGAATACAATCACCTTATAAAATTAAGCGTAGATATTACTGAAACTACTAAAATACTTGATAACCATTACCAAGTTCGTTATAACATCAATCAACAGAAGTCATTGGCATGATAACCAAACTTGATTGCATTGACAATTACTTTGTTTGATTTTATTAAGACAACTTGTCTGTTGCATAATCAACATAACTTTATTGCCATAATCATATTACTTTATGTGCTCGTATATAAACAAGTTCCTTGATAGCTGCAAACATTTTTTTTATTAATGTTATCAAGTATTTTTTTCAGTGTGATGTGTAAAAATGTCCCAAAAATATTTATTTTATTTTATTTATTTATTTATTTATTAAATCGCGTATATTATTTAAATTGGTGTTCCTCACGTTTCGAAAGCTTTGGAGCATTTCGTGGTCGCAGGTAGACTAAGATCGCGAAAACCTAAGAAATTATTACTACTATACTACCTATCTATATTAAAGTTGTTTCTACTATTTTCTTGTTTTATAAAATTGATAAATTACAATTTGTATTCACTGACAATGTTAAGCAGACAGAGAAAAAATAAGTGTGTGTGTATAAGAATATTATTAAAGTCTTGGCACGAAATGAAAGACAATTTCTTGAAATTATTTTTAGTTAAAATATAATTACGATGTTTTGTAGCGGCCTACCGTGTTGCGTAGGATTGTATTCGGTGAGTTGATGATGTAACAGACACGACTACCGCGTTATAAGACCAGCGTATCTTGACCAGCGTTAAAATAGGGAACTAAATAAAATATACTGGATTTGATATAGTGTTGACACTTGCGTTTGCCAGCAGCGGCGTTATAAAGTGCCAATGCATTTCGGTCGCTTTATTTTAAAAACTGGGAATCATACATCTTACAGTGTTGACCCTTCTGTCATAAACACAGCTGTTACAAACATATATTTTCTACAAATTTATCTGTTTATGAAACTGTATAATTGATACTTATGGTCGCAAACACGACCGCTGAGTGAAATCCTGGGTCCCAATTTCCCTTTAAGAAGCTTTCACAGTAGCTGCCTTGTACTGGTGAATTACGTCAGTAGAATAGGCTTATCATAATTATTGGCAAGATGTGCGGGCTACAAGTACAACATAAAAACTCTGCTCAGTCCTTCGGGAAATACAAATAAGAATAAAGTTATTCTATTTACAAGCATTTTTTTCTAATCCTTTACTCATAGTTTTCTTTCATGCGTTAACCAGAATGTAACTTTAATTGAAATACCTTTTATTCACTAAATGTATGCCTTTAAGCTATTTCTTGTACACACTCGGAGCGATATTATTAGAAATGTTATATCTCTTGTTAGCTCGGTATGTTTCTTTCCCCTTCTACTTCTTGGAATTTTTCCACGGTCGGTATTATCTTGTACGTGCACTTAGAATTATGACAATTTGATGAACTAAGTACAAATTGACACACAATAGATTTCAAAATACTACACCACAGATTTGACATCTACCACCTACACAGAGGATTTTGACGAGTGTCAAATCGGACCTTTTATATTGTCGTGAGTTTAGGTAGTACACAAGTAGTACATCGATATATATGTACCTACTATATAAATTGAAGTCGTTGAGGTAGTACAACATATTATTTTATTTGTATTGCTTTGAACGAAAAATAATGTATATTAATTCATTATATTTTTTGTTTCATTCTCCACATATGAGGTTTATTTGTAGCTCTTTTTTATATGGACTATACACGTGTATGTTGTGTTAAAGTGTGAATCAATACGAATTTTCAAACTTCATTAGTATCGCGACACATGTCGAAAATAAATTTCCATATTTTTCCGTCTCGCTTATTTTCTTTTTTATACTTAACCGGAACGTGACGGTAAAGTTAAGATCTTACACGATTCCAAAATCCTACAGTAAGATAGAAATATAGATAGATACCAAATTTTATTTTTATTGTTGTTTTTACATTTATCTGTATATGCATTCTCACGTATTTCAATGTAAACATTCAATACAATAGTTTTGAATGGATATTATTCGATTTATTTGTTGTACAAGGTTACAAAGTCCGTCATAGAAACTGGTTTTTATAAATGTCAATCTTGGAAAATCAGTTTTATAAAACAAATTGCGCATGTTATTGATTATGGATAAGTAAGTACAATTACGGCAGGTACATTATGTCGTATTTAGACATATTATATTGTATTTATTACGTTTATTGTATCTCGTATTTATGTAGTTGTGTTGTGTATATATGTATAGTATTTATGTTATGTAGTAATTTATTCTATTATGTTGTTACACTGCGTGTTAACCCTCTCTTTACTTGCCCATATTGTCCATACTCAAGTTGTCTGACCGTACATTGTACGTATCTTCTAATAAGTCATGTATGTTGCTTTTTTGTACAATAAAGAGTATTTGTATTATATTGTATTGTATTCTTGCCTTAATTAATATATTCTAGAAAATGAATGATTGATTTCATACAAACATATTTATTCAATAGCCGCAATGACTAATGACGGCGGTGACTATGTAGACAATACAGACTAAATAATTGAGTGTGTAACTGATTAGGAGTATTATATTCAGATGTGTATTGAAGGAGGTTGTTTATTAGGATTACTCTCGTGATTTACATAGTAGTAAATGAAAGAGTTAGGAGTAGTTAGGACTAGCGGGCATCGGGCATGGCGGGCATTGCGACCGCCCAGCAGTGTGACTTTTGTGCCCGCTGTCGCCACACGCATCGCGCGCCGCTTCGCAGTTTCACTGTTTCCACATTTTCCGACGCGACGCGCTCGCTGACGCTCCTGTAACGCGCGCCTAATTCTGTGTATGAACTGACAACCATGAAATCGTGTATTATCGAGTACAACACTCGGTAAGTCGTTTTAGTATTACTTTAACCGATTTATTATAAACAACTTGTTGAATTCGCGTAGAGTTCGGATATATTTTGTGGTTACTACTGTTTGTTTGGATTTATTCGACGCTAATTCTTGTAAGTGAATTATTATCTGATAATGTATATGCTAAACGTGAGATACAATCAAGTTATTATAAACGCTAATTATATCATTGTGTTAAACAACATGTAATTAAATTAAGTTTCTCAGAACTTGGTCCTTAGAACTTCGTGAATTATAAACTAAGTCCAATACTTTATAGCCATGTAATAAGGTTTTAAGTAGTTGATGGTTCATTACATATTTTCTCATGATTGTGATGGTACAACAGGTTAAGTGCTTAGCTTCGTGTTGAAATAGGTTAACTATTTAATGCGTGTACAAAACCAATTACGATCATTGATAAAGCAACTTAAGTAATTGATCGTTTGGGGACTGAAATGATGGGCTGATTAAATAAATGATGCTGGATTTAACAATGGTTCACTATAGGTTAATTAATATCAGGCTTATATAATAAAATTTGTAGATCATCACTTGCGGAGGCTCTTTTAAGTACCCCAAAGAATCGAATATTTTATGCTGAACGGAGCCTATTTGGCGTAGCCGTGGGGCACACTATTATACTTTTAGGAGTTGTATTATAGACATTAAAATTGTATATTATTGTTATTGTGTGACTCTAACTGCAGTCAATAAACCTTTTTGCTTTCTTTTTCTAATCGTCCCGCGCATCCTGGTCGATCAGTCTTACTAACAACCAGATAGATAGATAGATAGAATATTCTTTATTGTACACCATTAACATTATTAAACTTAGGACTAACATGTAAAATAAGGGTACATTGGCGGTCTTATCTCTAATAGCGATATCTTCCAGACAACCTTTGGATGGACAAGGAAGACGTGAAAAATAGATGGGGGCAGTATGTGGTGCACTTTCACAAAGTTTACTAATATACCAGCTCACTGACAGATCATTTTTCCACGGCATGAGCTGTTATCATTTATAGCTTTTGTCAATACGATAGAAGAAGCATAAAATTAACGTAATAAAATAATATTTCTCGCATGAATGACGGTAAAACTTGGGTGTACGAGATATAGACGCGAAACAGATCACGTAGAATGTGCCAATATTTCGTCTTATTCGCTGAAAAGAGTCGGTAGAATATCTATGGATCCGATATTGGATTAATTTGCTAAGAGCTGCCAATGAAGACAGACGTCGTGAAATAGATCATGTATCACATTTATTTACGCCTACATGACATGGTCTGGTGTTTGTTCCGTTCAAGTATCTTTGGTATTAGTTACTTACATAAATTGAATTTGTTTTTATATTTAGTATCTAAGGAATTGTTTATTTTCATGAATGAATAGCTGACGCTCTTGAACCAACGCAGAATATACATTTTTTTCAAGATCCCGGCCAATCATTGGGTTTTATTTATTCTTTACCATTACTTTTCCCCATGTAACTATACGTACAGTGACAGCCAACCCTCCCATAAATAATTTTCAAAACATCTGTGTCATTAACACAACATGAAGACTTTTTTAAGGTACCTATTAATTTGCCATTAACATTTTCGGCATCATTATTTATTTATTTAACAGCTGCCTACTGTACTTACAGTTGCCCAACACGTACATTAGGCCAAGTTATAATTTAGGTACATATATAATTCTTATAAGTCTAATTACTTAAAAAATATAATTCATCTCTCATCATTTTACTGCTTTATAAGTACGAGTATCTACACTCTGTTTTTTCTTACTTGTCATATTTCGTAAACAATCTTGGCATGTTATTTTAGTGCAATTCGTCAATAATTATTATTAAAAGACATTATGTTACCAATTTCACACATTAAATAAAAAACATTTACCTAATTACATGTGCAGAATTAGTAATTATATTTAATCAGTAGTTATTTGAATAAAGAGACATGCCAAGATTGTTTACGAAATAAGACAAGAGAGAAAAAACATACTTTATGCAATTCCATAAAAAAAACGATTTTATTTAAAAAACCAATATCCCATGAAGTAGGTACTATAATTTAACTGTAGCCTGATGTCATGTCATTCGCGTAATTAGTGTTATCTAATTTCGTAAGGTGTTTTGCCCGGAAATAGGTGCGATAGCAATTACGACTCGGTAGAATTACAAATGAGGTGTCTCCAAAGGGCAATAGGGAGGCACTCTATGTTTGAAGAAGAAATAAAAACATTTTTTTTATCATAATAAATCAACTTAACCTTGGTTGTCCAGCTGGGGACACAATACATACAGTACCTACATAGAATAATATTTAATCTATTATCGGTTTACTTAAACAATACTACAATGGGGAAATTACATGCCTATTTGTCCTAACTATAATAAAACTGTAAATGTCTGTTAGTTTGTTCGAGCATCATGCTAAAACTACTAGATTAGACTAAAAAACTGATTTAAGTGTTTTACGAAAAAAAATGATTCCTGTGCGATGAACTGAAGAACCACTGGAGCGAAACCGCGGGCATAAGTTAGTCTATACTAAAATTATAAAGAGGAAAGATTTGTTTGTTTGTTCCTTTTGTTGTAATCAATAAACTCTGAAACTACTGAACCGATTTTAATCATTCTTTCACCATAAGAAAGCTGTTTTATCCAGAAGTAACATTGGCTATATTATATTTCAATACGCTAGCGAAGCCGCGGACACAGCTAAGTAGTATTGCATAAAACAGCAGAAGTTAATTAATATCGATTTCATTACAATATTCTTTGTTTTAAAATGTAATTCTGATGAATATTCGTTAGATCTATCGAGTTAATTGACTCATTTCATTTAGGTCTTGTGGTTCAGTTGAATCAACTCAGGCTGTCGCAGTCCACTGCTGGACATAGCCCTGTTTCGCCACAACACTCGGTCCTCTGCTCTGCCTTCCGCATACAGTCCCCCCCAGCCACGTTTTTCAGGTCATCGGTCCACCTGGCGGGGGGTGCCCTGCGCTGCGTTTGCCGATTCGTGGTCTTCACTCAAGGACTCGTCTACTCCAGCGGCCATCGGTCCTTCGACAGACATGGCCAGCCCATTTTAGCTACTGATCCTACAAGCTATGTCGGTCACTCCGGTTCTTCTCCGGATTGTAATCCGTAAAGAGATTCTTTACGGATTTTATCCTTCAAAGAAACTCCAAGCATAGCTCACTCAGGTGAATACAATTCTATGATTAGGAAATAATGTTTTCTGTAGAAAGTTATTATTGCTTTAATATTTGACGTAGCTGCCTACTTTGCATATTATGCATATAGGATTTATCTATATCAGCCTCTACTATGTTTCTCAATTCTTTCCAAAACCGATTCATGCGAAAGGCCATAGGCGCTCCATGGTACATACGCAATGTCCAACTCCACCTAGACCTCAAACTGCCGAGCATCAAGCAGTATTTCAAGCGTGTCTCTAAACGCTACTTCGATTCCGCTCCGAAGCATCCCAATCCCTTGGTCGTGGCGGCCACCCTATACTAGCCATCAGCAAAATTCGCCGTCCCAGACACACAGTCATCGAACCCGATGATGAAATAACCCTCCTCCAGGAGTCAGATAAAAATACAAGCACTCACCGACGCCGTCGTCCTAAATATCGTCCCCGCCGGCGAGGACCGACGCGACACCCACACAGATACCGAGAGTCCGACTCTCGAGAAACATAACACGATGCAGCAGCGGCTGCCGGGGGGACCGGTGGCGGGGTCCCCCAGCTGCACCCTGAGTTGAGGTCCGAGCTCCCCCCTGGGGACGCTCTCACGGTGTCGCAACCGGAGATAATCTCGCCACGCGAGACCGGCCCTATGCTCTAGAGTAGTTCCTAGGAGTAGGCTTAATAGCCACTGGTTAGGATTAGGTAGGTCTTAGCCTCGCCGGCGAGGCTTGCGATTAACGGCGATTCGCGAGTAACGCGTTACACACACACCCGATATACCGAAAGTCCGCCACTTTTGAGAAATTCATTCCTGATGCAGCAACGGCTGCTAGGGGGACATAGGAACGGCGGGGTCCCCCTGCAATGCCCCAGTAAGCCGAGGTCCGAGCCCCCCCCCTTGGGGGACGCCCTTATGCGGTATTGCAACCGCGATTTTAGTTTATAAGTTTAGGATTAGGGATAACTTTCGGAGAATGGAGTCCCACATAGGACTCTCCGCCACCAGCCCGGTTAAGCAGAAATGGTACCTCGATACCAGCTGCGAAGGTAAAAAAAAACGCAATTCTTTCAAGTATTTTAAGTAAGAGTAAATATTTATTCAGATTCAGATGATTCAAATCCAGATTAGTGAACAGGAAACAATAAATAAAACATATTATTAGTAGACCAAACTTGTCCATTGGTTCACTGTAAATAATCTTCTCCTTAATGAGAAGAAAACTAAATTTATAAAATTTTCAACGCCTAATGTCATTCAGTTACAGACCAATGTACAAGTGAATGGGATAGAGCTGGACCCTGTTGAGTCAACTATTTTCCTTGGCATAACTACAGACGCCAAGTTGCAGTGGGGCCCACATATCGACAAGTTGTCAAGTAGACTTAGTTCTGCAGCCTACGCTGTTAAGAAAATTCGGAACATTACTGATGTGGATACAGCCAGAATAGTCTATTTTAGTTATTTTCATAGTGTAATGACTTATGGGATTCTCCTCTGGGGTAACTGTGCAGACATTAATACCATCTTCGTTTTACTGAAAAGGGCTGTTCAAGGGTTTCTCTCAGAGACTCTGACTGTAGCTTCTCAATATATTTATGAAAATTTATAGTATGTGCAGAAAAATATTTCAGATTTTATTAAAATGTCCGATGTTCACAGTTTTAACACAAGGTTTACAAACACAACCTTGCTGTACATCGTACTCGTCTCCACAGAGTAAGCAACTCGTTCATGGGTCAACGTATACGTTTTTACAACAAACTTCCCATTGAGGTCCGTAATTTATCCCTTAAGAGATTTAAAGCTTTTATTAAAATTAAACTTTGCAATAAAGGATACTATAAAATTTCTGATTATCTTGATGATAAAAAAGCTTGGGACTGATCTGCTCGCTAGATACAGGCAATATTGTCTTTTTTTTATACCTACATATCTACGTTGGGAGCACTACGTTTCCCTGAAATTACGTTTACGTCATCTTTTATTTTATACAGTTTTTATTGACATTGGATTATACCGTTTTTTTGACATGATTTATACACCTTTGTGACATTTTATTTATATGCGTTAATTAGAAAATTTGGTTAATATACATTTTACCATACATATTTATTATATAATACAACAAACTTGTCTTGTCTTGTTATCTGGACTTTAAAAGAGACTATGATCCCTGAGTTTGTTTCGGTATTTCTTCTCAGAGGTAGTCATATAGGAAATGCTGATGTCATCTAGTTTTTATAAATAACCGACATGTAAAAGTGATCTTTAACATCCAATTTGCAGAATAAATTATTTGTATTTGTAGATTTAGGGTTGCAATGATTGATGTTTCAAACATTCTGAGGTCACATTAAATTAAGTTGTGACGCAGTATTAATTCACCTTCCACTATTTCCGCGTTCTTTTCTTTGCCTAGAGTAGGTAGGTATAATAGTGACATGACAGACGTGGCGCGTTAAGTGCTTATTATCTAAAAAAAAAAATGTTTTTCGCATTTCGTCTTTAAACAACGATCGGCTATAAACACCGTATGAAACATGTTGTCTTTTGCTGTAGAGTGAAGATAATTTAACAAACACAAACAGCTGAAACACTTTATCTCACACTCATCAGTTAGGAAATGTTCGGAACATGTTTATATAAACAAATATTGTTTTATTACCTTGTTGTTTTACGTTACAGGTACAATAACTTTCGTAAGTTAAATTCATAATTGGTCATTATTTACGGCTTTACTCACACACACACGGTACACGTGCATCATGTATTAAACATACCACAGATTATAGCTAGCTGGCTTTTTAAACGAAAATGTATAGATCCGGCTACATTACCATTGAGACAGACCTCATTATGACTTGAATGATCATTAAAAAGAAATGCACAGTAATCGGAACAAGTAAAGAAAGAAATGAAGAAAAAGATTTTATTTTTGCGCTCGATTTGACGCACACAACAACATTAGACTACAATACTTGTACATAATACTTTATTTTTTGCCATCGCGGAAGCTTTGGCGTACATCGAATCTTTGGATTGTGATCGATTTGTCATCTTTACAGATTCGAAAAGTGCCATACAACACTTGATCCGTTGCACGACACCTTTTAGAGGGCTTCCAGTGGCTTATTCTATAATTAGATACATTTATAAAATTGTTGCCAAACATAAAATTGTTGTCCTACAATGGATTTCTTCTCACATTGGATTAGAGGGAAATGAGTTAGTTGATCGTCTCGCTTATGAAGCCAGGTCTGATGGAGAACCATTTAGTTGTTTGCCTTGGTATACTGAACTTATTCCTACGTGGGACACTCAGAAAGTTTTGCGAAACTAAAAAAAATTGTTCTATACGTACATATATTTTTATCAAATCTTTTCAAAGTACTTTCCACCAGCCTCTATACAAAGATCCATGCGCCTAAACCAGTTTTCAAAACACTTTTTCCAGTCCGCCGCAGACACCTCGTTTACAGCCTGCTCGAACGCAGCCAGCGCATCTTCCGGCGACGAAAATTGTATCCCTTTGAGCTGATTTTTTATTTTTGGGAATAAAAAGAAGTCACACGGTGCTAGATCAGGGCTGTAAGGAGGGTGACCCAGGAGTTTGACTGGCGTGCTGTCCAGGAAGTCCCTCGTTTTGAGTGCGGTGTGCGCAGGTGCATTGTCGTGGTGGAGCAGTAGCCCGCGGAGCCCTGTGTTTGGTCGCTTGTTGCTTATAACAGAGAAAACTTCTGGCAAACATTTGGTAGTATACCATTCGGCATTAATGCTTCTTTGATCCCGTAAGGGAATTGATACCAAGTGGCCAGTCAAATTAAAAAAGCTAGCGATCAAAATCTTACCCCCGCTTCTAGATCGCTTCACTTTGGTAGGCGTTGGCTCATTTTGAAACACCCAAACAGTCGACTGGCGCTTGGTTTCTGGGTCGTATTGATAAATCCAGGACTCATCACCTGTAACGATGTCGTAAACACGCCGAGACGAGCCTGCTTCAAATTTGTTAAGCATATCACGGCACCATTCCACCCGGGCCTGCTTCTGAGCATCGGTGAGGTTGTGCGGCACCCAGCGTGATACTATCCTCCTCACGCGAAGATGGCTGTGTAGAATCTCGTGAACGCTTCCCGATCCAATCTTCAATATGTGTTGAATCTCCTGATATGTAATTCGCCTATTGTCTTGGATTAAATTTTTCACTGCTAGCACGTTTTCTTCGGTAACAGCCGTCAAAGGGCGACCGCTTCTTTCGTCATCCCCCAAAGTTGGTCGACCGCGCTTGAATTCGTTATACCAACGATACACGGTTGCCTTGGAAGGGCCTTCATCCATGAATGCCATTTGAAGTCTATCGTACGATTCATCCGGTTTCAGGCGACACTTGAAATCGTATAAAATCATAGCTCTAAAATGTTCCCGGCGCAGATCCATATTTCAGTGAGACACAATACTTTGAATTAACTCGCAAAAAATGTGGAGGGAAATTTTGAAATTGGAACTTACTTATTTTTACTTATAAATAATCATATTTTCGAAAAACATTATAACTGGCCAGTCTCCCATATATAAAAACTTTTTTTCGCAATACTTTCTGAGGGGCCTGGTATAATAAGACAAACATGTTTTGAATATTGGTCAGAATACTTTGATAAGAGATCTCTAACGAAGGGTATTTGGTATAAGGTGATTCAGCCCTCTCTCCCTCATTCGATGTGGTTCAATGTGAGAAGGATGTGCAGGCAGGAGGTTGTGACGGCTTTGAGACTCCGGTCAGGCCATATCCCGCTAAATAGTTTTGGATTTATGATGGGCAAAGTTGAATCTCCTAACTGTGCTGTGTGCGGAATCGTTGAAGATACTCATCACATATTGGCTGAGTGCAGGCGCGTTGAAGCTCAAAGACGTCACACTTTCAGTGACACAAATACTAGTGTAGGATTTTATAATAGCATTCTGGCTTCACCATTGTCGGATGACGCTAGAATGCTTTACAAAATGATCTCCATATGTCTAAGGTTGCGAGTAGATTAATTCAATTAATTTAATAATTTTATAGTTTTTTTTTGTATACAATCATGGGGGTGGCATTTTCATGTTTGAAAAAACCCCCTTTATAATAAATAAAGATTTAAAAAAAAAAAAAAGTTTATGACAAATTTGTATAGTGATATGTAAGTAAGTACATCAGCTTTTTGGAAATGTACAGCTTGATGTGTAGCCGTGCGTACCATGGGAAAGATATGCCGTAGGTATACAGGGTGTAAAAACCGGCAAAGTGCGAGTCGGACTCTCGTAGTAAGAGTTCCATACCACCCATCGAACTGATACCCCATAGAAACTGATTTATTTCACGAGAGTTCATCAAAAGACATCAACGCAAATTGCGCGAAATATGAATTTTTGCATCTCTTTCTTACGCAGGTACCACCACATATGTCTATGTTTGCCCTATTTTTTAGTAATTGTTGCTAAACTAAATGGTATGCACTATAATAAAACGAAGTTTGATGCTACTATATGTATTACCGTTTTGAAGATAGAGCAGTAACAAGAAAGTTGAAAAAAATGCATTTTTTTCAAGGTTCCTTGCATGGAAAACCAAAGGGGGTGCCCCTTTGGTTTTCCTTTTTTTTTGTATTAGTCGTGATAGGGGTCATAGCAACACATATTCTGAGAAAATTTCAACCTGCTACCTATTATCCTTCAAAAGATACAGCCCTGTGACAGACAGACCGACGACGGACGGACGGACACCGTAGAGAGAGTAATAGGGTCCAGTTTGACTCCCTTTGGGTACCGAAAAACGAATGGGAAATGGAGGAAAAGTACATTAAATATTGAAGATAGCAAATTCTACTCAAAGGAATGTTTCCTTTGAGTAGAATTTATTATAATAAAACAGGTTTTAACCGGATTACATTGCGTATATTATTAAAATTGGTTTTCCTGACGTTTTGAAAGCTTTGCAGCGTTCTTGGTCACAGGAAGACTAAGATGACAAGCGTGTTTACAGATATTTAAAAAAAAAATACTACCTACCTTACAATTTTTATTCATTAAAATCGTTTCGATGCACGCAATATTCACTCACAGTATCATTGTTTTTCAGTGTGGCGTGCTGTTTGGGACTTGATTATTTTTAGAACTGGGTTCTAAACAGAACAATTTAGTGTGTAGTAGTGATCGCTAACACCTAAGAAATTATTATATTCCTTTTTAATTTAAAATCGGTATAATAACATTCAAAGATTTTTGAAAAATCGCTTGTCTTAGCCGGGAATCGAACCTCTAATAATGCAAAAAATAACACCTGTATTTTAACCGACTTCAAAAAAAGGAAGAGGTTAATTAAAACCCCTAATCGATAGAGTCGACAATAACGCTCAAATCACTCCAACAAACATTGTGTCCTAGAATGAAGAAATACCACGAAATCTAACATCATTCCAGCCGAAAGACGTCCACTACTGGACATCATCATTTCATCATCATTTCAGCCGAAAGACGTCCACTGCTGGACATAGGCCTCCCCCAAACATCGCCACAACGACCGGTCCTGTGCCTTCCGCATCCAGCGGATTCCCGCGACCTTCACCAGGTCGTCGGTCCACCTTGTGGGGGGCCTACCCACGCTGCGCCTTCCAGTACGCGGTCGCCACTCCAGAACTTTACTGCCCCATCGGCCATCCGTTCTGCGAGCAATGTGCCCCGCCCACTGCCACTTAAGTTTGGCAATTCTTCGGGCTATGTCGGTTACTTTCGTTCTCCTGCGAATCTCCTCATTTCTGATTCGATCAC
Source organism: Asteroscopus sphinx (assembly GCA_949699075.1). Taxonomy (NCBI): domain Eukaryota; kingdom Metazoa; phylum Arthropoda; class Insecta; order Lepidoptera; family Noctuidae; genus Asteroscopus; species Asteroscopus sphinx. The sequence continues at coordinate 19,452,801 of OX453005.1, forward strand.
GCAGGGACACTCCGAGCATAGCCCTCTCCATTGCCCTTAGAGTGACTTTGAGCCTTCTTATCAGGCCCATTGTGAGCGACCACGTTTCAGTACCGTAAGTAATTACTGGCAACACACACTGGTCAAAGACTTTCGTCTTGAGACACTGCGGTATTTTGGACGAGAAGATATTGCGTAGCTTCCCGAACGCTGCCCAACCGAGTCGGATACGACGATTGACCTCTTTCTCGAAGTTGGACTTACCTAGCTGGACAGTTTGTCCTAGGTATACATAATCGTCAACAACTTCGAGTGTAGATTCTCCGATGTTTACGGGAATGGGTGCTATATGGGAATTCAACATAACCTTTGTCTTGTCCATATTCATTTTAAGACCCACTCTATCAGAAGCTCTACTGAGGTCATCGAGCATTGTACCGAGGTCCTCCATGGTCTCAGCCATGACTACTATGTCGTCGGCAAACCGAAGGTGAGTGATGTACTCGCCGTTTATGTTAATGCCTAGCCCCTTCCAGTCCAGAACCTTGAAGACATCCTCCAATGCAGCAGTGAACAGTTTCGGAGAGCTCACATCTCCCTGTCTCACACCTCGCTGCAGAAGGATAGGTTTCGAGGCTTGGTCCTGTAATCGGACTGACATAGTGGCGTTTTCATACAAAGACTTTAACACTTCGATGTACCGATAGTCAATCTGGCACCGTTGAAGAGACTGTAGTACCGCCCAAGTCTCGATCGAATCGAAGGCTTTCTCGTAGTCCACAAACGCTAAACAAAGAGGCAAGTTATACTCTTCGGTCTTCTGTATAACCTGCCGCAGCGTATGTATGTGGTCTACGGTGCTAAAGCCTTTTCGGAAACCGGCTTGTTCGGGAGGCTGGAAGTCGTCAAACCTGCGCGAAAGACGGTTCGTAATGACTCTCGAAAACAGCTTGTAGACATGGCTCAGAAGTGAGATGGGCCTATAATTCTTCAGTAGAGCATTATCGCCCTTTTTGAAGAAGAGTACCACCACACCTCTGCTCCATGCCTGTGGCGTTCTTCCCTCGAGAATGACGGAATCAAACAGCTTCTGAAGGGCCTTAAGGATCGGTTTTCCACCCGCCTTCAGGAGTTCGGCCGTAATTCCGTCATCACCCGGTGCCTTGTTGTTTTTGAGCTGCTTCAGAGCCATCCTAATCTCGTACAGGCTGACGTCCGGAATATCTTCGGTATAGTGTCGGGTCAATCTAGCTCTTGGGTCGTGAGCCCGATTTACAGCGGGTGTCCGGGTGGACGTGTATAACTGTCCATAGAACTTCTCGACCTCCTTCAATAGCTCTGGCTTGGAGGATACGACTCTGCCATCGTCGGCCCTCAGTTTTGCAAGCTGGCTCTGCCCAATAGACAGGTCTCTTGCGAAGACTTTGGAGCCCTTGTTCTTCTCTATCGCGTCTTTAATACGTTCGGTATTAAATTGGCGTAGGTCACTTTTCAAGGACTTTGAGATCTGTCTATTGAGCTGCCGGTACTTAGTCGCATCATCTGAGGACTGCAGAATCATCTCGCGTCTTTCCGCCATAAGCTCAAGGGTGTGGTCAGAGAGCTTTTTGTTTCTATTTGTACGACGGGTCCTAAAGATCCTAGACCCGACCGTATGGACAGTTTCCACAAACCCATCGCTGTAATCGTCCACTGAGCTCCCTAGGCATTCGAAACGATTCTGAAGTTCGAGCTGAAAGCTCTCGGGGTTTTGGATTTGGATCGGTGCTGGACGGAGCGTAGACTTCATCAGTCGAGATCTTTCCAGCTTGATGTTCAGATTCAATGTGCCTCTTACCAAACGGTGATCGCTTCCGGTTTTGACCGCGTTGATCACAGAGACATCATTGAATATTTGCTTCTTCGTCGACATAATGAAGTCAATCTCATTTTTTGTTACACCATCAGGGCCCAACCAGGTCCACTTCCTATGCTCACGCTTTCTGAAGAAAGAGTTCATCATATAGAGTCCCTCCTTCTCCATAAAGCCGGCCAGTAGATGACCCCGGTGGTTCCGATATCCATATCCAAATTGCCCCACTCGCAGCTCATCATCGTAGCGATTGCCCAGTTTCGCGTTGAAGTCTCCCATGACAACAGTGAAGTGAGTTTTAGAGCCATGCATGGCTCTCGAGATATCCTCATACATGGTCTCCACCTCATCGTCGGGGTGATTCGAGGTCGGGGCGTATACCTGTATAACCTTCAACGAATACCTTTCGGTTATTCTGAGTATAAGGTACGCCACCCTGGTCGAAACACTCTCGATCTTCACTATGTTGTTCACAAGAGACTTGTGGACGATAAACCCGACACCGCCCTGGGAAAGTTGATCGCCCTCCCGGAAATAGAGCAAGTTACCGGATTTGAGGATTATCGTGTCCTCCCCCTCTCTTCGGACTTCAGATAACCCTACGATATCCCATCGTAACCTGCTCAATTCTTCCTCGAGTTCGACAAGCTTCTCGTCGGTCCGCAGTGTACGTGTGTTGTATGTTGCCAGGTCCAGTCTTTTTTTGTTATGGTAGCCGGATCTCTGCCGGGGATTCTTAGCACCCCCTGCCCCGCCGTTACCTAGGCCGCTACCGTAACCAGGGCTAGCGGGGCCGCCGGGGACTAGGGGCCGATTTTTTATTGTGCTTTGCATGAGGGGATATGCCATAATCGCCACGCTTGGCAGGCGGGTTGGCGATCGCAGTTGGTTGGTTAAATACTCGGAGGACGCTGCTGCCCATCCTCTGGTGAATCCCTTAGTTGCCTTTTACGACACCCATGAGAAGAGATAAGGGTGGAAGGAAATCTAACATGTTTAGTTGCAATTCAATAAAATTATACTAAAGAAGCAAAAATTTTACTTAAAAACACCTTATTTAGTTTTTTCATATTTCATGGGCTTCCTTTAATTTAAGACGTTATGTTTATTGAGCAGATTTGATTCTTATTATTTGCCCTGTCAGACACACTAAGCCATAAAATGTAGGATGGTATTTTTTTACATTGGTTTTAGTTCGCTTCCCGGTTCAGGTGAGGAAGTTTTCAGAAAACTGTGAATGCAGTTATTTTTATATAATAACTATCGTGAGTTAAATTCATAATGATTAATATAAACGGTTTCACTTCACGGTACGCGACGCCGCCGCGTAACCAGCTCATGATTAAGGGCTCCGTTCGAGCTCGAAACCGGTCGGGCACACCCGATGATATAACGTGAGTGAAACCGTTTATATTAATCATAATGCAGTTATTCTTATTTTTTTAAACAAAAGAATGTTTCCTTTGAGTAAAATTTGCTATCTTCATTATTTACTGTACTTTTAAACAAACGGGACATGCAGGACGTCCCGTTCGTTTTTTCCACTAGTTTATTCTGGATATATATATATTATTATCTACAATGTAGATATTGTTTTCGTTACAAGCTGTCGCGTGTTTTTCTACGGCACCTCCCGCACGTAAGCTCGAGGAAAATTTACATGCAATTAATTTACATTTTTTTTTTTTTTTCATCTAAGTACAGGTATTAATATTTTATTGGTGTTGTTTGTTTTTGTTTTGTTTGGTTACGAATAAAGCTGCCAGTTTTTCATTTGCGACGTAATTAGCTCAAATAGTTATTAGCTAAATACCTTGGGTGCGTCGGTAACGATTAAATTGTAAGCCAAGGCTGGTTACAGGTGGGATAAGTAACATACATAATATACAGAGATGACTTGCCTAAAGGTGCTGACATGGACCGTGCCGATGATCATGGACATTGGTGCATACATTGGAATGACCCACATGCTCAAGAAAAACTACAGATTACCTTTTTTTCCGCTTTGTACACCCTACCACTGCACACACAGACTTAGTAAAAAATATTGACGAAGTACTGCGAATAATCATAGTGAAGCCAAATAAACCGTGCTCCTCAGTGTACAAACCAGCGCCCACGCTCACACATGCACCTTAAAGACATTTGTTTTTGGCGATGCTTACTGGACGATAGTTAGTTAGTTAGTCGCTCAGCGAGCTATGGAGCGAGCTATGCTTGGAGTTTCTTTGAAGGATAAAATCCGTAACGAGATTATCCGGAGAAGAACCGGAGTGACTGACATAGCTTGTAGGATCAGTAAGCTGAAGTGGCAGTGGGCTGCTGGCCATGTCTGTCGAAGGACCGATGGCCGCTGGAGCAGACGAGTCCTTGAGTGGAGACCGCGAATCGGCAAACGCAGCGTAGGGCGCCCCCCTGCCAGGTGGATCGACGACCTAAAGAACGTGGCTGGGGGGGACTGGATGCGGAAGGCAGAGGACCGAGTGTTGTGGCGCAACTTGGGAGAGGCGTATGTCCAGCAGTAGACTGCGATAGGCTGAGTTGATTACTGGACGATGCCGCGACAATGTGTACTGAGAGCGGTGAGCGCTGGTTTGTACACGGAGGAGCATGGTTTTGTTGGCTTCACTATGATTGTTCGCAGCCCTTCGTCTATATTTTTTCTATGTCTGTGGCTGCACAAAGGACACAAACGACTCTCCCAATTTGTGCCATAACACCCGGATTTCCGCCTTGCGTAACCAGTCTGCCCCAGTCTTCAGGTTGTTGGCCCATTTCACTGGAAGATGTACCAAATTTGTCACTTCCATCTAAAAACCCTCTAAGCCTTTAAGGAGTATTCCAGGACCCAAATTAATTATTTGAATTTTATATAATCACCGGTCAGCAATCCTTCCGTGGTATATCCCTGCTACTGCACATTGTCCCATTCTAAGTGATCAATTTAAACTTCGGTATATTATATTTGGTTAATGGACGTAGATGAAGCGAAAGAGGTGTGTCAGGATCGTAGCAGGTGGAAATCCATAGTCTCTGCCTATCCCAATGGGAAACAGGCGTGATAATATGTATGTATATTATATCCGAAATGGGATACGAGATGTGTACACTTCTGAACTTTCCCTGATCCCTAGAATATTATTTTTGTTCTTGGCTCTTAAACACCCTTAAATTATAACACCCTTTCTCCAGATATAGATTTATTTTATTTGTCAACCAATCAATTTCGAAAATGTCTTTTTCAAGCTGTCGAAAACTTAGGTAATTAAACTTTGATCTGTATCCTTCAATAGTTTAATAAATTTTCTTATTGTACTCGTGCATAAATCTTCTAGTAATATAATATGTAGATAACGTTGTTAGTTACACACTGACACATTCTCATGTAATTACTTTGATTAATCATGTAAAGTGTGTAATTGTTTGTTTTCCCTAATAAATAAAATAAAATAAATAAACATGTCATTGTTTAAAAATGTACCTAATGCTTATCCAGTGTAAGTGCGGTAGTGGAAAAACAGAAACGCTGTGAGTTCTCTTTCTATAGAAATTATTACAAAAATACATTCAATTAAACTTTTCGGCATTTTAGTAAAGATTTCCAATCATCATCCATCCTCCGAGCCTTTTCTCAATTATATTGTGGTCGGCTTCCAGTCTAACCAGATGCGGCTGAACATCAGTATTTTACACGGAGCGACTGCCATCAGATCTCAGTAACCCAGTTACTGGGTAATACCACAGATAATATAATACTATACTAGTAGTAATACCACAGAATATCTAATAGTACTACGTACAGAACGGCCACTCACCGCCCCCCGCCAATTTAAGTTCCTCACCCGCGCCCTGCACGTGCCCTCAGTTTAGCGGCAAGTTGGGCTGCAATATTCAATGGATATCAATCGCCAGTCGAGTGCGTTACGCAATATATTTTTTGGTGTTTGTAGTTATATTTTAATTGAAAATGGTAGTGTATTGTGCTTTATACGGATGTGGGTCTACATCTAGACAAGGAAACAGAAGATTTTATCGATTTCCGAAGGATGAAATAAGGTAAGCCACAATAAAACCTTTATAGGTAGAACTACAGAACAGCGAGCATTTAATTTTACAATTAAACGATTTTTTTGTACTTTGCCAGTTATGAAAAAAAGGAAAAAATAATTTGCTTGTAATAATAATAATATAATCTTTATTTTGGATCAAATTAGGTATCCATATTTTGTTAGTAACATAAAAGCTGCTTGAAAGCAGATTCCTTTGGGTACCTATTTATTGTATTTTATTAAAGGTAGGTATCTACTTACCGCGAGAGTTTAATTTTACAACTATAGTGAGAGATTGTTTACTGTAAAATTACGTAGGTACTTATGATAAGAGAAATATAAATTATTATAAATTGTAATGCTTGCAGATTTAATTTTATTACCAAGCTTCGTTAATATATCATATTCATCATACAATACATCGATAATTCGATAGGTATCATTACCAACCGCTCGTGCTATCAAGTGCCTCGGCTCGGGTCCGGGACGTAGGGCCCAAATGTCAACGCCATCTCTGAGAACTACTGAGAAGCGTTTGGAACGCAGTCGGCATTTCGAGCGGCAAGCAACCCTATTCATTCACGTGTGTGCGTGTTTGTATAAGACGTAAGCTTGCGTATGTAGGCGGTGCTAGCATTCTTAATGTATTGAGTGGCCAGGGTGTGGTAATACTGACATTCGGAGGTTAGACCAGTTAGTTAAGATTTCCAATAACAATGAATATTAATAGTATGTGTGTCACTTGAAACTTATGTCAACTCTCATATTTATTTTATACGATAATTTTGGACCACAGTTCAATGATATCCATTCCCGCCATTATAAAAAGATTCACTTATTCGGAAAATTACGTTTTTGTCTGCCACGTATAAAAATATTTTAATGTTTGTAATCTTTTTTCGTACCCATTCAATAGGAAGTCAATAAGTTAGCAAGTAGCAAGTTGACTTATTTACAACATAAAAGTTGGGACTAAGTTAATAAAGGTTAAGCTGAGCTCCACTTAACGTCTTCAACGCAGATCTTATCAATTCATTTAGAATTTAAGTTCTTTTAAAACTTATAATAAAATTAATCTTGTTAATGAAGAAAATAAACTACTTACATCGTTTATTTATTATTTAAGAGTATAAAAAAACAAAATACCAAAATACCGCAGTGTCTCAAGACGAAAGTCATTGACCAGTGTGTGTTGCCAGTAATTACTTACGGTACTGAAACGTGGTCGCTCACAATGGGCTTGATAAGAAGGATCAAAGTCACTCAAAGGGCAATGGAGAGGTCTATGCTCGGAGTGTCCCTGCGTGATCGAATAAGAAATGAGGAGATTCGCAGGAGAACGAAAATAAACGACATAGCCCGAAGAATTGCCAAACTTAAGTGGCAGTGGGCGGGGCACATTGCTCGCAGAACGGATGGCCGATGGGGCAGTAAAGTTCTGGAGTGGCGACCGCGTACTGGAAGGCGCAGCGTGGGTAGGCCCCCCACAAGGTGGACCGACGACCTGGTGAAGGTCGCGGGAATCCGCTGGATGCGGAAGGCACAGGACCGGTCGTTGTGGCGATGCTTGGGGGAGGCCTATGTCCAGCAGTGGACGTCTTTCGGCTGAAATGATGATGATGATGATGATGATAAAAAAACAAATCGTTTCCTGTTAAAAGAAAATATCTTAAAGAAATATACATAAATTAACCATGAAAATGACGAAAGCTTGTTACTACAAACATTAATCGATTAAGTTTCCAAAGCAAATATCTTAAATCCTTGAGTAGGCAACAGAAGTATGAACTTGTTTGGGTATAGTAGCAAAACAAATATTGTATTGCTCAACACACTTAAGAAAACCGTTAAGGATCTTAAAGGCTTTAAGTTCCCGCACAAGATCAACAATGTTACTTTAGTAATAAGTACCTTAATGTATTTACTTAACTGATGCTCGCGTCATGCTCGTGAACGGGTGCAGTCTCTCGGTCAGCTCCTACATACTATGGCAACTCTTTTTACGTTTATTCTAAAGGCAATATTCTTACTTTTAAACTCTTGTTTATTTCTGACATTAACCAACATTATACTCACATTATTTGAATTAATTTGATATAAAACAATAACCTATTTTAAAAAGAGTATACCCATGGAGTTTCTTGCCGGTTCTTCTCCATAGGACCCACAATTTGGAACCGTGCAACTAGAGCCTGACGTTTCAAAAGTGCCTGTAATTAGGTTTATTCAAAATAAAAAAAACATTTGAATTCGAATTTGAAAATTTAACGACAACCAACTAAGGGTCAGAAGGCTAATTCTCGTAATTAAAAACGTTCAAAATATAGTTCCAAACGAATCTCAATGCCTTAAATCTCAATATCCTGACAATAGATGTTTCTGTTTGCCGTTTGTTGTTGACATACATTAATGACCTTAGTGTCACAAATAAACGGCAAACGGGATCATCGTACTGTCAGGAGATTGAGATTTGAAGTACCTATTGAGATTAGTTTGCAACTTTATTTTGAACTTTTTTTATTACAAGAATTGGCCTTCTGAACAAAACTTGCTCGTAGTAGATCGTGCATCGCGGTTTGCCGCTGTTTTTTAACTGACTTCAAAAAAAGGAGGAGGTTCTCAATTCGATTGTATTTTTTTTTGTTTGTTACCTCAAAAGTCATTTATAAACCGATTTCGAAAATTATTTTTTTATTCGAAAGTATATACTTCCAGATTGGTCCCATTTTAATCGAAATCCAGTTCTGATAATGAGACCCATGTGGAATTAAGGGAACTCCTCATATATTATAGGCAAACATAGCGATTTTGAGATTTTCATCAACAAATCAAGCATTTGTATTCAGAAAGAATAATTTAGCTAAGATCTGATGAAGATCTTCGGAGATAAAGAAGGGGACTCTTCAATGGATGACAGCAAATCATCCGGGATTGCAGCAATCGCTTGTCTTTCTATTGTTAACGCCACTCAAAATAGAAAAATAGAATAAACTTTACAAAAAAGTAAAAACCGACTTCAAAAAGAATAAAATAATAAAATTTGTGTAATACAGTTTAGGAAGTCGGTGCCAATTTTCTCTTAAATCAAACCGAATTAAAGGGACCTACTTCCTAAACTGTATCTCACAAAATAACTTCTTAGGTTTTCGCGATCACTATACATTATAATAAAACAAAGTTTAACCGGATTAAATCGCGTATATTATTTAAATTGGATTCCCTGTCGTTTCGAAAGCTTTGCAGCATTTCGTGGTCGCAGGTAGACTAAGATGACAAGCGTCTTTACAAATATTTCTAAAAAATTATTTTAATCTACCGTACAATATTATTAATTAAAATCGTTTCGATGCACGCAGTAATCACTCACCATATCATTATCTTTTACAGTGTTGCGTGCTGTTTGGGACTTGATTATTTTTAGGACTGGGTTCCAAACAGGTGGTAGCTGCCAACCATCTTCTCTATTAAAATTAGGATGTTTTTTAATTTCAATAGCCTCACGGAGCATTCTAGGTACATATCGGTTTTCCTTCGCCAGAACTTGTGGTTTATCAAATCGAAGAAAATGGTTGGGTTTGTCTAGGGCATGTTCACACACTGCAGACTTTGTGGAGCGTCTGTTCTTGACGTCAGCTATATGTTCTTTAATTCTAGTGGCTATACTACGCTTTGTTTGCCCTATGTATGATAACCCACAATCACAATCAATCTTGTAGACCCCTGCATCTTGTAAGGGAATGTGACACTTCACCGGTCTGAGGAGTTGGCTGATCTTTCTTTGGGGCTTGAAATAGGTTTTGATAGAAGCACGCTTCAAGATATGACCAATTCTGTCGGTGACCCCTTTGATGAATGGTAGAACAGCAGGTCGACGATCAATTGTGCTGGGTTTCAGGTGGCATTTGCGATGGGGATGTGGAGCTTGCAAGTTATTATGCTTGAGAACATGCTTCACATGGTAAAGTTCCCCTGCCAGGTGGTCGGCATCGCAGATGCGGTGTGCTCTCTGTAACAAAGATTTGGCCACGGTAGCTAACTGACAAGGATGGTGGTGAGATTCACCGTTCAAGTACCTGTCTGTATGGGTAGGCTTTCTATACACTGTATGACTAACAGAATGATCAGGATTATGGATAAGTTGTATATCAAGAAAAGCTAAGGATTTGTTTGTCTCCAATTCCATAGTAAATTGAATTTTACTGTGTATAGAATTTAGATGTTCTAAGAAAGCAGAGACACTACTGTGAGGCAAGATGGTGAAAGTGTCGTCAACGTACCTCTTGAAGATCTTCGGCATAGCCGGGGCGGTCAGGAGAGCTCTCCCTTCAAAATCTTCCATGAAGATATCCGCTACCACCGGGGATACCGGTGAACCCATGGCCACACCGTCGACTTGAAGGTAAAAATCATTATCCCACACACACACAGGCACACACACACACACCACAGGTAGCCGCTGGTAAGGCAGTGTTCAAGTAGCTCTGCATATGCTAGAGGCATGTCATTATCACTTAACCGCTTCATTACAACTTCCAGGCAGTCCTTTACTGGTAGGTTGGTGAATAAGGACTGTACATCAAAACTGACCATCACTTCATTTTCAGTGAGTTTGAGGTCCTTGATTTGGCTGACAAAATGATAAGAATCCTTCACATATGTGTTAGACTTGCCACGAAGCTGTGAGAGTATCTTCGCTAGGTGTTGTGCCAGTTTGTATGTTGGTGTGTCAATCTGGCTGACTATTGGTCGCAGAGGAACATTATCTTTGTGTATTTTCGGCAGCCCATACAGTTTTGGTGGTTTGGCCCAAGACGGAGTGAGAATGTTTACGTCTAATTCCATAGTATCGGAGTATTTTGATATTAATTCTTTCGTTTTTTTTGAGAATTTTATCAGTAGGGTCTTTGTTTACTTTTTTGTATGTGGCATTATCCGACAAAAGCTCTTGAATTTTATGTTTGTAATCCGACGTGTTCATTACAACCGTTGCGTTACCCTTATCGGCACGAAGGATAGTCAGGTCTGGGTCTTCACGAACGTTTTTTAAAGCAAGGTATTCGCCACGAGAAAGATTCTGTTTTGGTGGTTTGCTTCGACGTAGAATGGTTGAGACGTCTTGACGAATCGCCTCCAAATCATCTTTTTTAACGTTGTTTTTTATAAGACAATCCTCGACGTTACATATTATATCTTCGTACGGAAGTACGAAGATATAATATATATGCTACTATTCCCTACAAGTCAAATGACTCTAGGCGCAGGAAGGACATAGTTTGTGGAATGAAGCCGCATAGGACTGCTCTCGCTAGTAGAAGTTTTTATATTAATAGTTCTCGTCTATACAACCGTGTTAACGGGATAGTATTTATTTATAATCTCACTAAAAATAAATGCAAAAAAGAAATACAAAACTGGATACAAACATTAAATTACCAAGAAACTGAAAATCTGCTCAAACCCCTACTCAATTAGAAGACTTACACAAACAACGCAAATATACACAAACAACGCATACTTACACCTACTACACTACACATCCAACTACACACCGTCCACATACACGCACATCCTACTTTAGCAACTGTGTAATGTAGATTTAGTTTTACAAACATAATTTTTTTATTTAATTTAATTTTCTCCCAATTTAATTTAATTATTTTAGTTTTAATTCATATTATTCTTATGTAATAATTTTACTGTGTAACTAAATGGAAGGCGCTGGTGCCTGTGATACAATGTTTTTTCATTAGTACAGGTACCAACGTTACCTTTTTTTCTGTAAAGATATTTTATGAAAATAAACATTTTATTTTATTATTATTATTATTTATTAAGTTTTCTGGGTGCTAACGCGAAATTAAGGCCCTTTTTCAAAACTTTTACGGTGTTTTCATCCAGAGATTTATTCGATAAGTTAACAACGGGATCAATAATATTATATTTTGACAGCTGTGGAGAAGTGTTTTTAATTTTCGATATTTTAGTGCCCTGAATACTGGTATTTTGGCCACTTGGTTTTTCATACTTTTTAATTTGTCTTTTTGTGTAATCATTGAATTTAGCGGTGGCCCTTTTGCTATTATGAAGTGATGGTCAGTTTTGATGTACAGTCCTTATTCACCAACCTACCAGTAAAGGACTGCCTGGAAGTTGTAATGAAGCGGTTAAGTGATAATGACATGCCTCTAGCATATGCAGAGCTACTTGAACACTGCCTTACCAGCGGCTACCTGTGGTGTGTGTGTGTGTGCCTGTGTGTGTGTGGGATAATGATTTTTACCTTCAAGTCGACGGTGTGGCCATGGGTTCACCGGTATCCCCGGTGGTAGCGGATATCTTCATGGAAGATTTTGAAGGGAGAGCTCTCCTGACCGCCCCGGCTATGCCGAAGATCTTCAAGAGGTACGTTGACGACACTTTCACCATCTTGCCTCACAGTAGTGTCTCTGCTTTCTTAGAACATCTAAATTCTATACACAGTAAAATTCAATTTACTATGGAATTGGAGACAATCAAATCCTTAGCTTTTCTTGATATACAACTTATCCATAATCCTGATCATTCTGTTAGTCATACAGTGTATAGAAAGCCTACCCATACAGACAGGTACTTAAAAAAAATAAAAAAAAATATCTTTGGGACATTTTTACACAGCACCATCTAGTCCCAAACTAAGCAGAGCTTGTGGTATGGGTACTAGACAATGGATATAATACGTATATACTTTTTTTTTTTGTAAATACATACTTATAATACATAAGCAACACACCCAGACCAACACAAACACTTGAACGGTGAATCTCACCACCATCCTTGTCAGTTAGCTACCGTGGCCAAATCTTTGTTACAGAGAGCACACCGCATCTGCGATGCCGACCACCTGGCAGGGGAACTTTACCATGTGAAGCATGTTCTCAAGCATAATAACTTGCAAGCTCCACATCCCCATCGCAAATGCCGCCTGAAACCCAGCACAGTTGATCGTCGACCTGCTGTTCTACCATTCATCAAAGGGGTCACCGACAGAATTGGTCATATCTTGAAGCGTGCTTCTATCAAAACCTATTTCAAGCCCCAAAGAAAGATCAGCCAACTCCTCAGACCGGTGAAGTGTCACATTCCCTTACAAGATGCAGGGGTCTACAAGATTGATTGTGATTGTGGGTTATCATACATAGGGCAAACAAAGCGTAGTATAGCCACTAGAATTAAAGAACATATAGCTGACGTCAAGAACAGACGCTCCACAAAGTCTGCAGTGTGTGAACATGCCCTAGACAAACCCAACCATTTTCTTCGATTTGATAAACCACAAGTTCTGGCGAAGGAAAACCGATATGTACCTAGAATGCTCCGTGAGGCTATTGAAATTAAAAAACATCCTAATTTTAATAGAGAAGATGGTTGGCAGCTACCACCTGTTTGGAACCCAGTCCTAAAAATAATCAAGTCCCAAACAGCACGCAACACTGTAAAAGATAATGATATTGTGAGTGATTACTGCGTGCATCGAAACGATTTTAATTAATAATATTGTACGGTAGATTAAAATATTTTTTTAGAAATATTTGTAAAGACGCTTGTCATCTTAGTCTACCTGCGACCACGAAATGCTGCAAACCTTTAGAAACGTCAGGGAATCCAATTTAAATAATATACGCGATTTAATCCGGTTAAACTTTGTTTTATTATAATGTATCTCACAGTTACACACACACACACTGTTTTTAACAGTACCTATTCTTGTGTATTCATAAGGTGAATAAACTTATCAAAGAGCGTTAGCAGATCCGATGAATATTATAATAGAAAGATGAAGAAAATAAGGTTATCAGTTTTTTTTTTTTTATTCTTCAGTACAACACATATTTGCGCAGTAATGCATAATGAAGCGACATCTATCTCGCTATATAGGAACTAACACTGATGTAGTCGATGATGACACAAATCCTGAATCGCGAAAGCAGAGTATGACACGCAACGCAACTTAGTACAGGTACAAAGTGTGTTATTGGAATAACTAAAACCTCTTAAGGGGTCATTCTACTCATCAGTATGTACAACGTTTACTATGGGACCAACAAGAAATCGCGAAAAAAATACAGCTGTTCCCTACATTTGTGTTCACATAAATCGACAAAATATAGGAAACAACTGCTATTTTTTTCGCGATTTCAGTGTTGGTCCCATAGTAAAAGTTGTTCATACTGATGAGTACAATGACCCCTTAAAAGGTTTTCAGTTATTTCAATAACACGTTGTATATACAAGTGCTCAACATCAACTGTACAAACAAAAAAGAATATCATAAAAAACGTATATAGGTAATTACGCAACCAGCAACGTTATCCACAAAATATTCATAAAAATGTAACAAATACAGCAAGCTTTTATGCAGACAAGACAGAATCCACCATGTTTCATCGTGCCTTTGGGAAAGGAAGTTTTCTAAAAACTTGGATAACCAAAAACCTATAAAAAAGAAAAAAGTTTTCAACAAAACATTCATATAAGCATTAACATAGAATTACTACACATAGAAGGATAGTTTCATACATTACGCGCTAGCAATACTGATGCAAAAAATCATTGTGTGCTAGCGCTGATACGTTTACACACGCACACCACTATAAAATGGGGCTGCCAGAAAAAAGTAGTTGTCCCCAAATATTTTTTGGATGGTTCCTGACACTCTTCCCTACAGAGAAGACTTATTATTTATAAACTATTTTTCAGCAATAATTGGGTCAGGAGGACTTCTTTAGACAAGAACACGTAATAAACGTTATGATTAAAAAAATATGATACAGTTCGTTTAGAGTTCAAGTTTGAAAAAACACATTTTAGGTATATAAATGTTTTAACTTACTCACGTACAGGCGACCGCACGTCAGTGGTAGCAGTTTGACCTTAATGGCATCTTTACTGCGCAAGCAGTAAGGGCGTTTTTCGAAATTTAAGTGTTACCATTGAAATGCGGTCGACTGTACGTACATACACGTGTGCGTATTACATACGTAAATATCAGTTACTACTTTACAAATACATCAATCGGAGTAATTAAGACAGTTAAAATGGGAAAATCATTTCATTAATATCTTGCAACACTGAGCTTTTACTAAGTACGAAATTAAACGATTGTTTTTATTTGCTTAAAAGGTCAAAATACTAAAAAATAATCATAGCTTGATTGTGAAAAGTGATGTTAATACACTTTTTATGTATTTCCGATGTGTTGTGACACCATTTAATCGCACAAATCGTCACATTTAATTATTATCCGGGAGATGCGTTCGGACCTTGAACACTACGGAGCGGCCGGGCGTAGTGTGCCCACCTGGGCGCCATATTTGTTGCATCAAATTGTGCGCGTGGATTAGGTATCTTTTGTGTGTTTAATCTAAGACCATTAAATAATGTTTAAAGGATCCATAAATCCATTTCATTTGTCGAAGTAATGGTCACTTTTACAATACACGTAAATATTCAACAAAGTTTTTCTTTAAAATGATATTGATTCCATACTGGAGGTGTATTAAATTTAACTATTCTGATTTAAGCGATCATTTGCAACATTAAAGCGCAAACCACACACAGCGTGGGTGCGTGTCGGGCGTGGGTCGGGCCCGCGTCGCGTCGGTTGGAGCGCGGGAGCCACGCGCATCCCGTGCTCTATCCGTAGTGGCGGGAGACACGCGCGGCTCCCGCGCTCCACCAGACGCGGACCCGATACGGACCCGCGCTGTGTGTGATGTCGTCCATATAAAAACAGGTTAATTTACACACCGCGGGCCCGACCCGACCCGCGTCCGTCCCGCACCCGCGTTGTGTGTGATTTGCGCTTAAGCTTACAATTAATTAAGAATGAGAGGGTTAAATAACTCAAATATGTATTACATTGTTTGACTCAACAAGTATTTGATATGCGTGGACCTTGTTTTGTGAATCTAGTTAATTATATATACAGGATGGCTTCGATATGTAGGATCAGCATATTTTTAGAAATTTCGAGAAATACACGTTTTTTTAATGTAGCCCCATAGAGGTTCTATTAATTATGTACATTTTCTTTGCCGATTTGCAAGAAAAAAGGGCTCGTAGAGATACATGTTTTTTGTACGATTTGGAGAGTACAGTCTATTTTTTTCTTGCAAATCGTTTTAGAATAATATTTCCTTTATGTAGAATTGATTGGGGATATTTGTTTTTATTAATACTATTAATCGAATAGATTATTGACATCGTCATATGAGTCTACGTTTTTCTTTTTCAAAACGACTACCTTACCGACTGACAAGTAAACAGCAGCAGTTTTCATTTCACTGCAACATACCTACCTACTAGTACCTACACCTAGGTACTACCTACATGTTTTAGTTTCTAGTCAAGGAAAGTTAATATTAGCTGCATTCTTGAACAGATATTGTTCTAAGAAAAAAACTGCATAGCTTAGTACATTTCATAACTCATTGCTAACTACAACACATTCACTACACAGATTTATGATGTTCATTGACGTGCACAAACAATTATTTCAACTGCTTTTCATTTTCCAAGGCCATAAGAAAACACATTGAGGAGAAAATTATGTGCCGAACGAAGAGCTATACCTAATCTCTGTTTTTTCTTTAGGTACTTGTTTTATTTAGTAAACAATCTTGGCATGTTTTTTAATGCAATTCGTCATTAATAATTATTAAAAGACATTATGTTAACAATTTCACACACTAAACAAAATTTTTAACATAATTACATGTGCAGAACTAGTAATTATATTTTATTAGTAGTTATTTGAATAAAGAGACGTGCCAAGATTGTTCACTAAATAAGACAAAGATAAAAAATAGAATATAGTTACTTTCATAGTTATCGCTGACTTTCAAACCGCAAACGTCGGAATCTAAATATTGATAAGAAATGACGCACGAAAATGCAAACAAAATGAGACATAACGGTTAAATGCCATTGAAATACGAAAAAAATATGCAAATAACATCAATGCATAAAACACTTTCAACCATTGTTTGTCTCGGGAAAATGCATTCTGGCATAAACTCATTATTCAGCATAAGTGTGCTTAGGAGGCAGATCGGGTATCTTGGGACTAACGACGGGATTATTCGGGGTAAACAACAAACAGTATTTTCTAGCCCTTGTTATACCCCCTTGTTTCATATATTTACCTATTTCTACCGTAACAAGGACACTCAGGTATTTTTTCTTCTTAGCCAGGCATTTTTTTTTAAACTTTTTGGTAGAATAGAGTTATATAAAAGAATTCCGTTGTTTAACTGGTTAAAATAGTTCTTATAGAAAACGATTAGGAACGAGAGGATTTTGCGTGCAGTCAAAGACAAAAAGTTTTTTTTTTTTTCATTATTAATTTTGTTTGTCTAAATCTTAACTATTATAAAATTGTAAACGTCTGTTTGTTTGTTTGTTTGTTTGTTCCAGCATCACGCTAAAACTACTGGACCGATTTTGATGAATTTTTTTTTGTTTGAAAGCTGATGATCTGACTTAAAAACTGGTATGGGTTTTGAGAAAGAAAGAAAGAAAGAAAAAAATAAAAACAATAATTCGTGGGTTGCGTACTCACCCGACAGATCGAAGCTTCTATGCATTTGCACGAGCGGATAGTAATGTACGATGGAGTAGAGTGGAGTGGACAGGGGATGGGACTGGGGATGGGACTGGGGACGGGACAGGGGACGGGACTGGGGACGGGACTGAGGACGGGACAGTGGACGGGACAGGGGACGGAACATGGGACGAGAAATGGGACGGGACATGAGACGGGACATGGGACAGGACAGTGGGACAGCACATGGAACTGGACATAGGATGGGACATGGGACAGGACATGGGACATGGGACGGGACGATAGTGATATAGTGAGATAGTGGGTCAGTGGGACAGTAGGACAGTGGCAGTGGGACGGTGACACGGTGGGGCAGTGGGGCAGTGGGGCAGTGGGTTAGTGGGGCAGCGGGGCAGCCGGGCAGTGGGGCAGCGGGGAAGCGGGGCAGCGAGGCAGTGGGACAGCGGGGCAGCGGGGCAGTGGGGTACCGGGGCAGCGGGGCAGTGGGATAGTGGGGCAGTGGGGTAGCGGGGCAGCGGGGCAGTGGGTTAGTGGGGTAGCGGGGCTGTAGAGGAGTGCGGCAGCGGGGCAGGCAGTGGGGCAGGGGGATAGTGGGCAGCGGGGCAGTGGGGCAGTGGATTACCGGGGCTGTGGGATAGTTGGGCGGCGGGGCAGTGGGTTACCGGGGCAGCGGAGCAGTGGGGCAGTGGGATAGTGGGGCAGTGGGGCCGTGTGATAGTGGGGCAGCGCGGCAATGGGGCAGTGGGGCGGCGGGGCAGTGGGGCAGTGGGATAGTGGGGCAGCGGGGCAATGGTGCAGCGAGGCAGTGGGTTACCAGGGCAGCGGGGCAGTGGGATAGTTGGGCAGCGGGCCAGTGGGGCAGTGGTATGGTGGGGCAGCGGGGCATTTGGGCAGCGGGGCAGCGGGGCAGTGGGGCAGCGGGGCAGTGGAGATTCGGGGCAGCGGGGCAGTTGGGCAGCGGGGCAGTGGGACAGTGGGGAAGGGCAGTGGGGAGCTGGGGCAGCGGGGCAGTGGGGCAGCGGGGCAGCGGGGCAGTGGAGCAGCGGGGCAGCGGGGCAGTGGGGAAGCGGGGCAGTGGGGCAGCGGGGCAGTTGGGCAGCAGGGCAGTGGGGCAGCGGGGCAGTGGGGAAGTGGGGCAGCGCGGCATTGGGGCAACGGGGCAGGCTTTGGGGCAGTGTGATAGTGGGGCAGCGGGGTAGTGGGGCAGTGGGGCAGTGGGGTAGTGGCGCAGTGGGGTAGTGGTGCTGCGGGGCAGTGGGATAGTGGGGCAGCGGGGCAGTGGGGCTGCGGGGCTGTGGGGTAGCGGGGCAGTGGGGCAGTGGGGTAGAGGGGCAGTGGGGTAGCGGGGCAGCGGGCAGCGGGGCAGCTGGGCAGTGGGGTATTGGGGCAGTGGGGCAGTGGGTCAGCGGGGCAGAGGGGTAGCGGGGCAGTGGGGCAGCGGGTCAGCGGGGCAGCTGGGCAGTGGGGCAGCGGGGCAGCGGGGCAGTGGGGCAGCGGGGCAGCTGGGCAGCGGGGCAGTGGGATAGCGGGGCAGCGGGGCAGTGGGATAGCGGGGCTGTGGGGTAGCGGGGCAGTGGGTCAGCGGGACAGCGGGACAGTGGGACAGTGGACTGGACTGGAATGGATTGGACTGGACTGGACTGACGTGGGTAAGCAGAATTTAACGCGAGCGGAGCCGCGGGTAAAAGCTAGTTAAATATAAATACAAACAGACTTTTGTCTTTGACTGCGTTACATACGTACCTATTTTAATTATTTTTGAAACATTTTAACAATATACAGTAAAATATATTAATTTACAAGTGTGGTTTATTTCACTTTAATTTAAAGACAATAACAACGCCGATTATTTTGAATATTACATTAGATATTCATGTTATAATATACGATGTAAGACATTACACATTTCATTAGGCATTGTTAGACGTTTCTCTCACATATTAGTTCTAGGAGATTATAATGTCTTTGTGCAGCTGAATTTCTCAACTCAATAATTTTGCGCAAAGACGGGAGCTAATTATTACATTGAGCTTAGTGGCAATATGTGCATATACACGTAGATACAAGTTTCTTGTTACAGTGTCTTAAGTTGCTTGGGTACGCCGATGACCTTGAGCAAAATAAAAAGTGATGGTGTTTTCTATTTGAGTGAAATTCGCGAAAGTTTAAAAACTTCTAATGGATTCTACTCTTTATTCTGAACAAACTTGTTTCAGGTTTTGAGTTAATTCGTTATTGAATTAACCAAAAAGTATAAGATTTGATTTTATGAAAATAATTTAACCTTACCCAAGTCTTCAGCTTCGCGACGCGATGCGAGCGATATCGCATCGCCGATTGATTGATCTGTATTCGTGCCATATTTAAGGAGGTGACTATACCACTGACACTGAGCACGAATCAATAAAAAAATCAACACAATTTTTTTTTAATACCTATTTGTTAACAAATAAATTCCGTCCGTGTGTCGCGTGCGATACAAAAACGATGCATGCGTAAGCACCAAAACCATTTGCAGGTATTTCCACCCTTTGACAATGCCGCCAAAGACTTATTTTCAGAGTGGTTTGGGATTTATTCTCAAACCCTCGTTATGTTTCTGAGTGAAAATTTGGGTATTAAATAATCGTATAATTTTTCAAGTATTTTAGATGACTAAGCACATTATTTATCATTGGCTCTAGAAATATGGCACGGTTACAGATCAACATCTTGTATTAAAGATATGCAAAAATTTCCAATAGTTTATGGATTGAACTTAGTAACTTAACTTAGTGATATATCTCTTTTACTATCATAAGCCACTGCATTGAGGACACTAATGACATGTGTACCTGTTCCACAATAAGATGACTTGAACATATGTTGGCCATAGTGGTAGTGAAAACAGTGAACGAAACGAACGGTGAAGGAAAAACATCGTGAGGAAACCTGCACCCCTGAGAGTGCTCCATACAGTTCTCGATGGTGTGTGTAGTCCACGAACACGCACTAATAAATAATAATAAATATTTTTGGGACATTTTACACATCACCATCTAGTCCCAAACTAAGCAGAGCTTGTGCTATGGGTACTACAAAAAGGATAAAATATTTTATATACTTATTTTTTGGAAACACATACTTATAATACATAAGAAATAACCAGACCAACACAAACACTCATGTTCATCACACAAATATTTGCGTCCTGTGGAAATCGAACCCACAACCTCGTGATCAGCAGTCCGACACTCGAACCACTAGACCACAGAGGTCGCCAAACTAGGCACTAGGCAGCGTGGTGAACTAAGGCCTTAGCCTTCTCATTCTGAGGTGATGAACGTGCCCAGCTGTGGGACAGTAATGGGCTGATGATGTAAGTCATCATTTCAGCCTTAAGACGTCCACTGCTGGACATAGGCCTCCCCCAAGCAAATGTTGGGGGGATATGCCATAATCGCCACGCTTGGCAGGCGGGTTGGCGATCGCAGTTGGTTGGTTAAATACTCAGAGAACGCTGCTGCCCATCCTCTGGTGAATCCCTTAGTCGCCTTTTACGACACCCATGAGAAGAGATAAGGGTGGTGCAATTCTTTGCGTCCGGCACCACACGGACGAACGACGGACGAATCGTGGTCAATTTACCACTAGCGATGATGTTAGTGCTAGTGGTAAATTGACCACGATTTCATAATAAAACACAACTTTATTGGCTGTCACAAATATTCGGTAGCCTATCAATCTGATACACAATGTATTAGCGCTTTCCAAAAACCACTTTATTTCTTTTTACGTAGTACTCTTAGCTACCTTACTAAAGTAGTGTACCTATACCTATGCAAAATAGATAGACTTTCCGGGGAAAATTTACCGTAACTTTGAGCCGAGGCCAAATCTATGCTTGGCACGAATATTGGGAGTTTGTAATATCATCATATTTTAATAAAACCTTTATCAAAGCTTCGTTACGATAAGTGTTTAACAATTACAACACAGCGTGCGATTTATTAAAAAAAACAGCCCAATATAGAACGTATTATGAAAGAAAATATATGATAATGGAATCACATTTTTTCTTTAAAATTATTTAATAAAGAAAATTGAACTGTGGGATAGCGTGAACCAATATAAGGTATATACTCGAAGTTATCTATTTTAATAAAATCCAGTGTAATCTACCAAAAGGGACGTGACACCGCCCGGTCAATACTTAGGCAAATAAAATGGCGTCGAATGTCACAAGTGTCGATAAATTAATAGCTATCATTTTCTATTTGGCCTGTGTGAACGACATTTATTGAAGCTAATGGCTTGAATAACAAACATAGCACGATCCACGTTAACCTCACCCAACCGTAGATGATTTATTGTTATAACTAGACGTTACTGAAAATGGATTTTTGCTAACAAAACTATAATAATTTATAACACAAACCTTAGAAATGCAGCTGTGATGAAGTTATTTGAGTTTGTTCGTAGCTCTCACAGTAAGTTGCAATCAAATTGCTAGTGCAGTGTTGTACAGCGAATTAGGTTGAAAATCGCGATCTTGGAGTAGAAAGTTAGCAATGCGGGTTGTAAGCAAACTGCAGCATTTTCAATTAAATGCATTCGGAGAGAGATGAAAACACAGTCTTTATTTATAAAAACCGGCCAAGTTCGTGTCTGACCACGCACGGGGTAGAGTTCGGTAGTCCGTACAGGCTATACAGAATTCTCACGAGACATCTGAGCCCTAACTCGATGTACCTATTTAAAAAATACAAAGTTAATTTTGTAATTCATTCAAAAATAATTTCTATGAACTTTTGACAGACTCAACTACATGTATAGATAAATTGATGAAATGTTACTCGTAAACTAGACAAGCCTACCCCTCTGTGATAGTTTTACTTTTAATTCGTTATACTTGCTAATAATATGCTGAATAGCTTTCATGTGTTCAGGATTAGTGAATTAGGCTGAAGGGAGTCGGGGCACTTGACTCTAACAAAAATTACCACTTTAAACCTTAATAATTCGTAAATAGAACCCTGTATCAAAAAAGTTTTCTAGACAACCCCTAATATTTTTCAAATACCTAATTCAACGGCCCCCACACGATGAGACACGCGAAAGAAAAAAAAAACACCCACGCTATAATATATGTAGGGGAGTTAGGTACGGTCGACCGCACGTCGGTGGTAACACTTTGACATTAGCAGCATCTTTATTTCGTAAGTAGTAAGGGCGGTTTACGAATTGACGTGTTACCATTGTCATGCAATCGACTGTACCTACCCGAAAAAGAACTTTTTTTACAGACTTTTTCTCATAACTTTGTAGGCGTCATAAGAATGTATAACCATTCCAAATTTTTATTCCATAGCACTCTGGTAGCCTTCGATTAAAATAGCTGCAACATACAGTCAGACGGACAGACGGACAGACATGGCGGAACTATAAGGGTTTCCTGTTTTACTACGGAACCCTAAAAATTATTCGAACAAAAACCATACGAAAATTGTACGACAGAAACACAGATTGATCGAGTGTCAGATCGATGGATTCCCTCCTATTATGGTTGAGCCTAAACATAACATTATTAATTAGTTTACTTCAGTGAATTTGTCTCACTCATTAACACCTAATACATTGTTCTTACACAATTCTTTCCAAATCACGTAACAAACCATTGTACCATTTATTACATAACATATAACATAACATAACATCACGCCTGTATTTCCCCGAAGGGGTAGGCAGAGGTGTATAGTACACCCACATTTCGCCAGTTATGTTATAAGTCCCATGTAATAGGGGGCGAGCCTATTGCCATTAACCGGGCACAAAAATCCAGACTCCGGGCTGCTACTGAGAATTTCCTAATGAAAAAACCCGAAAACACTTTGCCCGACCCGGGAATCGAACCCAGGACCCCATGCTCAGCAGTCGCGCTTGCGACCACTAGACCAACGAGACAGTCATTGTTACATGAAAAGAGTATATATATCCATGGAGTTTCTTGCCGGCTCTTCTCTATAGTACCAACATTTTGGAACCGTGCAACTAGATTCTTAACGTTTTGAACGTGCACGAAAATGCTTATTCGAATTAAAAAAAAAAAAAAAAAAAAAATTGAATTTGTATTTGACAGGATTATGTGTTTAAACCTGAAATAACATCAAAAAACTGCAACCGACTATCACTTGTGCAGTTACTTGTACCCACCCACATATCAAGTCACATACACACTTTATATGTTAATTCAATCTGCTTTTTGAAAATATTCCGAGCAACATTATCATTGTCCGCTGCTTTAAAATTCTGCGAAATGGCTTACAAGGAGAGTTTTACCGAACTTCATAAAATGGCGACAGTTTTCAGTCACCGACGGTTCTAGAACATTGTAATGTGGTAACTTCGTCCGGTTTTAAACTGATACCGTTGAAACTTGCTAGACCGGTTCACCTTACTTCTTTTTAGTCTTTAGTGTTTAGCTATTGTTAGTCAGATCAGAGAGTTACCAACTTCGATAAGTAGGTACTATTATTGATCGAAGGTTACCAATGACACGCTTCAAGCGAATTTTGCGTAAATTGCTAATTGAAAAAAGCTTTTACTCTGGCAATGAATATTTGGAAGATAAACATCAAATATAGGTTAGAATTAAAACTAAAATTAATGCATTTAAATATAATAATTGTATTGTGAACCATAATATTTGTATTTCATTATGTTATGACGAAGTTTCTTCAACTACCTACTAAATATATTTGTAGCACCAACTGTAACCATATTTAAAAGAAAATTAATATTTGAATTTACGAGAATCATTAAGTTTTCTACAAAGAGGTTCGCGTCATACACTGAAAAAAAAAACTGTTTGTTTAATGTAGCCGAACTTAGCCGAACTTTCGCTACCTGTAACATAAAAAGTGACTACATAACCTATAAGGTAATACCTAACCATAAATGTTGTTCTTTAAAGATAAACAGTTTTGTTAAATCAACTTAACTTTAGTAACGTCTTACCAAAATTTTGGTTGTCACTCCAGTTTCATTAAATATTTTTTTCAGTGCAAGCCGTTCACCGTTGGGCCTGTAGTAACCTTTTTGTTTTTGTTTTCGAGTAGAAATCCTCATAGATACCCTCCGTCTAGGGAGGGCGGAGGGGTATGTCAGACTCTTACCGACTAAAACCACACGGTGGCCATCCTCTGCACAAAATAGAGGAGCTCCGGGAACTCCAGTAGACCGCGCCGGTGCCCCTCCAGTGCTACGTCTTTAGCACGTCCCGGGGAAACAACAAGGTTTCCCCAACAGCAGCACGCGACCACCACGTGCTGCTGTCCTCCCCAGGGTCGCTCTATAGATACCTCGAGTCCCCCTACTCTTGGAACCCACGATCCCGAAGGTCGCCCTATCTGGGCCTTGCACCGGGGCGGTTGCCTCTCCGGCGCCTTCGTCTCCGAGTGGGATCGGCCCTCTCCCGTTCCCGCTCTGCGGCCTCCTTCTGGACCATGACAGTCTCGCAGAAGGAAGCCACGGCCCTCCAAGCCGTCGGCTCTGCCAGCATAGCCGACACTACTACTGGCAGAGAAAGATCTTGCCCGATCTCGCTGACCAGGACAGCCGGCCCGGTGAATATGTGAGTAAGGAGGTAGGTGACACGGGCCTGTAGTAAACTACCGACACGCGACACTTCTTCGAAAGGTTATTATTTATTTGAAATGTGCACATGTGTAAAGCTTTAATTTATTATCTGTTGTCTATCGAGTGTTTGCAAAGAATGGAAGGATTAATGAATTTGGCCGAAATCCTCACTCCAACACTCCATAGCTCTTTGTATAGAAAAAGAGGCGCGTCGACCGAAAAAAAATTGATAAGTGATATCCGGTACGTCAAAGAATGCCTAAATAAGCTTATTCACCCGGAAGATCTGTCAAACCAATTTATTTCAAAGGGTATTTCAGCAAGAGATCGACTCACTTGATTTTCTCGTCCTTTGCATTTTGTCACAATCTCTTTGCACGCTTCATCACGTAATAAGGCGATAAAATCTTGTTCCATTTTCGTAATTCTAAAATAAATTCCTGTTTTGGTAAGTGCAGTCAACCGCATATCAATGGTAACAAAACAATTAAGAGCGGAACTGGCTTAGTATATTAAGGGGAATGTAGCAGCCAAATGGCGCTCCCGTCATTAAAAAGAATATTACTCGCTAAATACATCATTTATCGAAAATTCGTTTTTAACAATTGAAGTACAGCTGCCGAATTGCGTAACTCGTTCGCCATCGCAATCAATAGGATTTCAATGTTCATTGCTCCGTGTGTTTTGACAATTCGTCTTATCGGCAACTATGTACCACGCAATGAATATTGTTATCATTTCAAAATGAAAGCTAATGTCAATGTCAATGCATTACACAATTACCCCATTGGTACTGTAGTTTAATCAGAAACTCTGTTATATAACTATATTTTTTTGATTAAACTACAGTACCTGTAGGTACTTAAATTGTTAAAAACTAATTTTCGATAAATAAATAAAAATAAATAAAAATCGTTTATTGCAGGCATAGAATCCATAGAACTTTCACATGCAATTTTAATTTAACGAACAAAAATTATAGTAATTAAAAGATTCATCATCATCATCATCATTTCAGCCGAAAGACGTCCACTGCTGGACATAGGCCTCCCCAAGTATCGCCACAACGACCGGTCCTGTGCCTTACGCATCCAGCGGATTCCCGCGACCTTCACCAGGTCGTCGGTCCACCTTGTGGGGGGCCTACCCACGCTGCGCCTTCCAGTACGCGGTCGCCACTCCAGAACTTTACTGCCCCATCGGCCATCCGTTCTGCGAGCAATGTGCCCCGCCCACTGCCACTTAAGTTTGGCAATTCTTCGGGCTATGTCGGTCACTTTCGTTCTCCTGCGAATCTCCTCATTTCTGATTCGATCACGCAGGGACACTCCGAGCATAGCCCTCTCCATTGCCCTTTGAGTGACTTTGAGCCTTCTTATCAGGCCCATTGTGAGCGACCACGTTTCAGTACCGTAAGTAATTACTGGCAACACACACTGGTCAAAGACTTTCGTCTTGAGACACTGCGGTATTTTGGACGAGAAGATATTGCATAGCTTCCCGAACGCTGCCCAACCGAGTCGGATTCGACGATTGACCTCTTTCTCGAAGATTAAAAGATTAATTCAATTTAAATAGTTAAATTAAATTAAATAATCAAAACAATTTAATAATTTATACTAATTATCAAAAATGTACAAATTCAAAATCTCTTTAAAATCAAAATTCATTCAAAAATTAACAAAATCAGCTCAATTAAAATTCATTTATCATTAATTAATATTTAATTATCCGTAGTCCGTGTGGTGATGGACTTACGGCCGAAATTAATTACACATCTGATAACCAAGATTTGAGTGTATCGGTGATTTACTCCAACCCCAGATATAGCTAGATACGTTGTTTCAATAACAAAAAGCAGCAATCCGAAAACAGAAAATCGACAGTTATCAGTAACGCCATGGCAAATCCTTCCCTCTTAACCATTCCGTTTTTCACAAAACTCACTAACTTTACATGATTTATTTTTGAATATATTTAAACAAAATGCGCACATAACACTTTACATGAATTATTTTCTATAAATAAAACTAAATTATTACTCATTTATAATTCATTCATTCAAAAAATATTATATTAAAATTGTGATTTCTATAGCATAAAAATGTTTTGCTTGTAATGGAACGTGAACGAGACAGTTCAGAGTTCAGTACTAACGAAAAAGATTTCTTAGCATAATACTGTTACAAGCTAGCTCTTTCTTTCACGTCAGTTTCACATAAGAAATAGAGAGATGGATAAACTATTCATGTAGTACTTGAGTGTAAAACATGACACTGGATCGTAATGTAAATTTGTCAAATTCAGTGTTACCAACCCGTACGATGATTATGGGGGTGTACGGTAATTTAGCCATTAATACGATAGCGAAGATCTTAATTACGTTAAACGTACGATAATTTTGAGCATTGCATAAAAAACATCAATGCACAAAATACGCTAGCAAAACGCATTCTTCGTAAGGAAAAATTTAACGCAAACAACACCAACAGGCAAGTTTCTCTCTCCCTAACTCATATTATGCGTTTGTGTTTGTAATAAAACTTTTTGACAAAAAATTCAACTGACGAAACAGAAACTGAAAAACGAAAAAATAAAATGAAGCTTTTTAGTCTTAATAACTAACTAATAGGCAAGCAACTTTGCTCCGATGCTCGAGACTTTGTAGTTTGGCATCGATCAGCGCGTCGTTGCCAACTAGCCTCTTGACCCACCTCTCAATCGACTCGAGAGCCGCCGTTGATATTTAGCCGAACCATCACAAAAAAATAATATTTTTTTATAGCTGATAATGTTCATTTATAGCTAAATTTAGCTATAAAAGCTCCGCTTGGCAACACTGTTTACAGGCTCGATTCTGGGTTACCACATAAATAAAGCGTTTTATTTATTATTTATATCGATTCCTAGTATTTGAGCATAAAATCGATTTTTTTTATGTTTATTAATCAGAGCGGCTATCGAATATATGGGAGCGCTAGTGCTGCCAGCAATTTCTTTACACTTTTTTGACAGGACTTTCACAGCTTTTCATAGCTTATAACATTAAAATATTAATTTATACTCGGACTCACATCAATTATTGTTTAATTTATTTATTTATTTTATTCTTTATGCACAACTGGGTACAAATGCGGTCTTAACGCCATAGGCGTCCTCTACCAGACAACCTTAATGCAGAGACAAAGAATAATGCAGATGCACCAGTAAAGTAGTAAAATATGTTTCGTACTACGGACTTATAATTACATAATAATATAATAAAAATAGATACATACCTATGTATGTACATTATACATAAAATAAAATCTACATATTATACATACCTACATATATAATTACAAATATATAACATCAAGATAAATCAAAGTCGAGCTGAATCTGCTAAAAAAAAATCACGGAAACATTTCCTTAACGTGATTTTAAAGGCGAGCTGACTGTTAGCCATCCTGATTTCATGAGGAAGCGCATTCCATAATAGGATAGATTTCACGAAGAACGAAGAGTGAACGAAGGACATTGGAGCAGATGATTATTAGTGCAGCGGACATGTTTAGTGTGACTTGTACCTATGTACAAGTTCAGTTCAGTTTCTATAAACTGAAAATGAGAAGTTAAGTAAGAAGGAGAATTGGCAGAGAAAAGTAACGAGAATAGAGTAGTTACTGCCCTCATATGCCTACGTTGGCGGATAGGCAACCATTTTAGAAGCAAACGATCCTCAGACACATGGTCATATTTACGAAGATTAAAAAAGTTTAAGAGTTGACGATTCTTATTAATTAAATCCATGTTGTAAATAAAATTAATATTGTGATAATTATAATTCGAATATTCTAATTAGATTAATTAAATGGTTCATTTCATCATCATCATCTCAGCCGAAAAACGTCCACTACTGGATAAAGGCCTCCCCCAAAGGGGGGATGATTCATTTAAATGTTGTTAATTTAATTTTGTAGTTTTCTGATACCAATTCCGCTTTATTTTGTTTCATATTTTAATATCTGAAATGATTTGTTGGTTTATATAATGTTTAGAGATTATCTAAATTAATATTAGTTGTATCACGACGATTGGTTAATTATTTCAGTGTTCTTTATAAATTAAAATGTTATTAGTAATTCAGTCAAATTGAATTATACATATTGTAATAATATCAAGATGGAGACACTGTGACATGCAGAGCGCGCGAGCGTGCGATGTTATTGTAAAACTGTTTCTTCTGGTCAGTTCATATAATAACCGGGAAAATACAAAATTTGGAGTAACAAGAAATTTATTTCGTGATGAATCCTGATGAAACCCTGGGCTATGCGCCGACATATATAATATCTTTGCGCCCGTCCGAGTGCGGGATGGGAGTGGGGTCACACTGAGTTTAGTCATCGCCTCAGTGCTTGAATGTCCAACCGACCATTGACCAAATTTTACCGGAGACGTTTTTTATTGTTTATTATTGATTTAAGAGAAATATTTTTTTAACTTTGTAGATTTAAGAATAATGTAATATACACTATACATTATTTTTAAATCATCAAAGTTTTAAAAATATGTTGAGTAAATCCTTTAGGTAATATAAATTGTACCTGGCATGATAAAAAAGAATTGATAGTTTGAATTATCCTATCATGGAAATGTCACCTTGGTTACAAAACAAAATCACGTAAAGCTGGTTGCTATTAAAAGATATCTCCCGAGCACGATATTTTTATTTCCATTGCTGTAGGCTATTTATTTGAATAGCTTGCTAACTGACATCGGGTTAGCTTCTTTTAGCAAGGTAAAGTTGCATGCGGACAATCAGGGAGCGATTGCATTATCAAGAGATCCAGTCTTCCATGCCCGCTGTAAGCACATTAGTATCAAGTATCACTTCTTAAGGGAGACCTTGCGTGACAATAAAAATATCGTGCTCCGATATATCCCAACAGATTTGATGCTTGGTGATATATTAACTAAACCCCTGCCTAAGCAGAAACATTATTTTTGTATGGATGGTTTAGGGGTTACTTAGTTTTTATATTCCCATGTATTTTGGAGTGCTGTTTTGTTTTACCTTGTTAGTTTAAGTTTTGTAAGAGCTGTTGTGTTTGCGAGGTACAATTTAAGGGAGCGTGTTGAGTAAATCCTTTAGGTAATATAAATTGTACCTGGCATGATAAAAAAGAATTGATAGTTTGAATTATCCTATCATGGAAATGTCACCTTGGTTACAAAACAAAATCACGTAAAGCTGGTTGCTATTAAAAGATATCTCCCGAATAATATTTTTATTTCCATTGCTGTACGCTGATATCAAGCTGTTACGCTACAAAATATTTCTCTTAAATCAATAATAAACTAAAAAAAACGTCTCCGGTGCAATTCGGTCAATGGTCGGTTGGACATTCAAGCACTGAGGCGACGTAGTTCCGTATTCCAGAACGATACTCAAGCGTTGATCACTGTTTAAAACTAGTTTTGAGTTGAGATTTGATTTTAGAACGTCCCTCAAGCAGAGATTTGTTGATCACAGTTCAGCTGAGTTTAGTTTCGTTTTATATTGTCACCTGTTTCGGTATTTGGGCAGAGATTTGATCTGTAATCATCCAAGTGTGGTCCAGACTACGCTTGAGTAGAGATTTCTATTATATTTCAGATCAAATTCGTGTGTTATGTTGTTGAATTAAAGTTTATAATAACCGTTCTGGAATAAGACCGATACTCAAGTAACGATTCTATCCTTAAGTAGTGATCAGGTGATTGGAGTTTAAACTGTACTTGAGGAAGCTTCTGTAATACGAGCCTTAGTGTTAAAACCGGCTAGGATAGTTGCGGTCTATGAACCGAGAAGCATGCCGCAAACACTGTGTTTGCGGTGGCCGCTCGATACGTAGTCAAAATAGTTCAATGTTTGGTACATGTTTTTATTTTTAATTAGATTTAAACAAATAAAACACGTATATTTATGTATGTAAGTAAATCATTTTACATATATTATTATTATCAATTCGATTATCGAATCCATAAATCGATTCTTATCAAAATCATTTTTTATTACCTGGCATCACCTACTGCATCTTATGTAGTGATGCGACTCGAGTCCGATTTTACCACTAGTCATTCGAGTCATTTTACAATTTTACTTGAGTACTACCTAAGTGGTCGAGTCACTCGAGTGGTTCACGAGTCACTCAATCACTCGCTTCTATTGAATCACCTGCCACAATCCTTGAATTAATTATTTTTTATTTTGTCAATAAGTTGAGGCTTAAAACCAATGATTTCAAAGGGAGGATAGGCCCGTCTAAACATTTTGATAAATCTTCTTCGTACAAGCAAAAGTAGCGCCATCTGTCATAACTCGCACGAACCCCGTTTCATAGGGCAACGACGTGACCTTGTACAGTCGACTGCATGACAGTGGTAACACTTCAATTCGAAAACCGCCCTTACTGCTTACGAAATAAGGATTCTGCTAATGTCAAAGTGTTACCACTGACGTGCGGTCAACCGTACGTACGTACATGATTTTTGTGATCACATTTTACCGTCGGTCAGTATAAGTGAGTTGCATGGCGATATACATAACGATTTGCGATGATACTTTAAAGGATCACAAAGAAAACGTAAGTAAAACAAATTAATATCAATCAGCTTTATTTGAAATTGTAAACAACTTAATATTAACGTAATAATAATTAAGTATTAGAGTATTTTAAAAACTATAATAAAAGTAAAAATAGTTTGCATTTTTAAATGGTTTTATTTAGCTTGCCTTGGACGAATAAAAAAAGGCGGACGGAAACTCGCTACACAAAAAGTGAAGCACCCATAGTACGACGGTAGGCTTAAATGTACGGGCTGGCACGCACACATTCACACCCATAGTAAAGACCAAAAGCCGCGATTACACAACAAATCTCGTGTCACGGTAGTCATTGTCGTAGTGTCACAAATAAAATAACAATATACATGCTGAAATTTTAATGGCTTCTTTCCCGAAAAGGGGTACTCATCATTATGAACAACTATTAAATGGGACCAACCCTGAAATCGCGAAAAAAAAACAGTTGGTCCCTACATTTGTGACCACCTGATATATTTTTCGCTATGCAGGGTTGGTCTTATAGTAAAAGTTGTTCATAATAATGAGTACAACAACCCCTTTTCGGGAAAGAAGCCATTAAAATTTCAGCATGTATATCTGGTGAAATGATATTTAAAAGTACAGATATGTTACTTGCACTCGCAACTGAAGACTCTAAAACGTCCTAATTAGGACGTTTATCTATTAAACCGAATCAAGTAGAACGCCGAGCGTGACCGGTGACAAAAAAAAAATGCCGTCGTGTGTGCAATTATGACGCGAAAGTAATTTGAAGTAGTCAACGTACTTATTTTGTACTAGTTTATAATGTGTATTGTACTGCCGCGGCGTACGGATTTTTTTTTCATTTGTTTTATTAGGGTATGGCATATCTTTACTTTTAAATATCATTGATCTGGTGTGTTAAAATTCTGTCGAAATTATAGTGGGTTTAGGAAAAAACCGGCCAAGAGCATGTCGGGTCATGCTCAGTATTATAGGGTTCCTTAAGTAGGTGTAATTACAAACGAATCAAATCGAATATTAATCATGGCTATTTTAGTTTTTGCAATAATCGGCAGCATTCGCGACTCAGAGCGTGTTGTTAGTAGCGCCATCTAGCGATAAATTCAAGAAGCCAAATTTAAGAAGTGTCAATGTTACTTTTTGTGATTTTAACAAATAGAAAGTAGCTAAAGGAGCATTATTTGCTATGATAATTTTTCTCTAAGGTCAATGACCTTTGAACTAGGACGTTTTAAGTATTTTTCAGTTTTCTCTCTATAACTCAAAAAATTATAATCACATTATACTCGAAATAACTTTAAAAGAGAGTTTTCATAAAGGTCTATCAATGTAGAAGATTATAAGTTTCTACGTTGCATAGTTTAGAAATGGCAGGGGGGGGGGACACATTGCAAGCCACTTTGGCGGGCTATATTTCGCCGATGGTACACCTGATAAAAAAGTGGTGTATGAAACATTACCTTCATTTTAGTGGACCTATTCAATGATACCCCACACGAGGGGGTGCAGCGAAAAAAAATTATTCATCCCCATTTCACATGTATGGACGCAACCCCTAAAATACGTAAAAACGATTTTTTTATTCTTTTAAAATTTAGATCTATATGTAGACTATTTTTTAACAAAATTTCATTTACTTATGTTTATAACTGTAGAAGTTATTAAGCTGTAAAGGATTAGGACAGACGGACAGACGGACAGACGGACGGACATGACGAAACTATAAGGGTTCCTTGTAGGACTTCGGAACCCTAAAAACGAAGTGCTTCAATCTTTTCTTAGCGATATTTCCTCCGCCATTTTTTATTCGTCCGAGTAGCTTGCCCTGTTTTTTGTTCTTTGGGTAAAATTTACGTTTCATTAAATTTAATAAAAATGACGTCTGTACAAGGTTACTTTGCGCGCGCTGCAGGCCAGTGCCGTCCACACAATGGCGCCATCGCGGCCTTCGGTAGTAAAATTATAATAGCTTTAAAAATGTTTTTATTTAATAATTTAATTGCAACAAAAGTACTGCGAGGTTACTTAACGATGATACGATATCCCATGTTCCTTTTAAACCTTTGTATTGTAATTTTTGCAGCCATTGCCACGCAACTAGGAATATTTTTGACAAACAAAGCGAGTATTTGTCTCTTGCGCGCCGGACCACTGTCGACCGAGTCGCGTTGGCCCTAAAACTGTAATTTTAGGGCCAGCGCGCTGGTGCCATTTAGTTGCGCACTCGGCCGTGTCCTTACGCTAGTTATAAAGTCTATGCTTAAAACGTAGTAGACATAAAATGGAAAAGAGTTCTTAAGAATAAAAACACATCGTTTCGCATATCTCGGTGAGTGATTCGTGAGTGAATCGATATTTTTATCATTCGAGTGCGTTTTTTCGATGTCACTCGAGTAAAAGTGAAATCGAGTCGCATCATTAATCATATGTCATCAACGATGAAAAAAATTATCAAAAATAATAAATATACGTACTTAGTGGTATTCTCTTTAATAATAATTATAACTAAACTATTCGCCAAGGCCCACAGAGTACATTATATAACTGAGAACCAAGGCCTATGTCCAGCAGTGGACGTCTTTCGGCTGAAATGATGATGATTCGCCAAGGACTATCAATTGTGGCATCGATGGGATCATTATATATCTTGTTGAAATACAATCAGTGATTCGACAATGGACAGCTCCTCAAGTCGTAAGTACCCTTAAATATTATTCAGTTATATGAGCCCTTGAACATCTTTATTGCAAAGAGGTTTTCACAAACTATCTTACGATGTCAGTATATGTACCTATATATTAGCCTATTTTACATGAGTTCGACATGTTCTTACTAAATGAAACCAACAATTACCAAATGACCACTTGAAAAACATCTAAAACAAACTCCAGTTCATATAGACAAACTGCATCAAAATAATAATGCTTGTGTTATTTACAGGTTACAGCCCATAGCTTAGTGTCATTCATGCTGGATGTTGGCATTTAATCACTCATCGATCCCAGAAAATAAACAAGGCACAAGCAGTAGTCATCATCCGTAACTGTGTTAATTGTCGATGCTCCATACTGCATGCTGATCTCATGTTCAATCGAGAAACAGGTGAGCACAGATTTAACTTTTATATGAATACATTTTTTATTAGAAATTAATTTGTGTATAGTGCCGTAGTAATTCGGCATTGTGTTTTGATATTCCACTACTGTCCCACTGCTGGGCACGGGCCTCTTCTCAGTATGAGCAGGTTAAGGCCTTAGTCCACCATGCTGGCCTAGGGCAGGTTGGCAGACTACACACACCATCGAGCACTGTATGGAGCACTCTCTGGCGTGCAGGTTTCCTTCACCATTAAAGCAAGTGATAATCAAATTCTTATCCACACATGAATCCAAAAAGTCAGAGGTGCCGGCCGGTTTCAAACTCACACCCTCCTGCATGAAGGCAAATGTTCAACCACTAGGCTATCACTGCTTAGATTCCACTAACTTAGTTTTATTTTGTTTCAAGGTTCATGGATCAGATCGCATCTGCCATCCATGTTGGTTGCAAGCTGATAGAGTTCCATTTCCTGATCCGGTAGCTGCAAATGTACCAGTGTCAACAAAAACAATTACCTTACCGGATTATTCAAGAATACCAGATTTGCAAGGCCATTATTTTTGTCCAGACTGTAATTTGCCAGAGCAACTGACTGTCCTATGGCTCAGGGTGAAGTTATTTACAGATAATCTATGATTCTGATTAAAACCATTGTAAAAAATAACAGCTAGTTGTTTTATTTTATACACTGATATGGTAATACATACAACACCCTACCGTGTAGTAACTATTAACTTACACACCCTAAGGGCCGGTATTTCAATATTCTGGTAACTTTTAACTGAGGAATAAATGTGACGTCTTGACAGATTTTCTATACTATACTATACTGTCAAAATGTCAAACTTATTCCTCAGTTAAAAGTTAACTGGCTATTGAAAGACCGACCCTTAGAATTATAATATATAATTTATTAAATACTTACTGCATATAATTGCATAAATAAATTAATATCATTATAACAAAGGAAAATTATTTATTTTAGAAAGAAATACAAATTTTCACCATTTATTTTGGAAAAGAAATACTCTCATTATAAGTTTTTAATGACCGAGATGACAATATTAAGCATGGTAGAAATGGCACTTTTTGCAACTTGCTGCAACCTTATTATAATATTTAATTTCTATTACAAAATATAAAAAACACAAGTTATTTATTATTATAGTTAATGTCTATTTAATTTCTTTAAGGCACAAAATATAAAAAAACGCAAGTTATTTATTATTATAGTTAGGCCAGAGCAAGCACCCTAACAAACTGATCAATTCCCTTTTGATTGGTGTTACACAAATTATTTATAAATCTCTTCAGATGGTTGTTGACGCTGTTGGCTATTATACCATTGGTTGTAATAACTATCTGCACAAGTCAATATTCCACATGCCAACAACCTCATTTGATTTCTTTATTCTTCTTGGCCTCCACAATATAAAGAATGTTATGTAGAATAGTTAATGTAGTTCAGCCCGTGTTTGTATGTCTTGCTTGGACATTTTGAAGTATTATGTCACCTGACAATGTAGTAGGTACTTTGTACCTCAACCTGAAAAAATAAAAGTACAATTTGTTTAAACTTATAATATTAAATACTGGCAGTTTATATGTTAAGCACCTCTGTAGGAACTTCTTCAAGGTTGTTATTCTTACAAATATTGTGTATCACTGCAGTGGCTACAGTGACAGACATAACGTTGTGTGCCATAACAGGAAACCATTGCTTCCATACTCCAAATTTTATAAATATGATTAGATTTGAATTGAGAATGTTGGTAGTTAATCAAATAGGTAGGTATTAAAGAACTTTACCCGCATGGGTATGATAGTTACCTACTGATGGGATAATAATAATTATGTTCATGGGTACTAACTACCTTTCAATTGTATTCCATGTTTTTATGTGTGTTTTCTGTCTCTGTTCTGTAGGGCAAATATTAGTGTTGGTAGTTAGCTTCTATTTGGATAAGCGCTATCACCAAGCAGCCAGCGGTTGCCAAACTGACCTGTATCACATTGAGCTGCAAAAATTAATGTGTTATTCATTACTTATAAACACTACAACAGTAAAAGTATGAAAATTATTGAAGTAAGTGTTGCTTAACTATAAGAGTTGTTGAAAATGGTGAAATTGTGTGTAAAACCTGGCCAGAAAACAACCTCATTCATAAGCTCTGCATCACATGCAGTTTGAACATTTAGGGAAAGTAACCGTTATAGGTCCTAAGTTCCTCACCTATATACCTACCAAAAAAATATTTTACATTAGAAAAAATATGTTATTATAACTTAAAAGAAGACTGTATATGGACATGTGTACAATCAATTACTGCAATCACTCTGGGAAATCTACGAATGAAAAAAATCTCTACACCACTCAGCAGCTTGTCTACAGTCGTGGCATGACAACAAGGGTTTTATGAGACAAAATGTCATTTTTAGTTCTCTAATAAGTAGGTAATTTTTTTTACAAATCTGTTGTCTACAGTGGTCATGCTACACCTGCAGATGGCAATGAATGTACATCATAATATAGGTATAATTGTTCTATATTTCATCTTACCTTGCCAGGTACACGGACGTGTGGTATCAATGATATTTACTTATGTAAAATCATTGTGTGGTATTATTTCCGTTAGCAGGCATGGAACTTACACCACACTTTCTGTGAGCCGAATCCTGAAGATAAACTCGGAGTGTCGGCATCATAACTTTGTGTGTAGTTCGCATTCTATAATACACGTGAGAAGCGCGTTTTAAAGATCTTCGGTGTCATCATCCCAATCAGATAACTGGATAATTACTGTTCGACGGCTGCATTATCGTATCACCACAGTTTTACTATCTATGTTAAACTGGTATCACTCATAAACTTGTTATTAATACATATATCACTAAAGTATAGCGACAAATAAATTTTTAATTAAAATCACAACAGAACGATCGGCAGTTTTTAATGAAAAACCGCCGAATTCCTCGGTTTACGAAATAGATTGTTTTGACAGATCAAAGCAAACGTCAAAACGCACTGATAGGATAACGACATACGAGTTTAGTCATTTTCGAACAGAGGGCAATCTAACGTCTGCGATTTACCCTCCCAAAGATAGATAACATAAATAGATTGCAAACTCTATCTGTAGATGGGTTATTAGTACATTTTATGCAAAAAAAGATCAAATTTTCTGACTTTGAACTGCAGTTTTTGGATTAGATCGGATATTAATTTCGGCCGTTAAAGAATAGCACCACCCTTATCTCTTCTCATGGGTGTCGTAAAAGGCGACTAAGGGATTCAGCAGAGGATGGGCAGCAGCGTTCTCTGAGTATTTAACCAACCAACTGCGATCGCCAACCCGCCTGCCAAGCGTGGCGATTATGGCATATCTCCCCCTGAATTGGGGGAGGCCTATGTCCAGTAGTGGACGTCTTTCGGCTGAAATGATGACTATTTAATTATTGGAATTGAATTAAAATATACATAATTATTAGCTAAATAATGTACTCAGCGAGTAATTTTTTTTTTACTGATGGTGGCGCCACTTATCTATTAGTAGGGCCTTAAATCAAAGACTTCGTTGTGATTGGAAAATATCTACAATAAATTAAAATAGAATTGTCTCTGGGTTCATAACATTTCACATATCAAATGACATATATGTTACAAAAATGTACTTATATTTTTGTTACATCACTATCATCTTAATTGGAAATAAGACAATGGCGCTCACAAATCAAAGTGAAACAAGAGAACAAAGTAGTCATCCAACAAAAGCAGACGTTAATGTGTTAAACGCTAAGTCAAATCATTAAACGTACTTAATTGTTTTCGTGAGCATGTTAATACTCAGAATTATTTTATAGTAGGTTATGAAACTGTTGCATAACAGGGGTTATTAAAACACGAGTGTGAGTTTAAAAACCGAGCCGTAGGTGAGGTTTTTAATAGTATCACACGAGTGTTTTAATACCTAGTTATGTCAGTTTCATACACTATTTTATCTAAACTCATACAATTTTAAATAAAATACCAAAGTCAAAATCTTGGTAACATTGTCGTAGTTTTTCTTGATTTTTCTGGTAAAAGATTGTTCGTTATTTACGTTGCTGCATCCAGAAATTCAGGCGGGGTCATATTTTCCTCAGTTCACTATCACTGCTGTAGTCAGATATTTTTGCCCAGAATAAAACTTTAGATATACAAAACCATAATAATAACGTAAACAATTACAATAAATTTACAAGTTATGGTGACCAAATCCAGTAGGCCATGGCGCGCGGCCGCGCACGCGCCCTAGCGCTCGTCAACACAGATAATAAAATATAGTCTGGCGAAAACATTATAATCGGAACTAATTTTCTATCCTTGTCAGGATTCCAATTGTCAATCTCTGTTTTATCATACAAAAAATGTGCCTATAAACACTTAAATATAATTAAAAGCAATATGACAATCCAAAGTTCTGCCAAAAACGCGATTTTAAACGATATTTTTTTTAATGTATGACTTACTAGTCATACATTGAACATTTTTACCACCTGAATTTTGTGTACTCTTTGGTGCCAAACTGTACGACTGCTAATAAAAAGGATTGAAAACTCCTTGGTTGGGTCGAAGTGGCATTAAAACTCCTTAGTTGGGCTGAAGTGTGCGGTTATGGAAAAAAAAAATACCGCATTGTTTTGTTCAGCAAACTGTATCGTAATGAAATTTTTTGCGTAAAGTAAGTAATTATGAAATTACGTTTCATCCTCGATCATACAGTTTGCTGAACAAAACAATGCGGTATTGTTTTTTTTCCATAACCGCACACTTCAGCCCAACTACGGAGTTTTTAATGCCACTTCGACCCAACCAAAGAGTTTTCAAACCTTTTTTTTTAGCAGTCGTACAGTTTGGCACCAATGAGTACACAAAATTCAGGGTGGCGCCACTAGTCATACATTGAAAAATTGTATCGTTTAAAATCGCGTTTTTGGCAGAACTTTGGATTGTCATATTGCTTTTAATTATATTTAAGTGTTTACAGGCATATATTTTGTATGATAAAACAGAGACTGACGGAATCCTGACAAGGATAGAAAATTAGTTCCGATTATAATGTTTTCGCCGGACTATATTTTATTATCTGTGTTGGCACGCGCTAGAGCGCGTGCGCGGCCGCGCACCATGGCCTACTGGATTTGGTCATCGTTACTTGTAAATTTATTGTAATTGTTTACGTTATTATTATGGTTTTGTATGTCTAAAGTTTTATTCTGGGCAAAAATATCTGACTACAGCAGTGATACTGAACTGAGGAGAATATGACCCGGCCTGAATTTATGGATGCAGCAACGTAAGTGACGAACAATCTTTTACCAGAAAAATCAAGAAAAACTACGACAATGTTACCAAGATTTTGACTTTGGTATTTTAATTAAAATTGTATGAGTTTAGATAAAATAGTGTATGAAACTGACATAACTAGGTATTAAAACACTCGTGTGATACTATTAAAAACCTCACCTACGGCTCGGTTTTTAAACTCACACTCGTGTTTTAATAACCCCTGTTTTGCAACAGTTTCATAAACTAATATAATTCAATGTTTTTCATGAATGGATATCAAAGCATAACTATTCAATTAAAATAATATGTACAAATGAAAGGACATACCATTCCATTTACACGAATAGGCAAATTGTTAATTTAGTTTAACTATTCATAGTTAGCTCAGCGTTTAATACATATAAACGAGAGGTTACCTAATGGTCGCGATTCGAAAAATATGATTGAACTATGACGAAAAATTAAGGAACTTCGTTCCAAAAAACTATTTCAATTTTTTTTCTTATTGATAACACTAAAGCTCGTCAATAGCTACCTACTAAACAAAAAATAAAATAATATCGATTACCAAACAGAGGAGAAAATGGTACTGAACCGATTTTTCTTTAAAGATACTCAAACTACTCTTATGGTACTAAGGGCGTAGTTGGCAAAATGTACTAACATATTTTTTTATGCTTTGCAGTGCTCGCGATGAGCTACCTCTGCCCACAGAACTTTTCAAGTCACTTTCATGAAATTTGGTATGAGAAGATAATTGTGTGGTATTCTACAAAGAATAAGGCACACCTTCCGAATCTGTGGATGTTTTAAAATGCGACTCTCAGTCTGTGCAGTGCTCGTGATGAGCTACTTCCGCTTCACAGCACTTTTCACGTCACCTTCAGGACGTTTGGAATGAGAAGTTGATATTTTAAAATGCGACTGAGTCTGTGTACAAATCCAGCTTGTGTCGATGGTAGGAAATCGATCAATTTTATCGTTTTTGGTGGTCGACTACCAAGTTTTCTAATGTTGCACCAATAATAAATTTCATTCGGAATAGTTTTACTAGCATTAGTCATCCGCAAATCAGTTAACGGGTGTAATAGTGAATACCGAAATTGTTTATTTGAAAATGTTTCGTGTATTTTGACGAGCGAGTGATAGATTTGTGCAAACAGTGTGTCGTCATGGACTTTTACATTTGAAATGAGTGAGTGAACAACTTTTTAGAAGCAATATCAACAAGAGTTGTTTTAATACCACTGGAAGTTAACAACGGTGTTGATTTATGGATTTTAAGACAGTCTATTAATAGGTAGATTAATAGTCCATCGTGTAAGTAAATGGATATATTACGCTCTATTTTCTCATAGATCCACGTAACAAATTGATGTGATCCTTTTGGGTGATGGCACTAAAGTCACTCTGCCGTTGCCAAAATGAAAACGTCATAATATGTTTTGCGAAGAGATGTTTTTTTTTATTACATATTAAACTTACATAGTCGTGTATATACTACAACAGTGGTAAATAATGGTCTGGATTGTATAAACTTATAGGTTTTATAACAATGTGCGCGAGATTAGCTTTATAAAGCTACGTATTTTCCAAACTACGGAATAAATTAAATTTCCATGAATTCGTGATCAGAGGCGGCTGCTGGCTCAAAGAGTCGATGGTGCACTGTACTGTTTGATTGTTGTTGTTATGATTTAAAGTGCAATAAAATAAAATACAATTTTTGTTTTGTTCGATCGAAAATAAGTTTTAAGCTTTTCAGTTTAGAGAATAAATTGATTTGTCGTTACTTCATAACTATTGTAAGGTATAAAGTAGGTGCGTTATATTGATGTTATAGATATTGT
The DNA here is from genome assembly GCA_949699075.1 of Asteroscopus sphinx. Classification (NCBI taxonomy): domain Eukaryota; kingdom Metazoa; phylum Arthropoda; class Insecta; order Lepidoptera; family Noctuidae; genus Asteroscopus; species Asteroscopus sphinx. Next base: position 19,494,776 of record OX453005.1, read on the forward strand.
TTGATTCTTTTTAAAGGTATTATGAATTTATGAACTGGTGGTGCAGCGCACGGGACAGCCGCCACTGTTCGTGATGTCTCTATTATCTTAGTAAATATTAACATTCCACTGTTTCCGCGTAGCTAAGACAAATTCAATATAATCTGTAGTATCATTTTGTCAACAAATTCTATAGAATCTATAGTATCACTTTTCAATTAAAGCTAAAATTGTTTAACATTTGAACCAGTAGACAAAAGAGATAGAAACTTTGTAATATTAGAGACTGAGTTAGTAAGTTCTTTATCCAATTTAACGTAGAAAGAATGTTGTTAATTAAATTTGTTTCTTTTATTTTGGAAGGAAACTCTGCTTTACTGATAACTTATTGCATTGTGTAAGACGTAGGCTTTTAAATTATTTTAGATGTGGTACCGTCATAGTGTAATATATTACATTAAGGTACCGTTGTAATATTTTTGTCCAAAGGAGTATTTTTAATTTTTTATCCGGTTTCTTGCTTCAAAACTCAAAAGATTTATTTAGAAAATCTTGTAGACTATCTCGAAATAACAACATTTGATCGAAATAAGAAAATTCTGATATTCAGCCTTATCTGGTTACATATTGCAAGTTCTGGCAACAAGCTATAGTTGGCGGAACTTGGATATTCGCTGTTTTGTTGTCATGTCTTTGTGGCGGAAACTGTGTTTTGCTAGGGGATCGGATTCTGTGAGCTTTTCTCCAATTACTGGTCACAAGTCTTAAAATATTTGAATGTAGCGAGGATGTTTCTATTGTGACAGCGAGATTAATTTCAAGCAATGATATTTAAATAATTGATTTCAAGTAATTAATGATACTGTCGTAGATTAAATCAGTGCCGATTCTGCTGTTTATAAATTTAACTAATTTAGTCTCGTTAAGTCAAAAAAAAAATGCGAGGCATCGTGAGGCGAGCTACAGAAGCCCCCGGCAATAGTACATGATGATCACGGCTGCTCTGTCAAAAGCGAAACGACGAAGAAGAAAATGTACAATTAGTCCACTTGCTTGTTATCAACGTGAAGTCAGTAGCCATCGTCATAGATTGATTCTATTTTCCCGTAAAGAATTTGACAGTTCTAAATATTTTCTGTCCTTTTTCTATTAAGTTTTTAAGAAATAGAGAGGTATGGTATGATTAAAATCAGCTTAGTGAGATTTCCATAAAAATAGGGCCATTGAGTCTTAAACTCAGACCAAAAGATTATGTTAATGCGTCTAATCCTCACACCAAAAGAATAAGATTGACGCTCCCAATCGCGGCTCGCGAAAACTGTGAGCGAAGTTGTAGGTACCCCTTTGCCATTTGGTATTCCTTTTCCTGGCTTCTGTTTCTAGTTCTACGCGCTCCGTCTATCTTATTCTATTGGTCTGAGGTATTTAATTGCTATCTAGATAACAGTTTTATTGCCAGACTACCTCCAATTTTCGTAATAAAATAAGATAATAACTCAATTTAATTTTTCCAAAAGACATTTGAAGCTAATTGGCGTAAAAACAGTAGCATCTAGGCATTAATAAATTCGAAATTTTGGAAGCGTAACAAGAAAACTTTTTATGACCTGTCGCAGTGGAGAAAATAAAAAAAGCACTTAAGTACAGTACAGTTTTTTAAAATTTAACTTGAGAATGAGGTATAAATTTAAATAGTAAAAAATACTCTCAGCACGTAATTAAAAACTTTGATTGGTAATTTTGTGGAAAAATTAAAATATGCGCAATGCGTTTTGATACGATTTTATAAAGTACCTAATACTTAACTGTTATTTTATTATTTTTAACGCATTTACGCATGCGAATAATAAAATAATTTGTAAGGGTAGGCATATCTATACGACTTTGAATTAAATGCAAAGTTAGTCGAGTCGTTAAGATAAGATATCGCTGACGTCACCCAAAGACGTACAAAAGTGGAGGTTAATTTCGATACCACGAGCAGTGTTCACGGTAGCTTCGTGGCTAAAGCACTGGCGTACTGAGCCAGGATGTTAAGCATTCCTCGTATCCGCCAGGGATTCTACTGATGCAATGTATAGTACAGTATGCAGTACCTATATGTAATGAATATGGACGAGCAAAGTTTATGTCGAATTCCCATATAGCACCCATTCCATCGGAGTATCTACACTCGAAGTTGTTGACGATTATGTATACCTAGGACAAACTGTCCAGCTAGGTAGGTCCAACTACGAGAAAGAGGTCAATCGTCGAATCGACTCGACTCGACTCGGTTGGGCAGCGTTCGGGAAGCTACGGAATATCTTCTCGTCCAAAATACCGCAGTGTCTCAAGACGAAAGTCTTTGACCAGTGTGTGTTGCCAGTAATTACTTACGGCACTGAAACGTGGTCGCTCACAATGGGCCTTATATTCTTATCAGGCCCATTGTCACTCAAAGGGCAATGTAGAGGGCTATGCTCGCTCGGAGTGTCTTTCTGCAATCGCGGGTGATTTTATGTTATCCATTGAAAAGTTCCCTTCGTTATCTCCGAAGACCATCATCAGATCTTGACCAAATTTAAATTAGACCACCTCGAAAGCATACCCATTCTCAAAAAATAATTTCTTAAATCTGTTCACTTTTGACGGATTCATTGCGTAACAAACGTGCAAAAAAAACAGTCGAATTGAGAACCTCCTCCTTTTTTAGGGTTCCGTACCCGAAGGGTGCCTAATTATTAAATATTACTCTAACTAACGCTGTCCATCCGTCCGTACGTCCGTCAGTCTGTCTGTCACAGGGCTGTATCTTTTGAACGGTAATAGGTAGCTGGTTGAAATTTTCTCAGAATATGTGTTGTTATGACTCCTATCACGACAAATACTATAAATAAAAATAAAGTCTAAAACCAAAGGGGGTCCCCATACAGAAAACCTTGAAAAACATGATTCTTTTTTCAACGTTTTTGTTCGTACTCTATCTTCAAAACGGTAATACATACCAGCGTCAAACTTGGTCTGATTATAGTAAATACTATGTAGTATAGCAACAAATACTAAACTTAAAATAAGGCAAACATAGACATATGTGGTGGTACCTGCGTAAGAAATAGATGCAAAAATTCATATTTCGTGCACTGTACGTTGATGTATTTTGATGAACTCTCGTAAATTAAAAAAGTTTCTATGGGGTATCAGGTCGATAGGAGGTACGGAAACCTTACTGCGCTAGTCCAACTCGCACTTGGCCGGTTTTATTGAAGTCTGTTAAAAACTGAAACAAATGCATTCCACCGTTTCTATTAAAGAATACCTTACCCAAAGATGACGCTGGTATCTCGTTATGTATTCATAAAACGAGGTGTATACATACCGTACCGTACATAATCATAATATTTTCGTAATCAACACTTTCAGTGAAGGTAAAGTGGGATCTTGTATGCGTCACCGGGGGCTGCATGCACTTACGAGAAGCTTTACTGTACTAAGAGCAACGACAATTTCTTGTTGCATAATAATATCAGACGTAAAAGACATTCTTAAAGGATTTTATGCATGCTTGAGATTTTAACATGAATCTTACTTGATCGTGGCAGCTATATAAGTTTAAAGTAACTATTTTAGTCCACGAGTTTGAGATTTTACGCATCGTTGTTGACCTGAGAATTAATAACGAAACACTTCTTGCAAAATAATTATATTTGACCTTAAAGATCCTTATAAAACTTAAATTTCCGTCATGATGACTTGGAACTTCAATGTACAGCTCTCTCATATTACCAATATTTATAGTACCAACAGCGAGAAAGCCGCTTTCTCAAAGCATTATATATTATTATACTGTTATCTCAGTTATATATGTATCATCTATGTATGTTACGACGTCTGCAAATGTCCCTCGATGCATGAAGCTTGAAGGAAATCTAATCAAAATACGAGTATTATTCGGTGTTCATTGTTCAATAATGCATTAGGGGTTCATCGTCAGATTGATATGTATTTTATTTGCTCCTGGACTGCAAATTATGTAGATCATATTCAAATGTATTGCGATACCGTTCAGGACCTTGGATAGGCTGGATACGTTAGTAATCCATTATTAACCAAATACGGTGAAGCAGTGTTGTGAAATATTTTAACCATTTCTGCCTTTTGTAATTAATGATGTATTCCGCCCGTACTGTCATCGGAACAAAACATTAGGTATGATTTGTAAGAAAAACTTAATCTTAATTAAGTAATACATTATTTATGTGTTTAAAAAGGTACAAGTGTTGTCCCCAAAACTGTTCAGCATATTTTAATTATAGAAACTGGTTTAAAATTGATGTAGGAATTAGATGACGGCTGACGGACAGAGTCTTAATCTTTTGGTCTGAGGGACAGACAAACAAATTAGCAAGTTATACTCAAAATTGTTTCTAATCTGCTTAAAATGCCGGTTGTTATTAAACAATAATTGTTATGAATATCCATAAATTATTTCAATCTACATATATCGCTGTTTTCCTGTACCTAAAAATAAATAAATTTTCAAATAGCTACAACATCATCACATACGTTATTCATTGTGAATTGTGCGCGAATAAAAAGTACGCCACGTACTGATATTTAAAACATTCTTTATCGCCAATTTATTTTATTTTATTTCACAGTCTGTTACATTCGATATTAGGTACATGTCATGAACTTTTAGAAGTACGTGCGAGCTGTAGCAGCACATTTGAATAATGCGCACTGGACTGTAGAGGTTCATAGTGTACATGCCACGATTTATAGCCGTTCTATAAACATTTTTTTATCGGAATATACGATAAATTTACCCACATGTGTGACGCACATGATAGGTGTGTGATGGACCACCAACATTACACGCTAACAATATTCGGTGTCCGCACATCACGACGCAGTCTTGACCTTGTGGCTATTGTAAACTATTTACAGTCTATGAAAATTGTTTTCTAATACAATTGTACATACCTATTCGTTGGAATACATAATGCTTCATACAATATGTTGAATGCCTGACAAACATGGAACGACTTCTAAACGCAGACATGAAATAAATCTTGTTGACTTTAGTTACGCAACTAACAACCGATCAAATATATCGTAGTTGAGAATGTCAGCCAGTGTTTAACTTGCATGTCATTTGACGTCTGTGGTCTAGTGGTTCGAGTGTTGGACTGCTAATCACGAGGTTGTGGGTTCGATTCCCACAGGCAGGACACAAATATTTGTGTGATGAACATAAGTGTTTGTGTTGGTCTGGGTGTTTCTTATGTATTATAAGTATGTATTTACAAAAAAAAAAGTACATTAGTATTATATCCATTGTCTAGTACCCATAATACAAGCTCTGCTTAGTATGTGACTAGATGGTGCTGTGTAAAAATGTCCCAAAATATTTATTTATTTATTTGTTACAGGTTATGACGACGAAGTACATAACGAAGTAGTTGAAGTTGTTCGTGGCAAGGCTCCCGTCACTGCAGTGCCGATGACAAGCCGTGGCGGGACGCGAGCGGACCGCGAGCATGTCGAACGCGACCGACGCGTACTGCGTGCCTGGCGCCACCAACTTCAACAAAGCGTACAGCCGCCTGCACGGCTACATCGCACTAGTGATATGCATCGTCGGCTCGGCCACCAACTCCATCAACATCGCGGTGCTCAGCCGCCGCGAGATGACCAGCTCCACCAACTCTATCCTCACCGGCCTCGCCGTCGCAGACCTTCTAGTCATGTTGGAATACATACCCTACGCGCTACACATGAACATCAAAATAGGACCCCAAGTTAACAAGAACACGTACGCTTGGGCAGTTTTTGTATATTTCCATTCCATATTCAGTCAGACTTTCCACACGATTTCGATTTGGTTAGCGGTGACTTTGGCTGTGTGGAGATATGTCGCAATCGCATTTCCCCAGCGGAATAGCACCTGGTGTAATAAGAAGAATACAACCCTTGCCATCGTAAGCGCGTATGTGATATGTCCTTTTTTGTGTCTTCCGATTTATTTCGCGATGAATATAGTGCCCAGTGAAGTGACAGCTCAAAACAATTCTGAATTCGCAGAGGATCTCTCTCTGCCGGACAATCGGACCGTATATGTTTTAGAAATGTCAAGAAACGTACAGTTAGTTACAGCGATAATGTGGATCTACAGTGTAATATTAAAACTCGTTCCGAGCATAGCATTGTCGATATTAAGTACTTGTTTAATATCAAAGTTAACCACAACCGATAGAAGGAGGCAGAAACTTCTGAAGCGTTCAACAATCGGCCCAAATGAGGTAAGTTGGAATGAGAATATATTGGAAATGTATGGCTTCTGTCTGTACTGTTTTAACGTCGTCGTGTTTTGAAAACAAACAATCGTAGCTATTCGTTCTCGAATTATAGGTAGGTAGGTATAGTCACGATCCTTCCCGGTGATACATTTTGTCGACAAAGTCCCTTGAACGAATTCTGCTACATTACACGGACCTGCCTCGTTGGCCTAGTGGTTGCAAGCGCGACTGCTGAGCGTGGGGTCCTGGGTTCGATTCCCGGGTCGGGCAAAGTGTTTTTCGGGTTTTTTCAGTAGGAAATTCTCAGTAGCAGCCCGGAGTCTGGATTTGTGCCCGGTCAATGGCAATAGGCTCGCCCCCTATTACATGGGACTATAACATAACTGGCGAAATGTGGGTGTACTATTATACCTCTGCCTACCCCTTCGGGGAAATACAGGCGTGATATTATGTTATGTTATGTTATGTTACACGGACCTACGACTGCCGTCGAACACTGAGCGCAAGCGATTTTAGCCTTAGTCGTGGTTCACCGGAATGTTTGCTGATAGTACATCCGAAATTAACTGGAAATAGCATTGTATCAATTGCAATAGTTACAACAATAATATTTATGGTTGCGAAGTGTTTATATGAATAAATTGTTTGTAATAACATTGACGTTCTAAAATTATAAGCAGAAATCAAGAAAACGTTTCTGTTATATTCAAAATACCTAATAATTTCAACAGACGACTAACTTAGACGATTAACGTTACATTTTTGTACAAAATATCTTTTGCTAGACAAAAGCACTTGAACAAAGCAGATAAAAACATTATGGAAATCAGTAGGGACTTAGGTAATTCGAGTAAGAAGAAAAAAGTCCTCAAAAGAACTTCAGTACCTAATTAGCGGCGATACTTGATCCCATTGTTTTACATTTATTTTCCCTTGGTGGCTTATTTTGGGACACGTTTTTAGGGTTCCGTACCCAAAGGGTGCCAAACGGGACCCTATTACTCTCGCTACGCTGTCCATCCATTCGTCTGTCTGTCACAGGGCTGTATCTTTTGAACGGTAATAGGTAGCCGGTTGAATTTTCTCAGAATATGTGTTGCTGTGACTCCTATCATGACAAATACTAAAAATAAAAAAAAGTAAAAAACCAAAGGGGGTCCTTATGCAAGAAACCTCGAAAAACATGTTTTTTTTTTCACCGTTTTTGTTCCTGCTCTATCTTTGAAACGGTCATACGTACCAGCATCAAACTTGGTCTGATTATAGTACATACTATTTTGTTTAGCAACAAATACTAAAAATAGGGTACACAATAAACACCTGGTACCTGCGTAAGAAAGATATGCAAAAATTCATATTTCGCGCACGGTTCGTTGATATATTTTGATGAACTCTCGTAAATTAAATCAGTTTCTATGGGGTATCAGGTCGATGGGTGGTACGGAACCTGTACTGTGTGAGTCCAACTGGTACTTGGCTGGTTTTATTTTATTTGGTCGCATCCTCTTGGAAGTACTTCGAGAGCTATCATCCCAAGCGCAAATAAGTGGTATTTTATGTAAAGCAAGACAAACAAACGAGTTTTAATATAATGGGAAAAGTGTTGAGATAAAATAAAAATATGGGTCAATTATTCCCTGAGACATCTTTGTGTCATAGCATACTATGTTTATGGGTTGGTATTCGATATTGCATTGAAGTGAATTTCAAGTTAACTTATGTTACATTCACATGAGACTTTCCATCTTCATGTCTCAGTTTGGCGAACCGACTTGCGGTATCATTTAGGCAACAGCCTAGGTGGTATTGAAGTTGTCATGGGCAAAGGTAACCGCTTAACATCAGGTGGGCCTTTAGCTCGTTTCGCCATCCTATACTATAAAAAATAAAATAAAAATAAAGTGATTTTGTTTCGTTTAGGATTAATCTGAAGACCAATTCTCGTAATAAAAAATATTCTAATTATAATTTCAAACGAATCTAAATGTTATTTACTTTAAAAATTAATGGATAGGTTTCAGTAATAAAATATTATAGATTATCTCAATGTTGTAATGATATCTATAGATATGATACAGTAGATATTGTATAGGAATGATAGAGTAGATATTGTTCCTATTTGACGTTTTTTGTGACATTTAGGACATTGAGTCTAGATCGGAACTGTATTTTGAACGTTTTAAATTATGAGAATTGGCCCTCAGATCAATACTAGGGTTTTTCCATGCCATACAATTAATCATAATATGTTATTGCGTTATTCGATTGCGCTCGCTCACTCCGTGACTTCAAATTAATAGCTGAAATTCGTCGTCGACATCTGCCTTCTAATTACTACAGTTCCAAATTGAATTAGCTTATTAATTAAGGAATAAATGGAGCCTTTCCCTTTGCAATGTCAATATGAAATGTCATAAAATCAAATTGATTGTAATTAAGTAACCCTTTGTTCACCCAAGCTGACCGTTGAAGGGTAAAATGATACTAAATGTGAAACCTAGAACCAAAATAGGTGTTTAATGGCGTAAATATCGATTAAAGGAAAGTATAAAGTATCAAAAAGGGTAGAAGTTAAAAGGGATCCCTATAATATAAGAGCTAAAAAGGTTAATTTGAAGCTAAGGATTAGAACTGACCTGACGTAACGACGTGATAAACATTAAAGTTCTTTGATGCTTTGAGGATGTTAAAACCTCAGCTAAATATTTTATTACTATAGTTAGGTATACCTAGTAGACAGATATCTTTTGAAAATTAGTGCCTTCCTGTGATATATGATAATTACGATTGACTCAATTCGACCTGGCACTTTTTCAGAAGGCCAGTCTAGGCGTTTTTGCCCTGCATTGTCCTCATACAAATTCTTAATAACAAATGTCTGGACTTTAAAAGAGACTTTGATGATTTCTGAGTTTGTTTCGGCGTTTGTTTTCAGACGTAGTCAGCAATAATAATAAAATATTTTATTTTCAGAAAACAACATTCCATAATCATTTTTGTTAGTAACAATGAAAAACTTAAACAACTATGTTAGTAAACACAGATAACAAACATTAATAAATGTCGAGTCATCGATTCGCACCTCTCACATGCAAATCGATGAAACGACTGAGGACGGCGGTGTCCATCCTTCCCGCTATCATCTTCAGGATTCCAACAAAACAACAACAACAACAATGCCGACGCCATCGAGTTTTTAAAAGAACCAACTCGTAAAAGTGATTTTAACATCCAATTTGCAGAATAAATAATTACATTTCATTTGAAATAAATAAATAAATATAAATACAATAAATTTATTTGCCAAAAAGAATACTACTATTTCTTTAGAACTAAGAAATAGTAGTAACTAACAGTGCTAACTTAATGTTATAAAACATTAAGTTAGCTAGCTTGTCAATGTTCTATTGATAAGTCAATGTTCTTTTAGCCTTTTCGGCATCATTTAATTTCTAGTTCGGGCATCTATAAATTAATGTAAAGTAGGAATCGTGTAACTCATAAAATACTGTTTTATTTCTTTTCATTCCTCTGATCCTGATGTGAGGTCGACTCTCAATTTCATATTAGTTAACTGTTTTCATGCTTTGTATGCTATTTTACCTTGTTCTCGTTTAATTATTGGTTAATTGGTGACTAGAGACAGCATATTGATTTTGTTATTGTTAGTTGTACAATTGTACGGCCACGATCCTTCCCGGTGGTACATTTTGTCGACAAAATCCCTTGAACGAATCCTGCCACATTAAACGTATCTACAGCTGCCATCGAACATTGAGTGCAAGAAATTTTAGTCTTAGGGGTGGTTCACCGGAAAGATTTCCGACTGTTCATATTGACTTGTACAAATTACTGTTAACTGTTAGCTGCCAGGACCCAATTTGCCGACGCCAGACAAAGACATACAAAACTCCGGACATTGGATAAAACCAGGTTTTTTCCGCGTATTTAATAACTATCAACGCGGTGAGTGTCCGCGTTTCAACGGACACTTCTTGAGAACCCCCCAGGACTTTCCCGACGCCTTCCAAACTAGGACAAATCCGAGAAAACCCGGATAGATGGCAGCCCTAGCACTAAGTAACCGTAATTTGTGCAAGCAAGCGGTGAATCATAAGGGATGAAAGTTAATAAATCGCTTAGCAAATGTCATGAGTTAGCGTTAACTTTGTAATGGTTATCCCCAAACGGTATCAGACCTCTAACTTCCAAAACACATTAAATGTACGTAGAGATAATATTGTAACGCAGCTTATAATGGCTGAATTTAGATTTATTCTGGCCAATACTAAGATTCGTTGATAAATAGAATAATTATGAAAGTTCAAATACAAATTCAATTTATTTTCTTTTAAATATTCTACCTAATTACAGGCACTTATTATGAAACGTTAGGCTCTAGTTACTTGAATAGTACCTAAAGTTTCATAATAAGGGCGTTTAAAATACTGCGATCAGGCCCCCGCAACCCAGTTACTGGGCAATCATCATTTCAGCCGAAAGACGTCCACTGCTGGACATAAGCCTCCCCAAGCAGTTTTGGGGGATATGCCATAATTGACACGCTTGGCAGGCGGGTTGGCGATCGCAGTTGGTTGGTTAAATACTCAGAGAACGGTGCTGCCCATCCTCTGGTGAATCCCTTAGTCACCTTTTACGACACCCATGAGAAGATATAGGGTGGTGCAATTCTTTACGTCCTCTTCTTTTTCTGTTTCTTTACTGGGCAATAAATAATAATAATAAATTAAATATCTATATTTAATTTATTTAGGTGGACCGACGACCTGAAGAACGTGGCTGGGGTGGACTGGATGCGGAAGGCAGAGGACCGAGTTTTGTGGCGCAACTTGCGAGAGGCCTATGTTCAGCAGTGGACTGCGACAGGCTGAGTTGATGATGATTGATGAAATATCTATATTTCAGACATGAGCCCATAAGTTAGTATGTACGGTATGTACCGACATCCCAAGGTTAGACTAGTTGTCAGACTTTCAGGTTTCTGACTCGTTGATAATATTAGGTACATTTACTTACATATCATTCATATTTAAGTTAAAAAATCTGAAACTCACTTAAAGTTTTATTTGAATTATTTATTAACCAAAATCATTAAAGCGTCAAAGTAAATTAATTTCAAATATTACTTTGCTGAAATATATTGGAAAAGTATCTGTAGGTATATCAAAATGTTAAGAGAATGACATGTAAACATATTCAATTGATAGACTATACCTACTTTCGTCTGATACCATCTTCAAATATAAATTTGCAAACTCACAGCAATACATTATATTTAAAACATCTGAGCCTCTATAAACAACATAAGCACTCAAAAGTGGAATGTCAGTTCAATGTACAAATGTCGAATTTTTTAATAGACGGAACCAATTTAGGAGCATTGGAATATAAAAGAGTTCATTGACGCTTCTATGAAAGAGTTCTACGAGTAAATGAATAAATTACTTTGTACAATCCATCCATTGCTGCTCGAAACTTGATATTTTCAATTCACTTTGGTTAGGTTTTTTTGCTGATTGATTAAAGTGCTCCGCAATTGTGGTTTATTTTTAAAATGGAAGCTTATTTTCATTTTAGTCAGTGTATTGCAAACCTTTTAGTAGGATTTTGTTTATACCTAGTATACAGTAACAATTGGTATTGCTAAGAACAGAAATCCCGCTTCACTTTTTCTCTCTGCGGTGCTATTCTGAAAGATCGCAATAGCAAACTCACTTCTGAATCCGTAGTGAAAAGTAGTAACTACACAATACGAAATAAAAAAACAATGCGGTATTAGAAGTGAATTTGCGAGTGAGATGTTTCAGAATAGCCACGCTTTCTGTCCAGACATCTGACAGACCAAAACCCACTTCAAAATCTAGCCCAGATTGACGTGAACCTCCTTATGATGAACGTTTGTCATCGTTGTGATTGTTTTAATAGAGGCGTCGCATTCACATTTCTTACTTTCCTGTCTTGTACGATATTACAAAATGTTGCATGTGTGTAACACAACATTTTATGAAGAAGTATTATAATATAACACGCAACATTAGTCTTGTTTTAGCGTTCACAGTTACAGCGGCACTGCAGAGCAAAAGTGCGTTACAAAAGGTGCAGCAATCATGCAATACCTACACAAAAAACCAACACAGGATTAATTGGAATGGGGAAAACTTGCATAGTGGTTCAGTATCTGTTCCTTATCGCAACTAAATTATTAAAATGCAATTTTAAAACAAAATTAAATTAGCATTCAGCATTCAGAGTCTTCCCAATGATATTTAAAAGTACAGATATGTTACTTGCATTTGCAACTGAAGACTTGAAAACGTCCTAATTAGGACGTTTTTTGTATTAATCTGAGACAAGTAAAGCGCCGAGCATGACCGGTGACAAAAAAAAACTAAAATGCCGTCGTGTGTATACAGAAAGTGTTCCAATTATGACGGAAAAGTAACTTGAAGTAACCAACTTACTTACTTTGTGTACTAGTTTATGTGTATTGTGTCGCTGCCTACGGATCATTGTGCATTGGAGTCTTCCATACAAAGTCGATTTTTTATTTTGTTGTAAAGTGAATTTTAATAATGTGGTTCGTTTAATAAAGAACAGATACTGAACCACTATACAAATTATCCGTAGAGCTGTTAACATTACATTGTTTGAAGTTCAAATACTACGTTCTCAAAAGTCCCTGAGCTCAGTCTAAGCGCAGTGTTGTATACTGCAGTTTCTAAAAGCACCTCCTTTCTTTTCATTACTTAAGCATAGCATTATGTTAATAAAACGCTCATACCAAGCCACGTCCTGTAGTTCACAAGAGTTTACGTTCAATCCATGCTTTGCCGGTTGCCAAAAGCTAAGCTCCGCGAAACGGCTGCCAAATATGTAGCTCAAGAAATTCATTTAAGTAACTAAATAAAGTAAGATAAATGGAAACTGGAATATAGCTGCTATGTTTATGTTCGTATATTTTTTCATGGGTCAACAGTCAGCGCGAATTATAGAATGAAATTCAAGCTTTGATCACTGTTTAAAAATAGTTTTGATTTGAGCTTTAATTTTATAATATCCTTCAAGCATAAATTCATTGATCACAGTTTAGCTGAGTTTAACTTTATTGTAAAATGTTAGCTCTTAAATTATAGATTCATGCTTGAGCAGAAATACGATCTACAAAAGTGTGGTCGAATTAGCACTTGAGCACAGATTTTGTTGCTATTTGAGGTCATATTGTTGTTGAACTGGAGTTTATAATTACCATTTTGGAATAAGTAAGGATGTTGTATGGATGTTGGATGTTCAAGTAACAATTCTATGCTTAAGTAAAGATCAGGATGATTAAAGATCAAACTGTACTTGAAGAATATTCTGTAATACAGACCTAAGAAATACATACAAGTTTTTTGCTATTAATAAAGCCAATGACATGAAGAAATATATTGCTAAATTATGCGTATCAATCAATCAGTCAGCGTCTACGTATTTACCGCCCGATTAAACAGAACGTTACGCAGAAACTGTCCATTCTAATCCACCGGTTACGGGTGTGGTTGTCGGACGAAATAGCCTTTAATCCCACTAACTTTCCGCCCTAATACCGGCACATATTTCCGGTTGGAACCATACCGGGTTCTCATTAGTGAGATCACCGCGTGTTTCTAATCATCTTCATGCCAATGATTCCGGGTCTCTCGGGGGACTTAAACTAAATATAAGTACATAAGTAGTCATAAACCTACCTAAATATTGATACGCAAAGCGCCTGTGTGTATTTGTAATAATTAGATGTTCGATATTGGCGAGCTATCTCCACATATTAGATACGCAGAATTCTCACTATCAAATCTGTTTAAGTATGTTAGCGTACCTTAAAATGCCTAGTTTCATTGTTGACGAAATCAATTACCTTATAGCCAATTAACTAATGCATAATCATGTGTTATTCTTATTATCCTGATGTTAATATAGTATGTAATTTATTATTATGTAATTTGAAATTTAGTTAGATAGTACCTACTATACCATACAGAAGGATAAGTATAATATTTGTGAACAATGTAGATATAATGGAAAATCGTTTTTTTTATAAAAAAAGTAGGTAAATGTTTTAGTTTTTGTTGCATCTGTAGCTGTTTACGATTACAGTGGTAATTTTAATTACTATTGATAGTTGTCATCACTATACATTATACAATATTGCTTGTTGAACAGTAACTCAATCTACACCGGTCGACGCAAGTCAGTGTCAGCCATTGATCCAAGCAACGGAGTGAGTGAGACTAATTTCAATCTACTATACTGTAGTCTTACTTGGCCTATCTTCACAGAACTTCCCTTTCTATTAATTTCTGTTGCCTGCGAGTTGGAGACAAAGAGCTCAAAATAATTGTTTATTCATTAAAAGCCATTTCTTGAATTAACTTTGACACTGGGAGGAACTAAGAGTTCCCTATTGCGTTCTAATAACTTTCAGTACCTACCTATAAGAAAATTGTTGGGATTTTAGAATGTTATATGAAATACCCATGATAAACACACATCACGCCTATATTTCCCAGAAGAGGTAGGCAGAGTTGTATAGTAGTAGAACACCCAAATTTCGCCAGTTATGATATAAGTCTCATGTAATAGGGGGCGAGTTTAACCAATGTTAAGCAATTGTTAAAAATTGCAAATGCAATTTTTATATTATTTATGTTATGTTAGTGGCAATCCATTAACCGGACACAAGCCCAAACTCTGGGCTACTAAGAATTTACTTATGAAAAAACTCAATAATACCTTGCCCGACCCGGTAATCGAACCCAGGACCCATGCTTAGCAGTCGCGCTTGCGACCACTAGACCAACGAGGCAGTAACCTACGTATTATATTCTGTGCAATCTAAATAAATTGAACTTACTATTATAGTTAGGTTTTTATATGAGATCTTAGGTCTCAGATCTCCGTTTAAGGAGGATAGAAATGATAAACCGAATGTAAATCCACTAGGGCCAATATGCTACTAAATTAGGACTCGTGTGATGACAAACGATACGTACGTGCTTAACATTTATTTATGTTTTATCTGTTAACCTTTAAACGTTTTTTTTATGACCTGCAATGTAATTATGTATGCCTAAGGTAATTTAGTGAGAAAAGTGCATTCGTGATCAAAATTTCAAGCTAAGTGCTAGATCAGTTAGTTGCGAACGGGTTACTTGCTTCAACAAAACTTGCAAAACAAAACACGGTATGTTGATCTGTATCCGTGGAATATTTAAGGTAAGGACTATACCACTGATACTGAACACGAATCAATAAAAAAATCAATATCAAAAAATAATAATTTTAATAAATAGCTATTTGTAAACAAACTTTCCACCGTATGACGCGCGTGACACAAAAATGATGCGTGTGAGACCACCAAAAAGATGGGCAGAATTTTCTGCTCTTTGACAATGCCGCCGGTGACTTATTTTCAGAGTCGTTCGGGATTTATTCTCAAACCCCCGCTATGTTTCTTTGTGAAAATTTGGTTATTAAATAACCGTATAATTGGTTAAGTATTTTTAGTTGACAAAGCATGTTATTTATCATTTGCTCTAGAAATATGGCACGGTTACAAATCTTGTATGATGCTTGTATGATTTATTAAAAAATATCAGCCATAAAGAGGGTGAACAGTGTTTCACATACTTATGTCACATTGTCTACCCATATTTATATCTTACGCTTAGAGCTAAAGTACCAACTCATTTGCTTTAACCTTCCCGGTGGAAGTTGTGAATTCACTTCCACACGCTCAGCATGTTGTTGAGGCATAAAAATCTAAATAATATAAGGTAATAGAAGTGCTAAAGGCGCGTGAACTTGTCGCCGGGTACAGGTCTCTTATAGGACACCAGTGCGCGAATCATTTGCTTGATCATCAGCGGGGTAATTGTGTAATGCAATGACATTAGCTATCATTTTGAAATGATAACAATATTCATTGCGTGGTACATAGTTGCCGATAAGACGAATTGTCAAAACACACGGAGCAATGAACATTGAAATCCTATTGATTGCGATGGCGAGCGAGTTACGCAATTCGGCAGCAGTTCTGTTTAAGACGCAGAGTCACTAATATTGTATTTGCATATCTAACAGCGAAATTGTTTTTAGGCTTAATTTTTTTTGCATTGAATGCTAGAAACATGGTGGGCGTAATTGCGTATTTATGTGATGGTAGCGGAAAACCGGCGACATGCGTTCCGGTAGCAAAAGACATGAGATACCATTTCTATTACCATATTATTTAGATTTCTATGTGTTGAGGACAATATAACCCATCTGACTAAGTTTGCTTATGCATGGACTGCGGGATTCCTCACCTATTATAGTTTTCAACGTTATAATGAACGGCTGCCTAATTGCGTAACTCACTCGCGATCGCATTCATTCGGATTTCAATGTTCATTGCTCTGCGTGTTTTGACAATCCGTCATATTGACAACTACGTACCACGCAATGAATATTGCTGTAATTTCAAAATGAAAGCTGATGTCAATGTGAATGCATTACACAATTACCCCACGGGTGAATGACGTGAATTCACAACTGCCACTGGAAAAGTTGAAGCAAATGGGGTTTGTGATTTTGACAGGGAAACATAAATTGGATGTGAAGAGCTGCCTACTCTTTTCAGGGCCTGCCATTTTTTTTGCTGCGAGGAAGAAACCTTCAAAAGGCTTCCGGCCTCACTGACGGGATGGAGGCCGAGGTGTATGGGATTCTTACCCACTAAAACCTCCCCGTTACGTGTGGTGCCGGACGTAAAGAATTACACTACCCAATATCTTCTCATGGGTGTCGTAAAAGGCGACTAATGGATCCACCAGAGGATGGGCAGCAGCGTTCTTGAGTATTTAACCAACCAACTGCGATCGCCAATCCGCCTGCCAAGCATAGCGATTATGCCATTCTGCCCTCATTGGAGGAGGCCTATGTCCAACAGTGGACGTCTTTCGGCTGAAATGATGATGATGAAAGCTCCCCCAGTAGCCGTCTACAGCACAATAAGGGGGGACTCCGGGAAAGTAATATGCCTCAGGAGCCCTCCCTGTGTTACGCCTGCACAGACCAGTAAGCTTTGTAGCTTTTGGAGTCTTGTGACTCCGCATAAACAAAGTTTTGTATTCAAACGCAGTCGTAGAACGTTGCTGGGGTCAGGGGGGCGGACGGCGCGTTATGATTAGCCGGCTCAAAAGTTCGGTGGTATGATTTCTTATGCTTGGTGCCGCTCGCTGACTGAGTGACGTTCCGATTGGCGGAGGGACGTATGATATGCAGTGGTAGAGCATATGCGTTGTGACCGGGGGTGTCCAGCTAACAGGCGTCTAGAGGCTTACTGGTCTATGTACGCCTGTAAGGCACGTCTTAAAAAGAGAGACTTTCAGGTCCTGCCTGTCGTTTAGTCAGACGGTGTATACTGTGCTAATTTAGTGACATGTTCCAGCCAGAAAAGCAGTGCCTAGCGACGGAGGAGGCGTGCGCACGGCGGTCCAGTCGCACGGACCGCACGACGCGCATGCTACTGGCCGTGCTGGGCCTCTTCTTGTCCACCGAGGTGCCACAGGGTCTGCTGGGGCTAGCCAGTGCCTTAGCGCCCAATTTCTTCAAAAGCTGCTATAGCATGTTCGGTGAGTCTTATGCAGTTTCTTGCCCGCCAACCCCCACTAGGCCAGTGTGGTGGACTACGGCCTAAACTGAGTATTGGCCCAAGCCAGTGGGACAATAGTGGACTGATTATGTAATAGGTTTTTTTTTTTTAATCTTTTTGAATTTGATATAACTCATGTGTAAATTAGAGAAAAAGAATGTAAGTAATAGGTTATTATAATAGGTTTTTATTGAACTATGTTTACGGGACTTGTCGCGCACAATTAAATCAAAATATAACAAACATTTTGACTAACCTCGACGTTTCGGCCAAGTTGCATTGGCCGTGGTCACGAGCAGACTAAAGTATGTGGGTGTCATCGTCTTGAGCGGCGGGTGTTTCTTTGAACTACCCGTGGTTGGTTTCGTAACGTCGCTGTCCGTAACAAGATATGCTGAATCACGACACACAATGCTGACAGTTTCGGCGGACATACATGTATACATACTACGACGCGAACACTTCTCGATTTCCGGATTCCACGAGGAGGACAACCTATATCCATCTTCCCGATTGAAATTTTTATATTTCTTTATCTCAATCGCTTCTCGTACAATTCTGTAATAGGTTCTTTTTCTCAAATTTAGACATGAGTTATACCTACAAGCTTGACGTGTGGTTAGTTAGTTAATTAATCAACAAGGTTCTAGCTGATTTTCCATGGTGTGCGAGATATGGGTACTCTAAAGTATCGTCACCAGCACGTGTATAGCACAGTGGCGAAAGGTGAATGTTTTCAAAAGGGAAGCCGTAAGAACCTAAAAATCCTAAAATAGCTAAGATCGCACTTTAATAAAAAAAAACAATTTAACAACTTTTACTTTAATTTAACATTTTTTTTGTACTTTAAAACAATAAATTAGAAGAGAAATGTCGTTGATCTGTATTTAAGCAATCCCTAAAAGGAAGCCGGTAGGAATCGTTTTATATGGACCCTTCGCCACTGATATAGCATGACCACCACAGAAATCAAGACAATAAGGCAATATTATTAAGATTTCTGTGATGACCACTGTAGACAAGAGATTTTTCTACGGAAGAAAAGATAAAAGGACATTTTATAGAACTAAAACTCACATTCGTAGACTAGTGGTCATGATGCTACGTCTGCTAGGAAGCTCTTTAAATCATCATCATCATTACAGCCGAAAGACGTGCACTGCTGGCCATAGGCATCCGCGCTTGGCGGGTTAGCGATCGCAGTTGGTTGGTTAAATATTCAGAGAACGCTGCTGGCCATCCTCTGGTGAATCCCTTGGTCACCTTTTACGATACCCATGAGAAGAGATTGGCTCTTTAAATGCACCTTTTAAATAACAGGTAGGTATCTAAGTACTTTTACAGTGGGTTATTTGAATAACAACCTATTTTTATTTTTAACCGACTTCAAAAAAGGAGGCGGATAAGTACTTATTTGGCTGGTCTTAGTACTTATATACATAGTTTATGAAGTTTACGTAAAACTCTGCAAATTGGATCTATAATTAAGAAAACAAAGCCAGCCAATAAAAACATGTCAGACAAACGCAATAAACATAATATAACCAAAACGTATTACATTTTTACTATCCTAAATACAAGCAGTATGTATTCATGATAGCAATACACAAATACAATAGATATCTACCTTATTAGCTCATAGTCGTACTCGTAACAGATATTGTTTTATTTCGTATATATTTTTTGCCTTTATATCTTAGTACCCCAGACCAAAAGTCTGAGGTTAGTACGATATACGATAAGAAAAGTTTTTTTTTGCATTACGCAAAGCTTAGAGGCATGTCTAGACGAAACGGACAGGGCCGAAATTTCTTTCGTTGCTCGGTCATAACGGATAGATGTTCTATTCTTAAAATGGAGTCTAATATTTATGTCAATCTTGTTGTTTTGTGTAAATCCACCTTAACAGATTAAACTTAAATAATGTAGGTACGGTACGTATTTCTTTATAAGTAGTTTGGTTTAGACAGTAACGACTGTTCGTAAATTAACTTGTTTATGATTTCAAACCCAAATAAAAACGATATAGGCAGTAAAATACATAATGTATTATTGTGTCTGGTTTTTGTCAGTCTTTTGTTTTGTCTGCATTGTACCTATTTTTTATGTCACCTATCATTCATGAACTGTAGGAATGTTATACCTACAGGCTGTCCCATCGCAATTTCATATTTCCAATAAAGTACTTTAAATATTGGAAATATGAAATTTTCAGGAAACTTAATTTAATTTTGTTGATTAGAAGTACTGTATTCACAGTTTTGTTTTTAATCTCTTGCCTGAGCTGGGACACGAACTAACACAATCGCGAAAAAGTACCATACTGTCTTTATGGCTTCTGTTGATACATCTTGATAGAGTCAACAATGAGGATAAAATCTGTCCAACAAACATAGTGTCTAAAATTAAAGGAACTCCATGAAATATGAACAAACAACAAATAAAATAAGGTGTATTTGGGTAAAATTTACTGCTGGTATGATAGTTTTATTGAAATGTACCTAAGCTTTGTAAGGTTTCGTGGTTTTCCTTCAATCTAAAACACAATGTTTGTTGGGGTGATTTAATTCTTATTATCGAGTCAATCGATTGGTGGCATAAAAACACAGTTTTTTTTTTTTTGGAATCCTTGAAGGTTCGGTTCCCGGCTGAGGGAAGACACTTTAAAAAATCCTTGAATGCTATATTACTTCCTTAAAAATGAAGTCTTCTTGAAGTAGAATTTCTTATTTTAAATATTTAAAACACTTACCCTCCATGTAGTATGCGATACACCCTGTATATAACAATGTTCTCAAATATTAAATGGAAGAAAGAGAAAAATAATCCAAGGCTTATTAACTAATTTCCCAAGAGATTTAAGGGTAATCCGCCTCTCGATTCTGGTAAATATTATTATATCATTGGTAGATGTTATCTTACAATTCTACAGTAAATCTAATATATATACCTATTAAAATTATTATACGGGCTGGAAAATTTAATGTGTCTACAATTTCTGATTATAAATTCATAAATTAAAATGAATGCCTTGAATAAAATAGTACTTACGTATTCTGGTTGGTAGATTCAATTCAAATGTTTTTAATTCAAATTCCAGGCACTTTTGAAACGTCAGGCTCTAGTTGCACGATTCCAAATTGTAAGTTCTATGGAGAAAAACCGGCAAGAAACTCCATAGATACACTCTTTTTAAAATAGTTAATTGTTTATTACATAAAATTCATTCAAATAATGTGAGTATAATATAGGTTAATCTCAGACTATGCCTAGTTCATTTTTATTGAAATACTTGGCGTATAAAAAAATCGTAAGCTTATTTTATTTCTGATAGCTACTAAGTTGTGAATCAAGGGACTCTATGCAAAGGTCTTCTTGTTAAATTTGTTGTTGTTGTGCTTTGCTTAATTGGTAAAGATAGATGAGCCTTAAGTTCAATCAATGGCGCTCTGTTAATCACAGAAGCTCATTCCCGCTCATTAGTAACTTTAATCGTTCTCTTCAATTTCGTACTTCCCAGAAATGCAAATAGTAATCAGCGTTGAGTGTTACCTAGTTATTTTATTATTTTAACGCATTTTACGCATGCTAAGCGAATTCTAAAGATTTAAATCACAGGAATCTCAGGTTCGAATCCTGCTCGTGAGCGATTTTTTATTTCCACAATTTAAATCTTTGTTACCTAGTTATTTATGCAAAAGGCTTGTAAAACTATTCAAACTTTTTTTTTATATATATTTAACGGGCTTGCGTTTGACCGCCACCTCACCTGATGTTAAGCGATGGTGCGGTCGACGATGGGTTCACGCTTGCCCAGCAAAGGTGAGAGGATGGCAGTGAAATACTTCGACCTATCCTCTCAAGTAGTGGCTACACCGGGCATCGTACCGGAACACGACTAGGTCGCTTGGTGGCACGTCTTTGCCTGGTAGGTGGTCGCAAGCCGTTGGCCGTGGCCTAGCACCAGTATGTCACCTGATTTGCACCACCCAGAGATTACGTGTAGGGATTCGGAAAAGGGGTCTCTTAACTATTTACAGATGACTACAAATTGCGTTACTTATTATTTTAATATTTATTATGTTCAGAAGTTTCGTTTTTTAAATTTTCGACAAACAACTTATTTATTTGTTTAAAATCCTTCTATAGACTAGTAATAACCGTGTTTTCATTTATTGTCGTATTGTCGTGTCATCTCCACGTTGTATATTAGTTTCGAAATTATTGCATCAAAATTTCACTGATCCGAACATAAACCGCGTTCTGACATAGTGTTTACTGTAAAGTAATTACTTTACTTAATTAAGCGAGTGACGCGGTTCACACCAACCTAATATTCTGATAGCGACACTCCAATTTCCATATATTTTTAGAGATCAAAGGAGTCAAAGACCGACGTTAGATCAATTCAAGCCTTTTATGTATTTATTAATTTGTACCTAGAATCGAAGTAACATTTTGTTATATTATTTTTGCAAAATATTTAATCTAAGTAAATTGAATTAAGAGAAAAATAACCTACCTATTATTATTATTATAGTATTATTTGTGGAACTTAATCTTCGTCTGCGTCGTAATGCGGACATTATCCAATGCTCAGACCGATTTGTTTTGGTGAAAGAGATTTGCGAGTAGAGCGGATTATAAGAAGCTCCTTACTCCTTAGGTTTCCACTCTCTTATTTTCACTTCGTTATTTATTTGTAGGTAGTTAAGTACAGTCAGCTGCACAAAGATGTATACACATACAAAATTAAAACGATTATGTCTTTACGTTTCACAAATCAGGTATTAGTAGATGCGAAGTGTACAATATTGAAAAGATTTCAATCCCTACTTTTTCTTAAATTAACGTTTTAATTTCGCCAAGTGTATACATCTTTGTGCAGCTGACTGTATAGGTACACTCTGAAATTGTAGTCGTTTTGGAAATGAAAAACATAGACTGTATCAATTGTAGAATCGATTGGAGGTGTAAATTTGAAATCTGAATTAATATTAACTCGATTGACTTAGATAAAACTTTCACTTCTCCGAGTAAAAAAAAAAACAGAATTTTTGGGACATTTTTACACAGCACCATCTAGTCCCAAACTAAGCGGAGCTTGTGCTATGGGTACTAAACAATGGATATAATACATATATACTTTTTTTTTGTAAATACATACTTATAATACATAAGAAACACCCAGACCAACACAAACACTTATGTTCATCACACAAATATTTGTGTCCTGTGGGAATCGAACCCTTAGGATCAGCAGTCCGACCCTCAAACCACTAGACCACAGACGCCGTCAAAATGTTAAATGGGTAATTATTTTACAAGTACAATTTAATTTTCATTTAACTTCAGTCTGTTTTTCGTTTCCAAAACGACTACAAGTACAGCGTGTACTTTAATGAGCCAGGAGATGCAACAATGTGCTCTATCAAGCTTGCAAGGGATTCTCTAATAAATCGGCCTCTCATTCATTTCGTGGCCGGATCATATGCAGCTTTATTATTGAAATTACGTACGAAAGTAGAATGAAAAACCGGCCAAGTGCGAGTTGGACTCGCGCAGTAAGGGTTCCGTACCTCTCAACGACCTGATACCCCATAAAAACTGATTTAATTTACGAGAGTTTATCAAAAGACATCAACGTACAGTGAGCGAAATATGAATTTTTGCATGTCTTTCTTACGCAGGTACCGCCACATATGTCTATGTTTGTCTTGTTTTTAGTATTTGTTGCTAAACTACATAATATGCACTATAATCTGACCAAGTTTGACGCTGGTATATATTACGGTTTTGAAGATAGAGCAAAAACAAAAACGTTGAAAAAAATGCATGTTTTTTGAGGTTTCTTGTATGGGGACCCCCTTTGTTTTTAGACTTTTTTTTGTTTTTAGTATTAGTCGTGATAGGGGTCATAGCAACACATCATCATCATCATCATTACAGCCGAAAGACGTCCACTACTGGACATAGGCCTCCCCCAATTAAGGGGGGGATATGGGATGGGGGATATATATATAGCAACACATATTCTGAGAAAATTTCAACCGGTTACCTATTACCGTTCAAAAGATACAGCCCTGTGACCGACAGACGGACAGACGGACGGACGGACGGACAGCGTAGCGAGAGTAATAGGGTCCCGTCTGTCACCCTTCGGGTACGGAACCCTAATAAAAAGGCTGAATACCTACCAAAATCAAAAGTCGCTTAATCCCTATTTTATGTTATTGGCGACTGCACCGTACGTGGCGTGGCGTAGGTACTTAAAACCATTTCCATTAACCAAACCATTACACCATTTATAAACCATTTCTAGTATTCTTAATTTTCCTAACGGGTGAACGATTCGGGAACTGAATTCGGTAAATGAAATTATAGTAGGTATATGTATTTTGGATATTGGTTATTAAAAATCCAAATTACAATGAAAAGTGCTCCAATATAGGAGAGCTGTCGGTACCGGTTGTCATACGAATATCTATGGCAAGTCAGAAGCCTGAAAGTCTGACAACTGGTCTAACCTCCGAATGTCAGTATTACCCAGTAACTGGGTTGCGGGGGTCTGATGTCAGTCGCTCTGTGTAAAATACTGATGTTCAGCCGGATCTGGCTAGACTGGAAACCGACCCTAATATAATTGGGAAAAGGCGAGGAGGATGATGATGCTTCATAAGTGCACAAAATTCATGAGTACTCGTTGAGATAAAAGAAATAAAGGAAAGAAAGAAAGAAGAAAGAAATGAAAACTCGCCTTTATTATTTCAGGTATTCACGATATGTTTAAAAACGCAAAATAATATATTTGTCGCTTAGGTGCTAGACAAACAGAATCTAAAACTTACAGCTAAATCGCTGAATAACAATGAGACATAATATTTAAAAATCTATTCACTGCGCTATTCTCTAATCTCTTTGCAATGTGAAACGTAGATATACTTTAAATAATTAAGCGGATAAAGAGTTAAGTATCTGTTCAGAGATAAAAAAAAAAATCTCACTGGTTTTAGATGAATAAACGGAGGTTTAAAAAGGATATCTAAAAAAACATTACATATTTCCACACAACTGGAAAGCATTTTAGATATAAATTGTGGATAGAAAACTAATTCGCTCACGATCAGGACAATCAGAAACCAGAACCAGAAGAACTAGAAGTCGCAGGTTCAAATCCTTTAGGCTAATTCACGTAACTAAAGAAGTGCAGTTGCAGTGCACTAACAGTTGTTTCTACCAAAACAACGCTTTTCGTTTTATTTTCTTTCGGCGGTCGCCGTCAGATATGAACTTAACCGTCACTGCAACTTGATCGGCGCGTCATAAAATTACGTGAATTAGGGCCCTGCTCGTGAGCGAATTTTTATTCACACAAATTATATCTGTAGATAGTTGTTCTAGATCTGGGCGTTTGTGCAGTTGAGATTTGTGTCAGGAAAAATCCTAGTGGTGAAAAAAATACATCGTCAATAAAAAAACGTGACAACACAAATCCGGAACAAAGATAAGTTATCGTTGATAACTAAGACTGACTGACTGCCTCGTTGGTCTAGTGGTCGCAAGCGTGACTGCTGATCGTGGGGTCCTGGGTTCGATTACCGGGTCGGGCAAAGTGTTATTGGGTTTTTTTCTTTAGGAAATTCTCAGAAGCAGCCTGGAGTCTGGATTTGTGCCCGGTTAATGGCAATAGGCTCACCCCCTTATTACATGGAACTATAACATAACTGTCGAAATGTGGGTGTACTATACACCTCAGCCAACCCCTTCGGGGAAATACAGGCGTGATGTTATGTTATGTTATGATAACTAAGAGATATATACGAATAAGTCGTTACTAAACATAAATCTACATGAATAACTTTTTCCTTATCGGATCATCGTAGACAGAAGGTATCGTATAAATCGTGAGGATATCTAAACATTGTAGTCGTATTTGTTGTAAGAATAACACGAGTAGTCAAGTGTTCTGCTCGGCCACGAAGCCACTACACAAGCTTTAGGTACTGTTGACCAAGTTGTCGGCAGTTTATTTTGGTAACAAACAGCTTTGAGCGATTTTAGAAATACGCCCACCTTTTCCTTCTGTCAATTAAGAAAATAGCGGCCTTTACACGCTTGCTCTATCGCGAGTGAAACGACAATTCCTATAAATGCAAAAGCGCGCGCGTGTACCAGGCATCGGGAGAGGAAAGCGAACGACTTCGCAGGCAAGTTTTCCCGCACGCATTCCAATCCTTCGCGATAGAGCGAGCGTGTAAAGGCCGCTATTGCTACAGGATGTGAAACGTTTCCTGTGCGGTTCCCAGCAAATATAATCGCATCGAATCGGTGACTCTCTGGTGCCGCGAATGTCCATGGGCGGCGGTGATCGCTTACCACGTGACCCGCTTGCTAGCTTGCCTCCCTTTATTCATCATCCTCCTGCCCTTATCCCAGTTTATTTGGGGTCGGCGCAGCATGTATTTTTCTTCCATACATCTCTTTTATAAAAAAACCAGACCTTTCCCACCTTACAGATATCGCAGAAGACAACTGTTCACTAATCCAGTTTCAATGCGGGCCTATTGGTTTCATCGTAGTTTTTCAGTCTTGGGAAAAAAAGAATTCCAAAAGAAAAATTTAATAAGAATAAACATTAATTAGAATTTAATTATATACTTCGAAGAAGATTTTTTTTCTGTAAAATGCGCCGTGTGGAACTCACGCTGGGCAGGGCTGGCTTCCAAATATGTAGTGAGCTAAGTCGCTGGTAACCGCCAAGTTTGCTGATGTTTTACATACTAGGCAAATACATAGAGTTTTGTTTATGATATTCATGTCACGTTCTTTGCAGGAATTGTATATTCCTACGTGAGACTACTCGTATGGTTATTAAAGTCAAGTATTTCTATCTCATACCACTATAATGTAATAGTTATGCTACAAGACTAATATAATATTATATGTTGCACAAACCTTGTTAGAGTTTAAAATAGATCCTAGAAACTGTTTAAAGTCGAGTCAAATTATAATTTAACCTCGAAATGAATGGTAGAAAGCTGTTTTTTTTGCATGAAGCTTTGTAATTATGTTCTTTGCCAAAAACCACTAACATCTTTGTAAAAACCATGTTTCTTGCAAATAAAAATCTTTATCTTTATAAAATATCGTCGACGAGTATGTGACTTTACAACCTCTTATGTGTAAAAATCACTTTTACAAGATTATTACTCAAAAGAATGTGATGAAGCCAACTAGTTAAAACAAAAATGTAGGAGCCACATGATTTCTTGAATGAAAAGTCATATACATATCAGAGTTTTTGCATTCATTTGTTTATTTATTTATTTGTTCAGTGGTATACATAACAAAAAAAATCTAAAGATGTAAACATAAACTCATTAGAGTTTTACCGTACATCAGTATCATCGACTATGCAAACAGGTAAACAAAAATATAGTTAACAAGGTAGGATATTAAATAAGTACAATGAGGGTAGATACCAGATAATATTTAGCTACATTATGAAGGAGCGAACACCGGTGACTGCGCGAGCCGTCTTTAAAAACTGGTGGAGGCTAGTATATTGATACAGGTTGTTCCTAAAAATGCAGCAAACTTTTGAGAATTTATTATACTTACATTAATAATGTTATTAATTGTATTGAATAGTAATTAAAAAAAAAAAAAAAAAAATGTGATTTTGCCAAAAGTGACTTCAAATAGGTCATAAAGTCGCAACGACGATATGATGGCTTAGTGATTATATTAAGTAAGAAAATTCATCAGTTCCTGTGGATTCATTGCCAAATATGTTTTTTTGGCAACGCCAACGCTACGAATTGAATTCACATTAAAATAGAGTTATTGATGAACCTGTTTTCTTTCTAGTTTCCAAGAAAGTGTCGCGGATCTGGGTCAGTTAAGAGTTTTCCTCTTAAATAACATGTTATATAAGACTTCAGGAAGTCCTAATTATATTGCGAAGGAAATCAAGTCTGTGTCATTTCAGAGACGTGGGTCGTAAGATAAAACACAGTGGCTTAAAGCGGAGAGCCTCAATCTTGCCCACATGATCCCATTCGGTGCCTGTGTCAACCAGTGTATTGAAAATAATCTACGTGACCCAAATGAATGATTGTGTACTGGTCTGGAAAAATCTTTTTAATTTTCTTCATTTCGTATTAGTCTGGAAAAAATATTTTAATATCTAGTATTAAAATAATAAAATAACAACATATTCACGCCACGTAGTACCCCACTCTCTAAGCCAATTTTTCTGAAGGGAGCTACAAGACTTTTAACATGTTACAAAATGTTTAACGGCTCGTTTGGTGCAGTGGCTAAGCAATTTGTTACTTTACTGCGGGTGGCAGGTTCTATGCTTGCACGAAGCAAATATTTGTACTTATGGCATTGTTGCTCCGGTCCTAGGTGTTTCGTTTGTGCATGCGAATTTTGCCTTTAAACGCACCCACGATATACAAAATATCCTAGAGAAGAAAAACGTTAAAAAAAGTGACATGGTCAGTAAAGGTGTGCTGTCTAAGACCTACATTGATTTGTCACAATGAACACCCAAAACGCAAATTTTGGGATGCTACTGAGAAAATCCATTTTCCGATCGGGAAATAAAACACAACACGCTGGCAGACGCGCCCGCGACCTCTTGCCCAATGAGGCAACCAAATAACTAAATGTGTTTATTTTCTTAGACAAAAACGGTTTTCAATATAAAAAACAACCTTTTTTTCTATATAAAATATACAAATCTCTCGTCACTCGAGCTATGATAATTCGAAACTGAAGCCAACCAAAACACATCTGCTCCATAAATCTGACAGGTATGTATCGGTCAACTTTGGATATTTCAATAAGCTGGGAATGTAAATAATATCTCAAAAGGAAATTTTCACAAATGAAAATCGTATAAATATTATATAGGTACATTCGTATATAATTAGATACTCTTACTTCAAAAAAGATTTACATAAGATTGGTTTCACGACTCTACATAAGAAAGTAATTTTAATTTGGATAGGAATGGGAACAATGAAAATATTTGTTCGTTAATTATTCTCACGATATTTTTTTCAACTTTTTGTTAGTTATATAGCTAAAACGTTAATAGCTAGCAGGAAAACGATAATATAATCTAAGCAATGAGTATTACTTCCTTTTATTTTAATTACTAGCTGATACCTACAGCTTCGCTCACGGCACCACCTATCTGGTCAAGATTCTGCGACTTTCTTTTTCGCCACTTTCTTTTTGCCACTAAACCAACATATGTTGGCAATATGAGTAATTTTAATCCATGATTGTAGAATTTGTTAAATAACTAAACTAAAGTGTCATTAATTAAATCTTAGCATATCTATAAACCATTGTTTTAATCAAATAAATAGGTAATATATTGTGTCAATGTGACCTCAATCGGTCAAGTCTTTCAGAAGACGATAACTAACAAACACACCAACGATTATAATAATTATAATTATATAAAGACTTTTGTTGACTGTATTTTAAAAGTTATCATTGATAACTATCAATCACTATCACTATAATCAATTCACAGTGTCCGCGCGATCCACATTATTGAAATTAAGATTGAAGGCATTTTGATACCGTCAAAATCCCTTCTCTTGTATTTTTTTGTGTTTCGTATTCGCATTTATTTTGCATTCAGTTCCCACGATGAAAGTGCATGAACTTATATTTACGGAAGAGGGATATAGAGAAACATACAATCAACTGGTTTTCTTATTTTGTTTTATTTATTTAAATTTTACTAACAGCTGTTACAGTACATCATGGAAAAAATACAATCGTGATCTTAGCTTACCCAATCATAGGTAAACACTGCAGAAAAAGTGTTTTACAAAAGAACCCTAAAGTAATAATTTCTTAGGTTTTCGCGATCACTACACATTATAATAATATAAAATTTAACCGGATTAAATTGCGTATATTATTTAAATTGGTTTTCCTGATATTTCGAAACTTTGCAGCATTTCGTGGTCGCAGTTAGACTAAGATGACAAGCGTCTTTACAGATATTTCTAAACAATATTTTAATCTACCGTACAATATCATTAATTAAAATCGTTTCGATGCACGCAGTAATCACTCACAATGTCATTGTCTTTTACAGTGTTGCGTGCTGTTTAGGACTTCATTATTTTTAGAACAGGGTGCCAAACAGGTGGTAGCTGCTATAATGTGTAGTGATCACGAAAACCTAAGAAATTATTAATTAAGTAGATTTAATTTCGTACATTGATAACATGTCACTATCGCAATTAAGAAACAGTGAAGTAATGTAACACAATCTAAACAGAGTTCTTCCATCGTGTGGGAGTTACAATCTTTAATCTTGTGTTGTATTTTCATCCGCTTTCCGCTACGGCTACAGAATATAATCCGTCTTATCTTGTTATTCTTAGTTACATAAATCTTACCTTCCCACTGTATCTTGTAGGTACGTAAAGTGAAAATATTTAACTATACGCCTTTATTTCCTGAAGCAGTAGGCGAAATTACCTACTGTAATTCGTACACCCGCATTTTATCGGTGTAGGTTTTACTTTTCTTACAGTCAATTAGTGCTTCCCAAAGTCTTATTCTTGCAGTCTCGTGGTCTTGCAGTCTGCATTTTGGCAAAGCCGGTCTCGCATTTTCGCGAAACCGGTCTTGCGGTCTTGCATTTTCGCAAATTCGGTGTTTCAGTCTTGCGGTATTGCATTTTTGCAAGACCGGTCTTGCATTTGCGTAAAACTGGTCTTGCATTTTCGCAAAACCGATCTTGAAGTCTTGCGGTCTTACAATTTCGCGAGACCATGACCAAGACTTAGGGAAACACTTCACTCAATATGCGACAAACCTATTTAAACACTGCAACGTTGAATCGTGAGAGCGTTTAGAGACACATCTCACAAGCACATAAAGACACTTAAGACTTAGAAAAAATGTGTATATACTACATAGATAGATAGATAGACAGACAGAATATGCTTTATTGTACACCATGAAAATAGTAGTAAACAACAAGAACAACATATAAATTATGGGTACATGGGTGGTACATATTTGTAGGGCATACAAACATTTTTGTTCCTGTAGACTTGAATGAAATTTTACACAGAAAACTAGTGACGTTCCGTCACTGCTCATCAATTGTATTAACCGCTAATATTTTTTTCTTTCACAGGTGACCTGATGGACGTGCTGGCGCTATTCACGTCATCAGTAAACTTCGTGCTGTACTGCAGCATGAGCCGTCAGTTCCGGTGTACCTTCGCCCGGCTGGCGCGACGAATATTATCTGCGGCTGAAGAACCGGCCAAGCTGTCCAATAAGTTAGAACCGACCACGCAGGTATCACAATGTTAGGAATCATTGTTTGTTACATTTTTTAATGATCGTGAATAACGGAACTGTAGGCCTAGCACGTACCTATAAACTCTATAAGTAACTGGTTTCCTATACAAGCGATATATGTATATATATGTATATGTATATATATATAAAACAGAAAACCTCTTAAGTGTTCATTGTACTCATCGTTATGAACAACTTTTATTATGGAGCCAAGGCTGAAGTTGCGAAAAAAATATCAGCTGCTCCATACTTTTAGATAGATAGAGTATACTTTATTATTTGCACACAATAAAAATAAAACTAAAGTTATAACCAACATGAGCACAGTACTAACAATTGGCGGTCTTATCGCTTAAAGCAATTTCTTTTCTCTTCTTTTTTTCATTTATGTTCGCGTAACTCGACAAAATTTAGGCAGCTTGTATAAAGTCGATAATATTTATGGCACATGTTTTGTCTCGGTAATAGGTACGTGCTAGGTATGTCATCTGCTAACTAAATGTCTACTGTTGCTATAGTGCATAATATATGATATCCATGGCTTATGGTGGTTGGTCCATGGTTTGTTTTAAAACATAATTAGATTAATAGTGCCAGGAATATTCAGTATATCACAAATATTTCCACAGTTTGACATATTAAAAAAATTTATTAATACATATTAGTAGGTACTTCATCATCATCATTTCAGCCGAAAGACGTCCACTGCTGGACATAGGCCTCCCCAAAGCATCGCCACAACGACCGGTCCTGCGCCTTCCCCATCCAGCGGATATAATGAGTAGGTACTTTAACTTGAATTTTTTTTTTTTTTTAATCATTCTGCATTGTAAGAATTAGATTAACACGTTTGCTTCCTAGACCTACGAATTAAAAGTTTATATATTATATGTAAAATGGAGAATGTGCAAACTTGTATGAGATCATACAAGGTGTAAAATAAAAGTGTAGTCATATTTGGAGACCTCGTTCAGGGCATAGTATAGAACAACTTGTTGGCTCGAAAACTGTTTCATAGAAAAGTACAATACGTACTCGACCGAAATGTATAGAAGGGCTGATTTATTTTTCACGATTTCAGGGTTGATCCCATTGTAAAATTTGTTCAATAACATTCCCTGAACGAGCTCTCCAAATATGACTACCTACACCTTTCTGTTATACGTTGTATAGAATCAACTCTCAATCATAAAGTTCAAATTTCAATGGACGTAGTTAAGATGTTGATCGAAGTAAGTTTAGCTGAGTCCTAATTTAATCTTCAGCAATCTATCCTTACTAAGGTCCAACTTCAAATGACCAGATACCAGATGGTATATATAGCTCTGCATTACTAAATTCAATCGGATTACTTGGGTTTAGATTTTACGATCATAAATTTTATGATACTTATATGAATATCAAATATATTGCGATATTGGTGCAATATTTACTTAACTATATGTTTTTAATCTCATAAAATATTTATTTTCTTTGTCCATTTAATAGAGTTGTGTAAAGCGATGTACCTCGTTATCTTTTTAGGCATATTTATGTCTAAACATAATTTAGATTCATAGTTATCGGAGTCTTCTTTAGAATCAAAGTTCAAATAAGATAGCAGAATTAATGTTCTCTACAAGGGCCAGCTAAATTGAATTAACATCATAACTTACCTAAACTTTTGTTGTCTTATGCTCAAACAGATCATTACGATAAAATTAATTTGCTAAGTTAGCGAAAACATGAAATAATTTTGAACAGTAAAGAGATGCAAAATATTAATATTTTACACAAAAAAGTACTCTTGGTTGTTATGTAAACTCGTGCAAAATGCTTCTGTTATAATCATAAACGAACAAAAATGAATCCTTTGAAAGGTAAGCTTTTACGAGAGAAAAATAAATCTAACACCTGATGCAGTCGTAAATATACTTCAACATAATTTGGAGTCTGCTGGTCTTGAAATCTGTTATATTTAGGAACAGATCTCTTTACGAAAATCGTCTTTGCAATGTGACTTACTACTTATAAATTTTGTGATTATAACAAAAATTTGTTGAATAAAACCTGTATAACTTACGTATGACGTGTTTTTTAACCTTCAGTCTCGCTCTTGTTGAAGATACTGATACTTATTCAAAGATAATCCGTTAATCTCTGTATGCGTTTTTAAGCTAAGCGTGTTTTGATGGCTCGTATGCGACGCTGCCTTTCACAAATGTGTAATTAATTGTTTAAATGAAATATTGATTCACTTAATATCATCATCAGCTTTATCTTTTCCTAACGACGATGTTATGAGGTTAGCATCCATGTGGCATTTGGTACTAAGCAATGACATTGTTGGACCTCCGTCAGCTTTTCTTCAATATGTTTAATTATTAAATACGAAGTTTGTTACGCGTCACTGTACAGTCAACGTCAAAAATATCAGGACGAACAGACTGCAGACGATTCGAAAAATACCAGTTAATTTGGGGTTTTGACCAGGTTTTTTGAAAAAGCTTGCTTGAGCAGAACCGATTTGCGAGCGCTATATCACTGGTTAAGATTACGGCTGTATTTTATTCTTAGTTATTTGCAAGTGTGCAACTGAAAAAATTTTATTGGACAGTTTTATTTTGCAATTTGATCAGAACCGAAACAGTAGGAATAGATTCTGACCGAACAGAATTGAAATGAAAATCCTCTTTTTAAAATTTATGTCGTTTTTTACAAGTTGGTTAAAAATATTAACTAGGTTTCTAATCCATGACAGACTGTTCAAAATTACCTATTTAAGAAAATTTAAATTGATCTGAATGGGATAAAATACTTGACGGAATAATTTAAATTTTTGGGGTGAGATATACCTAGTTTAATTTTCTTATTTGTTTGAGCTTACGTCATTTTTAACAGTCCCGATATTTTTGATGCTGACTGTACATAATATAATTGATTAACTGTTAGGCTGTCCGATACCCTCAACTCAATCCTCTAAGTTGTATAACAAAGATGGATCTTGCTCCAGCGGTCTTGATGTATTCCGTCTTGTTCGAAGGGTGATGGAATATAATTATTTGTAACATTATCTCTGGGATAAGGATGAGGTGACGTCACAATGGCTTGTAATGGGCGACGTATCTATTGATTGAGTGATTGTTTGGTCGCAGGTCACCGGGCCGCTATAGCGCCAAATCCCCGCCCTCATCAGGGTGGTAGAAGAGAGTATTATATAAGTAACGATACAGGTGAGTGAAAATCATTTATGGTGTGGTAATTTTGAAATGGTTTTCAGCAAAATCATAATCATATATGTCTTTTTTGTTTTGAGTAACCTTTTTCATGAATATCCTTAAAAGTATTTTAATTTTGAGACCAAATATTTTTTGAACATGGGAAATTTGTTTTGTTTAAGTTACGGTTTCCACTGGTAATAAACGGTAACCGGAATTTTTTACTATTATAATCAACACAAAAGTCATATTTTTATAAATCTACACGATAAAACCTTTGGAAAAAACCTAACTTTTAACATTCTTTTAAAAATCGCTAACTCTCGTAATACGCTTATAAGGTATAAATATGAATTTTAATATGTACTAAAAGTCAGGATTAACAAATTAATAAATTTTACTAATGAGTCTGATGGCACCGCGTTATATCGCTTAAAGTATCGGAGCTTAGAGCTGTAAAATTGAAAACTTCAAGTGTCAACCAGTTTGATCGATGACAACGTACGGAATAAAAGTCTGAGCTTTGTTACAAGAAATACTTTACTGTACGTAACTGTACCTTTCAAAAACAATATACTGTGTAGACGTTATGCTATGTAGTCATATTGCGATCAAGGTAAAATGAGATATAGTCTAATCTACCTAGTCATTTCGAGATGTAGACGTAAGGATACCTTAGTCTCAATCGAAATCCAGTAATTTCGCGATCTAGTCTTACGGCAGCCTAGACATATCGAGATAGAGACCAAAAGATACCGACCCATTTAATTTATGAAGCTTAAATGAAAAACGTATTTCATCATCATCATCATCAACTCAGCCTATCGCAGTCAGTGGACTGGCAGTGGCTAGCCATAGGCCTCTCCCAAGTTGCGCCACAACAATCGGTCCTCGTAAAGAAAAATTAAAAGTAAAGATGGTTTGTCGAATAGGTACTATTTACAAAGATTAGTTAGTAAAGCGGTATCACTGGTAAACTTTACTTAGTAAACATTGTTATCTTATAGATTATACAACGTGAATCAAAATAAACGTAAGACTGAAGACACCCCAATTAGAATATTAAGAACACTAAATAAATAAATATCTTTGGGACATTTTTATACAGCACCATCTAGTCCCAAACTAAGCAGAGCTTGTTCTATGGGTACTAGACAATGGATATAATACATAAGAAACACCCAGACCAACACAAACACTTATGTTCATCACACAAATATTTGAGTCCTGTGGGAATCGAACCCACGACCTCGTGATCAGCAGACCGACCCTCGAACCACTAGTGGTTCTAGTGGTGGTAGTCTAGACCACAGACGTTAAACTCTATGTGGTATTTTTTTAAAATCACAAACTATACATGGTTTAGGCATCACAGTATAAGTTCCCGAGTCGGTTGCTGGATTGCTGCAGGATACTGTTTAGAGGTTACCTGACACTCGGAACCCATTTCGCTGGACAGTCTGTGGGGTAATTGTGTGATGCATTCACATCTACATCCGCAAATATACTTACTTATTCCCAAGCGGATGGGGAGGAAATGCAGTATGTCCAAGACTACATCTACTTGGACCAAGTAATCTCTTTCCAGGCAAGACTAGATAAAGAAATTACAAGTTCTACTGAAAACGCCTGGAAGAGCAACTGCGGTCCTTGAAAGAGCAATTCAAGGGCAATTTGCCCTTTTCACTAAAACGTAAGCTCATGGACATGTGCATTCTCCCCATCTTAACATATGGTGCACAGACATGGTCTTTGACCATCCAGAAGTCCAAACTCAAGGTTTGCCCAGGGGCATTGAGCGCAGTATACTTGGGCAAAGGTAACCGCTTAACATCAGGTGGGCCTTTAGCTCGTTTCGCCATCCATACAATAAAAATAAAAAAAACTAGGCGTTAAATTAACAGACCATGTTCGAAACACAATACTGCGCTCTAAAACGCAAATTGTTGACGTGGGTCAGAAGGTCGCCCAACTCAAGTGGGACTGGGCAGGACACGTCTGCCGCATCCCAAATGAGCTGTGAGCCCGTACAGTACAGGACTGGAGCCCTGAGATAGCGAGACGGGGTCGCGGCAGACCACGCAGGAGATGGAGAGATGAGTTGGATGTCCTCCTAGACAGCTGACAGGAGGCGGCACAGAACCACGATAGATGGAAGGAATTGAGAAAGACATTTGGCCAGCCCGTGTGGTGCCGGACTAGTCCGTGTAGTGCCGTACTTAAAGAATAGCATCACCCTTATCTCTTCTCATGGGTGTCGTAAAAGGCGACTAAGGGATTCACCAGAGGATGGGCAGCAGCGTTCTCTGAGTATTTAACCAACCAACTGCGATCGCCAACCCGCCTGCCAAGCGTGGCGATTATGGCATATCCCCCCCTTAATTGGGGGAGGCCTATGTCCAGTAGTGGACGTCTTTCGGCTGAAATGATGAAATGATTTGGCCAGCAATGGGACAGTACAGGATAACAAAAAAACCCAAGTATAGTTTTTTTTTTATTTTTTTAGTAAAATGTAACATGGTATCACAACCATATTAATCCATGTTCTTAGTCATTCTGAACAAACTGAACAAACTACTTTTAGCACTAGCGTTTATTCTGTTACATGTTGTTTACTTAGACTTCCATTTTAACGTCCTAACAAAGTGTATTAGCGTAATTTTAAAGTAGCCTACTTAAGTCCAGCAGTATATTGTGTGTTATAGTGGGTTGAATTAATGAAGCATCAATTAATAGAAGCTTATGAGATTTAGATCAACATCAACAGTATAATGATCTTTGTTCGTTAACTATGGACCGATGACATCAACGTCAATTCCCACACGTGTGTAATAGTCATCATCATCATCATTTCAGCCGAAAGATATCCACTGCTGGACATAGGCCTCCCCCAAGCATATGTATGTTGGGGGGATATGCCATAATCACCACGCTTGGCAGGCGGGTTGGCGATCGCAGTTAGTTGGTTAAATACTCAGAGAACGCTGCTGCCCATCCTCTGGTGAATCCCTTAGTCGCCTTTTACGACACTCATGAGAAGAGATAAGGGTGGTGCAATTCTTTACGTCCGGCACCACACGGACGTAATAATAATGTGTAATAGTGTGTATGCTAAATAAAAAAATTCAGGGATTTGCTTACAAAATCGTACTGCGCGGCTGATAGAGTGACGTGGTTAATTGTATCTTCTGATCGCGTTTCAATTACCGTCTTTGCTTTAGCGGCAGTGCAAAAATTAAATAAAAAAATTAGTTTTATTTAGGGCCGGTTTTTCAATCGCCTGTTAGCTTTTAGCTGAGGTATATAATAAACATATTGTTAATATTTTAATAGTTGTTATATAGAAAATTTGTCATAGCGTGACATTTGTTCTTCAGTAAAAAGTTATCACACGGTTGAAAAACCGGCCCTTACCCCCAGTTTCTGGAAGGCTGATCAATTTGATCTATTGTCAAATCTAATTTCAGCTCATGTGATTGGTCGGCAAAAATACTAACAACCAATCACATCGCCTGACCTGAGATTTGACAGTCGATTAGTTAATTTTTGAGTTGATTAGCCTTTCGGAAACTGGGGGTTAGTCTACCATATAGCTCTGAATTTCAATGGGTTGTTTAAGAAGAATGCCTTACCACGCTGTTTTGGCTAAATTTTAGCTTAGATTGCATTTTTTTCATAAAATTAGCGTTTCGTGGGAAATCTGGTTTCACCCCTAAATCTTTTCTTTATTTTTTTTTTGGTGTCAGTCGCGTGGTGTAGATTAATTAATCTTTGCTGATAGGTTTTATTTATGAAAAAATATCTTTGTACACTAATAAAAACTACTTTTCTTAGTCATAATTTCAACGCAAAAAATCGTAATTTTAGTAGCCTATGACGATATTGCGAATTTCATAAAAAAATAAAACCTATCAGCATCGTTTTTTACGGTGTAGATAATGTATAAAAATAACTGAAATCGGATAGCATTTAGGGTTGGGGAAACCGTTGGCGCTTTTTGTATAGATAAAAGACTGTGGTAAAATGATGACCAACTGATGATCAATAGGTACTGCCACCAACTTCATTATCATCAGCCTATATTATTCCACTGCTAGACATAGGCCTCTCCAATGGCACGCCCCTTATATCGATCTTCAGCCACTCGCATCCAGTTGCTACCAACCACCTTGTCAATATCATCGCTCCCCGAGCCTAAGAACGTCTTACCCTAAGCGAAGGCAGAGTTCGCTACGTACCTTACGTTTGACGATTCGCGGTCTCCATTCAAACACACGTCTACGCCAATGGCCATCGGTTTTTGACCCACTGCCACTTCGGCTTGCTGACCCTGAATATTGCTAACTAAACTTATCTGCAACTTATATTACATGCAAATAAAATATTAGTAAATAATAAATAGGAATAGGGATTGTGGGGGATTTTTTCGGCTTATCCGTAATAAATCCCCCACAAAAACGTTTTAGGCAACGATCATAGTACATATATTTGATCGGAGGTTTTAGGCAACAAAATAGTCAGAGCGTGGAATAAACGAATAAGTTTCCATTGCAGAAGATGTAGTCTCAGTCCAATTCAATTAAAATTTCAATTGTAATAGACTTGTTAAACATCTTAAACTTAAAAATACGATACTTAATACTTTGACGACATCTGTGGTCTAGTGGTTCGAGTGTTGGACTGCTAATCACGAGGTCGTGGGTTCGATTCCCACAGGACACAAATATCTGTGTGATGAACGTAAGTGTTTGTGTTGGTCTGGGTGTTGCTTATGTATTATAACATAACATAACATCATCATCATCAACATGGATTTTAATGTTTATTGCTTCGTGTGTTTTGATAAGGGAGCGTTGTGGAGTGAAAGAAGATGTAGTGACAAAGATTGCGAAAGGTATGTTAAGATGGTTTGGACATATACAGAGGATGGACGAGAGGAGGAGGAGAGGATTTCAGTGTTGGTCCCATAGTAAAAGTTGTTCATAATGATGAGTACAATGACCCCTTTTCGGGAAATAAGCGACTCAAATTTCAGCGTGTATAACCCGCTTCAAATCATAGTTTTCTTCCTAATCCTAGTGCGAAATTCATATTTGCGCTTCACAAGCCTCTTGTGTACACATCCTCAAATTGATTGCCTAGATACGTGAAATCGACATGTTAGGTCTAATACATAATCCATTTAGTTAGAATAGATACGTGTTAGTTATTTATCGTACATTCAAGCAAAATGGGACACCAGTCTTATTCTAAGTAATTAATTTTGAAATTAATTAGCAATGAAACCTAACCCTGCCTTAAGCGTAGACCAATTAGTCCATGGCTTCGGGTAATATATTAAATATAGGTCAAGGTCGTATGCAGACCTATATGCAAATGTACTCTCTGTGCAGACCTATTAAATCTTTTATAATTTTCAAGTGGTAATGTAAAATCAATTGTATGATTTGGAGCAATTTCTGTATTCAATTGACTGTTTCTCGATTCTAGGACTATTAATACAATCATACAAATTGGATCAGAGGGCCAATTCTCGTAATTTTAAATGTTCAAAATATAGTTCCAATTCCGAGTTAGTCTAAATGTCCTAAACGTCACAAACGAACGTCATGATATTGACATTAATTTACAACATTGAGATAATTATTCTATAGTCTTTGAAAATCTCAGAAATCTACAAGCTGGCCCATTGCTATGCCACATGGAGGGAAAGTACATTAAAAAGAGGGACCAGCTGAAAATCAGTGCTGTGCATACCTACATGCACAGCAAATACTGAGCTGGATCCCTTGCCACACATATTAAGTTGTATGCATGTTGTGTTCTCATTAATTTGTCCTGTTACCTTTGCATGTAATATGTATATTTTGTGTATGTGTGGCAAAATAAATGGTTTAAATATTGAAAATAGGAAATTTTGCTAGAATAAGACTTCATTTAATATATTTAATATTAAAAGCAAGCAAGCAAGGATTTTTCAAAAAAAAAATGTTTTTTTTTTTTTTTTTCAATAGTGTCTTCAGCGAGCCAGAAATCGAACCTTCAAGAATACCAAAAAATATCACCTGTATTTTATGCCACCAATCGATAGAGTCAATAATAAGATTTAAGTCACTACAACAAGCATTATATCCTAGGTTGAAGGAAAACCACGACATCATCGGCAGTGAATGTTACTCAAAAAGCACCTTATTATATTTTTTGTTTGTCCATATTTCATGGTTTTCCTTTAATTTTAGACACTATTTTTGTTGGACAGATTTTACAGATTCCTTATCGAATTCTATCAACAGAAGCCATAAAATACAGATGGTACTTTTTCACGATTGTGTTAGTTCGATTCCCAGCTCAGGTAAAAGATTTTTAATAATCTATAAATGCAGAATTTCTTATTTGTTTAATGAAGTGTCCTTGATGTAAAATTTCATGTTTAAAGTACTTTCCGTCCATAAAGCATAGCGATGAGACTATTGGGATTGGGACATCCTGTGTACATTAGTTAATATTTGAATAAAATTACATTGAGATTATATCGGAACTTTATTTTGAATATTTTTATTACGAGAACTGGCCTTCAGATTTATTTGGGAAAGTCAGGAAATTTTTAATTTAAAAATCTTTTATATGATACAAGAACACTAAAACGTATTTCTTTATTTTGAACCAAAAAGCCAAATTCGATTTTTCTTAGATCTAACTTCAAAAATGACGGATTTTCATACAAACTTTCCCCCATATTTAATCCAATTAGACTTTAAAAAAATCCTTTGTTTGTTAGCTCACCTACGATATCTAAGGAACTCCTCTGCAAAAAGTTCATCCTCCAAGACCCACCGTTTTGGGCTGTGCGTTGTCGGTCAGTCAGTTTTAAGATTTTCCACTAATACAGTTAGATATTGTACAGCCCAGTTATCCGTGCGCCTCGACAAGCATTTTTATTTTGCAAGGGTCTAATTTCTACGCAGCCGTATTTTAAAAAGTAATCCTCGTCTATAGCACTCATAATAAAGCAAGCACATGAAATCAGCCCGTGAGTAAAAAATAGGAGATTTCTGGTTAAATTATTTCCTATTAGTCAGTTTATTCGCAAGCATTTTTGCCCAACACGATTTATCGCCTTATTTGGCCATCTGATTAAAAGTTTAATCGATTTCAAACTTTGCTTTACCGGTCATATAAATTCACTAAATGGTTTTGCTTTTGGCTATTTTCAATGTTGTAAAAGTTATTTTGATCAGATTTTGAGTATTTAGAACAAAAATTAAAGTCTGGAAATTATGTTAATAATGTCCAAAGTTTCAGTATTACGGATTTAGTTATAGAAACAGACTATAATAGAATTGAAGCAATATATTCAAGGATCTGGATCTTACACAAAGGCGACTAACCTAATGCTACGTTTCGCAGAAATTAGTTTATATGATGGCTTCTGAATGTGATCAAACCTACGCAGCAAATAATAGACTCTCAGTTTTCGCGATTATACCGCTACATTAGTTAATTACTGTGAATATTTCGCAACGCAAATATTTACACCAGCTGCAGATTAAACGCTCTCGTGTGGTGGATCCTTAAATCGTTGTAGGATGTTAACCCTTCGCCCACTATTGCGATTGTAATTTATTTCCTTGCCACCTCCACTACAACTTTCTACGGTGTTTAGCTTCCAACTTAGTTCATCAAAGACATAACACGTAAGTAAACAGTCGGAAGGTACAAAACTTATTTGTTATTTCGAATCATATCATATCTTATAAATCACATGATTCATCTATTATACTATAAATAGATGAAATAGAAATGAGAATATAACAGCAGGAATTGTTCTAGATTATCTATATTTTTTTTGTTAATAAGTTATCATTGAAATACTTAGTAACGCATACCGAAATCTTAAGAGGAAATGTGGCCAGAGAGCCTTTTGAAAATTAGGTATTTGAAGAAACTATCGCTGTAGCTTTGCGAGCGTCCGGCCTCAAATAAGTGCGATAAGGACAACTGCAGCTCCAACTGAATAGCCTTAGTAAAAAAGTCTTAATTCGAGGTTTGGCTCTTGGCTCTGGACTATTTTCTCCTCCAAACCAGCACCAATTTAAAAGATGTTTCATAAACTAAATAAGAAGAATATGTACTCTGCCGCTGTATTTTATTTTTTTCATTATTAGTTGTCAAATTTATACACAAGGCCTCTGTAGACAGCGGTCTAAGTAGTAAATTTTGAGAATTTTAGAGGGAAAGAAATAATTTATCAACAAAAACGAAAACATAGGGGCATAGAAAAGTCGATATTTATTTTACTGTTAAAAAATCATTGCTCTAGGCTATAAACCAGAAAGAAAACCGGCGAGAGCGTCTGTATGGAGAAAAGAGCACCCGCATTTCCTCAGTCACAATGTTTAATTTCACACTAAAAGCAGTTATTTATTTTCTTATGCCAAGGTTGGCACCCGACCTCATCTTTTGTCATAATCAAGATAGAGTCATAGGTACTTACCTCTATACATACCTATAAGTTCTTAAGCTTTCTTATGAAAATAAGTATCGAAATAGAATTGTAATATTTCAAAATTTCATTGCTCTCCCTTGTAAATGGTACAAAACATAAAAGGTACTCAATCAAGCTTTCATTATTGCTCCGCCAAAAGCCGTCTTTATATGTGTTATAGGTGCCCGACTAATATTTCTAACGCTATTCCGTGTTACGTGACAAGTGCGATGATGGCTGGCAATATTTTTCCACAATTAATACAGCCAAAAGAGAGAAAAAAATACGTGCGAAGGAAAAAATATTTCATCGGATATAAGAGGTTCTAAGTGCTTCGCAACAATTTATGCGAGGACGGACCGTCCCCAGGCGTCTGTGAGACTAATAAAGTAAGAACTAATTTAACGTTATTACTGCCAGTATCCAGGATTTCGTGAATTCTGGAATATTCTTGGGTTAAACCTAAGTTTTTGTATGATATTGGTACCTACCAAAGAAGGAATTTCAAATAGGTACATATTTTTTTGCTCTCTGTAAGGTAATTGTATTACTCAGTATAATTAGTATACATAATATACGACTTGTCTTTTACAAAAGAAATAACAAAAAATATAACCTACAATCTGAAAGGTTTTAATTTTCATTCAGTTATCACGAAACTTGAGATCTTTTAAATATATATTATTGTTGTATTATTCTTGTGTGTACATAAATAAATAAATATTCAGAATTTTAACTTCACATCCCATTTGCAAATTATTGTGTTATGTTCTAAATCAACAGGCACAAATTAAATTAGTTTAATTAACTCTTCTAATGCACGAATTAAACTCCAGGCTGCATTAACAAAGTATTGCACGAGAACAAAATCGTAAAATGTTGGCGGGGGACAAGGGGCGGACAGCCCGTTATGATTGGTCAGCTCAAAAATTTGGTAGTATAATTGGTGCCGCCGCAGATTATAGAAAAATAAAACTATAATCTGAGGGTGCCGCTAAGTGACGGAGTGATGTACCAATTGGCGGCGGCGGCGGTGTGGCTCTTATGCATTGCTACTGCATACCATACTATACACGAAACTCGGTAAAAGTAAACATGAACGCGATGCACCTGGGGGTATATTAAAAGAGATTTTCGAAATAAAATCAATAGAACCGGTTTTCAGTTCAAGTGTCAGTATAGAGATAGTATTAAAACAATTTGTAGCGATATTTTAATCCTAGAGTATTGAAAACGGGAACGTTTCGATAAATTAAACAATATATTTGATAGCTCAATAACAGGATGCTTTGTTTACGGTACAAAGTTTGACGCATAATGTTAGACATCCTAAAATATAATATCGCTCTTATAAACTGCAATAACTTTTTACACTCATAAATATAACTATTTTCATTCGACAACTCAAAGAATCATCAACTGATAAAATATAATATGTCCAGTCTGTCCAGTTCATTCTTATCCATCCTAAGGTTGCCTGGAAGAAATCGCTGATCGCGATAAGGCCGCCATTTGTACAATAGTTTAAATGCATATTCAATGTAATGTTTATTATGGTGTACAATAAAGCATATATAAATAAATATGTTATGGCAAAAAATATTGAAAATTAAAAGTAAAATCGGAGTAATCCAAAGCACTGTGAATGTTTTTCCAACAGAATCACATTTAATTTACCTTTTAATTTCTTCTTCACGTTAACCTTCTACTGTCTACACAGAAATTATAATTGAGTGTGTTCTTATAGAAAAAAATAACAAGACTAAAGAGTCTGTTAATAGAGTTTACCGTCCCCCGGTACCCTATTACCGCACTTCTCTTTGTTTAAATAATAAATTTGTGAAAATGTCTAGTAACTGGCTCCAAA
Organism: Asteroscopus sphinx; assembly: GCA_949699075.1. NCBI lineage: Eukaryota > Metazoa > Arthropoda > Insecta > Lepidoptera > Noctuidae > Asteroscopus > Asteroscopus sphinx. Next base: position 19,539,636 of record OX453005.1, read on the forward strand.
GGGAGTAATTTCATTACAATTAGCTTTTGCGAATACATTGTATACTTTATGTTAAGTCACCGAGGACGCGAATTTACGATATTAGTTGGGAGGTAGCCGACACGTCATAACGTATTAGATTACATGGTAGGTAGGTACTATAATTATTTTATTAGGCTACTTTTAAAGCCATTAATGTCAGTTTAATAGTTTGTAATGTATATTTTATCATTCAATATTAAAGGGAATGTAGCAGTCAAGCGGCGCCCCATCAGTAAAAAAATTATTACTCGCTGAAAACATAATTTATCGTTAATTAGTTTTTAACGATTGAATTACAGATACTGTAGTTAAATAAGAAACTATTAACTCTGTAAATTATACTTCGCTGTAGTTGTAGATAAAAAAACGGCCACTTTTGGCATTTTTTCTATCTACAACTACAGCGAACTATATTTTACAGAGTAAATAGTTTCCGATTAAACTAGAGTACCTGTACTTTAATTGTTAAAAACGAATTTTCGAAAAATCATGTATTCAGCGAGTAATATTTTTTTATTGATGGGGCGCTTGGCTGTTACATTCCCCTTAAGTAAGCGATGGGCGTTGGAACTTTTTTTTTTGAAAATCAGCTTCTTTATTTGACACTACAACTTGTATTTTTAATACATAGAAACAATATCGATCTATGGGTTTTAATAGAATTTGATCTTCTGAGGCATTTTAAATAACCTGATATAAATACAATATAACTATAAATAACGCTCCAAAACCCATTTCACACTATCTTAAACCCTTTATTCACATTAATTAGCCGAAAGTTATTCTTAGATATAAATTAGTTTGCTAGTAGTTAGTCAGGCTATTTGAATTTGAGTCTTGTTGAGAATCCAAGCAAGACATTGATTTAGACCCCGTCTCGGACTTTCTGTAACCAAAGCCACTCGATCAACGGAGTGTTGAGATGAAAAATTCCCTCTATTTATATCTTTTCGTAAAATATATATTTTGGTGACAAAGACGGATCGTGTTTTGTTACCAAAAAGCTACCGATTCTTTTCAATATGGAGATTGTGGAGAATCCGTGAATGTGATATACATAAATAACATCCCCTCGGTGTTTACCGCCTAATTTAATTATAGACAAGGAATTAACTTTACAGACGGATAATTATCTTGTTTGATTTAAATAGCCCTTAATTGCGTAATTAGTACATATAACAGATAAACGCCGCCGCTGCCAATCAGACTTATAAATAATAAAAAATCTCGTAGTTTCTTCCCAGCTTTATGATATCAATTAGAACAAGACCGCATTGCATAGTAGAATGAGGAAATATTGGATTTTATTACATACAATGGATGATGTAGGTCTGCCGTGTCAGGCCTATCTCTTGTATCTCACGAAACATAGTTTTGAGATATCACCGTTTAAAGTTTTTTACAGATAATTGCGATTATCCTAAATGTTTCAAAACTTTCGGGAAATATTTTTACATAATTGGTTGTATTAAAGTCTGAGGAAAACCGGGAAATTTATAGATTTTTGAAAACTTTGAAATTTTCAGAGTTATTAGCTATAACAGAGATAGGTGTAACAAGCTCTCTATACATTGGTTGTTACGCGGTGCTCTGTATCTTAAGATACGTGACTTAGCCGCAATAAGTGTAATATGGAATGTTTTGCTAAACACAGGTATCTTTAACTAAAGTTTGTCTGACTGATTGTTTAGTATTAAATTAAATTAGTTTATAAAGGAATAGAAAAAATAGTACTCATCTAAACAAATGAATAATGACTTATGACTTATCTAGTAAAAACTCAAATTTTCAAATGCATTAAAATATCCTTTTTAATGAGTAAAACGAAAACTCAGACTTCTTCTAACCAAGATTCGATAACTTTTAAAACAAATAAACTTAATTAACTTCATAACTAACATAAAAATTGGAATGAGAATTTAGTATTATCAAAATTATTTTACCACAAGCTCTGCTTAGTTTGGGAATAGATGGTGATGTGTAAAAATGTCCCAAAAATATTTATTTATTTATTTAGATACAAAAAAAAACTAAATCCTAGATATGTAAGATCTTATCTAACGGCCAAAATTAATATCCAATCTATCCACGATTTACCCTACTAGAGATAGAAATTTGACATATTTTGTATGGAGCTTATGTCAAATTCCTATCTCTAGTAGGGCAAATCGTGGATCGATTGGATATTAATTTTGGCCGTAAATCTACATCTGCATTTAAGTCTGCTTTCTTTCTTGCACTTACACTCCTTCGCCTTACTTCCCGGGGTACTTCTTTTTTAACTAAGTCCAACACACTTTTGCAATACACATGCAAATCTTTGAATTATTTTTCATCGTATGATTTCTTGACGACTATGTAAGTTGAGCATCTTCAAAATTCAACTATTCTTAATGCCTAAATACGTGCATTGAAAAGTTCGCAGTCTTATATAAAAATAATAATGCAATCGAAATGCTTTTGATTTCATTATAATCGTCAACCCTTCAGATGATTTTACGCTAAATTTCTTTGTTGTATTACTTTTGCTTCCAGACTTAGAAGGATTTAATCAGAGCCATGTGATAAATTTCTTGCATTCGAAAAAAAAAATCTTAACCATGCGCTGTCAGTACGTGTCCGTTTTATTTATTTTCCAAAATACCACAAAACTACATAGTGACGGAATAAGGAGAATCTATTGCATCCGATGCTGTAGTTAAAAATCAGTTAGCTGAATTAAATCCCAGTAGACAGAGCGTTGAATATGTCCTCTACTGTAAATAGCCTTCAACTTCCACTATAGCACAAAACACCGAAAGGATATGGAATCTGATGGTAGGATATCAATAATGAAATATTAAAGAGATAGCTAGGTAATAGATGTTTTTAAAAAGTGATTAGGAAGCAATATTTGCCATAAATTCTGATTTCCCAGGGTATCTAAGAGAAAGATACAAATGCCCCTTTGAGTCGAACAAAAACACAACCGGCTAAGCACTTCACGCAAATTTTTATTTCGTTTGATGCCGATATATAAGAAATTTTACGCAAATTTGTTGTTATAAATGAAACTAGGGTCCAGCTAAGACAACAGCACAGTAAGACCAAAAAATACTTAAAAGAAAAGTATAGACCAGAACTACAAGCCTCGAAGCAACATAAGGTGATTATTTTGAAAATAAGGTAATGGTGGCAGTTTTTTGGGTCTAAGTCGACTGCTGATTAAAGGGTATCGTCATAAACTGCATTTATAACTGCACTTTTTTATACAAATTTTGTAGTTATTGAATAAATATCAAACAGTAATAAAAACCGGCCAAGTGCGAGTTGGACTCGCGCAGTAAGGGTTCCGTACGTCTCAACGACCTGATACCCCATAAAAACTGATTTAATTTACGAGAGTTTATCAAAAGACATCAACGTACAGTGCGCGAAATATGAATTTTTACATGTCTTTCTTATGCAGGTACCGCTACATATGTCTATGTTTGTCTTATTTTTAGTATTTGTTGCTAAACTACATAATATGCACTATAATCTGACGAAGTTTGACGCTGGTATATGTTACCGTTTTGAAGATAGAGCAGGAACAAAAACGTTGAAAAAAATGCATGTTTTTTGAGGTTTCTTGTATGGGGTCCCCCTTTGGTTTTAGACTTTTTTTTGTTTTTAGTATTTGTCGTGATACACCTCATATCAACACAATTTCTGAGAAAATTTCAACCGGTTACCTATTAACGTTCAAAAGATACAGCCCTGTGACAGACAGACGGACGGACGGACGGACGGACGGACGGACGGACGGACGGACGGACGGACGGACGGACGGACGGATGGACAGCGTAGCGAGAGTAATAGGGTCCCGTTTGTCACCCTTTGGGTACGGAACCCTAAAAATTACTAACGAAGTTACTAAAAACTGTTTGATTTTATCTAAGCACAATTCGCGCGTTCTGAAATTATCTGAAACTCTGAAACCATGACTGAAATCCATAATTTAAGGTGCCAGTTGGCTTTTCTTTGCCTTGTTTAGGACCTATTTACTTTAATTTCCTGTGTAATAAAATAATAATTGATTAACACACATTTTCATAAAATAACCAGTGGAAATCCAACCACAGACAGTGCGTAGTTTGAAGACTTTTGGAAATTATTTTCAAGTACGAACACTTTTCAAAAACCCGGTAAATGAGATACATCAAGCTGATATACTAAGCAACAAAAATAGGTTTGTGAACATTACTCCTGCATATTCGACCGCGATTTTTTTATTCCACCTATTGATTTCAGAAAAATCGTTATTTTTCTTCAGCTGGTCCATAAATACTATCATGTTGCCGTGGGCTATTATTAGAACCATGTTTGTTAATGAAGCTCTCATAATATCCACATCATCATCAGTTAGTACGCGCACTACAGTCACGGATAAATACTGTATCTAGTAGTTAGCAGAGTTAGGATTTGCTCGATGCGCTCGCAACTTATCACGCGTAATTGATGTAACTTAAGATACAGTATTTTACCATAACTAACAATGGCAAAATCATAGTTTCAAGAGTTAGGTGATAGGCAATTGTGACTAATTGGCAATAGTTAATTAAAATATTATTTTACTAGGTGATAGAGGACCATGAAAAAATACGATTTAGACCTGTTACGCGTAACTCATGTATCTTAAGATAACAGACCTGCGAGTGACACGGCAGAGGTACGATATATCGTAACAAATTGGCCTCTGGGATTACGATGAATTACATCAAAAGCTCACTCACTTTATAATAAAGTCACGCTTCGATTTCACGCGTTTTGCGTATCATGCTAGCAGACTTTTTGGGAATATTATATTAGCCCTTTAGATTAATCTCACTACCGATGAAATAATAGCCTCAAGGCTAATTCTCGTAGTTAAAAATATTCAAAATATAGTTTCGATCTAATCACAATCTTGTGTCATCTCATGACAGTAAATGTTTACGTTTAGGAGTCCCTAGGTCAATTCACGTAACTAAAGAAGTGAAGTCGCAGTTAAGTTTCGATCAAAACAACTCTTGTCGTATTCTCTTAACATTGGCTACCGCTGTCAGACAAGCTCGCGTTAAGTTCGCGTCACGCGAGCGCAATTATGTCATTCTACTGCTGCACGCCGTTAGTGCGAGATTCCGAACGCAACTTGATCGGTAAGAAAAGTGGTTTGTAATCACTAAACTTGGTGTAAGCTGGGCGTTAACTGCACAACAGCCAACGTAGGTAAACTTTGTGGCTATATGAAAGAATAACTAACTACAATAATGATTTTAGTGCATTTAAAAAAAAAAAAAAATGCACTAAAATCAGTATTGGAATATTATTTTAATATTCTATTACGTTTCATTCATTGAAACATTGATTCTATTCGCATATTTAGTTAATAGTTATTCTTTCATATAGCCACAAAGTTTACCTACGTTGGCTGTTGTGCAGTTAACGCCCAGCTTACACCAAGTTTAGTGATTACAAGAATACCATTTAGCACTAAAACTTGAACTTAACTGCAGCTTCACTGCAACTTGATCGGCGCGTCATGAAATTACGCGAATTAGGGCCCAGGTTGAGACTAGATCGGAGCTATATTGTATATATTTTAAAAAACAAGATTTCGCCGTTTGATATAATCTTAAATAATTCATAGAACAGACTTAATTGTGTTCTACACAGAACAAAAAAGTCACATTGGGACCGTTTGTAATATTATAGGCATCACAATGGATTTGATCATGTCGCAGTGACTTAGAGGCGTTCGAGACCCCTGCCTCTTTCCTCAAAATAATAATATTATGCAAAATTTCAGCCTCTTCGGATACCGGGCTCAAAATTAACTTACAAGATTTCTAGTAGACGGACGAACAGACAACGATGCAAGTAAAATAATAGTTTATAATAACAAAAACCACTTCAACTTCTGTTATCTTTAAATGGTAACCCTTAACGTATCTTTCGCATTGAAAGTAATAAACTTTCGTAATCTCATAACCTGCGAAGTTGTTGAATGAACGAAATACCAAATATGTTTCAATTGATATCTGCCTGGAGGCAGCCATATCTTGTTTAAATAAGCAGTCACCCTCTAAGTTACGGAGTTAGGGGTATATTTTCATGACTACATAGATATTTGAAAGCTAACAGATATAGTAAACTTTCGAATTATTACTACATATTTGAGAGTTTGTGATTTCCATTAATGTAGGGTTGAAATTCAAAACATTTTATTGAAGGTCAATTCTCATAATTAAAAACGTTCAATGTACATAGTTCCAAACTAATATAAATGCTTTAAATCTCAATATCCTTACAGTAGATGTTTCTGATTGCCGTTTATTGGTGATATTAATGACCTAGTGAGTTAAAGACCTAAGTGTCACAAATAAACGGCAAACGGGAGCATTAACTGTCAGGAAATTGAGATTTAAAGATTAGTTTGGAACAATATGTTAAACGTTTTTAATTACGAGAATTTGTCTTCTGGATAATGAAAATAATACAATGATAACCTAGCTGTTGAATTTAACGCTTGCCTGTCATGCATGAGGATCTGAGTTTAAGTCCGGCCCGCACCTTTGACTTTTTGTATTCATGTGCGGTGATCAGACTTTGATTATCACTATACTTGCTTTAACGGTGAAGAAAAACATCGCGAGAAAACCTGCACACCTGAGTGCTCCATACAGTTCTTGGTGGTGTGTATTCTGTCTGTCTGATTCTTGGTGGTGTGGTTCGTTATCTGATTTAAAGAGTCAATATACTGTTCAGCACTTACCACTTCCTTCCCGAAAAGGCTCGATACGCAAATATGGCGTTACAAAAAGTACTGACACCAAGAATCAGTATTTTTAGTTACCGGTAAAGCCTAAGAATAAGAATGTTTATTTGCTAGAAATGAGTTACATAAAGTTGTTGTTATCATAAAAATTAAAATCCGTCATTTCGCCCTTCATAAAAAACCTAAATAAACATGGATAATCTTTGAAAGGTGTGTATTGCAGAAGATTACAACAAACAAAAAAAAGCGATGTATTTTCAAATCCGGTGTCAAATCATCTAGTTTATTTATTTATTTAAAAAATTGTATTTTCATACATAAATATGTTAACTAAATTAATATTGTAAAGATTTGTTTGTTTGCAATCGATAAACTCTGAAACTACAAAACTGATTTTAATAATTCTTTCACCATTAGAAAGCTACTTTGTCTAGAAGTAAAATGGGCTATATTTTATTTCAGTAGGCGGGCGATACCGCGGGCACAGCCAGTCCGTGATAAAATTGAAAATACCTACACACGAAGGAGGAGCTCCACGTACTCGTTAATTTGAATGTTTAAATTAAAAGCCAGCTGGATTATACAGACCTACGTGATATGAATAAAATAAAAACATTATTATAATGTAGCACACAAAGGAAATAAATGCAGTTTCATGAGGATATTCATAACGTTGTTAGGTCCAAATATGTTATAATCCTGTTACTCATTTTGTTTCACAAAATAAAGTTTCAATCGATTTATAATTTGTATATCTTCAACGCACAAATTAAAACACCTTTTTTGTTGCAGGTACCATCGCTCTCTATGACTTACAAAATCTAGTTCACAAACATAAGTAGCAATTAATGTATAGTGTAATTACATTTTTAAGGCGTAGTCACACGTTACTAGATATGTAAATATTGTAAGCCAAAGCTAGAAATAAGGTTGTAATGTAACTTTGTATTTTATTTGTATTGTAGTTTTTACGTCTTATGAGCCGTGACGCAAAAACTACATAACTAATTCAAATGATTACATTTTAAACTGTAAATATTTTTTCTATGTTATTTTTACTATTAACTTACTATTCTAGCATGGATTAATGTAGTTTTACTTAGGGTCCAACGATACGCGTAATTTTTTTATAATAAATGTAAATACTTTATTACTTTTGTGAACATTTGCATTTATATCGAATTTCTCTGAGGAATAATTATGTTCTTATGCATATTGTAACGAATTTATATTGATATGAAAGCGCATTTTTATATAGTTTTGAATCTAAGATATTCATTATGCTAACTGCTGATCTTCTCCTATCGATCATTTGTTTGTCTAATGTACCTAACAGTTTAGTCACCAAAGCATGTATACCAAAGTTATATATTATAGGTAATACCTACGTGTTCATTGTTCGCACCATTATCGTAATTAAACCGATTAATTTTGAAGCGGTTGTTTTATTTACAAATCCCGACCTAATCAAGTTGGGGAAAACATTTAAGGGAACAGATGGGGCAGAAATTGGGTACGACATGGACTTTGTTAAATATCTGCCCCTAAAGTATCTGGTTGTTCCGTTAAAACTAAAAGTTGAGGAGTTTGTCGACGTATCGATCAATCGCTGACAATCTGTTTTCTCTGATTACCACACGTGCACGTGTGCGTTATTACAGATATATCTACATGCTACAGTCAATAATGGCACCAAATTATGGTTTCAAATATGACCTAGATCTCACATCATATTGTTATCAAGATTTATGACAAAGGTTAACGAGATAATACCCAAGAGATTCACTGGTAATGTATACCACACCTATAATGCTAAAATTATACAAATGTTAACCGTATTGTACCTGGTTGCTATGACATGTGGATGATACGGATAAACCTAGCACAGTCGACCGCACGTCAGTGGTAACACTTGAATTTACGAAAACCACCCTTATTGCTTATGAAATAAAGACTCAAGCTCAAACTGTTACCACTGACGTGCGGTTGATTGTACCTACCTACGTAACTTTGTAACATGAAATTATAATAATATCTAACACCGGTATGAGGCGTACACGTGAAACCAAATCGTGAAGCCAAATAACGAATTAATCACAATTAAAATGTATTTCACCCGTAATCCGACATCAAAATTTTCAGACGTATGTTTCATAATTTGTATTAATATTAAAGTTAGGCTTAACAAATTAGGAGTAACAACGATACATGGAACTAATGGATAGTTCGCGTTAGAAGTTAATTACTTGATTGTTTTATTTCACTTACCTCTAAAACAAACATTACATTAAAAGTATTTTATCCAATTGTCGCTATTTTCTGCGGTAGTTAACATAACATAACACATAACATAACATCACGCCTGTATTTCCCCGAAGTAGGGAAAGGTGTAATAGTACACCCACATTTTGCCAGTTATGTTATAGTCCCATGTAATAGGGGGCGAGCCTATTGCCATTGACCGGGCACAAATCCAGACTCCGGGCTGCTACTGAGAATTTCCTAATGAAAAAACCTTCTGCGGTAGTTGAAAGTTTTTAAATACGTGTGTGAGGGAAACTAATTCATTAGTAGTACACACGGCTACACATCAAACTATACATTTTCAGTATAAGCTGACCTCGCATTTTACAACCTTTTCGTACAACGAGAGGTCAGCTTATACTGGAAACGTAAAGCTTGATGTGTAGCCGTTCCACAGATTACCTATTAGTTACTACGGCCGTGCGTACATACTCTTATTTACGAGGTACTTCAGTGCAAGACAAAGGGAGTGTGCCCCGTGTAGTGTTGTCTGCCACTCGCCAATAGAATGCTTGAGAGCGTTTGAGTGATTCATCAATTCAATTCACTTTGAACACAGCTTCGGTTTCCCATGCAATAATTGTTCTGTCAATCTCTAAACTCGATATTCACTCAAGTGGTATGTTTTTTCTATGGAAAATTGGCACTGGTAGGTACGTACTGGATCAATGAATCATTTACAATGAACGGATGTAAGCTTATAAGGGTCTACACCCTACACACACGCTTATAAGGGTCTACACCCTACACACACGCTTATAAGGGTCTACACTACTGTAGGCGTTACCATAGAAATATTGATAAGAAATAATTATTTTGGGTACCTAGTTCTCGAATCGCGACCCAATTATCTATCTATATATATAAAAATCAATTGCTGTTCGTTAGTCTCGCTAAAACTCGAGAACGGCCAGACCGATTTGGCTAATTTTGGTTTTAAAATATTTGTGGAAGTCCAGGGAAGGTTGGGAAAATGTGGAAAATTTGCGAGGAAAATAGTAAAAACAAAAAAAATATTTTCCCATACAAACTGTTCCTACCTGACAAACATTTGATGTTCGTCCCGTTCGGTATGGTAAACTCGGGTCCCCTCTAATATTTGGATGAAATTTTGTGTGTATGTTTCAATGGGTTCCTGAATGCTTTAAAAACACAATTGGACCCGGTAGGTGGCGCTGCTGTCGGTATGGCACTGATCTCCTAAACTGATAGATGATAGATTTTAATGATATTTTTTGTATAGGTTCGTTCGAGTCCGGGTCCCTGCAAGGTTTGAATTAACAAATGGACCCCGTAGGTGGCGCTGCAGTCGTTGTGTCACCAAATTTGATTTGCTGAACAATTGATAATATGGGACGAGACATGGGACGGACGGGACGGGACATGTGACATGGGAGACTGGACGGGACGGGACATGTGACATGGGGGACGGGATATGTGACATGGGGGACGGGACATGGGACGGGACATGAGATGGGACATGAGACGGGACATTGGACATGGGACGGGACGGGACATGGGACGCGACGGGACATGGGACGGGATGGGACATGGTACGCGACGGGTCATGGGACGGGACTGGACATGGGACGAGATAGTGAGATAGTGGGATAGTGTGATAGTGAGATAGTGGGATAGTGGGATAGTGACTGGCCTGGACTGGACTGGACTGGACGGTACGAATGAAAGGATGGATGGACTGGACTGAATTAACAGCATCCGTCACGTGGGTTAGCAGAATTTAACGCGAGCGAAGCCACCCTGCCAGGTGGACCGACGACCTAAAGAACGTGGCTGGGGGGGACTGGATGCTGAAGGCAGAGGACCGAGCGTTGTGGCGCAACTTGGGAGAGGCCTATGTCCAGCAGTGGACTGCGATAGGCTGAGTTGATGATTGATGAAGCCGCGGGTAAAAGCTAGTTTGTAATATTTTTTTGGTAATCATTACCATGCAATAATTGTTCTGTCAATCCCTAAACTCGATATTCACTCTATATAATATGTTTTTTCTATAGAAAATGGGCATTGATAAGTACGTACCGGATCGATGAATCATTTACAAAGAACGGATGTAAGCTTATTAGGGTGTAGTGTAGGCGTTACCATAGAAATAATGAAAAGAAATAGGTAATTATTTTGGGCATGTCCGCGACCCAATTATTTATAATATTTTTTTGATAGTCATTTTTTATTTACCTTCTCAGCTCATTTACTTTCAAGACGGAATTTTTAATGACGTGTTTTCAAAATTACGTACCAGACGTCGGGGGCTGTTTCTTTTTTGTCAATCCTACTTCCTTCTAATATTCATCATCCTCCGAGCCTTTTCCCAACTATGTTGGGTCGGCTTCCAGTCTAACCAGATGCAACTGAACATCAGTATTTTACATGGAGCGACTGCCATCAGACCCCCGCAACCCAGTTACTGGGTAATACCGACATTCGGAGGTTAGGCCAGTTATCAGACTTTCGGGTTTCTGACTCCGTAACGACTGCCATAGATATTCGTATGGCAACTTACTTCTAATATTATATATGCGAAAGTATGGATGTTTGTTTGGTGCACAGATAGACCATGACCCGGATGAACATACAACGGTTTATTGAAATAACTGAAAACCTTGTATTCATCAGTATATTGTACTCATCAGTATGAATAACTTTAACTGTAGGACCAACCCTGAAATCGCGAAAAATAAAACAGCTGTCCGCTACATTTTTGTTCACATGGATCGACAAAATTTGCAAGCAAGCTGATATTTTTTCGCGATTTCAGTGTTGGTCCCACGGAATACTTGATTATATTCATTTCCTCTATGGTTGGTCCCATAGTAAAAGTTATTCATACCGATGAGTACGTTGACCCCTTAAGAGGTTTTCAGTTATTTCAATAACACGTTGTATATATTATATAGGCTACTTTTTATCCTGAGTAGATAAACAATTTTCGAGGGATGCATGATAACATGTTTCTGTGATAAACTGAATTATATGCGGGCGAGACCGCGGCCATAAACTAGTTGTAGGTATCTAAAAATACAATTCTGAAAACAGAGCACTCAAAAAGATTAACAGAATAAAAATATGTAAAAGCTTTGAATAAAAGCCTAACAAAAATATTGTCGTTGTCGTTGGATTACTGATTTATTTTAAGAAATTATCTTAATGATAATATTTTCATGTTACCGTTTGTTTTTCTTCAAATACTAATAATGAATATTGTCAGCTGCTCGGACGAATAAAAAAGGCGGATGGAATCTCGCTATTTGTTTACTGAAGCACTTAATTTTTTCCTAAACCCACTATAATTTCGAAAGCATTTATACACACCAGATTTATACAGTTAAATAAATAAATAATAAACAATAAATAATAATAATTTTATTAACTCAGCCACACAACATTATTTTACAAACTTACTTAAATTATACATTCAAGGCAATTTTTAAAGTTCGCTAACAAGGATCTGCTGCAGCTGAGGCTGTTATTTTATTTCTGACACTACAACAAAGACTACCGTCACACTAGATTTTCTGCGTAATCGCGGCTTTTTGGCATACTATGGATGTGAATGTGTGCGTGCCGGCCCGTACTTTTAAGCGAGTAGGCATACTATGGATGTTTCACTTATTGTTTAGCGAGATTCCGTCCGCCTTTTTTATTCGTCCGAGGTCAACTGTTGGTATGGCGTCACAAAATTCCCAGACTTTTTGTTGATCCCAATCCAGAATTAATTAAAGTATATCCTATAGCCTCAGGGTTTAATAAGCCTTTATTGGATAAAACTTAACATAATAAAACAGTACATAGAACGTTTCATCAGATGGAACCAAAAGGTAAATATTTGTCTCAGCGAGTGGATTCTCCTACAGGGTAGTTGAAAAACCAACAGCGGCCACCCTACGACTTTATTGACAATTTTACCTGTTTAATGGACTTACAGCAAATTAGTCTCGAAATAGGTTTACTGAATTTAGAAGTCAATATTAAACTGTTTTTATTAAAGTTTATTCAATCAATTTAATGACATGCATAAATGAAATACGTATGTATAAAAACACGTCAACCATGAATTGAAAGCTAATCATATTTTCCATAATAATTACGAAACATTGGTATGCAAGCCCAATATTCAGCTCACGCCTACATATTCTACGAACCAGGTGTATGTGATTTTGAATATAAAAATTCTAAACCGCACAGCCTTTATATATTTTATTATCTTGGTTAGTACCTATACTTTTCATACGTAAAACAAACAAGCAAATTTTTGTATTGTTGGTCCCGCTTGTAAAAGGGGTAAGGTAATTGCGAAATGGAATGGCCACACCCTGTACATTAAGCGTTAATTAAGCTCGCTCAGCATTTAAACAGTCAAACCACACCTATTAAATGCACGACATTATTTTAAATGAGTCATCATTCATCATTTCAGCCGTAAGACGTCCACTGCTGGACACAGGCCTCCCCCAAGCATATATTGGGGGGATATGCCATAATCGCCACGCTTGGCAGGCGGGTTGGCGATCGCAGTTGGTTGGTTAAATACTCAGAGAACGCTGCTGCCCATCCTCTGGTGAATCCCTTAGGCGCCTTTTACGACACCCATGAGAAGATATAGGGTGGTGCAATTCTTTACGTCCGGCACCACACGGAACAAATTTATATATTATATATATATTTATTTTATTTTAAATGAGTGCCTTCAGCTAAGTCTAAAGATTTTTTTTCTTCAAAACAAGTTTAACCAGATTACATTGCGTATATTACAAAAATTGGTTTTCCTGAAATTTCGAAAACTTTGCAGCTTTCGTGGTTGCAGGAAGATGATAAGCGTTGCGCAGATGTTTAAAAAAAAAACAATCGTTCAATTTATAATTATTAATTAAAATCGTTTCGATGCACGCAGTAGTCATTCAAAGTGTCATAATGTTTTACAGTGTTGCGTGCTATTTGGGACTTGATTATTTTTAGAATTGGGTTCCAAACATGTGGTGGTAGCTGCCAACCATCTTCTCTATTGAAATGAGGATGTTTTATTAATTTCAATAGCCTATCGGAGCGTTCTAGGTACTACATATCGGTTTTCGTTCACCAGGACTTGTAGTTTATCAAATCGAAGAAAATGGATGGGTTTGTCACACAACTAAACACAAGGCTTTCGAAACGTCAGGAAAACCAAATTTAGTAATATACGCGATGTAATCCGGTTAAACTTGTTTTATTATAATGTGTAGTGATTGCGAAAACCTAAGTAAATTCCTTTTTTTTCCAGTGCATTGTAAAAAAGACACTTATTTGCCCCAAATAAAATCCATTACTAAACTTTCTCATTATGTGGCAAAGCTAAAGAAAGCCTCAACTTCGCTGGAAGCGTCTACTTGATTTTTTAAGTCCTATAAACACTTACTTAGAAATACTATTACCATAGAAAGTTCGGCTAAATATTTTTCGACATGTGTCCGCGGTGAGAGTCTGAATAACCGCAAGTAGGTACTTCTTGATCTTAACCATATACAGGATCTGACTTAAGATTATGGTATACTTAGAGTAAACAGCAGAAACCGATAATTTTTGAAACAAAGCTTCTATAACGTCATTGCGCGCTCGGCCGCGGGGGTGTAAACCAAGAGAGAAAACGTGACCGTTAACCGCGTTCTGTACGCAGTTGCAAAAAAATGCGTAGAGTGCGGCTTCGCTTTTGTCGAGCCTCCCCCACCGCTAACCATGTTTATTAAAATTTCTTAGTTGTTCATTGATTCTCGTAAGATGCTCCCACACCGGTGTTCACAATCTTTTGCCAACATTTAGAAACATCCGGTGTGGGAGCAGTTTGCATAGGTTTAAGACTGTTTTTAAATGTTGACAAACGTGTGGGAGCACCTATAAGTTATCGGAATACTTATTCTGCAAATAGTTTAACATTTCACTTAGGATTATGATTATTAATTACCAAAAATATAATATATAATGGTCTAGTGGTCGTAAGTGCGACTGCTGATCGTGGGGTCCTGGGTTCGATTCCTGGGTCGGGCAAAGTGTTATTGGATTTTTCTTTAGGAAATTCTCTGTAGCAGCCCGAGTCTGGATTCGTGCCCGGTTAATGGCAATAGGCTCGCCCCCTATTACATGGGACTTATAACATAACTGGCGAAATGTGGGTGTATTGGTACACCTCTGCCTACCCCTTCGGGGAATACAGGCGTGATGTTATGATGTTATGTTTAAAAATATAATCATTGGCATATTTTAACCTGTGCCAGGATACCGCTAATTACACTGAAAAAATTAATTTAGCCAAACATTTGCTAACAAAATAGTGACTACATAACCTTTAGGTAATATCTAACCAAAAATTTCGTTCTTTCAAGCTAACCAGTTTTGTTTAATCAACTTTAGAAACGGCTTACCAAAATTTTGGTTGTCACTCCAGTTTGATTAAATATTTTTTTCAGTGTAGTGAAACAAAATAATTCTATTGTTTCCTCGCGTGATATTATCGTCGTGGGAGTTGAAGGGTGGTCCAATTTTCCTCCTTAAATATGGCACGGATACAGCTCAACATATTGTATATATCGTGTAGTGTTTCCAAATTAGTGGCATTAATTTCCATATGCGGAAGGCGTAGGACCGGTTGTTGTGGCGATGGACTTGTGGTTTATCAAATCGAAGAACATGGTTGGGTTTGTCTAGGGCATGTTCACACACTGCAGACTTCGTGGAGCGTCTGTTCTTGACGTCAGCTATATGTTCTTTAATTCTAGTGGCTATACTACGCTTTGTTTGCCCTATGTATGATAACCCACAATCACAATCAATCTTGTAGACTCTTGCATCTTGTAAGGGAATGTGACACTTCACCGGTCTGAGGAGCTGGCTGATCTTTCTTTGTGGCTTAAAATAGGTTTTGATGGGAGCACGCTTCAAGATATGACCAATTCTGTCGGTGACCCCTTTGATGAATGGTAGAACAGCAGGTCGACGATCAACTGTGCTGGGTTTCGGGCGGCGTTTCCGATGGGGTTAGGATAAATATAATAAGGAAGGGTAGGCATATATATACGACTTTGAATTAACTGCAAAGTTAGTCGAGTCGATTAAAAACACTGTTTCTAAATAAGATATCATCGTTTGTTACCCAAAGACGTACCAAGTGGAGGTTAAATTAGATACCACGAGCAGTGTTCACGGTAGCTTAGTGGCTAAAGCACTGGCGTTAACCTCCACTTGGTACGTATTTGGGTAACCAACGACGATATCTTATTAAGAAACAGTGTTTCTTAACCGACTTGACTAAGAGCCAGGAGTCACATGTTCGAATCCTGCTCGTGAGCGATTTTTTCTTTCCACAATTTAAATCGTTAAATCTAGTTTAGTACCTACCTATGGGAAGTTTAAAAAGAATTATAGCAACTTCACAGTGTGTGATGGCCTTAACTTTCACCAATCCGATTGCTACAGGACATTACAAATCTTATAGACTAAACTTTGAAGTTACCCATCCGCGAAAAAATTCAGGGGTGTTGTTAACTGCTAAAACAAGGTACCGTGTAGGCACATAGGTTCGTATGTATTACATCCCTAAAATTCATTAGGGTATTTATAAAGTAATTGTGTCCGAAAACCGTGAAAGACGAAAGATTACAGGTGGTTACTGTCAATAAACTGTCGTAAGTGTCGTAACAATTATTCGGTTATAGACGTTGAAGTAATGAGCAAGATAATAATAATTATGATTCAGAAGAAATAAGATTGTATAATACTTTTCTAATAAGTACATACTTCATTGTCTTGTTTTTATCTATCTCTGATGGCCTATAGATCAAAATATAATTACTTTCTAACGATAAATGTTTAAGAAATATTTCTCATTTCAACAATTGTTTTTTTTCGAAACTTATATACATAGTTTAAATTTAAATTCAAAATAAATGCCAATAGAAATTCACTCAGACAAAATCGATAACCGTAAAACGTAGATCCTATAAAATAGAATGGCATCGCTTTTAGTATTAAACATAATAATATTATTTTAATTTAAACTCTAAATCACTTTTTTTATGTTTCAGATAGCAGCTTGACATCTAGACAGCAATTATGTCCAAATCTAAATACACTGAGCCTTGCATACATATACGAATGAATAATTCATTTAAGACCATTTTTTAAAATATAAACTATAAAAATTACAATGTTTCAGTTGATATAAAGAACGTTGACCCATCCTAGACCCACCGTATATTGAACACAGCCCAGCTCAGCCGACTGCCAGATGGCACGTTTATGTCTTTTGTTCGCAAATGCTTCCCAAGTGGCACTGGGTGACCTGAGACCAGGTCCATCTTTACGCATGGACTCGCTCGGCTTAGGCCCAGGGCCCCGCTATCTATGGGGCCCTCAAGCCCCTGCGAAAGCAGACCAACCGATGATGATGAAGACCAATTGATGATAATCGATAAATTATAAACATTTTAACCATTAATCAGTTAACATACATAACCAGCCCATTACTATTCCACTGCTGGGCACGGGCCTCTTCTCGGTACGAGAAGGCTAAGGCCTTAGTCCACCACGCTGGCCTAGTGCGGGTTGGCGGACTACACACACCATTGAGATCTGTATGGAGCACTCTCAGGTGTGCAGGTTTCCTCACAATGTTTTCCTTCGATAATCGAATATAAATCTGCACATGAATTCGAAAAAATTATCACCAGTTAATGATTTTGCAAATAAGTAAGCAACCCCTTGTATATGTTTAGATTTTTACCTAACTATGTATTTTTTCATCATGTTACTTTGTAACTTATCTTCTTACTATACATAATTCTTCTGTACGTGTGTTTGTCCAACCTAACTCCTCCGAAACAGCTGGACCGATTTGGATTAAATTTTGTGTGTATATTTCAATGGGTTTCTGAATGTTTTGAAAACATAATTGGACCTGGTAGGTGGCGCTGCTGTCGGTATGTCACTGATCTTCTCCTAAACGGGATGATTATAATGGTATTTTTTGTGTATGTTCATGTGGGTCCCTGCAAGGTTGGAATTTACAAATGGACCCGGTAGATGGCGCTGCAGCGCCGTGTCACTGATCTCCTCCTCGCTGCTGCATTGCTGGGTAGGACAACGACAGCCGGGTCTGCTAGTCAAATAAAAAAATGCACTTATATCTGTATTCAGACACTGACATATAAAATGATTATGTTTAGATAAAATAGGTCAAAATGTCTTTCGATCTTATCAATTAATTTTAATCAAAATTACTAGACTGCCTCGTTGGTCTACTGGTTGCAAGCGCGACTGCTGAGCGTGGGGTCCTGGGTTCGATTCCCCGGTTTGGCAAAATGTTATTGGGTTTTTTCATTAGGAAATTCTCAGTAGCAGCCCGGAGTCTGGATTTGTGCCCGGTCAATAGCAATAGGCTCACCCCCTATTACATGGGACTATAACATAACTGGCGAAATGTGGGTGTACTATTACACCTCTGCCTACCCCTTCGGGGAAATACAGTGGTGATGTTATGTTATGTTATGTGTAAAATTAACTTTCAGTCTAGGAAAATCTGATTTGACGACTTGATTAAATAGTGGATGCACGAATGTTAATATCATGCGCATGAAATAATGAAAACTGTAATCATAAAAATAATTACAAACTTTAGCTTAAATATTTCGGACACAGATAAATCGTTTCAGTGCCTTAAGTAAAGTAAAGTTGTTGTAACATTAGCGCGCCCCTCTCTCCGCTAAAGTTAAGCACTCCTAGGGGACCGATACAGAATTCTCTCATCAAGGAATCACGAGTTTGGATAAACTGGACTACTTTTGTCGGACTGAGTAAATTCAGTTAATTAATTATCACCGCACTGCGTAGTTTTTTATTCTAGGCTTACGAAGTAGAAATTCCCCAAACGACAAAAAAAACTAAACACTGGAGCTAATTTTCTTGTTAGCCGCACTAAACTAATTTTATTTACCACTATATAATAATATCTCTTTTATTTATTTATTTAATTCTACATGCACAACTGGGCACAAAGGCGGTCTTAACGCCATAGGCGTTCTCTACCACAGAACCTTAGGGTAATGCAGAGACAAAGAATAAGGTAGATGCACTAGTAAAGAAGTAAAACAAGTTTAGTACTACGGACTTATAATCTCTTACAAACATCATTGAAAAAGAACAAAAAATATTAAGAAATGTCGAATTAGACTAAATTCCCTTGTAATTTACGGGAAAATAGTCGCGACCTTTAAAGATGACGACTTAATTCATGAAAAAAACAAGCAAGTGGACTCAATTTGACAGGACTAAAATATTATATCCTTTTTTTAATGTTTTAGTTAGAAAGAGACATAATGAAACTAAAGTTTAGTTTGTAAGCAACTGAATCAGTACTTGCAATTCTATAATTCTATGCCAAGCATGGCGATTATGGCATATCCCCCCATTTGGGGGACGCCTTTGTCCAGCAGTGGACGTTTTTCGGCTGGAATGATGATGATGATGATGATGATGTCACTATCAATGTATAATAAATTTGTCAATATATAATTTTCGCCAGGTATAAAGACTTTTGATGACATAGATCCATAACCATTAGTTCGTTAGTCTACGGACGCAAAATAGAAACCCTCTCGCAAGATATTTTTCAAATGGTATTATTTGGATTTTTCTATCAGAAAATTTCTCAGTAGCAACCCGGAGTCAGGAACTTGACGGTGCTACACCCCCGTGCCTCGGAGATTACGTAAAGCCGTCGGTCCTGCACCTGATCTCTCACCGGTTGTATCGGATTGCCGTCACATCGGATTATGAAAGTGAGGGAATAGAGAGTGCACCTGTGTTTGTACACGCACTTCCGTACTATAATATGTCCCGCGCAGATGGCTCGTCTCCGTTAAGATTGGCCACCATGACCGAAAGTTTTCAGAAGCGACTGAAAAGATTTTCATTTAGATTTCCTTATCGCTAAATTACATTACCAAAACTAATCTGGTCACGCTGCTTTTCCCATACATACATTTACAATGTCGTGTTCTGGCTTATATCAACCGATATAACGTCCCCTTTGTTCGATGCTTTATCTGCTACTTTTCAGACTTAATTTCATAGCAAGCGCCCGATAAATCAGATTAAATTAATTCCAAACGTGGGCGGCGAATGTGATTAATTTTCAAGGACTTTGCATTGTGACGTGCACAATAATTATTTTGGTGTTCGTTACTAATTAATTTAATTTAGTAAAATGCGTGCATCGCTTGATTATTGTTTACTGATACTGATAATCAACATTCATGTAGATATTTTAGATACTACATAAAATCACAGTAGCTATTTCTTGGCTGGCACTTGGCTGGTCATTGATGTTAAACAGTGGGTCATGAAAGGTGGTAACTTAAGTACAATCATCATCATCATTTCAGCCGAAAGACGTTCACTGCTGGACAAAGGCCTCCCCCGAGCATCGCTACAACTATCGGTTCTGCGCTTTCCGTATCCAGCGGATTCCCGCGACCCTTCACCAGGTCGTAGGTCCAACTTGTGGGGGGCTAACCACTTAAATACAACAGTAAAGCAAAATTACTTTACTGCACTATGCAGTCATAATCATGAACATTTCCAGACGAACCTATTTAATTATTATTAAAATGTATTTGAAAAATACTCACTACGACGTAACTACACCACATCGGACAACGTCATTGTGTTGACACCAAATAAATTTGTATACTGACGTGTTGACACCGACTGTCGTGCATGTGCAATATACCTTAAGCTGAGTGATGCCGTTTTGCGTGGGTGTGACGAAAATCTTTCCAAACTTTTGTATTTTCTTCTTTTTCTATCTATTAATTATACTTAGGTATGTCACTTTTGTTAGTTTTGGTGGTTCTTTACTTCACCTCCTTGGCGCAAACGAATATTTTTATTTCTTTTTCTTTTATATATTTAGGTATAGTCAGAAATCTTTCCGGTTAACCACCACTAAGGCTAAAATCGCTTGCACTCAATGTTCGATGGCAGTATAGCAGGATTCGTTCAAGGGATTTTGTCGACAAAATATACCGCCGTGAAGTATCGTGACTTTAGGGTAAAAGCCGGATAGTTGCCTCGGACGGATAAATGCCCCGGTTTTTAATACACTATGTTAGGAATATAAGTTGTGTTGCCGCTTTACTACAACAAGTAGTGACCCCCCGCAGGCCTCAGTGCCACGTAAGCCTTCGGAATATGTGCATGTGCTTTGTCCGTGTGAGCAAAAATCTTCCGCGGCGAAACTTTGACGGGCATTATAATTATATTGGTAAGTAATTTCTATTTAATATTTTTTTTACTGATCGTGGTTTCAGACAACTTTTTGTTTCTTAGCATGCATTTGCATGCATACTTTTTGTTTAAATTACATTGTTTATTATGTTTTATTGCTAAATAATTTTTATTTATTTCGCAAATAAAAAGGGCAAGTATCCGTATCAAAAAGGATAGTCGCCCTACTTACTTTCGCGGATAGTTGCCCCTAGAGTGACAAAAAATGTTTTTACAAGCTAAGACGGATTTTATTATTTTGTTCTTTTTTCGAATTTACTGTGACTCTAACTTGTTGTAAATAAAATAAATATCTACTTAACTGTTTTATATATTTATTCTAGATGAGCAAAATACCTAGCAAATTTAAGCGAAAACCAGGCGTGGTGCCACGCAACATCAATTGGACAGAAGATAGCTTAGCACTTGCCTTGGAAGAACTGAGACAAAAAATAAATAATAAAAATGTTAAATAAATAATAATGATTACTTTAAATGATATAAATTTCTTTCTATCCAAAATAAAAATCATACCGAGGTACCACATCTTCGCACGAGGCGAGTATCCCCCGAAGCATTTTCCACGCTAGGCTACTATCCGCCTTAGTAGGCAACTATCCCTTTTATGAGAGGTGAAATAAAACAATATTTATTCAAAACCATTGTTAATTATGTATAAAAAATAGGCTATTTTAGAAGATAAAATAGATACATACTGAATAATTATCAGCAAGTTCATATTTTAAAAAAAAGCGTTTTCGAAAAGTGGGACAACTATCCGGCTTTTACCCTACATAAAAAAAACTCATGTTATTTTTTTCTCTAATTATGTACTTTTGTAAGCAGTGATAGCCTGGTCTAAGTTCGTCCCGGCTGGCACATCTAACTTTTCGAATTATAATATAATAAATAAATATGAATTTGATTGAGTATGACTTGCTTTAACGGTGAAGGAATACATCGTAAGGAAAACTGCACACCTGAGAATGCTCCATACGATTCTCGAGGGTGTGTGTAGGTCGCCAATCCGCACTAGGCCAGCGTGGTAGTCTAAGGCCTGATCTCTTTCAAAATGAGAAGAGGCCCTTGCCCAGCAGTGTGACAGTAATGGTCTAATTAAGTTTTATGTTTGTTTTTATGTACTTTTAAGGGTCATTATAAGCAAGAGATGTTTACGGGCTAATAAAATGACTTTATGACTGGCACAGCCTGGATGATAGCGACACCTGGCCCTTGGCGCCTTCCCTCAGGAAACAAATATTTATGTGATGAACATACAAGTGTTTGTGTTGGTATGGGTGTTTTTTATTATTATTAATCAGTTTATTTTCAGATAAAAATCCATAATTCGTACAATATAAAACATAAAATAAAATTACAATTATAAATTAAGACAATTACAACATTAAATTACAATAAATTGTGTTAGTAAGATCTTATACACTATGTTAGTCAACACCTAATGCTATACATATCCATTTATCTTGGATGGGGCAATCCGCACGAGATACAACCATCTGCAGAATACTGTTGCT
Source organism: Asteroscopus sphinx (assembly GCA_949699075.1). Classification (NCBI taxonomy): domain Eukaryota; kingdom Metazoa; phylum Arthropoda; class Insecta; order Lepidoptera; family Noctuidae; genus Asteroscopus; species Asteroscopus sphinx. The sequence goes on from OX453005.1 coordinate 19,562,583, forward strand.
ACCTACTGTCTCGCACGCGCTGTATTATGGAGGCTACCTTCTTTCGTACAATGGCATGAAAGCCGTCCGTACGCGCCTCTGCAAACATTCCGGACGCACTACAATAGCAATTTTTATGTATTATTAGTATGTATTTACAAAAAAAAAGTATATAAGTATTATATTCATTGGTTAGTACCCATAGTACAAGCTCTGCTTAGTTTGGGACTAGATGGTGCTGTGTAAAAATGTCCCAAAATATTTATTTATTTATTAGATGTGAATTAATTATTTATGTAAACGGTTTCACATTTCACATTAGGTGCGAATTGATTTACCTATTATTTATTATATTTTTGACATTTAAACAGGCTTTACAAAATAAATTAATATGAATATTTAGCTAGTAGGGGAACCTGATACTTGATCCACTTTTTTATTTTGCCTTAAATCTCAATAATTCTTTCACTCTCTTCGCCTTTTGTACTAGGCACTAGGCAGCAGACCCTTACACAGTCTGAGCTTGCGCGAGCATTTTTACTCCTGTAAGTAAGTAATTTATTCGCAGAGTACTAAAAATATAATACATGTTCAATAGCACATCTCGCCTTTAGCAGGCATCCGAAAACTTCAGTTTATGCGTCCAGTAGGGCAATTGCGCAACACACTCACAACGACAATAGCTTCCATTTCGACATTACAGCAACATTCATTGGGTATGGGTGGTGTATAGTTGTCGATAAGATGGATTGTCAAAATATATGGAGTAATAAACATGTGCTTTACATATCGTGCAATTATTTTTTCGTTTTTTTTTTTTCATAATGTGTTCGCACTTTCTACCATATCTTCGTTCACCCAGTCATGCTGTATCATATAACACAACCCTCAATACTCAACCCTCCTTAATAGGCACGTGTAACAATAAATATTAAGGTACGAAAATGAATAGAAACGCTTGTCACAAATTGACATTCTTATTACATCTCTTGGATTGTTCTTCCGCAATCCAATTACGTTCTTATGAATAAATACAATATTATGTACATAATAAGACCGCGGTTTAGACAGCCGTATAAGTACAATCTCAATAAGAAATCTTCTGATTAAGTATTTCGATATAATTTGTATGAATATCTGACTTTATTACACAGCCATTGGGCATTTTTTTTCTTATTACACTCGTAAAAGGTCGATTTCTGTCCACTAATAATCTTAAGACCGAAATTCGGTCGTGCGTGACTGAAAAAGTAATATATTGTAGTTAAGCTTGGATCATCAATAATAGAGTTTAGACTCGAGTTTTTATGCTTGCCATTATTTATGTTTCTAACTCAACTACATAAATTTTACTGTACGACTGCTTTTGCTAGGGTTTAATTTCAATTTATATACAGTGAGTTTTTGAATATCACTGAAGCTAAAACTATCATTATAAATCCCTATTTAAATAAATCCATTACTACGTGAACGCACAACACATACAACGGCCCCCAGTTCCCGGTGGTCCCTCTATTCCCGACTACGGTAGCGGTCGTGGTAACGGTGGGACGGGGGGTGCTAGGAATCCCCGGGTTACGGCAGGCTACCAAAACCGACGACTATATCTGGCAGCGTACAATGGAAAAACGTTGAGACTGGACCATCACCTCGCCGAGCTTGAAGTAGAGTTAAGTCATATAAAATGGCATATACTGGGGTTATCCGAAGTCCGTAGAGAGGGAGAGGACACGATTACCCTGGAGTCAGGAAACTTACTCTACTTCCGCGAAGGTGATCAGCTCTCCCAAGGTGGTGTTGGTTTTCTTGTCAATAAGGCCCTCGTAAACAACGTTGTGGAAATCGGTAGTGTGTCGACACGGGTAGCGTACCTTGTACTAAAGCTAAATGATAGGTACAAGCTGAAAATAGTGCAGGTATATGCGCCGACCTCGACACACTCTGACGATATAGCCGAAGCGATGTACGAAGACATAGCTAAGGCTATTAATAGTACCGCTAAGGCTCACTACAACGTTGTTATGGGGGACTTCAACGCTAAAGTGGGAGTACAAGAACGCGGCGAATCGAGAATCGGACCTTACGGTTTGGGGCGCAGAAACCACAGGGGCCAAATGTTGGTCAACTTCTTGGAGTCCCAGGGGCTCTTCTTAATGAACTCCTTCTTTAAGAAGCAGCCCCAAAGAAGATGGACCTGGAAAAGCCCCGACAAGGTGACAAGGAACGAGATAGACTTTATCATGACGGATAAGAAGCACATATTTAGAGATGTCTCTGTGATCAATAGGTTCAACACCGGAAGCGATCACCGACTTATCCGAGGCACTCTAAATATCAATTTTAGAGTTGAAAGAACGCGCATGATAAAGTCTACTCTCCGACCTTCGCCGCTCCAAACCAGTTTGGGCTCCGAAAGGTTCCAAGCGGAACTTCAAAATCGATTCGACTCGCTGGAAACCACGGGCAATATTGAGGAGAAAACCAACACCATGGTCAAAACATTGCAGGAACTGTCTCGAAAATTCTTTCCGCCGCAGCGTGGAAGCAAGATGCCCAAGCTTTCGACTGAGACTCTCGATCTGATGAGGAAAAGACGGGAAATGCCAGCCGCACATTCGTTTTCATCAGATAATAGGTCCTTAAACCTACAGATTAGGAAGCTGATGCGTCGTGACCTCCGCCGCTCCAACACCCGCGCCATTGAGGCTGCGATTGAGCAAAATAGGGGGTCGAAAGTTTTCGCTCAGCAGCTAGGGAGGACCCATCTGATGAAACTGAAAGCCGCGGATGGCAAAATAGTCACCTCTAAGATCGAGATGCTTTATGAGGTCGAAAACTTCTATGGGCATTTGTATTCCACCAAAACGGCGAGACCAGCAGTTCCTAGCAATGACGACAAAAGAGCCCAGCTCACGCGCCATTACACCGAGGATCTTCCGGACGTTGACCAGGGCGAGATTAGGGCGGCCCTCGAGCAGCTTAAGAACAACAAAGCTCCGGGCGATGACGGCATTACTACTGAACTCCTAAAAGCAGGCGGGGCTCCGGTCCTGAAGGAGCTACAGAGTCTGTTTAGTGCCGTCATCCAACAAGGCTCTACACCGGAGGCATGGAGCGGGAGTGCGGTGGTACTGTTCTTCAAAAAAGGGGATAAAACCCTACTGAAGAACTACAGACCCATCTCACTCCTGAGTCATGTATACAAGCTGTTCTCCAGGGTCATCACGAATCGTCTCGCCGGAAGACTCGACGAATTCCAGCCACCAGAGCAAGCTGGGTTTCGAAAAGGCTACAGCACCGTAGACCACATCCATACTGTTCGGCAGATCATACAGAAGACTGAAGAGTACAATCAGCCGCTGTGTATGGCATTCGTGGACTACGAGAAGGCCTTCGACTCTATCGAAACTTGGGCAGTTCTGGATGCTATTCAGCGATGTCACATTGATGAGCGGTATATAGAGATGCTGAGATGCCTATACAACGCTGCTACCATGACTGTTCAGCTCCAGGACCAAAAGACGAAGCCAATCCAACTGCGCAGAGGGGTGAGACAAGGGGATGTAATATCCCCGAAATTGTTCACTAACGCGTTGGAGGACGTCTTCAAGACACTGGGCTGGACTGGACAGGGTATCAACGTTAACGGCGAGAACATCTCACATCTCCGTTTTGCCGATGACATCGTTGTAATGGCTGAGTCGCTGGAACAACTGGGCAAAATGCTGCACAGCTTAAACGGAGCCTCTCGACGTGTCGGTCTCGGCATGAATCTGGACAAGACTAAAGTCATGTTCAATATGCATGTCATGCCGAGGCCAATATTCGTCGAAGGGTCGACACTCGAAGTTGTAACGGAATACGTCTACCTAGGGCAGGCAATTCAGCTTGGTAGACACAACTTCGAGAAAGAAGCCAACAGAAGGATCCGTCTGGGCTGGGCAGCGTTTGGCAAACTTCGCCGAGTCTTCTCGTCGCCTATACCGCAAAGTTTGAAGACAAAAGTCTTCAACCAGTGCGTCCTGCCTGTCATGACTTACGGTGCCGAGACGTGGACACTGACAGTTGGGCTAGTCCACAAGTTTAAAGTCGCTCAGCGAGCTATGGAGCGAGCTATGCTTGGAGTTTCTTTGAAGGATAAAATCCGAAACGAGATTATCCGGAGAAGAACCGGAGTGACCGACATAGCTTGTAGAATCAGTAAGCTGAAGTGGCAGTGGGCTGGCCATGTCTGTCGAAGGACCGATGGCCGCTGGAGCAGACGAGTCCTTGAGTGGAGACCGCGAATCGGCAAACGCAGCGTAGGGCGCCCCCCTGCCAGGTGGACCGACGACCTAAAGAGCGTGGCTGGGGGGGACTGGATGCGGAAGGCAGAGGACCGAGCGTTGTGGAGCAACTTGGGAGAGGCCTATGTCCAGCAGTGGACTGCGATAGGCTGAGTTGATTGACTACGTGATTTAAAGGATTTTTTAATAACCGACTTCAAAAATTAAGTAGCTTCAATTCGTTTATTTTTTATGTATGTTCAGTCGTAGTTCCGACATATATTATTCCGATTTGTATGATTAATTATTTTCTTGACAGAATTTTCTCCCGAAACGGTTCCACTTAAATTTGAAGATCTGATAAAGATCATCGCAGATAAAGAAGGGAACACTTTTCAACGGATGACAGCAAATCACCCGCGATTGCAGCAATCGCTTGTCCATCATGTATTTTTATGCCACTCAAAATAGAAAATAAAATAAAATATAGATAAAAAAGTAATAACCGATTTCAAAAAGAATAAAATAATTTGTGTGAAACGGGTTAGTGGGAAAGTTTGGAAAGGGCGTGTTGTGAATTTTGCATCATTTTTCAAAACTTTTGTTTCTTCGAGTGTTAATGTGTACTAATAATGGTGCATTATTAAATGTTAAGTGCTCGTTAACGTGCCCAAGAGTATGAGTAAATGGCTCAAAGTTGAAAAACGTGACTTTCGTATTTTCTCATCAATCCGTCAGAAACCTTTAGTAAAGTTTCAATCACTTTAAGGGTGAGTTGTGTTAAGGTCGTGGCTAAAAGGTCTTAGTAATCAGTTCATAAAACTACGAAAAACAATGAAAAAATGAAAATAGCAAATAAATAATAATTGTATAGTTCTACGGTTTCAAAAAAAGAAGAATGATTAAAAGACACGATAACGGTTTCAACACTGAAAAATAGTGCATTACTGTCGAGGTCTGAAATAAAGCAATTGACGGCCGAGAAATATTGGAAGGACGAGGCGAAACCGAATACTTCTAAAGTCCTTTTTAGGGTCCCGTACCCGAAGGGTGCCAAACGGGACCCTATTACTCTCGCTACGCTGTCCGTCCGTTCGTCCGTCCGTCCGTCCGTCCGTCCGTCCGTCTGTCTGTCACAGGGATGTATCTTTTGAACGGTAATAGGTAACTGGTTGAAATTTTCTCAGAATATGTGTTGCTATGAGAGGTATCATGACAAATACTAAAAAGAAAAAAAAGTCTAAAACCAAAGGGGGTCCCCATACAAGAAACCTCAAAAAACATGCATTTTTTCAAAGTTTTTCTATCTTCAAAACGGTAATACATACCAGCGTCAAACTTGGTCAGATTATAGTGCATACTATGTAGTTTAGCAAAAAATACCTAAAACATAGTAACTACATGATGTCTTTTGATAAACTCTCGTAAATTAAAATAGTTTCTATGGGGTATCAGGCCGATGGGTGGTACGGAACCCTTACTGCGTGAGTCCGACTCACACTTGGCTGGTTTTTTAACTAAACGAGGCCGTTAATTGCTATTTCGGCCAAGACTTGTACAGTACTTTTCTGTCATTTGCAAGAAAATAATACCCAAATTAATTCAACAAATATCTAATAAATCAACATTCGCGCCAATTCGCTCGCGCGCGATTCTTGTTCTATTTTCAAACTTTTGAAAAATAAATTCACATTCAGCCTATAAAATAATAAATATGGTGTACCTAAACACACCTAATTTAAGTGAGTGTTAAACGTAGTGGTTATATTATCTTTGGTAAGTGTGTACTTAATAAAAAACCTAGCTACCATAATAAAAAAAACTGTCCAGTTATTTATATTATTGTCGTGTTGGAAATTGCTGGCATGTTATTTCGTTGCGTAAGGAAAAGACCCGATTAAAGTTTTTTTTTTTTTAATATTGAAACAATTTCTGAGCAAGTGGGAGATAATAATAATTTAGCAAAAGGCAAATCGGCATATATGTCAAGTTTTTATCAAGAATCTTGACATATAAGAGACAAGTTTAGCTGTATTTAATTCTGAAATATTAAAAGAAATATTTTCTGAAATATTAAAAGTTATTAAGTGCTATCTTGGTACTGCCGTTTTGAAGGAGTTCTAAACTCTGACCTGTAAAATGTAACCCAAATTACCCAAAGTAAACTTTACCATGCATTGGAATGGTAGGACTGAACTGCCACAATATTACTGACCTTTCATTATCGCGTATCTTAACTTGTCCTTCGTGTATACAAAAATCTTTTGGCAGGACTATACTTCAAACTACAATTAAGTACCTACTTAGGCTACCGGAACTCGAAAATTATATAGGACACGTTTTATTGTCACGCCAGAAGAGCAAAGCTTCGGGCGTAGCTAGCAGGTAGCTATAGTATTACAAATTAACTATACACTAATATTTTTTATTTATTGCCAGCCCATGCTTCACTGGCGTATAATAAATAAAGTGTGTGTGTGAATTGACTGATTGATTTATTGATTGTGACTGCCTCGTTGGTCTAGTGGTTGCAAGCGCGACTGCTGAGCGTGAGGTCCTGAGTTCAATTCCCGGGTCGGGCAAAGTGTTATTGGGTTTTTTCATTAGGAAATTCTCAGTAGCAGCCCGGAGTCTGGATTTGTGCCCGGTTAATGGCAATAGGTTCGCCCCCTATTACATGGGACTTACAACATAACTGGCGAAATGTGGGTGTACTATACACCTCTGCCTACCCCTTCGGGGAAATAAAGGCGTGATGTTATGTTGTTGTTGTTTTTATGTGTGTGTGAATTAAATTGTTATTCTGTTTTGAGAAAAAAATGTCTTAAAGTACAAAGTACAAACAAACAAACATTCATACTTTCACATTTATAATATTAATAGGTTTATTAATATGCTCAACTGTCATTTCAACAATTTGTGGAACAACTCAAAACATGTTTTTTTGTAATTTAGTTTCAAAATTTTAATTTAAGTTTGACTGAACCTGATCAGATATTTATAGAAAAACTTTTCTTTCAGGTATACACAAATGTTTTAAAGTAATCACAAAAAAACAAAATGAGTAAACTCAAATAAAACGATGTCGTTAATTGTATGAGAACAGTTTTATATGACAAATGAAAGTTTTATATGACAAAAATAGTTAAAAATAAAAGGCCACTTTTATTTTCGTCAGTAATTACTTAATATCTATTTTAAAATATTTTCGGTTTATCTAATTCATATATTATGGGCAACGCCCGGCCCGCGGGCTGGATGCGGCCTGCCGCGGAATTTGTTCAGGCCCACAGAACACTTCACAGTCCTAAAAAATTCTACTTAAATGCAACAATCACTACACTTGTAACTTTCAACCACATGCACCGACCATGTAGGTGCAATCTCACTACATTTTAACGTTTAAAAAGTACACAAAGATAAACCGTTTTTAACACGCTTATTCCTACTGCCCGCGACTTCATGAACTTTCGGTTCCACATTTGGCCCGCGAGGGTTGCTCACAGCTGATCTAAGTAGCTATGTGAAAAATAACCTACTGAAAATGTTAGAAAAAATATTATAAATTAAACATCCCTTTACTAATTTAACTCTTCGGAACCTTTTTAGGTAGTAATCTATATTCTATCCTGATTTTATCACCAATCCCTCCGTCGCATGGAGTTACAGTCCCTTGAGTTCATTGTTGATGTTCATGTGTTCGAGTAAGACCGTAGTTGAAGATAATAAAATATTTACTAGGTTGACAAAACCCAAGGGCCGCAGTATGCGCACAAGCATGTGGTCGCAGCTGTCCTGCCGTGATTTGTAGCCTGGCTGGAGAGGAGTGAGCGTGTCACCTACCGGCTCACTCAGGTATTCACCAGGCACGGTTGCTTCCGTGAGTACCTGAATAGGATCGGACGCAAAGCTACGGCAAATTTCCATCATTGTGGGAACGACCAAGACACCACACAGCACACGCTTGAGGAGTGCCCTGCGTGGAACTCAGAGCGGCGGGACCTGGTCAGGCAGTTCGGGCAAGATCTTTCTCTGCCAGCAGTAGAATTAGCTATGTTGGTAGAGCTGAAGGCCTGGATGGCGGTGGCTTGCTTCTGTGAGGCTGTCATGCTCCAGAAGGAAGCCGCAGAGCGGGATCAGGAGAGGGAAGATCCCGCTCGGAGATGGAGGTGCCGGGGAGGCAACCACCCAGGCGCACAGCCCAGATAGGGCTACACGCCGCATCCCGTGTTGTCAAGTACTGGCAGGAAACCCTTGGGGATCGTGGGCGCTAAGAGTGGGGGACTCATGGCGTCCATTACGTACTTCTGTCCTGGGGAGGACAGAAGTACGTGGTAGTCGCGTTCTGCTATGGTGTGGATAGCACTGCTTTCCCGGTTCGTGCCAAATGGCATAGCACCAGAGGGGCACGTGGAGCAACTTTCCACTGGCCCCAATATTCGCCACAGGTAATTTGGTCCCCCGGTCCAAATGAGAGTTATTGCCCATGGTGCACCGGCCCAACAACTGCTGTTCCCTCCAGACGCATCGAGAAGGACCAGCAACCGTCAGGCACGCTTTAAAATTTTCAATATTGTATTGTTTTCCTTTATGTAAACGTTGATGTACGCACAATACAGGTAGTAAGGCGCATGTAGCAGCCAAGTGGCGCCCCCATTAGTAAAAAAATTCTTACTCGCTGAATATATAATTTATCAATCATTAATATTAATCAGAAACTATTAACTCTGTAAATAATAGTTCGCTGTAGTTGTAGAAGTGCGAATAATGGCCACTTTTGGCACTTTCAACATCATCATCATTTCAGCCAAAAGACGTCCACTGCTGGACAAAGGCCTCCCCCAAAGGGGGGGGATATGCCATAATCACCACGCTTGGCAGGCGGGTTGGCGATCGCAGTTGGTTGTTTAAATACGCAGAGAACGCTACTGCCCATCCTCTGGTGAATCCCTTAGTCGTCTTTTACGACACCCATGAGAAGAAAGAGGGACTGGCACTTTATCTATCTACATTTCGAGGAAAAGTTTCTTCCGTGGCTTGAAAAGACTAATATCATCATCATCATTTCAGCCTTAAGACATCCACTGCTGGACATAGGCCTCCCCCAAGCAAATGTTGGGGGGATATGCCATAATCGCCACGCTTGGCAGGCGGGTTGGCGATCGCAGTTGGTTGGTTAAATACTCAAAGAACGCTGCTGCCCATCCTCTGGTGAATCCCTTAGTCGCCTTTTACGACACCCATGAGAAGAGATAAGGGTGGTGCAATTCTTTGCGTCCGGCACCACACGGACGAAAAGACTAATATGATGACAATAAAATTGTTATAATAAAAAATACTATTGCGCCGTTTGTTTAATTATAGCTATAATGCATTATTATTCTTTACCACAATTATTTGTAGTGCTGCAATGTGAAAGGTACATAAAGATTTAAATTGTGGAAAGAAAAAAAAAAAAAACGTATAGTGGAGGATAATTTCGATACCACGAGCAGTGTTCACGGTAGCTTAGTGGCTAAAGCACTGGCGTACTGAGCCAGGAGTCGCAGGTTCGAATCCTGCTCGTGAGCGTTTTTTTCTTTCCACAATTTAAATCTTTAGAATTCGCTTAGCATGCGTAAAATGCGTTAAAATAATAAAATGAAAGGTACATTTTGTATTACGAAATGCTGATCGATAAGAAGAAGAATTTTCTTGTTTGGTTTTTCAATTTTTACTTAGTACTTTCATATTGTGAAGAAAAGTAATAAAGTAACTTAGTTCTCAGTGTGCAAGCCTGCAGCTGCTTTCAAAGTTATTTCTTTCGAGTTAGTGGAAGAGCTATTTAATATCGTCTTTGAAAATTCTTCTTAAATGTGTATCATAAGTACCTATGTTTGTTAATAGTACATTACTGTCGAGGCCTGAAATAAAGCAATTGACGGCCGAGTAATATTTGAAGTACGAGGCAAAGCCGAGTACTTCCCAAATGATCTTAAGTAAACGAGGCCGTTAATTACTATTTCAGCCGAGACTTGTATAGTACTTTTCTCATACTTTCGAGGAAACAATACACAAATTAATTCGACAATATCTAATTTTCATTCGCGCCAGTTCGACCGCGCGCGGTTCTTGTTCTTTTAAAGTCACTTCGGAAGTACTCGGTTTCGCCTCGTACTTCCATTATTACTAGGCCGTGAACTGCTTCATTTCAGGCCTAGACAGTAATGTACTATTATCTCAAATATGAGATAATCATTCATTCTCTTCCTTATTACTTTTCTTATATATAATTTAAAGGTAAACTAAAAAGGTAAAAATGTGCTGAAAGTCAACCAAATGAAAAAATTGAATGAAATGTAAAATTGCATATAGCACTACGAAATTAAATACTGACGTGCTTTTCGGATATTTTTATTAAAAAAAATAACATTTAACAAACAAAATATGTTTTCATTATCTACGGTGATAAAACAGCCTTATAATAATATTACGATAACATAAAATCATTTTGATAATACCTACAAATTATTGGATTGGATTTTCCTTCCTCCTTTTTAGGATTTTTTTGGAGTGACATTCGGCGATTTCATCGCTTTTCAGAAGTTCCATGCTGCGTTTGAACTCTTAATTAACTCCGCACATTTGATTACGTTAGTTTCACTCACAGAACAGTAGGTAAGTCTCAAGACACCGCATTTAAACAAAGCTTGCATGACAAACATAACAATCTTGATCTTGTTTGAGTTAACATAGTCGTAAAATGTTGGCGGGGGACAGGGGGCGGACGGCGCGTTATGACTGGTTGGCTCATAAATTCAGACGTCTCGATTGGCGGCGGGGCGTATGATATGCTGTGCTACTGCATATGCTTGGTGACCGGGGGTATCTGGCTAATCTGCGTCTAGAGGCTTACTGGTCTGTGGTTTCACTTCACCTTTACCAGCCGATGCAGCATCTATAGAATAGTTAAAACGTCCGATTTTGATTTATCGGTGTGGTTTCCCGTACGCATCGACCAGTCAGCCCAATAAATGCCTATTGTTAAATATAATCCAAACAATAAATTCTGTCAACTAGCTGAAGCGGGGCTCTGCGATCCCAAGGCGGCTTTTGGGTAATCACGAACGCGGCAGTTTGGACGGCTCATGTATCGGTCGAAACTGATTTGAAGATTTCAAGTGTCGAATAGTGGCGACCTATATTGGTTCATAGATGTGTTGCAGACATCGGTCGGTGTTATGAGGCGTCTATGAGCTGTATGGTCGTTGGATAAACCAAATAACACGCGTGCGAAGCAGCGGGTCGAAGTTAGTTTATCATAATTATTAGGTTGTTGGAATTGATGTGTCAAGATTGTTTACCTTTAGATAATTGCTTAAACACTTCGATTATAGTTCATTAAAACTGGTACGAGTAATTACTTTAGTGCTTAATTACTTCAAACGGTTTTAGAAATACCTATAGTTGTAATTAATTTACTGAAGTTGCCGTACCTCCACGAGATACCGTACAAGGGACGTATTCAGACAATCACGTTGGTAACATTTACTGGTACCGTAAACCTATTATTATAATAGACATATTAACGTGTCACGTGACACGGGGAAATGTTCCTAATTGAAGTTGCTCTATATTCGCGATCTCGACAGTTTAATTTATTGAAATAAGATTACGTTAAGAGATGGAAACGTGATCCCAAGAGAATTTTATGTTACGTTTGAAACGTTTGGTAAATCATAATTAAGGAATCACTTTAATATATATTACTTTAATTATTCTACTCATTCTCAGTATTAAGCTACAGCAAAGTTGATCACCATTTTCACAAGGTGTTAGGGTGGTATGACACTGGTTAAATTTCTTTGTCCAATTTCTTTGTTCAATCTGATTTATTTGATGATAACTACAACATTTGATAAACATTTGATTAAAATCATCAAATTTCTTTGACCAAAGTCGCATTGGATAAGAAGTTTGACGAGTGGCATACCACCCTTATGTAAGACTAAGCACAATGTTTTCAAATATTTCTCTTCTCTTCTCCTTCTCTTCTATTATTGCTAAACAAGCTATTTAGCCTGTAGATCGTCAGATTTTGCCCCAAAAAGAACAAGATGTCATGTCGTCAGGGCAGTGTGAAGGTTAAAATAACCGTTGCCAAGATACAGTTCACGAAACTGGTTCATAATGAAAGCCCCAATTTAAATAGTATTATTACTACGCTGTAGCCGTAGCGATAACGACGTGGCTACGCAAGCTACGATGTTGTAGCAGATAATGCGGGATGCACTGTGTTGAGTAAAGATTGTATTACTGCTATGATGTAGCCGACAAGATAATGATGCCGCTACGCGAGCTAAGATATCGTAGCAGATAATGCGGGTTGCACTGCGTTGAGTAAAGATTGTATTATTGCTATGATGTAGCCGCCGATGCGATATTGAAACCGCTACGCCAGCTAAGATATCGTAGCAGATAATGCGGGTTGCACTGCGTTGAGTAAAGATTGTATTATTGCTATGATGTAGCCGATGCGATAAGGAAGCCGTTACGCCAGCTATTATGACGTAGCAGATAATGCGGGATGCACTATGTGTTGAGTAAAGATTGTGTCGTTGCTATAATGTAGCCGACGCGATAATGAAGCCGCTATGCCAGCTACTATGTCATAGCAGATAATGTGGGATGCACTATGTGTTGAGCATAGATTGTATTACTACTACGATTCAACCAAAGCAATAATGATGCGGCTACGCCAGCTACGATGTCGTAGCCGATAATGCGGGATGCATTGTGTTGATTAATATTTCCTTTATTCATAAAATACCATATAAATTTAAATTTTTAAATATTTTTGTATAAAAAGGAAAACAAATAAAGAAATAGTAAGCCACCGGCATCGGGAACAAGGTCCAAGCTACAAGGTCAGGGCCCCAGAAAAAGGAACCTCCTCACAATACGTGCCGTGTCGAGGAGAACCGCCTTCTGAATCTGGCCCTTGACCCAGCCACCTAACGAAAGCCTCTGAAGGTGATGGTTGAGGCTCTTGGCTATTAAGCCATTGGCTGAAACAACTATCGGCACTATGATTGCTGAATCCACGTCCCACATGTCGACAACCTCGTGCGCCAAGTCCAGATATCTCATTTGCTTATCTGTCTCAGCTTTCACGAGATTCCCTTCATGCGGAACGGCGATATCAATAATCATTGTGCGGCGCTCTAATCGATCTATCACCACTATATCAGGCTTATTGTGCATAATGGTCCTATCAGTGATGATAGATCGATCTCAGTACAACGTGATATGACCGTTTTGAAGAACTGGGTCGGGCGCATACTTGTAGTATGATGGTACCTCAGACTCGACAAGGTTATATTGCAAAGCAATTTGCTGATGGATAATCTTGGCCACTTGGTTACGTCTGTGCAAGTAGTCACCGTTGGCGAGACGTGGACAACCGGAAATAATGTGCCTGAGAGACTCTCCAGGAGAGTGACACGCCCGACATATGTCAACCGTCCCGTCCCTTACAATGTACTTCCGGTAGTTATTCGTCATGATGACTTCATCCATAATTGCACAAACAAAACCTTCGGTTTCTCCAAATAGGTCACCTAACCATAGCCAAGACACGGACGCTAGAGAATCTACGTCAGACCCATGGAGGGCCCGGTAGAATGATTAATATTATTATTATTAAGCCTGATTATTACTTTTTTACACAGCATGGGTACGGTAGCAGGTCCTGTGTCAAATACTTGTATTTTGTTGTGAAGAGGAAGTCTCTTTTAAACTTATTCAGAACGATTTCTATCCTGCTGTCACCGTAAAATTGTTATGTGAAAAAGATTTTAGAATAAAGGGCTATGTAAGATATATTTATATTGTACGCTAATAATAGCACCGTTAACATGGCTAGTGCTTTTCTTTATTTAATGGAGGTAAACAACCTCTCGTACAATTTTTGTTTTGAACTTTTTTTGTATTGGACGTGTATTTTCAATGTCGCTAATAATTTGGTAAATTTCAATTCAATTCAATTCATTTATTTGTGATACACAGGTAATAAATAGGTTTTAATTAAATACAATACAGTACCATATGTGATCAGCCTCATGGCATACTAAATTACAAATGTCATAAAACCAATAGTTACTTCAGCTATTCATACTCATATTATTAATGTCGTCATATTATCCAAAGCCTCTGCTCCTGTCATATCCATCAATTTGAAAACACTTATCACCTTATTTATGTATCGTATCATATTAATTTCTCTGAACACACGTATAATCTGCTTATGCAAATCAATCATAATCAACATACGTCTAATAATATATTCACACAAATTACTCTAATTTAATTTTGCATAATGTTGATAGCATGAGTTAAATGGAAGCTCTTTTAACTTGAAGTAGTAATTAAGTATCAATAACACACTTCATTGTTATTCTTCGATTTGTCAATTGAGCTCAGAAGTTCTTAAATTCCACTTATCATAGTGAAAATCAACTTCTTCTTTCTTCTCGCCTTTTCCGAATTATGTTTGGGTCGGCTTCCAGTTTAACCAGGTGCTTCTGTCATAGTAGTAGGTGTACATCAATATTTTACACGAAGTGCCATTAGACCCGCGCAACCCAATTACTGGGTTATACCAACATCCTAAGGCCATACCAGTTGTCAGACTTTCTGATTTCTGACTACCCGGACCGACAACTTAACGTGCTCTCAGAGGGTCCCGATGTGCAACGAAACGGATAGTAAAAATCAACTTACAAAAGATAAAAAGAAACCTGCTTATCATCTTTCTCAGATGTCTAAAAAATATTTTACTTTTAACACCGTAAAACTATGAATTTGCCAGCCAGGAAAGCTGAAAAAAAAACAACAAAAAAACAATAGGTTATAAATAGCAATATTCCATTTACTATTTATCGTCTAAAAGGGCCCGGACTAAGTGGTTCACGTCTATTATCATGCACCGGCAATTTCCGGCTCGTTCCGTACTTAGTTCGCCTCAATGCTGTTACTGGTACTGGGAGGTCGGAAACGCACCAGACCGAGACAAACTTGAAACATCGGCGAGTGAAACATAAATAAGAAAGAGATATTGAAATACCCTAATTATATTTTGAATAAACCAAATCGAACGTTTATGAAACGTTTTCAAAGAAAGTTTAAGAAAATAACAAATTCAGTTACGTGCTTCATTTATTTTGATCATAGTTCATGGCTTATATTATAGCCACTTTTATCTTAAAATTGATTTTCCATTCGAGCGATATACTTATAATTTTTTCATATATTAAATAATAAAAATAATGTAAAAAGCAAAAGAGAGCGAACAAGGCTAAATAAATCCATTTTGGACGCGAACCCCTTTCGTACCTTTTTCAATTCTGCCAATATTTTATTTTCAAGGGATTGAACCTTTACAGCTAGCTCATGGATCAAAACTAAAATCTCCAAAAAATCCCAATGTGCCACTTCGTTCAAAATTCAATTAAAAACATTGAAAACTATTTTTTAATTTTGCATAGAAAAAAAGAAAATAAAATTGCATAGGCATTTTTATATACAACATTAGGCTTTGTTTACGGCGTCATTGTACTTTTTGTCATGAACAACATTTACGTGGGACACTCAGAAAGTTTTGCGAAACTAAAAAAAATTGTTCTATACGTACATATATTTTTATCAAATCTTTTCAAAGTACTTTCCACCAGCCTCTATACAAAGATTCATGCGCCTAAACCAGTTTTCAAAACACTTTTTCCAGTCCGCCGCAGACACCTCGTTTACAGCCTGCTCGAACGCAGCCAGCGCATCTTCCGGCGACGAAAATTGTATCCCTTTGAGCTGATTTTTTATTTTTGGGAATAAAAAGAAGTCACACGGTGCTAGATCAGGGCTGTAAGGAGGGTGACCCAGGAGTTTGACTGGCGTGCTGTCCAGGAAGTCCCTCGTTTTGAGTGCGGTGTGCGCAGGTGCATTGTCGTGGTGGAGCAGTAGCCCGCGGAGCCCTGTGTTTGGTCGCTTGTTGCTTATAACAGAGAAAACTTCTGGCAAACATTTGGTAGTATACCATTCGGCATTAATGCTTCTTTGATCCCGTAAGGGAATTGATACCAAGTGGCCAGTCAAATTAAAAAAGCTAGCGATCAAAATCTTACCCCCGCTTCTAGATCGCTTCACTTTGGTAGGCGTTGGCTCATTTTGAAACACCCAAACAGTCGACTGGCGCTTGGTTTCTGGGTCGTATTGATAAATCCAGGACTCATCACCTGTAACGATGTCGTAAACACGCCGAGACGAGCCTGCTTCAAATTTGTTAAGCATATCACGGCACCATTCCACCCGGGCCTGCTTCTGAGCATCAGTGAGGTTGTGCGGCACCCAGCGTGATACTATCCTCCTCACGCGAAGATGGCTGTGTAGAATCTCGTGAACGCTTCCCGATCCAATCTTCAATATGTGTTGAATCTCCTGATATGTAATTCGCCTATTGTCTTGGATTAAATTTTTCACTGCTAGCACGTTTTCTTCGGTAACAGCCGTCAAAGGGCGACCGCTTCTTTCGTCATCCCCCAAAGTTGGTCGACCGCGCTTGAATTCGTTATACCAACGATACACGGTTGCCTTGGAAGGGCCTTCATCCATGAATGCCATTTGAAGTCTATCGTACGATTCATCCGGTTTCAGGCGACACTTGAAATCGTATAAAATCATAGCTCTAAAATGTTCCCGGCGCAGATCCATATTTCAGTGAGACACAATACTTTGAATTAACTCGCAAAAAATGTGGAGGGAAATTTTGAAATTGGAACTTACTTATTTTTACTTATAAATAATCATATTTTCGAAAAACATTATAACTGGCCAGTCTCCCATATATAAAAACTTTTTTTCGCAATACTTTCTGAGGGGCCTGGTACAATGGGACCTACTGTGAAATCGCGAAAAAAATCAGCTGTTCCCTACATGAGTAGGTAAATCGACAAAATATAGGGAACAGCTGTTTTTTTTGGTGATTTTAGGGTAGGTCCCATAGCAAAAGCTGTTCATAATGATGAATACAATTACCCCTTTTCAAATTTATTGTAAACAAAAAGTAATTTTGTATTGTATAAAACATAAAATAAAATCGGCTTGTAAATCATAACTATGTGTCCCAGTGCAGGACAAAAGCATTTTTTTTATCCGAAAACATAACAAGTCGCTGCTCGAATTCGAAAGCTTACTTCGTTCGTTTTTTCGGAATCCTACGGGAATTCTTCAGAAAAAAACATTTTCTGTTTTCTGTTTGTTTTAAGTAAGCTACTTGGTGGGCAGTGGAGCGACTGACTATGGAGTGATGAATGATACACTGGTTGCCTACTGTTATGTAGGCATAGACATAAATGTAGGTATCTACTTCCGAATTCACATTTTCCTTATTTAATGTTTAATACGCTATTTCTTGTTTAGCTGGTGGTCGGGAGCGTCTTTATTTAGAATTTCGTTTCTTTGAATAGCTTTTATTTATTTTATTAAAAACAGGACCATCGTGAAAAAATAGTGAAGCTAAAAGTCAATAAAACCGGCCATGCGAGTCGGACTCGCGCAGTAAGGGTTCCGTACCTCTCAACGACCTAATACCCCATAAAAACTGATTTAATTTACGAGAGTTTATCAAAAGACATCAACGTGCGCGAAATATGAATTTCTGCACGTCTTTCTTACGCAGGTACCACCAGATATGTTTGTTTGTCTTATTTTTAGTATTTGTTGAAAACTACATAATATACACTACATAATATACACTATAATATACACTATAATCTGAACAAGTTTGAAGCTGGTATATATTACCATTTTGAAGATAGAGCAGGAACAAAAACATTGAAAAAAATGCATGTTTTTTGTGGTTTCTTGTATGGGGACCACCTTTGGTTTTAGACTTTCTTTTGTTTTTAGTATTTTTCGTGATACACCTCATCGCAACACAATTTCTGAGAAAATTTCAACCGGTTACCTATTACCGTTCAAAAGATACAGCCCTGTGACAGACAGACGGACGGACGGACAGCGTAGCGAGAGTAATAGGGTCACGTTTGGCACCCTTCGGGTACGGAACCCTAGAAACAAAACGTATTAGTGAGTATTATGGGAACATGATGATAATCCAGTTGATTTTTATTGCAGGGGAGACAATTTTGATCAGGAAACATGCTTTTGTAGGTAAAAAATTCACATCTGCATAAGCTTAGCATACCTTAGTTAATTTTGTAAGGATTGATGAGAAAATACAAAAGGTCACTTTTTAAACTTTGTATTATTTGCCCACACTTGAACACGGTAACAAGCACTTAAAATTTAATCATCCACTATTATTACACATTAACACTCGCTCTTTCCAAATTTTTCCACCAACCGCCTTTTTCATGAATTATTATAATACCACAATATAAATATTTTTAGGACGTTTTTACACAGCACCATCTAGTCCCAAACTAAGCAGAGCTTGTAATACGGGTACTAGACAATGGATATAATACTTATATACTTTTTTTTTTGTAAATACATACTTATAATACATAAGAAACACCCAGACCAACACAAACACTTATGTTCATCACACAAATATTTGTGTTCAGTGGGAATCGAACCCACGACCTCGGGATCAGCAGACCGACACTCGAACCACTAGACCACAGACGTCCACAGATAATATAATACCTATAATATGGAACAATACCACAGATAATATAATACTTATAATATTGAACATGATGTAATATTACATGAGATACGGTTTCATGTATGATTTTATATTTACACATACCTATATAGCCTATGTTACTCGGGGTAACCTAAGGCATAGAATAGGTTATAAATAACACGATTATAGAAATTAATCTCTTTTGCACGGACCCCAAATGCCGCCTTATAAATACCTATTTCCCTCTTCAGCTCCTAACGTCCCTCTGTCGTCCGAGCGTGCTGCCAGAGCTGTTAGCTGTTAAATATTAAAAGCGTTATGTGTTGGTTTAGTCAGAAAAATATATTACACTGTTCTTTACTATGAAATAATTATTTTATCCTAGTTTTACGTAATGAGAAATGTATATTTACTTACTTACATTATTTAATTTTATGTTTAGGTAGATACCTACTTTACATATTTAAATAATTTGCACTAAATGAAATGAGTTCAGTTCCTATAAAAAACACACGGACGAAGAGAAAGAGAAAAAACAGTAGGTATCATTTATACTTTTGACTTACGAATAAGAAAAAATATTTATGAACGGGAGAATAAATGATAATTGTGAAAATAACACTTACTTTTCCTAATTTTTAAACAAACTAAAGAAACTAAGGTCTGGCGTTGTTTTTTTTGTTACTTTTACACCCAAATACATCGCAATATTTTGGCACCATGACCGCATCAGTCTGACGGCACGTGCGTGCAAGCGAGAGGCGTCGCGACGCAGGCCCCGACTGTTCAATCCCTTTAAAGGTACGCTAGACGGTAGGCTACTATCGTGGATTTAAACGCGTCTGGGGCGAGAGTTTCGCTTTTAGACTTCTCTTTTCTTATACCTTATAAGGCTTCTAAAGAAACCAAACATACCTACCTAAATCTGTGTAGGCATTTAAACATTGTGATGGAATTACGTTTGAGATTAACTCAATGAAAAAAGTATAGAAATGTTATACCCTAACAAAACTCCCGTACGCAGCAGCACTCATACATATAATCTAGAACAAAGTAAGTAAGTTCGTTACCTTAAGTTACTTTCGCGTCATAATTGGTACACCTTCTGTACACACGCGACAGCATTTTTTTGTCACGCTCGGCGCCTTGCTTGACTCGGACTAGTTTAAAGCAAAACCTCCCAATCAGGACTTTTTCGAGTCTTCAGATTGCACGCGCTGGTAACATATCTGTAATTTTAAATGTCATTGGATTAACTTTAGGTTGACTAAAGTTTCTAGTCGGTAAGGTCACGCAAAAACTGAAACAAAATTCAGATACCTACGCCCCGTTTTTCTTGACATTTTGAATATTAATTTTGAACTTGTTATAATTAAACAAAGTTTAACCGGATTAAATTGCGTATATTATTTAAATTGGTATTCCTGACATTTCGAAAACCACTAGAATTAAAGAACATATAGCTGACGTCAAGAACAGACGCTCCACAAAGTCTGCAGTGTGTGAACATGCCCTAGACAAACCCAACCATTTTCTTCGATTTTATAAACCACAAGTACTGGCGAAGGAAAACCGATATGTACCTAGAATGCTCCGTGCTTCCTATTGAAATTAAAAAACATCCTAATTTTAATAGAGAAGATAGTTGGCAGCTACCACCTGTTTAAAAATAATCAAGTCCCAAACAGCACGCAACACTGTAAAAGATAATGATATTGTGAGTGATTACTGCGTGCATCGAACCGATTTTAATTAATAATATTGTACGGTAGATTAAAATATTTTTTTAGAAATATTTGTAAAGACGCTTGTCACCTTAGTCTACCTGCGACCACGAAATGCTGCAAAGCTTTCGAAACGTCAGGAATACCAATTTAAATAATATACGCGATTTAATCCGGTTAAACTTTGTTTTATTATAACTTGTAGTGATCGCGAAAACCTTAGAAATTATTATTTGAACTTGTTCTGAGAAAAACTTTGGTTTCCCGACGCAGAATTTATTAAAACCCTTTTTTCGCAACTACCTACCTATTTATAATAACAATTATCTACTTCATTTAAAGATAGAAGCGGTGTATTACCAGTACCTTTATTTTCGACTAGCTTATGCCCGCAGCAACAAAACCGTGGAACAGTGGCCTGTGGAAAAAAAAAAGCTGTATTCTATATTTTAACCCAGGACATGAGCTATTTGTATGTCAAAGTTCATTCGAATCCGTCCAGTAGTTTTTACATAATGCTCAAACAAACAAACAAAACATTCTTAAAGTTTTATAATAATTAGGATAGGATAATAGCCATTAAGTTCAACGAGAATACTAGATGATCATATAGTACTTGATCTTTATACCTCATTTTTAACCGATTTCATGACCTATAAGTATAGCCTTATCTAAGTCTAGCCTTTATAACCTTAACTACCTTCCACTTACCTCTAATGCTTTTTGGTCCCGTTTTGGTAAACATGCTCCACACGACAGTAGCAACTTATTAAATTTAAAAATCTATAATTTATCGTTCTACCCACTTTGATAAGTCCTAACTGAACCGGAGAAAAGGCACTTTTAAGTAATAAAATCATGAAATAAATAACTTACTTGAGTAACAGGGCTTTTAGGGATTATAAAGGAGTACCTCAGGAGCTATTTATATAGGTACTAGTTTAAGAGCATTTTGTATCTGTGAACAACCTGTCGGATTAGGCACGGCGCACGTAGCCCTCGGTAAAAGCTTTTAACCAAAGAACTGTATAGTCATATAGATAACTAAATTTATTTTAATGTGAATTTAAGATTATCAGGTATTTCAGGTATACAACTAGTATTTAAGGCTATCGAGAATAAGATTGTGACAGGCCAAAGAAAGGACATGTGATTATTTAAGCCGATTTTATTTTTATTTTTGAAACACACACAGGATACAGGTTAACCTAGTCCAGGAGGCAGAGCTCATTTGTTTTGTAACATATTTGGTCGCTTATATTTTTATTTTATTTTATTATTAAAATACATCAACGCTACGTGCGTGAAATATGAATATGCGCAGGTAGCACCACACATGTCTGTGTTTGCCCTATTTTATGTATTTGTTGCTAAACTACATAAATAATAAATAAATATCTTTGGGACATTTTTACACAGCACCATCTAGTCCATATCTAGTAGTACCTCTACTATGTAACTTGGTTTGATTATAATCAAACCAAGTTTGACGCTGGTATGTATTACCGTTTTGAAGATAGATTAGGAACAAAAACGTTGAAAAAAATGCATGTTTTTTGAGGTTTCTTGTATGGTATTATATAAAAATAAAGGGGGACCAAAGTGGTCTCTCCCCCTTTGGTCTTAGACTTTTTTATTTTTAGTATTTGGCATGATAGTAGTCATAGCAACACATATTCTAAGAAAATTTCAACCGGCTACCTATTACCATTCAAAAGATACAGCCCTTTGACAGACAGACGGACTGACAGACGGACATCGTAGCGAGAGTAATAGGGTCCCGTTTGGCATCCTTTGGGTACGGAACACTAATAAAACAAGAAAAAAAAATGATATTTTCTGAACTCATGATTTCAACTACAGCCACCTTGATCGCCTTGTCAACGGCCGCGTGACGCGCGATACGTATTTTTTACATATTTTATTGTAGTGTTATAATGTCTGATATTTCTTAAAAAATACTTGTAGGTATGTAAACCTATTCGCGTGACTAAAAAGTGCAGTTGCAGTTAAGTTTCGATAAAAACCATACTTTTCGTATTATCTTACCTACGACGATCGCTGTCAGAAACGAACTGCAGCGTCACTGTCGCTGCAGTGCAACATAATCGGCGCGTCATGAAATTACGTAAATTAGGGCCTAGGTCTGCCTCGTTGGTTTAGTGGTTGCAAGCGCGACTGCTGAGCGTGGGGTCCTGGGTTCGATTCCCGGGTCAGTCAAAGTATTATTGGGTTTTTTTTCATTAGGAAATTCTCAGTAGCAGCTCGGAGTCTGGATTTGTGCTCGGTCAATGGCAATAACATTAACATAACATAACATCACGCCTGTATTTCCCCGAAGGGGTAGGCAGAGGTGTATAGTACACCCACATTTCGCCAGTTATGTTATAGTCCCATGTAATAGGGGGCGAGCCTATTGCCATTGACCGGGCACAAATCCAGACACCGGGCTGCTATTGAGAATTTCCTAATGAAAAAACCCAATAACACTTTGCCCGACCCGGGAATCGAACCTAGGACCCCACGCTCAGCAGTTGCGCTTGCAACCACAAGACCAACGAGGCGAGGTTTTTTCTGACTGTACTTAATTTTTACAAAAAGAAAAAGGCGTCACTTCACCCCACCATATATTTCGGTTCAGTTGAACAGACCCCTAACGTTTATTAAAAATACAAGAGATGGCTATTCACCCTTTCGGGTAAGTTTGTTTCGGGTAATTCGCCACCTAAGTAATTTTTTCTTGTTTTGTTAAAGATTTCATATCGATAGGTACCTATCAAGTCTGTGAAGTTTCGCCAACTAACTTGATTTAACCTTATTACATCTTACTGTTTAGTTACCTTGGAAAACTAAGTAAATTAACAAAGATTTACCCTCGACGAGATCAAGAATGTTTAGAATGTTATGTAGTATGGACATTGTTAGACATGTGTATTTATTTTAGATCTAGAGAACTAACTACACTGATATTCTGGGCATTTGTAGACACTGAAAAGGCCGTGAGTCCGGAAGATATAATAGTTTACATAGAAGTTACTATGTATTTTGGTCCAACATCATAATATATTAAACCTTGAGATGTGAACAGAATTAAATTTTTACTTTAAATAAATGATTCCTTAAACCTAAAAGGCAGTTTGCGGCAAGCACGTTCTATAAAGCCTTATAGAATAAATAAGGCCTCGTAACCACCTCGCTGTTCCATGTGGTGCCGGACACAAAGAATCACACCACCCCAACTCTTGTCGTGGGTGTCGTAAAAGGCGACTAAGTGGTGCACGAAAAGATGGGCAGCAGCGTTCTCTGAGTATTTAAATATTATTATATGTATGCTATCGCCAACTTGTCCGCTAAGCGTGGTGATCATGGTGGACGTCTTTTGGCTGAAATTATGATGATGATGAAACACTTTGGTATTACTGGTTTCTCATAGATTGACATTATTGATATCCGACAGGTGTTTCAATAACTGCCTGTCCGATTCCGAACTTGAACTTACCTTTTTGGAAGTTTTAAGGGCGTAATAACAAGGAAACTCGATCTGTACCCAACTAACTAAACTCCGAGACTCGCTTTTATAAAGTAGGTGTCACAATTTGTGACACTAAAAGCCGCTTATACACGTGCACTTACTTGTGCTTATACGGTATTAGGTAAGCATTTCTTCACACTAGTTTCACAAGACGGAAAAAACATTTTCCTAAAGATATTCCTTTATATTTATGTGTATATTTATATAAATCTCAAATGACGAAAGTAAAATGGGTGACACTGACACGCAAATCTAAATAATTAAGTCTAATTATTTGTTATCGGAGCGAAATCTAAAGACGCGAGAGGCGAGATTTTTCTTTCCATAATTTGTATAATTATTTCTATTTGAAATAAAAACAATGTGAAACCAAAAAATATTGCACGTCTCGTTTACTAAAATACTCCATTCACTCAACATTGTATAATTACGAAATTCCAAAATGAATACATTTATTTTATCGCGAATAATTATTCTTCAACGCTAGCATAACCTAATTGTGTTTACACACAGTTAATTTCAATGAGTGTTCTTTATATGAACACAGAAATGTAGACCTACTTAATTAAAGTTTTAATTATACCGGTGGAATAATTGTTTTTCAGAGAAATGGTGATTTAATTTAAATGTTTGAAATATTTTGAAGCCGGCGGCGGACACATAATAAATCAGATCTGTGGCTTTTAAAAACTCGATGTAGGCACTCTGGTCAAAACCTCTTATGTACGCTAAGGTCGTCACCGCTCGCACGCACGCGCTACTAAGCCAGAATTTAAATTCAGCCATATGTCCTAAACAAAACACATTTGTCAAGTAAATCTTGAACTAGCGCTCTGTGTTAAAATTTAAATACCTACTTATGGGAAATTATACCTACTTACGAATTGAGTTTTGATCGTTTCCTTACAGAAATTGGTAAAAGTCTAGCTATTTGAAAATAAAAAATAGAAATAAATATAAAAAATGTTTAAATCTACGACCTCTGTGGTCTAGTAGTTCGAGTGTCGGACTGCTGATAACGAGGTCGTGGGTTCGATTCCCACAGGACACAAATATTTGTGTGATGAACATAAGTGTTTGTGTTGGTCTGGGTGTTGCTTATGTATTATAAGTATGTATTTTCAATAAAAAAAGTATCATCATCATCATCATTTCAGGCGAAAGACGTCCACTACAGGACATAGGCCTCCCCCAATTAAGGGGGGGATATGCCATAATCACCACGCTTGGCAGGCGGGTTGGCGATCGCAGTTGGTTGGTTAAATACTCAGAGAACGCTGCTGCCCATCCTCTGGTGAATCCCTTAGTCGCCTTTTACGACACCCATAACAAGAGATAAGGTTGGTGCTATTCTTTAAGTCCGGCACCACACGGACACGGACGGACGGACGGAAAAAAAGTATATAAGTATTATATCCATTGTCAAGTACCCATAGCACAAGCTCTGCTTAGTTTAGGACTAGATGGTGCTGTGTAAAAATGTCCCAAAGATATATTAATAAATTTCCACAAAAATGAAATACTAGATACAAAAGAATTTGTGTTATTACCAAAATAAAAAAAAGCAAATTTATTTTTTATTTACTGTCTGTAACACAATGAAGATTATTTAAACAACACAAAAGTAACAAAATTTTCGACATTTCATAAGAGCATGAGTACATGGTGCGCGGTACGCTACAAATAACTTTTCTGTGCTGCAACTGAACGATAAAAACTTTTTAACAAAAAATAAAAACGAATTCAAAAACCTTAACTAAAAAGTAAAAAATAATCATTGTGTGTATTATAAAATCTTAACATATACCAACATTTTGAATGCGGCGCGTGACTGACCCTTTGTGTCATGTAAATATAATGTCCAGTCGAGCGAATATCTATAGTAAAAAACAGTTTATGTGAACGTACATGAAAATCACGTGCCGCTTTCAAAATGTTGGTTTATAAATACATACAATAATTATTTTTTACTTTTTAGTTAAGGTTTTTGAAGTCGGTTTTTTTTTTAAAGTTTTTATTTCATACTTTTTAGGGTTCCGAAGTCCTACAAGGAACCCTTATAGTTTCGTCATGTCCGTCCGTCTGTCCGTCTGTCCGTCTGTCCGTCTGTCCGTCTGTCCGTCTGTCCGTCTGTCCGTCTGTCCGTCTGTCCTAATCCTTTACAGCTTAATAACTTCTACAGTTATAAACATAAGTAAATGAAATTTGGTTAAAAAATAGTCTGAATATAGATCTCAATTTTAAAAGAATAAAAAAATAGTTTTTACGTTCTTTAGGGGTGGCGCCCATATATGTGAAATGGGGAAAAAAAAATTTTTTTCGCTGCACCCCCTCGTGTGGGGTATCATTATATAGGTCTACTAAAATGATGAAGGTAATGTTTAATACATCACTTTTTTATCAGGTGTACCATCTGCGAAATATAGCCCGCCAAAGTGGCTTGCAATGTGTCCCCCCCCCTGCCATTTCTAAACTATGCAATGTAGAAACTTATAATCTTCCACATTGATAGACCTTTGTGAAAACTCTCTTTTAAAATTATTTCGAGTATAATGTGATTATAATTTTTTGAGTTATAGACAGAAAACTGAAAAATACTTAAAACGTCCTAGTTCAAAGGTCATTGACCTTAGAGAAAAATTATCATAGCAAATAATGCTCCTTTAGCTACTTTCTATTTGAAAAAATTACAAAAAGTAACTTTGTGTTATGTTGACGACACACTTCTTAAATTTGGCGCCATCTAGCGGCGTCGTACAACACTCTCTGGGTCGCCAATGCTGCCGTCAAGTGCCGTGTATTTGTATTACATTTGGCACTGTATAGCGCCATCTAGCGGCTACTGACATCACTCTCTGAGTCGCCAATTCTGCCGTCTATTGCAAAAACTAAAATAGCCGTGATTAATATTGGATTTGATTTGTTTGTAACACCTACTTAAGGAACCCTATAATACTGAGCATGGCCCGACATGCTCTTGGCCGGTTTTAGTTGATATGTGCGAGGGTTGATTCATAAATGTTTATACATGCTGAAATTTGAGTCGCTTAAATCCCGAAAAGGGATCATTGTACTCATCATTATGAACAACTTTTACTATGGAACCAACCTTGAAATCGCGAAAAAAAAATCAGTTGGTCCCTACATTTGTGTTCACTTAAATCGATAAAATGTAGGGACCACCTGATTTTTTTCTCGCGTTTTCAGAGTTGGTCCCATAGTAAAAGTTGTTCATAATGATGAGTATAATTACCCCTTTTCGGGAAATAAGCGATTCAAATTTCAGCATGTATAACTAATTTGAGAATATATTTTTTATTAACCTTTGCTATCCCACTGTTGGGCAAAGGTCTCGCTCATGTTCTTCCAAACGTCCAATCACTATCGTGAAAAAAAAAACACGCAAATCGGCCAAGAACTCACAAAAAACGAACCTGATTTATTGAAGCTGGTT
Organism: Asteroscopus sphinx; assembly: GCA_949699075.1. Lineage (NCBI taxonomy): Eukaryota > Metazoa > Arthropoda > Insecta > Lepidoptera > Noctuidae > Asteroscopus > Asteroscopus sphinx. The sequence goes on from OX453005.1 coordinate 19,590,223, forward strand.
AAAAAACTGCTCAACCTAAGTCAATAAAATGTATATGGGACCACCGCGCGGGCTGTCTCGACCAAATAAAAAAACAACCACGTAAATCGGCCCATAAATCTCGGAGTAATCGGTGTACAGTCTAACAAAGCAATTAGTATACAGGGTCGCCAGATATAGATGAAGATTTCTCAGGAAATTATTATAGAATGGTTTGATTAGGGTTTTATTTAAATACAGTTTAACTTTGTTCGTTATTAAAATGTTATTTCACTCGAAAACATCCATAATCTTCTGAGAAAACTTCATTTATATCTCTCTACCCTGTATACCAATTGCTTTGTTAGACTGTACATACATGAAAAAAAAAAAAAAAAGCCGCCGAATACATAACCTCCTCCTTTTTTTGAACTCGGTTAGTTAGGACTAGTGAATGCAACAAACAAAACAACTGCAAGACAAAAAACAACTGTATGCAAATATTGTAAAGCCTTATTGCTGACCGCACTATTACCAAAAATAAACCAGTACAATGTGTACACTTGACTTATCCTCGTACTTAGAGGTCAACGGGTTGCAGTCCACACACTTTGCAACATGTTAAAATTTGCAGACTTTCATCTCATAGCGAGCAAGCGTCTTGATTAACTTTCTCATTTAGTTTAATTAGAAACCTTCAATGAATTATTAAAAACCTAGTATGTGATCAAAATGTAATTATTTACAATCTTGTTGAGTCAAGTCGGTTCGCCAAAGTGAGACATGAAGATGGAAAGTCTCATGTGATTGTAATTTCACCGACACTCATACCCTTCACACCGCAACACAGCAATGCAAGTATTAACTGTTCGGCGACAGAAGTAGGTACAATGTACAATGGTAATATTTCCCCGGGCGAGCTCCTTCACAAGGAAGTCTACTTTACTACATAAGACTCCATCTTCATATCTCAGTTTGGCGAACTGACTTGGGGCAGCATTTAGGCAACTGACTAGGTAGTATTGTAGTTATTATAGGCAAAGGTAACGCTTATCATAAATGGGCCTTTAGGTCGCTTCGCCGTCCTATAACCATCGTTTTTGAGGCACTGGCGGGCTTTACATGCTCCTGTCGCTCAAGCATGGGGTAGATTAATAGGTATCTATTTATTGTCATTATTTATTATCTGTCCCAATTTGATTAGGTATACTATGAAGATTTTAATCATTGACATTGTACTTGATATTTTAATTAATTTAGATTTTAATAATCTCGTTACGGATTTTATCCTTCAAAGAAATTCCAAGCATAGCTCGCTCCATAGCTCGCTGAGCGACTTTGAATTTGTGGACAAGCCCAGCTGTCAGTGTCCACGTCTCGGCACCGTAAGTCATGACTGGCAGGACGCACTGGTTGAAGACCTTTGTCTTCAAACTTTGCGGTATAGGCGACGAGAAGACTCGGCGAAGTTTGCCAAATGCTGCCCAGCCCAGAAGAAGAACCGGAGTGACCGACATAGCTTGTAGGATCAGTAAGCTGAAGTGGCAGTGGGCTGGCCATGTCTGTCGAAGGACCGATGGCCGTTGGAGCAGACGAGTCCTTGAGTGGAGACCGCGAATCGGCAAACGCAGCGTAGGGCACCCCCCTGCCAGGTGGCCCAACGACCTAAAGAACGTGGCTGGGGGGGACTGGATGCGGAAGGCAGAGGACCGAGCGTTGTGGCGCAACTTGGGAGAGGCCTATGTCCAGCAGTGGACTGCGTTAGGCTGAGTTGATGATGATGAGATTTTAATATTTTATAGAAATAATTGATGTATTTTGTCCGAAATAAATGAATTTATACAAAAAAAAGAGTTAAAAACATTATGCTCCTTTTAGGGCAGTCGTACCGTACGCAAAATACACGCTTGATCGTGGAGTTGCGGAAACCAGCCCGTTATACTATACTACTATACTAGGGCAGTCGTGTAAAGAGTTAATTTCAGATGATATTTTGGAGTAAAAAAAAACGATTTCGCGTAACCTGAAAATATTAATCGCTCCAAACATTATAACTCAGTAAATGTTATGTTATGTTGCAAACACCATTATCTAATAAATTGTGGAAATAAAAAAATCGCTTACGAGCAGAGTTCGAACCTGCGACTCCTGGCTCAGTACGCCAGTGCTTTAAGCTACCGTGAACACTGCTCGTGGTATCGAATTTAACTTCCACTTACGTCTTTCGATGACTTTAGCAGCATCCCATCTCTTCTTTTTTCTTTCCAAAATGTATATCTTTAGACTTCGTTTCGCGTGCGTAAATGCGTTAAAAATAATAAAATAATCAATTATTCTATGTAATCTAAGGACGAATAATTTTAAAAACTGAATTCTCATCAAAAACTAAACGTAATAACATTTTATTCAGCGTGTGATATGCAGAGTTAATGAGATGAATATTGATGAAATTGTCAGTGTATTCACCCACAAAGTTCAAACACGAACTTTTTATAAAATCGTACTTACTCGGATTCTATTGTCTCGAAAACATTGCGTTTGTGAAAATAAATAACAATACTGGAGCAAAAAATGTGCGAGCTCAAGACACAGCCGATAGCTTTTCTTTTATATTCAAAGAAACGCTGAGAGATGAAAGAAATTATTCCGGTTGGTTGAATTTGACTGTTCCTTAAATATTTGGGTATCTTTCGTAAGTTTGTTGAAAAATGTGGTAAATTGTTGCATAAGACAAGATTTGTAATTATCAGTAGATGATAATGATATTTTGCGTGAGAAAAGCGCCTCGTAAAATGTCGATTTTTTTAGTAGGTTTTTTTTATAGTCACTATTAAAATCGTAAAGTTTCTCATTAAGGGGCTCCCCACAGCTAAGTGGCACGCCTTTTTTTTTTCGGTTGGAAATCCTCATGGATATCCTTCGTCTGGGAAAGGCGGAGGGATATGTCGGATCTTACCGACTAAAACCACACGGTGGACATCCTTAGCACAAAATAGAGGAGCTCCGGGAACTCCAATGGACCGCACCGGTGCCCTCTAGTGCTACGCCTTTGGCAAAGTATAACAAAGTTTTAGTTTTAGTGGATTACATCGCGTATTTTATTAAGAAAAGAATAGCACCACCATCACCATCACCATCACCATCTTCTCATGGGTGTCGTAAAAGGCGACTAAGGGATTCACCAGAGGATGGGCAGCAACGTTCTCTGAGTATTTAACCAACCAACTGCGATCGCCAACCCGCCTGCCAGGCGTGGCGATTATGGCATGTCCCTCCAACATATGCTTGGGGGAGGCCTGTGTCCAGCAGTGGACGTCTTTCAGCTGAAATGATGATGATGATGATATTATTAAGATTGGTTTTCCTCATTTCGAATACTTTGAGCGTTCGTGGACGAAGGAAGACTAAGATGACAAGTGACTTTACTTAATACGGGATATTTACCATGTACATAATTTTGATTGAGTTTCCGATATCTCGGCACTGTTGCACGCGCCATGGTCACGGGTAAACTACAGGGTTTGTGGACGGAACCCTAATTATAGCATGACATTGCAGGGTTGTGATGATTTTCTTATAATAAGTAGCCAAATATAAATCACTAGCTCACGCCCATGGTTTCACAACCTTGTTTTCTTCATACAAGCTTTTTCACCCCTATGAAAGTAAAAAAAAAACTTTACTTATTGCACCTCTAGGGTAGGTACTCAAGAAATATTTCCTCCAAATTTCACCTCTTCTAGGTCTAATTAATATTGTGTATTATGTAAATTCAAAACATTTCCACTATATGAAAATAACAGAGACGTTTCAATTTAATTAATAATTTACGTTTCTTAACCGTTTATTTCTAATTGGGTCAAGTGTATCCAATTTGTATTTATAAATATGGTTTAGAAGACGACGCGCCGCCGCCGGGTCGTGTGATTGATTTCACCGGCGGTATCAGTAATCGGTATTAAGAATTTGAGTGTAAGTAAATCGATTTGGAGATATCCTATCGGAAAATGGTAACTGATTTGATTCAAAAAATATCATACTTCCTTTTTCGGCTGACGATGTCGGGTCATGAAACGTGACCGTGATCAGCGAAAAGCGTCTGATGTCCTTAAAATGGGTACTTTGTTTTGCGACCTTTTCTTCTTCTTTATAAACTTTTTAAATAATTCTTTTGACAATAAACCTTACATAATGAAAAATTACTTTTATCATCCTACTTTGTAACATAAATTTTTGCTTTACCGTTGATTGAATAATTTCAGAATACGCAGAAACTTGAAAAGAGGAAATGCGGCTGGCCTTTTCTCCACACAAACACTCTCTACTGTTTTATGTGTGGTTTATAATTCCAGAGCAATGATTATTTAGAGCAAAATAAATATCAGCTTTTTCTTTGCCCCTATGTTTCGTTTTTGTTGATAAATTATTTCTAGAAGCCCTCAAAAGATCCTTAAATTTCCTTTTTAGACCGCTGTTTACAGAGGCCTAGTGTATAAATTTGACTACTATTAATGAAAAGGGAAAAACATAGCGGCACACTCGGACGTTTCTTTATTCATCCAAGGCGGCACAGTTCAAATTATTCTTATTCAGTTTATGAAATATCTTTCAAATTGGTTCAGTTTCGGAGGAGAAAATAGTCGAGAGCCAAACCTCGAATAATTACTTTTTTACTAAGGCTATGCAGTCAGAACTGCAGTTGTCCCTATCGCACTTACTTGAGGCAAAGCGACAGCGATAGTTTCTTCAAATACTTAATCTTCAAAGTCTCTATTTTGTTGGAAAACAAGCACGGGCCCTCACCCCGGCAAAATATGAGGAAAATCACGCCAAATCATGGATAGCACGCGCGTGCAGCGATAGTAATGCAAAATATACAACTTGGGAGAGAAATAGAGTTCAAGTCACGCCATTAAATAAATAAATAAATATTTTACGACATTTTACACAGCACTAGTCTAGTCTCGTCCGAAACTAAGCAAAGCTTGTACTATGGGTATCTACTAGACAATGGATATAATACTTCCATTTTTTTTTTGAAATACATACTCATAAGAAATAATCAGACCAACACATACACTTATGTCCATCACACAAATATTTGTGTCCTTTGGGAATCGAACCCACTACCTCATTCAGACAAAAGGAAAAAAAACAATTTTAAATAGTTCATCTTGTCTTGTTTCCATAAAGGCTCACAATAGTGATAGTGATAATATAGAAACTGCAAATACACTACACTACACGATACATCTTTCACTAGTACATATATGACATACATTTTAAAAATAATAATAATTGCAGTGAGCTTTCTTATAGGTAGCCCACTATATTGCAATGCTTGTAAAATTCCACTAAGTTCTAAGTACCAAAACAAAACATTACACCAATTATGTACACTTGGTATACAATAAATCTTTGAATCTAGCCAAGCTCTTACATATACCCCAACAGAAAATTGTCTTCACTACTTATACTAAACTCGGTGACCTCACGCCTGCAGGGAGTGAGAGGGAAATAGAAACTGTGTATGTGTATATTATACATGTAAGTTGTGTATTGTTTCATTATTCTGCGTGTGCAGTGGGAACATCGTCATTACACCGAGTGGTCATGCGTGTGATGCAGCCTGACAACCAAGTAATGGAAACTGATCTGTCGAACTCGATGAAATACTAATATGTAGATACAGTTTTTGTTATTTTTATATAATAACTATCGTGAGTTAAATTCATAATTATTAACATCAACGGTTTCACTCACGTATTTCCATCGGGTGTGCCTGACTAGTTTCAAGCTCGAACGGAGCCCTTAATCATGAGCTGGTTGCTGGTTGCTAGTCGGGCACACCCGATGGAATTACGTGAGTGAAACCTTTGATGTTAATAATAAGTCTTTGTTCGTTATTTTTTGTTGTCATCTTGTTCTAATTCTCTTTTCGCGTCGTCTGTAACATTTTCTTACTAAAATATCAGGTTTTTACACAAACGTATAATACGTGCCTGCCTAGTATATTATGAAAATTGGACTGGCTTCTAACGATAAAAATGTCCATCAAAATAGGCACTGTTTGTTGAAGGTTCGATGTTTATCATAGTACCTAGGTAAATAAACTACAGCAAATAAGGTGGATAAAGACCATCCGCTCAAATAGTGGCGGTACACGCAAACGGCGTGCAAACATATTATAAATGCGGCAGAAAAAAAATGTGGTGGCAGTTTTTTTTCTAATTGGTAAGAATAATATTAGTATGGCTAACTACATAAAATTAAACGCTATTTTTTATCACTAGAAGTGTCCTCGGAATCATAGGGCGCCACCATTGAAATCTAAATACTAAGGTAATAGAAATGTTATCCTCTGTCTTTTAATACCGGAACGCGTGTTGCCGGTTCGCCGCTACCAACACATAAATACGTAATTATGCCCACCATGTTTCAAGCATTCAATGCAAAATAAATAAAGCTCAAAAAAATACTGTAAGATAAGCTGCAAAATACTATTTTAGTGACTCCGCGTCCAAAACAGCACTGATGATCAAAGCAAACGATACAACTGCACGCGGCGACAAGTTCAGGCGCCTGTACGACATCTATTACCTTATTATTCAGTTTTCTAAAGGGCGCCACTATTTGAGCGGATGGACCTTACCTTGTTCCACATAATAAGAGTTTTCTCTCGGTTACAAAATATACAGAAATGTAGAATAATGTGGATCACGTTGTCAACCTTTAACCCAGATTTAGTTAGCTTAATTAAACTATAGCTAGGACGTGTCTCGTGCCTACATAAAAAAAAACAATACTGTTTTTAAAGCCGTTGGGTATATGAAATCTTACCTGCCTATTGAGACCATGGTATAATAATAATAAATACTTTATTGACTTCCACGTTATAATTTAAATAAGTCCCTAACTCCTAAATTAGGTTAGCCCTGTGTTTCAGGAGTTAGTTCCTTTTTAGGGTTCCGTAGTCCTACAAGGAACCCTTATAGTTTCGTCATGTCCGTCCGTCTGTCCGTCTGTCCGTCTGTCCGTCTGTCCGTCTATCCGTCTGTCCGTCTGTCCGTCTGTCCTAATCCTTTCCAGCTTAATAACTTCTACAGTTATAAACATAAGTAAATGAAATTTTGTTAAAAAATAGTTTAAATATAGATCTCAATTTTAAAAGAATAAAAAAATCTTGGTGACGTTTTTTAGGGGTGGCGCCCATACATGTGAAATGGGGATGCAAATATTTTTTTCGCTGCACCCCCTCGTGTGGGGTATCATTGAATAGGTCTACTAAAGTGAAGGTAATGTTTTATACATCACTTTTTTATCAAGTGTACCATCTGCGAAATATAGCCCACCAATGTGTCCCCCCCCCTGCCATTTCCAAACTATGCAACGTAGAAACTTGTAATCTTCCACGTTGATAGACTTTTATAAAAACTCTCTTTTAAAATTATTTCGAGTATGTGATTATAATTTTTTGAGTTATAGTAAGAAAACTGAAAAATACTTGAGACGTCCTAGTTCATAGGTCATTGACCTTAGATAAAAATGATAACACAAAGTAACAGCGCCACCTAGCGCTAAATTTACGAAGTGATATGACACAATTCTTAAATTCAGCGCTAGGTGGCGCTGTTTGCAAAAACTAAAATTGCAATGATTAATATTCGATTTGATTCGTTTGTAATTAGACCTACTTAGGAACCCTATAATACTGAGCATGGCCCGACATGCTCTTGGGCGGTTTTTTTTTTATAATATACGAGGGCAAACGAGCATACGGTTCACCTGATGGTAAGCAATCTCCGCTGCCCATGGACATCCGCAACACCAGGGGAGTCGCCGATGCGTCGCCGAACTTTTAAAAAGATGAATGCTCTTTTCTTGAAGGCACCCATGTCGAATTTGTTCAGGAAAACCGCTGACGGAAGTTGGTTCCACAGTTTTGCTGTACGAGGCAAAAAATGGCGTGTGAAATTCCTTCCCAATCATTGGTACAGTATAAGGCTGCTATAATAGCTTCACATATTAGTATATCATGATTGAAACGACGACAGTTCTGTTTGAAGGGTAGACAATTATGACTAATGTTGCGTTCTCATCTATTCGTAGTGTTTTGCATTACATTATTTAAATTTAACACAGACCAGTAAGCTTCAAGACTCCGCATAAACAAAGTTTTGTATTCGAACGCAGTCGTAAAACGTTGGTGGGGTCAGGGGGGCGGACGGCGCGTTATGATTGGCCGGCTCAAAAGTTCGGTGGTATGATTCCTTATGATTGGTGCCGCTCGCTGACTGAGTGACGTTCCGATTGGCGGAGGGACGTATGATATGCAGTGGTAGAGCATATGCGTTGTGACCGGGGGTGTCCAGCTAACCGGCGTCTAGAAGCTTACTGGTCTATGAAATTTAATTACCACTGAAAGATTTTGTATTAGACCTTTTGAGAATGATAAATGTTTTTCGTTGTCGTAAACATGAATACATACACAACAGTGATAATGACAAAGCAAGTACATACAACTATGTAACATAACATAACATAACATCACGCCTGTATTTCCCCGAAGGGGTAGGCAGAGGTGTAATAGTACACCCACATTTCGCCAGTTATGTTATAGTCCCATGTAATAGGGGGCGAGCCTATTGCCATTGACCGGGCACAAATCCAGACTCCGGGCTGCTACTGAGAATTTCCTAATGAAAAAACCCAATAACACTTTGCCCGACCCGGGAATCGAACCCAGGACCCCACGCTCAGCAGTCGCGCTTGCTACCACTAGTCCAACGAAGCAGTCAACTATGTAATGATTTTGAATTATGTTTGTTACTAATTTTCAATTACATGAGTAGTTTTTTTTAAGTTCATAGTTACTACTGAAAGATTCAGAAAGTTGAATGACGGAACACAAACACAAACACGGTTTTTTTATTTGTTTTTTTTTTTATCAGATTCCTTCATCTTCAACTGCCATGTTTTAGCTGAGTTTCTATGCAAACAGCTTCTTGCTCATTGTCATGTCCAAGCAAACTTATGTTTATTTACATTTTCATATTTTTCAAATACGTAAGCTACTTATCAGCTGTAGCTTGTGTGCTTATTACAAAAAACAGTGGGGTAATTGTGTAATGCACTCACAATGACAACAATAGCTTTCGTTTTGATATTACAGCAATATACATTGCGTGGTGCATAGTTGCCGATAAGACGGATTGTCAAAACATACCAAGCAATGAACATTGAAAATATTGAAATCAACATGATCGCGAGCGAGTTGGTACACAATTTGGCAACGTATTCAATTTAATGCTCTCCAATAGTATACATAGTAGGTAAATATAAATAACATACAATCTTCTAATGTACTAAATTTAAATCAAGTTGAACAGAGTGAAATGAAGCGTGGCGTCTGTAATCTCTTGTAAGATTATCTTCACACACAATTTAGCATAGTGATTTATTGGTTGAGGGTAACTAATAGGTAATCTGTGGTTGAGGTAACGAACCTTCACTTACAATTATTAAACACTGTCGCAAACTATAATTTATTTGCAAACACTAAATGTTAATTACAATAATGGATAGTCTGTAGTCTCCAGATACAGACATAGTAAAAAATATAGACGAAGTGCTGCGAACAATATAGTGAAGCCGAAAAAAACTATCCTCCTTCGTGTACAACGCGCTCACGCACACACATGCAACTCAAACCGTGCTCACTCCTCTCAGTACACATGTCGCGGCATCGTCCAGTAAGCATCGCGAAAGCAAATATACTTCAGGTGCATGGTGTGTGCGTGAGCGCTGGTCGTACACGAAGGAGCATAGTTTTTTTTTTGGTTTCACTATGATTGTTCGCAGTACTTTGTCTATATTTTTTAGTATGTCTGTATCTCCAGAGTCATTATTCTAAAGATCCATGAAAAATTGTAAAGAACTTTGAAGAAAAAAAACAAGATAAAAAAACCCGAGAACATTAGCTCCGTGAAAAACAAGGACGATGTCAAAACAAAAATAAAGGTACCTATTGATCTTGTGCAAAAGATAAGGAAACCAGTTTTAAAGTTTAATTTAAACTTTTATTTTATTACAATGTAATCAAAACGCGCGTGCTGTAACTACATAGTATGTAGGTAGTAGCAGTTTAATTTTTACAAACAGTTACTTACTTAATAATACATGCATTAGATTTTATCACATCTTGTTTTTATACAACTAGTAAAACAATTTAGGGATCGTAGTATAAATAAATTACCAACATGCCTATAACGAAAAGGGTTTGAATTTATGTACTTTTCCAAATGGAAAAACAATAAGTAGATTGTCAGCACATAAACGTTTTCGTAACAAACGATGATGTAGATAAAGTGATTTCCCGCCGTACGAAAAAAGAAGCTAAAATAAAGCAAAGGCAGTCGTTCGTTCAGCCAAGATGTAGATGTTATTATCTGTAGCACGCCTCACACATGTTTTCATGGTCGGCCATATTTTACGGGTTCACTCAAACGATTATTCATGTTCAAAGTTTATATCTGCATCCAAAAGACTAGTTTAGTGCTTTAAATCACGCAATTTTATTAAAGTGTTTGTTTCTTTAGCACCATGCTTTATTACCAATGTTATGTGCAATAAATTCGTATGTATCTACTTCACTGCACATAACTATACCTATGTACTCGACATTGTTATAAATCTAATTTCCCTTTGTTTATCTTCTTTTTTTTTTTACTGATCTAGGCGTTAAATTAATTATTATACACACGGAAACTCAAAATACCTCGGACATTTTTAATAAAACACAAAAGCCCTTTTGTATCAAAGCTTTCATTTACAATGGCACGAGTGATAACTAAGATTTATTGTACTTTGTGAAATAAAATGAACGTGACTAACATAAAATCCCTCGCGCGTGTCTACATATTATGCACACATTTGCTTTATACCTAGCCTAGGAAATATTTAAACCTGGGATAAAGTTTCATAAAAAACTAGCCTATGCCTGCAGCTTTACCCGCGTATAATTTGGTTTATCACAGCAATATGTTATCGCGCATCCCTCGGGAACTATGTATCTTCCCGGGATAATATCTTAATCCGGGTTATCGTCTATCTGTGCGCCAAATTTCATACAAATCCTTTCAACCGTTTCAGCGTGATTGAAGGACAAACAAACAAATAGACATACATCCATACTTTTGCATTTGTACTATAAGTAGGATTAATATTTTTTTTAAGAATTCTCCTTGCTTCACTCTTTTCTGTTCTATTTCTCTCACATCTTTACTAAGAAATCCTCTTTTATATGATTGTAGTCTTCTGTCGGTAGTCTGTTCAGTTATTTGTTCAACGGTTTACCTTGATACACGTGCTACAACTAGTCTGTAAAATAAACCAGTTTATTTTATGCAGATGGATTTATGATGTGCAAAGCTTCCAGCGCATATTTTATTATCCCATAAGGAAAAGAGTTAGCCGTGACGCTAGGTATATAAAAATGACGACCCTATTTAAACTGAATGTAAAGAAAAATGTGTGTAGTAGGTACGTGTTATATTTATTATCCCTTATCTCTTCTCATGGGTGTCGTAAAAGGCGACTATAAGGGATTCACCAGAGGATGGGCAGCAGCGTTCTCTGAGTATTTAACCAACCAAATTTGGCGACCTCTGTGGTCTAGTGGTTCGAGTGTCGGACTGCTGATAACGAGGTCGTGGGTTCGATTCCCACAGGACACAAATATTTGTGTAATGAACATAAGTGTTTGTGTTGGTCTGGGTGTGTTGCTTATGTATTATAAGTATGTATTTACAAAAAAAAAAGTATATAAGTATTATATCCATTGTGTAGTACTCATACCACAAGCTCTGCTTAGTTTGGGACTAGATGGTGCTGTGTAAAAATGTCCCAAAGATATTTATTTATTTATTTTATTTATTTAACCAACTGCGATCGCCAACCCGCCTGCCAAGCGTGGCGATTATGGCATATCCCCCCCTTAATTGGGGCAGGCCTATGTCCAGTAGTAGACGTCTTTCGGCTGTAATGATGATATTTATTATCAGCAAATGCCTGTGGCTTCCCTCGCGTAAATAGTTTAATATGTCACATTCGATGTATCTGTAACGATAGGTAATTTACTTTTTGTTATACTTTGAAGAGTATTCGTGTCAAATGTCACCAGTGGAAGATTTTTCATAGAAACTTTAACATCCCTATTTTAAACCCGTTTAGATGATTTTCGAAAAAAAAAAACACGTTATTTATTAATTGCTTTAAAGATTATTTATACCGAGTTTCGACTCAATCCAGCTACGCAATAATATTCTCACATACAAAATGTATTTCCCTATTGCATCCACTTTTAGGAATAAATTTGGGAAAAGGAAAGATAAACGTTTCATTATTTACTTTAAAGATTATTTTGCCCATGTTTTGAGTGAATCGATCCAGGAGAAAAGATTTTTCATACAAACTCGAATACCCTATTTCAGCCCAATAGAGTTAAAAAAAATCCTTTCTTAGTGTGTTCTTACATTACAAAAGGAACCTATTGTCCTCTAGCTTGGGTAGTCTCGGTTCTGCGTTGATGAATCAGTCAATCAGGACATCTGTCTTTATAAGTATAGACTTTTCCATTTTTGAACATTATAAAACAACAGCGACCAATTCATTAGACGATCATGTTGTGTCTTGCTTTGCTTTTTCAAGGACTCACTTCAGCGTATCTACTTGTTAAGAATAATATTTTTTCATCGAGAATTTTCGTTCGATCGCAAACTTTTACAAAGTTGATACAGTAAGTATTTCTTCTGACTCGACAATCGGGAACACGAAGGATTTAAATTGTAAATTAGCTATGTTCACTGAAATCTGCTATAAATCAAATTTCCTGCAAAGGATGTTTTCTTTATACTTGTGAGAACCCAGATTTCTTCTGTAGAATTCACTATAAAACCTGTATACAAATATTTTACTAAAACCCCTACTTCTTGAATTTATTCCTTTACATTTAGTGCTTATCATATCTTTCTATAAAAACATAAATTTTAATGAACATACCGACACAAGTTGAAGCTAAATAATACATTTGTTATCGGATCCAAGCTCGTTTGAAAAAGGTGCTTGTTTACCGAACTTGTCAATAACTCCAATGAAATGTATTTTCAGTTCAATATTATTTATATATCAGTTTGACATTTTATTTAAATATCAGTTTGGTATTCAACGGATGGCATTATATCAACGTGTTATTGAAATAACTGAAAACCTCTTAAGGGGCCATTGTACTCATCAGTATGAACAACTTTTACTATGGGACCAAACCTGAAATCGCCAAAAAAAAATCAGCTGATCCCTATTTTTTCGATTTATTTATACACAAATGTAGGGAACATCTGTTTTTTATTTTCTTTTGCGATTTCAGGGTTGGTTCCATAGTAATAGTTGTTCATACTGATGAGTACAACGACCCCTTAAGAGGTTTTCACTTAACGATTTAAATTGTGGAAAGAAAAAATCGCTCACGAGCAGGATTTGAACTTGCGACTCCTGGCTCAGTACGCCAGTGCTTTAGCCACTAAGCTACCGTGAACACTATTAAAAATCGTTAGATTTCGCTTCGCATGCGTAAATGCGTTAAAAATAATAAAATAACTAGGTTTTCACTTATTTCAATAACATGTTGTGCGCATACAGCAACCGCAACCTTGCTCATCTTCGCTGGTTGTGGAGAGTATTATTGTGGCCATATTGATCCGTATTAACTATGGTATGCGAGTTATTTGATAATTTCAAATAATATTTTATAGTAACTGTGAGTAGGTACACACGGCTACACATCAAGCTATACAAAACCAGTATAGGCTGACCTCGCGTTGTAAGGAAAACCTATACAATGCGAGGTCAGCTTATACTGGAAGTATACAGCTTGATGTGTAGCCGTGTGTACAACAATAATTGACGTTGTTTATAATCATGAATTCACATTTCTTTTTACAAAAAAGGTTTTTTTTTTAAATCTATAAACGAGTTTTTGTTTTAATATAATAAACGACTTTTAGATACAATTAATTTTAGTTTTTGTTTTTATAATAGTAAAATGTTCATGTCAGACAAAGTCCATAGCAACAATTCACTTAATATCTAATTTTAGTAAGTTTAAAATCAGATACTAAATTTAAACCACAGTGTGGAATGTTTTAGCTGTATTATCTTTCCCCACAACGATTTGAGACTGACCGCCATAACAAATAATGATAGTCATGAAAAGAGCTTTCAAATGACATTTATGTCAGGTCGTTATTTGTCGGTGGGGAAGTTTTATCGCATCCCCCTTTGCAGCAAATAAAATTGTTGGTGACTAAGTAAGCAGCTGACTAGATGACAGAAGCTCAGGCATTGTGATTTCCCAGCATTTATGAATTAGATACCGCCATTGGGTACCACTAAATTCGTTTTTCCCAATCTATCATCATCATCATCATCATTTGATCCAAAAGACGTCCACTGCTGGACATAGACCTTCCCCAAGCATCGCCACAATGACCAGTACTGCGTTTCCCGCATCCAGCGGATTCCCGCGACCTTCACCAGGTCGTCGGTGCACCTTGTGGGGGGCCTAACCACGCTGCGCCTTCCAGTACGCGGTCGTCACTCCAGAACTTTACGGCCCCATCGGCCATCCGTTCTGCGAGCAATGTGCTCCACCCACTGCCACTTAAGTTTGGCAATTCTTCGGGCTATGTCGGTTACCTTCGTTCTCCTGCGAATCTCCTTATTTCTGATTCGATCACGCAGGGACAATCTGAGCATAGCTCTCTCCATTGCCCTTTGAGTGACTTTGAGCCTTCTTATCAGGCCCATTGTGAGCGACCAATCTATAGCAAGTTGCTATAGGTAATTTAAAATTAACTCTATAGAATTATACAGCGTGCTGACTGGATGAACGAGGGACATATTCAAGAATGTGGTAGAATGTGTGTTATGTGTGTACACATAATTTTAAAAAAATACCGTGATATATCAGGTGCACAGGAGTAAAACTGCTCGCACATGCTCTGACTGACTAGGGCTCTACTGACTATTAGAAAAAGGTGGGAATAAGGACTGATGGACACTGCCATGCTACTGGATCACCTCACCGCATGCAACTTAGATTTGTAAGCACGGAACAGTGTCCGCAGTAATTGAGGAAATCAATTGGAATAAAACTTTTTAACAAAAAATTTAACCGACGGAAACAGAAACTGAAAAGCGAAAAATAAAATGAAGCTTTTTAGTCTTAATAACTCTTCTCCTAACTAAACTAATGTAAATAACTAATTATGAGTCGGCGCCAAACAAACAAGCAAAGTGCGTGGTGCGAGTTACAAGTGGTCGAGCGGAGAACGCATTTATGGAATCTTATTGTTTATAGTTGAAAATTTCATGTTGTATTTGATGTAATTTTGTTTTTATTAGTAGTAAGTAATTTAATGATCTTCGTTAATTGTTGTTTGGCGCCGACTCATAATTAGTTATTTACATTAGTTTAATTAAGTACCTATTAATAGACCTTAATAGGTCGGATAAATAAAATGAACAGTATTTTAGAATAGTAAGCAGTATTTTTTTTGACGTTTTAAAAATTATTTTTTGATCTTCTTGCCCAATTTAACAATTTATTATCATTTTTAAAATGTTCATAAGTCTCTCCACAATTTAAGTTTATATTAAAATAAATGATACTAATAATAATGATGCTCATTTTATTAAATCAATAGAAGCTCTATTTCTGTCGTCCCGCCACTTTGCATTCATTACATAAAATACTCTTTCTGTGAAAACAGCGATAACAGTAGGTATTTTGTATACTTTTTTTTTATTGAAAAGTAAAAAGTAGGTATTAACGAGCAAAAAAAACTATAAACTGTTTTAACAGTATGGTTCCACCCTAGCGGTGACTGAAAATATACTACCTACAACTACATGAAACATAAAATCACAAATGTGTGCCAAACCGAGACCGTCTAATTAAAAATTCCCTTTACTACTGTTCCTTGTCTTCTGTTTTTATAAGAATGTTGTTGTGAGATTTTACTATGTCTTATTAAATGACTAAGACAATGAACTAAAACTAAATTAAGCTCCGTGTGGTGTCGGACGTAAACAATTGCACCACCCTATATCTTCTATTGGGTGTCGTAAAAGGCGACTAAGGGATTCACCAGAGGATGGGCAGCAGCGTTCTCTGAGTATTTAACCAACTAACTGTGATCGCCAACCCGTAGGCCAAGCGTGGCGATTATGGCATATCCCCCCATGCTACTTGGAGGAGGCCAATATCCAGCAGTGGACGACTTTCGGCTGAAATGATGATGATGATGATGATGAATGAACTAAAACCCTTATTTCCATTCTCTAGGAAATCATTGCCTGATTGACCTCTCAGATGGTGGCATGCAGTGGTCACGTGCCGCCATGTGCACGGGGAAGCTGCACCGAAAAACAAAAAAACAAAGTCTCCCTCGAGACGTGCCTTACAAGCGTAGCAGATGGCTCCAGAGGCATAATACATTCCGGAATCCCTGCTTATTATGCTGAACATGGCCACCGGGGGAGTTTTAAGGCGTAAAAATCCCACACAACCTGGCCTCCGTCCATGAAGTCGGCAGCTTTTTGAACGATTCATTGACGCAGCAAAAAAAAAGGAGACCTTTGCCAGTGCCTGCAGTGGTATAGGTACTTTAAGCTAAAAGGTACTTACCTAAATGGGAAGCTGTTTCACCTGCGCACGGTATAATAAGATGTTTCACCAGGTATTCTCTTCCCGCAATGACAGCGCGATGTCTCCAAGCTACGTCACGATCAGTGCTGCCATTGATTGATATCTTCAATATACTTAAGGAGATTTTTGTTCATAATGAATATAAAATAAATTCCTAACTAGCCTAACTATTTGTTATCTCGTGTTATTCATCTGATTAGCTAATAAAGGAAACTATATTAAATTACTAGTTCAAAAGTGATTCTTTATAGAAGAAAGTAAATGAAAAAATGCATTTTGGTCGGGTAATTTATTTTCACAAAGTGGCAGCACATCAAACTGACAAGTGTCACGCTAACAGCCCGCTATTGGCTCCACGGCCGATGACGTAGTACGGAGGCAATCACGTGGCCTAGCTGTCACGGGAAGAGACTACCTGGTGTTATTATACCATGCACCTGCGTATACAAATCACCAATCCGGCCATAATTTGATGTCTATTGGAAAGGTCTAAGTTCATTAGTGGAAAGGCTTCATACATTTTTAAAGTACAAACATCTTACTAAATGTGAGCAGCCGAGTATGAAGCTAAGTTGCGTGCTATAAAAAGAAGTAGAAGCCCATGTTCCTAACTGTGCAGGCTTAGTTATACATTTTTAAAATGGTTGCTTACTAACTCCAAGTAGGTTTTTATCCTTTTGGTTCAGTGCAGAGAGACATGGACGCTAACTGTAACGTTTTATTCTGACTAGTGTTGTATTCCAAAATTCGGGACGAAAGGCAAAAGTAACCGGGATACCTATTGGTTTTTAATTTGGGACATAAAAAAAAACATGGATTTTTATAATCGTCATTTTTATTATTATTTTGCAAGAGATCACATCAACTTAAACCTAAATAAACCTATTTAGTTTTATTATAAAATAATAAAATTTTATAAAAAACATTCCTCCCCTTTTGGGGGAGGCCTATGTCCAGTAGTGGACGTTTTTGGCTGAAATGATCATCAACTCAGCCTATCACAGTCCACTGCTGGACATAGGCCTCTCCCAAGTTGCGCCACAACGCTCGGTCCTCTGCCTTCCGCATCCAGTCCCCCCCAGCCACGTTCTTTAGGTCGTCGGTCCACCTGGCAGGGGGACGCCCTACGCTGCGTTTGCCGATTCGCGGTCTCCACTAAAGGACTCGTCTGCTCCAACGGCCATCGGTCCTTCGACAGACATGGCCAGCCCACTGCCACTTCAGCTTACTGATCCTACAAGCTATGTCGGTCACTCCGGCTGAAATGATGATGATGATAAAAACATTGTTTTGTTAGATTTTACTGCTTTTAGGAGTGCTTAATTTTTTATTGCGTAGTTATAAAATTCACTACAAGACAATTTGAAGTTGGTCTTTATCTGTATCTCTGCTTTCCTTTCACGTGCTCGAGAGATAATCGGTTTCGTCTGTCGGACCAAACGATATTTGCTTAAAAAAAGGTCCTTGCTACCCTTTTTTGATGAACAAAGTCTGAATAACCCAAAATTGGAACATCATCCCGATCATGAGTAAATCGGGACGTGTCCACGGACCCCTGGATATAATGACGTCCCGCGCAAATCGGGACACCTAGTAACGCTAATTTCTGACATACCTTTTAAATTAAATCGAGTGGAAGCCTTTAGAGTAAATCAGGAATATAATAGGAAGCCGTTGTTTAAGTTCTACATACCACTGTTTTACTTTTTGTATTGAAGCACAGAGCATCAACTTTAGCTTTTGTTTCAGACAGGTATGGTTATTTTATTAGCTATAAATTAGTAGGTACTTGTTTATTTCTAGCAGTAACATGCAATGCTGAATTGATTACTAGCTACAGAAAATGATGAAGAAAGAAGAATGCACGTATAAAATTAGTATATAATACACGTACGATAACAAAAATAATTGGCCACTTGTTAATTACTAAAACAAGTAGGTATTGTTATAAGCCTTCCTGACTCCGCTAAAATGTGCCGCAAGATAAAATCAAACTAATTACTAAGGGTATCCTACTGAGCTCAAGATGGGGTCTTTAAAATACTGCAAGTCATTGCTTCCCAACAGCCTTTGTGAACAATAGGTATTTGTGTCACGATTTTATCCATCAAGGCTAAGTCGCTGTTTTGTCGAGGAATAACAAACAGATTAAGGTGTAGATATTTTAAATAAATAGATTAAGGATTAGTCGCCATTCAATATACCTACCACAGTGGGTGAGCGATCGGTTTCTGTGCAAGATTAGATTAGATTATTTTATTAGTAACAATAATTAATTATTACACGTCATTACAACTTTCATGAAATAAAAAAACATTTTGGTAGTCAAATGAAATATAAAATTGATAGTAAATAATAAAATTATAAAAATGAAAATTAAAAAGAGGATGTCATTGTAGTAGCATAGGAATGAATTCTTCGACGCTGTAAAGAGCCATTGCTATAAAAAAGGACAACTTTATTTTTTTAAACTGGCAGTCTTAGTCTTACCGGCAAAGGGTCATAGGTTTGATTCCTGTACGGAACAAATATTTGTATGGCTTGTACATAGTTTTTCCGGATTTAAGAGGTCTTTCCAGTTTCGCAGCCGTCTTGCTCCTAATTTTTGACCTTTTTTAAAAATTAAAAAGATTTAAAGCGATATTGACATTTTTGTTAATACAAGTGCATCCTTATGAGTTTATGAGGAAATGCGGGTGGTCTTTCGTACAGACGTAAGTGTTTTCTCTCGGCTCGGTACCGCCTCGGATTCGGCACGCATCCGCGTGTTGGTTGACACAGAGGTTATTGCAATTTTGAGTTCTACGCTAATTTTAACAAAGCTTATTCTGAAATCTACTAGCAAGCGTCGCCTAAGCGCATTGCCACGCATGCATTTCGGGTACCCCGCTCCACTCTTGCTTCTTGGCACTCCTTGCATCGTAGTTAACGCTGTCCGGTTGCTACGCGGTTGCGGCGTGTAATCGGTGTAAAAGCGTAGTCATATAATCACGACCCAAATCTTCTCATTCAAAAAAAAATACAAGCCTAGCATATTGACAGTACTAATGGGCATATTTTACTTTGGCAGCTAATGGGGCGAATAAGCATTATACTTTGCAGGACTGCTAATCGACTGACAGTGTTGTGGTTGTACCGATTGAAATCCATTGGCTACTATGTCAATAGAAGATTAAGTTATCTGTACGGTGCAGCCGTACCTAAATAGCAACTTAAGCAACTCTTTTATAACACGCGGTAAACCCGCGTCATAACTTCAGTCGTAAGTCGTAACGGAACCAAGACACGGGCTCCACCAAACAAGCTCCGCGGTCATATATCAGTGCAAATATATCCTTTATAATTAAGTCTATCGGTCTTTTATTTGTGGGTCTCAACGTACGCCCAACATTATCAAAGCTTTTAGTTAGAGCATAATCTAAACTTTCGTTTATTTGTAAAAGTACAGAAAAGAAGTAGGTAATAAGCGTAATCACTAACATCATCTTCTGAAAAAACTTTTGAATTTGGGACAAACAGCAGCTGCTATAAGTTAAGCAATAAAATCTGCTGAGTTGTTCTGAAACATTTTTATTTCAGCCGATTTTCGCAACATGTGAGAGGGTAGCTTCGTCATCAGGAATTTTATATAAATCCTTCAGTCACGCATGAAAATTCAGTAATCGGTTTACACAAGAACCAGAACAACACGATTTGCAAAAAAAAATCTTAAAGTCATCATCATCATCATCCTCAGAGCCTTTTCCCAACTATGTTGGGGTTGGCTTCCAGTCTAACCAGATGCGGCTGAACATCAGTATTTTATACGGAGCGACTGCCCTCAGACCCCCCCGCAACCCAGATACTGGGTAATACCGACTTTCGGAGGAGCCAGTAGACTTTTTGGGCTTCTGACTACCCGTAACGACTGCCATAGATGTTCATATGGCAACCGGGACCGACAGCATAATGTGCTTTCCGAGGCACGGAGGGGTGTGCAACGAAATGGTCACCCATCCACGGACTGACCGCGGCAAGTGTAGCCTAACCTCGCAGAGAGCCCCTCAAACATTTTTCTTAAAGTATTTTCTCACAATCACATCTTACTTATTTTAACCTTTTCACCGCCAATGACACCTATAGAAGACAAATTATTTCGTGTCCTCAGCGCCACGAATTTATTAATTTGTACTAACGTCAATACAATATTTGTCTTCTATAAAAGACTGAGCTGAGGGCACGAAAACCTTTACGATACCGTGGCGGTGAAAAGGCTAAAAAATCATACTTAAAAGTATTCACAAGAAAATCTTTTACAGAAAAAAGAAGGAGAAAAATAAACAAAACAACTAAAATATAATTAATTAATTAATTAATTATGATACTTTATTGTATACACAAATACACATTAATATTACAATAGGAAAGCTTATGTACATCGGCTAGCTTAACTCAAAAAAAAAAAAAAAAAAAAAAAAAAAAAAAAAAAAAAAAAAAAAAATAATAATAATAATGATATATAATATAAATGTGTGTTTATAAAATTTATTAACAGTAACTGACTTTTCAAAGGTTTCGTTATCAGAAAACTAATATCTGCGATCACTCATACATTGATTGAAGCTCATTCTCAATTACTTGATTTCTTTTGTTAAGTAAATCATTATTTTAAATTAATGTAACACTATGTCACAGAATATCTAATAGTACTAACGAATGTATCGTACAAATTAATAATGAGGCTTTAAACTTGCTGAGTACGTACCTATATAAAAAGAAAATTTTGGACCACAGAGAATTACCGTGACGCTCGCCTCAGGCAATACAAAATTTGTGGTAAGTAAATGTTATTCATTGTACAAGAGTAAAGTACGCAGCCATTTCCTTTGATAACGTAAAAATTAAACAAATATACTCATTATTTAAATAGTCTAAGGGTGGTGTTCATCAACGTTAATTCTCTGATTAAACAACCGATTACTCGAAAAATGTGTTAGAATTTTAGGTAAACGGTCGCTTAACCAAAGAATTATCAATTATTAATAATTATTAAGTAGGACTTTTAGGACTACTTGATCGAAAAGGTTGCTTGGTTGTTTCTCTACACCTAATAGTTTAGGACTTTGCCTTCGAGCCCTATTTTCAAAACTCATTCTGTATAAAACTATCTGTAACCATGGACGAATAAAAAAGTGGACGGAGTCTCGCTAAACAATAAGTAAAGCATCCATAATAAGACGGCTTGCTTAAAAGTACGGGCTGGCACGCACACATTCACATCCATAGTATGCCAAAAAGCCGCAAATTACGCAAAAAATCTAGTGTGACGGTAGTCATTGTTGTAGTGTCAGAAATAAAATAACAGCCTCTTTATTCTGTTGTAGACTTGTTTTTATCCTCTTTTAATATATCAACATCTGTCTATCGCTCTAAGGTTTGCTGTAAGAAAACTCATTTTTGAGGTAAACTCGCCGATGTACATAAGCTTTCCTATTGTAATATTAATGTGTATTTGTGTGTACAATAAAGTATTGGAGTTAGATGTTAGCCACAAGAAAAATAAAAAATAAACTTTATAACAAAAAATTGAACCGACGAAAACAGAAACTGATTAGCGAAAAATAAAATGAAGCTTTTAGTCTTAATTACTATTCTCCTAACTAAACTAATGTAAATAACTAATTATGAGTCAGCGCCAAACAAACAATCAACAAAGATCATTAGATTACTTTAAAGAAATAATAAAAACAAAATAACATCAAATAGGTACAACGAAATTTTCAACGATAAACAATAACTTTCCAAAAATGCGTTCTCCGCTCTACCGCCGACTCATAATTAGTTATTTACATTAGTTTAGTTAGGAGAATAGTTATTAAGACTAAAAGCTTCATTTTATTTACATTATTATATTACATTGCTTTTCAGTTTCTGTTTTCGTTGGTTAAATTTTTTGTTAAAAAGTTTTATTGATAAATTATTTATATAAGCCCTCAAAAAACTTTGAATTGCCTATTCATACCACTGTCTACATAGGCAGTATAGACAACTATTAATGAAAAAGTTAAAATTGGTCCGATTTCGGAGGAGAGAATAGTCGAGAGCCAAACTGCGAATGATGCCATTTTTACTAAGGCTATTTAGTCGGAACTGCAGTTGTCCTCTTCGCACTTACTTGAGATAAAGCGACAGCGATAGTTTCTTCAAATACCTAACTTTCAAAAGTCTCCCTGCCCGCATTAATTACTTATAATTAAAAGCATTAAATATATGTGTGCCATGTGTGTGTTAAGTGTTGTTAGTAGTGTTTTATGTGTATATAATGGTATAATGGTACATATTACTTCACTTAAGAACTTCTTTATTTTTTAATCTCTATCCAAGTTCACTCCAGACAAAAATAAAAGTAATAAATAAACCAACTGCTTAAACTATTGAATGAACTAAAAAGGTAAAAATAATATGCAGTGAATATAGTTGAATAGTAAAAACATTAACAGAACTAAACAAAAATCGTCAAACGTCATTTCTTTAAGTATATCCAGGAAACCACTCGCACTCCTATCACTCCTATCCTATCATACATAAATTATTATGTTGCAATAAAAAAACGGTAATTTTTTTGGATCAATTCCTACAAAAAGCGTTTCAAAAGTTTGTTGAAAAGCTTTTTACCGAAACCGCCTGTCCGGATGAGGTTAAACTTGATTGTAATAATGAAACATGGCGCCGAGTAGCAATAACAAACTTTTTAATATCATCACGCTTTTTATCCATTGTAAAACTTTTCTTTTATCCCATGCTTTATGGCTTTGGTATTAAAATAACTCCCTCTTTACTTCTTACTGGTCAAGCAAGTCTCTGAAGGATAAAATCCGTAACGAGTTTATCCGGAAAATAACAGGAAGTGATCCACAAATCTTGTAGGATCAGTAAGCTGAAGTGGCAATGGGTTGGCCATGTCTGTCGAAGTACCGATACCCGTTGGAGCAGACAAGTCCTTGAGTGGAGATCGCGAATCAATAAACGCAGAGTAGGGCGCCCCCCAGCCAGGTGGACCGATGACCCGAAGAAGGTAGCTGAGAGTACTGGATGCGGAAAGCGGAGGACCGAGTATTGTGGTGCAACTTGGGAGAGTCCTATGTCCAGCAGTGGACTGCGATAGGCTGAATTGATAAAAGTGTCTGAAAAAATTTAGTTATTACCTACTTGTTTTTTTTCTGTCTTGGGTATGTTCCGTTACATTTTAACAGGCAAAAACACAAATAAACAACTTCAAAAAATCTCAAATGTACAAATGCCCAACCCGGAACGTGGGCCATACAAATATTTGTTCCATACAAAAATCTTACCCCTTACAGCTAAAATCAAATATAATTGGTTGGTCTTGGTACAAACCAATCCTACAAAGATAGTTGTGCCAAACTGTAGAACTACCCTTTACCACAGAAATTGTATTCTTATGTGTATTTAAGTTTATAACAAAATACCTCAGACTCTAAGAGAATTACCCTTAAGATTATTTCGAGTAAAGTTAAAAAAATGGCTAACTGGATTGTTATTATAATGCATTCTTAGATTGAACATAACTAATAATATCACCTATCCTAAAAATTATTGTGTGCCCAAAATGGGCTGATTGATGTATCTAACACTATCATGTATGTATACCAACTGTAACCACTCAATCAGAAACAATAAATTTTACTTACTTACTTATGTACGTTCAATGTATCAATAAAAAGAAAAACTCACAATGTAGATCCCACAGCTGAAATGTACTCATTCCGTGCAAGTTGTGAGGGGCGATAAAGAGGGGCTCGTTATAAAGGTACTCGTAGACAATGGACTCAATCAGTTTGTGTCCATTAGCTTGCCACTTTCTATGCGGAGAGTACATGGAAACACGGTGTAGTAGGTATCCACGCAATCTATTTCTGTGAAATTCTGTGCTACTAAAAAGGTGATATATATATGTCGATACGAGAGTCAACAAATTGTTTACCATATTTCAACCCAACGTAGATTGCACTGCATCCGATCCGATTCCGCGACAGATTTTTTATATCGTAGGTATGTCTTTCAATGCGAGTCCGAATTTTCAAGAATTTGATTTCGGAGTAGGTAGTGCATATCAAGCGCGATTATACTTTAAAGCAACCCAAACATTGTACGTAACCAACAAAAAATTGTTTTGACCAAATCTTTCTGGGAACCCCTTGCAAAACAACCTCTTGTTTACCAGGAAATCATAAACCAATCAGATCCTTTAACACATGTGGGTTGCACGCACTTTTGCTCGTATCGAATTACGTAAACACTACGTCCTGAATTCCTGAACGAACAATAAAAAAATGTGTTTTATTATGATTTCAGACAGAGTGTGAAGTGTCAAAGGTCACATTATCATAATATGCGGTTTATGTCAGAAGACGTGACGGTCACTGGCCTTTTATGGTGTTGTAAATATGTTTTATTCAAATCCTACTAAAATTATAAATCCGAAAGCATGGATGTTTGTTTGTTCCGTTTGTTGTAAAGGCTAAACTGATTTTGATGAAATTTGGTAAGCAAGTAGAATACATCCTAGAGTAGATACCTATATAGTTACAGATAACGTCTTTCTGTGATAAACCAAATTAGATGCGAGCAAAGTCGCGGGCAAAGGCGAGTAGATAATAATTTCAAAATGATAGGCCTTGCTAGTTTTTCATTATTTAAATGTTACAAACCAACCTGTTAATTTAAAGTTCAATATTATGAGATTTATAGGCAGTTCCTGGATAAGTTTATTAAAATCACTTTCTGTAGACGAAAGTCAACAATTTGGACTGTAAAATAATAATGAAGTAATAATTTGAAAAGAGGAAACTTGTCATTCAGAGGGTTGAACAAAAATCATAACTTCTGAAAGCCTTTATAGCTGTTTTTCGATCGAGAGTGGAATTGAAATTATGTTATTAGAACTCGCCAATAGTAGTATATTTTTTAACCGACGAAAAAAAGGAGGAGGTTCTCAATTCGACGCGGATTTTTGTTTTTTTTAATTTCTTAAACGATATAATATTAATTTTTTTGAATTAGGTAAGTACTTAAGTGACAACAATTACCTATGATAAATAAAATGATTACTTAGATATGGTTGTTTTATTATTATTAATTTAAAGATAAGAAAAAAAAATCATTACTAAAATGATAACACGGTTTTGATTATCATTCGATTTTGGTTTTGACAATCAACCCATAAATATACATTTCGTAATATTAGTTTGAGTGGGTGTTTTTCCAGGAGATCCTTTTAATAAAAAACATACCTATTTAATTTAAGGAAACCGGTCGCAAATATCACCCTAAACTATTATGCATAGGTACTTACAAGTATATTGTTGATTAAATATTTATAATAAATTCAGGAGTACAACCGTATTTATTAAGGTTTGACAACGTTTATTTTCCTTTGAATTGTGGTTACTTGGCCACATTTGATGTACTGCTATTAAACCCCACATCGTGGTAGCTATTCAAACAAAAGACCACTCAACTACTAATAAACGTCTTCCGCAAAAAGGTACAATAAGTTTTCTTTTTGTTTTACTTTTTGTTCTGTTGAGGGCTTCTAACTAGAACCGAAAGAGCACAAACAAAAGGGAAAAGTTCAAAGACACTTAGGGGCCTATTACACACGCAGACTAGTTTTTGTGGCCCTAAGAACAAGTTACGATGTTTTTTCACTGTTTATTTTTCTAGACGATGAGTCAAGTTGGTAATCGATTGACTCAATCGTGAATTTTCTTTATAAAGATATTATCGAAAACCAATACAAAGAAAAATCTAAGCTAAGCTTTCTTTAGTTGCTTGAGATTACTTTTGATAAATTATAATTAATCACACTTACCTATATGACTGTCTTGAATTTTTGTTATTTATATTAATTCATCATTATATCAATATGAAGAGGCTAATATTAGGTAAAATTAAATTATGTATTTGCTCGAATATGGTTTTTTTACAGGGAGATTTATACGTAACAAAGAATTATTATTACAGCAGGATGCTGGATTCTTTCCTAAATATTTAAAGTACCTACTTTTTAACTATAATTTAAACTTACCCATCTACATACCTACGTCTTAATCTACATGAACACATAAAATGCAATATCTGTGAAAATGACAATGTAACACGTAAATTTTACGATTCATCCCATTAGTCGGAGTCTGATATAAAGTGGACATGATATTAAAATGTAGTATTATCTCTTTTTTATTATCACTCACGTCTCATCAGCGTTTAAGGTTGTGATTGTGACTACCAGGCCCCTCAGAAAGTATTGCGAAAAAAAGTTTTTATATATGAGAGACTGGCCAGTTATAATGTTTTTCGAAAATATGATTATTTATAAGTAAAAATAAGTAAGTTCCAATTTCAAAATTTCCCTCCACATTTTTTGCGAGTTAATTCAAAGTATTGTGTCTCACTGAAATATGGATCTGCGCCGGGAACATTTTAGAGCTATGATTTTATACGATTTCAAGTGTCGCCTGAAACCGGATGAATCGTACGATAGACTTCAAATGGCATTCATGGATGAAGGCCCTTCCAAGGCAACCGTGTATCGTTGGTATAACGAATTCAAGCGCGGTCGACCAACTTTGGGGGATGACGAAAGAAGCGGTCGCCCTTTGACGGCTGTTACCGAAGAAAACGTGCTAGCAGTGAAAAATTTAATCCAAGACAATAGGCGAATTACATATCAGGAGATTCAACACATATTGAAGATTGGATCGGGAACCGTTCACGAGATTCTACACAGCCATCTTCGCGTGAGGAGGATAGTATCACGCTGGGTGCCGCACAACCTCACCGATGCTCAGAAGCAGGCCCGGGTGGAATGGTGCCGTGATATGCTTAACAAATTTGAAGCAGGCTCGTCTCGGCGTGTTTACGACATCGTTACAGGTGATGAGTCCTGGATTTATCAATACGACCCAGAAACCAATCGCCAGTCGACTGTTTGGGTGTTTCAAAATGAGCCAACGCCTACCAAAGTGAAGCGATCTAGAAGCGGGGGTAAGATTTTGATCGCTAGCTTTTTTAATTTGACTGGCCACTTGGTATCAATTCCCTTACGGGATCAAAGAAGCATTAATGCCGAATGGTATACTACCAAATGTTTGCCAGAAGTTTTCTCTGTTATAAGCAACAAGCGACCAAACACAGGGCTCCGCGGGCTACTGCTCCATCACGACAATGCACCTGCGCACACCGCACTCAAAACGAGGGACTTCCTGGACAGCACGCCAGTCAAACTCCTGGGTCACCCTCCTTACAGCCCTGATCTAGCACCGTGTGACTTCTTTTTATTCCCAAAAATAAAAAATCAGCTCAAAGGGATACAATTTTCGTCGCCGGAAGATGCGCTGGCTGCGTTCGAGCAGGCTGTAAACGAGGTGTCTGCGGCGGACTGGAAAAAGTGTTTTGAAAACTGGTTTAGGCGCATGAATCTTTGTATAGAGGCTGGTGGAAAGTACTTTGAAAAGATTTGATAAAAATATATGTACGTATAGAACAATTTTTTTTAGTTTCGCAAAACTTTCTGAGTGTCCCACGTATGTGACATTTGAGAGGTTAAATTGTGGGATGGAAAAATCGTCATGAGATCACCCGTATTAGTATTTTCACCCTTTTATTTGCAACAAAGTTGACATACCTAATACCTACTAAACTTGTTTTATTATAATGTGTAGTGATCGCGGAAACCTAAGAAATTATTATCCCTAAAACCCTTCCAACTTTTGTTACTTTTACTACATGGCCATTTAGTACCGTAAATCAAATATGTAATTAGTTAAAGCTTCAGCCACATTAGTTGGTAACTATTAAACTTAATTTTCTTTGGTATCTGTGAAATTTTCCTAATTAGTTACTTGTTAAGATATCGATTCTAAAAAGTCGACGATAACTTTGAAATTCGAGTGTATATTTAAAGTTAAAACACAGGCGGGCGTAAAATAT
Organism: Asteroscopus sphinx; assembly: GCA_949699075.1. Lineage (NCBI taxonomy): Eukaryota > Metazoa > Arthropoda > Insecta > Lepidoptera > Noctuidae > Asteroscopus > Asteroscopus sphinx. Next base: position 19,618,940 of record OX453005.1, read on the forward strand.
TTAGAATCAAACGAATTCTTGTTGGCCAATCTTCCGCAACTTTCTTTGAGTGGCTGCACTTTCTGTTATTTTTACTTTCAGAAATAATTTTAGCCTTCGAGGTACAACATAAGGTCGGTATATTCATCTACTGGATTTTTTCCTTGTAGAACCTTTCTATCAGAGTAATATCCGATTCGATTGGGAACTTTTCGAGGTTACTCGGCGCGATAACTTTCTCCAATAATTTTTGTACGAAATTACTGGAACGTATGATTAAGACATTAACGGATTTAGAAACTTATTATCGCAATTATGGAGTTTTGTAAATGACAGGGCAAAACATAGTCAAAGACAGCCAAGTCCTCTCGAGAGTTCTGCGTTAAATTCTAATTTACTTTTGTTGAACAATATTACTATTGTTACAACAATTGCTTGATTTTCAAGAACACTCTATCAACTCTGGACATTCACTACTTATATTCCAACGTCTCCAACCACTAAAATATAAATTATTTTGAATTTATGATTTATTAACAATAAGAACTGTTAAAGCTGATTCCAGCCGATACAAAACCTTTTTACAGCTTTCTAAGGAACGTTGGCTCAAAATATTTTGTTGATGACTGTTGAGTCATCCTACTCAACAGCACCATCAAGACCAAGAGGAGAGGGGCAAGTGGCGCGTCATCAGCTCCACCGCCACCCGCGCGCCCACTCATACCACCAGTCAGCTGTTGCACCCTAGCAAGCACGGCCGCGCTCTCGCATATTAACATCTCATTCATTGTTTTTACCGATTGACCGTTATGTACATGTTTTAATCCATATATATCATTATAGTCATTTTATACAGTCCGCTATATTTTCATTTCTCTTCCACCACGAGCTACCGTCGCGTTCAATGACACAGAAGGCTTTGAAAATACTATGACTTTGAAATAGACGAGGATGAACAAGAAGATTGAGTTAAGACTGATTTAAAGTACCTGGGAGAAAACGAAAGGAAATAATAAGATGAGACAATGATTATAACTTATAAGACATTAGTCTTTTGGTAAAAAATATTTTAAGAGGGTAAGAAAGAATGGCTTCATAAACACAGAATGTTAGTCTTTTTGGAAAATTTAGTTTTCGTAGTTAGGAAATATGATTAAAACTCATATTGTCATATAATGACATGTTTGCAGCAAATCCTTGAACAAACTAATTAAGTTGGCGCCGTAATTTTGAAACACGATTTACTTAAAATGGCTCCCGTGTAGGTTAACATACTATTGCTTATCAACATTATGCTTTTTATCATATTATAACATTAAGGGGCTCGTGGCTAAGTAGCAACCGTGTGGATTGTACGATCTGCAAAGTTAAGCTGCACTAGCCACGGTCAGTCTGTGGATGGGTGACCGTTTCGTTACACATAGAGACCCCTTCGTGCCTCGGAGAGCACGTAAAGCCGTCGGTCCTGCGCCTGATCTCTCTCCGGTCGTGTCGAATTGCCGTCCCATCGGATTATGAGAGTGAGGGAATACTGCCGTGTCACTCGCAGGTCTGTTATCTTAAGATACACGAGTTACGCGTAACAGGTCTAAATCGTATTTTTTCATGATCCTCTATCACCCAGTAAAATAATATTTTAATTAACTATTACCAATTAGTCACAATTGCCTATCACCTAACTCTTGAAACTATGATTTTGCCATTGTTAATTATGGTAAAATACTGTATCTTAAGTTACATCAATTACGCGTGATAAGTTGCGAGCGCATCGAGCAAATCCTAACTCTGCTAACTACTAAATACAGTATTTATCCGTGACTGTAGTGCACGTATTAACTGATGATGATGTGGATATTATGAGAGCTTCATTAACAAACATGGTTCTAAAAGTAATAGCCCACGGCACCATGATAGTATTTATGGACCAGCTGAAGAAAAATAACTACCTTTCTGAAATCAATAAAAAAATCGCGGTCGAATATGCAGGAGTAATGTTCACAAACCTATTTTTGTTGGTTAGTATATCAGCTTGATGTATCTCATTTACCGGGTTTTTGAAAAGTGTACGTACTTGAAAATAATTTCCAAAAGCTTTCAAAATACGCACTGTCTGTGGTTGGATTTCCACTGGTTATTTTATGAAAATGTGTGTTAATCAATTATTATTTTAGTACACAGGAAATTAAAGTAAATAGGTCCTAAACAAGGCAATGAAAAGCCAACTGGCACCCTCAATTATGGATGTCAGTCATGGTTTCAGAATTTTAGATAATTTCAGAACGCGCGAATTGTGCTTAGATAAAACCAAACAGTTTTTGGTATCTTCGTTGGTAATTTTTACTGTTTGACGTTTATTCAATAACTACAAAATTTGTATAAATAAGTGCAGTTATAAATGCAGTTTATGACGATACCCTTCAATCAGCAGTCGACTTAGACCCAAAAAACTGCCACCATTACCTTATTTTCAAAATAATCACCTTATGTTGCTTCGAGGCTAGTAGTTCTGGTCTATACTTTTCTTTTAAGTATTTTTGGTCTTACTATTCTGTTGTCTTAGCTGGACCCTAGTTTCATTTATGACAACTAATTTGCGTAAAATTTCTAATATATCGGCATCAAACGAAATAAAAATTTGCGTGAAGTGCTTAGCCGGTTGTGTTTTTGTTCGACTCAAAAGGGCATCGGTATCTTTCTCTTAGATACCCTGGGAAATCAGAATTTATGGCAATATTGCTTCCTTGTCATTTTTTAAAAACATCTATTACCTAGCTATCTCTTTAATATTTCATTATTGATTTCCTACCATCAGATTCAATATATTTTCGGTGTTTTGTGCTATAGTGGAAGTTGAAGGCTATTTACAGTAGAGGACATATTCAACGCTCTGTCTACTGGGATTTAATTCAGCTAACTGATTTTTAACTACAGCATCGGATGCAATAGATTCTCCTTATTCCGACACTATGTAGTTTTGTGCTACTTTGGTCAAAATTAAAGACGGACACGTACTGACAGCGCATTGTTGAGATTTTTTTTTTCGAATGCAAGAAATTCATCACCTGGCTCTGATGAAATCCTTCTAAGTCTGGAAGAAAAAGTAATACAACAAATAAATTGAGCGTAAAATCATCTGAAGGGTTGACGATTACAATGAGATCAAAAGCCGAAGTAGAAAATTTATTCTATAAACATCCTTCAGTTTTATCACAAATATTTAAATAATGGTTTTATTTCCTTACATGATTTATATTGAGGAAAAACAAAGAAATATGTTTTTCTCCCTCCTCCTCCTTCTAAGCAAGAAAACAAGACGAAAATATATTTCAAATTAAATTAAATTAAATTATTTATTCATACAAAAACCTTTTGTAGAACACTGAGTTATTATGGTACACATAGAAATAGTTGCAATACAAACAATAAACATTTTTACAACCAGGATACAACAGTCAAAAGGTAAGAGCAATTAGTGAAACCCTGCCTCGTAAACTAGGATACATTAGCACAAAGCATTTCGATTGCATTATTATTTTTATATAAGACCGCGAACTTTTCAATCCACGTATTTAGACATTAAGAATAGTTGAATTTTGAAGATGCTCAACTTACATAGTCGTCAAGAAATCATACGATGAAAAATTATTATTATTATTATAATAGTATTGCAAAAGTGTGGACTAAGGCGAAAGAGTGTAAGTGCAAGAAAGAAAGCAGACTTAGATGCAGATGTAGATTTAGATTTAGATAAGATCTTACATATCTAGGATATAGTTTTTTTTGTATCTAAAATAATTTCGATAATAGGTACTAAGTTCTCATTCCAATTTTTATGTTAGTTATGAAGTTTATTAAGTTAATTTGTTTTAAAAGCTATTCAATCTTGGTTAGAAGAAGTCAGAGTTTTCGTTTTACGTTTTGACTCATTAAAAAGGATATTTTAATGCATTTAAAAATTTGAATTTTTCTAGATAAGTCATAAGTCATTTTCATTTATTTAGATGAGTACTATTTTTTCTATTCCTTTATAAACTAATTTAATTTAATACTAAACAATCAGCCAGACAAAGTTTAGTCAAAGATACCTGTGTTTAGCAAAACATTCCATATTACACTTGTTGCGGCTAAGTCACGTATCTTAAGATACAGAGCACCGCGTGACAACCAATGTATAGAGAGCTTGTTACACCTATCTCTGTTATAGCTAATAACTCTGAAAATTTCGAAGTTTTCAAAAATCTATAAATTGCCCGGTTTTCCTCAGACTTTAATACAACCAATTATGTAAAAATATTTCTCGAAAGGTTTGAAACATTTAAGATAATCGTAATTATCTGTAAAAAACTTTAAACGGTGATATCTCAAAACTATGTTTCGTGAGATACAAGAGATAGGCCTGACACGGCAGAATAGAGAGTGCACTTGTGTTTGCGCACACATTTATGCACTATAATATGTCCCGCACAGATGGCTAGTCTCCATTGAGATAGGCCGCCGTGACCGAAATTCGGTCGGGAGGACATTATTATTGCTTATCAGTATCCATCGAAACAATGTTTTTGTTCAAAATAGGATCATTATAAAACCGAATCCCACGTTTTAATTTTTTTTTGTGAATGGTTTCGGTTTTGTAGACGTATTAACTATTCCAGATTCGCGAATTTCATTAAACTTCGATTTCATTCTCATTATCCTAGAGTGAAGACAGTATTAACCATAAAGGTATTATAGAAATGTCTTTGGTATTAACAGGACTTTTAATCAATTCTTACTAATATTATAAATGCGATGCGTCTGTCTATCTGTTTGGTACGTTTTTGATGAAACTTAGCAGAGATAGTCTGGAACCCGGAAAAGACAAGATATTTTTATGCCGGGAAGTTAATCAGTGCTCGATGGATGCGCGATACCACTCGGCATAATATGTACTAGGGAGTCATAAACGTACACTAATATTATAAATGCAAAAGTTTGTGACTTTGTTACTTTTGGGATGCGTGATAAACGACAACAAGCGGGCGAAGCCGCGGCCGCCCTCTAGTGTCTTTACAAAATCTCTTTGAAAAAAATATCAAAGAATTTTACAATGAAAAATATGTAATACAACTTAGTAACGAAATGATATGATTACCTATAGCTTTTTCCAGTTTCCAGTTTCCATTACTAAATGCAACGTAATCACGCATAATAACATATTCCAAAGATCTTCTAGTTTCGTATTTCGAAACCTAAGAAAACCTTCAGAATAAATAATGCTTCTATTATACGTAGGCCCTACAAGCCTAGTAAAACGTAATAGCTGATAAATGTGACTACACGGTCACGTTTGCCGAGCTCGTATGTCATGTGATTCAGTACCGTGAAAATGTTTATTGGTCCCTATTCTGTTGAATACCGACTAAACTTGACTAAAATAAAACAACTAATAAAATCAATCTATTATTTTAATGCATTTAACGCAAGGGGCGCGAAATCTTAAGTTATGAATTGCAGAAAGAAAAATTCGCTCACGAGCGAGTTTCGAACTGTTACTTGTTACTTCTATAGATTTTCTTTCCACAATTTATATTTTTGTTTATGAGTATGATATACTATTATATATTTCACTTGTAGATAAAATAAGCAAGGGGTGGAAGTAATATTAGGGCTGGAAAATTACGTGGAAATGTTTGAATACCTACCAAACAACAATAAGTTTGAATGACTTTTCTGAATATGATGCTGGCTAAAAAACGCTAGTGTTAACATATTAAATAACTGAACTCTAAAACTTTTTTTTGCCTGTTAGTAAAAGACAGCAATATTTTTTAATTTCGTTTAGTCGGTGCCCCTACAGAATCGGTGCCATTAGCTGGCTCCTTATTCAAAGGAACAAGGGTCACGGAATCAATATTCGACGTTCTGAGCGCGGCTTATAGCTCTCCATACTAAAAAGGCGACGGAGGCAAAGTTGCGGTGTCGCTGAGTCGTCTGTCTACTTATACATTTTTCTTAGAATATATTTAGTTTTTTTGGTTTTAGAACTAATTTTTCCCAAGTACTCAGTAGTTCAGTTTTTGTGAGAAACTTAAAGTTATATTAGAATAATTCAGTAAGAAGTTTATTCTTGATGATTTTAAGATTACCTACGGATAATGCAAATACTTGTCTTTCTTTTGGTCTGAGATACTTAAATCTTGACGCTTACTTTTTTATTCCTTTGATTGTTGATAAAATACTCATAGTGCCTACAAAATTTGTTTAGTTTTTTTTATAAAGTCTCATTTTAGAGAAGTAGGTAAGCTGATTTTTTCCGGTAGGTATATTGGCCGGAAAATTGCCGTCGAAATAGTAGATTGTTATACAAGGGTCATCATTCATCATTTCAGCCGAAAGACGTCCACTGCTGGACATAGGCCTCCCCCAAGCATCGCCACAACGACCGTTCCTGTGCCTTCCGCATCCAGCGGATTCCCGCGACCTTCACCAGGTCGTCGGTCCACCTTGTGGGGGGCCTACCCACGCTGCGCCTTCCAGTACGCGGTTGCCACTCCAGAACTTTACTGCCCCATCGGCCATCCGTTCTGCGAGCAATGTGCCCCGCCCACTGCCACTTAAGTTTGGCAATTCTTCGGGCTATGTCGGTTACTTTCGTTCTCCTGCGAATCTCCTCATTTCTGATTCGATCACGCAGGGACACTCCGAGCATAGCCCTCTCCATTGCCCTTTGAGCCTTCTTATCAGGCCCATTGTGAGCGACCACGTTTCAGTACCGTAAGTAATTACTGGCAAAACACACACTGGTCAAAGACTTTCGTCTTGAGACACTGCGGTATTTTGGACGAGAAGATATTGCGTAGCTTCCCGAACGCTGCCCAACCGAGTCGGATTCGACGATTAACCTCTTTCTCGAAGTTGGACTTACCTAGCTGGACAGTTTGTCTTAGGTATACATAATCGTCAACAACTTCGAGTGTAGATTCTCCGATGTTTACGGGAATGGGTGCTATATGGGAATTCGACATAACCTTTGTCTTGTCCATATATACATACAATACAAGGGTCGAAAGGAATCAATTCCCATACGAGGTACCTATTTAGACGCCCGAGCGCAGCGAGGTCGGCTATAGTTCGAGTAGGAATTGATGACTTTCACCCGTGTTAAACACTCTATTTTTCATTTCGAATCTAGGGAAAGTGAAAACAATTCAGAATCGCTTTAACTAGTCTATAAAACCGAGATTTTGAATTTTGGTACAGCTTAAGCTACGTCTCCTGCGACCATATTTTTGTTATTTCTAACATCTAACATGTTTTTCTAACAAAATGGGGGCGTGGCCCATGTTTGGCTACATTTGATTGGCCTAAACAAAATGTTAGCATGTTTTGTTAGATTTTGGTCACAGGAGACCCAGCTTTACAGAGTTAGTATCCCGCCAAATTATAGTAGTCTTTTTTAAATTTTTAATATGGAACACACCGCGTCCCCGCCGGCGGGCCGTCTCGCTTAATATAATAGGTTTTTTTTTTCATTCTCACTGGCTCACAAGACCGCAGCATTATTATTTTTATTTTATCGTTTTTTTTCTTAATTATGTAAACATTTCCGTAGCCGACTACCTAACCATGTATTGTTCTATTTTTAAAATTCATTCCCGCCCTAGAGAGGAAAGCAATTACTATGAGTCTTTCCTGCCCTAGAGAGGGAAGCAGCGTCTTCCACCCGCTACTCGGATCAAACAAACACTACTTTCCGGTTTAAGAAACGGTTAGGTATTTTGTAGGTTAAAATATCATGGAATCTAGTGTACACGTCAGAATAAAGCATGTTGTTACCACTATAATAATCAGCCCATTACTGTCCCACTGCTGGACACGAGCCACCTCTCAGAATGAGAAGTGCCACTTTTGTCCACCACGCCAGTCTATTGCGGGTTGATGAAGTCTCACACCATCGAGAACTTTATAGAGCACCTTTAATTGTTACTTTCGTAGATGTCGATTTTTATCTGCACATTAATTTGAAAAATCAGAGGTGCCAGTTGGATCCTCCTGCATGCAAGGCAAGCATCCAACCACGAGTCGACCTAATATAACAGCTTACATCAGCTCAGCATCAGCAGCTTACTTACATAGTCGACAGAATAGATAATGCATGTGAATAGCAAAATAGATATAAAGCTACTGCATAAATATCACCATCTGCATCGCCTTGAGCGATAAGACCGCCCATTGTACATGTCTTTTAAATAAGTCATATATGTTACTATTTTCTTTTGTGTACAGTAAAGAGTATTTGTAATTTTTATTTATTGTATTGTATAAACATAAAAAAAAATGTGGTAAAAGTACTAGTAACATTTTAACGGTTTGCCAAACAACAAGCATCAAATCACGTTCTTGATTACATTTAAATTAAAATAAGGATATTAACATAGTGCTTCTAGTCTTTCACTATTAGGCACAGACATAGTAAAAAATATAGACTAAGTGCTGCGCACAACCATAGTGAAGCCAACAAAAACCGTGCTCCTTCATGTATAACCAGTGCTCACGCACACACATGCACCTGAAGGATATTTGTTTTCGCGATGCTTAATGGAAGATGCCGCGACATGTGAACTGAGAGGGGTGAGCACGGTTTAAGGTGCATGTGTGTGCGTGAGCACTGGTTGTATATGAAGGAGCACGGTTTTTGTTGGCTTCACTATTATGGTTGTTCGCAGCACTTAGTCTCTATTTTTTACTATGTCTGTGCTATTGGGTTAACTATTGTTTTTAAAGCCAAACCAAAAGGTGTTTTTTTTATCTGTCTGGAATTTTGGAAAAAATACAGAATAATATACAGCAGATAAACAGATAAACATTTTATTGATAATCAGTTAAAATTATACGTCACAATTTATAGATAAGTACCTACATTTTTCATTTCATACATTTCAGATTGTAAGAGAATGAACGAAAGACCTCAGAAACCCCAATTAGAATATTATGATTACTATACCATGCATCGTCGGAGGGGGAGTTACAGAAGATGGTAACAATTATGGATGGTGCTTTGAAGAGTAAAGGAATGAAAGTTAATGTTAGTAAGACAAAAGTTTTGGTTTTTGAAAAGGAAGAAGTTATGACAGAGTGCAATATTTTGATAGGTGACGAAAAGGTGGAACAAGTGAAAGATTTTGTATACCTGGGTTCCATGTTTACGAGAGATGGTAAGCATGTGAAGGACATTGAAAGGAGAGTGAGTGCTGGTAATCAGGTGAATGGGGCACTACACACCTTCATGAACAGCCGCAAAGTGTCGGAAAAGGCACGGCTGGCTGTTCATGGGGGAGTGTTAGTGCCTACACTTATGTATGGTAGTGAAAGTTGGGTATGGCAGAAGAAACATGAAAGCAGAATAAATGCAGTAGAAATGAGAGCTTTGAGAAGTATGTGTGGTGTAACTTTGAGAGATAAAGTAAGGAATAACATGATAAGGGAGCGTTGTGGAGTGAAAGAAGATGTAGTGACAAAGATTGAGAAAGGTATGTTAAGATGGTTTGGACATATAGAGAGGATGGACGAGAGGAGATTGACGAAACAAGTATACGAAGCGAGTGTGGATGGAAGAGTTGGAAGGGGACGACCTCGGCGAATGTATCGCGATCAAATCGCGGATGTTCTCAAAAAATGCCAGGTTAAGAGTTCTCTAAACCGACGAGCATGCATGACGAGGTTAATGGACGTAGATGAAGCGAAAGAGGTGTGTCAGGATCGTAGCAGGTGGAAATACATAGTCTCTGCCTACCCCAATGGGAAACAGGCGTGATAATATGTATGTATGTATGTATACCATGTATCTGGTTATATTCGTCTCATAGGGTATCCCTCTCAATTATCATCCATGCGTTAACTTTTTAATCTTTATAATCGTAACTTTTAGTTCCAAGTTTATTTACAGTCCGTACACTTTAATTAACCACGCTCAAGTAGTTACTTACGTACACTGAAAAAAATCGGGTCAATCAAGCATGACATTTTGCTTGATAGAAAAAATTATGAATGAAGCAATCAAAAACTTATAAAAATATATTAATCACGGTTTGTTGTCACAATAAAGTTAAAATGATCAACTCTTCTCTATCATTCACTTCATACAAGGAATAAAGATAGCATGATTAAGATAGTGTAAACATGGCACATCACAGATTTAATCAAGTCAGATGATCAATGTAAACACGCCCTTTGTTGTCGGTCGGGGTAGTCAGTGTTTCAGGTCTAGACTTGTTCATTCCGTTCGTTCGTGAGCCTAAGCATGGCACGCTTTTGTTACGCGGAGTAAATTATTTAGATTTCAAGTTATTGCACGGTTACACCCAAAAGCAAAACCCACTGATCGTTATTAACACACCAAGGTATCCTATGAACTCAGTGAATCGTGCTGTGAGTGAATCTCAGTAGCCGTCGTAGTGGTTTTATACTCCTGTTTGTGATGGAAGAAGTGTGCGTAATTCTCCAGGCTTGGAGGCTGCCCGAATTACGTGCCAATTTTATCAGTAAGTACCTAAACCACCCTTTTAGCAACGATGATAATATGTTGTTTTTCACACCAATTAATCGACGATTGTTTTGCAGAATATGAAAGCGCTTTCTGCGCTTACCGATGTCGATATCAAAGAGATGATTCCTCTGTTAAGGCCTAGAACCCTATTTCTACGCAGCTGGAAAATGTGGAAGTCGGATTTAGACGATAATATAAGACTTGAGCAGTATCAAGATATCTTTATAGTAGGTGTAAGTGTGTACGTAGGAAAAATATTGATCTCTGTTTAGAAAGAAATAAAAACTTTTTATAATAACTTCTGTCATTATTATTTTTGAGAAATAGTCAGTGCTAGGTAAAAGCAATTTAGACATCTTAATTTATAATTCGTATCTAATGCTGATTAATCTAATTATACCACGTGTTATTGAAATAACTGAAAACCTCTAAAGGGTTCATTGTACTCATCAGTATGAACAACTTTTACTATGGGACCAAACGAGAAATAGCGAAAAAAAAAGCAGTTGATCTCTACATTTAGCCGATTCTTGTGAACACAAATGTAGGTAACATTTTTTATTTCGCGATTTCAGTGTTAGTCCCATAGTAAAAGTTGTTCAAACTGATGAGTACAATGAACCCTTTAGAGGTTTTCAGTTATTTCAATAACACGATTTATAAGAATAAATATCTTTCCTAATAGTCTCAATAAAAGTACTTTATAGCTTTAAACAAGATAACTGAATAACTTTACAATATTCATTATTACAAACAACTAAAATACGTGATAACCATTACCAAGTTCGTTAATAACACCAATTAACAGAAGTCATTGGCATGATAACCAAACTTGATTGTATTGACAATTACTTTGTTTGATTTTATCAAGACAACTTGTCTGTTACTTAATCAAGATAACTTTATTGCCATAATCATATTACTTTATGTGCTCGTATATAAACAAGTTCCTTGATTGCTGCAAACATTTTTTTTATTAATGTTATCAAGTTTTTTTTTCAGTGTACTTTTCAATAAGTAGTTGGGGAAGAAAACTTTTCCTAATCGATTGATTGCGTTATCTAAGCCAAAGTTTCTGATTAGATACGTAATGATATAATCCAGGTGTGCAATTTCTGTGGTTTCAGAGATTCAAAATGCATCAAGTATTTTATGGTTAACACTTTACCAAAGATAGAATTTTAATTTTTGCTTAGTTCTCATTGATTTGTTATGTTTTTACCAATATGAACTATTTTGCATCGGTACGGGACAAAATAAATGTCGAGTATTGTATCGTTCTAGTTTAAACTTCATTCTGTTCGATAGATCCTTCCAAATTACAAAAATAATCAGTTAAAATTTCTACCATGAAAGTATAATAGAAGGGGGATTGCACAAGCCGCGCCAGCCGGTCCCTGCAGAGTCGCTCTCTATCACGCAAACGAGGTTTAGTTATGAGAGATTTCCTTCGAGACCGCAACCAACTAGACCATAAAAGACATTTAAAATATCTCTTTTTTCAAATTTGTCACGAAACTGCAAGGAATATTACTTCATTTATATAGCACTAGACTATGCCCGCGGCTTCACCCGCGTATAATTCGGCATATCACAGAAAAACTCATCGCACATGATGCGTAATAAGTTTTTAGGCGCATTCCTGGAGAACTGTTTATTTTCCCTGAATAAAAGTAGCCTTTAATTTGATAAATAAATAAATAAATATTTTTGGGACATTTTTTACACAGCACCATCTAGTCCCAAACTAAGCAGAGCTTGTACTATGGATATAATACTTACATACTTTTTTTTTGTAAGTACATACTTAAAATAGGTACATAAGCAACACCCAGACCAACACAAACACTTATGTTCATTACACAAATATTTGTGTCCTTTGGGAATCGAACCCACGACCTCGTGATCAGCAGTCCGACACTCGAACCACTAGAGCACAGATGTCGTCTGATCCAGGTTATGGTCTATCTGTTTAACAACTTTCATCCAAATCCGTTCAGCCGTTTCAGCGTGATTAAGTAACACACAACATAACATAACATCACGCCTGTATTTCCCCGAAGAGGTAGGCAGAGGTGTATAGTACACCCACATTTCGCCAGTTATGTTATAGTCCCATGTAATAGGGGGCGAGCCTATTGCCATTAACCGGGCACAAATCCATACTCCGAGCTGCTACTGAGAATTTCCTAATGAAAAAACCCAATAACACTTTGCCCGACCCGGGAATCGAACCCAGGACCCCACGCTCAGCAGTCGCGCTTGCGACCACTAGACCAACGAGGCAGTCAGAAACAAAGAAGAAAAAATTGTTTGGAAGTAACAAACATCCAAACAATTTCACAAACTTTCACACTTATAATATTATATCAGTAGGATATATAATAGGAATAGTAGGATTAGACAATACATAACCAAGAAACATCCCATAAAATGCAAAGAAAACTGTACAAATAGAATACATTACTGCTTCTAGCCGAAGTTGGAGACAATTTAAGGAGTCGATGAACCTGGTACATAATCCTGGTACGCCAATTTTAATAAGCTGAAAATCTGATTGAAAAAGTGGATCTAAGAAACTAATGTTATAATAAATGAAATATTATAACAGTTGGCGGTGAAAGAAGCCAAGTGCACCTTTTACTTTTATGAAAATATAATATTGTGCAGCTGGTGCTCAGGGTACTAACCGTAAAATGTAAGAAATATGAGCGGATTGGTCGAAAAAACTATCAAATAGCATTTCTTTGGGCTCGAGAAGTAAGTTTTCGGGTCTTAATAGATTACTTATTTTGAAAATAAATTGTGTAAGTTTTATTATGAAACATGACATAATCTAGTGGGTACATGTATATGCTATATCACATAATATTATGGACCATTAATTAGTTTAGACAGCCTCTTAAGTCAGAAGCAGGCACCGCATGCTAATGAAGTTTATGTTTACTTGAACCTACTCGTAGATGATTTGCACGTCCACCAGATATACTAAATTATACCAAAATTTGTGAAACTATCATTTCCGTTGATTTATTTCTGTCTGACACCAAAATTCCTGTTTTCTCGTCTTACTTTACCACGGTACAAAGAAATGGCCTTTTTGCATCGTTTACACACGGTGCCTAGGACTAAGAACCGTGGTATTACTAAGAGCAGCTTCGTCAAATAAATTACTACACATTGGGCATAGTCCACTTTTCTGTACGTAATATAATTTTTTTATCCAACTAAAAACATAATGGTAGCTTGTATTTTTTTATACTCATAACACAAGTACCAATATAAAACCTGCCAAGACCGAGTCTGGCTTGCGCTATCAGGGTTCCGTACCATAGAATTTTATCATCGCGCTCACATGATTGTAGGGACAGAAATATATCACAAAAAAAGTATTTATTCATCATCAAGTGCTCTATTTTCAGTCAGATTTTTCCAGTACCTGTAAGTTGACCTGCACTAAAAGATAAACTTGTTACAAAAGGGGGGCCAACTTAAGTTGATCATCTTTAAGTACCTTTTTAATTAAAAATTATTGATTTTAAAATTTTTCCTTTATTTATGTTACAAGATCTTCCTTCATGCCAAATTGTGATATCCTGTCAACGGGAAGCACCCCATGGGTTTTGATGAGTCAATGACCTTAAATCTTCGAAAGGCCGTAATTTTATATTGCTTCAAGTTAGAAACTAGATTTTTTTACACGACTATGGAGCAATACGGACATGATGTACCTACCAAAAACCACTATTACCTTTGTAAAAACTATGTTTCTTGCAAATGAAAATCTTTATCTTTATAGATATTAGTATTTACTTTTAAACTTTCGCGTTGCATTACCTATAACTTATTATGAAATGGAAATTAACGCGCACATACCTATTTTAAGCCCGACGTTGCGACCAGATTTCACTGATCGTGGTCACGAGCAGACGAATAGATTTAGCATTTGATATTAATTTCAGTTCGATAGCATAAGCCGTTTTCGATTAAAACGGGAATTAAAAGTCGGACGGACGGACAGACGGACGGACAGACAGACACACAGACATACAGACGGACGGACAACAAAGTGATCCTGTAAGGGTTCCGTTTTTTTCTTTTTAAGGTACGGAACCCTAAAAATGGAAGTATGAAAAGCGCTAATATATTTTTGCCTTCAGTTTCAATATTGTTAAGTTGATACCTCTGCTGCCTGATTCTAACCCTGAAGGAACACAAAAAATATAATAATGTATTCCATAACTATTTAATACATGCTTTATTATGTATGTGGCTGCCATTGTGGTATGAAACATTTTCTTTTTATGTTGTAACCGAAATGGAAATCAAAACCTGAAAATAATAGTCGCGGTTTACAATGAAAACTAAAACCTTTGCTAGACCAAACTCGAGACGTGAGTGCAGGGCCCTGACAGTCGTTAGTTCGTTTTCCTGCCACATGTCGCCACCTGTCGCGGTTTCGATTTTTTTTATCTGTGGGATGTTTGATGCCATGACGTTCTAGTTTTCCATATTAGTGTATAATCTATGGTTCTAGTTATTATTGTCTTTGATTATTGTGTTAACAGCTGATCGAGTGCCAGTATTATCGTATTATCTTGTAATATATTCGCTGTTTTAGCTTGATTTGAGTTCTTCGAGACTCCAAATTCGACACAGTTTAATGATAAGATAATTCGCGAGTTACCGCTTTTGTTTTCAGTGCAGTAAAGTGCGTGAACTTTTCGTCATAGGAAACAAGTGAAACTAATGCTATTTCTTATCCCCAAGAATGATAATTTAGAGCTTTGTTGTTGACATTCTTTGTGCCTACAAAATATAATATGAAAATGATGATGATCCTGTTTTATTTCCCTTAATCTAATCTTAAAAAGTACCCACCTATAACTACAGTATATGGAGCTATGACTACCTATAAATATAGCTATAGCTAGCTACCTACCTACACGCGATAGTAGCGACAAAACACCGGGCGGCAGTTTAGTGAAACTAAGCTCCGAGTCACTGTCGCATCTGTAGCTAGCTACTAATATAGTAATCTGTGCGTGAGTGATGCATGTTATCGTATTGGCATTATACCATGGGCGGGCCCACATTCAATACTACCCGCTTTTGTCGCACAAAACCAAAAAGCTTAAGCGTGTGCTACACGGTGAGCAAACAGCCTCTCCACCAAGGTGACCTTGGTGGGAGGTTGGTCGCTGACAGCCGTCGTCAAACTAAATTTGGTGACAAACCACTGTCACATGGTTGGCAACCAGCAAGGTCATCTTGGTGGAGAGGCTGGTTTTTCACCGTGTCGTGTAGCAGACGCTTTAATAATATATGCAGTGACTAATTAAAAAATTCTTGTAAAAATAGAACGATGTTTTTATAAAAAGTATTCGTGAATTATTTTATTATGTGCCTGCATTTCGCAGCGAAATGTTTTTTTGCTATAATATAAAATATAATAGGAGCTCAAAACTAGATTACATTTCTAAAAACTTCAATGCTCTTTAAAAAAACTAAAATGAGATTTTAATTATGAATAAGTAATACTGAATTTTGTCCAGTCCATAATTATTCGCAAGGATGTTCCACTTCTTTGTAATTATTTTTATTAATTCAAAGTTATGTTAAGTTATGATTTTTTTGTGTAGTTGAAGTTACCAACCAAGTTAAGGATAAAACTTTAATTAACCTCAACTACTGTTTTTAAGGCACACGTCGACCTATCGGTATTGTACGCATCGGAAGGATCACGTTAAACGATCCGTAAAGCATAGTGCGTCCACCTATCCGCAGCGTACGGATTGCCGGCGAATTTCTATGAGCAATCAGATTTTGAATATTGACATTCGGAAGCCGATGACTTCATCTGCATTTTTGTATTCAGTATATACTGTATCTGTGTTTACTGAATAAATATTAAAATGAAAACATCTCCGGGATCGGAGATAGGATGGCGAAAAGAACTAAAGGCCCACCTAATGTTAAGCGGTTACCTTTGCCCATAACAACTGCAATACCACCTAGGCTGTTGCCTAAATGGTACCGCAAGTCGGTTCGCCAAACTAAGACCTGAAAGACCTGAAGTCTCATGTGATTGTAATTTCACCGGTACCCTTTAGACCAAAACACAGTAATCAAGCATCACTATTTGGCGGAGAAGTAGGTACGGTGGTAGTAATTCCCCGGACGAGCACCGTTCGAAAAAGTCGCCCATCGTGGAATACTAGTCAGCATTTCTGACGATGCGATGCGTGCGGTCCGTCCGCTGCGGATATGTGAACGCACTTGTATGACAAACCATAGGTATAAAGAATAGTAAAATCTGTCTAATGCTATTCGTACGATACGTACGATGCAGACAGGTGAACGCGAGAAATACTGGTTGGCATTGCCAATGATCCCACGCGTGCATTACGTTCGCTGCGGATAGGTGAACGCACTTGTTTGACTAACCATACAAAGAATACTAAGGTCATTTTAATGCGTTACGTCCGATGCGTACGATACCGAAAGGTGGACGCATACCTTTAATGAATGCTGAAAAACTTTCGGTATCTTTCCTAACTTCGATTTTGAGAATCCTGGTGTTGTCTGTAACGCAAAATATCATAGATTTGACGATTTTATAAATAAGAAAAATTATAATGGTGAAAAAACGTATTTTATAAGAAAATATTTTTTTATGATATTTATGATGTTATTCGTGCGGCAAAAGCGGTGCCTATGTTAAACCACAAGAATAATAAATAATACTTATGGCTAAACATTTTCATGATCTTTCTCGACTCGAGTAGAGATACATCATCGTATATCAGCCCGTATGTGTGGGTTTCCATCGGAGCTGTACGAGGGAGGTGAGCGGTGAGTGAGGAAAAAATCCCGAAAAAAATTTTACTCATTCGCAATTTCAGGGTTACTCCAATAGTACGTGGGACACTCAGAAAGTTTTGCGAAACTAAAAAAAATTGTTCTATACGTACATATATTTTTATCAAATCTTTTCAAAGTACTTTCCACCAGCCTCTATACAAAGATTCATGCGCCTAAACCAGTTTTCAAAACACTTTTTCCAGTCCGCCGCAGACACCTCGTTTACAGCCTGCTCGAACGCAGCCAGCGCATCTTCCGGCGACGAAAATTGTATCCCTTTGAGCTGATTTTTTATTTTTGGGAATAAAAAGAAGTCACACGGTGCTAGATCAGGGCTGTAAGGAGGGTGACCCAGGAGTTTGACTGGCGTGCTGTCCAGGAAGTCCCTCGTTTTGAGTGCGGTGTGCGCAGGTGCATTGTCGTGGTGGAGCAGTAGCCCGCGGAGCCCTGTGTTTGGTCGCTTGTTGCTTATAACAGAGAAAACTTCTGGCAAACATTTGGTAGTATACCATTCGGCATTAATGTTTCTTTGATCCCGTAAGGGAATTGATACCAAGTGGCCAGTCAAATTAAAAAAGCTAGCGATCAAAATCTTACCCCCGCTTCTAGATCGCTTCACTTTGGTAGGCGTTGGCTCATTTTGAAACACCCAAACAGTCGACTGGCGCTTGGTTTCTGGGTCGTATTGATAAATCCAGGACTCATCACCTGTAACGATGTCATAAACACGCCGAGACGAGCCTGCTTCAAATTTGTTAAGCATATCACGGCACCATTCCACCCGGGCCTGCTTCTGAGCATCGGTGAGGTTGTGCGGCACCCAGCGTGATACTATCCTCCTCACGCGAAGATGGCTGTGTAGAATCTCGTGAACGCTTCCCGATCCAATCTTCAATATGTGTTGAATCTCCTGATATGTAATTCGCCTATTGTCTTGGATTAAATTTTTCACTGCTAGCACGTTTTCTTCGGTAACAGCCGTCAAAGGGCGACCGCTTCTTTCGTCATCCCCCAAAGTTGGTCGACCGCGCTTGAATTCGTTATACCAACGATACACGGTTGCCTTGGAAGGGCCTTCATCCATGAATGCCATTTGAAGTCTATCGTACGATTCATCCGGTTTCAGGCGACACTTGAAATCGTATAAAATCATAGCTCTAAAATGTTCCCGGCGCAGATCCATATTTCAGTGAGACACAATACTTTGAATTAACTCGCAAAAAATGTGGAGGGAAATTTTGAAATTGGAACTTACTTATTTTTACTTATAAATAATCATATTTTCGAAAAACATTATAACTGGCCAGTCTCCCATATATAAAAACTTTTTTTCGCAATACTTTCTGAGGGGCCTGGTAAATGTTGTTCGTTATGATGAGTAGATTCACCACTTAAAATATTTGCCATTGTTAAAGTAAGACCTTATACATTATCATTATGTTCTTGTTTCACTTATTATCCTGATATTTATCATGATATCGTAACGTAACAGTTTAAATTTTGTTACGTTTTGTGCCGTGGCGCACACAATGTTTTATAAATTCATATTATTACCTACTGTCCCTAGTTTGTAGCAAATAAGTAATTTCTTTCTTTTCTTTATTTCTTTATAGAATACGTTCGTGTGCTTATCAAACTTCCAAAATACAAAATAAGCTGATAATTAAATATAATAATCATAAACGAAGATGCAACATCAGGCTGGCAGGCAGTAACAGGTTTTTCGTACTTGTTGTACATTTTTATTTAACTTTGCTAAGATGAGCAATCTAAGGTGGCTATGAACCTAGGCCTAAGCATAAGGTAGAAACACTCAATATCTATTAGATATTACTTGTCTAAATCTTTTAGCAGAAAATGTAACCATAATCTACCGGATCGTCCGGATCCCTAAGAAGTAGGTATTAAAACGTTACCCAGAACCTCGGACAATTAAAAAATCCTTTTTTATTCGTCCAAGCCCAGAACAGCGTGTTATTTACGCAAGTCCAAACACGACATTTTTCTCCTTTCACTATGTGACTCAAAGAACGTTAAATGTTAAAGAACCAAGCTTCGAGTTCCGTCTGATCCGGTGGTGATTCTAGAGGACATTTATTTAAAAGACGGTGCTTCGTTAATGAACACAAATATTTTGCAGAAGACAATATTTGAGTTCGAAACTTCCCAGAACAAACCGTTTGTGGACTAAACCGTCTCAAGATAAACTTTCGTACAATATTTTCCATTGACTGAACGTACGAATGGTAGAAATGGGTCATGTTTGCTGGAGACGAAGTTTAACCTTAGGAGCTTTCAATAGGAAGTTTTTAGTTAGCCAAGTACCTAATTATCAGTTCACAGTCAATAAACAAAACAAAAATCAAACAGGTAGATATACATATAATTGAGGCCTTGGCTGTAATCAAAATTGTGGAATTCCTCAAACTGAATGAATACAGTCATCAATCATAATACGAAAGTGTGAACTGTTCATATATCTCCCCAAAACGTGGGTTAAAGCCGCAATATTTGGCTAATGAACATATCTTTAGATTAAACGTACATATGTACTTATTGAGTACTCACTTCTCCACAGAGAATTGGCAGTAAATGTCAAATCTGTGCTTGCTTCTCCGTAGAGTAGACGCCGCGGGGATTATGTCTGTGACATTATAATTGCACTTTTTTTTTCTGCTCCATTACCTACTTTTAATTCTTTGCAATTATTTCCTAGACAAGTTTAATTTTTTATTTTTTATTTATTTATATTCTATTATGGCAAAAAGAGCTAAAGGCCCACCTGGTATTAAGCAGTTACCTTTGCCCATAACAACTCCATTACCACCTAGACTGTTGCCTAAATGGTACCGCAAGATGGTTCGCCAAACTGATACATGAAGATGAAAAGTCTCATGTGATTGTAATTTCACCGGCACCCGTACCCTTCACACCGAAACACTAAAAAAATTCACACGAGCATGATTCGAACCTACGAATCCTAAATTTATGGATTTTTACAATTTCACTGAATGATGAGCGTCACTGTTAGATTATGAAACAGTCATTGATTGATCTTCCTTCATTCGTAAAATTATAATATCACTGAAAAATAGCAGCACGTGATATTGTAAGAAATAGAGCCGATTCACAAAAAAAACGTGCAATAATAATATCACTACCTATGAAATTATAATATCACGACTTCTAATGAAACGATATCTAATGTATGTCGCAGACATTATGCCATAATGTCTGCGACATACGACATACATACATAGATATCGTTTTCCCGATTTCAATGTCGCCCAACGATGTTTGACGATTTATTTTTTGTATGTATGCGTTAATCTTTAAGTACCCTTGCTCGACCGCAAGCCCAAAAGGTTCGTCCCAATAAACGAGAGTCATGGGACGGCTTTTATGAGCCGTGTACCGGAACATCAATGTTTACACGCGAGGGCTCTCAAAGCCAGCGGGGTAGAACCAATGGTAGCGTCGTATTTCTAAACTGCCATCACAGACATAGTAAAAAATATAGAAGAAGTGCTGCGCTGTGAACAATTATAGTGAAGCTAAAAAAAACGGTGCTCCTCCGTGTACAAACCACAGACATGCACCGAAAGATATTAGTTTTCGCGATGCTTACTGGGGGCCTAGTACGATTTTGACTTTATAATACTTTCATAGTTTTCGTCGATTTTCATTCATAAACTACTAGTTCCTCCTCGTATCCACCAGGGGCGCTACTGATTAATGAATGAAAGTCGTCGAATTCGATGGAAGTATCGGTAAGTGTCAAACTCGTACTAGGCCTACTGGACTATGCCGCGACATGTGTACTGAAAGCCGTGAGCACGGTTTGAGGTGCATGTGCGTGAGCGCTGGTTTGTTGTACACAGAGGAGCACGGTTTTGTTGGCTTCGCTATGATTGTTCACAGCATTTCGTCTATATCTTTTAGTATGTCTATGACTACCATAATACGTTTTTTAACAAGCAAGTTTATGAATAAGGCACTGCGTTAATATGTAAACCAATGTTTTGTTCTGTTCTGTTGGTCCCTACATTTGTGTTCACTTAAATCGAATAAATGTAGGGACCACTTGTTATTTTTTTCGCGATTTCAGGGTTGGTCCCATTTTTTTTCCCTTTCCGGAATTAAGCGATTAAAATTTCAGCATGCGACAAGCATGACAAACATGCATTTAGCGACAAGTGACAAAACAAAAGTATATTATAATGTTTACATTAACGTTTTTTTGCTTTATAAAAAGGCCTCAAAACTATGGGCCCAAGGGCCCCTGCATGGCCTTTCCTGGTATTGAAGACATCCATGGGTGATTGCTTACCATCCGATAACCCGCTTGCTCGTTTACTCCTCAATTATATAAAAAAATACTTGAGATACATACGTTTGGTAAGTATTTGCTGTTTGCATATTTTCATGTCATATAATAATTGTATATAATTACGTTTTTCAGGGACACAGGATCACTAATTAGACACTACGTGTTGTAGAACGTTTTCTTTGTCTTGTTTCTGTCGACTTTCTGTTTGTTTAGCGAACAGGGTTAATATTTTGGTACTTTCTTGTGTTAATGTATAGTATCGTTACCCCGTTATATATAAAATATGCGGCTTAAGTAATTATGTAAGATACAATTATGCCTTTTTGATTTACAATTTCGCCAGTCCTTATTTGTGTTTGCACTTTTTAAAAGGTTTGTTGGAGGCCAAAAAATTACTATTTATTACTACCTTGCTATTTTCTGAAAGATCGAGGTCGAGAAGTTCTATGGACAGTTATACACGTCCACCCAGACACCCGCTGTAAATCGGGCTCACGACCCAAGAGCTCGATTGACCCGACACTATACCGAAGATATCCCGGACGTCAGCCTGTACGAGATTAGGATGGCTCTGAAGCAGCTCAAAAACAACAAGGCACCGGGTGATGACGGAATTACGGCCGAACTCCTGAAGGCGGGTGGAAAACCGATCCTTAAGGCCCTTCAGAAGCTGTTTGATTCCGTCATTCTCGAGGGAAGAACGCCACAGGCATGGAGCAGAGGTGTGGTGGTACTCTTCTTCAAAAAGGGCGATAATGCTCTACTGAAGAATTATAGGCCCATCTCACTTCTGAGCCATGTCTACAAGCTGTTTTCGAGAGTCATTACGAACCGTCTTTCACGCAGGTTTGACAACTTCCAGCCTCCCGAACAAGCCGGTTTTCGAAAAGGCTTTAGCACCGTAGACCACATACATACGCTGCGGCAGGTTATACAGAAGACCGAAGAGTATAACTTGCCTCTTTGTTTAGCGTTTGTGGACTACGAGAAAGCCTTCGATTCGATCGAGACTTGGGCGGTACTACAGTCTCTTCAACGGTGCCAGATTGACTATCGGTACATCGAAGTGTTAAAGTCTTTGTATGAAAACGCCACTATGTCAGTCCGATTACAGGACCAAGCCTCGAAACCTATCCTTCTGCAGCGAGGTGTGAGACAGGGAGATGTGATCTCTCCGAAACTGTTCACTGCTGCATTGGAGGATGTCTTCAAGGTTCTGGACTGGAAGGGGCTAGGCATTAACATAAACGGCGAGTACATCACTCACATTCGGTTTGCCGACGACATAGTAGTCATGGCTGAGACCATGGAGGACCTCGGTACAATGCTCGATGACCTCAGTAAAGCTTCTGATAGAGTGGGTCTTAAAATGAATATGGACAAGACAAAGGTTATGTCGAATTCCCATATAGCACCCATTCCCGTGAACATCGGAGAATCTACACTCGAAGTTGTTGACGATTATGTATACCTAGGGCAAACTGTCCAGCTAGGTAAGTCCAACTTCGAGAAAGAGGTCAATCGTCGAATCCGACTCGGTTGGGCAGCGTTCGGGAAGCTACGCAATATCTTCTCGTCCAAAATACCGCAGTGTCTCAAGACGAAAGTCTTTGACCAGTGTGTGTTGCCAGTAATTACTTACGGTACTGAAACGTGGTCGCTCACAATGGGCCTCATAAGAAAGCTCAAAGTCACTCAAAGGGCAATGGAGAGAGCTATGCTCGGAGTGTCCCTGCGTGATCGAATCAGAAATGAGGAGATTCGCAGGAGAACGAAAGTAACCGACATAGCCCGAAGAATTGCCAAACTTAAGTGGCAGTGGGCGGGGCACATTGCTCGCAGAACGGATGGCCGATGGGGCAGTAAAGTTCTGGAGTGGCAAACGCGTACTGGAAGGCGCAGCGTGGGTAGGCCCCCCACAAGGTGGACCGACGACCTGGTGAAGGTCGCGGGAATCCGCTGGATGCGGAAGGCACAGGACCGCTCGTTGTGGCGATGCTTGGGGGAGGCCTATGTCCAGCAGTGGACGTCTTTCGGCTGAAATGATGATGATGATTTTCTGAAAGCTTGGACATCGCTGAGAAAAGGATAGTCGTGTGTAATCAGCACTTACAATCGATCAGGATACCGCTCAAACAAAACAATAAAATTGATGTTGAGAATCACTGTCTTCTTTAATTTTGTAACTTACGTTATAAAAATTTCATTCCAAATCAATACGTGTACACAAAGATACCAACAAATTATTAATTATTGTTAAATACAAACAACTATAACCGTCCGGAAATGTATTACTAGGTTGTGATTGCAGCCTAGAGCAACACTTTGATTAAACATCGAACACAAGTCGCAAACAAGCCTTTGACTTCCACGTTAACTCAGTATTGGTTAATTACGAGGAAACCTCCTCGTTTACTCCTATGATTTATGTCTTATGTTGTAGCTGTGTATTATCCTTCAATAAATGGAATATTATTGAAGGAATAATTTAGCACATTTTGAGGGGGCTAATTCGGAATCGATTCCGTTTTTCTAATTTTAGTCGTCATCGGATTATTTGTTAGTGGAATAGAAAAACTGTCATGCGGCTTATGTGTTGTTTGAATGTGGTTCTATTGCGATTTTGTTCGTAGAATCAGCCCCCGTATTTCTGGAACCGACATTTCCTGTATCACAAACCACAAATCCTCTCCACGACTGGACATATAGATTAGGCCGAGAGGCCGGCCGGAGACCCACACTCCACAACATTCGGTCCTATGCCTTCCTTTCGTGCACCCTCCCTCTCTCTATAATCTGCTTTAATACAATCCTTTCGCAATAGGGGAACTCTTACACATGAATATGAAACACAATATCGAGCTTGTGCCTAGGTACATACAATCAGAAATAATTCCGGTGAACCAACACTAAGGCTAAAATCGCTTGCATTCAATGTTTGATGGCAGCGGTAGGTGTACGTGTAATGTAGCAGGATTCGTTCAAGGGATTTTGTCAACAAAATGTAACACCGCGAAGTATCGTGACCAAACATAATGAAGCCAGGGAACTGCACAGAGGTTTACTGATAGCATTTTTTGTAGTAATTGTTTGGTATACTATTATGTGGAACAACTAAGTTTGAATACAACTTCCCGATATTGTTCGCACGTAACAAGGAAGCATGTTTCCGCATTAATGCTTGAAAGCCGCCTAATGTCTATGTCCACTTGCCGATGTTACACAGGGAACGAAACTATTCCGAACTTGCTATACTTGATTCGTCAGTTTCAGAGAGTAGGTGTCTTTTGTTTTCTAAGAAAGTCTACAACCATCTGTACTAGGTTTACTTGTAAATACGTAAAGTTACAGGATTTAAATAACTTCAAAATATTGGTTTTAAAATTATGTTTTAATTAAAAATAATAATTTATATGTTCACATGCTAACAAACTTGGTGAGAGGCTACATGTATTTTTCATTCTACAGTTAAAAAGATAATTTGCTTTGTTTATGGTAAAGTATGGCGAAACGAGCTAAATGCCCTCTACTGGGCCACATAAAAACGATCAAGATATAATTCCAAACAAATCACAATTACTTAAATCTCAATCCACTGACAGTAGATGTTTCTGATTGCCGTTTATTGGTGACATTAATGACCTAAGTGTCACAAAAATAAACGGCAAACAGGAAAATCTACTGTCATGGGATTGAGATTTAAAACATTAAGATTAGTTTGGAAATATATTTTGAACGTTTTTAATAACGAGAATTGGCTTTCTGATGTTAAGCGGTTACCTTTGCCAATAACAACTGATTGCAAGTCGCGTTCGCCAAACTGAGACATGAAAATGGAAAGTCTCATGTGAATTTAATTTCACCGGCACTCGTAGGTGGCACAGGAACACAACAATGCAGATGTTTGATGGCAGAAATAAGTACTGAACAAGACTATCGACTACATGAACCACAAGAACCAATTACTCTTTATTGCCTTTTAGCACTTCGGTTCTCTCTCACAGGATTCCTGGTGAATTGCCTGAGTTTACTGCGAAATGGGTAATGCATTGGTCCCAGTTTACTGCATTCCGGAATTAATTGAGAGTTGATTAAAAATGCGCCTGGCTTATCTCCCATGGACTGAATTTGCGGATAATAGGTACTTCGCTGTTTCTTGATTTCTTCATAATTTAATTACCGAGGAGCGCGTAGTGTATTGGTATGTGTTGTATACAGGGCTACTTTTACTCAACAATTTGGACAACATTATAGTAATAATGTCTCACACACTCAATAAATCTTCTAGACTGAAAACTCAAACAATACCCAAGAATCTTTTTGGCGTTAATATATGGTCTTAAAACAACTTTGAATTAAAACAATTTAGAAGTCGACTTTATGTTTATAATTAATTTTCACGAGCCTCAAAAGATTTAGCCCAGCCTACCTATACCTCAGTATATACAAAGATACTCTGTGCCTATACCTATTACCTACTTTTGTTCCACTGATTATAAGCTCAGGCCACACTTCAATACTTTCAGCATTTATAAAAAATTAAGCAGGTTGCCTCGCCTAACTTTCCAGCCCTTTTTACCGCTTCACTCTTACTTATCTCCCTAATGTGTGCCGTAATAACTTGAAATACGTCATGTTTCACTTGAAATGTCTAGCTACGAAAAAAATATACACGTATTTTTCTCTGTTACTAATAGAAGTTTGAAGTTCAAAGTAAACCAATTTGATTTAGATAACGAAAAACATAAAGGCCGCAGGATAAGTAGGCACTTTTAAGGGCGTATAAGCTCATGAATATTCTACTGTGGTTTCTTTACTGGATTTATGTCGGACCCTATTACGACAACTTAACCTTTACAAATTGTTCTTTAAGTTGTTCCTCCTTAATGGTTAATATTTAATAGCCAATAAAAGTTTGAAAATACTTTTTTAACATTTATGGGGTTTTGGGGGTACGTAGCATAACTAGCCCATTACTGTCCCATTGCTGGGCACGGGCCTCTTCTCAGTACGAGAAGGATAAGGCCTTAGTCCACCACGCTGGCCTAGTGCGGGGTTTGGGGGTGCGTGTTTGTGCTTTATTACCAACTGAAACAGGCATCCCTACTTTTATAATCATCAACTCAGCCTATCGCAGTCCACTGCTGGACATAGGCCTCTCCCAGGTTGTGCCACAACACTCGGTTCTCTGTCTTCCGCATCCAGTCCACTTTTATAATATTCTTCTTAAAATATAGGCAATTAGGTAATGGGATATATATATAATTACATATTACCTGTTTATATTACCAATATGGAATACAATAAAGAATTGAGTATTGAGACCAAGTTCTGACCTCGGGTTTTAACATAATCCCTGAAAGATTATTGAGGCTATTACATAGTATTATATTATCTGTGATATTACTTATACTGTCCGCTGACATGCTATGTACTCATGTATCAGAAAGAGAACAAATTTTCATCACGTTTTTATTAACTCGATTTCAGTCTTGTATGTCTGTTCAGTACAACTTTATCAATCGATTATAAACTAACTTCCCAATGAGCTAGAACTGAGTCAAACATATAGCTTAGTACGGATCATCGTTCATCATTAGCCCATTACTGTCCCACTGCTGGGCACGGGCCTCTTCTCAGTACGAGAAGGTTAAGGCCTTAGTCCACCACGCTGGCCTAGTGCGGGTACGGATGACAATACAATATTAACTCGCTTTCGTTTAAAAAACGGGGGAAAAAACTTTTGCATCAATTTTTTTTATGTAATAACTATCGTGAGTTAAATTCATAACAAAAACTAGTCGGGCACATCCAGATGGAATTACGTGAAGTGAAACCGTTTATGTTAATGTTTTTTCTCACAAATTCGGTTTTCACATTTTAAAATATCCCCATAAGTTTAATAATTTAAGTGATCAGAGATAATATTAAGTTATTAAGTTTGTAGCCCTTGACTTTCCCTCGTAAACAAAACTAAATTACGTGGGATTTTAACAACAACTGTTTTAACAAACTTGTCAACCATGTCTTGTACATCATACCTATGTTTGACAAATAAATAATTTTGAATTTTGTTATAATATGTTGTTGTGTACGTGAGCGTTGTGGATCTGAATAATTTAGTCGAGTAACAGACAAAACATAACTGGTGTTGCGCATCCCTAATACGTATGCGCAACACTAATACTCGCGTTGGCCTCTAGCACTTTTAACACAGCAGCCTTCCCGAGTGGTATCTATTCTTCAGGAATACATACTTTATCCCCAACTAGGGCTTCTACTTTTCGGCAAGACGTTCTACGTTCCAGTCAGTCTTCTTTGTTCAGGCCAGAATCCTCTACATACCGGTCACGTCCCGGCTGACTGCTGACTACTGACACGTACCGTGTCTGACCCCGCTGCAACCACGAAGCAGCGTCTACCTGCGGTCCTGCTGCCCGCCGGCCTGCCCGTACCATCCTTAAATAGCTTTAACAATGTAAATTCACCGTTATCAAACTTCTTAAGAGCTTTGTAAAATAAAAGATGTAAAAGTTATATTAATAACATTGGGAATTTGTTTCAAATAAATCAAACGTAAAACTTTAATTTTCCCGCGCCGCGCCGCCAGTGAATCACTCGCTTGAACCTAATCCACACAAATATATTGTGTTCATTAAGATGCGTTTTCTCTTCAATAAAATAAATCGACATTAACATTTAACCTTTTTTACGCCACAGTTCTAGACAATTAAAATTCCATTATGCCTCGCGTCGATCCATGTTTAGGCAGACAAGGTGTTAAGCGATATCATTCAAAATATCAATTTTATATCAGCAACATGCAGGATGGTACCAAACTTTTGGTGTACAAAATAAATTATTAATATTTTATTTATTTTATTTTCCATTCATTTTCCTATATAAACTTCTTTCATACATAATAACTTCTTAGGTTTTCGCGATCACTACACATTATAATAAAACAAAGTTTAACCGGTTTAAATCGCGTATATTGTTTCCCTGACGTTTCGAAAGCTTTGCAGCATTTCGTGGTCGCAGGTAGACTAAGATGACAATCGACTTTACAGATATTTCTAAAAAATATTTATACTACCGTACAATATTTATTAATTAAAATCGTTTCGATGCACGCAGTAATCACTCACAATATCATTATCTTTTACAGTGTTGCGTGCTGTTTGGTACTTGATTATTTTTAGGACTGGGTTCCAAACAGGGAGCTGCCAACCATCTTCTCTATTAAAATTAGGAAATATAATATTTATATATTATTATTTTTAGAAATATCTGTCAAGACGATTGTCATCTTAGTCTACCTGCGACCACGAAATGCTGCAAAGCTTTCAAAACGTCAGGGAAACCAATTTAAATAATATACGCGATTTAATCCGGTTAAACTTTGTTTTATTATAATTTCTTTCATACATTTTTAAATATTTCTATAAAAAAGTAAAAAAATAGTAGCCACCGGCATCGGGAACAGGGTCCAAGCTACCGGTGGTCAGGGCCTCAGAAAGAGGAACTTCCTGACAATGCGTGCCGTGTCCAGAACTACCGCCTTCCATCAGGCCCCCGATCCAACTGCCTCTTATAGTGTTGGTAGAGGCTCTGCCATTGGCAGAAACAATTATTTATTTTACTATTTACTTATTCAAATGCAGTTTAAAGAAAATTGTAGTATTAATAGCTTATAATAGGAATCAGAATGATAACAACCAGTATCTAAATATAAATAAATTCAATTACATAAAATAATGACTGGTTTCCTTCATTCATCTATGTTCAATTATTAGCTAGTGCAATTTCATGCCAGGACAAAATTGTATGCTGATTGTGTCGACAGAGTAACACTCAAGTGACGAGAATATACTCAATTACGTTGCGTTCTTACAAAGGTAACTAAAACGAATATTTAAAATTATAATTACTGATTAATTTAATATGAAACGAGATTCAACGCGCACTCTATCGTTCCGACCTCTTCCACCGGGTCGTGGTCACGAGCAGACTGATTCAGCGGTGTTCCTCCGATTCCGAGGTGGAAGAATGTTCATGTACCCTCGGTTTTTCACAATTCTCTGCAAGGCCGGTGCACACTACCACCGAGTAAGGATGTATCTCTTTATACTGTTTTTTTTTTCTAATAGACTCTCGCAGATCGGCATCCAAGATAGGTGCCCTAACTGCTTAACTGGGTGGGTGGCGGAGAATCCCGTCAGGGATCCATCCGCCAAAAAAAATCCCTAAACCTAACTTATAACTAAAATCGCGATTGCAAAACCGCATAAGGGCGTCCCCCAAGGGAGGGCTCGGACCTCGGCTTACTTTGGCATTGCAGGGGGACCCCACCGCTATTTCCCCCTGGCAACCGTTGCTGCATCGGGAATGGTTTTCTCGAAAGTGGCGGACTTTCGGTATATCGGGTGGGTGACGCGTTTCGTGAATCACCGTTAAGCGGCAAGCCTCGCCGGCGAGGGCGAAGACCTATCTCTTTATACTGTGACACTACACTCACTATATTATACTCCGCATATTTTACCGATTGCAAATAGCGAGGTTTTGATATTTAATTTTTATTTAAAAGAAAGAAGAAAGAAATATTATTTATTGCCACATCAAGACGACATGCGGCAGGTGCACATAAGAATAACTTCATTTACACTGCATTTTTACATTTGCATATCGAGGCTAAATAATGAACAACTAAATTGGTTACGACCGTCAACTCTTAAATATTACAAAAAGGTTGGACAAGTTGGACAATTTTTATTTATACCTTGGACGTATAAAAAAAAGGACGGAATCTCGCTAAACAAAAAGTGAAGCACCCATAGTAAGACGGCTCGCTTAAAAGTACGGGCTGGTACGCACACATTCACACCCATAATAAGACATAAAGCCGCGATTACGTACAAATAAGACATAAAGCCGCGATTACGTACAAATCTCGTGTGTTGGTAGTCATTGTCGTAGTGCCACAAATAAAATAACAATATCTATCTGGTGTGTTAAAATTCTATCGAAATTATAGTGGGTTTAGGAAAAAACTAAGTGCTTCAATATTTTCTTAGCGAGATTCCGTCCGCCATTTTTTATTCATCCGAAATTTATACATATAGATATCAATAGAGCTGACAGTCAAATAATGCAATCGAAGAGCCCTATGATTGATAACGCTGATAATTTCCAAAGCAATATATTAGGTACAAACTGAAAAGAAAAGCTTTACTCATGAGTACGTAATTAATTCTTTAAAAATGCATCAAGTATTCAACTCATCAATGGTTCGCTAATGAGACCCAATAGATGAATCATCTATTACTTTGCGGCGCAGACAACCTTGCTCCCATTGAAAAGTTAATAATGAATACCTACGTCATGATATATTATAGACCATATAAATCTAAATAATATTACTGTGTTGCCATTTATTCTTCTTCTTTACACTTATTAGATACATTTTGAAATATTTCTATATATCTATCTAAAAAAATATATTTAAAAATATAAGAAATAGTAGCCCACCGGCGGGCGTCGGGAACAGGGACCAAGCTACTAGGTCAGGGCCTTAGAGAGAGGAACTTCCTGACGATACGCGCCGTGTCAAGTACCGCTTTCTGCATCAAGCCCCTGACCCAGCCGCCCAATGAGAGCCACTGTAGGTGTTGGTCGAGGCTCTTGGCTATTTAGCTATTGGCCCTAATGACGATCGGGACAATGTCTGCTGAGTAAACATCCCACATGTCGACAACCTCGTGTGCCAAGTCAAGATATCTAAGTGCATTATCTTTACGGCCTTCACGAGATTCCCATCACGCGGGACCACAGAAATAGATAGAATGGAAAAGTGGGAAAGGCGTGCGTGCCAACACTCTGCACCATAGTCCAGGGCATTTCAAAGCCTTTAAATAAAGCTTTTTAATAAGTAAATACTGTAACAAAAACCCGTAAAAATGCCTTATGCTGTTTCTAACTGCAGAAACCAAAGCTGTAAAGTACATTGATTAAAGTAATTTTTTTTAAATTAATGACGTCAATATGCAAGGCGTAGTTTGTTCGAAAGTTGCCACGCATGATTCGCAAGTAAAATTGTGATTACTACCATTCTACTCTATCTATTTCTGTGTGCGGGACGATGACATCAACAATAATTGTGCGGCGCTCTGATCGATCTATCACCACTATATCAGTCTTGTTATGAACAATAGTCCTATCAGTGACGATAGACCGATCCCAGTACAATGTCACATGACCATTCTCGAGAACTGGGTCGTGCACATACCTACTTGTTGTATGGTACTTCTGTGTCCACAAGGTTGTACTTCAAGGCAAGTTGCTGGTGAATAATCCTGGCCACTAGGTTGTGCCTATGCAAATATTTTCCGTTAGCAAGACGAGAACAACCAGAAATAATATGACGGATAGATTCCCCGGGACAGTGGCATGCCCGACATATTATTATGTCAACTGGATATTTCCGGTAATTGTTCGTCATGATAACTTATAATTATTATTATTAACAGCCTATATTGTCCCACTGCAGGGCAAAGGCCTCCCCACTCTTTTTCCAATAGAAATCTAAATAACAAGGTAGTAGAAATGTTATGTACTGTCTTAATACTGGAACGCGTGCCGCCAGTTTGTCGCTACCAACATATAAATAAGCAATTACGCCCACCATGTTTCTAGCATTCAATGCAAAATAAATTAAGCCTAAAAAAATCTGCTGTTAGATATGCTGCAAAATACAATTTTAGTAACTCCGCGTCCAAAACAGCACTGATGATCAAGCAAACGATTCGCCTACAGTAGGTCTACTCGCGTTTTACGAACGACAAACGAAGTACGAACTTTCGTTCCGACTGATACTTACATAATAAAGATAGACACATAAAAAAGGCACAATTAAGATAGACTACGGTTTATAGTCGTATACAATTTACCGGAGATGAGAAAAACAAACGTCAAAACACGATCATCGCATGCGATAAGGGAACGATGGTTGACCGCAGTAGCAAATTGTGCGATGAATCGTACAATTTATCGAATATCGTCGAACGGGAGTAGACCCGCTGGTGTCCTACCAGCACCACGCCACCAGCACGTGGCGACAAGTTCACGCGCCTTTACGACTTCTCATCATCATCATCATCATCATTTCAGCCGAAAGACGTCCACTGCTGGACATAGGCCTCCCCCAAGTATCGCCACAATGACCGGTCCTGTGCCTGCGCCAGTTACGACTTCTATTACCTTATTATTAAGATTTGTATGACATAGATATATAAAGCTGAAATCATATGTATTTTTACACCTTTGAGTTAGTGACTCTAGCTTTAATTGCCAGAGAACTACAAAAAGGGGAATCGGAATGGCACTACAAGGTGCTTGGAGAATTTCAACTTTAATGAAAACCTCAAACTGAAAAGGTCGAGAGCACTCAAAAGCGCATGAAATTCGACTGAAACCTTTGCCAGTCTTTTCCGTCAAACTTTACAAGTCACTTTAAGATGAAACCACTGCACACGTTGCTCCATTTTCACCTCTGCTTGTTTTATGTGTGTGAAAAACTAGTGATGAATGTTCATTTCTTTGTTGTTTTTCTTACTTACTGGAATCATAAAGATGGGCCTATCCATAAACTCTACGAGGCCATAAATGCATAACTTATATTTTCGAAATCATATCGTCAGAGTCTTTTCATATAATCAAAAGCCCATTTTATTACACAGCATGACTCGATGAACGAAGGACATATTCAAGAATATGGTAGAATATGTGTAAAAAAAACATTCCACTATAAATCACGCGTACACATACAGGAGTAAAACGCTCGCTCATGCTCCAGCTGACTATATAGGGTCTACTAGCTTGTAAAAAAGGTGGAATGGGTGGAAGTAGCAACCGATGGACACTGCCGTGCCATCAGTTGCATGAGGTGAGGTGATACTATAAGCGTGGAACGATATCCACACATTTTAGATTTTAAAGGAAATGCGGGCAGAGAGACTTGAAGATTAGGTATTTGAAGAAACTATCGCCGTAACTCCGTTCTGCGAGCAATGTGCCCCGCCCACTGTCACTTAAGTTTGGCAATTCTTCGGGCTATGTCGGTTACTTTCGTTCTCCTGCGAATCTCCTCATTTCTGATTCGATCACGCAGGGACACTCCAAGCATAGCCCTCTCCATTGCCCTTTGAGTGACTTTGAGCCTTCTTATCAGGCCCATTGTGAGCGACCACGTTTCAGTACCGTAAGTAATTACTGGCAACACACACTGGTCAAAGACTTTCGTCTTGAGACACTGCGGTATTTTGGACGAGAAGATATTTGCTCGCAGAATGGATGGCCGATGGGGCAGTAAAGTTCTGGAGTGGCGACCGCGTACTGGAAGGCGCAGCGTGGGAAGCCCCCCCACAAGATGGACCGACGACCTGGTGAAGGTCGCAGGAATCCGCTGGATGCAGCAGGCGCAGGACCGGTCGTTGTGGCGATGCTTGGGGGAGGCCTATGTCCAGCAGTGGACGCCTTTCGGCTGAAATGATGATGATGATGATCGCCGTAACTTTACCTCAAGTAAGTGCAATAAGGACAACTGCAGTTCCAACATAGCCTTTCCTTCCTTTCATCCTTTCCAGAACAGCCTTAGTAAAAAGTCAAAATTCAAGATTTGGCTCTCGACTATTTTCTCCTCAGAAACTGGGCCAATTTGAAAAATACTTCATAAACTGAATAAGAAGAATGTGAATGTGCCGCTTTGTTTTTCCTTTTTCATAAATAGTTGTCAAATTTATATACTAGGCGTAGGCCTCTGTAGACAGCGGTCTAAATAGTTAGGCAATTTAAAGATTTTTTGAGGACTTCTAAAAATAATTTATCAACAAAAACTAAATACAGGGGCAAACTTACGTCAGTATAAAAATATCTTTGGGGCAAACCCGCATTTCCTCATAAATAACTTCATGAAAATCCGCAAAGAAATCCATAGGTACCTACACATTCTGTTGGAAAGGTTGACGGAAGCTCACCACTGTTATTGTACACAATTATCTTATCTAAAGGAAACTTTTGCGACAGCAACACATCTATTTTTAACGCTTTTCTTCTCATACGAGGGTTAGGTGATTCAGAAAATAATAAAATTCCCTTGTTTGAAATAAAAACAATAAGGAGCTAGAATTGCTTTTTTCTTAATCTACGAATTCATGGTTATAGACGAAGTGCAGCGATCAATCATAGTGAAGCAAACAAAACCGAGCTCCTCCGTGTAAAAACTAGCGCATACGCACACACATGCACCTCAAACCGTGCTCACCACTCTCAGTACACATGTCGCGGCATCGTCCAGTAAGCATCGTGAAAACAGATATCCTTCAGGTGCATGGTGTGTGCGTGAGCGCTGGTTTGTACAAGGAGGAGCACGGTTTTGTTGGCTTCACTATGATTATTCGCAGCACTTCGTCTGTATTTTTACTTGTCTGTGTTCATGGTCTGTTTCTAGATGAACTTTGCCACAATGGTAACTATTTATTTGTCTTCATCAGCTTTCCAGGTTGATGAAAGAAACAAGATATACCCTATCCATTAAAAAAATAATCATCAAAATCGGACCACTCTGTAAAATGTTATGCGTGGTCATACA
This sequence comes from Asteroscopus sphinx, assembly GCA_949699075.1. NCBI lineage: Eukaryota > Metazoa > Arthropoda > Insecta > Lepidoptera > Noctuidae > Asteroscopus > Asteroscopus sphinx. The sequence goes on from OX453005.1 coordinate 19,654,283, forward strand.
TAATAAAAAATACGCGTCGAATTGAGAACCTCCTCCTTTTTTTCGTCGGTTAAAAATATGCATTTACACCTTGAAAGAGTCGCAGAAAACCACCAAAGTAATAACAATCTAACATTATAATATTGAACAGAATCAAAAAGTTTGGGAAATTATGCGTCACATTCGCGCAAATCGGCCATGTTTCAGTGGTACATGCACATTGAAGCAGTACACAAACGATTTATGATTCCATAAATCACACCTTATCGGACTACCAAATATTTGTTATAGGTTAACAACTATTTAGGAAAATATAGTCAACAAAATAGTCCATCTATTTGGTTAACTATATTTTTTAATCTTTTTTGGGCATTCAGGCGCGGTGGGGCTTAACCAATTTCTTTTCGGTCAGCTATTTCGGCTTTGAATCTAGCTGAACCAAAAAAATAGCCAATACGTTCGTTAGTGGCACTCTCTGAGCCCCGGTTTTAATATTGGGAGCTTGTTGTCATACCACATCCGCATTCGTATGTACGAATTTTCACGATTGGTCGTACCTACTCAAAATTATTTCATAGTAGATTTTACCTGCGGCTTCGCTCCCGTGGTTTTTTATCCAGTAGGAGCCGTTAATTTTTCCAGGATAGAAAGGAGTGGTACTGTTGCTCCGTTACTGTGTGAAAGAGGAACAAACCAACAAACACACTTTCGCAATGAGACACCTGTATATAAGTAGCCTGTTACTTTCCGGCCTATCAACTATTTATATGCAAAAAAATCACGTCAATCCGTTGCTCCGTTCCTTCGTGAAAGAGGAACAAACCAAAAAACACACTTTCTCATTTATATATATATTTGTGAGATGAGATGGGATTAGTGGGAATGTTTTCGATCAATTCGACACAAACATTGCACCAACAAGAGACTCTAACTGTTAAAAACTTAGAGTTTCCTAAATCTTTATTTCTTTCTTCTTCTATCGTGTCGACATGAGCTACATAATCATAATAGCTCATGCCTTGGGGAACAGATTAGCCAGTCAGCAGGTTAGTAGCAGAACTGACTACCCAGGGTGCACCGGACGATCAATGAAATATAACTCGTTGAGGCTAATTAATTCCTTATTTAATTGAAATTGTATACTATAAAAGAGATCCAAATACAATGTTAATATAATAATATGTAACTTGGAAACGTTTGTTACGCACAGAGGTGAATTTCTGTTTCACCTGTAGGTATAATATTGTAGACGTGATGTTAACAAATGGCTGACAGCAATCCACATTTATACATACACAGTACCGCAGAGATAGATTGCTAGGCCACATACACCTGTATTTTAAGCTGTTTCACCTAAAAATAATGAAGATAAGCATTAGATAAATTCTGTTTTATTTACGACTTCATTAGAGCAAATTCTGTATAAAAGAACAAATATTAATTTAAACTTAATAAAGTTCTTGATCCACTCTATATTTTTAGGCTAATCTTAATTTTTACAAGTTAAACCAGCAAAATTAGGTTACGGGGAGTAATTGTGTGAGTTTTATAAGAATTACGCTGATAATTAATTTCGTTAGTCGTTCTTCTTAGTTTGTAAGAAGCCGAGGTACAAACACGTAGGTATTTGCGGTGCCAGGGTTGCCAGGTGAGTGAACCTGCAATATAAAAGTTATCCTTCAGCGGAGACATGGACAGTGTGGCTATTTATCCACCGACCCACAGACTCTTTTATTAAGCGGCACTAACTCAACCGACGACGGCGCTGTCCACCTCAAGACCTCACGATCAATTCACGTCTTGGCTTTTTATAAAGTCTATTTTTATCCGTGGAACTCTTTGAGGTAATGTATGACCGTTATTTGCTGGAGTTATGTAGCATCACATATTTTTAGTTTTACTGATAATAATAATGTGTAATATTTCTTTACATGACATAGTTATTTAAGTTTTCATGAGCACGCATGCTTACGCATGAGCCCTAATTTTTTTTTGTATTTTTTTTTTGTAAATGGTTGATTTATTAGAATGGGTCAGTGAGAATAAGTCTTAAACTGAGTGCAAGAATATTTTGTTATAAGGAACCACTACCATAGAATATATACTAACGACCACTACGTCGATTTTAGAAAAATTAAAAACTGCATTCAAAGATTTTCAAAGAACACACGAGCGCTGGAATCGAACCCAGTATTTTTCTTTTAAAAATCTCAAGTCAGTTTATCGTGGTAATTGATCATATTTAGGATGTCAAGAATAAATCTTACTTAGGAACCCCATGTCATATCTCATGTCATGTCAGAACCTACATTATTAATCCGAAATATTTTAAGACGTACAGTCAAGCGATCAAAGAAAACCAAACCTCGTTCCAATTAGGTAGTATGGTTTTGTTACCATTGACATACATGGTTGACTGTACATTTAATAATGGTAAAGAAGTAATTTCAAGTGTAAAAATTACTTGTCTGTTTTATTGTTAGTAAATAAATTATTTATTGTAATTTTTTATTACTCAAGAGTCAAGACTAACGATAAATTCACATATTTAGATTTTTATGCGTCCTATGATCTGGAGTCATGAGTGTCCAGTGCATGGCCCAATGCGTGTATTCATAAAGGAATATCGTTTTATTATGCAAACGAAAACAAATATTTTATAATTATTTTCACAAAACAACTGCTAATAAAGGGTTTACTGGAGCGGACGTCAGTTCATGTCAGCGAATAGGCGATTTACACAGTAAAAAACTATGTCTGTTGGTACAACAGGAACGTTATGATACCCGCGTAGGGTTGCCAGGTATAATAGTGTCCGATCAAATATTTACAAGTCCGGCCTGTCCGGCTTTTGATAGGCTTTTGGTCAACCCCGCCCCGCCAAAAGATGCCGAACGAAAGCGCACAAGCCACTCACGCGGACACGCATGATTCGCGATCTCCCGAGTTACAAAAGAACAAAATGTGATTCATAATAACATATAATTAAGAGTATAGGTCTCAAATTAATAACAGTAATAAAAACAAAAATGAAAGTAGCATTTTTTTATTTAAAACACCAGTGTCACCAGTGTCAGGCTTTTAGGGCAAAATTTCCGGCTAAATATGAATATATGTCCGGCTTTTCTACTTTTGGGTCTGGCAACCCTATACCCGCGCAATGTTATTCGGTGTAATATTCGTGTAAGATGGATACAGCAGGTTGTTATTGAGTATCATCTGTACCTAAGGCTGGTATTCAACTATTATTATACAATAAAAATAAATAAATTTTAACGAAGAATTGATGCTTTATAGAAATTTTGTTTCACGTAAAATACGATCAGTTTTGAGACGTTTTTTTATGAAAAAAACAGCCAGCCAGCCAGGTGGGCTCTTGTAGGTAGAACAATCATAAAGGGATTTGATAAAGGGGTAGATTCTCAATTCTCAACCACTCTCTACACGATATTTTTCCGCAATAGTTAAAAGTCAGTCTAAGTATTAGAAATATTAACATACCGTCACTCACAGCTTCGCCCGCGTAGGTGTCGTATTCGCGCATCCCTCGGGATCAGTTTATCTTCCCGGGATCTTCTTCTTCTTCTTCGTGTCAATGGTTCTCATGTAGTTCACACTGTATTCATGTGGTATTTGGCCACCTCTATGGCGTTGTTTGTGGCTTTGTTCAAATCGTCTCTTGTACAGGTAGTAGGGCACAAGGGGCATGTGAGCAAATGGGCCATGGACTGAATGGGGGCCCCGCAATCGCATTCAGTATTAGACAATTCCCCATTTGCACATTCCCGGGATAAAATTTGTCCTTCTCCAGGTCCCAGGCTACCCCTTCACCAATTTTTATCCAAATCCGTTCAATGGTTTACGTGTGATTGAGTAACAAACATCCAAACATCGTTTCTGTTCACATTTAGAATATTAGTATGATATATTTTGCTATTGTCATCATAATTATGCAAATTAAATTAATTTAAAATGAAACATGTGAATCGTACGTAAATATGAACTGCTCAACATGGCGTCTTTATAAATAGCTACAAAGAATAAGGCCGTTGTTTTTTACCGCGACGTAATCAATAATCTCCTCACTTACAAAACGGTAAAAAATACGTAGATACCAATGTAGTATTGTTACAAGATGCGGTACGTATTTTTTGATATACAAAGGATGTGGAAGGGTCTTATTCACTACTATACACCACATAATAATATAGTTTTCAACTTGGACGAATAAAAAAGGCGGACGGAATCTCGCTGAACAAAAAGTGAAGCATCCATAGTAAGACGGCTCGCTTAAAAGTACGGGCTGGCACGCACACATTCACACACATAGTAAGACATAAAGCCGCGATTACGCAACAATTCTCGTGTGACGGTAGTCATTGTCATAATAGTGACACTCATAAAATAACAACATATTATAGGTACCTGGTGTGTTAAAATTATGAGATTTTAGTGGATTTAGGAAAAAATGAAGTGCTTCAATCTTTTCTTAGCAAGATATCGTCCGCTATTTTTTATTCGTCCGAGGTTTTCAACATCGTGAGCAAAAATTGTAATCGTACGTCGCACCGGTAACAAAACGATTTTATAATAAAAGGGGTCAAGCTAAAATTACAAAAAGGGTTAAACAATTTTTTTTTATTAAAAAGGTAACCACCAGTAATAGGTAATTATTATTCAATACTGGGAAACGGGGACGAGAATATTTCCATGCTCCTCATTTGGGGGGAATTGAATGAATGAATACAAAACATGTGTTGCCCACATCCCTTTTCATAGTAATTTCTTGAAGGCAGCTTTAATAAGCCTTTGGTACAGTCACTCGCATATCAATGGTAATCAACCGTTATAAGCTGAACTGGCTTAGTAAAATGCAAGTTTCATTCAGTATAGGTTCTGCTTATAGGTACAGTCAAAAGCATTATATATATAGAATAGCACCACCCATATCTCTTCTCATGGGTGTTGTAAAAGGCGACTAAGGGATTCACCAGAGGATGGGCAGCAGCGTTCTCTGAGTATTTAACCAACCAACTGCGATCGCCAACTCTCCTACCAAGCGTGGCGGTATATATAATATATATCCTCCCTATCGGGGGAGGTCTATGTCCACCAGTGGACGTCTTTCGGCTGAAATGTTGATGATGATGATCCACGGTTTTAATATCTGAAACAAAATCTTTCTGACTATGCATAGAAGATATAAATAGGTGTCTTTGTATAGAAGAGATGGTCCTATTACCCATATTAATATTTATTCTCGTGGCTTGGATCAGACAGCTAGTGGTTTTGTGATTTTAAAACTGACAATAGGCAGATATCACTCCTTCTGACAGTACTGTGTTTTTTACCATCGATGTGCGCTTGACTGTACTCTTTTATCGCTTTAGGTTTCGGCACTACAAAGGGATTAACAGTTTTCTAATAATCATGGACGTGAGGTGATTCCGTTTGATTATTTTCTTGATATCAATAGATGAACGACTCAAAAAAAAAATTCGATCAAGAATATTGAAGTCCTTGAGTATAAATATTAAAAAAGTTGTGTTTTTGTTTTTTTTAGGAGTATAAGTTTTTAATTAACATTATGTCGTCTTGATTAGCCAAGGTTGTGTTTACCCATAATTGGCGAACATATAACGACAATACTGTACTGTATTATTTGGTAATAGTGATAATATGTATTCTGTGGGCGAACCTTATGCAATAAATAAATAAATAGATGAAGAAAAAATTCAACATTATCATAACAATTAACGTTAATAAAATAATTCTAAGCGCTTAGGATTATAGGTACTCAAAACCGTAAATTGTGGAGTAACATTTGGCCCCCGCAGTTCTTTTTTGTGAAGCTACAAAATACACATAACGTGTATGGGAAATCCGTGGTTGGCTGACGACATTGTCCTTGTTGGTTAAGATGTACTTGAGGTCCAGAGTAGATTGGCAAAATGGCAACAAAATCTGGTGAACGTTGGCTTGAAAATCAGAAGAACTAAAACGGAATACATGTTCTGCGATATCGGCGGTCTCTCCAGTTTTGTTGCTATTGCGCTAGATGGCGTGCCCTTGCCAGTTTGCTCCGACTTTCGGTACCTCCACGGTACCTTGGTTCACTTGTGCAAAGCGATAGTGAAATAGACCTGACCGGCAGGCACCGAATTAACACAGGATGGTTTAAATGGCGGCAGGTCATGGGAACTACATGTGACTCCCGAATTCCCCTAAAACTGAAGGGGAAAATATATAAGACCTGCTGTCCTGTATGGATCGGAATGTTGGGAAATAATGAAAGGCAACTGCATGCAGCTAAGATGAGAATGTTAAGAGGGATGTGAGGTGTAACGTGTACTGGAAGGCGCAGCATGGGTAGGCCCCCCACAAGGTGGACCGACGACCTGGTGAAGGTCGCGAGAATCCGCTGGATGCGGAAGGCGCAGGATTGGTTGTTGTGGCGATGCTTGGGGGAGGCCTATGTCCAGCAGTGGACGTCTTTCGGCTGAAATGATGATGATGATGATGAGGTGTAACGAGAATGGATAGGATAAGGAATGAGTAAATTAGAGGGAGTCTGAAAGTAGCACCAGTGACAGAGAAGTTAAGTAGCAACAGACTATCATGGTATGGACATGTGATGAGGAGGAATGAGGAGCATGTTACGAGGAAAGTGAATGTGGATGACTTTAAGAATAGAGGCAGACCGAAGAAAACATAGATGGATTTTGTGAAAGATGATATGAATAGAAAGAAAGTGAACACGGAGATGACGGCTGATAGAAATGTACTGAAGAAAAATACATGCAGCACCGACCCCGAATAAATTGGGATAAGGGCAGAAGAATGATGATGAGAAATCCGTCGTCATATTTAATTTCGAAGAGCTCATTCAGAGAATGCTATCGAACAACTTTTACTACGGGATGTACCCTGAAATCGCGAAAAATAAAGGAGCCCTTTCATACATTTCGCACTTTTCTATGAAACAGCTTTATTGTTCGCGATTTCATCATGGTTGTCGCCATATTCATATCCATAGGCCATAGCCTGAATGAGCACTCTAAAATATGGCCACGCATTTCTGATACACGTTGTATACCTAAGTACATTAAATTAGATTCATAAAACATAACTAGAATGAATGATTTATGTAATAATTCAATGGAGGATTTAATAGAGTTTACAGACAACCAACAAACTTAGTTAGGTACTGATTCTTTCATAAATAATGCATGCTGCCGAACTCCATTTGACCCGCTTAACTCGATTTCCAATACAGCGTGTTCTGGAAAATATGACATATTTCACTCCATATTTTTTTCAAAGTTATAATACATTTTAGCCACACAACATGTATTCCAAAGTACTCAAATATGTATATATAACTGGGAACCAATGTACCGTGTAGATAGTGGAATGTTTTGAGCGTCATTTAATTTACATTTTGTAAGCTACGATTTATGGGATGATAATGAGAGAGAGGATCCAGAGGATGGGCAGCAGCGTTCTCTGAGTATTTAACCAACCAACTGCATTCGCCAACTCGCCTGCCAAGCGTGGCGATTATGGCATATCCCCCCTTTTCGGGGAGGCATGTCAAGCAGCGGTACCTATTTAGGAATAAGTTTACTCTTCAATCAATAGTTTACTAGATATAAAATATTCCGAAGAGTACAAACGAGACCCTATAACGGTGATGTGATTATGGGATGATTAAAATATTTCTGGCTATGCATTGCTCTGTAACTACTTATACAACGTGTTATTGAAATAACTGAAAACCTCTTAAGGGGTCATTGTACTCATCAGTATAAACAACTTAAACTATGGGACCAAGCAAGAATTTGCGTAAAAAAACAGCTGTATTTTTTTCATGATTTTACATCAAGTACCACAGGCTCATTATACTTGAAAAAATCAATAACTTACACCACAATTGAATTCGAATGAAGTAGGCACTGCTTAATTGCCTATTGCAATGCACGCCCAAAGATAATGTAACCAGTGCACGCTAGTTATTATAACTAGACTAAATATTATTTAGATTAGTTTAGTGTATATACGTTGCGGTTTGACATGCTACATCTAGCATAAATGTCCTTGATTTTGGTTATATCGTATTTCGATGTATTCTATTGTTATCAAAGGGCGTCCTATATTAAGTAATATACTTAAGGTTAAGATATATCTGTCTTTTTGGAGTTTCTCAGACAAAATGACTAGCTGTGTTTAAGTAGAGTAGGGTTAGATATTAGAGAAACCGCGCTGGCCTTATACTGGTTGTAAGGGGAACGCTTCCGAAAACGAAGATAGGTGCTGGTGATAACTGATACGAAACCACGAAAAAAAAATGCGATTCTTTTTTTAAATTTTTTCATATAATTTTTTTGCATTTTTCATACTTAACCAGCTTTGGGCAGTTAAATAAAACTCATACATAATGAAAAATGCAAAAAAAAAAAAAACGCATTTGTTTTCGTGGTTTCGTATCAGTAATCACCAGCACTATCACCTCGGGGGGCTCGTAGCGAAGCAACCACAGCGCGGATTGTACGATCTGCAAGGTTAAGCTACACTTTCCGCGGTCGGTCTGTGGATGGGTGACCGTTTCGTTACACATCGAGACCCCTCCGTGCCTCAGAGAGCACGTTAAGCTGTCGGTCCCGGTTGTCATACGAATATCTATGGCAGTCGTTACGGGTAGTCAGAAGCCTGAAAGTCTGACAACTGGTCTAACCTCTGAATATCGGTATTACCCAGGAACTGGGTTGCGGGGGTCTGATGGCAGTCGCTCCGTGTAAAATACTGATGTTCAGCCGCATCTGGCTAGACTGGAAGCCGACCCCAATATAATTGGGAAAAGGCTCGGAGGATGATGAATCACCAGCACTATCACCTATCTTCGTTTTTGGAAGCGTTTCCCTGACACCCTGTATAATCAAAATTATCTTGTGTTTTTGTCCGTCAGAAAGTCACACTTCTTAATAAGCAAAGAAGTCGTACCTATGTTTTTCGTTTCTTATATCATGTACAATGTGTCATGATAAATGAAAATAAAAACTTTTTAACAAAAAATAAAACCGACTTCAAAAACCTTAACTAAAAAGTAAAAAATAATCATTTTATGTATTTTAAAATCTTAACATAAACCAAGATTTTGAAGGCGGCGCGTGATTGACCCTTTGCGTCATGTAAATATAATGTACAGTCGAGCGCATATCTATAGTAAAAAACAGTTTATGTGAATGTACATGAAAATCACGCGCCGCCTTCAAAATCTTGGTTTATGTTAAGATTTTAAAATACATAAAATGATTATTTTTTACTTTTTAGTTAAGGTTTTTGAAGTCGGTTTTATTTTTTGTTAAAAAGTTTTTATTTCATACTTTTTAGTTGATAATTGCGAGGGTTGATTCATAAATGTTTATATAACCAATATGAGTTTTTTTTTTTTTATTAACCTTTGTTATCCCACTGCTAGGCAAAGCCTCGCTCATGTTCTTCCAAACATCCAATCACTATCGTGAAAACCAAAACACGCATATCGGCCAAAAATTCTCAGAAAAACGAACCAATGAGCAGATCATCTAGATACGCGAAGCTAAAATAAACTGATTTATTGAAGCTGGTTAAAAAACTGCTCAACCTAAGTCAATAAAATTTATATGGGACCACCGCGCGGGCTTCCTCTACCAAATAAAAAAATAACCACGTAAATCGGCCCACAAATCTCGGAGTAATCGGTGTACATACATGAAAAAAAAAAAAAAAAAAACCTGCCGAATACATAACCTCCTCCTTTTTTTGAAGTCGGTTAAAAAGACATATCAATTAAATTCTAAGAAAGAAAGTCAAAATAGAGAGTTTTTCTCCGACATAGTGTACCTACAAATTATTTTTGTTGAGCTCACTCTCCTCGATAAATTCAAACTAATAATGTCTTAGGTTTACGCGATCACTACACATTATAATAAAAACCACGAACCACCACGCGACAACGAACGCTGCAAATAATTCCAAACGTATGGAAAACCAATGTTAATAATATACGCGATGTAAATTGTTTTATTAAATTCATACCCAATAAAAAGAAATAGGCCGACGCGACGCGACCCTTCGACTGACACGATTATAAGCAATGTTCTTTGTACTCCGTTTTACCGTATGAATAAAAAAAACTACTACAGTTATGCTAAAATTTAGTTATGTAGAACAAATTCTTAGAATATGAAAAAGTTTTAAACTATGAAACAAAGAGAAACTTAATTAAATTAATTTTTTTTTTCTAAAACGTTTAGACGAAATATTAGTATTTAGTATTAGCTAAATACAAAGTCGAGTGAACTGTGTATAATATTCGGTTACACAGCTTACACAGTTATATTATACGGTTGCTCAGTATAATAACGAAATACACTTAATTTTGTATAACTTGACAAAGTAAAGCTTGAAAGTTATGTTTCGCCTTATTTATGTTTCGCCTCGGGTTAAGTTTGCTGACAACGGATTATAACCCAAATATGCTTTGTAAATAATTAGAACTATGGAGTGTTACAGCGTGTTTTATTAGAATATACTTGTTTTCGTTAAGGGGCTGACAACACCTAAAAATCGTCGACGTCTGTTTTCACTGTCGTTTTGTACAGAACTGAAAGACAACAACAACGAGAGGAAGGACGTCGGGTGCGCCGCTTAACTTGAATTAAAATTAACTTTTTTTTTTTAAAATAAAAACCCTAATGCTTATTTGAAAAAACGGAAACAACTATGTTTCAGATTATAGTCTTTCTTATGTCTTCTTTATTTCATTTATAATATTTTGTAAATAATAGAGATTGTTTGGTATAAATCCTCCAATTTTTATCAAAACAATTTGAAAATGTAAAATGCTTCTTTAGAAAACTATAAAACCAAATCATATTCCTAATATGATTTGGTTTTATATTTTTACCCGACTGCGCCAGAAGGAGGGTTATGTTTTTCGAGTGTATGTATGTATGTATGTATGTATGTATGTATGTATATTTCTTTGGCACGCTCTGTAGCCTAAACGGCTTGATGGATCTTAGCTTGAGAGGTGTCGTTGGATTCGTCTTAATTGTGAGAGTGACACTGGGTATATCAAAATTATAAAAATAAAAATGGCCGCTTTTTGGAGCCATTTTATGTTACTTCAAAAATATTTTTTTGCTCAAAACCTATCGAGTTGGGTATCAGAATAAAGGGTTTTATAAATGGTTTACGAAAATATATACAACTTATATTTTTAAATGTAATTTGGAATGAGAAATGCTAAAAAACAACAAAATATTCAACGTTAAAAATTAATTTGACTTTTCAAAAAAACCATTAATAGTATGATAAATAAAACATGACAAAACTAAAAAAAATCAAATGAAATTTTTTATTAACAAAAACAAAAAACCCGACTGCGTCTAAAAATAACAGAAAAGATATTAAACAAGACTTATCAACACGCAGGCGGAGGCTACCTATGAACTATTATGTAATTCATGACCAAAAACATACGTAGCCTCCGACTGCGTGTTGATAAGTCTTGTTTATATCTTTTCTGTTATTTTTAGACGCAGTCGGGTTTTTTGTTTTTGTTAATTAATTTTTGTAAAATACCCTTCATTTTATTTTTAATAAATTAATAACGCTTCTCATTCGGGGCAGCCCTCCTTGTTACCACGTGGTTGTCCTCGGTAGTCGGTGCGGGGTTAGTCGTATTGCTAGGCTAACAGAGAACATTATAAGATGGCTAGGCTGAAGGCCGTTGGCGTATACCGGAGCCTTAAAGAGCAGATCTTGCAATCCATGTGGCTAGTCCTTACACTTAGCCATGAACATTAACATTTAGCTTCATTATTCTTCTTGCTTCCCCTTTTGGCAATTTGTTACACTGACACTCAGCAAGATTTGTTATCTTCATATTTTCCACTCGAAATGTTCACCTTAGACACCTGGTTGTCTAATATTGACTTGAAACATGTAATTAATACTTCCTTAGATAGCATTAAAGGCTCAAAACTGCAGTGTCAGAGTTATTCCTTAAAATTCGAAGTTTTACATGAATTAAATGGAAAATATTGTGGTTATTACGCTATATTCACCGACGCTTCTAAAACAAAAAGCGGCCTCGGAGCTGCGTATTATGATACGGTCAAAAAAACAATTGTTTGTATAAATAAAATAAATATATGTCTATAATGACTGCGGAGCTTTTTGCAGTGTCAAGGGCTTTATCTTACGTTTCCACCTTAGAGGTACGTAAAGTCGTCATCTATACAGACAGTCAAAGTGCTTTACTTCATATTGCTCGATGCGCCTCTGGTATCAGAGGTGTTTCGATAGCATATACAATTTTAGAGCAAATAAATAAAGCTAAAAGTAAAAGTGTCACCTTAGCACTGCAGTGGGTTCCGTCTCATATAGGTATTTCAGGAAATGAGGAGGCAGACAGGTTAGCTAAAAGAGCTGTAAGTGAGGGCATTGAAGCGAATATTTTACCTAACTATTTAGAAGTATTTGGAAAATTCAAGTCTAAATGTCATATTGCTTTCAAAGAATACTTTGATGAAAGGTCCAAAATCAAAGGCATATGGTACAAAAGTATTCAATGTGAACCTCCTCATATTCCATGGTTTTTTGTTATTCGTTCTGGTCACATTCCGGGAAGGAAATTTGCCTTCTTAATGAATAAAGTAAATTCACCCCATTGTGAACAGTGTGGGACACTGGATGATGTGCAACATCGACTTGTGGAATGTGTCTGTAACGCTGATAAAAGAGCCCAAATTGTCATTAAATTTAATGTTAACTTAAGTAATGTAGGTGCTTTCCATAGCATTTTAGCTGAACCAAATTCTGATGCAGCTAGAATGTTATTCTCATTTAAAATTAAAAAAAAAGAAAGTTGTCTACCTCTAGATAGTGTAGAGTAATTTAGAATAAGGTACGATGGGATTGGCATCGTCATTTCTTATGTACAAAAATCCCTTATAATAAATAAAGAATATAAAAAAAAAAAAAAGCTTCATTATTATGTACAACTACCTAAATAAGTAAAAGTTTTTTTTTAATATTACTTTTTTATTTACAGGTTGTTCTGAAAGTCAGCTGTCAGCGCCATGTATGAAGCCCTTTGAAGTCCTCGAGCAGAAAACCTTTTGGATTTAACCTCACCATGATAAATTCTATCTGCGAGAAATTATCTTTGTTTTCTTTGATTCCCAACACGAATAATGTCGGCATGGATATAAAGAACCAAATTTTGTGCTACATTATTTTATAAAGATTACAAAGAATTGAGTAACCATTATGGTGCGCACATAAAACGATATACGTATACGATATATATGTACATACACGATCATCAACTCAGCCTATCGCAGTCTACTGCTGCACATAGGGCTCTCCCAAGTTGCACCATAACACTCGATCCTCCGCCTTCCGCATCCTGTCCTCCCCAGCTACCTTCTTCAGGTCATTGGATACGATGATAATTAATTAATTAATTCGTGACTTTGGACCTAATATAGCTTTGAAAAGTCTAGGTGATTTTATTATATATCAGAAACAGCACCAAAAGCTATAAAATATAAAAACTTTTTAGATCTCCTTATATCACCACGCATATAATACCATCATCAGGTGCACAATATTTTGCATAACGATACCTCAAATTACTATTTTGTTCGGATCTCTTCTAAAAACTACTTTAAAATAATAACTCCCCAATATTTACTATACTCTACCAATAGGAAAAAAGTATACCTCATCACTGAGCGATGATTTTTGTATATGTCGTAGGACAATCGGAAAAATCGTATCTTTGCTAAAATCCTAGGACAATTGCAAGGAACCGGATAGTTGGAATCTAAGAAAAAAAATCGCAATCATCCGAATTATTTTCAGGATCATTGCAAAAACCTAACATAATTAAAAAAATTATAACCTAAGATAATTAGGTAAGTCGCGAAAAACCGCTCACGTTATGAGCGCTGATTGGCTGATATGAACGTTATGCACTGACGGATGCGCTGATTAGCTAACGGCTACATTCTCTCGTCTTTTATTTTCTTTACAATCGTCTTAGGATTTTTGCAAAGATTCGATTTATCTGATTATCCTCCGACATTATACATCGCTGTACGATAAATAAAAATATACGGCAAAGTTTAACCGGATTAAATCGCGTAGGTATATTATTTAAATTGGTTTTCCTAACGTTTCGAAAGCTTTGCAGCATTTCGTGGTCGCAGGTAGACTAAGATGACAAGCGTCTTTACAGATATTTCTAAAAAAAAATGTTTAATCTACCATACAATATTATTAATTAAAATCGTTTCGATGCACGCAGTAATCACTCACAATATCATTATCTTTTACAGTGTTGCGCGCTGTTTGTGACTTGTTTATTTTTAGGACTGGGTTCTGGTTTGTTTTATTAAAATATGTAGTGATCGCGAAAACCCAAGAAATCATTAAAAATATACAGTTTTTAATGTCTCATGAAAATTTACGAACATGGAGTTAGCTGGTTTGTGAATTAAGGTATTGATATACGCGCTACACTTAGGACCTTTAAAACGCACAACGATACAAAAGAGGCATTAAAAACACGACCACTAAAAAGGCACTTAAAAAGGCCTGAAGCAGCAACGTGGCTTTCACAGAAGCTGTGAACGCGGTTTCATTGAACCGTTCGCTATTCGAGTGCCATCCACGGGGACGCACCCTTCGACATAACAATCTGTTGACAGAAACCTCGAGGGCCTATGAGGAGTTATGAAAAAGTAATAAATAACGAAATAAGAAAGCGAGAAAGAATCTTGCTCGCAATGTTCGCTTCTGCTCGAGCTGGAAGTTGAAAATTTGGAAGTGGAATCTTAAGTCGAAAGCCTTCGCTCTCAACTTTTTATTGACGTTATACTCCTTACTTTGGAGCCATGTCCGTGATTGCGTATTGAAATGTATACACATCGTTACCTATAGCTATGCAACGTGTTAGGTACTTGGTACTCCTTGAGCACGTGTCGCCACTCAGTTAAATTTATTTCATTCTGCTAATACGAAACGAGAAAACTGAGACTATTAACAAGTTATTCTGTGAAGTAGATATATCTTTGGAATATTGCTTTTTGTATCTTACTCGTTATAACGAGTAAGATACAAAAAGCAGTATTCCAAATCGACAAAGTTTATGTTTGACCACATCCTGACAAAGCTGTCTAGATTGCGGTCAAGAGCAGATCTATTTATGATAAAAAAAAAAAAAAAAAAAAAAAAATTTTTAGATTAGTGGTAAAACAAAACAGTTTAGAATAAAAGGTTGTTTGTTCGATACGTCATTAACTTAAATCCAGAAATGTTGTCTTTGAAGATAATTAAAAAATCCGCCCCGGTTGCCAAGCACCAAGGGGTGACAAGTGGATGCGGCGCCGGCGCCACTTGGAAGCCGCCAGTATTTCTTCCCAAGTGGCGGTCCAGTGGACTACCTTGGAGCTTCTGAGATTATTCTGTAAAATGGGACTATTCTGAGACGAAATAAGAAAAAAAAAATATTTGGGAATCGAGACATTTTTACACAGCACCAAAACTAAGCAGAGCTTGTGATATGGGTACCTACTAGACAATGGATATAATACTTATATACTTTTTTTTGTAAATAAAAAAATAAAAATCTTTGGGACATTTTTTTACACAGCACCATCTAGTCCCAAACTAAGCAGAGCTTGTGGGTACTAGACAATGGATATGATACTTAAATACTTTTTTTTGTTTTTTGTTTGTAAATGCTTACTTATAATACATATAACACCCAGACCAACACAAACACTTATGTTCATCACACAAATAATTGTGTCTTGTGGGAATCGAACCCACGACCTCGTGATCAGCAGTCCGACCTTCGAACCACTAGACCACAGACGTCATCGAAGTCTGTTCCGAGTCTAGTTTTATCTCGTATTGTATTTAATCTTACTTATTTATTTTTTATCTTTATTTACCAACATCACGCCTCACTGATCTACGTTATTGCATTGTGAAATTGTGTCGACGCCGGCTGTCGCTGAAAACCAGCGCTGTGTCTTTGCTCCGTGCATGAGGCACAGCAATATGCTGAGCGGTGGCCGTTTTGCGCAGATGTGACGCACATCTTACCACACTTCTTGGCTCTGTACCTGTATTTGTTCTGTGTTTTTGAATTTTTTGGTAATTTTGTGCGTCACTTTTGAAGCAAATAAATATTTTTTTTTTCTTTTCTAGTGATGTGTCTAAGATTTGTCGTTTCGGTGGCTTCTTGTGAATAAAGCTTTTCAAAATTAAAGTTAAAAAAATCGTATTTAGGATTAGGATCCGCAATGAGCAAAGCGTGACTAACCTTAATAATGTAATTGAATATTTTAGCAAAATAAAGTCACGTATGCACGTTTAATTCTTGTTGTTTTATTTTGGGGTTGCTCAATAGAAAACCGCCTCGGGTGCCAACCCATGCTACGCCACCACTGGTTCGTTTTAAAATACGCGAAGCCTAATAAATGAAAAGGTTTTCCTAAGAATTCGACAGGAATATTAAGTTAGCGGTTTCCAGACGTGCTCATAAAATATTCAAATAAAATTACTTTACTGAAACTAATTAACCACTCCCTTTCCTTGTATTTATAAAGACTTTGTTAGTAGTTGTGAGATGATTGACGGGAAATTATACAACTTGTTAATTTATTTTTTATTAGCAAGTTATAGGTACAGTCGACTGCATGACGGTGGTAACACTTGAATTAAAAAAGCGTCTTTGCTGCTTACGAAATAAATGTGCTGTCAATGTCAAACTGTTACCACTGACGTGCGGTCGACCGTAATACTTTCTGCTAAATAATTATCTAGTAGGTTGACTTGATGAAAGAGGGCCCGTGGCTAATTAATAACCGCATGGATTGCAAGATCTGCGAGGTCTACGCTAGCCTCGGTCAGTCCTTGGATGGGTGACCGTTTCGTTGCACATCGAAACCCCTCCGTGCCTCGGAGAGCACGTTAAGGTGTCGGTCCCGGTTGTCATGCGAATATCTATGAGGCAGTCGTTATGGATATCAAGTCTGAAAACTGATCTAAGATCACCAGAAACCAGTATCTCGGTCGCGTGGGTCTGATGGCCGTCGCTCCGTGTAAATACTGATGTTCAACCGCATCAGGTAAGACCGGAAGCCAACCCCAACATAGTTGGGACAAAGGCTCGGAAAAACAAGAAGTTGATTTGATGAAAGAGAATGGTGTCGATTCTCTTGTTCACGAACTAAACTTATTTTTAAACTATCGCTCTCTTTTACTAATAGTAAGCACAAGAAAGGGATGACAACAATTTTAGGACTGTCAAATTAGTGTTACATTTCTTTGTATTTTAGTGGGCACGTTCCGAGATCACAACTAAACTTGTATGGACATTTTAATTCAGACTAATTTGACAGCTCTAAAATTGTTGCCATCCCTTTCTTGTATCTACAATTAGTAAAAGAGAGTGATAGTTTAAAGTTAGTTTAGTTCGTGAACAAGAGAATTGGCACCATTATTGGGAAACTAAATTAAATTGATAATTCATCCAAGTTGTGCAAGAAAATAAAATGCCACTTATGGCTGATGCATTTTGATCATCAAATAAAGTACAGAAGGATTTATTTATATACATATTCTTGATGAAAATTTTCTTAAAAAACATTAGAAATCCAAGCAAGTGGAGAAGTACCTATATAGAAAACTAAAAGACTCAAGACTCACACAGACAACATACCAACAACTTTGTCATAATCAGAAAGTAAAATACATATTGTTGATAAAATAGGTAGGTATAGCTCATTTGCGTTTGAAACTGTTCTAACATTATTCTCAAGTCAACAACGCTTCCAATATAAAACGTATTCGGTATAGATTTTGGATTCCAATTTCAATTGTTGCTTATCAAAGTTACAACAGTGCTCTCCCATCTCTTTGTTATCCCAGTACCCGATAGTTATGTAGATAAGTTAAGCTTTACACATAATGCTTTAGAAATTCATTCTAATTAAATTCTTCGGAACACCAAGACGGTGGTGTTACTCATAGATAACATACTTATACTGGTGTTACTTTCTCAGAACGTTTATTGCCTGAGATTGGCTGAGATTGGAGCCCCATTTATTTCGTTTTCAACTGTTATGGCCCCAGTTTAATTCGAAAGGTTAAAAAAATACGTGATAGTCGTGAAACTGGTGGGTTCCACTCCACCGCTTACTAACAGAACTTCATTATTAAAGGCGTTTTCATTTATGTGATAAAATGTGATTGGGGCATCTTGAGTGATCAATCAGCACTTCTCAATCCAGCCGCAGTTTTCAAGATGATGATAATGATGATGATGATCATGATTATGTTTTTAACGAACCAGTTAATCAAATGTATAAATGTATATTTTAGAAGTTAAGAACAATTTATTCTATTTTATACATCAATGTAATGGTTTTGCAACCGTCCTTTTCTAACAAACGGGTTCCCTACGTCATATCGAAAGTCAATACATCGAATGTCTCAACATCGAACACGTTGCATCGAACGATTACAACATCGATGGTACCTACGCTACATCAACGGCAAACTAAAGCGTGTGAGAACAGAGCGGAATCGTGCTGTTTTGATGTATTTTTTTCATGTTTGCACATTTCTCAGCGAATAAACATGTCGCAATGTAAACAATCTAGAATTTGACAGTTCTAAAATTGTTGCCATCCCTTTCTTGTATATACTATTAGTAAAAGAGAGCGATAGTTTAAAATAAGTTTAGTTCATGAACAAGAGAATCGACACCATTATCTAATAGAAAAAGGTAATCCAGGTGGTATTTTAGTTTTAATTTAAATTGGCAAGTTAAGGTACTTATCCTTTTCATCAAAATAACCGCTAAGAAGATTAGACTCAACGATGTCTAGAAAAGTTCAGAAAGACCTTTTAATGGTATTTTACTTAAGTCTGAAAACGTCCCTGAAATAGAAAAGACTATTTAAAAAGATTTGTGGAATGTATTCTGAATGAGATCGCTGATTGCGATGAAACCGCCTATTGAATCCCAGCGGGTATTTTTAATTGATTTGTATTTTAATGAAGCTGGTGTATTATACAGAAAGAAAAAATGTCCTTCGTTTTACAATAATGGTTAACAGCTATATTTAAATTTATTTTTAAAGCCTGTGCAAGGATTATTTCAAACATCATGAGCTGAAAATTAAATCAGGACGCTTCTAATTACTGTTCGTGATTTAGTTACTGCGTGACCTTTTATATACAAATTAGTTTTAGCAATAAAAGCAACACTTCGGTAACTAGCTCAAATTGTTACTGGCTTTATCCGAATTCCTGGAAAACAACAATTTTTTAACTGTATAATACTGTTCATACAAAGAAAATCCGGCTTTCGTCATCCTGGACATCAAAGCTTGATAAGATTTAGAATGATAAATGAGTCACCTCCCCTAGATAAAAGACAGCCACAAAGACAAAGAATAACATCTGAATATTATCTAAACTAACCTAGATACTAAAACAATAAATACAACAGTCAGCGAGTAACTTATTCGTTTTGTATCTCTGTTACTTTGATCGTAAAAACATATTGTCATATGATATAAAATATTTCATTATTTGTGAAGTTGTGTTTATATTGTAAAAAAATTGTACGATGTGAAAAGAAGACGTCAGATTTCAATTAGATATTTCGACTACTTACCTAACAAGCTTTACATGTTTCCAGTTTTGTTAAATACCTATAGAATAATTAATCTGATATAGGTATTTTCTCAAACATGCTTGGAAATTCGAACATTATTTTGACAACCTTCTTCGAGATAAATCGAAATTGCTGTACTGGTCAAATATATGCCAGGAGCGCCCGGCAATGTTAATATGAAAATCCATATCTGTACTGTTTAGCGGCCAAATAAATTACTATGAAAACTCATATCTGTCGTGTAATTTAAAAATGGGAAGAACTTTTTACCCTAAAAAATAGCAACCGATTTTATTTAAATTTCGAACTGTCTTGCAAATAGAGCTGTTTAAAGTAAAAAAGAAACAAATTAACATATTGCCGATTGACGCGTGAAAAATTGTTGTTGTTCGTCATTGATTCTAGAATTTACGTAGGTACTAGGTACTTAGTTTGAATTTCCGCGCATTTTTTGAGAAAAGTAATATACAAGCCTTGGCCGCAACCAGGCATTCATATGGACTCACGTATGTGCGCCTCGGCTTCGCCTCGGCCGTCGGCCCACATTTTCACGTTCGTCCATCAATGCTTCTATGGCCAGCCGCGGCAGTATGTACTATAGTAAGTAGGTAGATATTCTGCTAGACAATATGTACATCTAAATGTTGATGATAAATTGAGCGTATCGGGTCACTTTCTGTCGTCTAAAAAAGTTTTACCTTCCAAGGTAATAAAAAGTCAGTGCGATTAATTTTACCGTAACCAAAGCTACAGAAGCTAGCAAAGTCTTAAATAGATACATTCTAATATTATTGTTAGGAAGTTTGAAATTGAGCTAGTAAAAACGTGTTAATAAAAGAGACACACACACACATAAAATTACACGAAATAAATCCAGACAAAGGATAATTACGCTATAATGGATTTTCATTGGACATCGTAACAATATTAGAACGCCCACTGAAGTAATGGGGAAGAATAAAATGAAATCCCACACTAATACTGCTAGCAAATTAAAATGTCACCACATAAACATAACATCACCCCTGTATTTCCCTGAAGGGGTGGGCTAAAGTGTACAACACACTCACATTTCGTACGTTAGGTATATTATAAGTCCCATGTGACACAGGGTGAGCCTATTCACATGCTGATGTTTTAATTTATTTTATATTTATTTATCAAATTGTAGATGAATTATCAATGGTTTTAATAGATGTAATAATTTACAATGACAAAAAAGTTTCATTCAAAGTATTTATTTGCATAAAATAGGTTGGTTACAAGATCTTATTCAATTATGAAAAACATAATAATGCTCTCTTTTTTGCTAACATACATTATTACAATATTCGTGCAAAATTAAGGAAAACATTTACATCATAAAAGCTATTATTTAGTAGCCATACCTTTAATTTTTTGCTCATTAGCTGTATGGGGGCTTTCTTTAAATTCAAATAATTATTTATTTCCTTCTTTTTATGTTATACAATCTGCTTGATGAATGAATAATGTATCTATAAACTGTGACGTATACTTTCAACTAATCAATAAAAAAATATTATCTCTGTATATAATATGTATATCTGTTTATTGTTATTAACCGGGCACAAATCCACTTTCAATTTCACCACATTCTGCGTCAAATCCACTTAATTTTGACACTGTTTATGTCCGGACTTACCCCAAGACACCTTACACATTTTAGCATCAATATAACAAAAACACCTACATTAGGTATACGTACATTAGGACTGCCTCGTTGGTCTAGTGGTTGCTAGCGCGACTGCTGAGCGTGGGGTCCTGGGTTCGATTCCCGGGTCGGGCAAAGTGTTATTGGGTTTTTTCATTAGGATATTCTCAGTAGCAGCCCGGAGTCTGGATTTGTGCCCGGTCAATGGCAATAGGCTCGCCCCCTATTACATGGGACTATAACATAACTGGCGAAATGTGGGTGTACTAATACACCTCTGCCTACCCCTTCGGGGAAATATAGGCGTGATGTTATGTTGTTATGTTATGTAGGTATACGTAAAATATTCACTAGATTAGGTACCCTCTGTCTGGTCGTGGTGGTTAAACCTGAGGGAATTAGACAAGATTTATAGATATAAAGCCATTGCCCTCCGAGCGTTAAAACTGAAGAAAGGATTCTCACTTGAATGTGACTTACACGTACAAGTGTGGTGTACTCAAGATTTCAACATTATATCTAACCGTGTAGTTACTCCAAAGGCTTTTGTGATAAATATTCTTAATTGGGCATAAATAGCACAAATTTTAATAAATAATTCAATTTTTTTTTACATCGGAATCTATTTTTTTTTAAATATGATATTAAATTACAAAATTCATTTATTAATAATACTGAGCAATAAGAGTAGATTCGTCTCTAAAATATACAATAATAATTGCAATTATCTGCAAAAAATTTGATACACTATAATAAAAATTTTGACAAAACATTTTATTTTTATTTTGTCCTAATGTATTTTTACAGCCGTTCCGATCTTTCGACTGCCTTTTTTTACTGCCTCGTAGGTTTAGCGATCGCAATTGCGACTGCTGAGCGTGTGGTCCTGGTTTTGATTCCCGGGTCGGGCAAAGTGGTATTGGGTTTTTTAATTAAGAAATTTTCAGTCCGCAGCCCGGAGTCTGGATTTGTGCCCGGTTAATGGCAATAGGCTCGTCCCCTATTACATGGGAATGGTACTGAAACATAACTGTGGGGGTACTATACATCTCTGCCAACCCCTTCGGAGAAATACAGGCGTAATGTTACTTGTAAATAAGGGGTTATTTAATGCCGCTAACTGCTATGTATGTACAATTAAAAAAACGTTTTCCATCACTTTGTGCAGCTTAACCTGAAAATTGCAAGTACTTAATTTGCACTATATTTGAGAGAAATGCAAATTACTGCGCGGTTCTTAATATTAATCAAAATATTTAAATTGTAGAGCAGCAGATGTCTGCTTAACGCAACAATCCCAAACATAAAATGAAAATACGAACGCTATGTAACAGTGTCTCCCAATGAAGGTAACTTCGATTTAATCAAAGTTTTATTTGGTAAGTAAATAGGTAAAATAAAAGCAAATAGTAAAATATTTAAGTTATGCTGATATGAGTGAGCTATGACTACTGTTTAACTGGCATACAATAAATTTTAAAAAGGACACATTTTTACCGTAAATATTAATTAAACATCATAATACAAGACAATTTGAGACGAGCAATTAGTCTAGATTTCTTTCAAAAATTTTAGTTATTCTAATATTCATTAATGTATTTTATTCACGCATCTTACTGTACTCAGTTACTATTCGTGAAGACCTATTATTGTCAGATTGTATCTTATTTAACATTGTTATACTAAAGTATAAGTATATGCTGTTGGTCTTCCAAATAATAAATAAATTATAAAGAAACATTATATTTTGCGATTCTGAAAACCAAATAATTTACACAAACAAGATAACCCTGCTTATTATTATGATAAAGAGTTTATAAAGCATTATTTACTATCGTCAATGGGTGCAAGACTGCCAGCGCAGCGGCGAAACAATACTTTATTTATAGACATCGGATTACAGCGTTATTGCATATTTTAATACTTTCTTGCTGATCGTGCTTATTTCGGTAGTGAAGCGTGCAGTAAACCATAAAACCTTTCTCTGTTAAAGCCCATAGAATACTAGAAAATATGATCGAAAAGACTGACGCCCTACATAATTTACCATCAGAAAAGGTCCATGGTAAATAATATGCTGTTCTGTATAAAACCAGTCTTTATGCAATTAATGCTCTAGGAAACCTACATAAAACCGTGATAGTGATTATCACCATATTTGTACGTTATTTAAATATTAATTTCTCAGATTAAACAACTACATGCGACTTAATTGTTTAATTGATGTTGATTAGTTAAAATAAACAAAAAATTCAAAAAAAATCGCATTTTTAAGATGCATATTTTGTACATATTTGACCCTTTCTTAGAGCATATTTGCATGTATATTTTGCCATTTTATTAGTGCATATAATCCGATGTCTGTAGCCGATGTACACAAATAAATTATTAATTACTAGCTGTGTCCACGGCTTCGCCAGCGTCAAAGTGTGAAAGAATGATTACAATCGGTTTAGTAGTTTCAGAGTTTATAGATTACAAACAAACAAACTAACAAATCTTTCCTCTTTATAATATTGTAAGTATAAGTATAGATCTACTGTACAGTCAAGCGCATATCAATGGTGCCAAAACTAATTTAAGCAGAGCCTTATCTTGTATGAAACTTAAAGACAATTCCGTTTTTTTTTGGTTTTTTTTTATTATGCTGTTTACTGTACTCAGGGAAACTTTAATGAATTAATAAGAGGGAGAGGGAAACTAAAGAAAAGATGGATGGATTGCGTGAAGAATTAAGTATATGGATGAAAAGAGAGTAAATGATGAGATGACGGCGTATAGAGGCATCAAATGGAAGAAGAAAACGAATTGCGCCAACCCCAAGTAATGTTGGACAGAGCAGGAAGATGATGAACGAAGACTATACCATTTGATGGACGATTAACAAACTACAGTATCAAACTAATATTATAAATTCGAAAGTTTGTTAGTGTGTATGTATGTATGTTTGTTACTTCCTCCTTCCTTTTTAGGGTTCCGTACCCGAAGGGTGACAAACGGGACCCTATTACTCTCGCTACGCTGTCCGTCCGTCCGTCCGTCCGTCCGTCTGTCTGTCACAGGGCTGTATCTTTTGAACGGTAATAGGTAACCGGTTGAAATTGTCTCAGAAATTGTGTTGCTGTGAGGTGTATCACGACAAATACTAAAAACAAAAAAAAGTCTAAAACCAAAGGGGGTCCCCATACAAGAAACCTCAAAAAACATGCATTTTTTTTCAACGTTTTTGTTCCTGCTCTATCTTCAAAACGGTAATATATACCAGCGTCAAACTTGGTCAGATTATAGTGCATATTATGTAGTTTAGCAACAAATACTAAAAATAAGAAAAACATAGACATATGTGGTGGTTCCTGCGTAAGAAAGACATGCAAAAATTCATATTTCGCGCACTGTGCGTTGATATCTTTTGATAAACTCTCGTAAACTAAATCAGTTTTTATGGGGTATCAGTGGGGTAATTGTGTAATGCATTCACATTGACATCAGCTTTCATTTTTAAATTACAGCAATATTCATTGCGTGGTACGTAGTTGTCAATTTGACGGATTGTCAAAACATACAGAGCAATGAACATTGAAATCCAGATGAATGCGATCGCGAGTGAATTACGCAATTCGACAGCTGGTCGTTGAGAGGTACGGAACCCTTACTACGCGAGTCCGACTCGCACTTGGCCGGTTTTTTTTACTTTGTGTGTAACAGCTTAACGGATTTAAATTTAATTTGGCACACAGATAGACCTAGGATTGCCAACTTTTTTTTCCGGAAATAATAGTATTTTTCAGGCCATGAAAAATATAGTATACTGAAAGAAAATATAGTATTTTTAGAAAAAATATCAAAATGATTTGTTGAGAACAATAAATATTATCAGGTTTTTTGCGAAAACACGATGACCATTTTCAGTGTTTTTTTTTTTGTCTTTACGTAATTACTAAAAATATACCTTAGATAAAGTCTTTATAAAGTAACTAGCTGTACCCGTGGCTTTGCTCACGTTATCATAAGGTTAACTTTCAATTTTCAATTTCAATTTCAATTTATTTCCAAATAAATATAACAGTACAATTTTTGACAAAGGAACATGCAATCAAAAACACGAAAAATAGGGTTAAGACTTTGCTTCCCAAAATAGAGCGGTGAGGCCCTGTGTTATGGGATAAGCAAAACGCTCTGCCCTCCAGAATTGTGATAAAGAAAATTATTGAGACTGATCTGTGTGCAAAAACAGATTCACTGTATACAAGATAAAATTATTAAATTAAGTTCAAATGTGAGGTTATTTGAGTGAGTATGGGTAGTGTCCGTGTGAATGGGTGTGCATGTGGGTGTGTATGTGTATGTATTTGGGGGGGGGGGTGTAGCGTATAATTATGGGATTAGGCGAGTGAATGTGAGTAAAACTAAAAATAAATTAATTTACATGATGGGTGTTTGGATAAATTTTTGGTCTATAACAATATAAAGTGTAAATAGAAACAGTTTATATTTAAAGCTAGGACATAACTGTAAGAAGAGCTTCGGTTTCCTTGTAGGTATTTACAAGTAGCCATTTGACCACAACTTCCTTACATTTTTGCTTGGTTAGTGGGTATATTGATAATTCTTTATTTGTCTTGTTATAAATATACGGTCCTAGAAAACAAAAGAATTTCTGAATAAAGCTGGTTTTGAATGTCTGATTATAGTCACAGACTGTATATTTGAGACGTTTAGAGGCATTTTTTGCAGGGTCATATACTGAGTGTGAATGCTGTCTCAAAATGATTTTTAAGATAAATAGCTGCCTGACTGTAAGAACCTGACAGTTTTTATATAATAAAGAAGTTGGGAAAAGATAAGGTCTAAATGTACAGACTTTTAGAATATAACGTTGAGCTATTTCTAGGGTGATTAACGAAGTTTTTGGTGCACCACCCCAACATAGGATGCAATATGTGATGAGAGGTTCGCAAAGAGTGCGATAAACTTGCTTAAGAAGAGGAGGATCAACTACGTGCCTAAGGGTTTTAAAAATATAAATTAATTTCCTAATCCTGCCACTTACCAAAGAAATATGGGATTTGAAGCTCAAATTGTTGTCGAGCAGAACACCAAGATATTTGATGCTAGAGGATCTTTCAATATGATAGCAGGAACATGATGTTAAATAGGGGTTATTGCAAGAATGAGCGATGATGGAGTAATTGGGTATGGGTTGAGATGAGTATCTCATAGAAAATGTCAAGCACTTTGTTTTTTCGGCATTTAAAGTAAGAATGTTCCGTTGAAGCCATTGGGTTATTATATTCATACCTGATTGAGCATATGCAAAAACTTCATCCCAGCTTTTGCCCTGAAATAGTAAAGCTGTATCGTCAGCATACGAAATGATTTTTCCTTTACACAGTTGAAGGTCACAAAGATCATTTAAATATACAAGGAAGAGGGTAGGACCAAGAATACTCCCCTGCGGAACACCGTAATTAATGGGTAGAGTGGTACTAATGTTATTTGATAATTTTACGCATTGAGTTCTATTGTTTAGATAGCTATTAAATAATTCCAACTGAGTACCTCTGACACCTAACCGCTCAAGTTTGTTAAGAAGGATTTGGACAGAGACCGTGTCAAAAGCTTTCGCTAAATCCAAAAAGATTGCTATGCATTTCTTGCCTTCATCCAGGCTTCCTGCAACAAAGTCAATAAGACCCTGAACAGCCTCACATGTTGACTTACCTGTGCGAAAACCAAACTGATTTGAAGATAGAATGTTGTATTCTTCAAGAAATTTTGTAAGTCTGACATTTATAATGCGCTCAAGGATTTTAGATATTGAAGGAAGAATTGAGATAGGTCTATAATTAGAGACACGGTCTCTGTCACCACCCTTATGAATGGGAAGAACAACAGATTTTTTTAGAGGATCTGGAAAGATACCATTTCTTAGACAGTTGTTAAATATATATGTTAGTACAGGAACCAGTTGACGTCTGAATTGCTTTAACACTTTATTGGGAATTTGGTCCCACCCAGGTGAGCTATCATCCTTTAATCCCAAAATTAAAGAATCAACCTCACTGTCATCGGTTCCCAACAATACAAAGGAATTAGATTGAGACGAGAAACCAGGGTGACATTGAGCAAGAAACGAGATGTGTGTTTGACGGTTTAGAATATTTTCGGCCAAAGACTTACCAACGTCTACAAAATAACTATTTATATTCTCAACGGATTGTTGGGCTGAAGAAGAAAGAGACAGTAAATCCAAGGGAATATTAGTTGATTTAGCACTATTTGTAATAGTTTTTATAGCTTTCCATATTTTTTATTATTTTTGCCCGCTTTTTTTATTGTATCTCTGTCATAGGCACGTTTGATTTTATTTAGTATACTAGTGCAATACTTTCTATATCTTAAATATGTTATCTTCATTATTTCATTGTGAGGATGGATTTTAGTCTTTTTGTGTAATTCATCCCTGTTTCGTAGGCAGCGTAATAGTCCAGGAGTCATCCAAGGTTTCATAACTTTTTTACGACTGGGAATTTTCTGGGTAACAGAGTTATTATTGATGGCAAATTGTATCGCATCAATTAAATTATTAACAGCGAGGTTAGGCTCTACAATGTTCATGATTTTATTAAAGTCAATTTTATTCATATCTAAGGTGAGGCCTTCATAATTTATTTTTGTATAGGTTTGAGCCGGGAGAATAGGTATAAGTTTAAGATGCAAACATAAAAGGACAGGATAATGATCAGTAAGTGATGACTGAATAACTAGACTATGTGCCTGATTTTTAGTTTTTAAAAGAATATGGTCCAAACAAGTACGACTTTCCGGCCGAGTAACAATGTTATGACCAGGCATGAGTCCGTGAAAAGCCGCAAAGTTTAAATATTTACTAGAATTTGAGTCTTTAGTGTTATCTGAAATATCAATATTAATGTCTCCAATAATGACAATATTTTTAAAAGTTCTTAAGCTAATTAGTACCTCATTTAGTGATACTATAAACGTATCGATATTTTTAAAAGATGGAGAGCGATATATTGCAACAACAGCAGTTTCCCGGCCCAGCCTAATCGTAAGACAACTACCTTCTGCAAAAATCGGTTCCTGAACTAATACATTCAAGCAGGACTTTACGTAAACCACAATTCCGTCGTTCTGGTTAAGAAGAACGTTGGTTGCGAACTGATTAAAACCGTCAATTTTTGGTATAACCGGGCATAGGGATAACCAACACTCGGTAAATATAAGAATATCAATGTCAACATTGAGTCGGTTGAGAAGAACTAAGAAACCGGCCATATTACAACTTATACTTCTTATATTCTGTGTTAAAGTCTTTAGGCATCTGTTGGATTGGGGAACCATGTTACGACAGTTTTGTATATCCACTAAAGCAGAGTGAGAAACCGACACATGATCAAGGTCATTCAATATATTATTTAAATTATCGAATGTTACTATTAGAATATTTGTGCCACAATGTTGCTATATAACAAGGTATCTTTATAAAATCAAGGAAAACTACACTGATTGTTAATAAATACGGAAAAGACATTAAGACATTTTTTGAGGGGAAATGAATTATTTTGACAAAATTATCAAGCATTTGAATAACTGGAATGAAGGATTTTAAATCAATGTATGTGTTTGTATGAAGAGTAAATATGAGGTGTATAAAGGAACATTCAATTGAGAATTTGAACATGTAAAATGTATGTAGATATGTGTTACGTCTAGAATAATCATGTTTTACACGATATATGTTCAAAGAATACAATTTTAAAAAACATAAATAAAATTTAGCATGCATGAAAAAAATTATAGAGTAAATAATTCGCTCAGATAGTCAGATTAACTTAAGTTTATCCAGGTCTGAACCATTGAGAATTCGAATATATGGAGATGCTGTGGTTTTACGTAAATATACAACACCACGAGCAGTCCAGCAGATATTGTAGTCATAATCCTTTGCAAATTGCCGAGCTAAGTCAAATATATTTTGCATTTTATAAGTCAAGCTCTCTGACACGTAAACTGGTTTAATAGGGCCCGGTATTTTTAAATTTTCCGAGTTTAGTTTTTGGCCTTTGGGTTTTGACCTATTATAATTCTTGACAGCAGAAATAATTTTGTCTTTAGTCAGGGTGCTAGTAAATTCTACTGTTATCTTACTAGAATTATCTTTTTTCGGGTTATTCTTGTAAATATCCTTTATGTCAGAATCAGACAGGTTTACTTGTAAGGTATTACCTAGATGTTTCACCAGTTGGCAGAGCTCCAATTTATGCTGTAAGGGATCATTATTTGCTGTAGATTTTGGTATGTTGCGAATTTCAATTCCGGTTGAAAGAGATTTTCGCTCCAAAGATTCAACCTTGTCTTCTAAAAATTCAATATATTTTCTGTCTACCTTCCTATCCTCTTCCAATATTTTGAACCTAAGTAAAAGTTCATCGTATTTTTCGGATGAAAAAGACAGATTTTTTGAGATTTCTTCATTTTGAGCTTTAATCTCATTTACGGCATCTTGTAAGGTAATAAAACGCTGCTCCATGCTCAAAGTAAACGAAGCAAACATCCCACGCATACCAGATGTGAAAGAGCGTATTTCTGTTTCATCTTCTTCATCCTCAAACTTGCGCTTTGATCGTGTAGTAATATTACTAATGTGATCTTCTATACCTTCATTGGAATCGTTTAATGTCGGTGCAGATCGCGAGTGTTGACAAGTTTGCAATGCCTCTAGAGTAAAGGTGGCAGCGATGTGCGAATTTGGAGTCTCGGAGCGAGATGGAACGAGTGATGGTTGCGTAGCTACGGATTGGGGCGGCGGCGAGCGGGTGACAGACATTGTTTGCTAGCGATATCGTAACTAAAGCCACAAAGCTACCAGGGCTTCAGAAATTGAAACACTATGAAGAGGTCAACAAAGTGGTCACAGGATCGATGCGCAAGAACAAATCTATCTTCCGTCCAACACAAGTTGAGCTCCAAAGTAGCTGTTCAAGCAAAAAAGACGTTCTCTTCTTCCTAATAGGGATTTGTTTTGCAGTTACTGTCGTCAGTCGTAAGCGTAGTTGCGTTAATGACAAGTGAATTCACACTTACTTGAAAGATTATTGTGTGAGTGCGCAGCGTTCTTTGCAACTTTAGTACACTCGTATAAACTTCTGCTCCTCTATTATTTTGTATTGAATTTCGGCGTGAAATTTTCAAAAAAATATTAAATTTCAATATGTTGGCACGATATAAACGTCTGTTCGCTACAGAGGTCCGGAGGGAAAGTTCAAATAAGTCAAATTTCAAAGATAATGGACAAATGATAGCAATAATAAATTTTTTGCCATTATTTTTTTGTTAAAGCGCTGGTCGCAAAGTCAAAGACTTTATAATACGTTAAAACGTAAACCGAGATTCTAGGCCACAAACAAATTTTGAGCATAATTTACAAAAATAATACAGAATGATGTGAATGTATACAATAAAACGCCTTTTTACAAAACCTTCAGCAGCCAAAATGTACAGAGTGTCAGGGCTGGTGACGCGAGAGCAAGCGACGTACAGTTGTCCATATGAGAAGCAGCTGGTCCTGAGGTCGACAGCCGCAGCCTTCAGTGTCTGCCCCTGCTACTTATTGATGGTCATCGTGAAGCACAGACTCACAGGAAACTGTATGCGCTTGAATTGGAAAGGGTAATTGTGAGGAATCAGTGGTATACGTGGAATAAACACCATCTCGCCAGTGGCACACCCAGTGAGAATCTCTGCCTCTATAATGTGCCTCTGCAAGGATATGACTTTGAGTCGGGTCCCATTACACAGCTTAGGCGGTGTTAAGTTCCACAAAAGTACACCGAACCCTGACTTTAAGTTTGATAAGATGGGCAGAAAGTCCACTTGCAGAGAGAGAGTTAAGGAATACTACTGGATAGTGAGTAGCGTCATCTAGATCTATAACGGTGTTTATAGAAGTATAAACCACTTCATTCCCTTAAATTTCTGAGAGAATGCTATCGTTAATGGCAGCGGCTTGGTCATTTTTTGGTGTTAAAATGGCCCTCTCACACAACCAAGAATTCTGCTGGTGCGAGATTTGGCTGATGTCCCCATAAACAGAACGAATTAGATTAGGTCCTCTACCGAGGGACCACTCTACAAAGCGTTTCCGGTAGGTCCACCTGGCCACTCTCCTCTGGATAAGTTCCTACTCCAATGTTTAAAAGGACTTCAGCGAATTCTTGAGCATGTGAATTCCCGCCAAGCCGTGCTCTCATGTTGACCGTCAAGCACAATCTGTGAACTTGCGGCCAGAGAGTAGAGCGTTTTAAGGAAGCATTCACCTCATCAGCCCTAGTACCTCGCGTCACCACAGGCAGCGTCTGCCGAAAATCGCCGCTAAAGAGAACTGTTACCCCACGCATGATGTTGTGGTTCCTGCGGATATCTTGCAGGGTTCGGTCAACAGCCTCCACTGCCTTTCTGTTCGACAATTTGCATTCATCCCATACAATAAGAGATCAGTCTCGTAGAACAGCGGGCTTGTCACTGTTTCGTGAAACGTCTCATTGCTCTCTAAGTCTATGGGAATCTTAAACATTGTGTGCGCAGTTTTGCCACCAGGGAGCAGTGTTGCGGCGATTCCGGAAGACGCTACTGCGAGGGCTATTTTTCCTCGCCTTCTGACCTCTGCAAGGATGCCTGAAGTAAGAAAGGTTTTGCCTGTTCCTCCAGGAGCATCCAAAAAGAACATTTTCCCTTGGCAGAGTTCAATGCTCTGCAGGATAATTTCGAATAGCTGTCTTTGCTCTGAAATGAATGATGAACAATGACAGACATTGCGCCCGTACTGTAGTCAGTTTCGGCGGCGTATTCACGATTAACGCGTGGTTTGGTTGTGGGGTCGGTAAACCGTACTCAACCAATGAATTGCAGCCGATCGAAACGACCATGTCTTGAAGTGAAAAAAAAACAGCTATTCAAAATGCGTTCAGCATATCAACATAGCTCCGTAAGAATCGCTAATTGGTGAGGTGTAAAATGTAAAATATCGTAATTCGTAGGTACTAAGTATTTCAAGACAATTAAAGAAGCAAATAGAAAGACAACAAAGGTAACGCCCGTTTCTCTACCCAAAACATCACATTTTGTGAACGAAACCATAGCGCGATCTAATTCGACGTTAACGCCATCTGGTTAGGAAAGAAGGAGTATTTTAAATTAAGTTAATTATTTACAAAACTAAGTAAGCGGGAGACGTCGTCGTAAATTGGTTATATTATCCATAGGTTAAGGATAACAATACAAAAAAAAATTCACGCTTTTTTGGGTTAGGGGACTCAGCAGTTAGTAAAATAAGTGGTTCAATGGCACTTTTTGCACCGATTTCAAATTTTTTTTCACTGTTAAATAGGTAAAGCACTTTTTAGCAGACAATACTTTACTAAACTACTGTTAGAAAACTACTGTTTGTGGTAGAAAGTAAAATAAATAAAAATAAATACGGAAGCAGAAAATAATCAACACAATGCACTATTGCTCACCCCTCATACTAAATAGCGTGATCATTAATTGTTTTATAACTTAATAATCCGCTCTTTAGCGGACGTTGTTGCTAAATAACTTAATTTGTTGAAGAATGTTGAAGATGTTTTTTTTTTTAAATAACAAAATGCAAAAAATAATCTAAAAACTAAGATTGAGGCTGAGATTCGATCTTAGAACAACACAATCGTGATCCACACGCCAAGCCACCAGGATGAGTAATTATTTACCCGAAACTACGAAATAAGCATTTTCATTGTTAATATCTGTCGTTTAGCTCCCTTTATATATAGCGTGATGGTTTTTTTTTTAAATATTAATTTTGACGTTCTGATAAAGAATTATTTTAGTCTTTTTTAGTCTATAAATTATAACATTTCAATATATTAACTGTAAAACATAACTTTGTAGACATTTTGTTACTCTACTCACCTCCCATGTACAAAAGCGTGATGATTTGTAGCCTATAACCTGACCCGGTCTGTAACCGAAATTTTTGCCAAATTTCAACTAATTCTGTTCAGTAGTATTGGCGTCATGCTCAAACATACAAACAGATAAACAGACAAACAGATAAACAGACAAACAGACAGAAATTCTAAAAATTATTGTTTTGGCATCAGTATCGTTCCTAGTATGCGCAGCAGTGATTTTTTTCAAAAAATATTCAATGTACAGTTTTTTCATCTCTACGATTTTATTATATGTATAGATATAGATATAGATACAGGAAGAAAAATTATGAATAAGTTTATCTATAGGTGAACTTATGAAATATAGAAATATTGGTTTGTTTGCTTGTTTCTTTGTTTATTTGTAATCGATAAACTCTGAAACTACTGAACCGATTTGAATAGTTCTTTCACCATTAGATATCTTCTTTATACATACCAGGCCCCTCAGAAAGTATTGCGAAAAAAAGTTTTTATATATGGGAGACTGGCCAGTTATAATGTTTTTCGAAAATATGATTATTTATAAGTAAAAATAAGTAAGTTCCAATTTCAAAATTTCCCTCCACATTTTTTGCGAGTTAATTCAAAGTATTGTGTCTCACTGAAATATGGATCTGCGCCGGGAACATTTTAGAGCTATGATTTTATACGATTTCAAGTGTCGCCTGAAACCGGATGAATCGTACGATAGACTTCAAATGGCATTCATGGATGAAGGCCCTTCCAAGGCAACCGTGTATCGTTGGTATAACGAATTCAAGCGCGGTCGACCAACTTTGGGGGATGACGAAAGAAGCGGTCGCCCTTTGACGGCTGTTACCGAAGAAAACGTGCTAGCAGTGAAAAATTTAATCCAAGACAATAGGCGAATTACATATCAGGAGATTCAACACATATTGAAGATTGGATCGGGAAGCGTTCACGAGATTCTACACAGCCATCTTCGCGTGAGGAGGATAGTATCACGCTGGGTGCCGCACAACCTCACCGATGCTCAGAAGCAGGCCCGGGTGGAATGGTGCCGTGATATGCTTAACAAATTTGAAGCAGGCTCGTCTCGGCGTGTTTACGACATCGTTACAGGTGATGAGTCCTGGATTTATCAATACGACCCAGAAACCAAGCGCCAGTCGACTGTTTGGGTGTTTCAAAATGAGCCAACGCCTACCAAAGTGAAGCGATCTAGAAGCGGGGGTAAGATTTTGATCGCTAGCTTTTTTAATTTGACTGGCCACTTGGTATCAATTCCCTTACGGGATCAAAGAAGCATTAATGCCGAATGGTATACTACCAAATGTTTGCCAGAAGTTTTCTCTGTTATAAGCAACAAGCGACCAAACACAGGGCTCCGCGGGCTACTGCTCCACCACGACAATGCACCTGCGCACACCGCACTCAAAACGAGGGACTTCCTGGACAGCACGCCAGTCAAACTCCTGGGTCACCCTCCTTACAGCCCTGATCTAGCACCGTGTGACTTCTTTTTATTCCCAAAAATAAAAAATCAGCTCAAAGGGATACAATTTTCGTCGCCGGAAGATGCGCTGGCTGCGTTCGAGCAGGCTGTAAACGAGGTGTCTGCGGCGGACTGGAAAAAGTGTTTTGAAAACTGGTTTAGGCGCATGAATCTTTGTATAGAGGCTGGTGGAAAGTACTTTGAAAAGATTTGATAAAAATATATGTACGTATAGAACAATTTTTTTTAGTTTCGCAAAACTTTCTGAGTGTCCCACGTATATAGATAACATAGGCTATATTTTATTTCGGTACGTGGGCGAAGCCGCGGGTAAAGTCTAGTACTAAATAATTTGATGTTTTTTTTACAACAAAAGTGAGGTAATATTGCATTGTCACCTAGTTGTGAGCTACATTTAAACTTCCAAGTCTCTAGATCATCTGGAAGTAAGTTTAAAATCGATGGCAAAATTTGTACCGAACAGACAGAAGAAGGAAAGCGAGTTAATAAATATTTTATAAAAAATATAAATAATTTGAAGAAAAAGTTTTCTTTTATTTACCACGTCTTTAAAACGAAAGTAAAAATAACCACCATATGGTTAAAGAATCTCAATTTGTCATTGTGAATAAAATAATATAGATGTATAGATAGCCTATAAAGATGCCATACGATTAAATAAATAAAACGAAAGTGAGTTAATATTGTAGTGTCATCCAGTTATGAGCTATGTTTAAAGTTTAAATTTTCTTGCTCAACGGAAAGTTTAAAATCTATTTCAAATTTTGTACCGAACAGACAGACAGGAAAGAAAGCGAGTTAATAAAAACGTGGTAAAATTACAGTTTTTTCATTGTATTGAGTTTGCTTTATCAACTCAGCCTATCGCAGTCCACTGCTGGACATAGGCCTCTCCCAAGTTGCGCCACAACACTCGGTCCTCTGCCTTCCGCATCCAGTCCCCCCCAGCCACGTTCTTCAGGTCGTCGGTCCACCTGGCGGGGGGGCACCCTACGCTGGGTTTGCAGATTCACGATCTCCACTCAAGGACTCGTCTGGTCCAGCGGCAATCAGTCCTTTGACAGACATGGCCAGCCCACTCCCACTTCAGCTTACTGATCCTACAAGCTATGTCGGTCACTCCGGATCTTCTCCGGATAATCTCGTTACGGATTTTATCCTTCAAAGAAACTCCAAGCATAGCTCGCTGAGCGACTTTGAATTTGTGGACTAGCCCAACTGTCAGTGTCCACGTCTCGGCACCGTAAGTCATGACAGGCAGGACGCACTAGTTAAAGACCTTTGCCTTCAAACTTTGCGGTATGGGTGACGAGAAGACTTGGCAAAGTTTGCCAAATGCTGCCCAGCCCAAACGGATACTTCAGTCGGCTTCTTTCTCGAAGTTTTGTCTACCAAACTGAATTACCTGCCCTAGGTAGACGTATTCCGTTACAACTTCGAGTACCGAACATTCGACGAATATTGACCTCGGCATGACATGCCTATTGAACATGACTTTAGTTTTGTCCAGATTCATGCCGAGACCGACACGCCGAGAGGTTCCGTTTAAGATGAGTTTGCTATTGTTACCTATTATTAAATTTCTCAATTACACAAGGAAGGTACGTCATGATATTTCGATTTACCGAGTGCATATTTCTTCTATTATAGTTCAAGAAATTTACCTAATACCGCATGTCGTCTTGTTGTGGCAATAAATCATTTTTCTTTCTTTCTTTTCATTCTTATTTTTCGGAGAATAAAATGTATGTCCTCTATGTAGCAATCATCATCATCATCATCATTTCAGCAGAAAGACGTCCACTGCTGGACATAGGCCTCCCCCAAGCATCGCCACAGCGACCGGTCCTGCTACTTCCGCATCCAGCGGATTCCCGCGACCTACTCCAGGTCGTCGGTCCACCTTGTGGGGGACACTACGCCTTCCACCACCACTCCAGAACTTTAGTACCCCATCGGGCATCTGATCAAAAAATAAATAAATAAAGTAATAAATCCAGAATATATCTAACAAATAGTAAGTATTCACAAAAAAAAAAAAACTATATAAGTATTATATCCATTGTCTAGTACCCATAGCACAAGCTCTGCTTAGTTTGGGACTAGATGGTGCTATGTCAAAATGTCCCAAAATATTTATTTATTTATTTAAATTCCGACACTTTCAGTGGTATTAACTGACTATGTAATAAACATTGGTTCAGCGAGTCAACATGTTTAGCACAGTGACTGCGCAAAAGGCTGCTGCGCCGATTGAAGCCGTGAGCAGCAGATAATGATGTATAGTGAACAGGCAAAATCGTTGTATGAGACAGTTTAAGAGAAATCTAAACATCAATCTTTTGTAGCTGTGAAAAATAGTTTGAATTTCTCAGAATCATCGTTCTTTGAGTCAACCGTTCTCGTTTATTTGAGTAGGTAGGTATTATACGCAACAATACAACATGATCTTTGTTGTTCTGAGATTTGGAATCTCTTTGTTAAACATGATGGTGTCAAGCTCTGACAGGATAATGGATAAGGAGTCTACGTCATGATTAGGGTAAGCGTGGATTTAATGTCTTTGAGGTAAGAAAACACCTCAGAAAAATTTGGTCATTGTTCTGAGGCAAACCAAACACACTGATGTAAGAAGACCATGGTGCATAGTGCATAGATAAACCGTAGTAGCCTCACTGAAAGAAGAAGAAGCTGTTGTGTTAATTAATTGGACAGATAAACTCTTAAAATTACGCTTTTCAATTAGCCTAATGAACTAAAACCAATTGCATAAATTTTCTTACTCACCGCGCGACGGCAATTAACTTTGCTGACACAATGACAGAGAATTTATTGTTCCAACCCGCAAACGACATAGCTTAAAGCTCGACCGACATAACTATGCAAATAACCTTATAGCAAGATCTGTGAACTGTAAAGAAGCTTACATGGAAATACAATTTGCTTTCAAATTGAATACTGAAAAAATTGGAATAGAAACACAAAAACAATATTCTTTGCTATCGTTTGAAAATAGAAATTGAATACCGTTTGAATTCCATAATTTTCCTACGGGGAACGCAAACGTTTAATTAACCACATAGGCTATAACTGCTTTTTGCGTGTTGAATCGAGCTTATCACTGATCAATAAATTTGATAATGCGGTGCCTATACCGCATTGCATTGTTCTCCTGCTGTATTAATACACACGACAAGGACAGTTGCATCACAACACAAATCACTACTCATTGTTGTCCCACAGGCATTGATTATATCTGCAAAACAAAACCTTATAGGTACGCTTAAACAAAGGAATATCAAATTCTGTCTACCCAATAAATGAATAGTGAAAGACTCTTTATCCACAGTTTTTTACGACTTCTCTTACAAAAGAAGAGATGCATGCAAATTGAAAAAGTGTAGTCAACTGTAAGTTCAGTTTTACATCAATTTATTTATTGCTGGGTGGGTATGCACAAAAGCATTTTCTCTTTGAAAGTCTTTTGTGTATTGATGACTTACAGAATAAAAAAATCTAACTATATTACAGTTATTATCCGAATTCCCGAATTTCCTACGCTAAACTTCTCTAATAAGTATAGCTAGGGTTTTTCTTAAGGGGAATGTAGCAGCCAAGTGACGCCCCCATCAGTAAAAAAAAATATTACTCGCTGAAAACATGTTTTATCGAATATTCGTTTTTAACAATTGTAGTACAGGTACTGTAGTTTAACAATTGTAGTACAGGTACTGTAGTTTAATCAGAAACCATTAACTCTGTAAAATATATATAGATCGCTGTAGTTAAAGATACAAAAACCGGCCAAGTGCGAGTCGCACTCACGCAGTAAGGGTTCCGTACCTCTCAACGACCTGATACCCCATAAAGACTGATTTAATTTACAAGAGTTTATCAAAAGACATCAACGTAGAGTGCGCGAAATATGAATTTTTGCATGTCTTTCTTACGCAGGTACTACCACATATGTCTATGTTTGTCTTATTTTTAGTATTTGTTGCTAAACTACACAATATGCACTATAATCTGACCAAGTTTGACGCTGGTATATATTACGGTTTTGAAGATAGAGCAGGAACAAAAACGTTGAAAAATGCATGTTTTTTGAGGTTTCTTGTATGGGGACCCCCTTTGGTTTTAGACTTTTTTTTGTTTTTAGTATTTGTCGTGATACACCTCATAGCAACACATATTCTGAGAAAATTTCAACCGGTAACCTATTACCGTTCAAAAGATACAGCCCTGTGACAGACAGACGGACGGACGGACAGCGTAGCGAGAGTAATAGGGTCCCGTTTGGTACCCTTCGGGTACGGAACCCTAAAAATACCGCAAAACTACAGCTAAGTATAATTTACAGAGTTAATGGTTTCTGATTAAACTAAAGTACCTACAGGTACTGGTACATCTATTACGTATTCTGTGCCTGTACTTCAATCGTTAAAAAACTAATTTTCGATAAATGATGTATTCAGCGAGTAACATTTTTTTACTGATGGGAGCGCCACTTGGCTGCTTAAGAGCTAAGTGGCGCCCCCATCAGTAAAAAATAATTACTCGCTGAGTACACCATTTATCTAAAATTCAGTTTTACTTTATAGTTCGCTGTAATTGTAGATAGAAATCTGCTACTTCGGTCAAAGTAGCAGACGATGATCGATGACCTCAGTAGAGCTTCTGATAGAGTGGGTCTTAAAATGAATATGGACAAGACAAAGGTTATGTCGAATTCCCATATAGCACCCATTCCCGTAAACATCGGAGAATCTACACTCGAAGTTGTTGACGATTATGTATACCTAGGACAAACTGTCCAGCTAGGTAAGTCCAACTTCGAGAAAGAGGTCAATCGTCGAATATAAAAGAAAGAAAAATCGAATCAGACTCGTTTGGTCAGCGTTTGGGAAGCTACGCAATATCTTCTCGTCCAAAATACCGCAGCGTCTCAAGACGAAAGTCTTTGACCAGTATGTGTTGCCAGTAATTACTTACGGCACTGAAACTAAAATGCAAATTACAACATGATTTGATTCTACATGATTCGTGGTTTTTGCCTGCAATTGTTTTTAATTAACTGTAACAATTCATACAATTGTTCGAATACATAAAAACTGTATTAACAATGAAAACTTAGGTAGATCCTGTAGTTTTATACCATGAAAGACCGTAAAACACGATTGGTGGCTTAAATATATACAGGTGATATTTTTTGACAACATACTATAGGTACCTACTTGAAGGTTTGATTTCCGGCTCAGGGAAGACACTTTTGCAAAATCCTTGAAAACAGTATTACTTTTTTTCAATCAGTATCAGATTTAAAAAATAAAATAAAGGGTTCTTCAAGTAAAATTTCCTATTTTCAATTATTTAAGTATGTACTTTCCCTTCATGTAGCATAGCGATAGGACACCCTGTAAAGTAACAGAAGGGAATCTTATCGTAGGTCAAAGAAGTGCTCAATTTGCCAATACCTCCGTCGCGTCTCACTATCTGTACTATACATGACCCGGTTTCTGGGCAAAAATACAGAAGAAGCCAAGAAACATAGGTGGCCTAGAAGGCGGCAAATTGGCCCTCTGCACCTCCCTTTTACAAATGTAGATCCGGGGCTGATGGAAACCTATGTAGGACCTAAGTATTTCTGGAGATCTATTTTTGACATGTAATACTATATAGTACCGACCTTTCGCAAGAAGGCCACAATCCCTGAGGACCGTTGCTACGTCTATTAGGATCAATTTCCCGATTACCTGGAATCTGTTCAAACGTGAACGTTTCAGATAAGACGGGTTCCCTTACGGTATCTTACATTCTGATATGTGTAGACATTCTGTATTTAGGTCACCTGTGTGAAAATGATTGGAAGTTGGGTAGACTGTATCTTAGGTAATCATGGTACTGCTCCAAATAGTTCAAAAATGTTAAATACCTACTTAACTAAGTATTTTGGGTTTTATTTCAAAGTGTTCCATTTTTAGGGTTCCGTAGTCCTACAAGGAACCCTTATAGTTTCGTCATGTCCGTCCGTCTGTCCGTCCGTCCGTCTGTCCGTCTGTCCGTCTGTCCTAATCCTTTACAGCTTAATAACTTCTACAGTTATAAACAT
Source organism: Asteroscopus sphinx (assembly GCA_949699075.1). Lineage (NCBI taxonomy): Eukaryota > Metazoa > Arthropoda > Insecta > Lepidoptera > Noctuidae > Asteroscopus > Asteroscopus sphinx. Next base: position 19,695,269 of record OX453005.1, read on the forward strand.
AAGTAAATGAAATTTTGTTAAAAAATGGTTTAGATATTGACCTCAATTTTAAAAGAATAAAAAAATCTTGATAACGTATTTTAGGGGTGGTGCCCATACATGTGAAATGAGGATGAAAAAATTTTTTCGCTGCACCCCTTCGTGTAGGGTATCATTGAATAGGTCTACTAAAATGAAGGTAATGTTTCATACACAACTTTTTTATCAGGTATACCATCTGCGAAATACAGCCCGCCAAAGTGGCTTACAATGTGTCCCCCCCCCTGCCATTTCTAAGCTATGCAACGTAGAAACATATAATCTTCCACATTGATAGACCTTTATAAAAACTCTCTTTTAAAATTATTTCGCGTATAATGTGATTATTTCTTCTTCCAATCCTTGACTATGCCGATGCCAGCTATCTAGATCTTACACAGGCACAATTAGACAAACTTGAGCGACTCCAAAATTTTTGTATCAGATTTATATTTGGCTTGCGCAAATATGATCACGTTTCCGAATTTCGCACTAAGCTCAAGTGGCTTACAATACGGCTTCGCCGGAATACTCATATTTTATCACTTCACTACAGTACTCTGTTTAATCCTAAAACCCCCATTTATCTCAAAGAACGTTTTATGTTCCTTCATGACACACATACTAGCTACTTAAGATCATCGGAAAACTTGAGACTTCAGATGCCAGCACATTCAACTATATTCTATGACATATCCTTCACAGTCCAAGCTGCTCGTTTATGGAATGCGTTACCTGTGCCTATAAGACGTGCTCAGTCGCTAGCTTCTTTTAAAAAACTTGTAAAGGAACATTACCTCTCTGTATAAACTGTTATTTTAGTGAGATGTTGGAGAACCATCCATGGCCCATTTGCTTACTTGTCCCTTGTGCCCTGTCAACTGTACAAGAGCCGACCTAAATGAAGCCACTATCACCGCCATAGAAGTGGCCAAATATTATATAAAAAACCGGCCAAGAGCATGTCGGGCCATGCTCAGTATTATAGGGTTCCTTAAGTAGGTGTAATTACAAACGAATCAAATCGAATATTAATCATGGCTATTTTAGTTTTTGCAATAATCGGCAGCATTCGCGACTCAGTGTGTTAGTAGCGCCATCTAGCGATAAATTCAAGAAGCCAAATTTAAGAACAAACAGACCCATCTCACTCCTGAGTCATGTGTACAAGCTGTTCTCGAGGGTCATCACGAATCGTCTCGCCGGAAGACTCAACGAATTCCAGCCACCAGAGCAAGCTGGGTTTCGAAAAGGCTGCAGCACCGTAGACCACATCCATACTGTTCGGCAGATCATACAGAAGACTGAAGAGTACAATCAGCCGCTGTGTATGGCATTCGTGGACTACGAGAAGGCCTTCGACTCTATTGAAACTTGGGCAGTTCTGGATGCTCTTCAGCGATGTCACATTGATGAGCGGTATATAGAGATGCTGAGATGCCTATACAACGCTGCTACCATGACTGTTCAGCTCCAGGACCAAAAGACGAAGCCAATCCAACTGCGCAGAGGGGTGAGACAAGGGGATGTAATATCCCCGAAATTGTTCACTAGCGCGTTGGAGGACGTCTTCAAGACGCTGGACTGGATTGGACAGGGTATCAACGTTAACGGCGAGAACATCTCACATCTCCGTTTTGCCGATGACATCGTTGTAATGGCTGAGTCACTGGAACAACTGGGCGAAATGCTGCACAGCTTAAACGGAGCCTCTCGACGTGTCGGTCTCGGCATGAATCTGGACAAGACTAAAGTCATGTTCAATATGCATGTCATGCCGAGGCCAATATTCGTCGAAGGGTCGGCACTCGAAGTTGTAGCGGAATACGTCTACCTAGGGCAGGCAATTCAGCTTGGTAGACACAACTTCGAGAAAGAAGCCAACAGAAGGATCCGTCTGGGCTGGGCAGCATTTGGCAAACTTCGCCGAGTCTTCTCGTCGCCTATACCGCAAAGTTTGAAGACAAAGGTCTTCAACCAGTGCGTCCTGCCAGTCATGACTTACGGTGCCGAGACGTGGACACTGACAGTTGGGCTAGTCCACAAATTCAAAGTCGCTCAGCGAGCTATGGAGCGAGCTATGCTTGGAGTTTCTTTGAAGGATAAAATCCGTAACGAGATTATCCGGAGAAGAACCGGAGTGACCGACATAGCTTGTAGGATCAGTAAGCTGAAGTGGCAGTGGGCTGGCCATGTCTGTCGAAGGACCGATGGCCGTTGGAGCAGACGAGTCCTTGAGTGGAGACCGCGAATCGGCAAACGCAGCGTAGGGCGCCCCCCTGCCAGGTGGACCGACGACCTAAAGAACGTGGCTGGGGGGGACTGGATGCGGAAGGCAGAGGACCGAGCGTTGTGGCGCAACTTGGGAGAGGCCTATGTCCAGCAGTGGACTGCGATAGGCTGAGTTGATTGATTGAAATTTAAGAAGTTATGTCATTTCAAAGTAACTTTTTGTGATTTTTTCAAATAGAAAGTAGCTAAAGGAGCATTATTTGCTATGATCATTTTTCTCTAAGGTCAATGACCTTTGAACTAGGACGTTTTAAGTATTTTTCAGTTTTCTCTCTATAACTCAAAAAATTATAATCACATTATACTCGAAACAATTTTAAAAGAGAGTTTTCACAAAGGTCTATCAATGTGGAAGATTGTAAGTTTCTACATTGCATAGTTTAGAAATGGCAGGGGGGGGGACACATTGCAAGCCACTTTGGCGGGCTATATTTCGCAGATGGTACACCTGATAAAAAAGTGGTGTATGAAACATTACCTTCATTTTAGTAGACCTATTCAATGATACCCCACACAAAGGGGTGCAGCGAAAAAAAATTTTTCATCCCCATTTCACATGTATGGATTTTAGGGGTGGCGCCCTAAAATACGTAAAAATGATTTTTTTATTCATTTAAAATTGAGATCTATATGTAGACTATTTTTTAAGAAAATTTCATTTACTTATGTTAATAACTGTAGATGTTATTAAGCTGTAAAGGATTAGGACAGACGGACAGACGGACAGAAGGACAGACGGACAGACGGACAGACGGACAGACGGACAGACGGACGGACATGACGAAACTATAAGGGTTCCTTGTAGGACTTCGGAACCCTAAAAAGTGTGAACCATTGACACGAAAGAAGAAGAAGTGAGATGTTGCTACACTGGTATATACACGTATTTTATTTTCTTATTTATTAAATAATATTATTTGTTGTTACATTTGTATAATAATAATAATAATTCATTTATTCATATAAGCCTTTTACATAAATTTATAATTGAACATTGATTAGAAAACAATTTCTCAAATTATTATAGCTAAATCGCATGCAACATAGTAAATAGGAGGCTGTTTGTGCTGTATGATTTGAACCCCTGTCTCCTAAACTAGGCAATAGCCTGTATGACCTGTATCTTAGGAGGCAGTGTCCTTCCAAGACAAGTTACATTATTTAGCCTAAAAATTTAACAATTTAGCAATTAAAAAGAAAAACATATTTTATTTTATTAATTTAAATCGAAGTAGGTACCTATGTGAAATGTGTGGAAGTGTTTGCAGTGTTTATTTAAGTGTGTTTGTGTGTGTAGAGTGTGTGAATGCCGTGTACGGAATGTTTGTTTGTGTGGTTGGGTGCAGCCATTTGTTTGAACATATCATTATTAGGTATTAGATTCAAATGACCTGATTTGTCCCAATAGTATCTCCTCAGTTTGCTCATAGTTAAGACCATAAAGCCATTCTTTAAGTTTCTTTTTACATTGAAACTTCCTCAGCGTAGAAATTTCAAGATGTTTATTAATATTATTGTACATCTTTGTGCTGATTATATAGAAGTGGCGGCTTGCAAAGGTGGTTCTATGTTTTTCCATAGAAAACATGTTGTATTTAAGCCGACCTGTTGGAATTTTCTGAGGGCATGATCGGTGTTTACGCATCATACATTGTAAAACGTACATTTGTCGTACCGTAAGCACCTTGCATTCTGCGTACAACTGCGCAGTCGGGTATCTGAAAGGTTTGAAGTTCATTACCTTAAGAACAGCCCTTTGAGCTCTTTCCAATTTGAGAAAAAGAGTATTGTTAGTGCTGCCCCACACTGGAAGGCAATGACAAAAGGGATTCACACAAAGCAGAATATACAATTTTTATTACTTGTGCATCAGCAGATGACCGTATTTTTTTAAAAACCCCAGTCAATCTCCGTATTCTAAGCTTTACCAGCTCCACATGCTCGCGCCAGTCTAGTTTTTGTCCTATCTGGACACCCAGGTACCTAACAGAGGTTACTCTTTTAATTGTGAGACAGTTGCAATCTGAAGACTGCTTGATATATTGTATATATTTGGTATATATTTATGGATATATATTAGAATTTATTTTATTTATACATGTAATATTTTCTATGGTAGGTAAATATTTATTTATTTATTATATTAAATATTAGTAAATTTTATGAAAGTGCACCACATACTGCCCCATCTATTTTTCACGTCTTCCTTGTCCATCCAAAGGTTGTCTGGAAGATATCGCTATTAGCGATAAGACCGCCAATGTACCCTTATTTTACATGTTAGTCCTAAGTTTAATAATGTTATTGGTGTACAATAAAGAATATTCTATCTATCTATCTATAAATTTTTGAGTTATAGTGAGAAAACTGCAAAATACTTCAGACGTCCTAGTTTATAGGTCATTGACCTTAGAGAAAAATGGTCATAGCAAATAATGCTCCTTTAGTTACTACCTATTTAAAACAATCACAAAAAGTAACTTTGTGTTATATTGATATGACATATTTCTTAAATTTAGCTTCTTAAATTCAGCGCTAGGTGGCGCTGTTTGCAAAAACTAAAATAGCAATGATTAATAAATATTCCATTTGATTCGTTTGTAATTAGGAACCCTATAATACTGAGCATGGCCCGACATGCTCTTGGCCGGTTTTTTTTTTTAAATCTTTATTAATTGAAGGAGGTTTGTTCATATTTGAACACACACACACACGACAACACACCCCCACACACGACACACTTCTTAAATTTGGCGCCATCTAGCGACGTCTAACAACACTCTGTGAGTCGTCAATTCTGCCGTCAAGTGCCGTCTATTGCATTTGGCACTGTATAGCGCCATCTAGCGGCTACTGTCTGAGTCTATTGCAAAAACTAAAATAGCCATGATCAATATTCGATTTGATTTGTTTGTAACACCTACTTAAGGAACCCTATAATACTGAGCATGGCCCGACATGCTCTTGGCCGGTTTTTACAGTAGGCTTCGCTTTTGCCTGTTCCAATTCAAACGAATTGAACCGTCCAAGAATTGAACGCAGAAAATGTATGGAATTTGAATACCTAATTTTAGGAATCTGTGAGAAACTGGAGAACTGTTTTACCTACCTTCTTCTATACCAATTCTATACCTACTTCTTTTATTTCATCTAAAATCCTTTCATATTCGATAAAACGGCTGGCGCAGATAGCAGAGCCATTGACTCCAGAGCAATGATACTTAAAAATCATTGCTCCAGAGCTCAAGTCGCAAGTTCGATTTCCGCAAGGAACAATATTTTAGGAGCTTTTATTTATCTTTATTCCTTATCTTTCTTCTGTCCGCACAGGGCTTGTTTCACAATTTCAATTTAGGCACTATCTGCCAGATAAATACAAAAATAGAACATATCAACTCAGCCTATCGTAATCCCTTGCTGGACATAGGCCTCTCCCAAGTTGCGCCACAACACTCGGTCCTCTGCCTTCCGCATCCAGTCCACTCCAGCCACACACAAAAAAAACACGACACGATACAAAAAGAGAACACTAATATAGTAATATACAAATAAATGTGTACCCACGAGAATACTGCCGACAAACTGTTCTGCAGTTTGGCAGGATGTTTAATATAGGTATATTATGTAATTTTTCGTTGAATAAACAATAAAAAAAAACACGTCTTTTATGAAATTATGAGCCAGATAAGTTAACCGGGACTTTTATCAGGAGTGATAAAAGTGTGTAAGCATGTTTTTGTTATCCAAGCTGGATGAAAATTTGCATATGACTGATTGATGACAATACAATAACATGAACATTAAAAGCTTTTGTCTATACCTATTAATATTAAAAATGTGAAAGTTTGGGAAGATGTTTGGATATTTGGATGTTTGTTACTGAATCACGCTGTAATAGCTGAACGGATTTAGATGAAATTTGGCATAAAGATAGAACATAACCCGGATTATAGGCTATTCTTGATCCCGGGAAGATAAACATTTCCCGAGGGATGCGTGATAAGTCTTTCTGTGATAAGTCCGAGTTAAACGCGAGCGAAGCCAGCTATTAACAAATATTTTTAAATAAGACTTTATTTAGACATACAAATAGTTTATCTTTGTCTGCAAAAACGCACCCACGATACTGGAGTACCTAGTTAATCCTGGTGTAGTGAAAAGATATAAAACCGACCAAGTAAGTACGATCTGACTCGCGCACTAAAGGTTCCGTAGCACCACACCTGCCTGTGTTTACAGTCTTTTTTAGTATTTGTTGCTTACATATTATAGCCACAACATGTTTAACGCTTGCATGTATAGAACAGAAAAAAAGAACGTAAATAATGCTTATTTTTCGGGGCTACCGGTATGAGGTCCCCCTTTGGGCTTAAACTTTTTATTATTTTTCTGTCATAGAAACACTATCATATTGTGTGAAAATGGCTACTTGTTCTGTATTTATTATTATTCATTTATTAAATAGTCTAATTCATTTTCACATTTGTTATTTGGGGCGTATGATATGCAGTACTACTGCATATGCTTGGCGACCGGGTGCATCTGGCTAATCGGCGTCTTGAGGCTTACAGGTCTGTGGTTTACAGGCATCTTTTTGCATGATAATATACAGACTAACACCATTACTGAATAAGACTGTTGCATTTTTAAATATACAGGAAAGATACAGCCCTGTGACAGACAGACGGATGGACGTACGGACACATGGTGCGGCGGCATTGGCAGAGTATTAGGGTACCGTTGGCATCATTTGTGTACGGAACCCTTATAAAAAGGGATAAACAAAAATTTCAACTATGAATGTAGTCTCTAACTTTAAAACCTGTGAAGCTAGTTACGTAGTTCACACAAGCGTTTAGCGTGTGGGTTTAGTAGGTATTAGCTAATCTCATCTCACCGCACGAAATTAACTTTAGAAGCACACCGCCCACGTGATTGTTTTCATAAGCTTGCTTACCAACGTTATAGTAATTGACTCGACCCAAAATAATTTGCTGGTAATTTTGATACCCTAGCAGCTATTAACTTAATAATGAGACCAACATGTTTGTTAAAGACGCTGTCAAGGTCAAACTGTTATCATTGACGTTCGGTCCACTGTACATAACTTTACATTTTCAAACTCTAGATAACTAAGAAAACTAGTTAGGTTTAACTTTCGTTACTTTTCTTTACAACATACCTTTATTAAGATTTTTTATTTAAAATAAAACTGCCCCACACTACGATTTCTCCTCTATTGTAGCTGCATTTACAAACACCACATGCACAAAAGCTATTTAAAACTTAGACCTCCCGCAAACTACGTAACTGGCTACTTAACTATCGCCAGATAGTTGGCCGGCTTGTAGGTATCTTGTTATGCATAGAAATATAAAATTCTATGTTGTTTTCTTTGACTATATACTGGGTGTAAGGGGAACGCTTCCGAAAACGAAGATAGGTGCTGGTGATTACTGATACGAAACCACGAAAAAAAAATGCGATTCTTTTTTTTGATTTTTTCATATATTTTTTTTTTTCATTTTTCATACTTAACCAGCTTTGGGCAGTTAAATAAAACTCATACATAAAGAAAAATGATAAAAAAAAAAAAAAAATATATAAAAAGGATCGCATTTTTTTTCATGGTTTCGTATCTGCAATCGCCAGCACTATCACCTATCTTCGTTTTCGGAAGCGTTTCCCTGACACCCTGTATAATGCTTCGTTGTTGTGTATGGGAAATCGAGTCAGCTAGTGATCGCACTTCCCTGGATCTTCGTGCCTGTTGGCGCTTCGACTGACCAAACTATCGTCCGAGCAAGTTTGTAGTCTGCGGGGGGTCTAGTGATCGCTTAGAACAATTTTTGCGGGGTTTTCCAGAAACATTTTAAAACAAGTTTTAGGACTTTTGAGCTTTGTCTTTACATACTTACATTTGCTATTTTAGACTCCTTGTGTGAGACTCATAAACAAAACTTGTTCCTACATTTAAACAAAGATAAAACATCTAGGTATAATTAAACTGAGATTGAAATTTTCATTTTATAAACATCTTTTTATTAATTATCGGCCAATAGATTTAATTCGGCAAACGCAGCGTAGGGCGCCCCCCTGCCAGGTGGACCGACGACCTAAAGAACGTGGCTGGGGGGGACTGGATGCGGAAGGCAGAGGACCGAGCGTTGTGGCGCAATTTGGGAGAGGCCTATGTCCAGCAGTGGACTGCGATAGGCTGAGTTGATTGATTGAGATTTAATTAAATTGAACCAATTGACAAGGATTGCCATTTCTAAACTGTTCAACGTAGAAACTATTGTTATCTTGCACGTTGATAAACCTAACTAAACTCTCTTTTAAATAATTTTGAGCATGACGTGATTATTAATTTTCTAGTAATAGAGAAAAAAACTGCAAAATACTTGAGACTCACTAGTTCAAAGGTCGTTGACCTTAGAAAAAAATATCTCAGCAAATAATGCTCCTCTAGAAGCCTTCTATTGGATTGAACCATACCACCATTACCATTTGATTATTCTCTATGATTCGCTTGTAATTAAATTACAGATACGGAACCTTATATTGAGCAAGAGGGATAGGAAGACCTCAAACCACCTGGATGACAAATATCCATAGGGATATGGAGAAGCTAGGCCTTAGGAAGGATGATGCCTACCAGTGGGAGAGATGGCGCCGCATGATTAGGAAAGCCGACCCCGAGTAACGAGAAAAGGCGAGGACAAAGAAGAAGAACCTTATATTGAGCAAGGCCCTTTTTTTTTTGTCGTAGGGATATCCTCATGGACGCACTCCGCCCGAGGTAGGCGGAGCCAGTGTCGGACTCTTACCGACTAAAACCACCACGGTGTTCCTTCAACTACCTTAGCCGGTGGCATGGGAAACCGTGACTATCCACACAACCACCCTCGACAGGTCCCGGCCCGCCACAAGCAGGCGAGCCCCTTCTCCCCGTGCGGCCTAACGTTGGCCGCACCCTCCTAGGCGGCGCACATGGAACACTGCACGCCACCTCACCTCACGGGCCTTTACCAGCTATGCCAACTACGCCAGCTACTCCAGCTGCGTCAGTTACGCCAGCTACGCCAACTGTGCCAGCTACGCCAGCTGCGTCAGCTACGCCAACTGTGCCAGCTACGCCAGCATGCCAACTGTGCCAGCTACGCCAGCTGCTGGTCGGGCAGCAGACTACCCCGAGTCTGCTGCTCGCAGGCCCAATCCTGCCGTAATTTTTTACAGAGGTTTTCTTCCTCGTGGTCCGGGCGGTGAAGCCAAGACCCTCTGTCCCAAAAGGCGCGAGAACACCACTCAGCGGGCACTCCTGGAGTTACGAAATCGACAGGGGCAGGGAAGGACATTCCCACACGTGTGAGTGCACACTGGGCCCGCCCCTGCTCCTCCACTGTGCCCTCTGCTGGCATCAGAGGGACACGTGGAGCATATTCGCTACAGGCAATAAGATCCCCCGAAGGTTAATCCCTCGAAAGGATTCTATTGCCCGTACCCAGGATGCACCGGCCTAACAACTGCCGTTCCCTCCAGACGTGTCCAGAGGGACAAGCAGCCGTCAGACTAGACAGTTTTGAATAGGTATTTGGCATCTTTATATGATATTTCCTACAGTCTATTTTTGTAATACTTATAATGATTTATCATCAAAATTTTAGGAAAACATGGATTTAGAAAATAACAACAATTATTCAAATAAAAAATAGCATTAAATAATGGGTAAACATTCTAGTATTTTATTTAAAAAACATAGGTGTAAAATGTCATTCAAAGTAATTGGGTTCCGAGGTCAAACTTACCAGCCACTCCACTAATTTTATTACGTACGGCCAAAGAACACTCCGCTCCGAGCAGCGTCCGACGACGTCGGGCGATATAACTGAACGCAACCAGGGCACGAATCCTTCAAAGAAATGTTATGTGGCTAAGTGGCAAATCAACCTTACTTTCGGATTTGGCCCTCCAGCACTATTTTCAAAACTACCCCTGTCTGTTATATTTTACTAATTCCTACATTCGTTCTACAATAAAATTGTTTTTAAATTATGTTTTAAGTCTACTACTAAATCCTTGTTAACTTATTCCGCAAATTCCCAGCGTGGTCCCTCAGTGCACACGCTCATACATTTACGAGCTGATAAGAACCCAATCCGCGCTGGCCTTTTTAATCGCTTTCTAATAGGTTTATTATTTCATCAACAAATACGTAGGTACGAACTAAGATATAAAAAAATATTAAATAGGTAGGTAGATACATATTAAAGTAGTGACACATAGGCACAAACAACGCAATTTACGTAGTTTAGCAACATCCTCTGCAGCAAACCGCTTCGCACGCGCTTCAGGGGTCTACTCGCGTTCGACGAACGAAAAACAAAGTAGGTTCGTACTTTCGTTCCAACTGCACAATAAAGATAGGGAGATAAAAAAGACACAATCAAGATAGATTACGGTTCATAGTCATATGTGATTGACCGAAGATCAGAGAAACAAACATCAAGATACGAACAGTGGTTCGAGTGTCGGACTGCTGATCACAAGGTCGTGGGTTCGATTCCCACAGGACACAAATATTTGTGTGATAAACATGAGTGTTTGTGTTGGTCTGGGTGTTTCTTATGTATTATAAGTATGTATTTACAAAAAAAAAGTATATAATTATTATATCCATTGTCTAGTACCCATAGCACAAGCTCTGCTTAGTTTGGGACTAGATGGTGCTGTGTAAAAATGTCCCAAAGATATATTTATTTTATTTTATTTATTTATTTACGATCATCGCACGCGTTAAATAAATATTTGGGACATTTTTGAAGTAAAACTTCTTGACGCAAGCTTGACTTGGGGAGTAAACTGGCGAGAGCGTTACGAAAAGTGTGATCGGGCGAGGCGAACGAAGGGGGTAGTGCGGGACGCGGGGAACGAGGCGCGCGCGACGGCCGGCCACGACACAGCGCTGGCAGATGTATGCGCGCCGCGCCGCCACAGAGGACGTGTGCGTCATCCCAGCGAAAAAGTGTCGAATTTCTTAATTTGAGATAAGTAAATCGTTAGTGTATGACGTCGTGTAATTGTGTATGAACATTTCAGATTTGTGTGTCCAACCCTTTTTGGGATATTCATCAAAAACGTTTTCCGCTGGAACGACGTCTTCCCAGCGAGACTTTTTTTTTCCAAAGGACGTAAGTAAAATAAAATAGTTACATGGATTAGAGTATAACGAAAGGTAAATGTGTATGCATAAATGAGATTTGTGTGTCTAAAGACTCCGAAGATATTCAAGTTTCCGCTGCGGTGACGTTTGGCTGATTGCTGGATATCATAAACGGTTAGGCGAATAGTTGTGACTTTTTTTACACATGTTGCGATTCTTTTGTGTGTAATGTTTGTGAAAACAGACTTCGAAAAAAAATTACCGCTAGGAAGCTATAAATTTTAAAATGAAATCAGGTTATTAGGTCCTAGTACTGCGTATATGAGTTCCGAAGCCTAAATGTTAAAGTTTATTTGTACCTTATAAATGCTCACAATGTCATGTTAAGTCTCATCGATGTACTGTAAGTAAATAATGAATTATGAACAAAATTGCTAGGTCTGGGTCACGATGTTGTTCGCCATTCGATTGGACGAGTTTACTATGGGTTGGCAAATTAAAAGGTATCCCATTCGTTGGTGTATTAGTTCAATTATCCATCTGTAAAATTGTAGCCCAATACACTTAATAATTAAAGAAATATAATCAAAAAACCAATGAGAAGCGCAATACAGAGATAAACCAACCAAGTTTGAATGTGTACTAAAAAGCGGCCACGCGATACATGGTGCTTACCTTCCCAAATTGTTAGCATACTTATTGTTATTGGTGTGGTACTTTGGTACAGGTGCGTACACAATAATTAGTAAAAATGAAAAACAACTGCAGTTTAATTAGTTTTATTTTCAAAAGTATCAATTTACTAATGATTATCAATTGTAGATATGTGTATGTATAGGTACTTAAAAACTCGTGCAAAAAAATCAACAACAACAAAATAATAAAAATCTACATACTAAAATCAACATAAAAGATATAGAAAAGGTATTTATACAAAAAATAAGTATAGCTATTATTTTAATAAAATCACAGATCAGTTACAGTAATTGACTCATTCATAAGCTTAGTAGGTATCTACATTAATGTAGGTTGTTATGTTTATTAAAATTAAAGATTATGTATATTATTCGTAACCAGCTCTACGTAGATAATAAATTAACTGCATGTGGGGATCGAACCAACAACATTTGGCGTGGTGTCAATAGAGGGTGACCACCTTAACGACTATGCCACAAGTGCAGTGAAATTAATTGTAAATGTGAATAGACGAGAACATTAGCAGCTACAGTGAACCCTTGTTAATTGTTTACCTCTTTATTTTAGCCCACTGTCAACGTACGGGGTCCCATCGACTTTGGATGTATGTTGCCAAACATACGTTTATACTAGATCGACACAGATAGCATAAATAAAAACGCTAGGAAACACAACACGTGGTAGTTTTATGTTGAATCCGATATGAAGAACAAAGGAAGTAAGAAAAAAATTAAACTTAAGTTTTTAATAACTTTTTTCGCAATAAAACACAAAAATTCACTATGCTTGAGTGTCCGTTATAAAACAAAAACAAAATAATCATACAAATCACTAACTGTATGATTTTTTTGTTTTTACTTCTTCAAGTTAAACGGATGGACACACGGACGGAACCTGTAAAAAAAGAAATTCAAATCCATTTGTCTGTCAGAACTTTGTAACTTCTAAACCAAGAATGTTAATTACCTGCATGGAAATCTCACATAATACGTAAAACTTTAGCACCACAGTCGTGGTCTCTTTACAATATTATAATTTGTTCTTAGTGACCCCATGTCAATAACTGAATAGTACCTACTTATTTTGAAATAATTGTACTGATGACTGTGTAAAGTAAAATGAGAAAATAAAAACTAAAGAATTGTGTACGCACATGTACCAAAATAAAAACGGTACTATACTAAAAAATTTGGAAGGTAAGCACCATGTATCGCGCGGCCGCTTTTTAGTACACATTCAAACTTGGTTGGTTTATCTCTGTATTGCGCTTCTCATTGGTTTTTTGATTATATTTCTTTAATTATTAAATGTATTGGGCTACAATTTTACAGATGGATAATTGAACTAATACACTAACGAATGGGATACCTTTTAATTTGCCAACCCATAGTAAACTCGTCCAATCGAATGGCGAACAACATCGTGGCCCAGACCTAGCAATTTTGTTCATAATTCATTATTTACTTACAGCAGGCGCGGTTCCAGCCCAAGATTTTGGGGGGGGTCAACTTGCCTTACTACTTACTTAGTTTTAAGGTCCAAAAATTTTTTTTCGCTATGACAAGGTAAAGTTTGGAGTTAGTTTATTATGTAACAGTATAGTAACTTACAAAATGAACGTCAACAGAGAGGAAACGAACGTTGGGAATGCGAATTTTTCATATTTATGCGAAAAGTTGACTTTAATTTAAGTGTGTCTTTTCGAGTCGAAGGCTAAATACGTTAATGCAGAAGCGCGAGCGAAGTGCGAGCGCGAAAATTTTTTCACCAACAAAGCTTCAATCGCTTGCGCCTTTGAGTGTCCAATCACAACGGCAGGCTGCATGGGGTGCATTAAAAGAACCTCCACGAGTGACGATATTTAATTGTTCGTCCGGCGCACCCTGGACAGTCAGTCCCGCTACCAACCTGCTGACTGACTAATCTTTTGCCCACGTCATGAGCTATTATCATTATGTAGCTCATGTCGATACCACAGAAGAAGAACGGCAGGCTCATGTAATGTAGCGCAAACCATTCAACAAAAACTTTTTAACAAAAAAAAAAACCAACTTCAAAAACCTTAACTAAAAAGTAAAAAATAATCATTGTATGTATTTTAAAATCTTAACATAAACCAAAATTTTGAAGGCGGCGCGTGATTGACCTTTTGCGTCATGTAATGTACAGTAGAGCGCAATATCTATAGTAAAACAGGTTTATGTGAACGTAGGTACATCAAAATCAAGTGCCGCCTTCAAAATTTTGGTTTATATTAAGATTTTAAAATACATACAATGATTATTTTTTACTTTTTAGTTAAGGTTTTTGAAGTCGGTTATATTTTTTTTGTTAAAAAGTTTTTATTTCATACTTTTTAGTTGAAAATTGCGAGGGTTGATTCATAAATGTTTATATAACCAATTTGAGAATTTTTTTTTTATTAACCTTTGCTATCCCACTGCTGGGCAAAGGTCTCGCTCATGTTCTTCCAAACGTCCAATCACTATCGTGAAAAAAAAACACGCATATCGGCCAAGAATTCTCAGAAAAACGAACCAATGAGCAGATCATCTAGATAGGCGAAGCTAAAATAAACTTATTTATTGAAGCTGGTTAAAAAACTACTCAACCTAAATAAAATTTATATGGGACCACCGCGCGGACTTTCTCTACCAAATAAAAAAACAACCACGTAAATCGACCCACAAATCTCGGAGTAACAAGTGTACATACATGAAAAAAAACCCCGCGGAATACATAACCTCCTCCTTTTTTTTAAGTCGGTTAAAAATTAACTACCGCCTTCGTATGTGATATTATTTGTCATTAAGTTTAATGAAAAAGTGGTTGTTGTTGTTTAATGAAAAGTTTGTTTCCAGTTGGAATATCATTCATACTTTATTTTGAGCAAAATAATACCTATGCTGTAAATTGAACTTCAGTACATAAACAAAACTCTAAAATAATGTTAGGTATTTTTTGACGTACGAGTACGAGTAGATGTCGTGTGATTTAAGTAGGTAGTACTTACCTAGTTTTGATTTCATTGTTTACTTTTGGACGTTTAAGCAGGAAGTTAGTAATTTATTTTATTTATTTTTGTAAATAGTCTATTTTTAGGAGATTTGTCAATTTCACGTGTACGATTTTGGGGGGGGTCATGACCCCTACGACCCCCCCCCCTAGAACCGCCACTGACTTACAGTACATCGATGAGACTTAACATGACATTGTGAGCATTTATAAGGTACAAATAAACTTTAACATTTAGGCTTCGGAGCTCATATTCGCAGTACTAGGACCTAATAACCTGATTTCATTTTAAAATTTATAGCTTCCTAGCGGTAATTTTTTTGATGTCAAGCCATCGTTATAGGGAGTTACTGGAGTAGTTGCAAACTGAGCTGTGCAACACTTCCTTCAATTATATTTAATGGCATGGTCATCCCACTCAGCCCTAGTGTCAAAGACCTTGGTTTGCATATTGACACCACCTTAAGCTGGCAAAACCAAGTGGCGAGTGTCAGCCAGAGAGTTACGGGAACATTACGGTCGCTCTATCGCCTGAAAAACTTCCTCCCACCAAATACTAAAACAAAGCTTGTACAAGCCTTGATTTTCCCAATTGTTGACTATGGTGATGTGTGCTACTTTGACCTGAATGCAGTTCTTCTCAACAAACTTGACCGGCTTCTTAACAACTGCATTCGATTCGTTTTTAATCTTCGTAAATATGACCATGTGTCTGAGTATCGTTTGCTTCTAAAATGGTTGCCTATCCGCCAACGTAGGCATATGAGGGCATTAACTACTCTATTCTCTTTACTTTTCTCTCCCAATTCTCCTTCTTACTTAACTTCTCATTTTCAGTATCTATGTACAAGTCATACTAAATATCTCCGCTCCACTAATAATCGTCTTCTCCAATGTCCTTCTCACCGCTCTGACTTCGTTCACTCTACATTCTTCGTGCAATCTATCCTATTATGGAATGCGCTTCCTCAGGAAATCAGGATGGCTAACAGTCGGCTCGCCTTTAAAAATAAGTTAAGGAAATATTTCCGTGAAAACAATTTAGCAGATTCAGCTCGACTTTGAATTATCTTGATGTTATATATTTATAGTTATATATATAGGTATGTATAATATATATATTTTATTATATGTATAATGTACATATGTATTTATCAATTTTTTTTATTTTTTATTATATGTAATTATAAGTCCGTAGTACGAAACATATTTTACTACTTTACTGGTGCATCTACCCTATTCTTTGTCTCTGCATTACCCCAAGGTTGTCTGGTAGAGAACGCCTATGGCGTTAAGACCGCCTTTGTACCCTGTTGTGCATAAAGAATTAAATAAATAATTTTTTTTTTTTCGAAGTCTGTTTTCACAAACATTACACACAAAAGAATCGCAACATGTGTAAAAAAAGTCACAACTATTCGCCTAACCGTTTATGATATCCAGCAATCAGCTAAACGTCACCGCAGCGGAAACTTGAATATCTTCGGAGTCTTTAGACACACAAATCTCATTTATGCATACACATTTACCTTTCGTTATACTCTAATCCATGTAACTATTTTATTTTACTTACGTCCTTTGGAAAAAAAAAGTCTCGCTGGGAAGACGTCGTTCCAGCGGAAAACGTTTTTGATGAATATCCCAAAAAGGGTTGGACACACAAATCTGAAATGTTCATACACAATTACACGACGTCATACACTAACGATTTACTTATCTCGAATTAAGAAATTCGACACTTTTTCGCTGGGATGACGTACACACAGAGGACTGCGCCGCCATTCCTTTGTTCTCATTGAAATAGTATTGAGGGAGATATAAGTTAGTGAAGATTTACTTCAGTCGTGTGGTCTAAAGCACATTCGTTTTTTTTACACAGCTTTAGTTCCAAACTAAGCAGAGCTATGGGTACTAGACAATGAATATAATCACAATACTCATATACCTACTTTTATTTTTTTAAATACAAAGGTGCTTATTTTAAAAAAAAAGTGCGCATATTATAATACATAAGGAACACCCAGCCCAACAAAACAAACAATTTATGTTCATCACACAAATATTTGTACTGTGGGAATCGAACCCACGACCTCGTGATCAGCAGTCCGACACTCGAACCACTAGACGTCTTAAGATAAAGATACGGGAACGATGGTTGGCAAACTTTGCGATGAATGGTACGATTATTCGAATATCGTCAAACGCGAGTAGACCCACAGATTTCTATTCCGTGAGTAGACCCCAGACCACAATCAAATAACTACCAAGGATTGTTTGTGAGGCGCCTAACCGCTTATCAGCGACTCGGCAACGTCTCCTGTTATCAACGCGGCAACGCCACAATTTCCAGTCTTACATTATTAGTATTACGTTTTGAAGTCATACTTTAATTTACGAGAAGTGTATTTTGTTAAGAAAATATTCAAGACAAACAATTTTGTTTGCAGATATAATGTATATTTGTAGAAAAATAAAACACAAACTGTAAACAATACAATTATTCCAAGATTGGGATAGATTGTTCTTTATTGTCCACTTGTTTTTGGTTACAGCTACTTTTGCTTATTACTTAAAATTCATATCGTATAGATACCATTATGTGAAATCTATGATTTTCGAGAAATAACAAGATGGCCATTCGATAAAACGGCCTAAAAAATAATCTAAAACGAACTGTGAGAACAACTTGACGTACGTTACTGGTACGCAGCAGGGTTAAATAAAAACACCAGAACAGATTAATGTGCGGTTATAATATTATAAAATACTTTCAGCCTATCGAAACATAATCCTATCGGTTCTAATCGATATTTACATAGAAATATGAAAGGCGGGAGGACATTACAAATCTAGAAACGAGTGCCGACAATATCCCGTGCCTGCTCTCGGCTTACACCGGTTACTTATTATGCATGTTATTGTGAAAACACTCAATGAAGGCTCGCGTGCTCAGATTAATATTCGTGCTAACCAGGTCCCGAGCTGGTGCATGAATTTATATATACTCTTAGAGTAGTTACAGTTCATACATTCCTAACCTCGAATTTAGTGATTAATATCACATTTATAGGTTGGAGTATTTCCATCTGTCCCGAGTGTCCGTCCCCGAATGGGGACAAATAGGAACTTTCGCGTTATGTGTCCCCAAACTTAATGGGGACAGATGGGAATTAAGTTTTATCTGCCTCTGAAATATTTTTTATTACTGTCTGTCCCCGAATGGGGGTAGACCATGCCGCAGATGGGAATTTTCGTGTCATCTGTCCCCGAACTTATAAATGGGGACAGATGGGAATTAAAAGTTTTATGTGCCCCCGAAAATAGTACTCAGTTTTCAGAATAAAATTTTAATAACAAAATACTTCTGGGGCAGATAAATCTTTTAATAAAACAAGTTTAACCGGATTACATCGCGTATATTATTTAAATTAGTTTTCCTGACGTTTCAAAAACTTTGCAGAGTTCGTGGTCACAGGAAGACCAAGATGAC
Source organism: Asteroscopus sphinx (assembly GCA_949699075.1). Classification (NCBI taxonomy): domain Eukaryota; kingdom Metazoa; phylum Arthropoda; class Insecta; order Lepidoptera; family Noctuidae; genus Asteroscopus; species Asteroscopus sphinx. The sequence continues at coordinate 19,713,943 of OX453005.1, forward strand.
AAGCGTGTCTACAGATTTTTCAAAAAAAAAATTACACGCGTTGAAATCCGGTTAACCGTGTTTTATTATAATGTGTAGTGATCGCGAAAACCTAAGAAATTATTATAAGACTTTTAATTCCCATCTGTCCCCATTTATAAGTTAGGGGACAGATAACAAGAAAATTCCCATCCGTCCCCATTCGAAGACAGACACTCGGGGACAGATGGGAATACTCCATAAGTTCCGGTCACTTCTAAAATGTTATAAAATACAAGCGCACCGCTCTGCGGCGTCTAATCGTCGTGGGGGCGCGGCTCCGGGAATCCGCGCGCGGACAGCGGGTCCGGCGCGGGCGACAGGCGCGGCGCGGGCGACGCGGCGGGCGAGGCGGCGGGGGACGCGCTGCCCCGCGGCGACGGCAGCGTCGCGTACACCGTGGGCCGCGGCGGCTGGTACGACGGCGCGTACGAGTCGCTGCGCGGGTTGTAGAAGGGCGAGTCGTCGGCGCAGCAGTCCAAGTTAGGCGAGTAGGGCGTGGCGGCCCCGCACGACGGCGCGTCATCGCTGGGCCGGTACGCGGGCGCCGCGGGGGCGTACACGGTGCGGCGCGGGGGCTCCGCCTCGGGCCGGTGGTGCGACGACGGCGCGTACGCGTCCGACCAGCGCGCCTTACTGGGCGTGAAGTCACCCTTCACATACAACTGGATGGGCCGCCGGAAACCTTTACTCGCGTGCTGCGGCACACCCAGTATGCAGCACTTGCTGAACCCGACTTCGGCTGACAACAAGTACTCGCGGAATTTGTTCGGAAACAGTTCGATTGAGTTGAAGTTTTCATATATTGTTGGCTGAAACCGAGAAATATAAACTATGAATACATTTAACTTGAGAATTAGTTATTAAAAAAAGAAGTTGTAAAGTTTACAGTACGCGTAATTTAACTTGGCAGAGAGAAGTTGTCACATAACCGTTGCAATAATTTGATGGGTGTCAGTTGGGGTAGACGCGTTCTTGAATGGGTAGAGTAGGACGTCCTTAGGCTCGGTGGAGCGTCATCGCTCCTCGCGCATATTGGCAAGGTGGCTGAAAGCAACTGGATGCGAGTGGCCGAGGACCGATGTCAGTGGCGTGCCATTGGAGAGGCCTATATCCAGCAGTGGACTAATATAGGCTGATGATGATGATGAGTTGGAAACATGCGCAGTAACCAACTTCACTGCGTGTACAATTGTACATATACATGTGAATGTGGGTGTACTAGATATCTCTGCCTACCCCTTAAAATAATACAGGCATGACTTTATATTATGTGTATGCTTACGTATAGGAATGTCAAAAATACACATACCGTTAGACGCTTCTTCTTCTTATAGCTTGCCCAGTTTTGAGCTTCTAGCACCAGTTTCCCGCCGGGGCGCAGATCGGCGAACATCCGGCGGAAGGCTCGCTTGAGGCCGGCGTCGCCCCAATTTAAATGCATCCACTTGGTGGTGGACAGGCACAGGATCAGATCGAACTGAGGACTGTCGGCGCCGCTACCCAGCGCCACCTCCTCGCGCGGCACATAGTTGCCCTGGTAAATAAAAATAAAATTAACTGTTAATCTCTAAAGTGAATCTAAACTAATCTAAATCACTCTAAAGTGGAACTGGGCTGGACATATCTGCCGCATGTCAGACGACCACTGGGCCAAACTAACAACTCAATGGGTCCCTTTACATGGCAGACGTCAACGCGGCAGGCCCAGACGGAGATGGCGGGATGAGCTGGACTCCTTCCAAAAGGACTGGACTCTTGTAGCAATAGACAGGGAGAAGTGGAAGGAGAGTAGGGAGGCCTTTGCCCTGCAGTGGGACACTTCAGGCTTATAATAATAATATAACTGATAATCGGAACTTCATATTTCACAATATGACTACATAATGAAATACATAAATACTGTACTACACACGGTATATTTCACAATACATGATAGAATATTATTTCACCATTAGATGAATTCTGTGTAAGTAAGTAATTTATCGAATAATTAGTAATTTTTTTTTTTATCGAATCAGAAATGAGGAGATTCGCAGGAGAACGAAAGTAACCGACATAGCCCGAAGAATTGCCAAACTTAAGTGGCAGTGGGCGGGGCACATTGCTCGCAGAACGGATGGCCGATGGGATGGGGCAGTAAAGTTCTGGAGTGGCGACCGCGTACTGGAAGGCGCAGCGTCGGTAGGCCCCCCACAAGGTGGACCGACGACCTGGTGAAGGTCGCGGGAATCCGCTGGATGCGGAAGGCACAGGACCGGTCGTTGTGGCGATGCTTGGGGGAGGCCTTTGTCCAGCAGTGGACGTCTTTCGGCTGAAATGAATGATGGTGAAGTAATTTATTCACAGAAGATTCTTAAAAATATAATAATATATATATATATATAATGTTCAATAGCACATCTCGCCTTTAGCAGGCATCCGAAAACTTCAGTTTATTCGTCCAGTAGAGCAATTGCGCAACACACTCACAACGACAATAGCTTCCATTTCGACATTACAGCAACATTCATTACATTCATTGGGTGGTGTATAGTTGTCGATAAGATGGATTGTCAAAATATATGGAGTAATAAACATTGAAATCAACACGATTTCTAACATAGAGATCTAAGATAGAGATCATTCAGAGATTTCAAAACAAGCTTTTGCGTATCATAACCAATGCACCATGGTTTGTACCAAACGAAGCACTGCACCATGAATTAGAAATTCCGACCATAAAAGAAGAAATAAAAAGTTATGCCAAATCCTATAAGGAAATAATCAAGTCGCCATCCGAATATCTTGGCAAACCATCTCATGAATGACTCGAAAGGTCTCCGAAGACTTAAACACAAAATACCACAAGATCTACTACAAAATTAGCAAAAAGCTACCTTTATTTTTGGATGTGTCATAGGACACATACCATGCAAGGCGTTTACTGAATGTCCCAAAAATTACTTATGGCCCTGTCCCTGCACGAATTGTCTCGGGGTGGACTGCAGGGACTTCCATTTTTCGTCATCATTTCTTGAAGTAGGGAGAATGGAAAAAATATATGGTGGAGTTGAGTAGTTTATGTATCCATTTTGAAAAATCGATACACGATTTAAATAACTTCGCTTGATAGAAAAAAAATCCAAACATAGCCAATTTTTGACACTTTGAATTCATTTTATGACGAAATTTTATATAGAACATGATTTTGAAACTTACACGATAAATTTTATCGCAATCCAAGTAATCCATTACAAAAAAAAAATATCGTCGTGTGTATCGATTTTTCAAAATGGATACATAAACTACTCAACTCCACCATATATTTTTTCCATTCTCCCTACTTCAAGAAATGATGACGAAAAATGGAAGTCCCCGCAGTCCACCCCGAGACAATTCGTGCAGGGACAGGGCCTTAATGTCCTTGATTGAGACAGATTGTAAGAAAAGAAGAAGCAAAAAATTTTGTAAATCGGCAGCATTTGGCAAACTTCGCAGTCTTCTCGTCGAATACACCACAAAGTTTGAAGACAAAGGTCTTGAACCAGTGCATCCTGCCTGTTATAACTTAGGCTAAGTCCGCACAGCAATCTTCATTCGCACACTGAGATGTTTTTTCCAAGGTTAAGTAAGCTGAAGTGGCAGTGGGCTGGTCATGTCTGTCGAAAGACCGATTGCCGTTGGACCAGTCGATCCTTGAGTAGAGACCGCAAATCGACAAACGCAGCTTAGGGCACCCCGCACCAGATGGACCGCCGACCTGAAGAAAGTGACTGGGGGGACTGGATGCGGAAGGTTGAAGACCGAGTGTTGCGGCGCAACTTGGGAGAGGCCTATGTCCAGCAGTGGACTGCGATAGGCTGAGTTGATAGATGTAATAGAAAAAATGTGTAAATAGGCAGCATTTGGCAAACTTCGCAGTCTTCTCGTCACCTATACCGCAAAGTTTGAAGACAAAGATCTTCTACCAGTGCGTCCGTCCTGCCTGTCATGACAGGCTAAGCCTGCACAGCGATTTTCATTCGCGCTGTTTTTATTCACGCACTGAGATGTTTTTTCCACCGCGATTTTTTATCGTTAGTGCGGGCACCTGCATATGATTCCTTGTGTTACAGATTTTGCGAGTAAAAATCGATATGCGGGCTTGGCCTTACGGTGGCGAGACGTGGAGTCTGACAGTTGGGCTAGTCCACAAATTCAAAGCCGCTCAGCGAGCTATGCTTAGAGTTTCTTTGAAGGATAAAATCCGTAGCGAGATTATCCGGAGAAGAACTGGAATGACCGACGTAACTTGTAGGATTAGTAAGCTGAAGTGGTAGTGGGCTGGTCATGTCTGTCGAAGGACCGATGGCTGCTGGGGCAAGCAGTCGAGTCCTTGAGTGGAGACCGCGAATCGGCAAAAGCAGTTAAGGGCGCCCCCCCCCGCCAGATGGACCGATGACCTGAAGATGGCTGGGGGGGGACTGGATGCGGAAGCAGAGGACCGAGTGTTGTAGCGCAACTTGGAAGAGGCGTATGTCCAGCACTGAATTGCGAAAGGCTGAGTTAATGAGATGTAATAGATATTTTATGTACCTGTTTGAATGTAACACTGTATGGGAACGCAGGTGGTGTCACCTCGGCAGTTGAGTCACCGAGAGGTCCATACAACATAGTCATGGACATTGGAAAGAAGCACTGTCCATGTTCTAGTTTATGCACCGCCTTTCTGTTCTTCCGTGGTCTCCTTAGCTTCCTCCCAGGCAGAGGTGGAACTTTCTTCAAGTCCTCGTGCTTATCGAGCTTCTGATCGATGTTACAATCATCACATTTGTCTTCCTTACACTTATCGCAGTCTCCTTTCTTATCATCATCTAGATCTGTTTTTTTGTCATCATCCCTCTTTGGTTCAGCTGGAACTGGAATGAAGGACCTTAGATTCTTCCTAGCTCTCCCTGAAATTGAGTTAAGGTTACATGATTAATGTATTGACAAGAAAATTAAAAATAATATAAGAATAATAATTAAACTTCTATGACAAAAAAATCGAAAAAAAGGTGTTTCATACATTTAAGTCAATTTCTGTAGACAAAATAGATTTATTTTTTCACTTCTTTTTCATTTATTTTTTCATAAAACTATTCTTCTATGTACAATAACTGATCATACCTGGTTTTATCCAGATGGTAAAAAAACATCTGGTATAAAGAGTTAATTAAAAAGGGATTCAAAAATCAATCAATTATTATCACATCTATGAGAACAAATTTAATATCAAATTATTGACAGATATATTAGGATGCACTATAATAATTTCAGCCGGAAGACATCCACTGCTGGACATAGGCATCCCCCAAAGGGGGAGATATGCTAAAGTTATTAAATCAACCATATTTTGAACATTTCTTTGATTTCATTTTCAATAGTGTTTTAGATAGATAGATAGATAGAATATTCTTTATTGTACACCAATAACATTATTAAACTTAGGACTAACATGTAAAATAAGGGTACATTGGCGGTCTTATCGCTAATAGCGATATCTTCCAGACAACCTTTGGATGGACAAGGAAGACGTGAAAAATAGATGGGGGCAGTATGTGGTGCACTTTCATAAAATTTACTAATATTTAATATAATAAATAAATAGATATTTACCTACCATAGAAAATATTACATGTATAAATAAAATAAATTCTAATATATATCCATAAATATATACCAAATATATACAATATATACAAATGTAACAACAAATAATATTCTTTAATAAATAACAAAATAAAATACGTGTATATACCAGTGTAGCAACATCTCACTAAAATAACAGTTTATACAGAGAGGTAATGTTCCTTTACAAGTTTTTTAAAAGAAGCTAGGGACTGAGCACGTCTTATAGGCACAGGTAACGCATTCCATAAACGAGCAGCTTGGACTGTGAAGGATTTGTCATAGAGTATGGTTGAATGTGCTGGCATCTGAAGTCTCAAGTTTTCCGATGATCTTAAGTATCGAGTATGTGTGTCATGAAGGAACATAAAACGTTCTTTGAGATAAATGGGGGTTTTAGGATTAAACAGAGTACTGTAGAGAAGTTTTTCTGTTTTCTATAAGTTCATTGAACAATGTCACAAGTTCTCAGCCAATGTTAGGAATGTTGATGAACTAATGTTAGGCTAAATTCAAGTTATGTTTATAAGCATTCATAAATGTTTAATTGTTGCAAAGTTTCAATAGATGAACTCATAATAATACTGTCATAAAAAGTTTGGCCAAAGGTCAAAAAGTCTATTGCGCTTTCGTGGATTTGGAAAAGGCCTACGACAGAGTGATGAGGAATGAACTATGGTCTGCTTTGTCTATCTATGGGGTGAATAGCAACCTGATTCAAGCGTTGAAATCTCTCTATGCGGATTCTAGCGCTTGTGTCAGGATTACCGGCGCCTACTCTGACTGGTTCAGCATCGATAAGGGTGTGAGACAGGGATGTGTAGCGTCGCCGTGGCTGTTCAATCTATTCATGGACAGTTGTTTGAAAGATTTGAAAGAGAGTGAAAATGGTTTAGAAATGAATGGGTTACTTGTCAAATGTCTCCTCTATGCCGATGATCAAGTTATCCTTGCATCGTCGAGGGGGAGTTACAGAAGATGGTAACAATTATGGATGGTGCTTTGAAGAGTAAAGGAATGAAAGTTAATGTTAGTAAGACAAAAGTTTTGGTTTTTGAAAAGGAAGAAGTTTTGACAGAGTGTAATATTTTGATAGGTGACGAAAAGGTGGAACAAGTGAAAGATTTTGTATACCTGGGTTCCATGTTTACGAGAGATGGCAAGCATTTGAAGGACATTGAAAGGAGAGTGAGTGCTGGTAATCAGGTGAATGGGGCACTACACACCTTCATGAACAGCCGCAAAGTGTCGGAAAAGGCACGGCTGGCTGTTCATGGGGGAGTGTTAGTGCCTACACTTATGTATGGTAGTGAAAGTTGGGTATGGCAGAAGAAACATGAAAGCAGAATAAATGCAGTAGAAATGAGAGCTTTGAGAAGTATGTGTGGTGTAACTTTGAGAGATAAAGTAAGGAATAACATGATAAGGGAGCGTTGTGGAGTGAAAGAAAATGTAGTGACAAAGATTGAGAAAGGTATGTTAAGATGGTTTGGACATATAGAGAGGATGGACGAGAGGAGATTGACGAAACAAGTATACGAAGCGAGTGTGGATGGAAGAGTTGGAAGGGGACGACCTCGGCGAATGTATCGCGATCAAATCGCGGATGTTCTCAAAAAATGCCAGGTTAAGAGTTCTCTAAACCGACGAGCATGCATGACGAGGTTAATGGACGTAGATGAAGCGAAAGAGGTGTGTCAGGATCGTAGCAGGTGGAAATCCATAGTCTCTGCCTACCCCAATGGGAAACAGGCGTGATAATATGTATGTATGTATGTATAAAAAGTTTGTAAATCACGCAATATTTCTATGAAATTGGATGCTAGCCAAATGTGAATAGCACCTAATCAGGTTAAGTCGGTGACCTACATAATTCAAACAAAGATGCAATTTGAAATCCATCTAACATAATATTACTAAACTTGATACATACCTATCAACTCGGGGTCAATATCCATGCCAACAACAGATCGTGCACCCAGTGTGCGTGCCACTGCTATTGAAATATGCCCCACATTGCAGCCTATGTCCAACACATCTTTGTTCTGGAATAAATGGCGATGCATCTCAAATACTTGCAGCCGGATGTCCATCATGGCGTTTAAGTTCCGGTAACCGTAATACCTGAAATATTAATAGAATGCAAATTATAAAATTTCACAATACATTTATCTTGAAATTTTAGTTTTAAATTCTTAAGAATTATTAATTCATGCTGTACACAAATTATTTTATATAAGATTTATTTAGAGGTCAAATAGTTGTCATGCTGATACTACCAGCTGGCAAAATAATACAATACCATCAAAGCAGCTCGAAATATTTTACATTAATATTGTTTCATTTCGTCGCCTAACTATAATGCAAACTATATAACAAATTATAATATTACCTGTCATAATTTCCATACTGGTATCTTGAATTCTTAGGATGGAACGTAGGCAACTTTTGTTCTTCATCAGTGGTACTCTTCAATTTGGCACGGTGTGGCGAGGCAGGGCGCTCCGGAGGTGCCATTCGCTGCTGCGGCCGTGCACGCATCCATGCACCAGGCTGAGGGACTACTGGGCTCACTATTTTATCCAAAGAGTCCATCCGACGCAACTTTTTAGGATCTTTTCCTTTCTGGGATGCATTGTCACTATCACTACAAGATCTTTTGCGAGATTTACATGCTGATGTTGAAGGTTCAGGTGGTGGTGGCTCTTTTATACCCTCAACAACTACAGGTGTTTCTTCAGTTGCCGGAGATGTGTTATCGGTTGTGCGTCTCCTTAACCTTGCCTTTTTGCGTGGTTTACGTTGCTGCATCTCAAGTCTCTTCTCATACTCCTCATTATCTAAAGGTTCCATTAAATTCAAGGGATCCCTGATATTTGGAGGAATAATAACATCAATCTTAGCCTTATGACGCGGTGGTGTAGGTAAAGGTGAAGATTCTGGAGTGACTGCATTCATGGCTCTGTTAATATCCTCATCTTGGAGACTATTCAAATTGAGTGGATCAGATATATTTCCACCTAGCAAAAACTTTGTTGGCGGAATGAAAACTTCTTTACGTGGTCTTTTGTGGGGTAAGAAAAACTTTGAAATGGAAGGAAAGCTTTGAGCCCTTTTTCTACCTTGCTTAAACTTGGTACCAATGTAATTCACTCTGCGTATAGTATTCCTATCTGGATTATCCTTGGCAGGTGTGTGGCCCTTCTTGCCATGACGAAATTTCTTTTTGGTCTTTTTTGAATTACCCACGCCAGAAGGATCTCCTTCCTTGGAAGTGTTGGCATCGCACGATTGTAGAACATTGGACTCGCTTATATTCAGAGACGATTCTGTGGAGTCGCCTATTTCATTCTCAGAAATTTCACCAGCTGTTTCAGTATCAACAATTTCTTCCACGTTATTTTCACAAACAATCACATTTTCTTCCGGGCTACCCATTATGTATGTTTAGCACGACGATAACTACATTATAAATTAATAAATCATTTAAAAAGTTAAATTTGCCGCCACTTCGGTTCTTGCAAAATCTACAAGGACACCCGTCAATAGTGATAAACAGTTTAACAATGCGGTTTGTTTTTATTATAACTCGCCACTAAAACGTATACTTTAACAATATTAGAAAACTATGTAACGATCCAAAGAAAACATTTCACTTTACACTTAAACACACTAAGATAAATACCCACTTTTCAAAATTAAACACAGCAATTCGTGCATTACTTCGCTAAGATAGCAATGGCAATTTGATTTCAATTGTTTTAGTTTTCACAAACCACTTTTTATATGTAATGGCCCTAACCTATAAATCTTATTGGTAGTTATCTCATACGGTGACACTAATAAGCCAATAGGAACGAGGAACGAAATACATCTCTTTTCCGCTTTCATAAAGAACGAACTAGGAACTAGTGTTGCAAAGCCCAATAAAAACCAAGTAGATACAAGAGAGCAAAAAATAAGAAGAAAATCACAGATTAAAAACTACTAGATTTGCAGTATGCATGGCTACTTGGCTAGTCGTAGACGGAGAGTTCAGTGCATCTCGCTTTAACAACGTGTTGCCATTAAAAAAATATTTCCTTTCAATTAGGGGAAATTACAATAACACAGACAATAATATTATTTCGCCTATTAATTTATATAAAGAAACACCAATAGCATAAAATAAATCTATTACTAAAACTAAAGTATATACCTACATTCAATTTTAAGGAGGTATTTACACCCTTATTTTTTAATTACCAAAAAAACTTTAAGGGTAGTTTCTGGTTATCATTATGAACAACTTTTACTACAGGACCAAGCCTGAAATCGTGAAAAAATTACAGCTGATCCCTACATTTGTGTTCACATAAATCGAGAAAATGTAGGGATCGGCTGATTTTATTTTCGCGATTTAAGGGTTGGTCCCATAGTAAAAGTTGTTCATAAAAATGAGTAGAGACTACCCTTAAAGTTTTTTAATTATAAAAACCGGCCAAGAGCATGTCGGGCCATACTCAGTATTATAGGGTTCCTTAAGTAGGTGTTACAAACAAATCAAATCGAATATTAATCATGGCTATTTTAGTTTTTGCAATAGACGGCAGCATTGGCGACTCAGAGAGTGATGTCAGTAGCCGCTAGATGGCGCTATACAGTGCCAAATGTAATACACGGCACTTGACGGCAGCATTGACGACCCAGAGAGTGTTGTACGATGCCGCTAGATGGCGCCAAATTTAAGAAGTGTGTCGTCAACATAACACAAAGTTACTTTTTGTGATTTTTTCAAATAGAAAGTAGCTAAAGGAGCTTTATTTGCTATGATCATTTTTCTCTAAGGTCAATGACCTTTGAACTAGGACGTTTTAAGTATTTTTCAGTTTTCTGTCTATAACTCAAAAAATTATAATCACATTATACTCGAAATAATTTTAAAAGAGAGTTTTCACAGAGGTCTATCAATGTGGTAGATTATAAGTTTCTACGTTACATAGTTTAGAAATGGCAGGGGGGGGGGCACATTGCAAGCCACTTTGGCGGGCTATATTTCGCAGATGGTACACCTGATAAAAAAGTGGTGTATGAAACATTGCCTTCATTTTAGTAGACCTATTCAATGATACCCCACACGATGGGGTGCAGTGAAAAAAATTATTTTTTCCCCATTTCACATGTATGGGTGCCACCCCTAAAGAACGTAAAAACTATTTTTTTATTCTTTTAAAATTGAGATCTATATGCAGACTATTTTTTAACAAAATTTCATTTACTTATGTTTATAACTGTAGAAGTTATTAAGCTGTAAAGGATTAGGACAGACGGACAGACGGACAGACGGACAGACGGACGGACATGACGAAACTATAAGGGTTCCTTGTAGGACTTCGGAACCCTAAAAATAGGAATGTATAATAAAAACGTTGACTGATTATTGTTTTGATCTACAGAAAATGGTTGATATTTCAGAAAGAGTAGCTAATCTATGGTGAAATACAGACAACATAAATTGATAGCTTATAAAATTGCTGCTATTCATTTAAAATATTAACACAATATTTCAATAATAGACAAGTAGTGTATAATTGGGGATTCTGGATCACTTCGCTTCGCTTCGCTCGCTCCGTGATCCAGAATGCCCCAATTATACACTACTTATGCTAGATTGAAATAATTTTTGGAAATAATTGTAAAGTCGCTTATCATCTTAGTCTTCCTGCGACCACAAACGCTACATATAATTATAAGTAAAATATATATAAATTAATATGTAAAAAAAAACATAAAAAACAAAATCCAGACTAGAACAAATACCTATTTGTTCCATGCGGGAATCGAACCCGTGACACTTCGCGCATTTATAAGTAGCAGCATCAATTTAACATACTATTTACATTGTGATGTAGTGAGAAGAGCTATTAACCAATGCGCCAAACGTGTCGTCATAGATATGATAAAATATTGGATCACTTTACGAGCTTTACTCACTTTATCAGTGTATGTTCTTCTTAGTAGTAATTATGAAAATAGTGATTTGGCAAGTTGAAAAAATAACATTGTTTTAGTTAAATACCTTTATTCTCAACCTTATTTTGTCATGTCTTACAATATTTCTTAACCACAAAAAAAGTCACAGCTTTTAACGTAAATGATTTTATGTATGTTGTGCATCATCCCCCCAATTATACCTACTGAATACCTAAGAAGCGGTGCAAATATTAGCAATTTCATCTTCTGGTAGAATCTGATAGCATAAAATGTCTTCTGAGTCGGGTATCACTAAATCACGCATTGTGTTCCTCGTTGTTGATGTATTGATGGCTCGAGGCTTTGATGAACATGCATTCGATTTTTCTCGATCATTCTGCATGTCGCTAACTCGAGTAAATGAAACCTCACGATTACCACTCTTGAAAATAAGCTCATGAATGTCTTCTAAATTAGATTTTAAATCATGCATTTTTTGGTCGAATAAAATTTCTGTTTTGGATATATTATTATCTCTGACCTGAGGATTTGATAGTCCTATCACAGATTTTATCCGACTAGTCACCATAACGTTATCTCGAATCAACGTAATGTCATCACTAGCTACACTTTTGAACTTCAAAATAACTTTACAAATGTCTTCTAAACTAGGATTTAATGAATCATGACTTGTAGATGATATCATAATAATTTATTAAGTTTCGTAATAAAACTTAATTAATATAAAATTTAGATCAAACCTTCACACTACAACTGTGAGAATCGAATGTTGCATACAATGACAGTGAGCAATATATATGTTACTCGGGCTCTGTTGCTAAAGAGTTAAAACTTAAATTCTATATTCTGTATCAGACATTTATCAATAAAATCTCCACCTTTTACAGCGTTCAAATAAAAACATTGAGGAAACTGTAAAGCATGCTGCATCCAAGGATCATCGTAAATCTCCCAATCTTCGATGACACCTCCACATGAAAAACATGCTGCTCGATCATTTATACTATTTCCACAATAAAAGAATCCAGCGTCAACCATTTCCATCACTAATCTTTTGTTTGAATCAACAGTTGCCCAGTAATGGTTAAATGAAAATAAACGAATTTTAGAAGTATGATACATATCATATCGAGGATTATATTTATTTTGAGACATGACCTTTGAGTATTTAGCTCTTGATGTATATATTTATAGAAGTATAATGAAGTAGCTTTGCTGTTGCCAACAATTTATAAACATATAAATGGAGGAGGGGTGAGGAGGACTATATTTATATATTTATTAAATAAAAAAGAAAAATTATTTAAAAAGTTTATTATCTAAGCACCATTTATTTAAACACATAACATTTTTTAAAGCACATATTGAGTCATGATAAATACAACAATACAAATCTTGAGAACATCTATATACATCATACAGGCTTAACAAACTAGGACAACCTTTATCTTCTAAATTATTTATATTATTATTTTCTAAAATATATTTTAACCACAATACTTTTTCTGAGCCTTTGGTGTAGACACATTTATCTCTTATAATATCTGTGATCAAATTTTGATAATCCGAATAAGATACAACTCCTTCAGACCAATATATCCTTCGATTACGTTCAATCCAATTTACTTGCCTTCTTTCTTGTTTTGTCAATTCGTAAAATGGAAATGGTGGTTTAATCAAAAGCACCTGCACTTTTTTATTACATAATATAGCTATTTCTTTAACTATGAATCCATTTGATTTTGTTTTAAAACCTTGAACATCTACAATGGCAGTCATGACAATTTTCGCACTATATTACTCAAAGGTTTATATTCCACAAGTCGATCGTTAATTATTAGGCAATATCCAGTTGTGTTATCTGGTATTTGTGCTGAACATTCAATTTCTAGCCGTACGTCTACCGGGCCTGTCTTTAAACTATCGTTTTGTCTTGAACAGTCAATAATAAAGAGCGGAGCCTTTTCCTTAAAATCCGTTAAATCAAGCAACGGGTCGACTGGGTAATTGTAATACGACTGACGAAATTTCACATACATTTCGTATAATATATTGTATTTGTTCTCGGAAAATTTTAAATTTAAAGGCTCATACGGATAATATTGTGAATTCAAAAATAGTGTTACGTTTGTAACTCCACAATGGTCAAACAGTGAACTGTCTTTGGTTTTATTATTTTTTCTATTTGTTTGTAAGCAAAAAATCACATAGCGAGGCTTCTCTAATTGTGATGCTGTTTTAACTGACCAAGAATGCTTTGTAGTTTTAGGGAGTAAAGGATACTCATATAAATCCCAATTTCTAAACGCCATCTGAATAGTTTTATCTCTTTCTAAATGTTTTAGAAGTGTCAGTCGCTCACGATCTGACACTTTTATGTGCGGTACACGCCATTGTATTCTTTGAATATCTATTTTAAAATGTGCGACATCATCAGTTACTATAACGCTGTTTACGTTAGAGTTACTTCTATTCAGTATAAGTTCATGCTTACAATTTATTACAATTTTATTATAATCCTCTGCAAATCCTAAAATTTTATTTAATGGTATAATAGCACTAAAATGACCCTCATTTTTAAATCCATCTAAGTTCCAACCCCATAAAGCAGCAACTCTACTTTCTCCTTCATTTAACGAAACGAATGACTTTACTGTTGACGTTATTCCAGAGTTTTTAATACGATCTATTTCTATACCATTCATTTCATACCTGATGTCTTGAAACAAAAACATAACAGAGTTATTAGTGAACGTAACAGTTTTCTTGATTGGATTCCCATCTTTACCGAAGAGCTTCGCTTGGCCTTCGATGTAAATGGAACTGGCTGACGGTAGCACGTATATGTCCTGTTGGTGTATGGGGATTCTGATTTCATCATTTTCCCTAAAGCTGTTATTATAGGGATTGTATGAATGGACTTCATAACTTTCAATTGAAGTATCGAAGTTTGGTGATTCAGTAATCTGTAGTATATTCATACTTTTAATCCTAGGGCTTTAAGAAAATCTTTATTTGATTTAGTCAATTTCGTAACTTGTTTCTTACGTCTTTGCCCTTTAGGGGCTGTAGAGGAAATAAGACGTTTAATATTGACTACGGGGTTTTTATAATATAATATCATTTTGTTTTTCTTAAATGAAGGCGTAGTTGAATATGTTCTTCTCTGAAATTAATGCAGTAACCAAATTGATCAATAATCTTAATAGAGAAAGATGAAATTACATTTTTGTTCACTGGAAAGTAAATAACGTTTTGTGGTGTTTCTATCAACTCTTGACCTATAGCAGTATTAGATACAAATTCATGAATAATATGTGTTGGTAATCCGTTGGAGTATGAACCGTGCACAAGATCACATTCTATTCTGATCACAGGCAGAATTTTATTGTTATCATGAACATTTGGTATTGAGTTTAATACTGAAAAGTATAGCAAGCCGCACTCGTATTGTCCAGACAAATTTAGAGGTGGTTGAAAGTATGAATCCAACTCTGATTTATTTCCAGAGATGGTCACCGTTATAGACATTCTTACATACTGAACACTTCTGGCAGATGCTGTTTATTTTATCCTTTGCTTACACCAAAAACTATTTAGGAATTTTAAACAAAGATGTCCACAATTGAAAGGATGATCACGTTGAATATTATCATAATTATATTGAACTTTAGAACCTAAGTATTTTATAAACTCTTTTGGGGGCTTGAGATTTCCATAACTGTCAAAATATTCAATATAATCATTGTATTTTGCATAGGCTACCCAATGAGAACCAGAATTTTTAGAACTGTCTAAATTAATAACACCGCATTCTTTTTTAAAAGGTCGTTTAGGGAGCTCATCTCTCATAAAGACCCCTCGGAAATAGGGAAAATTATTTCCATACTTCAAAATATCTAAGTTAGTTAAAGCTCGTTTGGGTAGCCGATATTTTAGTTTTTTTCTTTCGATACAAAAATTCCAAGTCCATGTTTATGAGGTTTAAGATGTAGCCCCTTTCCGATACAAAGAGCCTCCATTTTTTCATTATGTCTCTTCATTTCTTCAAAACGCGTTTTAGCGGTCATGAATTCATTTATGGTTTTAGCTATACCAGCGGCACCACCTGCTAAGGCTCCCGCAGCTGATAATCCCGCAAAAATAGGAATCAAAGGTAACACTCCACCAGTTTTTGGTATGGGAATTACACGAGGAAGTTTGATAGATGAATCATCAGTTAATTCTCTAGCAGCAGCCATAGCTAATTCTATTGCCATTTTCTTGCACTTTGGTTTAAATTTTTGCATATGTCTTTTTGTTTTAGAAATGACATTTTTTAATTTATTTTTAAAACCATTCCCAAACTTCATTCTTCTGGAAACCTTTTTGCATACCTTTTTGTTACGATTTTTTAGGCCAGCGCCAGTTTTAATTTTCGCTAACATAGCTTTGCTTACTAGATGTGCTGCGAACTTTTCCCCTATACTCGCATCAGAAGCTAAAGTACGGTTTTTCGCCATTTTTAACAGAATTAAATCTGCCTCGTGTCTTTCCTTTAAGTTTGATGATTTGTGATAGGCAATGTCGTGTTCTTTGCAATATTCGTCTAATTTATTGATTCCTTTATCTTTGCGTGTAAGCCTCTTAATTAATTTCGTACCTGGACCACAATAATTGTATCCTGGTAAATGTAATTCAAATGGTAAATTATTTATAAGCCAATTGAGAAGACTACTCTCTCCAATACCCATTATATGACTGATCAATAATGTAACAAATACTTTATAAATATGTGATTATTATCAATTAACTAGTTTGAAATGTAAACAAAGGTTTCTTGACTATAAAATATTTGAGCTATCAATCCAGCTGTTTTCAGCAGAAGACAAACCAAGCCATTTTACTAAAACCCTGTTTCCTTTCCTTCTAAGAACTTTTTCGACTAGATATACATTGGGATGTTTCGTCTTTTGAAGCTCTTGCACATAAAATGCTCCTAAAATAGGTTGACCTCTGATTGTATCTTCAATTAAGTAGGTAATAGGAGCAGTGTTTTGTATTTTTCGAATTTTAAATATTTCTGTTGACCAGTTGGGAGTATATCCTTTTTCAAATGTTCCTTTATACTTACTGATACGTACATAATCTCCCACCTTAAACTTACTTTTTTTACTAACTTTTTTTACCGACCTTACGTATCTGTCTAGTATACGATTTTTATTAATTTTATTCACATTTGCGGGGATCTCATCAATTGTCCGATGATGGGTATAATTGTAATTATAAATAACATTATTAAGAGTGTTATCTATCCAATTATAGTTACCTTTAAAACTAAATTCTTTGTAAATTTTAGACTTTAATGTTCTGATAAATCGTTCAACTATTGAAGCCTTTTTTGTTGAGAAAGTTGAATAATGATTAATACGATAACATGTCATAAGTTTTTGAAATTTATTATTATAAAATTCTGTTCCGTTATCAGTTTGTAGATTTTGAGGGACCCGACCATTATCCAGCAAAATCTTAAAAGTGTTACATACATCGTCTTTGTTTTTACTTTTCAAAGGAAATGCCCAGGCGTATTTCGAAAATGTGTCAATAACAGCAAGAATAAACCTGAATGTTTTATTTTCTTTATAAATAGACTGCATGTCAATTAAGTCCGCTTGCCATAGATCATCTATATCTTTCATAATAACATTTCTTCGCAGAAAGTTTACTCTTGCATTTTTATGAATTTCGTTTACGACATCGGCTTTGCTCATTTTCAGATTTTTTTATTTGTTTAATTAATTGATGTCTTTGATGATTTAAATTTTTCTATAAATAAACATATAGTCATTATGAATGATACTGTAATACTGATTCAAAAGTTTATTTTTGCTAGTATTTATTCTTTAATTATGTTAGCTTCCTTTAATTCTTCGATGATAGATAAAATTTCATTATCATGATTTGTGTTGCCCGCATCTCTTGAAGCAACTAATAACTTCAATCTATCAACCAGTTCATTGGGATCATCCCAATATATCAAATCAGTGTTGGTTTTATAAGTCTTAAGCTTTGGTAAGCTACCTCCAAGTTTAGTCTGATTTTTTTCGGTTGAAATCTCTGAAAATAATGGCTTGATTATTTCTCGATATTTAATTCCCTTGTCACCTCTCATTTGACCTCTAGGGTTAAAATCTCTTTTATGGGCATTTGTATAAGACAATATATCTTTATAGACGAGTTTATCTCTGTTTGTTATTGATTTTAAATCAGGGTTCTTTCGAAGTAAAAGTTCTTTTAGCCCAGGCGTTAAATTGTAAGTTTTGTCTCCGATTTTAATCAAAAATACACTATCATTGTTCAAACTGTCAATTTTAGAAAATGATACTACTGAGTTGCCCATCATAAAAGTTTTGTTTTCGTTCCTTATTCCAAATGGAACATTTACGCCATCATAAATACCATGGATGTCATCACTTTCTAGTGAAATTTCTAAATTATCTTCTACTTCATTTTTAGGAAATTCTTCAGAATGTAAATGAGCATCGTAAAAGTTATCGCACTTAGTAGAAGAGCTTGTGTTACTTTCATCTGATTGGATTACTTCAGAATTTGCGTATGACACATTTTTTCCTTGTTTAGAACTTTCTAGAAATATTTTTGAATTAACTAAAGTTTTAAGGGGCTCTGCAACAGGTTTTAGCATTTTGTTAAGTGATAAGTTAACTTCATGTTCTTGGTTTTTCATTTGTTTCAACTTACTTTTAATAGAGTCGGCAGACTTAATTATTTCTATTTTAATATTTTTCTCCATGTTTTTTTAACACTGCTTTCGACCAAGGAAAGAGTAACACTAAATTTATTTGTATGAAATACAGATTTTATATCTTTACTCGAGGTGAAAAAAAATGTCGAAATTTTTTCTGTACCTTCCATGGTTTAATGGTGATTCTTTGCTAATACAAACAAAGTTATGTGGCTGGCTCCAAACTGTGTTACAAATATTTTTAAATTGATTCCATGACAAATCAGAACTAACATGTTCTTCATAAATATGCTTTAGGTTCACATCATCTTGTTTAAATATTATAAGAAAGTTAGCATTATCACGTAACAATTGTTTCGGAATTTTCGAGTAGGTTTGAGATAAGTAAAAGCAATCAATTTGTTTATGTCTACCCATAGAAAAATAATTACGAATGTTTATTTGATTTTCGCAAGCAACATCATCAAAAATAAATACAGAATTGGATAAAGCTTCACTCGGAGTTATAACATCATTATCATTATTGAACTCATAAAACTTAATCTGAGGGACTCTCCTTATGACTTCTCGTAAAAAACGATATTTTGGTTGAAAATTTGTCTTAGAGTATAAATAAAGATTTTTAAATTTGAGCCCATTTGCATGCAATAACAAACTGATCACAGTATTTGTTTTACCACAATTTGAAGGACCGCATATTACACAACGAATTGTATTAGGCAATAGAACGCTATGTCTGATCTGGTTAGCAGAGTCACCAAGATTTATGTTGTTAACGTCTAGTGATATGAGCTGTTTGATCAACTTCATCTTGGCTATTAATTTAATTACTGCCTTACATTCATATATATATATATATATTTATATATATCTATATATGTACATTATTATATGGATATCATCCCGGAACAGGTTTGGACTTGCATTGAAAACATGTCATTGACTTGTATCTTAGAGAGTACATCCAACTTCCTTTTTTTAGATTTTTGTCTCAGATATCTGAGTAAGTGCATTGTTGGCAATCGATCTGTCCAAATAGGATACATAAAGGTAGGGTCATAGTGCTGATGTTGAAGTGTCTGCAAAATAGTCTTTATTCACAGCTCATATAAAGATGATAATTGACTGTTATACTGTACACAAAAGTAATAAATTGATACTCTTGTATTGAATTTTGTTGTTGGGACCCAACCCTATTAATTTTTACATCATAAATAGGGTTGATGTTGTTTCTGTCCTTACATTTATAAATTGTCTACTGTACGTATTTGAATAATAAAAGCTAGTTCTTCAATAACTCTCAGACAAGAAACTAGTCTTCAACTAGATCCGTTGAAATGGTAAGTGATCTTTACCAGGCCCCTCAGAAAGTATTGCGAAAAAAAGTTTTTATATATGGGAGACTGGCCAGTTATAATGTTTTTCGAAAATATGATTATTTATAAGTAAAAATAAGTAAGTTCCAATTTCAAAATTTCCCTCCACATTTTTTGCGAGTTAATTCAAAGTATTGTGTCTCACTGAAATATGGATCTGCGCCGGGAACATTTTAGAGCTATGATTTTATACGATTTCAAGTGTCGCCTGAAACCGGATGAATCGTACGATAGACTTCAAATTGCATTCATGGATGAAGGCCCTTCCAAGGCAACCGTGTATCGTTGGTATAACGAATTCAAGCGGGGTCGACCAACTTTGGGGGATGACGAAAGAAGCGGTCGCCCTTTGACGGCTGTTACCGAAGAAAACGTGCTAGCAGTGAAAAATTTAATCCAAGACAATAGGCGAATTACGTATCAGGAGATTCAACACATATTGAAGATTGGATCGGGAAGCGTTCACGAGATTCTACACAGCCATCTTCGCGTGAGGAGGATAGTATCACGCTGGGTGCCGCACAACCTCACCGATGCTCAGAAGCAGGCCCGGGTGGAATGGTGCCGTGATATGCTTAACAAATTTGAAGCAGGCTCGTCTCGGCGTGTTTACGACATCGTTACAGGTGATGAGTCCTGGATTTATCAATACGACCCAGAAACCAAGCGCCAGTCGACTGTTTGGGTGTTTCAAAATGAGCCAACGCCTACCAAAGTGAAGCGATCTAGAAGCGGGGGTAAGATTTTGATCGCTAGCTTTTTTAATTTGACTGGCCACTTGGTATCAATTCCCTTACGGGATCAAAGAAGCATTAATGCCGAATGGTATACTACCAAATGTTTGCCAGAAGTTTTCTCTGTTATAAGCAACAAGCGACCAAACACAGGGCTCCGCGGGCTACTGCTCCACCACGACAATGCACCTGCGCACACCGCACTCAAAACGAGGGACTTCCTGGACAGCACGCCAGTCAAACTCCTGGGTCACCCTCCTTACAGCCCTGATCTAGCACCGTGTGACTTCTTTTTATTCCCAAAAATAAAAAATCAGCTCAAAGGGATACAATTTTCGTCGCCGGAAGATGCGCTGGCTGCGTTCGAGCAGGCTGTAAACGAGGTGTCTGCGGCGGACTGGAAAAAGTGTTTTGAAAACTGGTTTAGGCGCATGAATCTTTGTATAGAGGCTGGTGGAAAGTACTTTGAAAAGATTTGATAAAAATATATGTACGTATAGAACAATTTTTTTTAGTTTCGCAAAACTTTCTGAGTGTCCCACGTATAAGTTTATAATTAAATGTTTTATTAATTTTGTTAACCAATTGTATTCATTTAGTTTTATGGTTGTTAAAATGACAGTGTTAAAAGTTTCTATAGAATTTATTTCTTTTTTCCAGGAGGATATTTTTAATGCAGTGAGTTTGGGAAGTTCACAACCTATTCTTGGACAGCAACTAAGAGACGAAGAAATTGAAGAGCCTTTATTTTATTCTCAGCGGGATGATCTACCTGATGCCTGCCTACTAAAATATCGACCTATCGATTATGTACATGAGGATAATATTATAGAAAAACCTGACCAAGAACTTAAAAAAAAAACTGTAAAACGAAAGAGATATAACCCCACCGATTTATTAAACTCTTCTGCTGCATCACTCACGTCTCATATTATAAAAAAAGTGAAAAATGGAAGACATTTAATTAAAATATCCATTTCCAATTGCGAAGAGAACACTTGTGTTAACGAGCCTGCTGAAGTGATGGTACAGTACGTCGTGCAAGAACACTATGATGAAGTGTTAGAAGCTGCTGAAGATTTGATTGAAAAAATAGGAAAAAAGTTGAGTTTAGACCTAAGATAAAAATGTATGTGATAGTGTTATAAATTGTATATGTGCTGGTGTTGTTTTAGTATGTCTTAATTGTTTTATGTGATTATTTGTATGTGTATTACAAGACTATTGTTAATATCTTTAATAAAAACCTAGTTAATATTTCATGTAGAAGAGTTTTATTATTCTCCCCAATTGAAGGCAGCAAAAAGAAAGAAAACAGTTTTTAATTCTTATACATATATTTCTATATTGAAATGATACAGTTACAATAAGCATAATACAATACTAAATAGTTATCTTAAATCTAAGTTACAATATTATAAACTATTACAGAAACCTAAATGTTATTATTGCTGTACTTATATATTCGTTTTATAATGACCCCAAGGCATGGAGTCAATTTTACTTTCCATGATCTGTCGTTTGTCATCGTCTCTAGAGAGAACCAACTTATTGATCTTTTGTGTATAAATTTTATGATTTTTAGATCTAATTATACACATATCATCTCTAACACATTCATTTAAAAATAATGCCTTTTTATAACTTTCAATGTCAAGTTTTTTAGTGACACATTTTTTTACACCTTTAGCTTTCTTTATTGAAGATATATGGGTATCTATGCAATACAATTTCGCTCTTAAACCAACATATTCTGAAATAATTATACCTCCCATTTCGTCTTTAAAATATCCAGGGAGTTTTGAATTTACATTTGGCATATTAAACAAGTTTCCATCTTCAAAATTATTCGTGTCAAAAAACATTAAATTTCTTTTTAAATCAGCATAAAAGTCTTTTGTGTATATGTAATACAAAAGACTATCTGTATCAGTGTAACAAAGGCGTATATTATTTTCATAGATACGTTTCATTACTCTATAATGAAATCGATAAAGATGACTTTTAGCTAGTTCCAAAATAGTAAAGCCAACATAGATTGGTCGATCAAGAGTGACTTTTGATTGATGCATTTGGATTGCTACTAAGGACTCCGATATTACTGATATATTTTTAAAATTTGGAGCACTAATGTACTTTTCAGCTCCCGAAAACTTATTAGTTTTATTTGACTCATCTTTCCATACATTTACTAACTTTACACTAACTTGTTTCCTTTTATTTTCTATTGTTTTCCCAAATATAGAATTAATTAGTTTTTTGAATAAATCTCTTTCGAATTCAGAAGTAGCGTTTTGTCTAAGAGTCGTGTTCAATAAAATATAAGGTTTTAAAAAGTTGCTTTGGTCAAATGCCAGTATTTTATGAATTTTCGATAAAACCAAACCATTTTTTAAACATTCCATCAGATGAACGTAGTGAATAACATAATTATATTTATTATTTAGATTAGCAATTAATTTAGGATTCTTACTACCTGGAGGTATTAGTTTTTCAGCAGCAAAAGGCAAGTCTGAGTGAGCATCATGTATTTCAGGAGGGTAAAGTATATCTACTTCAAGAATGTAACCGGTTTCTGATTTAGATGAAAGACACATAACATCAAAATTTGCTATTTCACTATTATTCAAATATCTAAAATTACCTGTTGGTAGTCTCTGCTTCATAGCATAGCCATATAAATTAACGCAATCTAAATAAACTAAAAAACTATCGCATTCGTTTTTATTATAATGTTCAAGGTACTTGTTATTCGCTCTGGCATATCTTAACGAACATTGAGCAAGACCTCCTCTGATGCCCTTTTCTATCATTTGATACATGTCTAGATCAGTTATAAGATCTAAATTAATTTTTGTGTACAATAACATTGCATCCCAACTTAATGATGGTGATGAAACATAATGTGCAGGATCAAGACCGTAATACTGCAAACACATGCGTCTAAACTTTTCAAAAATATCACAAATTAGTAGGACATCACATTTTAAATATAAATCTGTATATTCACCTAAGTTAGAAATATTAAATGCTTTCCAAACCTTTTTAGCGTGTTTGTAATCTTTATCGGATATAGACTCTGAAGTTAGCTTGTTAAAAAACTTAATAGGCTCTGGTAATTTGGTTTCTTCATATTTTTGCCAAGAGTCTATGTAATCATAACAATATATTCCTTTTTTGCAAACAAGGTCCAGCAAATGCTCATCATCAAAAAATGCTTTCATATTTTGAAAATCATCTCGTTTCATAGTTTTGACCAAGCTGTCTAAACTTGAACTTAAAAAGTTAAAAGAGTCAATGAATTTTAATTGAGCTATACTTTTGCCATCTAGTGGAATGAATTTTGTAAATGAAATATATTTTTCTTTAGTTTTCGGTAACAGATTAATTCTACCGCAAACAGATGATAGCTCATTAATAAACAAATGACAGTCATATTCAGTAAGGTTATGAAATATGATTGGGATGAATGGACAAACTTTTGCATTCAAATTACATTCACTATGAGCGGGCCCATTGTATTTCCCTGTAAAATGATTATGATCCTTAACTATTTTGCTACTAGGAGAAAATTCGCCTTTACAAATATGACAATGTGTACTATTTTGAAAAGACATAAGTTCTTGTTCTGTAAGCGGTATCATATCTCTGTTTACAACTAATATCTTATATAATCGTTTGATATCTTTACATAAGGTTTTAACAAACTTTTTAGAACAGTCGGGACCACGATAAGAAACTAAATTGTTCAATTCAGGATTCGTTTCACAATAAATATAATAAGCAAAACATGTAGCTTCATGTACTTGAATATTTTCTACAAAAGCAGACTTATTTTTGTCAGAATATTCACGTAATAAACTTTCAAAGTCACCATATATCACAATAGGAATTCTAATTGTCCTTTCAAAGTTTGAAAAAAATATTTTTGTGTTTACTTCTGGTAAAATAGTTTGAATTCCAGAACAATCGTGATCATTTCGTTTTTCTTTTGTGCTGAAGTATGTAAAGCATTCATCGCATAAGTATATTTTAGATTTGTGCTTTGTTAATTGCTTACGTACAAGTTTTTCAAAGTTTTTTATAAGACAGAAATGACTTTTCCCTTCTTTTGTTAAGTA
Source organism: Asteroscopus sphinx (assembly GCA_949699075.1). Classification (NCBI taxonomy): domain Eukaryota; kingdom Metazoa; phylum Arthropoda; class Insecta; order Lepidoptera; family Noctuidae; genus Asteroscopus; species Asteroscopus sphinx. The sequence continues at coordinate 19,738,538 of OX453005.1, forward strand.
TAATAAATTAACATGATTTGATTTACGAGATGAAGTCTTATACAGCGGACCTGTTACACTGCCATTTTTCGTTAAACCGTAAATGTTAACGCTTATTTTAGGATTATTACTTTCAAAGCATTTTATATCCTTTAAACTGGGAGGAAATGACATATTATAAATATTTAATACTTTAGAGTAATTGGTATAGGATGAAACTCTGCTTGGATTGTTTTTTGCTGGGTATAATTTTGCTATAACAGACCAGAGAAAACAATGTTCATCCGTATTTTTTACATTTATGCAAGACTTAGTATTTCGTATATGTAAAGGTAATGGTAAATATGAACCAGCTCTTAAAGGATTGTATTTCATAATATTTAATTCCAGGTGACTGATTGCGTCAAGTGCCCAACCTGATCCTGATAGTTCATATTCGGAGCATTTAGTCTTAAGTGTTTCAACAAATTTTTTGTACAAACTGTACATATCTGTATTTTGAACTATAATCTCATACTTTGTATTAAATGACTTAACGGCTGTTTCATTGTTTTTTGCCAATATAAATGTTGCAAAGAGTTCAAAGTTTATTTTGAGTGACTTATGTTTTTTTAACGATGCTTTTATAAGATTAATAACATCATCACAAACGGTATGCAAAAATAGTTCTGGCGCAACATAAATATCTGCTGATATTATTCTAAAACTAATTATTCTTTTCTTAAAAGCAGTTGCTATAACATAAACGTTATCAAACTCAGTGCGAAGTAAGGAATTAGACTTATGAATATTTGATTTTTTATGTGACGCATAGTTTAAAACGTTAACGTTACATTTTACACAGTGCACCATGATTAATGAGTAAAATGTATGTTATAAAAATTTCTGTTTTTATAATGATTCTCACTCGAAAGTTTATAGAATAATAAACAATACAATAACTTGAATCAGTATAGTTTAAAAAATGTTTCAGACTCGAAAGTCTCTGTAAAAGAAAAACATTGAACTCGATTAATAGTATTGCGTAACTTTATTGAATAATAGAAAATTTATAATAACTTGAATGTATTAGTTATTAAATATTTCAGACTCGAAAGTCTATGTAAAAGAAATTTCACTTGATTAGGTAATACTATTGCGTAAGTTTATTGAATAATAGACATTTTAAAATACTTTATTAGATTGGTTATTAAATATTTCAGACTCGAAAGTCTCTGTAAAAGTAAACATTAGTTACACTTGATTAGGTAAAACTTATTGCGTAAGTTTATTTAATAATAAACAATTCATAATAATTTCATCAGATTAGTTATTAAATATTTCAGACTCGAAAGTCTCTGTAAAAGTAAAACATTAGGTACACTTGATTAAATATTATTGCGTAAGTTTATTTAATAATAGACAATTTATAATAATTTCATCAGATTAGTTATTAAATATTTCAGACTCGAAAGTCTCTGTAAAAGAAAACATTAGTTACACTTGATTAGGTAAAACTTATTGCGTAAGTTTATTTAATAATAAACAATTCATAATAATTTCATCAGATTAGTTATTAAATATTTCAGACTCGAAAGTCTCTGTAAAAGTAAAACATTAGGTACACTTGATTAAATATTATTGCGTAAGTTTATTTAATAATAGACAATTTATAATAATTTCATCAGATTAGTTATTAAATATTTCAGACTCGAAAGTCTCTGTAAGAAAGAAATATTAAACTCGCTTAATAGTCTAGTGAATAATAAACAATGATAATAACATTGGTAGTGAGCACTTAAATAAAATATATTGATTATAAGAATAATGTAGTAAACTTATGATAAAATAAGAAATTAACAATAAAACAAAAGGTCTCCATAACGTGTGAGCATACAAATTTTTTTTTTGTTAAAAATAATTTGATGGATATGTAACTGGCACCACGTTACGGAGCTCCTCTTTTGCAGCCGCAACCAACTGAATGGCAGCCTTAAAAGTGGGACTGCCTGTGTTAAAAGCGCACTTAAAGGTTGTCATCGCTTGCTTCCATCGCTTGGACGGATCCAACACGGCTGGCGGCTCTATTTCATTCGTCGAATAGAGGCGGCACTCAATGTAATATTCACCACGTTTGGTGAGGTCTCTTTGCAAAATAAAGTCTCCGTCAGCCTGTCGCCTCGATAAAAAACTACGCAACGGGGCAGCACGCACGGGCTCGAGTTCACTTTCGTTTTCTTCCTGAAACAAAAAATAAACAAATTGTATTAAATATAAACTAGAATGCTAAGCCCTAAACGTCTATTCAGTTTATAAAAGATGGTCACAATAATTATGTTGGGTGGCTCATGCTTGACGTTATTACTTAGTGAACTTTTACGACACACCATGGTACGATTTGGTACAGATTAAGAAACTTACGTCGGTGTCAGGAAAGACGCGTGCACGCTTCTTTGAAGTAGGCGCCGCCGGTAGCGAAGCTCCGTCCTCGTTGTCCGAATCGCTGTCGAACAAGTCATGTGGTACAGTTTTTTTGCTGGAACTGGAGCCGCTCTTGTTCTTGCTTGACGTCTTCGCAGACGAGCTCGAAGGTGATATTTTGTTGGCGCGCGGCTTAGCGGGCAACTTCTTTTTAGAAGCTGCAGGTTCCACTGCTTCAAACGGATTTATACACGACCTGAAATGTAAGACAGTTAATTAAATTAACATGAAACAGTTATTTAAAAAAATAAAATCAATTCATTAAATTAATTAAATATATCAAATAAAATTTATACATACATACTTGAACGTAGACAGATCCCAAAAGCACTTGATGCTAATTATCAACAGATTATGAAGCGCAGGAACAACTAAAGCCCTATTTATAATATAAAATTAATAGGGTTGGGTCCCAATAGCAAAATTCATTAAAAGTTTAATCATTATTACTTTTGAGTGCATTATAACAGTCAATTTTCGTCTTTATATGATCTACTAATAAAGACTATTTTGCAGACACTTTAACATCAGCACTGCGACCCTACCTTTATGGATCATATTCTGAAACGATCGATTGCCAACAATGCATTTATTCAAGTAAACAAGTCGTAATTCTAACAAGAATTAAGTCGTATTAGATGTACTCTATAATATAATACGACGACATACGATGGACCAGCACTGACTGGTTTTTCTATAAAGATTAATGTAAATCCAATGTAAATTGAATATAACATAACATCATGCCTGTATTCCCCGAAAGGTTAGGCAGAGGTACACCCTATGGGTGTATACTACTACACTATATAACTAAGAACTATACATATAACGAACTAACTATATATATATGTAAATAATTGAATATTGGAACATTTATTAAGTGATCCGTGCGGTTCTCGACGTAGAATAGGCCACCTCATCCTCACTCCGAAATAAAAAATACTTATTACATGTATCTGTTCAAACCATACTCTATCGAGACTTAATTTTATCCAAATCCGTTCGGCCGTTTCGGTCTGATCAAGCTAAAAACCGACCTGATGTTAAGCAGTTACCTTTGCCCATAACAACTGCAATAACACCTAGACCGTTGCCTTAATTGTACTGCAAGTCTGTACGCCAAACTGAGACATGAAGATGGAAAGTCTCATGTGATTGTAATTTTACCGGCACCCGACCTCTTCGCACCAAAACACAGCAATGCAAGCACTACTGTTTGGCGGCAGAAGTAGGTACGGTGGTAGTACTTCCTTGGACGAGCTCTTTCACAAAGGAGCTCTACCAGAACAAAAAAAACAATAGCACTATGCCTGGTGAATCGAACCCAAGTCCTCGCAACAGATGCGCTTGTAGCCGCTAGACCATCCATGCAGTTCGTGATGTACGGTCACGATCCTTCCCGGTAGTACATTTTTGTCGACAAAATCCCTTGAACGAATTCTGCTACATTACACGTACCTACTTATACGGCGGCTGCCATCGAACATTGAGTGCAAGTGATTTTAGCTTTAGTAGTGGTTCATCGGAAAGATTTCCGACTGTACGTCTCAGTTATGTAGGCATAAAGTGTCATCGTGTCAGCACATACTGTACTTGGGATCCGATTCCACCATGATATAAGGAGCGGTATTGAATCAGTAGTGTATAATTGGGGAATTCTGAATCACGGAGCGAAGCGAAGCGAAGCGAAGTGATTCAGAATCCCCAATTATACACTACTTAGACACTAGTGATACTAGTAGTTCGCCCTGAACTAAGATCTGGAGATGTTTTATTTGTAGTGTATTATAGCTAATGTTATGCTCGATTAGTCCACGGCGACGGCCACCCAAACATTGGGTGGACGACATCTGACGACACACCGGTTGGATTGATGGCAAGGGCTCATGACCGCCAGGAATGGAGGAATTTGAGGGAGGCTTATACCCAAAATTGGAAATGGCTGCAATGATGATAATGATATCTAATGAAAGACACAAAAAATCGCCTTTAAGTACCTATATTTTATAAAAAATCTGTTTCAGGTTTATTTGAAGTTTTTAGTGCTGAAATCTCAAGTCTTATGGACTCTTGACTTGTAATCCTCACAGGAAACAGGATCAACTAAAACCACAAAAAGAAAACAATTAAATATTTACGCATTTGTCAAGCATCTCACTGAAATTTGTTTCTGATATTCCAAGAGTACGGTGTACGGTATCTTCATTTTGTTTGATTTTAAAACGGGTCATGCATGAGTCATGAAGAAAGTAAGTTAAAACAAATTACTGAAAAAAAAAACTTAAGAACTGAATAGGTAAGTAATAATAAAAAGTAGGTAAGTAGTAATAATAAATATAAGAATACACACATAATACATACCTTGGAAATTTTGATTATACCATTGCGGTTTCCTCACGATGATTGTTTTTACTTTTGATGAATTCTCTTTCGGTTGCCAATTGTGTCGATCCACCAATTAATTTCACTTTTTGTTAGTAACAGGATTAGGCGAAAACCTAAAAATACACATTTAATCATTTAAAAAAGCTTTAAAATAATATTAATTGTGTATTTTGAAATTAGGGTAAAGAAATGACGTTACTAGCAATACTACTCTAGTGATGCGAATCGAGTCCGGTTTTTCCACTCGAGTCATTCGAGTCATTTCACAATTTTACTCGAGTACCACTCGAGTGGTCGAGTCACTCGAGTGGTTCACGAGTCACTCGATTACTCGCCTCTATCGAGTCACCTGTCACAATCCTTGAATTAATTATTTTTTATTTTGTCAATAAGTTGCCTCATAGTAGACATAAAATGGAAAAGCGTTCTTAAGAATAAAAACTAGACATGGGTAACTCAACAAAAATGCGTGAGTTGCAGCTCAGCTCACGGTTCAGGTCAGTGAGCCGGAGCTGTGAACCGGCTCACAGATCAGCTCAATTTGTGTATCTGCATACTTCGAGTTATGATCTGTGATGCGAGTCGCTGAGCTTAAAGACCGTTCGATCTGTTTGAGCTGCGCTCGCTCGCTGGCTCTGCGACTCACCGCGGATCTGTCGCCGCTCCAGCTCACCGGTTCAAACAGGTTTTTATCTATATAGACATCTTTTATCTTCCGTGCAACAAAAGTTGTCGCACAGATAGATACTATTCTTTGAGCCGTGAGCTGCGTATTTTGTCATTGAGCTGCAGCTCAACAGCTCAAGCTTATTGATCTGTATATTTGAACCGGTTCTGAGCCGAGTTACACACCTCTAATAAAAACACATCGTTTCGCATGTCTTGGCCAGTGACTCGAGTCCGAGTGAACTCGAGTCGATATTTTTTTCACTCGAGTGCGTTTTTTTTCGATTTCACTGGAGTCACTCGAGTAAAAGTGGACTCGAGTCGCATCACTACACTACTCCTGAAATTGTTTTGTTAAGGATACATTTATTATGAAAAATTGCACATTATTTCGTAATATTTGAGTAAAGAGCCCGAAATTCCTAATGATCGTATCTCTGTTGATATCTACGATGTTATTAAAACCCAAATAATGTCGAAATAAGTCTACTTACGAATGAAATGTAACGCCGGCCAGATTTCTTTCGCTGCGTTGTTTGCAACCTCTCATTTTGCACACACTTATTTTCTCAATAATTAAATCGTTCATATATATTACAGTACTCTGTGATTAAATCTTAGATTAATCACACAGGGTAAAACTTACATAAATATTCCAAAAATTCACAAAATATGTGAATGACATAACATCGTCCGTCTTTGGATTGTCACTTTTAATAGTTTAACGGCCAAAATTAATATCCTATCTATCCACGATTTTCCCTACTTGAGATAGAAATTTGACGTATTTTGTATGGAGCTTATGTCAAATTTCTATCTCCAGTAGGGCAATTCGTGGATAGATTGGATATTAATTTTGGCCGTTAACAACCATAAGGTCAAAAAAGGTTTAACTATGATAAAGACAAAAAATATGAATTGCGTCTCCGTCTTTCTAAGGCGATCCGTGATTTTGCGTTCTTTGTCTAACCAGCCTTGACAGACGGTATTGCTGATCTTGTAGTTCTTAATCTGTGGAAGAAAATATACCTATTAAAAAAGAAAAATATTCTCACATTTATGTAGATACTTTAGGCCAAGCACGCACCGCAGTTGCAGTTGTGGTTTTTTAAACTGTCAAAAATAATCTTCTACTAAATTCAGCTGCGGGAAAAATTGCGGCTGAATTGAGAATCCCCATTGGCTACATTGTCTGCCGCCAAAACCGCGAGCGGGAAAAAACCACAGTGTGCTGGGGCAGTTGGGCACAGAATATTACGACCACATAAGAAAATTTGAGAAAAATTTGCTACCTACATATCGCACGCACTAAAACCTAAAACGAAAACTGAGCTAATTCGAAAAAAGTGATTTCCAAAAATCAACTTTAACATCAATAGATAGATTGTATTTCAGAAAATTGTATACCTAAAGTAGCAAATTTTTATTGTATATTTATAGGTAGTTGTGCTTTTTTATTCTTGAAAGCCCTCCCTAAAATACTTTTTACTCTCGAGTTCATCCCGCGAGTCCAAGAGAACGTACCGAAAGCAAAATAATTGTTTTAATCTATTTGGCGGTTTCGGTTTTTCCTCTTTATAAGATTACTTTATAAATTAATGCAAAATAGTAATTGCTTTTAATGTCCGCCAAGCACATAGACCTTGTATTATTGTATGCGATATTTTTTGGACAGTGTATGAAAAACTGAGAAAGATCATTACATTAAAAACTAAAACAATCTTCATAAGTACATTACATTATCTAGGACGCACTGTAAGGCAAGAAAAATAGAAGACGTAGAATGAATGATAAAGAGATTTGACGAGGTTTTTCTATTAAGATGAAAAATTAAAAGCGATTAATCACCACAATTAAACCATTTTTAATAAAATCAATCAACTTTAGTTGCTTACTTGCTTACGAATTTGTTAACTTAATTAATTGCTGAAAATTTTCTGTTAAAAATCACATTATCTGGGAAAATTCATAAAGTCTGAGCGCACCCCCAATATTACTGATAAAAATAAATAAATTGTGAAACACTTTCCAATGACCGTCTCTGTCCCTTAAATCTACTACTAATACTAGTAGTGAAGTGATTATAACGATTTCGGAAGTACTTAGGTCGAGGTTGAGGAGGAGGTAAATGCCCCCATCTGGATCCGTGAGTCGTATTGTACTACTGTACAGTATAACTCGAAAATTACGCGTAGAAATTTCGAATTCCTTAGCAAGCTTAGGCTAGTGGTTAGGGCAGGCTCAAATTTTTCGTAAGTGGCGTACCCCTGGCTACGGCCCTGTAGGTCTACTCGCGTTTTACGAACGACAAACGAAGTACGAACATTCGTTCCGACTGATACTTACATAATGAAGATAGGAACATAAAAAAGGCACAATTAAGATAGACTACGGTTCATAGTCGTATACAATTTACCGGAGATGAGAAAAACAAACGTCAAAACACGATCATCGCATGCGATAAGGGAACGATGGTTGACCGGAGTAGCAAATTGTGCGATGAATCGTACGATTTATCGAATATCGTCGAACGGGAGTATACCCCCTGGCTATTCAGCCACGCAACTGACCCAATATTCGGTATTCGAATATACTATTCGTTGCAAGTTGCAACACTAGTTTACACATTTTGGTGTTGAAGTATGTACAAAATAATCAATCAAAATAATAAAAAAAACTACTGAACATACCTACTTTCCAATATTTCGAAAAGAAAAGCATCAAAACACGCCAGACAGTATTATCTTGTAGCAAAATTCACACGCTCCGTCATAAACACAAAAATAAGTAGGCACCTACCTATTACCAATTACTGAATTACTTTCACGAGAGGGGAAGGTCCGACTGCGTGTACAGTGTAGACCAGTGTGTACCATTAGTCCATTACCCAATAATTATTAAGCTATTGCATAGCTTCTATCGCGGGCCTTGAGCGTGGAGACCGAATCCAGAAATTCCGTAACGAAAATAACCTAACACCCCCCACTCCGACCGGCACAGCGGTGATACTTTTTAGTTTTGCCATCTATCGATGAATAGCAGAACTTTTAATGACTTTTTGAAATATCACGCTTGTCTCTTTAGTTCTGCAAATCGCCTCTACTGCCATTGGTTGTATCGGCGTTACTGCGCATGCGTAATCCCCCTCTTCGCTCCGCAATCTGGTGACTCATGCCTGCTTAGAGTTTCGGCGTTAGGGCACCTCCTCTTTGTACTTACATAAAAAATGCCATGCAATTGCTTTACCGCGGCAGTCTCCGAGTGCCACACGTTTTTTATTTTTATATTAAATCATTGCCATAACCTACCTAGTCTCTACGAACAAAAAACAAAAGGCGATCTCTTGTTTCTGACAACTGCTGACCATCTGTGTATCAAAACAAAAACAAAAAATTGTAAAGAAAGCATCATTAATGAATCTTTGTTTATGTCGACTCGGTTGCAAATACCCCAAATGGGTTTTTTTTTGGATTTTTTTACTAAATGAATATCTCTCTATAACTGTTTAGTAAAGCCACAGTTTTATATACAATTTTGTTATACTATTTACTAGTACAGTAGTACAAATCGGATACTACGCGTAGAAATTTAAAAATCATTAATAGCTCAGACAGGCTAGTGGCTAGGGCAGACTAAAAATTTTGCGTACCCCTGGCTACGGGCCTGTGTGAGTACGTCAGTGCGTTCATTCATTCATTAATTTTTTATTTTTATTCATGACCATGGATACATGTCCTTCAGTCGTAATCATTGTACATATTATACTTATATCCTAGTAAAGTGATGGAAACTTTACTAGGTTTTTTCTGAAGGGATGATGAGATAATACGAAAGTCATGTTTTTCAACTTTGTATCATTTATCCACACTTGTACACGTTAACGAGCACATAACATTTAATAATCCACCATTATTACACATTAACACTCGAAGAAACACAAATTTTGGAAAATAATAAAAAATCTACAACACGATCTTTACGAATTTTCCCGCCAACCCAGTGCGTTCATGGTATAACAGTGTTGCCAGATGGCAAGATTGAAACTATCGCAGATCGAGGAAAAAAATATCGTATAATTATCGCATACGCTTTCTTATACAAAATTGATATTATAAGGTTTATGTTCAAAGGTTCTAACGATTAGTGTGTTCTTTTTAACACCATAGCTGTGCCCTGCAAAGCTATTTTCGTGTGTTTATGCGTTGCAAAGCTATTTTTGTTTTACAAAAACCTTCGCGGGCTCTCGCACAACAACTTACCAAGATTGACATTCCAATCGGATGAATGTTATAAAAACACGTACGGGACAAACAGTGACAAACAAAGAAACATTCATTTTTATTTATAGATAAGTTATAAATAAAATCAGAAAATTATTAGAAAAATATAATAAATATTTATTATTGTTCCAGTTAGCAGCGTGTAACAATTAAAACGAAACAATGCAAAGCAGGCATACAAAACAGATAACTAATCCAATTGCACTCAGTCTGAATGTCTGACTCTAGATCTGACTGAACTAGGAATGAACTCACACAGACCGAATAAAATAAACGAGTAGAACAGCCAGAACAGGACGCAGGTATGCAGTTGAAAGCAAAACATAGCTTTTTTCGGTCTTTTTTGTGCATCTTGTTCAGTCTGTCGTATGCGTCACCATAGTGAGAGTGAGTGAAAGAAACGAGAATAATGCCTTAGCTTATTGTTAATTTTGGTTGTTGTCACTCTGCCTCAAAATTACCGCAGTGCTACTTAAATTATCGTATGAATTAGTAAAACTATCGTGTAATACCTTGCTATTATTTTTATCGCAAAGGACTTGAAATTATCGTAAATTTACGATAATTATCGCACGTCTGGCAACGCTGTGGTATAATAACACCAGGTAGTCTCTTCCCGTGACAGCTAGGTCACGTGATTGCCTCCGTACTACGTCATCGGCCGTGTAGCCAATAGCGGGCGGTTAGCGTCACACTTGTCAGTTTGATGTGCTGCCACTTTGTGAAAATAAATTACCCGAGCAAAATGATTTTTTTCATTTAGTTGCTTATATAAAGAATCACTTTTGAACTAGTAATTTTATACAGTTTCCTTTAATAACTAATTAGATGAATAACAAGAGATAACAAATAGTTAGGCTAGTTAGGAATTTATTTAATATTCATTATGAACAAAAATCTCCTTAAGTATATTGAAGATATCAATCAACGGCAACACTGATCGTGACGTAGCTCAGAGGCATCGCGCTGTCATTGCGGGAAGAGAATACCTGGTGAAACATCTTATTATACAATGTGTGCGTTCAAGTTAGAGGCAGTGTATTGTGACCATTAATCTGAGCGCCCCACAGACCAAGTAGAGATGAGTCGCCCGAGAACGCCCAAGGAACGCTCCGAGGCCTCTGAGCGTCTTCCAACGACGTCGGGCGACAATACTGAACGCGGCCCAAGAGAAAATGTTTTATTTTATTGATGCAACATTGACAACAACAAGCATCTAAAAATTTGAATTTTGAATTTAAAGTATCCGTTGTGATTCGTGATGACAATTTAGCAAACGATTTTAGAAGAGTACGAGAAATTGTTTAAAACATTTGAATTTAAAGAAGATTTTTAGGTAATTACACGAATCAATGTTAAGAATCCGACTCTGTATTGTTATTTAACAAAAAGTGCAGTGTTTACGTTTTGTAAAATAGTTTTGCCTCAATGAAAATCCATTTTCAGCAAACTAGAAAACATTATAGTTAAGAAAATATAGCTTATATTTTGTGTTTCAGGGTCGTCGACTGTTGTGTGTACTTGACTTGTGTAGGTACACAATAACACTGTGATGAATAAGGTAAGAACCAACCTTGTATTCAACTACAGCTATTTGAACACAGACTCTCAAGACGGGTCCAGGCCCGGCTTGGGTGCTAGATCTCTTGCAATAAATAATAATATCATCAACATCATCATCAACTAAGCCTATCGGTCAGTGTCGCCTTAGGGGAGTTGGAGTATATGCTTAGGGGCTCAATGAGAAGTCGAGAAAAAATAAAAATGATTTTTTTTCTGGGACTTGATTTTTTTCCAAATATTTTTAAACTTTATGGTGGCAGTGAAAACGAGTTGTTTGACCGTACGCAAAATACACGCTTGATCGTGGAGTTGCGGAAACCAGCCCGTTATACTATACTACTATACTGTACAGCACAGTGTTTTGTGACCGCTGAAAAAGTGACATCCCCTTTTTATTAAAAAATAAGACAGATTTAACTATTTTAAATGCAAGAAACTTCTGCCTCGCTACTATACATTATTCACACAAAAAAAAACTTTCTGTGTTTTCAGTAGGTACCGAAAAATCAAAAAGAAAACATATTTCCTGAATTAATAATTTCTCATATTTATGAATCTTTCGATTAGACATATGTATAGTACCTATTATGATACAATTTTGTGCAAAATAAGAACCCCCCCTAAATTGCACCACAAAGAAGTTATGGACGTTTTCCAAATTTTTTTTTTCTCGATCAATATCTGAATGTGGTGATTATATTAAGTGCATTAAATAAAATATCTAAATTAGAGATGCGCCGAATAGTGGTTTCACTGAATAACCAAATACTGAATATTATTTGGTTTAACCTTTACCGAACCGGATATTCGGCCGAATTATTAATTTATTTACCATTACATTGATTTGCCGCGTAAACAGGTTCTAACATGTACGCTATGTGTCGCTGCTGGTTAGAGGACGAGCGAGCCGTACATCACCGCCCGCTACTCGCTCTTAAAAAAATTTTGATTTTAAGTTTAAAAATAAATGTTGTTTAAAGTGTAAAATTAAATATTGTTTTGAGGTTTAAAAATAGATGTTGATTTAAGGTTTAAAATAAATATTGACTACTAACTATAGGTAGGTTAAAAAATAAATATGTTTTCTTTGACTTATAACATAAATCTCGCATAAGAAGTATGTAGCCAAGAAAATAGAAATGCTTGAACCGAATATATTCGGCAACAAAACCGAATAATTCGGCCGAAAACAAATAGTGGAAAAGATGCCGAATTTTCTCGATCTCTAATCTAAATTATATATTTTGTTTTTTTTTTAATCTGGTATCCGGTCGGGTATTCGTTTATTATCCGGCCGATAGGCTAGCCCAACAGGGCTGGATAGTAAATTTAGGCCGTACAGTTACCGGATATCCGTTTCATCTCTTGATAATTACATCCACTACTTGTACATAAAAAACATAACCCTCCTTCTGGCGCAGTCGGATAAAGAAGGGGATGGGGAAAAAATAGATTTATCATAAAAAATTACATTTAAATCGGTTATCAGTCGGAAAATACACAGGATACCAGGATACATTTACGTGGGACACTCAGAAAGTTTTGCGAAACTAAAAAAAATTGTTCTATACGTACATATATTTTTATCAAATCTTTTCAAAGTACTTTCCACCAGCCTCTATACAAAGATTCATGCACCTAAACCAGTTTTCAAAACACTTTTTCCAGTCCGCCGCAGACACCTCGTTTACAGCCTGCTCGAACGCAGCCAGCGCATCTTCCGGCGACGAAAATTGTATCCCTTTGAGCTGATTTTTTATTTTTGGGAATAAAAAGAAGCCACACGGTGCTAGATCAGGGCTGTAAGGAGGGTGACCCAGGAGTTTGACTGGCGTGCTGTCCAGGAAGTCCCTCGTTTTGAGTGCGGTGTGCGCAGGTGCATTGTCGTGGTGGAGCAGTAGCCCGCGGAGCCCTGTGTTTGGTCGCTTGTTGCTTATAACAGAGAAAACTTCTGGCAAACATTTGGTAGTATACCATTCGGCATTAATGCTTCTTTGATCCCGTAAGGGAATTGATACCAAGTGGCCAGTCAAATTAAAAAAGCTAGCGATCAAAATCTTACCCCCGCTTCTAGATCGCTTCACTTTGGTAGGCGTTGGCTCATTTTGAAACACCCAAACAGTCGACTGACGCTTGGTTTCTGGGTCGTATTGATAAATCCAGGACTCATCACCTGTAACGATGTCGTAAACACGCCGAGACGAGCCTGCTTCAAATTTGTTAAGCATATCACGGCACCATTCCACCCGGGCCTGCTTCTGAGCATCGGTGAGGTTGTGCGGGCACCCAGCGTGATACTATCCTCCTCACGCGAAGATGGCTGTGTAGAATCTCGTGAACGCTTCCCGATCCAATCTTCAATATGTGTTGAATCTCCTGATATGTAATTCGCCTATTGTCTTGGATTAAATTTTTCACTGCTAGCACGTTTTCTTCGGTAACAGCCGTCAAAGGGCGACCGCTTCTTTCGTCATCCCCCAAAGTTGGTCGACCGTGCTTGAATTCGTTATACCAACGATACACGGTTGCCTTGGAAGGGCCTTCATCCATGAATGCCATTTGAAGTCTATCGTACGATTCATCCGGTTTCAGGCGACACTTGAAATCGTATAAAATCATAGCTCTAAAATGTTCCCGGCGCAGATCCATATTTCAGTGAGACACAATACTTTGAATTAACTCGCAAAAAATGTGGAGGGAAATTTTGAAATTGGAACTTACTTATTTTTACTTATAAATAATCATATTTTCGAAAAACATTATAACTGGCCAGTCTCCCATATATAAAAACTTTTTTTCGCAATACTTTCTGAGGGGCCTGGTACCTCAAAAAATTATAATATTACTGTTATAAAATCAATTTCTGGAAGTGACAACCCTAGTGCTGATAATTCTGTAAAATGTTAAATAGCTTGTAACTTCTGGATAATATGGAATTAGGTCTCGAAAAAAATAAGGTTCAAGGTAAAAAAATGTCCATAAATTTTCTGTGGTCCAATTTAGGGGATTCTTATTTTGCATACATACGTCTTATCTAAAATTTTATATTTCTCTTGATTTTTGAAATATATTTTATTTTCGTTTCAATACTGAAAATATTGAAACTTTGAATTTTTTTGTGTGAATTTGATATGTGCAGTAGCGAAGCGGGAATTTTACCTTCGCATTCGAAATACTTAAATCTGTCATAATTTGGAATAAAAAGGGGATGTCACTTTATCAGCGGTCACAAAACACTGTGCACAGTAGCAAAATTTAAGGAGCCCGGTTTGCCAATTGGGGTGTAGGGTGCTGAGTAGCACTAACTTCACAACTACTATAAAGATTGGTTCACATTATATCTAACTATTATTAAGATTCAACCTGAATTAGGATACCTAGACTAGAGAGGACCTGTACCTCAGGATATTAAGATATTGATTTTACAAAATATTAGAACTGTCCTTAAATTCATAATCATCCTCCTGCCCTTATCCCAATTTATTTGGGGTCGGCGCAGCATGTTTTTTTCTTACTCTTATCAGCCGTCATCTCCGTGTTCCGAACTGTCCTTAAATTCAATTTAATAATGATTGATTGGTTAGATTTGACCAGCTTGTAACATCTGTATAGCAGAGCCATTTCATTTGACGACGTCTGTGGTCCAGTGGTTCAAGTGTCGGACTGCTGATCACTTCACTCACACTCATGTTTATAACTGTAGAAGTTATTAAGCTGTAAAGGATTAGGACAGACGGACGGACATGACGAAACTATAAGGGTTCCTTGTAGGACTACGGAACCCTAAAAAGGGACATCTTTGTTTGGCTCAATTTGCATTTGATGTCTCTGTTGTAGGTTGTTGGGCCAATGTAAATTTTTGCAAATTGAAGTCTTGGCCGCTAGCTACTATTTGCACCTATTTTTAGTACATAGGGTGACAACCCAAGTCGTAAGGCCCAAATTAGGTTGGGCCTTATGAGGATATAAGCCCCAGCCCCTGGCCCCCCCAGCCAAACTGCTTTTATCATTAAAGTCATTTGTCTTAACATAAAGTGTTTTCACAATAGTAAATATAACAAAATTATAGGGAAAATATCACAGCTAAATAGGTTCTCCTAGTTTTTAGGGTTCCGTAGTTCTTACAAGGAACCCTTATAGTTTCGTCATGTCCGTCCGTCTGTCCGTCTGTCCTAATCCTTTACAGCTTAATAACTTCTACAGTTATAAACATAAGTAAATGAAATTTTGTTAAAAAAAAGTCTACATACTGGGTGTCAGTTACACCCAGTATAGATCTCAATTTTAAAAGAATGAAAAAATCGGGATAACTTATTTTAGGGGTGGCGCCCATACATGTGGAATGAGGTTGAAAATATCATTGAATAGGTCTACTAAAATGAAAGTAATGTTTCATACATCACTTTTTTATCAGGTGTACCATCTGCGAAATATAGTCTGCCAAAGTGGCTTACAATGTGTCCCCCCCCCCTGCTATTTCTAAACTATGCAACGTAGAAACTTGTAATCTTCCACGTTGATAGACCTTTATAAAAACTCTCTTTTAAAATTATTTTGAGTATAATGTAATTATAAATTTTCGAGTTACAGAGAGAAAACTGAAAAATACTTAAGACGTCCTAGTTCAAAGGTCATTGACCTTAGAGAAAAATTATCTTAGCAAAGAATGCTCCATTAGTTACTTTTTATTTTAAAAAATCCAAAAAGTAACTTTGTGTTATGTTGAAATGACACACTACTTAAATTTGACACTATAGAGTGCCATCTAGCGGCTACTAACAACACTCTCTGAGTCGCCAATGCTGCCGTTTATTGTAAAAACTAAAATAGCCATGATTAATATTCAATTTGATTTGTTTGTAATTACACCTACTTAAGGAACCCTATCATTCTGAGCATGGCCTGACATGCTCTTGGCCGTTTTTTTATATTTTAGTAATAGTCAACCAACTTATAACATGTAGTCAGGTCTGTATAAAGTCCATAGGAACTTCATACAAATAACTCGACTTGAACTGAAAAGAGAACTATCTGTTTGTGGTCTTGCACCCACTTGGCCAGTTCATAATTATTGGTATAAAACTTTAATTTTTTGTTACTTACCAAATTAATAGTGAACATGAACCATACAGCCAAAGAGACACCTAATGTTGAATATAATGCATACAATAAATTCTGTCAACTATCTGAGGCGGGGTACAGCAATCCGATATGCCCTTCCAAGGTGGCTATTGCCTAATCACTAATGCAGAAAACTGAATTGAAGTTTTCAAGTGGCCAATAGTGGCGACCTACATTTATGATAAATCATTGATGTGTTGGCAGACATCGGTCGCCTGTAATGAGGCATCTATGGGGTGTATAGTTGATGATAGCAAACAGCTGAAACAAAAGATGAGAATTAATATGATATTTTAGTCTCAATTTGTTTTTTTTTTTTCTGCCTCGTTGGTCTAGTGGTTGCAAGCGCCACTGCTGAGCGTGGGGTCCTGGGTTCGATTCCCGGGTCGGGCAAAGTGTTATTGGGTTTTTCCATTAGGAAATTCTCAGTAGCAGCCTGGAGTATGGATTTGTGCCCGGTTAATAGCAATAGGCTCGCCCCCTATTACATGGGACTATAGCATAACTGGCGAAATGTGGGTGTACTATTACACCTCTGCCTACCCCTCCGGTGAAATACAGGCGTGATGTTATGTTATGTTTATGTTATGTAGTCTCAATTGAGTATTATTCAATTTCAGATGTCGCGAATACCAAAAATGCCTCTAGTAACTGCCACTAAAGAAAACAAACCTACAATGCCAAGTCGTCGTCCTATCTCTGGAAGAACACTGGTCACTAGTCTTAGTGATGCAGATAAAAAGGAATTGCTCATGAATCATACCAAACCAGCGCATGGTGGTCCTTCAACTACTGTTCCAGCTCAACGCATTAAGAGGTCTGCAACTGCACCTTCATATGTCAATGCACCACCACCAAAAGTAACAAAAGTTGAAAAAAAGGTAGTTGTGGCTCCTAAAATTGCACCATATGACTATAAAGCAAGATTCAATGACTTGCTGGGAAAGCACAAAAATATGAAAAGTGAATTTGACGACTTGAAAGAAAAACACAGTGAAGTGACAGACAGCTACGAAAAAACTAAAGATTCAGTGCAAAGCTGCATTACAGAAAGGGACAAATTAAAGGAGAATTTACTGAAATCTCTTAATGAGTTGGGAGAAAAGACTACTGAATATAACAAAATGAAAGTTGATTTTGATATTCAGAAAATTGAAAATGAGAACCTACAGCGTAAAACTGTCTTATTGGATGAAATAACAAACAGTTTGAAGCAAAAGACTGCTGAGTTAGATAAAATTCAATCTGAATTTACTGTATTGTCAAGACAACATAAAAGTCTTCAAGAAGAAACTGAGGCATTGAGAGTTTTAGTAGACCATCTTAAGAAAATATCTATACAATTTGAAATTCTTCAACTTGACCATAAAGAAGCCCAAGAAATTATTGCTAAACATAAGTCTGAATCAGAAATGTTGCAGAATATTTTAGCTGCAATGCACAAAGAGCAAAGAGACTTGAGAAATACTATCCATGACTTGAAAGGAAACATCCGAGTATATTGTAGAATACGCCCACCTTTGGATTCTGAACAATCAAAACCAAGATTCAATCTTAATGTTCTTGATGCTTGCTCAATAGAGGTTGAAAAAGTTGAACTATTGAACTCAGTTAGAAAAGGGAAGCCACAACATGGTTTTACCTTTGATGGTATATTTACCCCTCATGCCTCCCAGGAAGATGTGTTTGCTGAAGTCTCAACAATGGTCCAGTCTGCATTAGATGGGTACAATGTGTGTATTTTTGCATATGGTCAAACTGGTTCGGGTAAGACATACACTATGGAGGGTGGATGTGGAACTGAGGAATATGGAATCATACCACGAGCATTTAATATGATTTTCACATGCATGGATGATTTGAAACGCATGGGGTGGGAGTTAACAATAAAAGCATCATTTTTGGAAATATACAATGAAATCATTTATGACCTGCTTAATTCTAGCAAGGACCAAGTAACTCATGAGATTAAAATGGGTAATTCTAAAGGTACTGATCTGTATGTCTCAAATCTAAAAGAAGAGGAGGTGAAGAACTCGCATGATTTTATCAGGCTGATGATATTTGCTCAACGTAACAGACAAACAGCTGCTACACTTAACAATGAGCGCAGTTCGCGGTCTCACTCAGTTGCCCAAATAAAAATATCGGCAACACACGAAAAACGCAAGGAAAAATATACTAGCAACTTGAATTTGGTGGATCTGGCTGGATCAGAGAGTGGGAAAACCACACAAAGAATGGATGAGACAAAGCATATTAACAGATCATTATCAGAATTGTCAAAAGTTATTTTGTCACTACAGACTAACCAGTCTCATATACCCTACAGGAATTCTAAGCTAACCCACTTGTTGATGCCTAGTCTAGGAGGGAACTCAAAAACACTTATGTTGGTAAATATCAATCAATTTGATGAATGTTTCAGTGAAACTCTCAACTCCTTACGGTTTGCCACACAAGTCAACAATTGCAGAATTGTTAAGGCTAAGAAAAATATAACTATGTTTGACTCATAATACACATTTGTTATAATTATTGACATGATAATATGTAGCAATTATTATTTTAAAAGAACGGGAGAGGTCTCCTTACTTAAAGTTGTTAAAGCTGTACTATTAGCATGATAATAATAAGTATAGTTCTTGCAATACACGAGTGGGCACAACCCTTGGTTGTGGTAAAGACGTATATATATGTATACGTGTGGGCTTCGTCAGACACACACACACTATCGCAAAGTGCATGTATACGTCTAACAACAAGTAAAGACCAAGCGCGCTCTTGAATTGCAAGAACTGTAGCAGTTATTATTGTTTTAAAAGAACAGGGAAGTCTCCTTGCTTAAAATAGTTAAAATAATTGACATGACAATATTATGTAACAGTTAGTATTATTTTAATAGAAAAGGGGAAGTCTCATTACTAAACAGTTTAGAAATTAAGACAGCGTAGTCATATTTACATGATAGCTTGATGTTAACAGTAAACTATGGTTTAAAATTAATTACATACAACGTGTTATTGGAATAACTCAAAACCTCAGACACCCCAACTAGTTTTTATTATAATAAATTGATATGGAAAGTAATTATTAATTTTCATTTATTATTGTAGAAAATATTTGTAATTTGTGGTATCATGGTTACTCTAATCGATTCATAGCGTTAGATTCATTCACGAACGTGCCGCGACGCTACTGTTTCGGGAGGTGAATAACCACTTAAAATTAGGTTAAGTTTTAATAATTTTAGGAAACAAATGTTACCCAAAAGTTTCCATCACACTTTTTTACTGGGTCTCGCTCGCCTTTGCGCTCAGCGCCGTGTCGTTGTATGAAACTTTTAGACTCTGCATGATATGAAAAATTTATTTTTGTAAATTTAACCTATGATGTTATAAAGTAGTGTAATGGAAGCTACTTTCGATTCTGAACTAACTAGTTTCAGGTTTTGAGTTAATTCAATAACACGTATAAATTAAACGAATAATGACAGGCTCATGCAGGCTTGTACTTGTAAAACAATTAATCTTGCAACAATTATAATTTTAGATGGACTGATAATATACAATATATTTATATAATATAAATATAATATACAACATTACTTTGTTAACGCGATTTTTTTTTTTCTAAGTCACAAAATTTCATTCTTCTTTAGAGTTACTGTAAGTAGGTAGCGGAGAAAGTGAAGAATGTTTTGCAGGGACTACCTGATGCACGGAAACTAATCGAGCTGAACTTCCTCGACCTTGAGGACCTATTCACAACTCGCTAATGTACTGAATTAAACCATAATAACCAAATTGAGTTTTCTAAATGTAACATGGTTTAAAAACTATCCCAATCGATTCTACTCAATTATATTTAAAAGCAGTGGCCGCTGTCCCTTAAGTGCACTCGTGCGTTGCACTACCAGTTCATAAATTCAAAATACCTTTAAAAAGAATTTCAAAATATCGAATAAATACATCAATATCACGCACCTTCTTTATACTTACGAGTTACGATAGTTATGAAGTAACGACAAATCAATTTAATCTCTAAACTAAAGATGTTAAAACTTATTTTCGCTCGAACAAATAATTCCCGTGCGCAACACGGAGCGCACGCAGAGCCCTCATACAACTTCTATGAAATACGAGCTACATCTTATTCGTGCGCCGCACATCACCGGAAATTGAACTTTTATATTAAAAGTACAGATATTTTACTTGCACACACAACTGCAGACTTGAAAATGTCCTAATTAGGACGTTTTTTTTTCTATTAATCATGTCAATAAATCGTGTCGAGTAAGCTGCCGAGCGTGACCAGTGACAAAAAAAAACTAAAATGCCGTCGTGTGTGTACAGAAAGTGTTCTAATTATGACGCGAAATTAATTTAAAGTAAGCAACTTACTTTGTACTATTTTATGTGTATTGTGCTGCCGCTGCGTACGGAATATTTTTTTCGTTCGTTTTTTTAGGGTATATCTATACTTTTAAATATCATTGATTCTACTAGTTATTCTAAACAAACTGGTTTTTCAAATTGCGTTAGCAAAAAGTAAGGTTGTGTAGTATTATCATACCTACTATGAAGAATTATTTCGATCTTAATGTCTTCTAATCCAAGATCTAGGACTATGATACTCGAGCTGCTAACTTCTAATAGATTCATAAATTTCCGACCAACGACGGTACATTGACATTTGAAAGTCGGAAATTAATGTACAGTCACGATCCTTCCCGATGATACATTTTGTCGACAAAGTCCCTTGAACGAATCCTGCTACATTACACGTACCTACGGCTGCCGTCGAGCACTGAGCGCAAGCGATTTTAGCCTTAGTGGTGGTTCACCGGAAAGTTTGCTGATAGTACATACTATGAAGACTATAGCATGAATTTCTCTTCTTTAACTGTCTTAAAGTTATTGCTAAATCTTTTTTTTTTCTTTTAGAGGTGTTTGTACACCGCTTTAATCAGTAGATTTGACACATATAATACAAGTACCGTATGATCGGGTAGTTTTTTTTTAAAAGTCACTTACTATTTTTATTTGAGGGTTACCCTGAGTGGCTAAACTGACTAGGATTGACGGTATATGTTTTATTTAATTTTCAATAGTTTTGTGTCTAGCAATTATGTTATTACTATTTTTTTCATGTCTAATTGTATTGTTTATTAAATATTATATACCCAATAAATTAATAATTCGTAAAAGCTTTATTTTTTCAATCAAAAAGAATATAGGTATCTACGAGGTATGTCTTAGTCCGAGGAGAGTCTGTTCAAAAGGGACTAAAGGCATTACTATTATTTGTTCTGTGTCATGAGCACACTGAGAAAACAGTGGAAAAATGTACCGTAAAACGTGGTGAATAGGGACAAAAGTGGGCAACAATTAATCGTTGAAATAAGGTAGTTTGTTACCCATAAAAATACTTTTGAATGTTTACCAAATTATGGCAGAACATTTTTGAAGTCTGTGGGTAACAAACTATTTTATTTCAAATTTATTTATTTTTAGCCTTGTCCAGTTTTTTCCCTATTCACCCCTGCTACCTTATTCTCACCCGGGGGGGGGCCCCTTTTACGGTATTTTAAAAGCTTTTTCTTATTGAGCCTGACTGCCTGATCTTATTAGAATGAAGTTCCGGTGGTTTCGCAGCTTGCGGTAGGTGTGATTCGGGAACTGTGGGCATAGAATATACAACGTGTATCAGAAATGCGTGGTCATATTTTAAGAGCTCATTCAGGGGATGCTATCGAACAACTTTTACTATGGGACCAACCTTGAAATAGAGAAAAAAAAATCAGCTGATCCTTACATTTTGTCGAGCGACATCGATGATTTAGTAGGGAAAAGCTGATATTTTTTGCGCGATTTCATTTTCAACTCTTAAAATATGACCACGCATTTCTGTTACACGTTGTATACTAACGTCAAGAAGCGACACTTATGCATTAGTGCTCGTAAAATTGCTCGCGGCTATGTGTGCGGGTCGGGGCGCGAGCGCGGGAGTCATGCGCGGCGTGTGGAACGGGCAGTTACTCTAGCGCCAAGGGCCGCTTCACTTGCTAGTTTACACAGTTTACCTTCTTTCTATGTTTAATGGTTTGGCTCCGCCGATAACGCAAGACGCAACTACTTAGTACGTCACACGATTTGAGTATTTGAAAGACGCACACAGCACTAATTATTGATGCATTCAAAAAAACAATATTCTAGGTGTTTTATCCATACACAAATTCATATCGAGCTACTTGACGCTGATTGCACCTTCTAATAAAAAATCGGGCATACCTATTTCATCGAGTTTAGATGTTAGAGAACATAATCTAATTAACATAAATATTATTAAAAAATACTTTCAATTATCATTGTGTAGGTACACCTATTTTCACAAATAAATACTCATTCGATTATTTCCTTGCACCACATTAATTTATGGTATCGGCCCTATTGCATACACGCGCTCCCATGTATACACGCGCTCCCATCAAGGTCACCGGCGAGCGAGCTCACACGTACAGGGAGCGTCCAGCCGATTCTTGAGGAGTGGCTGCAGAAGCGACATGGGACGTTGTCCTTCCGTCTGGTGCAGGTGTTGTCGGGGCATGGTTGCTTCGATACCTGCATAAAGTGGCGAGACGGGAGGCTACTCCCGTGTGCTACCAGTGTGGCTGTAATGAGGACACGGCCCTTTATACCGTGGCGCACTGTCCTGCTTGGGAGGTGCAGCGCCATGCTCTCACTGCAGAAATTAGGGGAGACCTCTCGCTGCTGGTCGTGGTCAGGGCCATGGCTGACAGTGGGGGAGCCTGGGAAGCAGTCACGTCCTGCGGGGATGTCATCTTGCGGAATGAAGCGGCGGAGTGAGTCAGGGAGGAAGACTTGCTCGCTATTCCGATCGGTAGAAAATGTTACGTCACCTAAGATTTTTGCGTTATGAACAGACTATACGCACACCGCACCGCGCGCTCTCTCTCTCTCTTTCAAATGTGTCTGTGTGCGTGAGGAACTTCGTTCCTTACCCCCCGTAAAAAACAATTCAACATTAAACCTCAGAGCACCCATAAAACATGATATGACAAAAATGCTTTTTATTTGGGCAAATATTAGGCCCTTTTGAACAGACGCTCCTCAGTTAGCTTCAAAAGAAATAAGTTAAAAAACCCGCGGAATACATAACCTCCTCCTTTTTTTTAAGTCGGTTAAAAAGTGTTGATTTTTCAAAGATTGGTGTTAGGGTAATTTAATAAAATTATCCTATCCTACTTACTACCTAGTTAATAATATAAATGTGAATGTGTGTTTTATACTCAATCACGTGTAATAAACCGCTGAACGGATTTGGATGAAACTTTGAAAAGATACTTACCCTATAATCTAAGTACTTACCTTCCTTATCTATTTCTTTACACGGCTTCCTCTGCGCCCTTTATCAGGAATCAGGATCGACTTTATTTCGGCTGCAGCCTGCAGCTTCGTCCGAAGATAAGGGAAACTCGAACGGCTAACTTGTCTTGAAGATCGGTCATGGCCGGGCCTTTAGGTATAGGATGTTGGACAATTACTTGCAGGAGACTAAAGAGAATGTGTACCTACCTTATCTATGAAATAAACTATTAACCGATTAAACTGTCGTGAGCATGAGCATTCTAGATTACCTATTAGGGTTCGAAAAAGAAGCTAAAACTACGGTCAACGCGAAAAGTCGATGAACTACAAAATCAATTTTCTTTGGGGTTCATTGTCTGTTTTAATTTATCGTTGTACCTCTCCTATGTAATATGACCAACATAACAAGACTTGTGGTCTGAGTCCTACCTATTATTATTTATTTAGACAAACCATTTGTTTAAAGTTTGTTGATTGACTTTTGGCGTTGGCTGTACCTTCATAATGATTACTTGTAGAAGCCTCGGACAGTAATGTGTCAATTAATATTAAATAGTATGACGGAATAATTGTAGTCTTGAGGAAGGTACTTTAAACACTGCTCCTGCTATTTTCCCACATATATATATATATAAATCTGCGTCATCGCGCTCCGCGATACGATGCTATAGTTTCGAGCAGTTTTTTTTACTATTTAAGCGATAGATGGCGCTACTTGTGCAAAAGTGAACGTGAAAAGTTCAACTCCTGAATAACAGAACTTATGTACAGAACGTGATGGGTTGACATGCCATGAACCTTTAAAGAATCTTTGCTCATCCAGGGTAAGTAGTTTCAACGATGACGGTGTTATTTATTAGGTCCTGTTTTAGGGGTGAGCCTAACGTAATTTTTGTAGTCCATCCGAGCCGGTTGCTGTTAAGGATCTTTAAAATTAATACCTACTTAAGTAGGCTGATTAACATTTTGCTCGACTTGGAAAACGAACCCAGAACCTCACTCGAGGTGACTAGACCAATGAGTCTTGTTATTTTAGCTGTCACCTATCCTCAGTGATCCTGTTTTCTTAGGTCAAAGGTGGTGCTTTATTTGAATGAATCGAGTATGATTAAGTGAACGGAGCACAGATACAGTAAAAGATATAATCGAAGTGCTGCTAACAATCATAGTGAAGCCAAAAAAAAACTGCTCCTTCGTGTACAAACAACGCTCAAGCACACACATGCACCTCAAACCGTGCTCACCCCTCTCAGTACACATGTCGCGACATCGTCCAGTAAGCATCGCGAAAGCAAATATCCTTCAGGTGCATGGTGTGTACGTGAGCGCTGGTTGTACACAAAGAAGCATAGTTTTTTTGGCTTCGCTATGCTGCCGTCCGATAACTAAAAGGCCGTTAAGTGACAATTTTGTCAAATTCGAGTTACATATACTACTAAAGAGAGCAAATTTTGCTACTTTTCGTAGTATATGTAACAAAATTTGACAAAATTGTCACTTAACGGCCTTTTAGTCATCGGACGGCAGTATGGTTGTTCTTACTACAGGATATTTTAGCGAGATTTTTCAATAGGTAGGAAGAAATCTACTTTAACTGTTCGGAGCAAAAAAAAGAAACCAGTTTTATAAAATCATGACGAGTTTATTTAAATAATTAAGGACTAGATCGAAACATTAAGCGATAAATCGCAATTCTCTTTCATATGCAAAAATATACATAGTTTTTATGATACATCTCTCCGTGCGTCAGTCGGGCGCTAGTGGAGCGGTACTGGGGCGCAAGGCCAGGCGAACGGTGACAACGACCGAGGGGCGAGTCCAGGGTCTCTCGCCAGATTATGTTCAACGTGATACATCCGGTTCTGTTCCTGCTTCGTCGTCCGGCGTCGGAAGCTTTGCCGTTTCTATAGTGTGTATGAGTCTATCCAAGCCGTAAAGAAAACCTTCCTCGTGGTTCCCTTGTTGCCACTCAGCGCGATGGTCCACCTGAAGACCTTCTGGTACACTTCTAGTTTTGGCGAAGTCAATGAGCCAGGCTCCAACACGTTCATCATCATAAATGATGAATATACTACTGCCGACGATTTCATGCCTTTTGAAGAAATCTGAATTTTGAAAAAGTTCTCTGATTTCGCGAAGTCGGGTGATGATAGTACGACGCGCCTTTTCATTATTGCCCAGGAACCTTGCCACCGTAGTTGCGATTTGTTGAGGTTCGCGAACTTTTTGCAGATCGATGAGAGGTGGTTGTCCCGGGACTTTCACAGCTTCAATACGAAAACCTTGCTCAGCGGAAGAAGACCGCTGTTCACGGAATTGCATGTAACGTAGTTTTGTGACAGCACGAGCCGCATGCTCTGCTTCGGTGGGAGCTTTCGGGTCCAGGCGCACCATTTTCTCGTAGAGGTCTGAACGAGCACGCTCATTGCTGACTTCATCTTCCAGAAAAGTGCGTGTGCCCATCTTCACGTCCATAACGTGAGGATCTCTGAAGCCGTGCAATAAGTCTTGCAGTTCGATGAAACGTTCGCCACCATATTCTAGTTCACGGTAGTACCGCGGGATAGCAGAACGCATATGTGGACAAGCTGCGAGCGCTTCGTAAGCATCGCGCTCGGGGTTGTGAGCCGGGTGGTCTCCGGCGGCACGGCGCTTCCAAACGGTTCCAGGGCCGGCAGGTGCCAGAGAGCCGGGGTGCCCAGCCAGTTGGAACCATTCCGACGACCGTGATTTTAGCAACGCATCAGATGCGGGTGCTGATAATTCCAATGCATTCTGTAACAAAAGACATAAAACTATTAACAACGAGCTCAACAAATTCAATCAATGGATTTTTCTTTTGTTTCTAAATTTAATTACACAATTTAAAATTTAATAAAAATGAATAATTTTTAACTTGAACATTTTAGTAATACTATTAATAAATAGTTTATTGACTTCCACATAACAATTTAAATAAGTCCCTAACTCCTAAATTAGGTTATTCCTGTGTTTCAGGAGATAAAAGTTAGTGTAAAGTTGAACTAACTGAAAAAACTGTTAATATATGATTTGATAGTGCAATACTTACAATAGCTAGGAACTTGAGTAGCTCGGAGGGTTGGGGGGTGGGCGCAGTGTGCGCCGGCGTGGAGGTGGGTTCAGCGGAGGATGCTGTGCGCCGCCAACGTTTGAACAGCGCACCTTCATCTTTGCTGCGCCAGCGTTCCTCCTCTTTGCCAGGCACTGCGACCTGAGGACAACGAAAAATACACATTGAAACACCATGTCACACACTGTGGAGCACTGATGAAATATTCACTTTCACACAAGTAGTCGAACACTAAGCACATTTCGATGACGTACCGCTAAAATTTTATTGGCAGCGTAGAGTAGCCCGCCAGGGCCAAGGCGACTCAGCACGGACTGGCGGGAGACACTGTTCATCTTGCTGGTGACGGTCATGGCGAACGAGTGGGTGCGTAGAAGGCGCAAACACGAATGAGCGATAACAATTAGAGCGCGAGTAGCGAGCGGGCGAGCGTGAGTGAGCTGACGACTGCTGCTAGCTAGCGTGTGATGTAAGTGGGAGGGACGCTGGCAGTTTTATAGAGACCTCGGCTTTCTCGTGACGTAGGCGCCGCGGCCCGCTCGCTGCCCCGCGCGCACTCCGTGCCGCCCCTGAGTTTTCCTAGCGCCTCCGTTTTTCACAAAAACTCAACTGCATTGATTTATTGAACTCTGAGAAAAATGCATGTCTTTCTGCGCTGCTGGTCATTTAAGATTGCTATTTAATTTTATTTTTACAAATTGCTGTACTTAGATTTATTTAGTACCTTCTGCAGGCCAATTCACGTAACTAAAGAAGTACAGTTGCAGTTATGTTTCGATCAAAACAATGATTTTCGTAGGTATTCTCCTATGTACGGCGATCGCTGTCAGAAACGAACTGCAGCGTCACTGCAACTTGATCGGTGCGTCATGAAATTACGTGAATTAGGGCCCTGATTACCAACTACTTTACAAATTACCTACGTTGTTAGGCATCTAAACAATTAGTGTGATATGTGTAGGTAGGTGCCTATATTGGCTTGCATTTATAAGGGGACTATTTTTAACAATTATTTAATTCTAAAATGTAGAGCGCCTTAAAAGCGTGTTGTCTTTAATTAAATTAAATTACGTGCAAATTAGTAAATGTCAAATATTTGATATACCTAGTTGTTTCTAATTTCAGATTTTTATTATTTCTTAAATCTTTCAAATGTGACGCTGGAATGTCATTATGACTTTCCACCGTCACATTCGATCGAATATAGGTACCTAATGGTTAGGTACCTATATTCGATCCCAAATTAGTCCAGCCCCAGCTATACGCCTGAACAAACATTTCTATTATAACAGTAACCAATTTTCCACTTTTTTCTACAATATAGATGCTTGAATCAAATCCTCGCAGGCTCACCCATTTGGTTGCATTTGCACCATTGTGTTTGTATTTGAGAGTTGAATAAGTAGACTTAGCAGGTACCTTTATTGCTTGCTCCGTATAGCCTCTAATTTCCAAAGGTTTTTGTACTGTTCACTGTAAGTTTAGAACGAAATCTACACAAACACAGCACGGCGCCGGCGGTGGGCGCCACAAATCCTGTACCTACCTAGGCAGTCCTCTACACAATCTATATTCTTGACATACCTAAATATGTATTCCTCATTATTATTTTATTTTATCTGTTTTCCCACAGCTCGTGTATACATTCCGGTGATTTATGTATGAATTCTATTCGAGAAAAACAAATATTATTCGGTATGCTATCTATATCTACTATATCAACAGGATATTATTACTTTCGATAACTTATTTTTACCTATTAAATAACTATATTTACAAATAAATTAATGCATCATCATTCTCCGCCTCTTTTCACAATTATATTGGGGTCAGCTTCCAGTCTAGCCAGATGCGGCTGAACATCAGTAGGTATTTTACACGGAGCGTCTGCCAACAGACTCCCGCAACCCAGTTACTAGGTAATACCCACATTCGGAGGTTAGACCAGTTGTCAGACTTTCAGGCTTCTGACTACCCGTAACGACTGCCATAGATATTCGTATGACAACCGGGACCGACAGCTTAACGTGCTCTCCGAGGCACGGAGGGGTCTCGATGTGTAACGAAATGGTCACCCATCTACAGACTGACCGCGGCAAGTGCAGCTTAACCTTGCAGAGCGTACAATCCGCGCAGTCGTTGCTTCGCTACGAGCCCCTGTATGTAATAAATTAAAGCATATTGACAACAAATGTGTACAAGTTATATTTTAGCTGAAACGGTAATACAGTCAAACTATGCAACTCATTGGTAATTTGAATCGGTTTCGTTTGACGTTTCGTCTGTCTAGGTACATAGTAGGTACCTACGTAATCAATTTAACACTGATAGCTCCCACAATTGATAAATAAACGAAATGTGACGTCGACAAAGACGTTAAATCTCGGTCAAATTATTCAAATATTTTTTATCAGATTCCTATTGATACATAAACATTCAGTGAGAACCAAATCGTGTTTTTCATTTTAACGCACATTTCTTAACTATAAAAATACTGTAAAACTTATAGATTTCTCATGAAAAGCAAGCCTGAAAGAATGACGTAATCATGAATGTCCTTAGTGTGTGACGCAGGGGGAAGGAAGATGCGTAGTAATCGTAGTATGGCGGGCAAACAAATGACGGCTGCGATCCAGGCAGGCACGACCGCTGAATGCGCACGACCCGCGTAACTCGATAGTGACGTAGCCACGAACATTTTATGTCTACTAATTACGCGCATTGTACTAATGACGGTTCATTATCTCTAAATTAAATACAGTTTCAGATGCCACATTCTATTTTGTCAAAAATTAATATCTAAGTGAGTTAGCTAAATGACTGAAGTTTTCATTAGGTATGAAAAAAACATTGTGACGCACTAAGCTGCAAAAACCTGAAGCTGCTAGCATTGAGTTGTTTAGTAATATGCGATAAAATCGTTGTGTAGGCATGTTACATAATACGTAAATAATAAATTCACTTAACATAGAGGTTCTTGGACTAATGACCTCTACTAGTGAACGGAGCAATGAAAGTTGAGAAAGCTACAGAGGAGTACAAATGCTTTAGACCTTGGTGCCTAGTGTAGTGGGTATATCGTATTATGTAAATAACAATCATAAACATAAATATCCTACCTATGACCTAATAGGCTACTAGACCTATGTGACATATGGGAGTTCTCACGTTCTATTGACATCAACATAAATATGACTAACTTGCAATCCTCAGTTTCCAATACCTATGACTTAATACCTAATAATACCTATGTGACATGTGGGAGTTCTCACATTCTATTGACATCAACATAAATATGAGTAACATGCAATCCTCAGTTTCCAATACCTATGACTTAATACCTAATAATACCTATGTGACATATGGGAGTTCTCACATTCTATCGACATCAACATAAATATGAGTAACTTGCAATCCTCAGTTTCCTATACCTATGACTTAATACCTAATAATACCTATGTGACATATGGGAGTTCTCACATTCTATGGACATCAACATAAATATGAGTAACTTTCAATCCTCAGTTTCCTATACCTATGACCTAATAGGCTAATACCAATGTGACATATGGGAGTTCTCACATACTATGGACATCAGCATAAATATGAGTAACTTGCAATCCTCAGTTTACAATACCTATGACCTAATCTAATAGGCTAATACCTATGTGACATATGTGACATATAGGCTGAGTTGATTGTTGATATGGGAGTTCTCACATTCTATGGACATCAACATAAATATCAGTAACTGGCAATCCTCAGTTTACAGTACCTATGACCTAATCTAATAGGCTAATACCTATGTGACATATGGGAGTTCTCACATTCTATTGACATCAACATAAATATGAGTAACTTGAAATCCTCAGTTTACAGTACCTATGACCTAATCTAATAGGCTAATACCTATGTGACATATGGGAGTTCTCACATTCTATTTACATCAACATAAATATGAGTAACTTGCAATCCACAGTTTACAGTACCTATGACCGAATCTAATAGGCTAATACCTATGTGACATATGGGAGTTCTCACATTCTATTGACATCAACATAAATATGAGTAACTTGAAATCCTCAGTTTACAGTACCTATGACCTAATCTAATAGGCTAATACCTATGTGACATATGGGAGTTCTAACATTCTATTTACATCAACATAAATATGAGTAACTTGCAATCTTCAGTTTCCAATACCTATGACCTAATACTTATGTCACCTATAGCTATAGTATTATATTATCTGTGCCTATAGGAAGCTCTTAAATTCTATTGACATCCACACCTATAGGTATAACCTTAATACCTGTGTGACCAAATGGGAGCATTCACATTCTATTCAAATTTTTGCGTCTTGTATAGCAAGTATTAAATATATGTATAACTTTTATTATCACTTTTATAGTCGTTCATAATATTAATAAATCTGAAGTGCAACTTGAAACTTTGATCAGAGTCCCTCTATGACCGTTATACAAATCGTTAAAACAGGAATGTGGATAACTGGTCGTAGATATACAGAACATTATTACATAACGGTAATGTAAACTATACACAGTTAATATTTAAGTAAGATACGGTCAAACGGAGATAATGATCCTGTGGCAATTAATCTTATTGAGAGAATCTCTAGAGTACCTATGCAGTTGAACAGTAGAGCAACTTTCTCTTAATATTGATGGGCAGACATTTTTTATTTAGGGAATTAAATAACGTTTATCGTTAATGAGTAAATGACTATTAAATGACTATCAAGTACCTGCTGTCATCACTGTTATCTATTGCATTACAGCGTAGGTATTTCGTAAGTTTTTAAAGCTTGTAATTAAATAATAGCAGGCTGTCAAAAGTTTAATTGATTGTCACAAAAAATCCTTATAATTATATACTTTATTTTTTATAAGTGCGCAGATATGCACAGCAGATAATATTATAAATAAATATATCTTGTGCGTCATCAAAAATGGTACCAGGTGTACGACTATTTACTAGGTCGTCTGCACCTACTTCAAGTATGTAGGTAAGGACTAGAGCTCAGACTGATAAATGTAAAACCCTCTACGCACTGTCCATCTGTGCTGTCCATCAGCACACGACTGCAAAACAAAATACTTGCAAAATGAAGTACAAAGCCTACCTACGAAACGAACTATAGTTTTGCGTCGTGCATCGTGCACGGACGGACGGTGCCATAGACAATGCGTAGAGGGCCTAAAACAGCGTTTGTTTTGTGTTAAACTATGCGCACGCGATTGATGCGTGGACATACTGTATTGAAATTGATATGTTAATAATATATTGATGATAATATCAAGTAGGATAACATTAATAGAGCTTCTAGTCTAGTGATCAACACACAAACACAAAAATCTCTCATCGTTATCGAATGTTATTTGCGCGAATCGATTGAGATCTAAACGCCACGATGTTAGGTGATGATACAGTTTTAAAAGTCAATAGCCCCAACAGTAAACACTTTTGTTTAGCTAAGAAGCTTCTACTAGTGTCTGTACACTTTGTAACATAATAAACGCAAGACCTCACACATCCCAATAAGAATATTTTGTATAAGAAGAATAAGAATATTATTATGTCTGGTAATAGGTACATTCACCAGAGGATGGGCAGCAGCGTTCTCCCAACCAACTGTGATCGCCAACCCGTCTGCCAAGCGTGGCGATTATGGCATATCCCCTCAAACATGATGCTTGGTGGAGGCCTATGTCCAGTAGTGGACGTCTTTCGGCTGAAATGATGATGATGAATAGGTAAATTATACTTATTTATTTAAATCACAAAGTTATATGGTTTTTATTTTAGGCATACTATGCCAACTTACTAAGTTCCCGAGTTTGTTAGTTATTGTTACTGCATAGCGGTAGGATGTCGTAAACGGCACGGCACGTGGTTACCTGACACGCTGAAACTAATTTCACTGGTCTTCCTGGACCTCAAGGACCTACTCTGGATACGCTGATAAAATATAGGTACATATTTAACCTTAGTACCCAAAATTAATTTTGAAAAATAAATGGATAAAATGTAACATGGTATAAAAACCATAAGTAGGTACCAATCGATTCTCCTAGTAATTCTGAATCTGAACAAACTAGGCTACGGTCTGTTTTTTCTTTGCTATCTTATTTAGTAAACAATCTTGGCACGTCTCTTTATTCAAATAACTACTAATAAAATACAATTACTAGTTCTGCACATGTAGGTAAGCAGGTTAAACAATGTTAATTAGTGAGTGAAATTGTTAGCATAATGTCTTTTAATAATTTTTATTGATGAAAAAATCAAACAAACAAACATGCCAAGATTGTTTACTAAATAAGACAATTAAAAAAACAGAGTTTAGGTCTTGCGTTTATTCTGTTAGGTACATGTTGTACTTATAGTGGAAAAATTCGTGTTTACACTTAACAGCATACCGTCCTACTTTCCTATCCTACAGCATTGTAGTAAATATTTCCAAATCTGAGTAAATTTCGTTAAATATTATTATATTAGCTTATCAGCTATAGTTCTCTAAGAGTTAGGTTTACTTACAAAGTTTAGTTAGTTTTTCGTGAGCTTTAAGGTGTTCCACAATTCACACTCATTCAAAAATATCATTCATTCAAAAATTAATTTCTCATTAAATTCATTTCATTTGTCAAAAAGTATCGAAGAGTTTTTCCGTCGTTTAGTGTTTTTTCATGAAAAATGTATCGTCTCCGATCAAATTGCTGCCATTATAAATAATTAATTAGAAAAAAAAAATGTTACAATGTAACTTTCAAAAATACAGTGTACTTCGGCTAGGAGAAGAAGTCGAGCACAGATTTAAAATTAATTCGATTATAATATGGGCTTGATGAATAAGACATAACCGCGAAAGGGTGGCCGAGTGTCCTACTGGAGGACAGGTCAGGGGCGCTGCATAAAAGTTATTGCTAGTTACTGCGCTGTTCCACTGCACCGCATTTCAGGGTTCCCACAAAAAAAAAATAGTTGTTGATAAGAAAAATCTTACTATTTATTTTTGTACTTAAATTCCATGTCTTAATCGGGACTACGTTGAGATTGTTAAGACGTAGGAAATCAATACAGAGGGAAAAAACTTCTGATTTCCGGCCGTTCTGTATCACATGGGTGTTACTTATCTTTATAAAATCTGCACTATTCCTGAAATGGCATCCCTGGATGCAGTTAAGTGCATTATGCACAGACGGGCGCGTGGACTTAATGCGCTCTATGCGCAAGCGCTTGTCTCGAGGTCGTCCGTTTACCACAGACATAGTAATGTCTGTGCCGGTTACATAGATCTCGTCGCTGCACTCTTTGTTACATTCGAGCAAACATTAAAAAACAATACATCACTTTAGTTGTTATTGACCGCGACTGCATCATGTCACATAACATGAATACATACATTGGAAAAGATGCATAGAAATTAGTTCTGTATGATAAGTGATAACAAAGATTATGTTATTTTTCTCTGTCGAATATTCATATTTAGAGCGGCCGCTGCGACATTTTTCAGATAGAAGGTAAATAAATAAATAAATATCTTCGGGACATTTTTTTTTTACACAGCACCATCTAGTCCCAAACTAAGCAGAGCTTGTGCTATGGGTACTAGACAATGGATATAATACTTAGGGTAAAAGATGAACACCCCCCAATAGATGAACATTTGGTTGAAAATTATAAATATTGAGAATACTATACTTTTTTTCCACAAACAACAACAGTTTTTGAACCCAATTTAAAATAAACTTTATCTTTTAGACCACCGACGTGCTCATGATAATTCGTTATTTCTGAGGCTCCCACCAAAAATTCGCTTACAAAGGAAATCTAGTTAAGGCAATGCACTGAAAATTTAAAAATTACAGAAAGTGTATAGCATCATTTAAAGAAGTTTTACGTTCACTAAAATGTTGATTAATGTTTCTTCTATTATACAGATGCAGATTTGTGTTACTTATTAAATTTACTGTAATATTTACTGTTCAAGTAATGGATTCATTTCTTTTATCGTGATCCAAAAGTAGAACGGCGTTCATCTATTGGGCAAATCTCACTTTTGTTTAGACATTATTAACCAAAATCTATTGCATATAAAGGAAAACTAAAATACACAAATCGATCATAACGTAACTGTTGACTTAGTAACCAAAAGTTGAACATATATTTTTAATTATATCAAAAAGTTTTAAGACTTTATTTTTGTATGGAAACTTACACAGTTTATCTTTATGATTTATGCCTAAAAGTTGAACTTTAAGAACTGTTCAAATTTTACTAGATCATCTGCTGGGTATTAACCCCCAGAATCTAAACTAAATGAATAACAAAGTTTGGATTTTGGTCTTGTTATAAACGGTGAACAAATATGTGCCCGGTGGCGTCTACTGCTTCTTCTTACTATTGTTTTCTTTCTTTTATTGCATTGAGGTAAAAAAGAAAGACATATATGTCTTTCTTTTATATTTGTTTGTTTTTTGTTTTTGTTTGTTTCTTTGTTTTATTTTTATTTTAGTTTTTTTTTTATGTTTTTCTTTCATATATGAGCAGAACACTCTTGAAGAAGCCATGAGAATGATACAGACTAAAAATAATTTATGTCTCTGTCTGGTTGAAGATTTTCATCTTCGAACTTTGCGGTATAGGCGACGAGAAGACTCGGTAAAGTTTGCCAAGTGCTGTCCAGCCCGACTGGCTTCTTCTGTCGGCTTCTTTTTCAAAGTTGTGTCTACCAAGCTGGATAACCTGCCCTAGGTAGACGTATTCTTTTACAACTTCGAACGCGCCGGCCCTTCGACGAATATGAAGATAATATGAATATGAATATTGGCCTTGGCATGACATGCATGTTGGACATGACTTTGGTTTTGCCCAGATTAATGCCGAGAACGACACGCCGAGAGGGGGGGGGGGGCTGTTTAGGCTATGCAGCATTTCACCCAGTTATTTCAGCGACTCAGTCAAAACAACTTGTAAACAGTTATAAAGTTATAATTATTAATATTCCTTTTTTGTTATTAATTCAAGTTCTTAATAAATTATTCAACCGTAAAATCTACCATATTATCCTAGTTTTTGTATTTTACAGTCACTAAATTTCCCAAGAAAAACATTAGTTCAACCATAGGACACTGAATGTTCATAATTAGGGCACAGTGTTCACCTTCAGGGCAAAACCACAATTTTTTTTGTAATTTTTTTTTTATAAATTCCTGGTAAGAAATAATAAGGTTTGATTTAAACTTATCATTTTTTGAGTATATTAGGAATCATTAAAAAAATATTTCCAAGAGTTATTGTCAGAAATGACTGAGAAAAAAAATTCAAACCTACCATAGTCTCTTAATCGTTCATTTATTGGTTCCACTACCCTATATACTTTTTTGTTTGTAAATACATACTTGTAATACATAAGAAACACCCAGACCAACACAAACACCTATGTTCATCACACAAATAGTTGTGTCCTGTGGGAATCGAACCCACGACGTCGTGATCAGCAGTCCAACCCTCGAACCACAAGTACCTTTCCTACCTTACCGTTACCTTTGACGACGTCTGTGGTCTAGCCACAGACGTCGTCAAAGGTAACGGTAAGGTAGGAAAGGTACTCTTCAACAACCACGAACAACAGATATTCAACTGTTAATTGTAACGAAACCAGCCCCCCTAGCCAAGTGGACAATGTACAGTCGTCAACGCTATAGAAAACAATCAAAATGTATGGGAATGACATATCTCAACGAATGACTTTTTCGTTGAGATGTGTCTTTCCCATACATTTTGATTGTTTTATTAGCGTTGACGATTGTAGATTGTCAACTTGGCTAGGGGTCTGATTACATATCAACTATTGTAAGGGTACCTGCCTAAGGGTTAAATTGCTTTCTGGTAGACTTATTGTTATTGTTAAAAGACTTGTAATTAAAACTACGACTTCTTACTAATAATGAAGCGTAGGAAGGTATATTATTCGTAGCGTAGCACTCAAATGTATTTAACGTAGCGTAGTGGATGCCTTCCAATCCGTTGAAAGCCACTTACAGGAGTTACAGATAGAATTGGCTATAGTCTTTCATTCTCCACTTTCTTTTTATTGGTCAGTTAAGCGATAAGTTTTATCATAGAAAAGTGTTGCTAATAGATCTAGGTAAGTACAAGGTTGACAAAACAAGGTAGCTTTTGCGAGGAGGTGATGCTCGCAAAGGAGGCGGCGGAGAGGGTTCGAGAGGCAACGACCTCTCTCCCCACCCGCAGGAGACGGACCGGGTGTCGTAGGAGCGTACGCCGACCTCCAGCCACCCTAGGAGTGGGCCTGCGGGCGGCGGACTCGGGGTAGCCCGCCGCCCGATCAGTCAAGGCCCGTGATGGTGGCGCGTCGTGTTCCGCGCGCGCCAGTCAAGAAAAGGGTGCGGCCGATGATGCCGCACGGGGAGAAGGGGCTCACCTACTAGTGGCGAGCCGGGACATGCCGGGGATGGTTGGACGACTATAAGTTTCCCACGCCCCCGGCCAATGGTTGGAAGAGGAACACCGTGGTGGTTTTAGTCGGTAAGAGTCCGACACTGGCTCCGCCTTCCCCGGGCGGAGTGCGTCCATGAGGATTTCCCCATGTAAAAAAAAAAAAAGAAAAAAAAGGTAGCTATTAATTATTTTAATAAAATATTATTTTCAAAAAATAATGATACAATTTAAATTGTGGAAGAAAAAATCGCTCACGAGCAGGATTCGAACCTGCGACTCCTGGCTTAGTACGCCAGTGCTTTAGCCACTAAGCTTGCTAAAGCTCGATTTCGCTTCGCATGCGTAAATGCGTTAAAATAATAATATAATAATGATACGTCTATGACATAATATAACAAAATATACCTACCCATCGCAGATAAGTTTGTTTTCTATGTGGTGACCTTAGAAGATTAATGGCACGCGGCAGTCACCTAACACATTGCCAAAAGGTCAATCTTCTACCAACAAATAATGTGGATTCCTAAATTTAAACTTCGAAACGTGGTGTACCCAGATAAAATGAGCACTCATTTAATTATTTTAGATTAAAAACTATTATTTGTGTGCTCAAACAAGAGACAATGAAAGTAGCGAAAAATAAGCCGCACAGTCTCGTACTATGTTACTTGCTAATTTATTCTGAAAATACAACGCACAATGAGAAAAACAACGCATCATGCTTAAAAGACAAATTGGACATTATTAGTTGATATATTAGTATTCAAGCCATTGACAAAAATTATCCCAAAAACAGTATATAGGTACGCAGTTATACAAAATAAGCGAGTCGTAATAAACCTAAACCAACTTAGTGACAACTTCTGTGAACGACGTAGGTAAGATGAATTTTATTTTACTTCTACAAGCGTCATGTCGGACGTCTGCGAAAACCGCAGATAAATTATTTCACATTAATATTTTCAGTATTGCTTTACGATCACGGGAAATTGGATTTCCCGCGATAAAATGTACATATACAAGGTAAAAAATTCGCTGGCTGTCACACGTCTTTACGAATTCACATAAATTCATACATGATATAAATTAACAGAGCCCATTTATGTCACGAATGTGGTAGAAATCTTTAAAAAATATAAGGATTGAAAAGGTCGGTTCGTTGACTTGATTTTATTACCTGCAGTTTTCATCAATCACTTTGGACTGCATGTGTGCCTTATTATTTAGAGCGCTCATAATATCGGAAAATCAGAATACATGTAGGTAATTATACAATTTTATGAATGCGTAGGTTTAGTTTTTTGAGAAAACCCATCTTTTAATGTAGGCGTTTAGGTATATTAGTTAGGTATTCAGTAGTATTTTGTTCTAGAAGAAAAATATCCGTGAAATCGAAGACAATAATCGTTACTTTTTGGTGTTCCGTATCAGAAGGGTGCCAAACGGGACCCTATTACTCTCGCTACGCTGTCCGTCCGTCCGTCTGTCTGTCACAGAGCTGTATCTTTTGAACGGTAATAGGTAACTGGTTGAAATTTTCTCAGAATATATGTTGCTATGAGGTGTATCACGACAAATACTAAAAACAAAAAAAGTCTAAAACCAAAGCGGGCATACAAGAAACCTAAAAAAAAAACATTTTTTTCCACGTTTTTGTTCCTGCTCTATCTTCAAAACGGTAATATATACCAGCGTCAAACTTGGTCAGATTATAGTGCATGCTATGTAGTTTAGCAACAAATACTAAAAATAGGACAAACATAGACATATGTGGTGGTACCTGCGTAAGAAAGAGATGCAAAAATTCATATTTCGCGCACTGTGCGTTGATGCCTTTCGATGAACTCTTGTAAATTAAATCAGTTTCTATGGGGTATCAGGTCGATGGGTGGTACGGAACCCTTACTGCGCGAGTCCGACTCGCACTTGGCTGGTTTTTATTAAAACATCTGCTTTTTTTTGACGTAAATTACTTAATTAGGTACCTACTTATATTGATAAGTCATACGTCTGAATCATCGTTGTAAAACACTCTAAATTGGCTTTAGTTAATAGTCCTTCTTGAAATAATAAAAATATATTGAACAATTGACAAAAGAGGCCGCGAGAGCAATAACGGCCTATATGCTGATTTGAAGTTATGGTAATATAAATAGGAAAATCAATTGCAAAAATAATAATTTAATGTGATTGTTTTGCCGCATGCATTTGCTTTTGGTATTTTGAGAAGACAATTTTAGGCAATGTTTGATCTACAAAAAATTGATTTTCGGTGGACATAGGCCCATTATGACCCTTTTAAATAAAATTTTGCTTAGGCCGTTCTTGCTCTCGCGGCCTTTTGCTTATATTGTGCTATTTGTCTGTCATGTTATTATTGCATATAATTGGTTCATCATTATTGTTTGTGTAACTGGTGTTGTTTCCGAAAATAAAACAAAACCGGTATTTATCTAACTAGAGTTCATGTGCAAAGTGGTTTAAACTGCAAAATTCTTATCATTGAAAATAAGTGGACCAGTTGTAACCACAACTGATGAAGTTTCCTTATCAAAAAAAAATAGGTAGTAAATAAATGCTGGTCATATAGCGTGCACGCGGGTTGTGATGGCCAGCGTACTTTTCCAATGTTTGCTGTACGGCCAGTCTAGTCGTAGCGTTAGCGCTCGTTATGTCCAAATCAAATATGTTAACAGCAACTTATAGAACATTAGTTTGCTCTAACTTAGACACGTTCAGTACAATTTCATCACTGAAAACGATCACAATATTGAAATTAGATTATATTTTTTTCATTTTTTTAAATCTTTATTTATTAAAGAGGGTTTTATCACGCAGTGATTATGTCACCCTCATTGAAAACATTCAAATAATTACTAATATAACTTATTGTCTATTAACAAAAGCAATTTTAGCCAGCATAAACAACATTCTCGCCTCCTCCGATAGGGGGAAAGCGAGTATGCTATTACACTTTCCTACCTCACATTTAAATTTAGAAAAAAATTGTGTTCTTTGGACTTCGTTCCGGACGCACTCCATCAGAACATGATGAACATCTTCTACTATATTGCATTCTGAACAATTTGGTGATTCCACTTTACCCATTAGATGTGCAAAACTGTTCAATGGAATGTGTCCCGATCGAAGTCTCAAAGCCATGACAATTTCGGGTCTGCTCATTGACGATTGATTGATGATTTGCGGGTGGTTTGATCAGCTAGATCAAACCACGGTAATCGGGAGATGTTATGCTGTATAGTAGATCATATTTAACAACATATTATTTTGCTGTAATACCCCCATCTACTTGCGTTTGATGAACGACAAACGAAGTAAGTGCGAGCTTTCGTTCTAACATCAGTAGCCTTTTTATTTATTTTTTATTTATTGAGTAGGTAGGTAATAAGTATTAACCTACAAAGCATAAACAATAAAAAAGGAACAATAAATATAGAGTACGGTTCATTTTTTTTTTTTTTTCTGACCGGACTTGCGTTTGACCGCCACTTCACCTGATGTTAAGCGATGGTGAGGTCGACGATGGTTCACGCTTGCCCAGCAATGAAATTGACCGGAGATCAGAGAAACAAACGTCAAAACACGATCATCGCATGCTATTAAGAACAATGGTTGACTTGGGTTGACCAGATGGTTATTATATATTGGTGTATTATTTTCATGACATGCTATAAGTAAGTAACCATAAATATTATTAGCAGCTGAACAGGTTTGCTATAAATAATCTACTAGTAGTAATTTTGTTAAAAGTAGCTCATTGTAGTGGAAATCGTTACAATGTTCAATGGATTCGGCACGCAGCTGACGCAGCTAGGCAGCTACATACGCATGGCATATTTTTAATAACTGCATGTATTACCTACTATTTTAAATATAGAAGTGCTATTTTAATCATCACCATCACACTTCAGTTTAACCTTTACATCTAGGCTTTGTTTTGCATTACGAAATACTACTCAAAGTCTGCTGGGTGCTTAGATTAACAATTGTTGATCGAAGGCTTGGTACCTACGTTATTGTGTATTGATGATGATAAAATTCAGAAGCCGTTTTAGTTTTAGATAATATCACTTGATTCATAAGTTAAAACGATTCACCTATATTATTTGATGAAGCATTCGCTTTTATAATACGTACTTACCTAATTAATAATTACAAGACCTACTATCGGTAACTTCAAGGCATATGTTCATGAGTTTGAGCTATCGTGTAACCAACGTTATCGTGTAGTTATCAACAAATTTTATATGGCAATTTTACCAGCGCCACCATTTGCGTATTT
This sequence comes from Asteroscopus sphinx, assembly GCA_949699075.1. Taxonomy (NCBI): domain Eukaryota; kingdom Metazoa; phylum Arthropoda; class Insecta; order Lepidoptera; family Noctuidae; genus Asteroscopus; species Asteroscopus sphinx. The sequence continues at coordinate 19,780,262 of OX453005.1, forward strand.
GGAAGTAAATAATCCAATACAAATTTGTCGATAGCTACACGATATCCCAAAAATTCATTCTAGGGTTCTACCATGGTTAAAACTTAAAAACAATTCATTATTAAAGTAAAGCGTTTCTTTAGTCTTAAGTCTCGTGTTCCCTTATCCTAAACGAGTTTTAGTTATCGTAGTAGCTCACAATACTCTCTTTGTCCAGGCTGCGCCCGCGCCGGCGGTCGTGCTCACATGATAAATAGCGCCTTATCGCTCTTCCTAAGGTAAGCACACGTTTAATATACGCAGTGTTTAAAAATAAACTTGCAACCATTTTTGTTTTTCTTCGGGTGCCATTTCAATATGGTGATGTTTGGAGGCACGTTCCGCATGCCACAAGTTGTTTGATTGATGCCCCCGAACCCTTGATTGTCGTCACTTAATTTTTTACAAATAAATGTAATTATTGACATGTATGCTAATGTGCAGTGAATTTCATTCAAGTAGTGACACATGTGACCGATATCAACGTCAGAGTGGTGGAGTATGTGTTGGAAATGAATATTTTAGCTTAATGAATGTGATGTTGTTGAAAGGCGCGGGGCGTGCTGTTGTGCTGTGGCCAAATTAACTAGATGACGCAGAATGGTGTTTGGCTGCGCAGGTGTTGCTATTGGTTCAGCTGCTCTGACCGACTCAGCTATGTTAGTAATAAATATTTAAAATTTGAACCGCATTATGACTCATCTTCACTTGCACTAGAAACATGTTGTTTCAAGCCCGTTCTATGATTCAGTTTTAAAGTTGATAAACAATATTTTGATACAAATATAACAAGTACCTACAATACAAAATGTTTGATAGACATTAAAACTAGGTAAAAAAAAAAAAAAAATATAATGTCTCATTATAATATCTAGGTAGGACTAATCGTATTATACGTGCTCTATTTAATTATACTTGTTAATTTTAAATAAGTAGTACATAATAACAAACTACCTACATAGCTTTGACGACGTCTGTGGTCTAGTGGTTTGAGTGTCGGACTGCTGATCACGAGGTCGTGAGTTCGATTCCCACAGGACACAAATATTTTATATTTGATGAATATAAGTGTTTGTGTTTGTCCGGGTGTTTCTTATTATTATAAGTATGAATTTACAAAAAAAAAAGTATACAAGTATTATATACATTGTCTAGTACCCATAGTACAAGCTCTGCTTAGTTTGGGACTAGGTGGTGCTGTGTAATATGTCCCAAAAATATTTATAAATATTTATATTACATAACTAAGTTGTGACATTTTCTATTCTATTTGTATCTATAATTAACACAAATTGACCGACGACGTCTCATATTTTTCACTGCTTAGGACATAAATAACACCTGTGTACTTTGAACTTATTTGGCCCTTTCCAAGTAAACGTTATACCTACGTAGACGTACGTGTAAGCTAAGTTGAAATCTTTCGTAATATTATGAGCACATATAACACAAACAGATGTCCCAAAAGTTTCACAATGGGCCGTTAGCCATAGGAAACCAAAACGTGCCGTGTAGGCACGCCGAATGTCGCGCGCACCATACGAATTACGAATCACCATAACACAGACCATATAACCATATCGCATATATGACCACGAGTCTACTGTGTGGTAGATCACTCATTCGGTGGGAAATTCTAGTTGCGTAATTGTTAGTTTACTACTTGTTTTGTTTTGGCAGCTTGGTATTATCACAGTTTTTATAAAACAACTGCCAGATACGGCTTTATGTCAGCATTGCATTGCTTCTGTACACGTAAAGGTCGTGACTTTAAGGTCGCACCTTCTTTTAATGTGTCTACTTACAAAGTTAAACAAATAACACCGATGGAAAATAGGTAAGTATAGATCGCGAGAATTAATTAAATAGTGGCGTCTCTTCTTAGTACATACATATCATCATTTCAGCCGCAAGACGTCCACTACTGGACATAGGCCTCCCCCAAATAAGGGGGGAATATGCCATAATTGCCACGCTTGGCAGGCGGGTATGGTACAGTACATACATATCTTAACTATTATAAAATTGTAAACGTCTGTTTGTTTGTTTGTTTGTTCCAGCATCACGCTAAAACTACTGGACCGATTTTGATGATTTTTTTTTTGTTTGAAAGCTGATGATCTGACTTAAAAACTGGTATGGGTTTTGAGAAAGAAAGAAAGAAAGAAAAAAAGAAAAAATTAATTCGTGGGTTGCGTACTCACCCGACAGATCGAAGCTTCTATGCATTTGCACGAGCGGATAGTAATGTACGATGGAGTGGAGTGGAGTGGACAGGGGATAGGACTGGGGATGGGACTGGGGACGGGACAGGGGACGGGACTGGGGACGGGACAGTGGACGGGACAGGGGACGGGACATGAGACGGGACATGGGACAGGACAGTGGGACGGCACATGGGACTGGACATAGGATGGGACATGGGACAGGACATGGGACATGGGACGGGACGATAGTGATATAGTGAGATAGTGGGACAGTGGGAGAGTGGGATAGTGGGACAGTGGGACAGTAGGACCGTGGCAGTGGGACGGTGGGGCAGTGGGGCGGTGGGGTAGTGGGGCAGCGGGGCAGTGGACCAGTGGGGCAGTGGGATAGTGGGGCAGTGGGGTAGCGGGGTAGCGCGGCAGTGGGGCAGTGGGCAGTGGGGCTGCGGGGCGGCGAAGCGAGGCATCGGGGCAGCGGGGCAGTGGTGTACTAGGGCAGCGGGGCAGTGGGATAGTGGGGCAGTGGGGTAGCGGGGCAGCGAGGCAGCTGGGCAGCGGGGCACCGGGGCAGTGGGGTAGCGGTGCAGCGGGGCAGTAGGGGAGTGGGGCAGCGGGGCAGGCAGTTGGGCAGTGGGATAGATGGGCAGCGGGGCAGTGGGGCAGCGGGGCATCGGGGCAGCTGGGCAGCGGGTCAGTGGGGCTGCGGGGCAGTGGATAACCGGGGCAGTGGGGCAGCGTGGTAGCGGGGCAGTGGGGTAGCGGGGTAGTGGGGCAGTGGGGTAGTGGGGCAGCGGGGCATTGGGTCAGCGGGGCAGCTGGGCAGCGGGGTAGTGGGGCAGCGTGGCAGCGGGGCAGTGGGGTAGCGGGGCAGTGGGGAAACGGGGCAGTGGCGCAGCGTTATAGTGGGGCAGTGGGGCAGCGGGGCAGTGGGTTAGTGGGACACCGGGGCAGTGGGGTAGCGGGGCAGTGGGGCAGCGGTGCTGTGGGGCAGCGGGGCAGTGGGGCAGCGGGACAGTGGGTCAGCGGGGCAGCTGGGCAGTGGGGCAGTGGGGTAGCGGGGCAGTGGGTTACCGGGGCAGCGGGGCAGTTGGATAGTGGGGCAGCGGGGTAGCGGGGTAGTGGGGCAGCGGGGATAGCTGGGCAGCGGGGCGTTGGGGCAGCGGGGCAGTGGGGCAGTGGGGCATCGGGGCAGTGGGGCAGCGGGGCAGTGGGGAGCGGGACAGTTAGTCAGCGGGGCAGCGGGGCAGTCGGGCAGTGGGGCAGTGGGTTACCGGGCCAGCGGGGAAGTTGGATAGTGGGGCAGCGGGGCAGTGGAGTAGCGGGGCAGTGGGGCAGCGGGGCAGTGGGGCAGCGGGGCAGTGGGGCAGCGGGGCAGTGGGGCAGCGGGGCAGTGGATAACCGGGGCAGTGGGGCAGCGTGGTAGCGGGGCAGTGGGGTAGCGGGGTAGTGGGGCAGTGGGGTAGTGGGGCAGCGGGGCATTGGGTCAGCGGGGCAGCTGGGCAGCGGGGTAGTGGGGCTGCGTGGCAGCGGGGCAGTGGGGTAGCGGGGCAGTGGGGAAGCGGGGCAGTGGCGCAGCGTTATAGTGGGGCAGTGGGGCAGCGGGGCAGTGGGTTAGTGGGGCAGCGGGGCAGTGGGGTAGTGGGGCAGTGGGGCAGCGGTGCAGTGGGGCAGCGGGGCAGTGGGGCAGCGGGACAGTGGGTCAGCGGGGCAGCGGGGCAGCTGGGCAGTGGGGCAGTGGGGTAGCGGGGCAGTGGGTTACCGGGGCAGCGGGGCAGTTGGATAGTGGGGCAGCGGGGTAGCGGGGCAGTGGGGCAGCGGGGATAGCTGGGCAGCGGGGCGTTGGGGCAGCGGGGCAGTGGGGCAGTGGGGCATCGGGGCAGCGGGGCAGTGGGGCAGCGGGGCAGTGGGGAGCGGGACAGTTGGTCAGCGGGGCAGCGGGGCAGTCGGGCAGTGGGGCAGTGGGTTACCGGGCCAGCGGGGAAGTTGGATAGTGGGGCAGTGGAGCAGTGGAGTAGCGGGGCAGTGGGGCAGCGGGGCAGTGGGGCAGCGGGGCAGTAGGGCAGCGGGGTAGCGGGGCAGCGGGCAGTGGGGAGCTGTGGGGCAGTGGGGTACTGGGGCAGCGGGGCAGTGTGGTAGTTGGGCAGTGGGGCAGCTGGGCAGCTGGGCAGCGGGGTAGTGGGGCAGCGGGTTCGTGGGGCAGCGGGGCAGTGGGGCAGTGGGGTAGCGGGGAAGTGGGGCAGCGGGGCAGCTGGGCAGCAGGGCAGTGGGGCATCGGGGCTGTGGGGCAGCGGAGCAGTGGGGCAGTGGGATAGTGGGGCAGCGGGGCAATGGGCAGTGGGGTAGCGGGGCAGTGGGACAGTGGGGCAGCGGGGCAGCGGGGCAGTGGGGCAGCGGGGCAGCGGGACAGCGGGACAGTGGGACAGTGGACTGGACTGGAATGGACTGGACTGGACTGGACTGACGTGGGTTAGCAGAATTTAACGCGAGCGGAGCCGCGGGTAAAAGCTAGTATATATATAATAATAATTATTTGGGACATTTTACACGGCACCATCTAGTCCCAAACTAAGCAGAGCTTGTGCTATGGGTACTAGACAATGGACATAATACTTTTTGTAAATATATATCTAATTATAATACATAAGAAACACCCTGACCAACACCAACACTTATGTTCATCACATAAATATTTGTTTCCTATGGTAATCGAACCCACGACTTCGTGATCCGCAGTCCGACACTTGAATACCACTAGACCACAGACGTCGTCAGTCGACAGTGCATATATAATATTGAAAAAGCCTGACTTATCTTACATTTGAGTTTTTCTTAAAGAGCTCTAAATTATTCAGGGTAACTGGTTGAATGAGGTTAATAAGACATTTTTTAAATATTTTCCCAATTGATTTCATCAATTACTGCGTACACTTACGCGCTTAAAAATCAAAGTTGCATGCGGTTATGTGATGTACCTAGCACGGCAGTGTACATCGTTCGCTATTTCCACCCTCTCCGCCTTTTGTACTAGCCAGAAGACCCCTACACCCCTAGCTAGACAGTCAGTGTGCGCGAGCATTTTAACTCCTGTGCGAGTGATTTATAGTGGAATATTGTTTTCAAAATTTATTTCCATTATGTGTATGCACATATTCTACCATATTCTTGAATATGTCCCTCGTCCACAGAGTTATATAATGCTGTAGAAACTCATTCTCACCCACATCATACACACAGAGCACAAAAGACCTTTTTTCTTGTTTTACATGCTTCATTCATCCAATATTTCATTGCTACGTCCACGGCTAACGTCTCATCAAATTTCTTCGGTCATTAAAAACGACATCCTAAAACAAAGCCGTTGCGGAAATCCTATGGTGCTAGAATAATCTAGGAATATAAACCAATCGATACCAGTGATATTTATTATTAGTATGGCTAGGAGCATAAAGCACGAAACATTGGACAATACTCGCCAATTCGGGGTCAGATGTTAATAATATCGGCAAGCGGAAATCTGTTCTCGCGAATACAAAATAACGAACCAAGTGTGGCCTGAAGCGGAAGATAAGCTCTCCATGGCTTGAGGATAAAATGAGGCCGGCTAACAGGGCCAAGGCACTGTATGATCAACTCACTGCGGTAGAAACTGGCTTTAGTTCACCAAAGAATGGCTAATGAGACACAATAGATTTTCTATGATTTTGCGGTCGCCGGCGGCTTTGCGGTCATTGATGGGTTAAATGACTCTATGACATAGCATTCTTTGGGGAGGCCTATGTCATATGCCTATGCAGTGAACGTCATTCGGCTGAAATGATGATGATGATGATGATGACATCGCTAGTGTCGAAAGCGAAAGAGAAAAGCAAAAGATTTAAAATGCTTACTCTAAAAGTAGAAACGCGTATTTCGAAAGTGCTTGTAGCTTTACGTTAGACTGCGCTAGGTAAGTATTATAACGCTTGAGGAACTCTTTTTGTAATTAAAAAATATCATGTTGTGAGTCATCTTAAATCTGAAAAAAAACCGGCCAAGAGCATGTCGGGCCATGCTCAGTATTATAGGGTTCCTTAAGTAGGTGTAATTACAAACGAATCAAATCGAATATTAATCATGGCTATTTTAGATTTTGCCATAATCGGCAGCTTTCGCGACTCAGAGCGTGTTGTTAGTAGCGCCATCTCGCGATAAATTCAAGAAGCCAAATTGAATAAGCGTGTCATTTCAAAGTTACTTTTTGTGATTTTTTCAAATAGAAAGTAGCTAAAGGAGCATTATTTGCTATGATAATTTTTCTCTAAGGTCAATGACCTTTGAACTAGGACGTTTTAAGTATTTTTCAGTTTTCTCTCTATAACTCAAAAAATTATAATCACATTATACTCGAAATAATTTTAAAAGAGAGTTTTCATAAAGGTCTATCAATGTGGAAGATTATAAGTTTCTACATTGCATAGTTTAGAAATGGCAGGGGGGGGGACACATTGCAAGCCACTTTGGCGGGCTATATTTCGCAGATGGTACACCTGATAAAAAAAAGTGGTGTATCAAACATTACCTTCATTTTAGTAGACCTATTCAATGATATCCCACACGAGGGGGTGCAGCGAATTTTTTTATTTTTCCCCATTTCACATGTATGGACGCCACCCCTAAAATACGGAAAAACGATTTTTTCATCCTTTTAAAATTGAGATCTATATGTAGACTATTTTTTAACAAAATTTCATTTACTTATGTTTATAACTGTAGAAGTTATTAAGCTGTAAAGGATTAGGACAGACAGACGGACAGACGGACAGACGGACGGACATGACGAAACTATAAGGGTTCCTTGTAGGACTTCGGAACCCTAAAAACGGGTAGGTAGAATCTCATTGTATTCCAGAATTCTGTTGAACATACCCGACTATTTCAACAAATATTTTCATCATTTTATACCAGGCCCCTCAGAAAGTATTGCGAAAAAAAGTTTTTATATATGGGAGACTGGCCAGTTATAATGTTTTTCGAAAATATGATTATTTATAAGTAAAAATAAGTAAGTTCCAATTTCAAAATTTCCCTCCACATTTTTTGCGAGTTAATTCAAAGTATTGTGTCTCACTGAAATATGGATCTGCGCCGGGAACATTTTAGAGCTATGATTTTATACGATTTCAAGTGTCGCCTGAAACCAGATGAATCGTACGATAGACTTCAAATGGCATTCATGGATGAAGGCCCTTCCAAGGCAACCGTGTATCGTTGGTATAACGAATTCAAGCGCGGTCGACCAACTTTGGGGGATGACGAAAGAAGCGGTCGCCCTTTGACGGCTGTTACCGAAGAAAACGTGCTAGCAGTGAAAAATTTAATCCAAGACAATAGGCGAATTACATATCAGGAGATTCAACACATATTGAAGATTGGATCGGGAAGCGTTCACGAGATTCTACACAGCCATCTTCGCGTGAGGAGGATAGTATCACGCTGGGTGCCGCACAACCTCACCGATGCTCAGAAGCAGGCCCGGGTGGAATGGTGCCGTGATATGCTTAACAAATTTGAAGCAGGCTCGTCTCGGCGTGTTTACGACATCGTTACAGGTGATGAGTCCTGGATTTATCAATACGACCCAGAAACCAAGCGCCAGTCGACTGTTTGGGTGTTTCAAAATGAGCCAACGCCTACCAAAGTGAAGCGATCTAGAAGCGGGGGTAAGATTTTGATCGCTAGCTTTTTTAATTTGACTGGCCACTTGGTATCAATTCCCTTACGGGATCAAAGAAGCATTAATGCCGAATGGTATACTACCAAATGTTTGCCAGAAGTTTTCTCTGTTATAAGCAACAAGCGACCAAACACAGGGCTCCGCGGGCTACTGCTCCACCACGACAATGCACCTGCGCACACCGCACTCAAAACGAGGGACTTCCTGGACAGCACGCCAAGTCAAACTCCTGGGTCACCCTCCTTACAGCCCTGATCTAGCACCGTGTGACTTCTTTTTATTCCCAAAAATAAAAAATCAGCTCAAAGGGATACAATTTTCGTCGCCGGAAGATGCGCTGGCTGCGTTCGAGCAGGCTGTAAACGAGGTGTCTGCGGCGGACTGGAAAAAGTGTTTTGAAAACTGGTTTAGGCGCATGAATCTTTGTATAGAGGCTGGTGGAAAGTACTTTGAAAAGATTTGATAAAAATATATGTACGTATAGAACAATTTTTTTTAGTTTCGCAAAACTTTCTGAGTGTCCCACGTATAGTGCGGATTTAATAGTTTTTACATAATTATATTTTGCGAAGATTTTTAGGAAAGTATTTTTTTACGTATTTTGTTCACAGTGTATATGAGTATATTACCTACCTATCTAACTACCTAGGTACTTATAATCTTGTTGTGTTTGTAAAATTTAACGCACCGATTTTTTAAATCAATAGTAGGATGCATGGTTGGTGCCAAAGAATACCGTAGAGGAAGTCTTTATTTTAAGTGCGTTAGTCTCGGAGCTTCAGGATTTGGTTTAATCTGTTACATATTGTATAGTTAGATACCTAGGTACTAATTATTTTTGTGAAACTTTGTATTAGTTCATGATATTTTTGTCGCGATGATGTTTTTATGATTTTATGAAAAATGTTTAATGCCTGATCCGGGAAATCTCCATTTTCCTTTCGAATATTTCCTTGCACGAAGAACCAAATTTTTTCATTGTTTATTTATTTATTTACGACTGTTACATCTCGAAATGACTTTTGCAAACAAATGTATAGGTAAATTACGTTAACAGGCACCGGACCAGAGACATGTGGCGTTATGCAAATAGCAATGCAATGTAGGAAATGTAGCGGATACCCGCAACCTTCACCAGGTCGTCAGTCCACCTCGCGGTCGGGTATCCGCTGAATGCGGAAAGCGCAGGACCGGTCGTAGTGGTGATGCTTGGGGGAGGCCTTTGTCCAGCAGTGGACGTCTTTCGGCTGAAATGATGATGATGATGAAGAACTAGCAAAGTTCATTAACCTAAATGTGTTTCTTTGTTGCTGTTGCACAAATAATAAAACTTTTTAACAAAAAATTGTCCGAAGGAAACAAAAACTGAAAAGCGAAAAATAAAATGAAGATTTTTAGTCTTAATAACTATTCTCCTAACTAAACTAATGTTAATAACTAATTATGAGTCGGCGCCAAACAAACAAGCAAAGTGCGTGCGAGTTGCAAGTGGTCGAGCGGGGAACGCATTTTTGGAAAGTTATTGTTTATCGTTGAAAATTTCATGTTGTATTTGATGTTATTTTGTTTTTATTAGTAGCAAGTAATTTAATGATCTTCGTTGATTGTTTGTTTGGCGCCGATTCATAATAAGTTATTTACATTCGTTTCGTTAGGAGAATAGTTATTAAGACTAAAAAGCTTCATTTTATTATTCGCTTTTCAGTTTTTCTTTACATCGGTTCAATTTTTTGTTAAAAAGTTCTTTTTTTTTTGTGCCTAAAATCTAACCCCAGGTCTCCATTATGTTGCAGTGTCTAGAACTACATTTATGTGTGCCAAGTTTCAACAGAATCGGTTAACAGGTAAGAATTCAGTGGGTGAACAAACATTCATTCCCTGATTTCCTACCCTTAGGGGTGGATTATGATCTTCAAATTTAAATTACACCAACCTCGAGATATATATACCCTACCCCATTAAAAAAAGAATCATCATATTCGGAATACTCTGTAAAAAGTTATGCGTGGTAATACATTTTAAAAAAAAATCGCGTCGAATAGAGAACCTCCTCCTTTTTTTTCGTCGGTTAAAACACACCACCCATAACGTCAAATCAATCATAATTCAGGGTACATAGCGGAAGGGGGAAACTGCGAACATCCTCACATACTTGTGTTTTTACAACTATCCTGTTGAATAAATAGATCATACAAATAAAAATGTGCTAATTGTGCATTTAGACTCCGCTCAGTATTCGTCTGTTTGTCTAGCTAGCGGCTTGTGTCTTGCCCACTCACAAATGAAGATCAAATAAAATGTCTGTTGAACCTGAAAATGTTAATGTTAGAGCAGATTAAGGCAGCATTACATTACTAACTAATAGATGCGTAGTATAATAAAAAAAAAATGTTATGTTATGTAGTATTTACACAAAAAAATTTGGCATATTTACTCGAAGCTACACAGATTTAATACTTTCATGTTAGTAATCTCAAAACTTTACATTATGTTACCTTGAATTGGGTTCAATCACTCCAAATTATAATATTTTTTTCAGAGGATAAACGTGGCTGTAGACAAAAAAAAATGTTTTTGTGCGTCCGCGATATCTATGGATAATAAATAGATAATCTAGAACATAAAAGGATTTAAATATTGCTGTCAAAAAGATACAATTTTGACAACTCGCAACCTTTTAGATAATTATGTACCTACCTATACTCGTTTTTAGTAGGTTATTCATCTAAGGTTTTTATTCAAATTGTAAGAATGGCCATTTGTTGTTTTCAACACTATGTTTTTTTATATTATTGGATGGCGAAACGAGCTAAAGGCCCACCGTGTTAAGCTGTATGGTGTACAAAGATTGGAATTTATTTTCAAGGACTTGAATAATACCTACGATCAGATTTTACGTGTTTTGTAACATTGATGATTGGTCACATAAACGTGATCAGCAAATTAAGTAATAACGAAGTGTCCGCATAATTAGGACCAACCTTCAGTTTAGCGAGTTAGTGCACTCAGACATTAGAATGCAGGAGGCGGCAAATGCCTTTATTATGAATTAACATCGTGATGTTTTGTTGAAGATAATGTAGTAGTTAAGAAGCGATGCAAAGATAACAAGCATTCATGAATATTTAGTAGTTTTGTTGTAAAGAGCAGGTACATTCATACGTGTACTAGAAATGCGTGGTCATATTTGGAGAGCTCGTAATTCAGGGCATAGCATAACAACTTTTAATATGGCGACAACCCTGAAAAGTACCCCGAAATGTATGGAAAGGCCTAGTTATTTTTTGCGATTTCATGTTTGACCCCACGGAATAAAGAAAACAAGTGGAAGTGCCTTTACGATTACTTAGCACGAGGAGAAGGGTCGCCAAAATCACACATTGACAATTGAAATAGTACATTAAAATACACAAAAAACAATTATGTGATTGGGTCTATTTAAAATTCAAATGGGGCCTAGCAATTTTTTATTTTTATTAATCTTAATATAAGTTGTAATTGTATTGTATATAATTTTAGGGGGCTCGTAGCGAAGCAACGACTGCGTGGATTGTATGATCTGCAAGGTTAAGCTGCACTTGCCGCGGTCAGTCTGTGGATGGGTGAACGTTTCGTTACACATCGAGACCCCTCCGTGCCTCGGAGAGCACGTTAAGCTGTCGGTCCCGGTTGTCATACGAATATCTATGGCAGTCGTTACGCGTAGTCAGAAGCCTCAAAGTCTGACAACTGGTCTATCGGAGGTTAGATCTATGTCAGTATTACCCAGTGACTGGATTACGGGGGTCTGATGGCAGTCGCTCCGTGTAAAATACTGATGTTCAGCCGCATCTGGCTAGACTGGAAGCCGACCCCAATATAATTGGGAAAAGGCTCGGAGGATGATGATGATGATAATTTTAAATTAAAATTGTTTTGTTGAGATTTATCAAAATTGTGCACATCGCGGTGATATAATACACTTTTATGAGAATCATTATCTTCGTTGTGCTATAATTTTTATATGTTATAATTATACAATAAGGTATAATTAAGTATTTCACGAAAGCATTCGAGACGTCATAGTGTAACAGCGGGAAACTAAGCGCGATTAAATTAATGTTACGAATCTGCTCTTAATTGTATCACTTCCCTATGTTTTCTATTTTCCGTGGTAGACCCCATAGTAAATGTTGTTTGATAGCATTCTCAAAATGGGCTCTCCAACATTTTTGAAAAAAAAAAACTCTAATATTTGGAGTTCAAATAAGACCACGTATTTCTGATACACTTTGTATATCAGCTTACGGCTGTGTGCACCTGAGGCTTGTGAAATGAGGCGCATCCACAAGGCTAGCGCTTGCGTCACCTTATCCACATTATTCACGAAGCGTTTCGAAATTCAATCTTCAATTTATTGACTCGCAACGCATACATATTTATTCGCATTTTTTGTCCCTGAAATTGTTTAAAATTACAGGAGTACACGTTTCATACTGTAAAATTATTTGGGGATCTAGTAAACATGCCAACTGCATAATAAGACGATGTTTATCATCCATCAGTATATACGACAAGTCAGGTGTCGATGTAAAACTGTTTTGTATAATCATGTAACAGTATTGGCTTCGCTTCTTTACGTCTCAAATGTGAAGTGAAATCGATTACCACTGATATTATTATAATATATTAAATATTGTGACGGCATCAGGCTGCAGTTAGAAATGGACCCTTATACAGGAAGGATAAAATATTCTTTCTATTTAATTTGTCAAAGATTGGTTTTCTTCAATTAGAATGAATCCCATGTAGAGTTTAGTAACAGCTGTAAAACATAGGAATTACACTTTGTTAACACTCTGTATACAACTTGTTATTGAAATAACTGAAAACCTTTTAAGGGGTAATTGTACTGATAAGGTTTTATTTTTTATGGTATCGGATGGCGAAACGAGCTAAAGGCCCACCTGATGTTAAGTGGTTACCTTTGCCCATAACAACTGCAATACCACCTAGGTTGTTGCCTAAATGTATGTCATTGTACTGAACAGTAAACAAGTTTTACTATGAGACCAACCCTGAAATCGCGAAATAAATATCAGGTGATCCCTACATCTTGTTGATTTAGTGAACACAAATAGCTAGTAAAAGTTGTTCATACTGATCAGTACAATGACCCCTTAAGAGGTTTTCAGTTATTTAGATAACACGCTGTATGAGTTAGTTTCATAAGTGATTAAATACAGCAATAATTGTTAGTGTTTACATGTTTACCATCATTTTATCATTGTATTGTTTTATTTCACTGACGTACTAAATGAATTATGACACAGTACAAAACACAAATATAAATAATATTGTTTGTCACTGTGGTTCCACATAATATAAGATCTTACTTTAATATTGGCAAATATTTAAAGTGGTGAATCTACTCATTATAACAAAAATCATTTACTATGGGAGCAACCCTGAAATTGCGAAAAAATCTGCTATTCAATAAATGTTGTCGATTTGTATGAACACAAATGTATGGTCTTACCCTTCTCATTGTGAGAAGATGCCCGTGCCCAGCAGTATGACAATAATAGGCTGCTTACTTACTTCAATACATACATTTTACAGTAAAAACATCAAAATTTCTGTTTCGAATCGGTAATGATCGTTGAAAAATTGATTTAGACTTCGCTTGGTCTTCCAATACTCACAATTAGAGTTCCCAAATACAGGCTTATAATATCCTGGACATTTCTGGGGTTACGCTAGAAAAATGTGTTGCGCCTATTAAAATTTGACTGGGATATTGTTTTAATAAAAAAAAAAATTAAATAAAAACTGATTTTGTGAATTAAGTAATCTTCATAGTTTTAATTTTACTGTCTTCTGAAAAAACTACGACTGACCCCACCGGACCGTAACAATAAAAACATTACATTCTGGCTTATTTACACGCCGCAGCCGTGCCATTACTTTGTAAAAAAAACTAGAATCAGAAACAGTAATGTATAATTACTGGACACGGGCCCAGACTGAAAATTCCGGGGCTTTCCCGGATTTCCCGGCCATGTGGCAACCCTACTCCCAATACGCGTTCCTTGCGTAACAGGGTTACGTAATACGGTTCAGAGAGTACCGATTAACTTTTAGTTATCTATTAGAACACCTAAATAAATCGTTGTTCATTATGTTAATAAACACTAGCCATCATTATGGTGTTTCGTGTTATGTTGTTTATTAATATAGTTTCGAACAGTATTCGTTAATTTCTTTATAATTAAGTATAACAAGAAGTGGTTATCGTATCAATTCTAGGTACTTACTAATTAAATTAATTTGTAATTACGTTAATTATTTACGTTTCATAAATAATTTTATATTGATAACTTTAGATAAAGATATGAACAATCTTTGCACCTACCTATAATTTTATTTTGGTTATTTTATGGAGACAGTATAAATATAATATATTTGGGACATTTTACACACATACACAACACCATCTAGTCCCAAACTAAGCAGAGCTTGTACTATGGGTACTAGACAATGGATATAATACTTATAAACTTTTTTTTGTAAATACATACAAATGATACATTAGAAACGTTCAGACCAACACAAACACTTATTTTCATCACATAAATAGTTGTGTCATGTGGGAATCGAACCCACGACCTCGTGATCAGCAGTCCGACACCCGAACCACTAGACCACAGAGGTCGTATGAAAAAAAGACGTCACTGTAAAGATAAAATGAGTCTATGTTTAGTTTAATAATTCACCCTAGAATACAAAGTAAATTAAAAGTAATCAATAAGGTCAAGGTGGGGAAGTTCGTCTACGGGGGAACACCGTAAACCGCCTCTCTAGGCTGTTTCTGAATAGCTACGACATTAACAGCTCGGCTGGTAAAACTGAGCCACTATATCGTTCTAACTTTAAAATATAGATGGTACTGTGTTGAGTTTAATAACAATAAAACGGTCTCCAAATTTTTTGTAGTTGACAAGTTGAAACACAAGTGAGTCATGTCGATATTTTTGCTAACGTGAAATGTGAATATCAACAGATTTTTACGTGTTGTAGTGGTAAGTGTCTAGCTTGTATTTTTTTGTTTTGTTTTATTCTATTCAAATCGAATTTAAATCTATATTTACAGAAATATTAGTTGTGTTAAAAACCTAACGTATAAATTCAATATTGGGGGAAGACTGTCTAGTATTTTAGGGAAAGACCGTCATGTGCCGATCTTGCCCCAAGGCAGATGTGGTAAACCTTTTTTGGTATAAGCGTTTTCGTTAAACGTTATTATTTAGGTATACAGTCAAGTCAAAGCTTTTTTTTTGTTTTTTTTTTCTTTTTTTTTTTTTTTCATTCGCTGTTTTTTTTGTGATTATAAGTAATGTGATTTTATTAATATGCCTTCATTAGAAATATATCATGATAATGTGATAGGATAGGAGTCTTGTTTCATATAATTTCTACAATAGTCATTTATCCGATTTAAATAACTTTATTTTATTATATATTACAAAAGAACATCAAACAAATCGTCTTACACTAAAGAAAATTAGCTAGACGCTATGCGAGCAGTCCGGAGTTGGGAATTAAGTGAATATAAGGCTGCTCATATTTATAACTTACCAAGAATAACGATCATGGATCATTTGAATAATAAAAGATGGAAATCAAACACTCTTGGGAGGCTACCGGCCATTTCAAAATAGACAAAGTAATTGTAATATTGATCTTCAAAAAAAATTTTTTGTTGTAGTAATTATTTATTATGGCAAATTATTTCATAATAAGGATACACCGTCCATTTTTGATTTATTAATCTTTTTAAAGAATTATTGAAAGTTCTTAAAAATGTTACCTAATTAAGGCAAGTCATATTGTTGATTGTTTGGTAATTTTTTTACTTGTTTTTCTAATTATTTTATTAGTCTATGGTATAGAGGTCGTACTGTTGATTTTCCAAAGATATTTTGTTTTGTAAGCATTTACAGGAATTAATTATTATTTTTAATATAATAGAGTACATGCCGCAACAAGTTCGTTTAGTATTTACGGTGGTTTTTTTTATTGTATGAGCAATATAAAATAATTCAATTGAAAAAAAAAAAAAAAAAAAATAGGATTTTCATTTATTATTCAAACAGTACAAATTTAGCCAAGTGTGTTTGTTTGTTATCGTTTAGTTTTTCTATGGTTTAAAGATCCTCTAGATCTGGTTTGTATTACTTTGTATCATATAAATACCGAAAATTATCAAATTTCAAATTGCATTTTAGATGCAACCAACAAAAATACTTACCTTTTATACCCTACTGTCACAATATTCAAATATAATTGTACTGATTTCAATGTTGACAATCCCTTCCCTTGCAAATATACCGGACTTACCCCACTTCATGATTTTACCGCCATAGATTGTGATTGCTACCTTATATCATGGTTCTTAAAGCATGTATTTTTCAAAAACCAATCAATTTATGCTTATGACGGAGTTGCCCCAATTACTCGGGAAAGTCCGTCTACTTACTACCTTTTAAAAAAACGCGTTTATGTTCATGATGACAACAGTTACATTGATGTTTGTAACAGTAACTGATAAATAAGGAATCTTTAGCCATCATTAATATTCAAAACATACAATTAAGTTAAAAAATCAGCCATAGGGTGTTTATCAAATCAAGCTTGCAATAAACTATGCCGGACTTCGCCACCTTGACCTTATAGGAATACTCCTAACATATTTGATAAAAATTTAATTCAATTTAAATAGAAAAAACAACGGGGGCAAAGTCAGCAACGCAGATATTTGCTAGTGAGCCGGTACAATAACAGCGGGACTAAATAAACAGATGTTATCACATACATACATGTGTGTGTATGATTACTGCATACCACTGACTTCTATGTCTTACTACGCAACAAAAAAAAAACAATTAACCTAACCTACCTGTAGGTATATTATATTATTCTTGTTTTTTTTTTCAGGGAGATCTTGCTACATCACGCCACAAAAACAATAAGTGACAATAATGAATCATAATATATATGGAGCAGTCTTTTGCTTCTAAACAGAAAAAAAACATGTAGGTAGTTATTGTACCTATATTTTCTAGAATGGCGGGCGTCACGCGTCTATTCATGATGAGCTATGACGTGTACGTACGACGAACAATAATTCAAATGAGTCTATCCGGCGTGTATTATAGAGCAGACTGCCAAATATGGACATAGCGCTTCCTCTGCTACCAGTTTCAAACAAATATAAAGCTAAGCTGAATAAAGTTATTCAGTTAGATAAAAGGTGTTTGAATTTTTCAATATAAAACGGCAACTTCATAAGCCTAACAACGCAAATTGGGAAAAATCGGTTATCTATCAGTCGAACTCATATAATGAAAAAAAAAACGATCGTTGTCATTTCGTGCGTGACGTCATTGACATGTTATTTATTATTATTTGAAACGATACTGCCTTATATTGAAAGTTTCGTTTCACACTGAGACCCCTCCGTGGCACGAAGAGCACGTTAAGCTACCGGTCCCGGCTGCCATACGAATATCTATTATGGCAGTCGTTACGGGTAGTCAGAAGCCCGAATGTCAGTATTACCAGTAACTGGGTAGCAGAGGTCTGATGGCAGTCGTTTCGTGTAAAATACTGATGTTCAGCCGCATTTTGATAGACTGGAAGCCGACCCCTAAGAAAGATAGACTACTATTTCCGTACACTTACGGCCAAAATTAATATCCAATCAATCCTTGATTTACCCTACTAGAGATAGAAATTTGACATATTTTGTATGGAGCTTATGTCAAATTCCTATCTCCAGTAGGGCAAATCATGGATAGATTGGATATTAATTTTGGCCGTTAGTAGATACTAATATTCTGCAACTGATAAGAAAAAATGCCTGTAATAAAACTTTCCGATCACTTTGTGCAACATCTTACGTTTCTACAAACAGCCTAATTAAGATATTGTTGATCGAACGTATTACTCGTGTAATTACAACAATAACCATAACATCACATTTATCTACAAACACTTCCTCAATTTAAATAACTTTCTCAGTATGGTTAGCAAAATAAGGCCTTCCAATCCGCATTTCTTTCACTAGCTCATTCGAATTTATAACACGATAAATTATGTAAGAAGCGTTTACATCATCCGTCACTTAACATATTCTTTCATATCGATAATGTTGTCTACATTATCGATATGTAAGAATATTTTAAGTATGAATATGTATTAAGATAATGGAAATTATTTCAGCGTAGCGCCATGTCGTGTGAACTTATCGACCTACCAGACATAGCCACGAAAATTGGCAGTTTACTTAGCGTATGACCGTAGTATAACTAATACCGTGTCTTATTCATACAGTGGTGAAACGAAAGTTTGATACTGGCAGTTTCAAAAGGCAGCTTGGGACATTTTTGAAAAATCTGGGCACTACGCCCCTCCGTTAAATTACTGTACGGAATACCTAGACTGTGGATTGACATATGGTGTACGTATGCGAATGATTATACCACTTGGAGATTCACCAAAAATGCTGTAGCAATAAAATTGCCTTGTATAGCTTGTATATAAGAACTTGATCTATCCATCATTTTACTGACCTACGCTTATCTAAACCGCACGTGGCGACATCATGTAAATTGTATTATTAAGTAACTAATAATACTTACATATTATCATTTTATAAATAACAATTGATTAGTGAAGTTGGAGATATTTCACGCATACGTAATCGACAAAACGTTTAACTATTACCAAGCGATTAAAGTTCATCTACTACAAATAATGTAGAAAGGCATCATCAAACCAGTCTTACTATTACTTACACAATATGTAGTATAGTACATATAACATAATGTAACTCAAAGTTAATACGATCAAATGCTTTTCCGTATGGTCGACTGAATTAACCTATCCTACTAATACAAAATGTGAAAATTATTGTTTCTTTGTTTGTCCTTCAATCCCGCTGAAACGGCTGAACGGATTTGGATGAAATTTGGCACATACCTAGATGGACTATAACCCGAATTTATATATAGACTACTTTTTATCTCGGGAACATACACAGTCAGTTCCCGTGGGATGCGCAATAATGTATTTCTGTGATGAAGCGAATTATACGCGGGCGAAGCCGTGTGTGTCAGCTTGTTGAACATATTCTACACTGCTGTTGGTATTATTTGGATTAGTGGTTTTTTTCTACATTAATACCAAAATACATTATGTAGATTTGAATAACTGAAAACCTCTTAAGGGGCATGTAGCAGCCAAGTGGCGCCCCCATCTGTAAAATAATTAATTATTACTCGCTGAATACATAATTTATCGAAATTTCGTTTTTAACAATTGAAGTACAGGTACTGTAGTTTAATCAGAAACTATAAACTCTGTAAATTATAGTTTTCTGTAGTTTTAGTTAGAAAAAGAGCGAGAATCGGCCACTTTTGGCACTTTTTCTATCTACAACTACAGGGTTTTCAGTTATTTCAATAACACGTTGTATAAACTCTGATCTCTACGCACTTGATTAGCATTTATGCCACGATTTAATAAAATAATGGAACGTGAGGTGCGTTTACTGCATAGCAGATAACACTTCAGGTTAAAGGTGCCAACTAGGAAGTTTGCTCCGCCACGATTTCCGGTATTATCCGTCGATGTAAGAGGCACCCGACTTACATGACAACTAGGTACTTTGTAATTCATTACATTCTATATCTTAGATGTAATGAACAATAAACTACATAGAAATGGCTCCCATTTATAATACTTGCCTAATGTATATTTTTTTTTGTTTGTGTTAGGGTGGAACTCCTCATAAATATCCCCCATCTGGGGAAGGCGGAGGGATATGTGATGTCAGACTCTTACCGACTAACGGCCAAAATTAATATCCAAACTATCCACGATTTGCCCTACTAGTGATAGGAATTTGACATAAGCTCCATACAAAATATCTCAAATTTCTATCTCCAGTGGCGTAAATCGTGGATAGATTGGATATTAATTTTGGCCGTAAAACCACACGGAGGTTAACCTCAGCACAAAATAGAGGAACTCCGGTAACACCAATGGACCGTCCTGGGAAACAATACTGATTTCCTCACAGCAGCACGCGACCACCACGTACTGCTATCCTCGAACCGCTGAATAGACGCCTCGAGTTCCCCAACTCTTAGCGTCCACGATCCCAGAGGCCTCCCTGCCAGATGTGGCGGCAGGGAATGCGGCGTATCGCCCTATCTGGGCCTTGCGCCAGGGCGTTTGCCTCCCCGACACCTTCGTCTCCGAGCGGGATCGGCCCTCTCCCGATCCCGCTCTGCGGCCTCTTTCTGGAGCATGACAGTCTCGCAGAAGGAAGGCACGGCCCTCCAAGCCGTGGGATCTGTCAGCATAGCCGACACTAATGCTGGCAGATGCCTAATGTCCTAGTAATTAAATATAAATTCTCCGAGTAGGTACCTAAATGAAAATTCTGGCCAATAAACTCGATGTTTTATTGCGATTGCAAAGAAAAAAGCTCATTGCATAAATTATGATAAATTTATAGCAAGTAAACAACTGTATGTATATCTGTGCTATTTTAATCGAATTGGATTTCAATAAACGAGATTTAAATGCTACAAGTAGTTTTTTACGCATGCGAAGCAAAATCTAACGTTTTAAATTCTGGAAAGAAAAAATCGCTCACGAGCAGGATTCGAACCTGCGACTCCTGGCTCAGTACGCCAGTGCTTTAGCCACTAAGCTACCGTGAACACTGCTCGTGGTATCGAAATTAACCTCCACTTTTGGTACGTCTTTGGGTGACGTCAGCGATATCTTATTAAGAAACAGTGTTTCTTAACTGACTCGACTAACTTTGCAGTTAAAGTTGTACATTTTTTTTTTTTTTTTTTGTTTTTTTTTTTTTACTATATGTAGATTAATTGAATATGCTCGAGTGAATAAAAAGTTTATCAGAAATGCGTGGTCATATTCGAAGAGATGCTATCGTAATATGTAAAAATAATATGATTGGAATAAAGTATTTTCCATCTGAACAAAATTGTGCGGTTGGTGTCCATTTTAAAGATAAAGAATTCCACTAACGGCCTAAATTAATATTCAATCTATCCACGGCTTGCCCTACTAGAGATAGGATTTTGACATAAGCTCCATACAAAATATGTCAAATTTCGGGTAGGGTAAATCGTGGATAGATTGGATATTAATTTTGGCCGTAAATCACGTTTATTTAGTTCTTTAAGCTGGGTGTTACTATAGCGAGGCTGCTCGCGAGGCACAGTACATTTGATACATCAAAACCAGCTTTAGGGCAAAAATTCATATCCTATTTATCCACAATTTGCCCTACTAGAGATAGAAATTTGACATAGACTCCATACATTTCATGTCAAATTTCTATCTCTATAGGGTAAATCGTGGATAGATAGAATATTGTGCGATTGAGGATTTACTTTGCGGGATTCCTCTTAAGCAAGTCAATCAATTTAAATATCTGGGCCATTGGGTGACTGAAGACCTCAACGATAATGTTGACTTGGAACGTGAGCGCAGGGCGTTGGCTGTCCGATGCAATATGCTGGCCCGCAGATTTGCCCGATGTACACAACAAGTAAAGGTTAGGCATACTGCCAAACCCTTTACACGTGTAGTCTGTGGGTTAGTTACACGCGGAAGGCATACAACGCTCTGCGCGTTCAATATAATAATGCATTCAGGGTGCTGGTGGGGCTGCAGAGGTACTGCAGCGCATCACAGATGTTTGCAGATGAAGACTTTTTCGCAATCATGCGCAAACGCTGCGCTTCTATCCTGCGCAGGGCGCGCGACAGCCCCAACAGCATTTTGAATACCATAAAGAACAGTGGAGTAATTGTGTAATGCAATCACTTTGACATTAGCTTTCATTTTGAAATTACAGCAATGTTCATTGGGTGGTACGTATTTACCGATAAGTCCGATTGTCAAAACACACGGAGCAATGAACATTGAAATCCTATTGATTGCGATCGCGAGTGAGTTACACAATTCGGCAGCAGGTGGGACGCCCCCATACTGGAGTATTGGTTACGTTTCCATGCACCAGTGGCATAGTATAAACTACGTAAGCTATTTCAATTCCTAACATTAGGTTGTTGTTAGGGCAATGTTTACCAACAAAACGGATGGAAATAAATGATTTATTATTTTTAATTTCGGTCATTGGTTGATACCCAGCTTTAGATTTCCACAATTCTTCTTTCTCCAAGTCTTTTCCCAATTATATAAGGGTTGGCTTCCAGTTCAACCAGATGCGGGTCATTGTTTTACACGGAACTACTGCGATCAGACCCCCGTAACCCAGTTACAGGGTAATACCATAGAACAAATAATAGTAGTAGGTAATACTGACATATAAGGTTAGACCAGTTGACATACTGTCGGGCTTCTGACTGCCCGTAATGACTGCCATAGATATTCTTGAGACCGACCGCTTAACGTGCTCTCCGAGGCACAAAGGGGTCTTACTCTCGATGTACAACGAAACGGTCACCCATTCAAGGACTGACCGTGGCCAGTGCAGCTTAACCTCGTAGATCTTGCAATGGTTATTACTCAGCCACGAGCCCATCCTTAGATTTTCACACTTAATATTGAATAATTGACTTTGCATATCAACTACATTATCTAAAATTTCATAACAAACTTAGATTGAGAGTTCACGCCTTTTCTTAATATCAAACGTTTTTTTTTAAACAATGTCAATGATACGCTATCTGACGGCAGAGGATGTTTTTTGATGTCGTACGATGTTGACGTCACAGGCACATCAACTTAGTCACAAAGAGATAAGTTTTTGCCCTCATGATGGCAACATGGCAACATTAGGTCACTAAAACGATATGACATTGCAAGTTATTAGAATATTTTTTGAATTTATTTTAATTTAAATTTGCTTATGTATAAAGTCAATTCGTGAGAACGTTAACTTTGGTTTTTCTTCTGAAATAAAACGGAAGTTTTGGTTGTTTAATAAATAAATAAATAATAAATATCTTTGGGACATTTTTACACAGCACCATCTAGTCCCAAACTAAGCAGAGCTTTAATGATAACTTATTTTTAGTCTACGGGTTGTGTGACAAACCTGAGACACAGCTATAAGTTTGCAATAACAGAACCATCTGCCACAAAGCTTTTATTTTATTATAGAAAAAAACAACGAGAATGCGAACCAGCAAAGCAGTTCTCTTTGTGCTTTGTTTATTCCAAATCACATTAGTCTTTTCTTAGATCTTCAACATCAGTTTTGTTTTTATTTTATTTTTAAATAAAAGTATTTAACAGATATTTAAGATATAATTTATTTGACCCATAAATAATATTTAGGTATAGCAACGAGGTATGAGATGCCAAAATCATGCCTTATGACCAGTTGATGTTCAGGAAAAATACTGGAACTATTCATTCTTTGTTTATAATGGCTAGTCAGATACAGTGCTGATTTTGTTCACCTCTCCCGTAAACGACCCATAAATATTATTTATAAAAGCGTCGTCGGCACAAGATTTTGACCCGTACTTAATCGCTTGCGTGTGCGTCAATGCTAGTCATATTCCAGACCGTCGGCGTCGGCGGCGCCCGCGCACTGTTCAGACGGCTTATTCAACAATGACATTAATACCTCGGACGAATAAAAAAGGCGGACGGAATCTCGATAAACAAAGACTGAATCACTTATTTTTTTCCTAAACCCACTATAATTTCGAAAGCATTTTAACAAACCAGATTTATACTGTTATTTTATTTATCTACACTCGTATCGTAAAATTCGAATTATGAACTCGAAAGTAATGTCATAATGACATACTTTACGCACATGCACCTGTTATGAATTTAAAAAGTTTCATTACGATACAGTTTGCTGAACAAAACAATGCGGTAATTTAATTTTTTTTCCATAACCGCACACTTCAGCCTAACTAAGGAGTTTTTAATGCCACTTCGACCTAACCAAGGAGTTTTCAAACCTTTTTTTTAGCAGTCGTACAGTTTGGCACCAATGAGTACACAAAATTCAGGGTGGCGCCACTTGTCATACATTGAAAATTTTTATCGTTTAAAATCGCGTTTTTGGCAGAACTTTTGATTGTCATATTGCTTTTAATTATATTTAAGTGTTTACAGGCATATTTTTTGTATGATAAAACAGAGATTGACGGAATCCTGACAAGGATAGAAAATTAGTTCCGATTATAATGTTGTCGCCAGACAATATTTTATTATCTGTGTAGGCGCGCACCAGCGCGCGTGCGCGGCCGCGCGCCTGGCCTACTGGATATGGACATCGTTACTTGTAAATTTATTGTTATTGTTTACGTTATTATTATGGTTTTGTGTGTCGAAAGTTTTATTCTGGGCAAAAATATCTGACTACAGCAGTGATACTGAACTGAGGAAAATATGACCCCGCCTGAATTTCTGGATGCAGCAACGTAAATGACGAACAATCTTTTACCAGAGAAATCAAGAAAAACAACGACAATGTTAGTAAGATTTTGACTTTGGTATTTTATTTAAAATTGTATGAGTGTAGATAAAATAGTGTATGAAACTGACATAATTAGGTATTAAAACACTCGTGTGATACTATTAAAAACCTCGCCTACGGCTCGGTTTTTAAACTCACACTCGTGTTTTAATAACCCCTATTATGCAACAGTTTCATAAACTACTATTGTGGCACTGCAAGAATGACTACCATCACACTAATTTTTTTGCGTAATCGCGGCTTTTTGGCATACTATGGATGTGAATGGGTACGTCCCGGCCCGTACTTTTAAGCGATACATACTATGGATATTATGGATATCCATAGTATGTATACTATGGATGCTTCACTTATTGTTCAGCGAGATTCCGTCTGCCTTTTTTATTCGTCCGAGATTAATACGTACAATATCAGGGGTTATCTTTTGTTTAAATATACGCAGAAGAAACATTGCAATGCTATTTTTGTAGGATAACAGAATATTATCTCCTAGCGTCAAATAATGGCCTGACATTATTACTATTAATATTTATTTCTTGTGATTTAATCAACTTTATATTATGAATGATGAAATATACAAGTTTAATTAAAGCTGTAAGAAATTCTGTTACACGAGTTTTTCAGCCTAATTGTATTTAAGTCTATCATGAACAATAGTTAACCGAGGAATTGCAATGCAACCGCGATTTTAGTTTGTAAGTTAGGGAAACTTTTCTGGCGGATGGAGACCCTAACGGGACCACACTAGTACGGATAGTACCTAGGTTAGGTACTGCATGCAAGAAGTTCAAAAAAAAAAAAAAAATTGTTAACCGACTACCGGAATTGCGATTTCAATGTCCATTGTATGCTTGCACCACGGAATGAATATTCCTGTAAGGCCAAAATGAAAGCTATTATCATTGAGAGTGCGTTACACAATTACCCTCTAGCAATTATCCCACTGGGCGTTGACATGTGAATCTGTTGGTCACCTTTTGTTTTATACATATTTCAATTATGCACCCTTTGTGACTGACCCCTTATGTCATGCTTCATAACAGTTGTTCCATCTATGCCAGAAGTGACAGTTCATTCCCAAAGTCGTTTATTTTCCTTCGGTCCATTTCTTAGACTGATATTGTTCTGGGTGTAGTAATAGTCGTTAGTAAATTAGAAGCTGCCTTATATGTTCCATAGGAAGGCTTCCAATAGATCCAACCCGGCCCGCACCTCAGACTTTTTGAATTCATGTGCGAATTCAGAATTGATTATCAGTTGCTTTAACCATATAAATAAACATCCCGACGGAAAACATCGTGAGAATCACCTGCACACCTGAGAGTGCTCTATGTTGTGAGTTGTATGTAGTTCGCCAACCCGCAGTAGGCTAGAGGCGGTAGACTAAGGCCTCAACCTTCTCATTCTGAGAAGAGGCGCGTGTGTAGCAGTGGGACAGTAATGAGTTGATTATGTTATGTATTATATAAATTATGATGAAAAGAAGAATGGAAACCAGTGATTTGAAGATAAAACTGTTAAACAACTAGATCAAGCGTGGATATTAGAATTTTAATCGCTGTAGTAACATTAGCTTTAATTATTTCACGGAAAATAATACCTACTCAATAGTACCTAACACTAAAATAACTGGGTTTTGTAGCGTAGTTTATTTTTCCTAAATACATTGTTACAATAACTCTCGTCGATTCTATGAGTATATGACGCTAGCTAGTTGTATAGAATAGACGAAGGTAATTCAAATAATGAAGCCAGAATAGACAGATATTATACTAATTATTTTACGTTTTAAATAAGCAGTTGTTTTAAAAAAAACATCAATACACTCTGATGTAGAAGTATACAAGTATATAAGAATACACTAAATGGATTGGAAGTAATCGAGTCTTCTAATGTGCAGTAAATTAAGGGCTAACTGAGCAATAGTAAATAGGGATTTTTTCATTTTTTATTTTTAGGAACTCCATCAAAGAATACACCTTACATGCATATTAATGGGTAGGTACATTCGTTTTAAATTCAATTCAATTCAATTCATTGTACGTGGGACACTCAGAAAGTTTTGCGAAACTAAAAAAAATTGTTCTATACGTACATATATTTTTATCAAATCTTTTCAAAGTACTTTCCACCAGCCTCTATACAAAGATTCATGCGCCTAAACCAGTTTTCAAAACACTTTTTCCAGTCCGCCGCAGACACCTCGTTTACAGCCTGCTCGAACGCAGCCAGCGCATCTTCCGGCGACGAAAATTGTATCCCTTTGAGCTGATTTTTTATTTTTGGGAATAAAAAGAAGTCACACGGTGCTAGATCAGGGCTGTAAGGAGGGTGACCCAGGAGTTTGACTGGCGTGCTGTCCAGGAAGTCCCTCGTTTTGAGTGCGGTGTGCGCAGGTGCATTGTCGTGGTGGAGCAGTAGCCCGCGGAGCCCTGTGTTTGGTCGCTTGTTGCTTATAACAGAGAAAACTTCTGGCAAACATTTGGTAGTATACCATTCGGCATTAATGCTTCTTTGATCCCGTAAGGGAATTGATACCAAGTGGCCATTCAAATTAAAAAAGCTAGCGATCAAAATCTTACCCCCGCTTCTAGATCGCTTCACTTTGGTAGGCGTTGGCTCATTTTGAAACACCCAAACAGTCGACTGGCGCTTGGTTTCTGGGTCGTATTGATAAATCCAGGACTCATCACCTGTAACGATGTCGTAAACACGCCGAGACGAGCCTGCTTCAAATTTGTTAAGCATATCACGGCACCATTCCACCCGGGCCTGCTTCTGAGCATCGGTGAGGTTGTGCGGCACCCAGCGTGATACTATCCTCCTCACGCGAAGATGGCTGTGTAGAATCTCGTGAACGCTTCCGGATCCAATCTTCAATATGTGTTGAATCTCCTGATATGTAATTCGCCTATTGTCTTGGATTAAATTTTTCACTGCTAGCACGTTTTCTTCGGTAACAGCCGTCAAAGGGCGACCGCTTCTTTCGTCATCCCCCAAAGTTGGTCGACCGCTCTTGAATTCGTTATACCAACGATACACGGTTGCCTTGGAAGGGCCTTCATCCATGAATGCCATTTGAAGTCTATCGAACGATTCATCCGGTTTCAGGCGACACTTGAAATCGTATAAAATCATAGCTCTAAAATGTTCCCGGCGCAGATCCATATTTCAGTGAGACACAATACTTTGAATTAACTCGCAAAAAATGTGGAGGGAAATTTTGAAATTGGAACTTACTTATTTTTACTTATAAATAATCATATTTTCGAAAAACATTATAACTGGCCAGTCTCCCATATATAAAAACTTTTTTTCGCAATACTTTCTGAGGGGCCTGGTATATTGTGATACATAGGCAGTTACAGTTGTTATAACAGAAAAAAGTGCTGCTATTACCTGCCATATTGGCGTACAATGCATTCAAGTTTACATGAAAAACACAGATATAGATTTTAAATTTTAGATTCAATAATTATAATTTGTCAGTAAGGTATAAAACAGATATAGATTTTAGAATTTAGATTCGATAATTATAATTTGTCAGTAAGGTATAAAAACAGATATAGATTTTAGAATTTAGATTCGATAATTATAATTTGTCAGAGAGGTAATCATTAATAGTATAATAACATTTCGTAAAAGTATTTTGTTAACATTATTTTTGAAAATATTGAAATTTGTTAATTCGAGAACTGAGTTTGGCAAATGGTTGTATAGAAGGGGAGCCATACAAAATATATTGTTATTAAGTAGTGCTGTTTTGTTTCTTGGATTTTTTTTTCTCAAAATATGCCTTTTCCTGCTTAATGTTTCAAATAAATCAATGTATTTTCTGGTAAATAAGAAAACTTCATAAATATAAATGCATGGAAGAGTAAGCAAATTAAATTTAGTAAAGTACGGAACGCAACTGTCGGTTTGGTTTAGTTTAGAGATGGATCTAATACATTTCTTTTGCGCTTTGAATATAGATTTCTTGTCTGTAGAGTTGCCCCAAAACATGACCCCATACCTCAAGAGGGGCGTGACATGACCATGATATGACATTAGAGCAGCTGGTATATTGACTGTTTTCGTTAACATGTAAAGCGCATATGAGTATTGATTTTGTGTACAAAGGTACACAATGAGTCTGCGTGTGCTTTCCAATTCAAGTTGAAGTCAATATCTAATCCTAAAAACCTTGTTTCATCTACTTGTGTTTCTTTAATTATAGGAGAAAACTAGGTTTAAAAAAAAAAACTATACAAACAAAAAAAAATAACGCTGCATTAAAATACGAAAAAAATAACGAATTTAGAGGAAAAAAAAGACTACGAGTAACACAAAACACATTGTACAAATCGAAAAGAATCAGATAGGTACTTAAATAACAGAAAAAGTACTTACATAAATAATCAAACTAAAATTGGAAATTAAAAATAACATTTTTATAATCGAGAACATTTAATCGGGTGGAAATGAGACGTCTGAATTTTCCAAATGGGTTTCCGAAGATATCTATGTCTCCCGCGCCACCGGATATGGCATTATATTGATAGGCCATCCTAACAATTGGTGAATGTTTACTTATATTTGTTCGGTGCCGAGGAGGTTTCAGTAATTTAAGTAAGCAGGGATAACACGGGATTGTGTGCGGCCGTTAATGAATATTTTGTTTAATAGCTCAGGACAGTAACAATATTCGGTCAGAGATATGTGTAATATGGTGTGCTTGATGTAGCTTGAATTAAGTCCTTGAGTTCCAAGAACGCCAGTGGAATTGGTTTCCGTGTGTCAGGTATCAGGTAACTCCTAAACGGCATCCTGGAGCTATTCAGCTACCAACTCGGAAACTTACTAATGCCAAAGCCAATGTAATTTTGCCTTTTTTCTTATAAATTCTTTATTGGCACTTAAAATGGTTTAACAAAAATGAGACTTTAAGTAGGTAGGTACATAGTTTATTTATTTATTTATTAGCTTTATTTTATCCCTTACAAGTTAGCAAGTAGTTCTTATCTACTATTTTGTGGTGTGTACTTATTTATTTGTTAGTAATGTTAGTTTTTATTTAATTTTTCCTTAAATTAGGTTAGTATTTTTAGGTGTATCCGTGTAAGGGCTGCCTTTTGCGGTAAAAGCCTCCTCCAAACCGTGCCAGGTGGCTCTATCTTGTGCCCGTCTGGGCCATAGCTATTCAGCTACCAACTCGGAAACTTACTAATGCCAAAAGCCAATGTAATTTTGCCTTTTTAGGGTTCCAAAGTCCTACAAGGAACCCTTATAGTTTCGTCATGTCCGTCCGTCTGTCCGTCTGTCCGTCTGTCCGTCTGTCCTAATCCTTTACAGCTTAATAACTTCTACAGTTATAAACATAAGTAAATGAAATTTTGTTAAAAAATAGTCTACATATAGATCTCAATTTTAAAAGAATAAAAGAATCGTTTTTCCGTATTTTAGGGGTGGCATCCATACATGTGAAATGGAGAAAAAAAAATTTTTTTCGCTGCACCCCCTCGTGTGGGATATCATTGAATAGGTCTACTAAAATGAAGGTAATGTTTGATACACCACTTTTTTATCAGGTGTACCATCTGCGAAATATAGCCCGCCAAAGTGGCTTGCAATGTGTGGCCTGCCATTTCTAAACTATGCAATGTAGAAACTTATAATCTTCCACATTGATAGACCTTTGTGAAAACTCTCTTTTAAAATTATTTCGAGTATAATGTGATTATAATTTTTTGAGTTATAGAGAGAAAACTGAAAAATACTTAAAACGTCCTAGTTCAAAGGTCATTGACCTTAGAGAAAAATTATCATAGCAAATAATGCTCCTTTAGCTACTTTCTATTTGAAAAAATCACAAAAAGTAACTTTGATATGACAAACGTCTTAAATTTGGCTTCTTGAATTTAACCCTAGATGGCGCTACTAACAACACGCTCTGAGTCGCGAATGCTGCCGATTATTGCAAAAACTAAAATAGCCATGATTAATATTCGATTTGATTCGTTTGTAATTACACCTACTTAAGGAACCCTATAATACTGAGCATGGCCCGACATGCTCTTGGCCGGTTTTTTTTATAAATTCTTTATTGGCACTTAAAATGGTTTAACAAAAATGAGACTTTAAGTAGGTAGGTACATAGTATCAAATCAAAATGTTTATTTCAGTAACTTATAAATATATTGCTTTACAATGTTAGGAGTCTTCCTTTAAGCAACAATATGCTTGTGTTAGAAGAAACCGATCTTCCGTTGATTTATCTTCTAATACCTATAATATAAGGCACTGAAGTTTTAATTAGATACCTATACAGCCTTAGAAGAAGGCTGTCTTCTGGCATGATAAAATAAAACATAAGAGAAAAGAAAATTATTAAGATTGTGCGAAGTGTGTGTTTGTGTGTGTGTATTTTTGTATTTATTTATCTGTATGTGTGTAGTGAGTGGGATGAGTTGGGATGAGTTGGGATGTCTTATATGCCTCAGGTGTCTGTGTGAATTTATGTGAATATCAAGTGAGATATGATCTACAAGTGTGGTTTTGGTTATTAGCCCTACGAGCTTATCTTGGGGTCGGAAGACGCTGTTCACAGTGTTTTGCACTAACCGTAATAATAATTAACCTGTACGTGTGTACGTACAGTTATTAAAGCATGCTTGTACTATGTTCTCAATTAATAGTAAAAGGGCATTATCAGTAATATTGTAACGTTGATGCCTGTACTAATGTAAAAACTGTATCACAGGCATCAGCGACTTCCACTTATGGGGTACAGGTACGAGTAAAGCACAATAAGTTTTATTTTGTGAAAAACTAAATTAATTGAATCGTTTTGATAATAACAATATTTGGATACAAAATTCAATTAATATATTAGCTAACTGCAAGAAGTGGATGTGAGATAGGGTGAAAGAGGATATGAGGTTGTATGTATGGTGTGTATGGGGGTGGGTGTGAGATAGTATTCATAATATTCTAATTGACCCCAATTCGAGGTCCGAGGTCTTGCGTTTATTTTGTTAGTTACTTTTACGAGTTTATTTCGGATATGGTTGTTTTCATCGCGTTCAGAAGATAAATTGGTAATGATTTTCACAATTTTAAAATTATAATCGTAGAGATGTGCAAGGAAGACAGCAAAGCAAAGCAGTCCGTGTTAATACATGCATAATTAAACCTTCCTTACGAAATTCTGTTGTAAGAACAAAGAAACATATTTATGAGACGGTGAAAGTGGAACAAATGTTAATTCCTTCTGTATGTAATTATACTGTCAATTTCTTTATGTAATAAGGCTGCACAAGATATATATAGATAATCTTTTATCCACTTGACTATAACGAGAAAATTATCACGGAAAATTATTTCTAGTAACAAATTAAACAAATTGTTTGTAGTAATTATATTATCATGGCTGTCATTAGAATGTTGAAATACAAAAATTCAACTCGCTGTATTTTTTCAACAAGCCACAAGAAAACTTAACGAGCGGTGTTATGACTTTTTATAATGTAATCAAATTAATACTCAGGTCCAAACAAAAAATGTAATCCATACGGACTTTTAATCCTTGCATATTATTTAGTTACTTGCACATAACGTAAGTAGTAAATATCGGGTCATCATCATCATCATCATCATTTCAGCCGAAAGACGTCCACTGCTGGACATAGGCCTCTCCCAAGCTTCGCCACAACGACCGGTCCTGCGCTTTCCGCATCCAGTGGATACCCGCGACATTCACCAGGTCGTCAGTCCACCTTGTGGGGTCCTACCCACACTGCGCCTTCCAGTACGCGGTCGCCACTCCAGAACTTTACTGCCCAATCGGCCATCCCTTCTACGAGCAATGTGCCCCGCCCAAATTCTTCGGGCTATGTCGGTTACTTTCGTTCTCCTGCGAGTCTCCTTATTTCTGATTCGATCACGCATGTACACTCCGAGCATAATCGGGTAAGTACCTATATATTGTAGTTAACGATAATCTAGTGCCTAAATGAAAACATAAAAATAATCTAGGGTTAGGAGAATAAGCAGCTGCGTCACATTTTTCTCTTAGCTGGTGTCGATTTATTATATATAGGTATGGTAACTGACAAATCTAGATACGAACTTTTCATGTATGGAAAAAGCATTCTGTAAGATTCCTTGTAAAGTCTCATTTCTATAGTAACAACATTCATACGAATTGTGAATAATAAATAGATACATAAGCACTAAAATTTGCCCTCGAAACCACACACGAGAGGACATATTAAAACATTCTAGATACTACTAAGCTATTAGCCAACCGTTTTTTGTGTATTTCTTTAGTCATGCAGAGACCTAAATAGCTTTTCGATTATAAGATTTTCTTCAAAGACTTAGCTAAGAAATCTAATTCTCAACTGGATAATGTTGTGCAGCCAGACCATCGTGCACTCTAAACAATTTCTGGCAACTAAACACTGCTGTTTTATGTCTATGGGGTATAAAAGGCGACAAAACAGTAATACAAACGCGTTCATTGGTTCAGTTATGTGTGCGGAAGTGTCTAATCAGCAGAATGCAGAGGTTGTCGGTGTCGGTGCGGGGAGCAAGCGGTCCAGCGGCCTACTGCGCGACACGCGGGCAGCAGGAAGTGACCGCACGCGGAAAGCGACGCGACGTGCCCGCCAGCGATCGACATTCGTATTTCGAACAGTGGCCAGCATAAACTGGCAAGTGGCGAAATAGGGAACTAATTTTAATGTTCTGAATTTAACACGCTGTTAACATTTTACGTTACAACCAGCGCTGCCACGAACTGCAAAGATAAATTGGTTATGTTTACCAACGGACGATGCCTTCGCCACAAACCAACAAACATTATCGATCTGTCACCCGGTGACAAGTCGACAAAAGCTTATCTACATTATGACGACAATCCGCTCCCAAAAGAAGTCACGAAGCCAATACATTTAAAACCGTGCGCTACTTTTTAAGTCGCGGCTTTGACGTACGTAGGACCGGTTGAATCGAAATTAAAAGCGCCCATGTTCGGTACTATTCATGGTAGGCTATGATCAACGTCCATACGGCTGTATGGTCGTTGGCAATGATGGTACCTAAGCGACCCTGGGGAGGACAGCAGCACGTGGTGGTCGCGTGCTGCTGTTGGGGAAACCTTGTTGTTTCCCCGGGACGTGCCAAAAGCGTAGCACTGGAGGGGCACCGGCGCGTTCCACTGGAGTTCCCGGAGCTCGTCTATTCTGTGCAGAGGATGGCCACCATGTGGTTTTAGTCGGTAAGAGTCCGACATACCCCTCCGCCCTCCCCAGAAGGAGGGTATTCATGAGGATTTCCACTCGAAAACAAAAAAAAAACCGGCCAAGAGCATGTCGGGCCATGCTCAGTATTATAGGGTTCCTTAAGTAGGTGTAATTAATTACAAACAAATCAAATCGAATATTAATCATGGCTATTTTAGTTTTTGCAATAGACGGCACACTGAAAAAAATCGGGTCAATCAAGCATGACATTTTGCTTGATAGAAAAAATTATGAATGAAGCAATCAAAAACTTATAAAAATATATTAATCACGGTTTGTTGTCACAATAAAGTTAAAATGATCAACTCTTCTCTATCATTCACTTCATACAAGGAATAAAGATAGCATGATTAAGATAGTGTAAACATGGCACATCACAGATTTAATCAAGTCAGATGATCAATGTAAACACGCCCTTTGTTGTCGGTCGGAGTCGTCAGTGTTTCAGGTCTAGACTTGTTCATTCCGTTCGTTCGTGAGCCTAAGCATGGCACGCTTTTGTTACGCGGAGTAAATTATTTAGATTTCAAGTTATTGCACGGTTACACCCAAAAGCAAAACCCACTGATCGTTATTAACACACCAAGGTATCCTATGAACTCAGTGAATCGTGCTGTGAGTGAATCTCAGTAGCCGTCGTAGTGGTTTTATACTCCTGTTTGTGATGGAAGAAGTGTGCGTAATTCTCCAGGCTTGGAGGCTGCCCGAATTACGTGCCAATTTTATCAGTAAGTACCTAAACTACCCTTTTAGCAACGATGATAATATGTTGTTTTTCACACCAATTAATCGACGATTGTTTTGCAGAATATGAAAGCGCTTTCTGCGCTTACCGATGTCGATATCAAAGAGATGATTCCTCTGTTAAGGCCTAGAACCCTATTTCTACGCAGGTGGAAAATGTGGAAGTCGGATTTAGACGATAATATAAGACTTGAGCAGTATCAAGATATCTTTATAGTAGGTGTAAGTGTGTAGGTAGAAAAAATATTGATCTCTGTTTAGAAAGAAATAAAAACTTTTTATAATAACTTCTGTCATTATTATTTTTGAGAAATAGTCAGTGCTAGGTAAAAGCAATTTAGACATCTTAATTTATAATTCGTATCTAATGCTGATTAATCTAATTATACCACGTGTTATTGAAATAACTGAAAACCTCTAAAGGGTTCATTGTACTCATCAGTATGAACAACTTTTACTATGGGACCAAACGAGAAATAGCGAAAAAAAAAGCAGTTGATCTCTACATTTAGCCGATTCTTGTGAACACAAATGTAGGTAACATTTTTTATTTCGCGATTTCAGTGTTAGTCCCATAGTAAAAGTTGTTCAAACTGATGAGTACAATGAACCCTTTAGAGGTTTTCAGTTATTTCAATAACACGATTTATAAGAATAAATATCTTTCCTAATAGTCTCAATAAAAGTACTTTATAGCTTTAAACAAGATAACTGAATAACTTTACAATATTCATTATTACAAACAACTAAAATACTTGATAACCATTACCAAGTTCGTTAATAACACCAATTAACAGAAGTCATTGGCATGATAACCAAACTTGATTGTATTGACAATTACTTTGTTTGATTTTATCAAGACAACTTGTCTGTTACTTAATCAAGATAACTTTATTGCCATAATCATATTACTTTATGTGCTCGTATATAAACAAGTTCCTTGATTGCTGCAAACATTTTTTTTATTAATGTTATCAAGTTTTTTTTTCAGTGCAGCATTGGCGACTCAGAAAGTGTTGTTAGTAGCCGCTAGATGGCGCTGTACAGCGCCAAATTTAAGAAGTGTGTCATATCAACATAACACAAAGTTACTTTTTGTAAAAAAAATTAATAGAAAATAACTTAACGAGCATTCTTTGTTAAAATCATTTTTGTCCAAGGTCAATGACCTTTGAACTAGGACGTCTTAAGTATTTTTCAGTTTTCTTTCAATAAATAATTTTAAAAGAGAGTTTTTATAAAGATCTATCAACGTGGAAGATTACAAGTTTCTACGTTGCATATCTAGAAATGGCAGGGACACACACACATTGTAAGCCACTTTGGTGGGCTATATTTCGCAGATGGTACACCTGATAAAAAAGTGATGTATGAAACATTGCCTTCATTTTAGTAGACCTATTCAATGGTACCCCACACGAGGGGGTGCAGCGAAAAAAATATTTTCATCCCCATACGTAATCACAATTTTTTCATTCTTTTAAAATTAAGATCGATATGTAGACTATTTTTTAACAAAATTTCATTTACTTATGTTTATAACTGTAGAAGTTATTGAGCTGTAAAGGATTAGGACATACGGACAGACGGCACAAAATAGAGGAGCTCCGGGAACTCCATTAGGACCGCGCCGATGCCCCTCTAGTGCTACGCCTTTGGAACGTCCCAGGAAAACAATTGGCATAAGGCAGAGCACTGGTCGAGGGCTGTCGGAAGCAGCATGTACGGAACGGTCCACACAACGGAAAACCGCATAGCTTGGATACGCTTCGTATGTGGGCGCGATCCTCAGCAGTGAGGGAAAGACGAAGAAGGAAAACAATAGCCTCTACTGTAGAATCGGATACCTACCGGATATTCAATAAACATAGTAAGTTTACATTGTTACATTAAATAAATAAACTGTGGGCGTACGTCATTGCACCACTTAACCTTTCAGGGATCAACGGCATGGCACTGCAGGTATTTTCTTATTGCGTACAAACCATCACTGCCATTGGTAGATTTGGTTGGCATATCCTATTCACTCTTTACGTCAAGCCAATTATATTGATTAGCCCAAAATGCTGTCTCGGTTACACCAAAGTTCTCCTTGACGTTTTAATGAAAAAATCAATATCTATGTTACAGTCAGAACTCTTTCCCGGTCAAAAGTAGTTCTGTCTGATGAAATCTGAAATTACGTTCGAAAGTAATTTTATCTATTTAATTGCATCGGTCAAAAAAAAAATTACTCTAAGTATATAATCGACCTTGTTGTGATATAAGTCGAAATGTGTTAAACAGATTAAGCGCACTTTGACTGCTTGTGGTCAGACTCCGTCCTACCCCTAGAGTGATTTTTAGGGTTCCGTACCCAAAGGGTGCAAACGGGACCCTATTACTCTCGCTACGCTGTCCGTCCGTCCGTCCGTATGTCTGTCACAGGGCTGTATCTTTGTAACGGTAATAGATAACCAGTTGAAATTTTCACAGAAAATGTGTTACTATGAGGTGTATCACGACAAATACTAAAAACAAAAAAAAGTCTCAAACCAAACGGCAAACATGCATGTTTTTCAACGTTTTTGTTCCTGTTCTATCTTCAAAACGGTAATACATACCAGCGTCAAACTCTGTTTGATTATAGTGCATACTATCTAGTTTAGCAACAAATACTAAAAACAGGACAAACATTGACCTAAGTGGTGGTACCTACGCAAGAAATAGATGCAAAAATTCACATTTCGCGTACGTTCGTTGATGTCTTTTGATAAACCCTCGAAAATTAAATCAGTTTCTATGGGATATCAGGTCGATGGGTGGTACGGAACCCTTACTGCGTGAGTCCAACTCACACTTGGCCGGTTTTTTCAAAGTGTGGAGCCAGAAACTCGCGAACGAATTCCCGAGTATAATAAGGGGAGTAACAAAGCGAGTTTTCTGGCGGAGGAAACTCAGAAACACTTAGGGTCAAGGTCAATGACCCGGTGTTCACAAGTGGTTTTGACTAACGCTCTTGATCAAAACCAGTTTAGACCGATATTTTTCAGATAAAAATAGTTTTGGGCTGTTTTTAAAAAAGTCAAAAGTACTTTTGTCCAACCTCGTTAGTCAAAAGTACTTTTGACTGTTTTTTGCGGTTAAAAGTATTTCTGAACGGTTAAGAGTATTAACTGTAACATAACTTATTCATGTTTTGACATAATTTAATAACTGAAAATTTTGTATGCGGTGTTTCAAATTTTATTTTGTAGTATTGGATGGTGAAACGAGCTAAAGGCCTACCTGACGTTAATCGGTTACCTTTGTCCATAACAACTGCAATACCACCTAGGTTTTTACCTAAATAGTACCGAAAGTCGGGTCGCCAAACAGAGACGCGAAGATGAAAAGATGTGATGATTAGATGATGATTAATATAGATGGTTGCGTATACTTTATTACAAAACACTGATATTATTATGATATATCTAATTATTAATTATTATTTATTTATTTATTAACTTACATACAGCTACCATTATTATGTTATGAGAAGAGACCCGTGCCCAGGAGTGGGACAGTAATGGGCTGATGGTAATGATGATGTATGTATATAAGGTCATACGCATAATACGAATTCACACGTGTCAATTAACCTACTATTTAATATTATTTTATATCTTATGAAACGTGTCTGTGTGTTTATTTAAAACAAAAAGTAGCATAATGAAGCCAATTTGCTAGATATTAATAAATATTACTCATGTAATCGGAGTTTTTAACTGACTTCAAAAAAGGAGGAGGTTATGTATTCCGCGGGTTTTTTTTTTTTTTTTTCATGTATGTACACCTATTACTCCGAGATTTCTGGGCCGATTTGCGTGGTTGTTTTTTTATTTGGTAGAGGAACCCCGCGCGGTGGTCCCATATAAATTTTATTGACTTAGGTCGAGTAGTTTTTTAACCAGCTTCAATAAATCAGTTTATTTTAGCTTCGCCTACCTAGATGATCTACTAATAGTTTAGTTTTTCTGTGAATTATCAACTAAAAAGTATGAAATAAAAACTTTTTAACAAAAAATAAAACCGACTTCAAAAACCTTAACTAAAAAGTAAAAAATAATCCTTGTATGTATTTCAAAATCTTAACATAAACCAAAATTTTGAAGGCGGCGCGTGATTTTCATGTATGTTCGCATAAACTGTTTATTACTATAAATAAGCGCTCGACAGTACACTATATTTACATGACGCAAAGGGACAGTCACGCGCCGCCTTCAAAATTTTGGTTTATTTTAAGATTTTGAAATACATACAAGGATTTTTTTTTTAGTTAAGGTTTTTGAAGTCGGTTTTATTTTTTGTTAAAAAGTTTTTTTCAAATATTAGGTACCAAATTGATTCATTAACTTTGCCTTAAAACATATGACAAAGCTAAAAAAATAAAGCTTAATTAAGCTTAGCTTTTTTTTTAGCTTACTCAGGAAAGAATTTAAAGCCAATGCACTTTTATCAACATTTTATATTCGGTGGCGATACAATTATGCCCTCGAATCAATTGGGCCAGTCAATACGATGCATTTCGAAATAACTTGATTATACAGGCTGATCAAAAATAAAGTGCTTTACATGAAATGTGCGGGACTAGGGTATCCATTTCAAAATGTGGCTTGCCTAGGGTGCTTAAAATATCTGATTATTAAAAACCGGCAAAGTGTGAGTCAAACTCACGCAGTAAGGGTTCCGTACCACCCATCGACCTGGTACCCCATAGAAACTGATTTAATTTACGAGAGCTAACCAAAAGACATCAACGATCGTACGCGAAATGTGAATTTTTGCATCTCTTTCTTACGTAGGTACCACCACATATGGCTATGTTCACCCTGTTTTTAGTATTTGTTGCTAAACTACATAGTATGCAATATAATCAGACTTAGTTTGACGCTGGTATGTGTTACCGTTTTGAAGATAGAGCAGGAACAAAAACGTTGAAAAAAATGCATGTTTTTCGAGGTTTCTTGTATGGGGACCCCCTTTGGTTTTAGACTTTTTTTTTTTTATTATTTGTCGTGATAGACACTATAGTAACACATATTCTGTGGAAATTTCAACTGGTTATCTATTACCGTTACAAAGATACAGCCCTGTGACAGACAGACAGACGGACGGACGGACAGCGTAGCGAGAGTTATAGGGTCCCGTTAGCACCCTTTGGGTACGGAACCTTAAAAAAGACCTACCTCATTTAAAATCTGACACACAGCAGTAATGATTAAATCTTATTTAATAAATCATTACAGTATCCCTGTAACTAAAAAGAGTGGTGAAAGACGACTTAATTTTTTTCAGAAGATATTTTTTCTAACAAAGTTCAAAGATACCTGTCTCAGATAAATGCCAGCCGCACGCAAATGCGTGTCATATTATGGTTGGTAACCCTATGCGGGACCGACTTTATTGCATATGCATTGTTTACCAGCAGAGTGCAAACAGAAATGCAAATATTAAAATGGCGTAAATATTTCAATCGCGTTTGCTTCGAATTAATGTGGAGCCTGTGGGCGGCGTCGACGTAGACCTTGAAGTTGATAAAGTCCTCGACTCGACCGAGATTACCTCACACAGTGAACAACGACATACTAAATATGTACTACAAATGATCGTTTGTCCTCCGACTAAACTGGTCGATAAGCTTATTTAAAAAAACCGCTTTGATTCGGGCGTGCCTAGTAGTGTGAATAAGGAATAATAAGATTTGAATTAGCATATTTAGCACTCGTCAAGTAATTGTTGTGTTGAGTATTGTTATATTGATACATAAATATACTCACTACATATAATATTGTTTATATGTATATATTGTCTTTTGTATCGTTTAACATTTTTGCACCAGCCTCGTCATCTCTGATCTCTGCATCACCTTAAGGTTGACTGGGTAGGAATATCTAAGGCCTAGACTAGGCCCGCCTATGTATATAATTATGTTGCATGAAATATGAAATACATTAACTTTTTCATGGTTACAATTAATTTGGAAAATATAGGTTTAGCTCTAATAATAATAACAGTTTCTGTAGCAATAACTGGGAGGCCCAGACGTGGACAGGAACCCGTACGTAATTATCATCATCCTCCTCGCCTTTTCCCAATTATATTGGGGTCGGCTTCCAGTCTAGCCAGATGCGGCTGAACATCAGTATTTTACACGGAGCGACTGCCATCAGACCCATACGTATGTGTTGACGAATTGTAAAATATTAGAAATGTGGCAAATTGACAAGCTAAGGTGCGGCTATAGCTATTATGTACACTTTATAACGTGTCTGTGTGAGTGAGAATGTAGCGTAGTTTACTACTCATGTGGAACTTTTAATACATGAAAACCTAATAGGGTCACGTAGACGAGAACTCATATTTCACGGGACATCAGCATTCAAAATCTGGATTCAAGATCACACACACACACTTTGTCATTAGGCTAAGTTCGGACAGTAGACATGATTTATCATCTGAGAACCCTTCGATATTTATCGAAGCTACTGTTAGGGCCGTTTTTAAAAGATGTTCACTCATTTTTGAGTTAAACTCGCCTTTGTACATGTAATTACTATTTATAAGTTTTACTGTATTTTTTTCTGGTGTACAATAAAGAATAAGAAATAAGAAAATGTTCATGTTAGCCCTTTTGTGGGCGTTGGGTATGTTGGAGAACCATTGTGGTGAGAAGATTGGCCAGCTAGACTCTGCGTTACCGAGTGCTAGCCGTCAGGGTGCGCCGGACGTAATCGATATAGGTATGCAGGCTGGACTTCACTCGGGGAGGCTCTTCTCTTGCATCTCTCTTCTTTAATTTAAGATTAAAATAAGGGACAAGGACAACCCATTTTAAATACATTTTTCATAGAAAGGAACACAGTCTCAAACAACCAAAAATGTGACAAAATCGACAAACTCAAACCAAACACACAACAACTCTGACACATCTCTAATAAACAAAAAAATAATACAATGTAATTATTGTCCCGTATTGGTTTTAGCCCAATGAAAAGCCAAATTCTTCGCTGATAAACGGGAAGTCCCGTGAAATACGGGACATCTGGTCTCCCTAATACAGTGGTTACACTGTCAATTACATTACAGGATATTATGCTTAAAGATTGAATATTGACTCATTCGATTTACGTACGTATGCATGACTATATTCATCAAAACAGGCCCTAGCGTCACCTACCTACCTATTACATTTTTCCTCGTTAGTGATCATAATGTAAAAACCACACTAAAATATTCCAGGAGTTCCTGTAACTAAAAAAGACGGAGACGAAATTCAGAGAACCAGGATTTTTCTCTTTTCTGAGAACTTGGCCCTACTAAGTACACCGTACGTCATACGAGTGTAATGTTTCATGTGTGAAGACTACATAAAAAAATCTATTAAAACCACAAGGCTAAACTCACTTAACGGCATAACATAAAACACATGTATTCTACAGTTACTACTCGCTAAAAAACATAAGAATTGTATAAAAGGCTCTGTTTGTGCTTAGATGATTGCTTAAACATAAGATAATGTAGGCTATTAACTTAATTGAATAGATTAGAAACCATTCAATGGAACTAAAACGAGGCAAAACGAAGAATAAAGAAGTTGTGACGACAATGCTTACTTTGTCTTTGGTTGATAGGCGTCTAAGGTCAAGGAGCTTTTGGTACTGGCGGAGAGCCCGCATGTAGAGCCGGACCGGGAACTCGGCCGGCAGGGACACGGACTCGGACGCCGTCCGGGATGCCACCCCCGCTCCGCTCATCGCAATCCAACACACAACAACACTGTTCTTTATTCATAAACACCAAAAGCCGTCATAGACACGAGCGCCACTTGCGCGTCCGAAGTGAACGTTGGTTCCATGCAACACTGACGTATCGCGCGCCCCGCGCATGCGTATCAAACATGCTACGCTTGCAAAAAAGAAACTACGAGTTCTCCACGCTCGAGTGACTTTCCCTGCTCCACGCCGACTGCTGGCCACGGACGTGACCCGGTTTTACCATCACTACGGTATTTGAACTTCAGAACTAAGATTACGCAAGTCTCTTCCTGAAGAAAACCAAAGAAAGGAACAAAGTCTTCCCCTGAGATGTTTTTGTCTGGGTTTTCGTTTGATTTAAAATTTATTGGTACCGAATTATTAACAAGACAATAGGCACCTAAACCTAATCTTTGAAGTCATCCCATTAAATGAAAGCCGATTATAAACGATTTATAGCGCTATTTTTATACACCAGAAGTTAAGATTAATATAATTATGATTTATTGACATCTCACACAGGAAACTTTTCCAAGAGATTGCTTATTAAAATAATTACTAAAGAAAAAAATACATCTGAAAATATTGCTATAAGTAACTTAATCTTTGAACATGGGTAGTCTCAACTTTATCCATGTATGTTCTACGAAATAATCCTGTAAGCTTGTAATTGAAAATTTACATATAATTCTGGAAACAGCTTAGCTATTTTATCACTGTTCCTAAAGATGTCTTATCATGTAATCTGTTTTAGTAGCGGACCTTAATTATTTTATTAAAACGAAACTGTTACATAATTAATAACAACAATATGTACAGGAAATCGTACAGCTTTCCAAAGTTCGCTTCATGTGTCCTATCCCTATCTACTTAAATGTTTTCTTATCAAGTTGGGTAAATACGCGTCGAAGATTCGTCAATATTATACAATTGTTACCTATCAGTAAAAACATAATGTATAAACGTTCAATATGTCGCCATTTTTAGCATTCCGTACCCGAAGGGTGCCAAACGGGACCCTATTACTCTCGCTACGCTGTCCGTCCGTCCGTCTGTCTGTCACAGGGCTGTATCTTTGAACGGTAATAGGTAACCGGTTGAAATTTTCTCAGAATATGTTCCTATGAGGTGTATCACGAAAAATACTAAAAACAAAAAAAAGTCTAAAACCAAAGGGCTAAACTAAAGTCTAAAACCATACAAGAAACCTCAATAAACATGCATTTTTTTCAACGTTTTTGTTCCTGCTCTATCTTCAAAATGGTAATATATACCAGAGTCAAACTTGGTCAGACTATAGTGCATATTATGTAGTTTAGCAACAAATACTAAAAATAAGACAAACATAGACTGTCGGACTGCTGATCACGAGGTCGTGGGTTCGATTCCCACAGG
The DNA here is from genome assembly GCA_949699075.1 of Asteroscopus sphinx. NCBI lineage: Eukaryota > Metazoa > Arthropoda > Insecta > Lepidoptera > Noctuidae > Asteroscopus > Asteroscopus sphinx. Next base: position 19,823,953 of record OX453005.1, read on the forward strand.
ACACAAATATTTATGTGATGAACATAAGTGTCTGTGTTGGTCTGGGTGTTTCTTATGTATTACAAGTATGTATTTACAAAAAAAAAGTATATTAGTATTATATCCATTGTCTAGTACCCATAGTACAAGCTCTGCTTAGTTTGGGACTAGATGGTGCTGTGTAAAAACGTCCAGAAGTATTTATTTATTTATTTATAGACATATGTGGTGGTACCTGCGTAAGAAAGACATGCAAAAATTCATATTTCGCGCACTGTGCGTCTTTTGATAAACTCTCATAAATTAAATCAGTTTTTATGGGGTATCGGGTCGTTGAGAGGTACAGAACTCTAACTGCGCGAGTCCGACTCGCACTTGGCCGGTTTTTAACTCAACCTTACCCACGCATCATCCGAACAAGGAACAAACTTGCAATTAATTTAAACTACCTGGTAATTTTGGTTTCCAAAAGTTTATTTAAAGATTTTTCGCATTTATTTTCTTTTTTCTCGCGTATTTATCATACTTGAAATAGCCCGAATAAAATAACAACTGTGGCAACAATAGCACAAAATAAAATATGTTATAGGTAATAATAATGATGCTCAAACATGTTTGTTTATCGAGAAGCAGACGAGAGACCATTGGTAATAGGGATGGTGTCACGCCAACAACACCGGATAATTGAATTGATTATGTATTATAACAGGAAAGAACTATGACGATACACTACATAAGTATATATATATGTTCTGTTTTTTCTCTCTTGTCTTATTTAGTAAACAATCTTAGCAAGTCTCTTTATTCAAATAACTACCTACTGATAAAATATAATTACTAGTTCTGCACATGTAATTAGGATAAAAAATGTTATTAAGTGTGTGAAATTGCTAACATAATGTCTTTTAATAATTATTATTGACGAATTCCATTAAAAACACATGCCAAGATTGTTTACTAAATAAGACAAGTCAGAAAAAACTGAGATTACCTACGTACATTTACATAACTTGTATACCTTGGGACTGTGGGAACAATCGTTCTTTTTATGTCGACTACGTATCTCTTGAAGTCTTAGGGTCAAAATTAATATCCAATCTATCCACGATTTACCCTACTAGAGATAGGAATTTGACATATTTTGTATAGAGCTTATGTCAAATTTCTATCTCTAGTAGGGCAAATCGTGGATAGATTGGATATTAATTTTGGCCGTTAACGTACCGCTACGTATCGCTTGCCGTCGACAGTAGATTCCGATAAAAAATTATAAAATGATAAATGTTTTTCGATATGTAGGTACTTGTATAAGGTACAAATGTATAATCTAACCCAGAGGCTTTCAAACTTACAGCTTCACGTACCCTTCGTAAATTTTCCAGCACACTGTCCTGTTCACTGCGAACCCCTGAATAAGAAGGGAAACCCGAATTATAGAAAAACAAGTTTTTCTATAGAAAATTGGGTCAACTGTAAATTTTAGGAGCAATTTTGGTCAGCCACCATAACGTAAATCATGACGCGTATCCCTACCCCCTCGCCCTTACGAGCAACAAACTGACATACAACTAGGGATACACGTACCCCATTAGAGAAACATTGTTCTAAACAAATGTAGTCGTTGCAGAACACCTTTTTTCTGTGAAAATTGCTGTAAAATTGAATCCGAATGGAAGACTTTACTTTGCATTACTGCTAATTGCTTTAATTCATAAATAATGATAAAAAAATTACAAATTATACATTTTATGTTTCCTTTGAATTATTCAATGTTCTATATTTTAATAACCAAAGATTTTAAAGTACGTACTCAATGTTTTTTTGCAAACCTTCCAGTGCCAGCGGCTGACAACGCATTTTCTTTTATTCAATTAAAATGTTATAATGTACCTATGTATTTTTAGATACCTACACTTGACTCATGCTAAGTAACAAAACAGGTAGGTGTTGCAACCGGAACTCTTGCTAAGATATAAAAATAACTCATAAAAATTGAAGGCAGAATAAGTGCCATCTTTATTTATAAAATTATAATTTATTTTTTAACACTTGTTGGTGGAATGTACTTCACATAATTAAAAACTGCTTCTAAACACTTTCTTCTAATGCCACCAAATCATAGACTTATATATTACTTTGCACCAAATTCAATAAGTGTCATCTCCAGTGAACGTAAATGCGTTTTAGGATTCTAGTGAATCCCCAGCCGTAGTTTGTCGTTATCTACGTTCGGATATGCGTACCGCACATGGTTTTTTTTTCTGATTAGATATTTTTTTCAGTCCTGCAAATCCCGCCGGTTCCCTCATATGTAGTCCCGTATCACTGATCCCGCAAAATTCATGCGTGATTGGATTCCCTATCCACTACGGAACGAAAGCTCATCATCTTCGATCAACAATTCGTAGGTACTATTCGTACAATTGTTCATCCACTCTATCATACACTTTACTTCCGAGATTTACATCAATGAAATACATCAAATGGCTAGGGGGGACTGGATGCGGAAGGCAGAGGACCGAGCGTTGTGGCGCAACTTGGGAGAGGCCTATGTCCAGCAGTGGACTGCGATAGGCTGAGTTGATTGATTGATTGAAATACATCAAATTGGTTATAATAATAACATGTTATGTAATAATCAAAGCTTCGTCTCTTTCTTTCTCCTATCCTTTTTCCCAATTATGTTGGAGTCACAGCTTCTAGTCTAACTAGATGCGGCTGAACATCAGTATTTTACACGAAGTGACTTTCATCAGACCTCTGCAACCCAATTACCCGCGGCAGTTACCAGTTACAGAGTAATATCGACATCCTAAGGTTAGACCGGTTATCAGACTTTCGGGCTTCGATTACCAGTAATGACTGCTGTAGATATTTGTATGGCAACCGGTACCAACAGCATAACATGCTCTCCGAATCAGAGATCTATCTCTACGATCTAGTAATAATATCATCATCATCATCATTGCGGCCTTATAATACCCATTTTTGGGTGTAGGCCTCCTCCAAATTCCTCCACTCATTGCGGTCTTGAGCCCTTGACATCCAATCTAGGCATGTGTGTTGTCGGATGTCATCCACCCAACGTTTGGGTGGCCGTCCCCGCGGTCTAGTGTGCTGTCGTGGTCGCCACTCCAGCAGTCTCCGCGTCCATCGTTCCTTGTCCATTCGAGCAATGTGTCCCGCCCATCTCCATTTACTACGACTCTTACGGAACGATCTGCAGAAAAGGTACGAGTAGCGCAAAGAGGAATGGAGCGAGCAATGCTCGGAATCACCTTACGTGACCGTAAGACGAATAAGTGGATACGCTCCAAGACGAAAGTCAAAGACGTAGTGTCCATAATAGCTAGGCGTAAATGGAGTTATAATATACATAGAAAGAATATTGATGCATAATCTGAATATATTGACCGCGTTTTCCAAGTTATTTAAACTGAATTATACCATGGATGGTGTGCCTCTGTCATTGACAAACGTAAATGTAAAGATAGGTAATTGAAGTAAACGTAAGAGATTTTGATTTATGCTACAAACATGACATAGACTATTAGGTTTGTTATAATAATACTGATTGAATGAATGGTTTGGTACCATTGAACCTTTGGTTCAGTTATGGAGTGTCAGAGTTTGTCGAAAATTAAGTTAATGTCTCAAGCAAAGTAGGGCTTGTGGGCAAAGTAAGGGCAGTTGACGGTACAGGACAATTTTATTTTTGATCAAAGATAAGACCAAGATAATTCAGAACCAGAAATTACAACAGTGTTTCGACTGTTTTGAGCGATAGATCAGATCCAGTGTTTAACTAAACTGCTTATTTGTCTATCACTAAACACTTTTTTGTATATATGCTATTGAAGTTTGAATAGTTATTATTAAATAATGAAACATTTGAATGAACATTTGAACATTTTTTTTCAGTGTACCTACAAGTACATAGCAAAATAAAAATGTAATCTTTATTTAAAGGGTGGAGACCTGGTGTCCTGAAATACAGGCCTAGAGCTTAGTTTAGGCACCAGTCTCCCACAGTATTTTTAACTTTTATGACTTACTCTGATACCATGTAAAACTAATGTAATAACTAATATTGTGGCGAGAAATAAATCATTCATTCATTCAATTGAATAATTGATTATTGATTTCAGAATTCAATAGATTTTTTCCTCTGCTTTGAGAATAATAACATTAATTACAGTTCATCATCATCATCATCATCATTTCAGCCGACAATAATTACAGTTATGTTATGTTAATTGACGGCCTACGTGATATTTTGTACATGGTAGGTGTAACAACAGATAGCAATGTTTGTTTTTCTTTAATGTAAACAACAATTTATACGAAGAAGCTTTATCAATCAGCTGTTCTTTATTTATTTATTCACTAACTATGTTATTTAACATGTTATAGGAAGTTCATTAGTAATCATTTACTAATTAAATTAAATAATATCGCCATTAAAAGTCCTCTCACCAATAAGAACCCTTCTATGTAAGTAGAAACAAGCCGACCCTACCAATATCGATAAGGCCCGTAATGGCCACAAGATAAAATAAACGTTACCTCCTCACTGATAAAATTTCAATTTCTAGTTATGTTAAAATTGATAAAACACAAAATAGCGGAAACAATTAAAACACTGTTTACTTACTTGAGACCAAAACTCCTTCGTCAACATAACCTCTCTTCACAGTAAACGTGCACAAATTATACGAAAACACAAGAAAAATTAGTATTGGTAACACTCGGTACGATTAACGTCACTATTGTATTTAATATTTTAATGTATTCACGAGTAGATAAGCAATATTTGATTCATTTTGGGGATTAGTGTGGTGTTTGCAGCGCGTCTATGGTACGCATGCACTCTGGAACACCCCCCAGCACGTCCCGTCCCCCGCCGCTTCTCAGAAGCATCCCGATCTCCCGTAACGGTTATTCTTATTATAACCTACTAATAAACCCAGAGTCACGAACATTTGGCGGGGTAAATTTTTTATAGCTCTATGTAATTATTTAATTTGAGGTGTCTTGTGTAGTGTTCTTGGCAAAAGTAATACGAGTTCCTAACACGGTTATCGGTAATCAGTATCTAAAACCTACTATAATTCGTTTCTTTGTATTTTTTATTATAATTTGTCTGTGTGTGCATAAATTCAATAATGAAATAAAACAAATCAATTGTTGAGGTACGTCATCACCATCATCAGCCGAGAGACGTCCACTGTTCGACATAGGCCTCCCCCAAGCACCACAAGGACTAATCCTGCGCTTCCCGCATCCAGTGGATTCCCGCAACCTTCACCAGGTCGTCGGTCCACTTTGTGGGGGGGCTACCCACGCTGCGCCTCAGTACGCGGTTAACGTGGTCACCACTCCAGAAATTTCGGACCCATCGGCCATCCGTTCTGCGAGCAATGTGCCCCACCCGCACTGCCACATAAGTTTGGCAATTCTTTGGAAAATTAGTGTATTTTTCATTTTCTGTATTTTATGTAATAAATACAATTCTATTGTATTCTTCTAGTATTAAAACGTTAAAATCACTGAACTCTGCGTGCAACATTTTATTCCGAAATAAAAATGTAACATTATATAAAAAAAAACTATTAATTATTCATTCATAAGAGTCAATACTTTAACAAAACCCTTATTGTCAATACAAGTAGGTAAGTAACTGTAAAACAAACTAAAATTTAAATACTTAGTTGGTCATACGTAAATGAGAGTCCGTTATCATCTCTAATGAGTTTTTTTTTACTTTCATCCAGTATATATTTACATGCAGTTGGATTAGGTCATGGTTACTGGCTGACGTCAAAACATAACGGTAATTAAGAGAAAGTTATCATTAGATAAACAGTAAACTTTGAAAGTAAAAGTAATTAAAGGTAAATGCATTTAACCTATTAGGAGTTAAATCTACTTAATGAGTGTTAAGTACACTGACAAGTAGTTACTTGTGATAACAAAAATGTCTGAGTAACTATTAACTCTATTGGTTAGCTCTAATATTCAAACTTTGGCTCGTGGATGGAATTATCTCGGCGGCGCCTATGTCAAACAAGGAATGTTTTCGTCTACCTATTGAGTATAAAAAATAAGTGGTATTATTATTGATTTTATTATTATTGATTTTATTATTATTATTAACATTGTAACGATTTATTGGCAGCATCTCCGTCTGACCGGACCTTAAACATGCTCCATTATGCTCTAATCAAATGAAATAGTATTTTAATTTATATTCATTGTTGATAAAATGTATGCTAAACTTGTCCGATATTGTAATAAGTAATAACTCATAAAAATATTTATTTGTTGATAGCGTCATAGAGCTATTTGCGTTTAATGAGATTTTATATGGATGACCACCCAGTTGGTGCCATTGTCTGTGCTGCGACCGACATCCTTTTATTAAGAAAAGTCTGTGTGGCTTCGGAATCGTAACTTGTAAGTATGAAGCCTAGGTCATCATCTATTGCATCTAGCTATGCAAGCTACGATGAATGATGAAATCATAAGTAGGTTATTTTTATTCTTTTCTACGTATGGCGCTGGCGCTCAGTGGTTATAAAAATATTAACAGACGTTTATTAAAAAACCGGCAAAGTGTGAGTCGGACTCACGCAGTAAGGGTTCCGTACCACCCATCAACCTGATACCCCATAGAAACTGATTTAATTTACGAGAGTCAATCAAAAGATATCAACGAGATTATGCGAAATGTGAATTTTTGCACCTCTTTCTTACGTAGGTACCACCACATATGTCTATGTTTGCTCTGTTTTTAGTATTTGCTGTTAAACTACATAGTATGCACTATATAATCAGACCAAGTTTGACGCTGGTATGTATTACCGTTTTGAAGATAGAGCAGAAAGAAAAACGTTGAAAAAATGCATGTTTTTCGAGGTTTCTTGTATGGTTTGGTTTTAGACTTTTATTTTTAGTTTTATTTTTAGTATTTGTCGTGATAGACAACATAACACATATTCTGTGAAAATTTCAACTAGTTATCTATTACCGTTACAAAGATACAGCCGTGTAACAGAAAGACGGACGGACGGACGGATGGACGGACGGACAACGTAGCTAGAGTAATAGGGTTCCGTTAGCACCCTTTGGGTACGGAACCCTAAAAAGGTACATATCGTTAGACTACTCTTCGAATGTTTCATCTTTATTCAATTTTCATCTCGAATGTTCTTTATTCAAAATTCTGAGTTTCGCTGTGCGTGCGTTAATAGAATAAAATAGAATCTTTATTGGTGTCATTTTGGGTACAGAAGATCTGGTATGTACACATACATATTTTATAATCCACAAAATCTGCCAGTTGGCTTACACTCATGCATTGTTATTATTAAAATTTGAGACAATTATAATCAATGTCAAGTTTAAAATAATAATAAAGCAAATAAAGTAAATAAATAAATTAAATAAATATTTTTGGGACATTTTTACACGGCACCATCTAGTCCCAAACTAAAGCAGAGCTTGTGCTATGGGTAGTAGACAATGGATATAATACTTACATACTTTTTTTTTTTGTTAATACATCCTTATAATACATAAGAAACACCCAGACCAACACAAGCACTTATGTTCATCACACAAATATTTGTGTCTAGTGGGAATCGAACCACCAGACCTCTGTGGTCGTCGTCAAATTCAATCTCAAAGTTTACATAGATGCCATGTTTAGCGAATAATCACAATTGTCAAAAAATTTATATATAATGTCATCCCCGATCAATGTCAAACAATTTCTAAATAAATAAATTATAAAATATCACTTAGGAATTCATCAATTGTACAATAAGCTTTGGCAATCAATAGCGTCCGTAATTAACTTTTTCAAAACATTTTTACAATTTTTCAAAACTTTTTTTAAATTAGACAATTTATTAAATATTTTAGGAGCCATACAAAATATACTTTTGTGCATAAGGGTGGTATAATGTGAAAAAGAAAGTGTTAATTTTTGAAAATAAAAATGAATAAAGGTTATTTCATATGGTTTAAAAATTTTAAGTAGAGTTCCAAAAAATCTGTGGTTATTAATATATTAATAAACGTTTATTAACAATAAGCTATAACGATAAGATTTCTGTCTCGTACGGATTAGAGTGCGGGGTTAGACAAGGGGATCCCCCCTACGTCGAACGAACGTCACCAAAGCTGTTTAACCTCTATATAGCTCAACAGCAAGAAAATCGGTTGTTGCGTGGATAATGTCAGTGTTAACATCAGTTACGCTGACGATATGGTGCTGCTGAGCCCAACAACGGTTAGGGCGCTTAGAGAACTGGTCACATTTTGTGAGGGCTATGCTCAGGCTAGTTCTTGGTCTTTAAGGCCGACGGTGGTAAATGTCCAGAAGCCGTGCCCGTAATTACACTGAACGGTAATGAAATAAAACGGGTCTATCAGTTTAAGTACCTGGGGCATTATGTCGCCGACGACCTTAAAGACCAGGTGGATATAGAGAGGGAACGTAGGGCACTGGCAGTCCGATGTAACATGCTGGCATGCAGGTTTGCACGTTGTAGCAAGGAAGTTAAAATAACGCTTTTTAAAGCTTATTGTCAAGTCTTCTACACGTGCAGCCTGTGGACCAATTATACTCAGCGGACTATCAGCGCCCTGCGGGTCCAGTATAATAACGGTTTCAGGATGTTGATGGGGCTGCCCCGTTTCTGCAGTGCATCCGGTATGTTCACGCAGGCACACGTAGATGGCTTCCATGCCATCGTCCGGCAGAAATCGGCCTCGATGCTCTGCTGAGTGCGGGCCAGCTCCAACTCCATCCTGAAGACCATAGCAGGGAGGTACGACTCTCCTTTAATAAATGCTTTAATCCAGAGATACATCACGGGCAACGAGCTGGTTACTAAATATTAGTAGTATTAAGCTTTACTCACCATAGTTATAAGGTCTTTCTTTGTTTTACTAACCTATTAGGGATGATAACTTATCTGAAATAAAGATTATTTTATTCTATTTATTTATTTTATTTGTTAAATTTAGACGACGACGACGACTGCCTCGTTGGTCTAGTGGTTGCAAGCGTGACTGCTGAGCGTGAGGTCCTGGGTTGGATTCCCGGGTCGGGTAAAGTGTTATTGGGTTTTTTCATTAGGAAATTCTCAGTAGCAGCTCGGAGTCTGGATTTGTGCCCGGTTAATGGCAATAGGCTCGCCCCCTATTACATGGGACTTACAACATAACTGGCGAAATGTGGGTGTACTAAACACTATACACCTCTGCCCCCTCCCCTCCCCTGCTCCCCTTCGGGGAAATACAGGCGTGATGTTATGTTATGTTATGCTATGTTAAATTTAAAGGTTTTCATCGTTAGACTCTTCTTCAAATGTTTCATCTTTATTTCAACACGCGCGAGTTTTAAGAAAATGTTCTTTTTTTCTACTATAAAAATAATTTAGAGTTTTGCTGTGCACTCGTTAATATGAAAAGAATATGGTAACTTTTAAAATGAAAATAAATAAAGCTCATTTTACAAAGTCCAATTTTAGTAAGTAGATTTCCAAAAGACTGAAAAATTTGAATTTTACAAAGTCGCACAGGCGTAGGCGCGTAGCCATAGCTTTCACATGGGGGGGCCTGGCTCCGTTGCGCGCGTAGTATATGTGCGTGGAGGGCGGGGGACGTGTATACATACTCTGCCTCACAAATATCATCCGTTGCTATGTCAATGTCAATCAAGCGACGCGCTACGCATACTATACTATTTTGTGGCACGAATACAAGATGCAAGTATTCGGCGAATATTTGGGTTTCAGAGTAGACTAAGGGGTGCCGGACCACCTTTACCCCTCCCCGTAGAAACTCGAATGTAGAAACCTTATGATCAATAGATGAGTTCTTCTGAAATGCAACTATCCTACCTAATATTGTTTTATTGTGCTTCAACAAAACATTTCTCAAGTCGCTTTTCCATATAAATATCAAGGTTAAAGTTTGTCTTTCTGTAAATACGCACTAAACAAGCACTTGACCAGTTTTTATAATTTATCATATGCTCACGCTAAAATGTTGCGAAGGTTAAATTACTTGATCACATAGCATTTGAAAGATAAATAAAAAGGTAGGAGTAAACTGTTACATCCTCCGACCACGCACTGCAGACAATGTAGACCAACAACTTCTGGAAGGAATAAAGTAAATCGACATTATTATTCTCTTGGTTTAATATTAACACCTCTAGTGGGCTTTACACGATCAAGTGGATTACACCGCTGTTACCTGTTGCAACTTTAAGAACCATAAGTGTTGTGTTTCTAGTGTTTTACTTCCAATTATATTACCTAAGGTACATACGATACCATTATTATTACGATATCATTTAAGTGCACCGGTAACTACCCTTTGTCTCTTCCATGACATTCCAGTCCATTCAATGGTTGTCTGGAAGAGATCGCCGTGGAGCGATAAGACCGCCAGTTGTACACTAGCGCATAAGTAGTTATTTAAGAAATTAATATAATCTTGTTGTGCAATAAAGAGGATTTGTATTGTATTGTACCTACGCTTTCCACTACAGACATTTTCATTGGGTCCACTCAGGTTTGGCGCCAAGAGAATAATAATACCTACCGATTTACTTTTTCGGGTCTTGAATTTTTGGGAAATATTTAGGTTCCTAAATTGTAGGAACCTGAATAGTTTATTTGGTGGTGTGATTTTCGGTAAATAATAGCCACACTCTACTCTCCTGTGACTGTTCCAAAAATCTACAGCGGGATGAAAGATAGAGGATAGGCGAAAAGTCCTTTGCGAAAAATATACTAACATACTGAGATCACCAAACCATTAGCCAAGCATGGTGACTTCCTATTAGGTATTCCCTCGCAAATGGTATTTGCAACGGAAATTTCAAATACAGTATGTCCATCGGTATGTTTCATGGAAGGAACGTACCTTAAACATTGAAAATAGGGAATTTTATTTATTTATTTATGTACACACAACTAATTTTACTATAGATAACATACAGAACAAACACTTGAGCACAAAGGTACTGCTTATCTCTAAAATAATTTTTTCCAGCATACCTGCGACAGGAATGAAGGATAAAAGAAAGACGTAGATAGACGTTTTACTTAAAGAAGACTTCATTTTATTTTTAAAGAAGTAATACTGCATTCAAGGATTATTCAAAAGTGTCTTGCTTGAGCCGGGAATCTAAACTATAAGTGTGCCACAAAATATCATCCTACATTTTTATGCCACCAATCGATAGAGTCGATAATGAGGATTAAATCACTCCATCATACATTGTGTCCTAGACTGACGGAAGACCACGGAAACTAATATAGCTAGCTTAGGTACATTTTAATAAAATGATACCAAGTGGCAGCGTATTTTACTCAAAAAACACCTTATTTTATTTGTTGTTTGTCCATATTTCATGGACTTCCTTTAATTTCAGCCATAAAATACAGGTGCTCCTTTTTCGCGATTGTGTTAGTTCGATTACCAGCTCAAGCAAGAGATTTTTTAATAATATCTGAATGAAAGATTTCTGTTTTAAAAAAAAAAAAAAAATTAAGTCTCCTTTATGTAAAATTACGAACGAATTAAAATTAAGACTACAGCGAAAGACGGAACTGCGATAAGCCTCAACTTCGACGGGACTCGTCTGCGACAAGCAGGACTCATGTGTGACAGGATTTTTCCTCGACAAGGCTTATCTCCGATAGTCAGATGCCGCGGCTATAGCACAGACTGCTATACTAATAAATAAATGTATTTTTTATCAATTGTATAATTACAAAAAAAAAAACGAGGAAAAATTCTGTTGCACATGAGTCCTGCCTGTCCCAGATGAGTCCTGTTGAAGTTAAGGCTTGTCGCAGTTCGGTCATATCATAAGGTACACATACATAAAGTATATAGAATTCACATGTTTTGAGGTGTAAAACCTTAAGATGTTTTTACATCTTAACAATGTGAATGTTGCTTCATAGAGACATTAACCTACCGTGTAAACGAGTCAGAATTAATTAATTGAATGAGAAGCTTGTGAATTAAGCGCAATTCGAACCTAACACATCGTCAGTTGTTATATGAATTAATGTAACCGCCAAAAGGCGGCTTTACAGGAGAGGCAAAAAACTTAATTACAATTCACAAAAAGAGTTGTAACTTTTTGTGTAATTTTTAATGAAAATTTTCTCAAAATGTTGACATCTGTTATCTAAAACAAACCATATGAAGCCTACTATTATAGTTTCGAAGATAACATGGTGGTTACTTACCTTAGATTAGTGTTTAAGTTTTGTTTTTTTTTTAAATCGTGTTACATTATTTTTTGAAAAAAACTAGTAACAGCTATCTCACAGAATATACAACCTAGTTTAAAATGTATGGCGAAAAATGACTCTTACATTATTGATTTTGTTTCACGTTGGGTCAATACATTTTAAAGTTATACCAAGTCTGTCTTTACATTAACCCATACATTGCTCTGTTATAAAATGTATCATACATTACAAAAATGAGTTGAAATGAATAAAACTGTCTGATCAAGATATCGAGATTTTAAAGACACTTTAATTGATAGAGCGAAAAATTTGCATGTCATTTTGGCGGTTAATTAATTAATATGTAACATCCCCAATTATCGACACTTTAAGGGACGTTCACAAGTATTTTTTTAAATACATTGGTTTCGTATTGATTTTTTACGTACTTGTGGTTCACTATGTAACAGTTCAATGTTTATCAGATAATATTTAAGCGTATACCAAATTATAATTCTGTTCTTATTTCCTGAAGTTGGTTGTTTTTTTGTCAAACAATGGGGCACTGTCGGTAACTGGGGATTTTACTATACAACTGACGATTATTCTGTAGCGCTTAACGGCCAAAATTAATATCCAATACACGATTTACCCTACTGGAGATAGAAATTTGACATATTTTGTATAGAGCTTATGTCAAATTCCTATCTCTAGTAGGGCAAATCGTGGATAGATTGGATATTAATTTTTGCCGTAAAACAATTATTATTTACTGCATTATCTATGTTAGTTAGCCTTGGAATAACTACTCTAATGATGTTAGCACTGGTTAGCAGTGTACTGTTCACCCTGGTGAGAACTAGTGCTTGCTTGAGCAAAGATTGTGGATTACGCAAGTTGTTGCAAGTGTGTGAAGAGTACGCTGGTAGGCACGGCCTTGTATATAATGCCGCAAAAAGTCAATACATGGTCTTTCAGGTCGGCACCAAGTGCCCACAACATGTTCCACCTATTCGCTTGAATGGTGTTCCTTTGGAACGGGTGAACCAATTCAAGTACTTGGGGCACTGGGTAACAGCCGACCTTAGGGACCATGTAGACATCGAACGGGAGCGGAGGGCGCTGTCAAAGAGAGCTAATATGATAGCCCGTAGGTTTGCACGTTGTTCAAATCAAGTAAAGATTACGCTTTTTAAAGCCTTTTGCACCTCTCTATACACGTGCAACTTATGGGTTTCCTACACACAAGCTGCTTACAGTGCCCTCCGTGTCCAGTATAATAACGCGTTCAGGGCGGTATTGGGGCTGCCCCGCTTCTGCAGTGCCTCGGGCATGTTTGCGGAAGCGCGCACCGACTGTTTCCACACCACCATGCGCAAGCGGTGCGCGTCCTTGGTGCGCAGGGTGCGGGCCAGCTCCAATACTGTCCTGGCGATGATTGCTGGGCGACTGGACTGCCCTTACATCAGGCACTGCTGTAACAGACATGTTGCTGGTAGTGCCTGAATGTCAGTAAAATGAATGTGATTGTGAATGTTATTATTGTAATTATAAATATGTGTTTTGTGTCTATATTTTATGTAATTTTATGTCATATGGGTACATACCTGAAATAAATGCATTTTTTTTATTTTTATTTTTTTATTCGAACGTCTGTATGTCTGTCTGTCTGTATCTGTTATGTCTGTAGTTCGTCGGATAAATGTGTTTATGTGAAATTATAAAATAACTTTATAATCCATGATGTTCGTAGTTTTATTTATTTCTATTGTGTTCTCATATCGATGACTTTATGCCACGGAGAATCGCTTGGTCAAGGTTTTTCGCAAATGTCAGTGGCCAACCACAAAGCTTAAACTTTAGTGAATAGAATGACCGAATACCGTAAACCATACGTCGTAGTAAACTACAATTAACCATATTCGACTTTTTATCAAATTATCAGATATAAAATTTGGTAACAAATCCTTATTAGTCGTGTTTTCATGTTAAAGAAAAGCTGATTTGCATATTCTTACAAATAAGTGATGATAATTTGTTAGCGTGTTGGTTTCATTCGTTAGCGCATCGTGACGTAGAATAAATACTTTGTCGATTCGAATCGAACAATAGATATAAAGTAGGTAGGTATCCGAAAATATGAAGCAAGGTGATTGGAACTGTATCTACTGTACGTATAATTTGAGGTCTGAATGTGTGTAGATTGAGTCACGACTCTGACATTTAGCGCCATTGAACTATGTATATAGTTAGAATATCTTGCATGAGAACTTCTTAAGAATTCTTGAGAATGTATCTTTATTGATTGCAAGTTTTCTCTATTGATTTTTTGATTTTCAAATTTCTTTATTATGACATACAACAATACATAGTAATGACAATTAGATCTTATTCTGATAGGATCATACAAAGAAGTACGATGTTTTGTACAGGCTAAGACATCTTTATAAAACATTTAGACATATAAAACGTACCTGGTGTACAGTTAGTGCGAGGTTTAGACACATACGACACTATACAACGTGTATCAGAAATGCGTGGTCATATTTTAAGAGCTCATTCAGGGCATAGCATAGAACAACTTTTACTTTGGGACCAACAAACAACCAAAATATCAGCTGTTCCCTTCTAAATCATTGATGTCGCTCAAAAAAATGCAAGGATCAGCTGATATTTTTGTCGCGATTTCTGGGTGGGTCCCAGAATAAAAGTTGATCGATAGCATCCCCTGAATAAGCTCTTCAAATATGACCACGCATTTCTGATACACGTTGTATAATGCAGTTACGCATATAAAACAAATAATTTTTACATTATTGGTCAATGTAAACTTAGTTTGTTTACATAGGTACTAAGGAAGGAATACTAAAACTATAATGCTAGTTAATTTCGTTTGTTGATGGTGATAAAGTTTTTGATCTACCTGCATTTATACGAACTATTGGTAGTAGTCCGGCCATCGAGTCGTGTCACCTTTGTTATTCGTAAAGTAGCAAAAGTTTTCTCTATTAGTACACCTCCAACTGCCCGTTATATTTTCTTGTACATTTCAAGTCCATCCAATGGTTGTATGTAAGAAATTGCTTTTAGGGATAAGACCGCCAATAGTTTTATTTTTATGGTGTACAAACAATAAAGTATATCTGTTTATCTATCTTTTTAGGGTTCCGAAGTCCTACAAGGAACCCTTATAGTTTCGTCATGTCCGTCCGTCTGTCCGTCTGTCCGTCTGTCCGTCTGTCCGTTTGTCCGTCTGTCCGTCTGTCCGTCTGTCCGTCTGTCCGTCTGTCCTAATCCTTTACAGCTTAATAACTTCTACAGTTATAAACATAAGTAAATGAAATTTTGTTAAAAAATAGTCTACATATAGATCTCAATTTTAAAAGAATAAAAAATCGTTTTTGCGTATTTTAGGGGTGGCGTCCATACATGTGAAATGGAGAAAAAAAATTTTTTTTCGCTGCACCCCCTCGTGTGGGATATCATTGAATAGGTCTACTAAAATGAAGGTAATGTTTGATATACCACTTTTTTATCAGGTGTACCATCTGCGAAATATAGCCCGCCAAAGTGGCTTGCAATGTGTCCCCCCCCCCTGCCATTTCTAAACTATGCAACGTAGAAAGTTATAATCTTCCACATTGATAGACCTTTGTAAAAACTCTCTTTTAAAATTATTTCGAGTATAATGTGATTAATTAGAATAGCACCACCCTTATCTCTTCTCATGGGTGTCGTAAAAGGCGACTAAGGGATTCACCAGAGGATGGGCAGCAGCGTTCTCTGAGTATTTAACCAACCAACTGCGATCGCCAACCCGCCTGCCAAGCGTGGCGATTATGGCATATCCCCCCCTTAATTGGGGGAGGCCTATGTCCAGTAGTGGACGTCTTTCGGCTGTAATGATGATAATGTGATTATAATTTTTTGAGTTATAGAGAGAAAACTGAAAAATACTTAAAACGTCCTAGTTCAAAGGTCATTGACCTTAGAGAAAAATTATCATAGCAAATAATGCTCCTTTAGCTACTTTCTATTTGAAAAAATCACAAAAAGTAACTTTAAAATGACAAACGTCTTAAATTTGGCTTCTTGAATTTATCGCTAGATGGCGCTACTAACAACACGCTCTGAGTCGCGAATGCTGCCGATTATTGCAAAAACTAAAATAGCCATGATTAATATTCGATTTGATTCGTTTGTAATTACACCTACTTAAGGAACCCTATAATACTGAGCATGGCCCGACATGCTCTTGGCCGGTTTTTTTCTTTTAAAACATTTCGCCGTACCTACTAGAATTTTTCCTGTACCTATCATGGGATATGCGGATGCATTTACAAACACAAATCTCACATGCCGACACCCAGACCCGGAACAACTAAGGTTTGTGTGGATCACACAAATATTTGGCAGGGATCAAACCCGCGACAACCGTAAAAAAAACGTGAGGCTTTCCATCTTCATGTCAACAAAAAATGTAAACAGTTGAAATTTAATACATTTGTGACAAGTATGCAATCGGCGAGACGAGCAATTAGTCTAGATTTCTTTGAGAAATTTTAGTTATTCTAATAATAATTAATCTATCTTTAGTATTATATCGGAGTCTGGATTTGTGCCCGGTCAATGGCAATAGGCTCGCCCCCTATTACATGGGACTATAACATAACTGGCGAAATGTGGGTGTACTATTACACCTCTGCCTACCCCTTCGGGGAAATACAGGCGTGATGTTATGTTATGTTATGTTGTTAGTATTATATCCACGCATTTTACTGTACTCAGTCTCTATTCATGAAGACCTATTATTGGCAGATTGTATCGTATTATATCATTGTTAACCAACGGTAATTGCTGTTGATCTTCCAATAAATAAATAAATGTCTCGAACGCGACTTACATTACCTGAGTGGTATATATTTGTAGAACTGCTGAGAGAAAAAAACTCTCACCAGCTGGACGGTATATAGAACTTGTCAATCAAACTACTGATAAACCACTACAGCTGCCATGATATTTGGGATTGAAGCAAATCTACTAACAATAAAATACATAACGAGTACAATATTGTCGCTGTTAGAGAGGTTATCGTCAACTCTACAATTTTGTTTAATTTAGGTACCAACATTTGTGTTTTGATTTTGCAATTAATGACGTAAATCGTGACAACATTTACATTCGAAGAGGCCTTTATAACCACAAAGTAAAAGAAGATTTGGTCTAAGTCACACTCGAATTTATTATAAGTACATATTTCTTAGATGGACTCTATGTAAATTCAACCTATGTGTCTAATATAGGTACCTATGTACCTAAATTCAATTTCGAAGATGGTTAAAAATAGCGGTCTACGAGGCGGAGTTTTGTTTACAATCGCTGACAAAGGAAATATTTTATTAAATTAAAATAACCCTTAAAACGATCTTAGTATTTAATTTTGTAAGAGATTCAGGGATCCTAACTAAAGTGTAAGATAAATAAACAGATGGCTGCACTTAGGTATTGGTTACCTATCCTACATAAGAACAAACACTCATTTACGTGAGAGGAAACCGATAAACGTAGCTGTCAGTACCTTTTTTTGCGAGGACGAAACCTGCAAAAGGATCCATGGGGTCCGGAGGCCGAGGTGTGTTTGGGATTTTCAAAGCACTAAAACCTCCCTGGTGGCCATCTTAAGCTCAATAAGAGGGACTCCGGTAACGTGATACGGCTCTGCAGCCCTTGCTGTGCAACGCCTGCAAGGAACGTCTCATAAGGGACACTTTTGTCTCATCAGGGAGACAAAAGTGTCCCTTATGAGTGTTCAGACACTATCTCGACGTGGTCGTACGGTATCTGTACATTATAGCGGCACGTGCGTGCCACCGCTCGTATCTCCAAAACTCCATATAGAAATCTATTTTATACCCTATTTTAAATCGTAAATCATAAATGGATATTTAATTAGTAGTCATATTTCATAATTTAACACATTTATTTACAGTTAATCTAGAGGTTGGGTTGTATTGTGGCCCAACCGCCCGACCCTGTAGCCGCTGACGTCAATAGGTTGCCGTGATCCACCTTCAAGATAAGCGCGTACGCGCTCGTGAACCGACTAAATTATAACATTTAACTAACAAGCCAATATTGCAATTAACTAATATTGTGTTTTTTACATTTATTAGTCGATCAACTAATTTTAAATTGGTATTGTTTTATGTTTACGAGAGGGTCGCCCAATGGTCAATATGCGACCGTAATTCATAAAATAATTATGTTTAAACTATGGCGAAAAAAAACCGTTTCCAATTTTTTTATTGATAACAAAAGGCTACTAAACAAAAAAAAACTGAATATCGGTTTACAAACACAGGAGAAAAAGGTACTGAACTGTTTTGTCTTTGCTTATTTATTTATCTATACTTATAAAAATGAATGTGTATGTTTGTCCTCTATGCGCTCCTAAACCATTCATCCCATTGTGATGAAACTTTGGTGAGTTATTCTACGTACGCCCGCGAAGGTTCCTGGCCCAAAAAAAGATAGCTTTGCAACGCACAGCACAGCTAGTAGATAATAATCATCAGCTATTTGAATATTTATCCACCTAATTGCAATTAAAATACTCTAAATACAATATTCCAAGAAAAATCTACTATGTTCATGTGATCTGAAATAATAACAACGTAAGTACTAATTGAATCACACACAGGCCAGGCCAGGATAATTAAAAAAAAACTTCTAGGTTTATCAAGTTCAATGACAATAACATAATCCAATGTGAAACGGGTCAAATGAGAAAATATAACCACTGTGAATAACTCCTTAGGCTGATACTTAAATACTTAACACTCTTGACAAAATGCTACTGCCCTAAAAAATATAATGGCGAGGCCAAACGAGGCGAGTGACGAGGAGACGAAACATCTTAAAACGCGACAATGGCATTGGATATAAAGCCACCAGTGTGTACGCGTGTCTAATGTGTCTAGTCGACCAATTAAAACGTTGTTTAATGCTTAAGGATGACGTGTGTTCCGTTTTAGAGTTGGGTTGAAATGTCTACTTTTTGCTTCTACAGAATAAATGTTTTGAAGTTATTAGGTAGTAAGTAGTAGTAGGTAGTAGGTTAGTTAGGTATTTGCTATTTATTTCTTTATGCACAACTGCCTCGTTGGTCTAGTGGTGCTAGCGCGACTGCTGAGCGTGGGTCCTGGGTTCGATTCCCGGGTCGGGCAATGTATTATTGGGTTTTTTCATTAGGAAATTCTCAGTAGCAGCCCGGAGTCTGGATTTGTGCCCGGTCAATGGCAATAGGCTCGCACCCTATTACATGGGACTGTAACATAACGGGCGAAATGTGGGTGTACTATACACCTCTGCCTTCCCCTTCGGAGAAATACAGGCGTGATGTGACATAACATATGTTGTTATGTTATGCACAACTGGGTACAAAGGCGGTCTTAACGCCATTCGATTTTTAATGGGTAAGCGTGTATCGTCGAGCGCAAGTTCGTTTAACATGGTGAGGTGGCGGTCAAACGCAAGCCCAAGAAAAAGTTATCACAATTGCTTGGAAAATGTTTTAAGCAGAAGGCCAATTCTCGTAAATAAAATCGTTTAAAATATAGTTCCAAACTAATCTCTATGCTTGAAATCTCAATCTCCTAACAGTAGATCTTTCTGATTGCCGTCTATTGGTTACATTAATGACCTAAGTGTTGAAAATAAACGGCAAACAGGAACATCTCGCGCACATACACTCACCTCCACGCAAACACATCCACACACCACCAAACACACTCACAAATACCCCCACATACCCCAACAAAGACAAACACAGCCCACCACAACTAACACACACACGCCCACTTTTACTCTTTACAGCATGCCTTTTTAATTAATTATTATATTTTAATCTTCTACTATAGAATACAAATCTCACTCTCTAACTGATACGCAAATCAAAATTTGTATGTAACTGCTAAAATTGATTGCTTTAAGCTGTAGGGGAAGGCGCCAGTGTCTGTCACACAGTTATTTTACTAGCACGGGCACCGCCGTTAACTCTATCTTAAATATGTGTGAACAAAACAATATTGTTATAATATCTAAGTAAGATAGGTAGATAAGTAAAGCATGAGATTAGTTTGGAACCATATTTTGAACGTTTTTAATTACGATAATTGGCCTTCAGATGTAGATTACTTCATAGTTAAATGAACATATAACAGTATAAGTACAACAAATAATACCTTTCCTTCATTTGTCGTATTTATATGTATTTATTTAAGTATCGACTGCTTTATTACAACTCGTTTTAGGTCCTTATCTTGTTTTAAACACTTCTGTCTACATTTCTTACTTATTTCTCCTCTCGCAGGTCTGCTGGTAGAAGTTTTTAAATAAGCAGTACCTTTGTACCAAATACTTTTAATGCGGTGTCCTTTCATGTTTTGTGGTGTGGACTTAGAGAATAAATAAATAATTAATAATCAGATTATTTCAGTTAATATTAATCCATACAAATCATACAATTCCAATAATATAATAAAATTAACAATAATAAATTAATTAAATTATGTACAATGCATTGTGTTAGTATGTTAGTCAACCAACATCCATCACAATACGCCTCCATTTATTTTGGATGAGGCAATCCGCACGAGATACAACCATCTGCAGAATACCGTTGCTACAGCCTCGCGCGCGCTGTAATGAGGAGGCTATTTTCTTTCGGCATGAAAGCCACGCGGTTCCGCAAACATTCCGGCAAGCACTGCAATAGCGAGACAGACGCACTAACATCCTGAAGACATTGTTGTATTGGACACGCAGAGCATTAGTAGCCCGACAAGTGTAATTTACTTACAAACTGCTCGAGTAAAACAATTGGCAGAGTGGCACTTTTCTCCAGCAGCGTAAAAACCTGCGCGCAACCATATTCCCCTTGACTGCCAATGCTCTGCGCTCCCTCTCTATGTCTGTATCACCTTGCAACTCATCCGTAAGTAAGTAAATAAATAAAATAAATAATTGATCTACGATCAAATGATTTATCTGGTTGCCAGCTCAGGTGGGCTACTCTAAAAAATATTTTAAGCAAATGCTGATTACGTCACGGTTAAATGAATTCTAAAAGTAGGTATACCTACCTACATCAAATAAAAGATCCCTGATAATTTATGTTGTCGTCAGCTCAGGTGGGTTACCCTCCAGCAAAGCCTTGCCCCCAATACATGAGATAAGATGGCGCGATCATCACTATATCAGTATTATGTTTACATAACAACTATATTTCCCAGATTCGACACATAGGTATATACATGCTTCAGTGTCAGGTCAACGATATACCTACATACTATCACTCACTTCTCCAATAAAGACAAACTGCACTATATTATTGATATTGTCTCGAGCTTCTGGATTATTTTACAAATATTTTGCAGTAATCTTTCTACATAAACACAATTTTAAAATATCATTGCATAATCACAAACTAAATACCTATTATTTATATTCGAGAGGCAAGAATGTGGCAAAAAAAAAACCGTTTCAGCCCCGGTAGGAAGACTTCGTAATTAACTTTTTTTAAATATTTTTTCATTGTACAGGATTTAACGAATAAGCTCTCAAAATACCCGTAAATATGGGACCTTGCTGACCAAGCGCCTTAATGTCTCGCACTTAGCGTAATCTATATATGTATAAAAATGAATGTTTCTTTCTTTGGCATTCGTGCCCGTATCCGCAAAGGTTTTTGACAAAGAAAAGTTGGCATTGCAACGCATATTATATAAATAATCTACTTTCTCACTGACACCACTTATTAGGTAACTACCTAATTGTTACTTTAGTTCAAAGTATACATTAAATGGTATATTATGGTACATTAGTATGGTATGGCATTTTATTTATTTATTTATTTATAGAGGGTTTATTCTTATCAGATTATGCGACCCTCATCGGGCAACAACCTTATGGAGAACACAACTTAAATTAACTTAAATAACCTCTACGTCTGATTCCTTTATTAACGAGCCTATATAGCATCCTGGCAGCTTCCGAGCTGCCAGGATACTATTACATTCTCCGGTCTCATAAAAACTATTATTAATAAAGAGCATGTCTCTCCTCTCAGGTAAGTATATAAGTAAGTAAAGTATATTAAAGCATATTAAAGTAAGTGGCAGTCTATTGGTTGGTCAAATTAGTTATCCCAAAATAAAATACAACCACAGTGCCGGTAAATTGTTACCGCCACAGGGACAATTTTCCGGTCTGCAATCTCTTCATCCGTTACCTTGTTTTTTTTTTTTAATATCTCCATTAAGTAGAATCTGAAATCATAAATCAGGAAAATTGCCTCACCATCAAATTATAGCTCGGATGCTAATAACTTATTTAAAGCACGAAGGTATACATAATTTAAGTGATACAAAATTATATAAACAAATCGTTTAATTGTTTGTTTTGTTATAATTGCTGTAACTTCGCAGACGTAGTAAAAATTAAAGACAATAAAGTTTAAAAATCATGTTTAATTCCATGACGATAAAAAAATCATCACGCAAAATCAACATCTCAGCGACCAGATGCTCGTAATTAAAAAAATTCAAATATATTTCCAAAATAATTTCAATGTTTTAAATCTCAATTTTCTGACAGTAGATTTTTTATTCGCCGTTTATTGGTGACATATTAGGTACCAAAGTGTCACAAATAAACACAAACATGAACATCTACTGTCAGGAGATTGAGATTTAAAGCATTGAGATTAGTTTGGAACTATATTTTAAACGTTTTAATAACGAGAATTAGCCTTCTGAATAAAAATATTTTCAGGCATAGTAAAATACGCGAAGGTAAAAATATTTTCAGGCATAGTAAAATACGCGAAGGTAAAAAAACGGGGAAATACAATTTTTTTTGAGATAATTTTATGTTTAACTTAAGCTTTTTGAAATACCTTAAAAAATTGAAACATAATTGTGTCAATTTAATAACCAATTAAGCTAAAACTAAATTATCGGCAGACGGTATTAGCGACTGATGCTGTATCTGGTCAATAACTTTACACCTATGTGTACAAACTATCAGCGATAAGTCGCGGACGTGACCTTGAGTGCTCGGACGTCCGACGAATATCTGGCTCGCTGGATGATATCATGATGTGCAGACTGTTACGTTGTGACCGTCGGTCGCACGGAATTAAAAAAACCTGGTCGATCGCGACTGTAAGTCGCGTGCGATAGTTTGTTTCGGGCTTTACATATAACAACTGATAACATTATTTATCGTAGTTGATGCAGTTTGAACCAGTTTGAAGTTATATCAAGAACATAATATGGCGCCCTCGGTCACTCAAACAAGCGGGTCGCAGTTTTGTGAACCGTATCGCTTAGTACCGACTATTGCCGACTTCCTCTATCCCTCTATTGCGATTACTGAAAAACCCAAGTTTCAATATAACAACGTCACAATCTTGCGTATAATAC
Source organism: Asteroscopus sphinx (assembly GCA_949699075.1). NCBI lineage: Eukaryota > Metazoa > Arthropoda > Insecta > Lepidoptera > Noctuidae > Asteroscopus > Asteroscopus sphinx. The sequence continues at coordinate 19,847,690 of OX453005.1, forward strand.
CAAATGTTGTGTGTATAGGATTTTGTACACCTACTTTTGCCTGTATAAGCAGTTATTATGAATCAATCCGTATAATGACGCACTTGGGATCTACATCTCTACGTCAAAGTTATCCTTAATCAGAATAATCAGAGTAGGTATCAACAATAATGGTACCTAACCAACTCGACTCGATGTTAATCTGTTCGTAGGGTTTTAATAAGTATTTTGTAAAGAAATTACCTACGCTAGCATAGTGCATGCCATAATTCCCATGCTGTACTGAAGGGCTGGATCAACCTATCGAGGTTAAATGAGACTTTCCATCTTCATGTCTCAGTTTGGGGAACCGACTTACAGTACCATTTTTTTTTTTTATTTTTTTTTTTATTAAATACTCAGTAAGTGACACTAGTACACTGAAACTCTGCCGCCTGAACTAGGGTGTTAGCCTGTATCTCAGGATTCTTTCTCTCTCTCTCTAGCCTGTATCTCAGGACCTTTTTAGACAACAGCCTAGGTGGTATTGTAGTTGTTATGGGCAAAGGTAACCGCTTAACATCAGGTGGGCCTTTAGCTCATTTTGCCATTCTATAATAAAAATAAAAACTGACCTTTCCTTACTCATTGAGATCTCTATGTCCCTCTAAAATCTGAAAATAATTAGGATATCGGTATAGGGACCGCGATGCGGATGTTAGGTGGCAGTTGCATCGTTTTTAAACGCAACCGGTTAGACTGGAAGCCTATCTGAATACAATTAGAAAAAGTTGAGACAGATGCGACCACGTCACAGATTGGTAACCATTATTAAGTATTGATAATTTGGTGGTTTGAGTTGTTCAAACTTCCACTGTAAACTTCTGATGCACTAATGCAGTACTTAAGATTTCAGTTCCAATCTTTGAACATCACGCACCTTGGTGATGTAAAAATTAGCGACGGAACAACAAAAATATTTATATAGTGGTCAGAAGAAGGTTAAAAGGCCGGATCAATATTTTCTGCTCTGAATATGAGCTTACACCCACTTAGACCGTTCACATCTTGCGGTCAACAGACTACAAAATCAATTTCGCCTCTTATAACGAACGGTTAGATCCTTGATAATACACAAATTTTCCACAAGTGACAATATTATATTGCTAAAAATATCCAAACAATTATCACAATACCAAGCTATTCTTAGCCACAGACGTCAAACCTGTGACAATTCTTTATTTTCTGAAGTCGTGACAAAATCACAATAAAGCGGTGTATAACAATGCAACTTATATTTGCCACTTATTAGAACCTATAAAAATGGACAGCATCTAAAAATAACGTTGATTGTACTTAACTCTAATATTTGTTGTTAAACTTAACTTAGTAATATCGTTTCACAAAGACAGTTATTTTCCTTAACCACTAGGTCTTTAATATTTAACTATAGTGATCTTGTTACCATGTGAACAACATGTTATTGTGCCGTGATGATCATACGGTAATTTATAAGTACAACATGTTAAATGTAATTGTGTCACTTTTAATTAAAAATGAGTCCCCTATAATTACTGCGATAACCTTTTAAAGATATAAGGTAAAAATTAATAAGTGTGAATTATTGTTAAACAAATATATTTTCCGTCAGTCCGTGTGGTGTCGGACTTAAAGAATAGCACCACCCTTATCTCTTCTCATGGGTGTCGTAAAAGGCGACTAAGGGATTCACCAGAGGATGGGCAGCAGCGTTCTCTGAGTATTTAACCAACCAACTGCGATCGCCAACCCGCCTGCCAAGCGTGGCGATTATGGCATATCCCCCCCCCTTATTGGGGGAGGCCTATGTCCAGTAGTGGACGTCTTTCGGCTGGAATGAAATATATTTTAAATATTGAATAGGTAAGTCGTTTTAACATGCGCTGAAAAACTGGCGGGCGTTTCTGTGTGCGGATAATTGCTAATGCTTTCTATCTAATTATTGCTTAGTTCCAAGCCTTAAATGATAATATTCATATGATCCACATAACACTATACATAATTTTAAACTTGATTTTTAAACTATTCAAGCAAAAACACTGGCCCAACGAGGAAAAAAAGCTCACAAGACCAAGGATTTGATTTAGTAAAGGTGTGAAATCAAGTGCCAGAAAAAAAGAACTATGTAACAGTAACATAAGTTACATACCTATTCTTATCAATATAACAAAATTATTATTTGGTTGTCTACATATGTTTATATTATTATTTTCCTGCATGATGTAAATCAGCAAAAAAATTACAATATTCAGGCGCCGGCGGCGTGCGCGTGCATCGTAGACGTTGCGGGTTATCTCGGCGCTCCGGCTCTTTCCACTCCACGCTATCGGTCCAACTAGTCCGACACAAGGACCATATACACAGTCATATACAATTAATCCACCATACTATAAATATCATTATCCTCCGAGCCTTTTCCCAATTATATTGAAGTCAGCTTCCAGTCTAGCCAGATGTGGCTGAACATCAGTATTTTACACGGAGCGACTGCCATCAGACCCCCGCAACCCAGTAACCGGGTAATACTGACATTCGGAGGTTAGACCAGTTGTCAGACTTTATGGCTTCTGATTACCCGTAAAGATTGCCATAGATATTCGTATGACAATACTATGACCATATTATAAATATATTGGGCTAATTTAGAAGTAAGAATATTAGGCAGTGGACATGCATCACTGACGCTAAACATCTCTTCCGCCTTGCAAGGGATAGAGTTGATTTTACGACTCCGACTGCCAACCTCTAAGTAGTTAAGCGTCTCAGTGGAGGAGGATCGCACACCGACACATTCCGATGATAAATTATTGAAAAACTACCTCAACCCCAGCCAGATTGACCGACGAGTGCCGACGATATAAAGAAGATAGCTGGGGGGACTGGATACGGAAGGCGGAGAACCGAGTGTTGTCGCGCAACTTGGAAGAGCACTGTAACTCAGCCTGTTGATAATGATTAATGTTTTAAAATTTAAAGTTTTCCACAAAACTAAAAAAACTTTGCGTTGTTGTAAACGAGTCAATACAAAACTCGAAAGATATTCTTTTTTTTATGTAGATATTATTCATAATAGCTAGTTGGAATTGGTCAAAGTAATAAACCTGGTCCAAATCGCTAATAATTTGAAATGTGTCACAACACTATTGGAAAATGTTAAAATCATAGCGTGGCGCGGGAATAGTGTAATTTAAGCATTTATGAGTTTACAATTCCTTTGTTTTCAGTAGCAATTGATAGATCCAACTAATAATAATATAACTAATATCGTAGGGTCTGTCAAGACAATTCAACGTTTTTGCAGTTGATTCACAGAACAACACTAACTAACTAACACTTTTCGAAGATGAGTCTTATCCAAGGAGGTAAAATTAAAGTAATAACCTAAAAACCAACGCTACTAGTAGGTCTCTTCTCTCGTCATCTTACAATTTCTCTTCATTTCAATTGACACAATCGTTGCCAAGTAGTATCTAAGTCTCTACATGCTTGCAACGCAATGATAATTATATACAATCTGAAGAAAAATTACATGTTATCACTGTACACATTGTCACATGTCTTAGCACGCTGACGGGTGTCTTTACCGTGATATTAGTGGTAATACTCGTATAATCATTGCCACGAGATATCCTAAAGCTACGGTTGTCATGGTTACTGTTGTTATAAGCGATGTCAACTTATGATTAACTTAATTGATCGGCGATTGACTTAATTAATTGAATAAATAAATCAGAAGGCTGTCTTTAGCACCAGCTACCTTTGATAAATCAATCGAATTGACACAAATAAATAAATTGAATTGATAACGACGCTTATTTCAATGAACATATTATTATATGTGATGGTGAAAGACAAGATAAACGAAGAAAAGACCCCTGAAAGTGACCACAGGCCGATAGTATGCGTCAAAATGTGGATGAGAGGGGTTATTCAGCTTAATTGCTCAAACTTAACAGCAAGAAAATACCAGGGCCTAATAAATGGACCTAAAGGCGCTACACGTATAGTTTCGCTTTTATATCTTTTTAAAATCTTTTATAATGGTAACTTTACACTTGTGACGACTGGAGACTCAGTATATTTTTCATGTCAATACTCAACAGTAGACATTCACAGTTTCATCTATGACGACGATGAAACGTACCTACGTATAAACTAGTATAAAGTAGGTAGTCATATTAGTTAGGCGGCAGCGATCTCTCGCTTCCGGCCGTGGTTCTGTCTATAGTCGGGAGCGAGAGCGCTTGGGAAGGCGTCGTCTCCTTCTGCGAGGATGTAATGCTCGCTAAGGAGGCGGCGGAGAGGGTTCGAGAGGCGATAACCTCTCTTCCCATCCGCAGGAGACGACCTGGGCGTCGTAGGAGGGCGTATGCCGACCTCCAGCCACCCTAGGTGTGGGCCTGCGGGCGGCGGACTCGGGGTGGCCCGCCGCCCGACCAGTCAAGGCCCGTGGCGGTGGCGCGCTGTGTTCCGCGCGCGCCAGGTGGGTGCGGCCGATGTGGGTGCCGCACGGGGTGAAGGGGCTCGCCTGTTAGTGGCGAGCCGGGACCTGCCGGGGAGGTCGGTAAGGGAACACCGTGGTGGTTTTTAGTCGGTAAGAGTCCGACACTGGCTCCGCCTTCCCCGGCGGAGAGCGTCCATGAGGATTTTCCCCACGAAAAAAAAAAAAAAAAAAAAAGATCCCCTCCTACTTAATTGTATTCTATTGAGACACTTTTTGCAGTATCACCTCAAAGGCGATCATTAGGGCATCACGTGGCAACATCATGCTTCTCATCGCATTTCTTAAATGTGGAAACGTATGTGAATGTACGTACTTATCTACGTGTTGGTATAATTTCAATCAATCGACCATACAGCCCATAGACGCCTCATAACAAGCGACCGATGTCTGCAACACATCTATGAAATTGCACTAATGTTGGTCGCCACTATTCGCTACTTGAAATCTTCAAGCCGGTTTCGACCACTTACATGAACCGTCAAAACTGCCGCGTTAGTGATTACCAATAGCCGCCTTCGTAGGGCCAATCGGATTGCAGAACCCCGCTTCAGCTAGTGGCAGAATTTACTGTACGCATTATATTCAACATTAGGCGTCTATTGGGCTGTATGGACGTTGTTTTAATCAGATATAAGCTGTAACTTAACTGACGTTTCATTTCATCACAGCCGGGCCACGTGAATCTGACATTGCCAGTTTACAAGCAGCTCATGCAAAATAATAGCAGTAGTTAATAATGAAACAGATATCAACAGTTCAACGCTATTATTCTATTTTTAAACATGTCTGTAATAAAACAGAGCTATGATTGAGGATATGAGGCAGACACGCCATCATTGCCGTTTTGTAGCTAATTTTACTTTAATATTAATCCGTTTTCAAGGTACAAATCATATCTTTATGATTACTGTTTTACGCTTGTTTCATACAACTTACAAGTCGTAAAGCACATGACGCAAACATTTTATATATTGACACGACTTCTTGCTCTACTATTTGCCTTTAGAAATAAAGAAAAGAATAGTGTCACAAAAACATATATAAATAACATATTGTCGATAAGTCTTGGAATGCAACAGCAGGAATAAAAATATTCCACTCACTGTTAGGTAAAGTTTAAAGATAGTTTGTGTCATTTACAGGAACATTACGGAGATTACGACGGCAGACGCGTTCCTAGACAGGCCGCGACCCTTTATCTGCGCGCGCGTCAGTAATGCGTACGCGCCGTCTCGCGGCCCTGACACGCTTCATTAAACGCATTTTTTTACATTCATTTCTAAACATCAATATAATTGTCATAATTAAATAATAACATAACACATAACATAACATCACGCCTGTATTTCCCCGAAGGGGTAGGCAGAGGTGTATAGTACACCCACATTTCGCCAGTTATGTTGTGAGTCCCATGTAATAGGGGGCGAGCCTATTGCCATTAACCGGGCACAAATCCAGACTCCGGGCTGCTACTGAGAATTTCCTAATGAAAAAACCCAATAACACTTTGCCCGACCCGGGAATTGAACCCAGGACCTCACGCTCAGCAGTCGCGCTTGCAACCACTAGACCAACGAGGCAGTAATTAAATAATAACATCGATTATTATCAACCAAGAAAGATCAAAGATGTATCATTTTATGACGCACGGCGCACGTAAAACTTGTGTTTACGTAGATTATTAAATAAAAATTGCAGCTATAGGTAAATACTTTAAATAAGTGAATATAAACATAATTACTCTCACGTAAGGTATTTCTCGTCGTTGCCGTCTGCATTAAGTATGACTCATACGCATACCTAGTAAACAAGTATTGAATGAGGATTCCGAAAACCTGAAAACAATAGTTGTTTAACTTTGACATGTTAAAATATTTCAAGTTAAGGTGCTGAATGGCTAGTTAACATAAAATAAATTAATCGAAATTATTTTGAGCCAACCGTTGACAATGCCTGCTGACGCACGACAATACCTTATAAATCTCTAGCACTAAATAAAGTTTAATAAAAAATAGCAGATTGTTTTATTTGGTAAGATAAATAATCAAGGCCTTTCAATAAATAGGTTCTTTAGAACACTAATTATAACCTTTATTTAAAGATACACTAAGTCAGGCTCAATGAGAATCCTTTGCATAATATGACTTACTATTTTAGACATAGGTGATAAAAAATATTTATTGAAAAAAAAAACAAAAATTAAAAAATATGACATTTGAAAAAATATGGTTAACATGGTGTCCAATTTCATAACTAAATTAAATAGTTAAACAAAAATAGTTACGTAAAAAGACCAAGAAAGTGCCTGTAGATGCTCTATGCCGTTAATAATTTTTTTAATTTGAGTATTAAAAACTCATCAATGCACACTCAAAATTGTTTGAAACCAAAACGTTAAACCAATTTAAAATGCTTTGCAATTAATTGTATACTCCGGAGTTCAAATAAACCAATCAATTGTTTGATGACGTATGTGACGTTACGTGACGAAAGTAATCCAAAATTAATATAATATATGGGCAACAAATTCATTCATTCGTAACGGTGTGGGTTCCAAAACACAAAAATATGATCAATATTTAATTACGTTAACACAAGCATCTATTTTTATATTTTAATGGCATCGCAACATAATGAAATCTGTTTGTTCTGTTAAGTCATTAAACTTGAGTACGATAACGTAATAGCTAGCTAGACTTTATCTATATCAATGCTACGTTTCTTTAGGTCAGCGGTACTCTAAGTGTGTTCCGCGGAACCCTAGGGTTCCGCGATACCCCTGTAGGGGTTCCGCAAGAATTTAGAAAAAAAAAACAAAACACCTCTCTCTGGTCACTGGTCGAACGTTTTGAATCCGCCCGCCGCGCGTATACTTGTGAGCGCGCAGTCCCTTTGATAAAAGCCGCCTCTGAATTAGACGCTATAGTTGTGAACAAGCGACTTTCGGCTCTATCTTCAAAAGCATAAAGTCGAGATTGTTTACAACGCATTTTTTTGTATTTATATTTTTATTTCCGCTTTTTGTTTATCAAAGGCGCCGACTCGAGTATTTTTGAGAATGTTCGAGTTCGAGTCTAGGACTAAGTATAAAAGCGCTATTATATAAAAAAAGTCGCGCCTCGTCAGTCAGTTGACGATTAGCGTTCGGAGCGATAAGTTCGTACCTACCTACTTACAAGCTGGCTAGCCTGCTGCCTTCTTGTAAGTTCTACTGCCCGCTGTATTCTGATTGTATCAGTTTTGTACATTTCTTCTTTGGACTAAACTTTGTCTCATAAACGCAGTAACGATTGTGCATTATTTTGACCCTACCATCCTGACGTGTAACATTATTAATAAAGAAGAATGGAACGTTGGCTTAAAGGTGTTAAACGTGTTGCAACGACATCTTCTAATGACGCTGAATGTTCAAAAGCAGTACGCGCGGAGAATACAGCAATTACCGATCCAGACGATGATGCCACGACGTCAAGCTCCACGGTTTCAAAGACGAAAAAAAGGAAGTATGATGAATCATATATCAGTTTCGGATTTGTTGATTCCAACGGCTCACCTCTCTGCATGTTATGTAGTAAACTGCTTCCTAATAGTTCCATGGCACCTGCCAAATTACGCAGACATTTAGAAACTGTACACCCCGAGTCTAAAGACAAGAATAAAGAATTTTTTGTTCGTAAAAAAGAACAGTTATTGGAAAGTCAAAAAAATATGATGCATGTAACACAAACTATCAATGAAAAGGCCACGGAGGCATCATATTTAGTTAGCTATCGCATTGCACAAGCAGGTGAAGCGCACACTATCGCTGAGAATTTAATAAAGCCATGTGTGTTAGACATAACAAAATGTATGGTCGATGAAAAATCTGCAAAGCATCTTTCTACTGTACCGCTATCAAACGATACTGTTTCACGGCGAATCCATGATCTGGCAAGCTACGTCAAACAAGAACTAGTTGCACGTCTACAAAAAACACGATTCGCCTTGCAAATGGATGAGTCAACTGATGTCACTGGTCTGGCTATCTTGCTGGTTATCGTGAGATATCAATATGAACGTTCTTTTGAAGAAGACATGCTTATGTGTTCACCGCTGCCCACAAACACTACCGGGGAAGACATTTTTAATAAAATAAACATATTTTTTAAAGAAAATAATCTTAGTTGGAACGATTGCATTGACATTTGTACAGATGGGGCCAAGGCGATGACAGGTAAAACAGCAGGAGCAGTATCACGAATAAAAAGTAAAGCGCCTAATTGTAGTTCCAGCCATTGTATTCTGCATAGACAAGCACTTGCGATGAAGCAAATGCCGTCAAATCTAAAATTAGTTATGGATGAAGCGGTAAAAATAATTAATTTTATCAAATCACGACCACTACAATCCCGATTGTTCTCATTATTGTGTGAAGATTATGGCAGCAAACATAAAACACTGCTGCTCCATACAGAAGTGCGATGGCTGTCTCGGGGTAAAACTTTAACAAGGCTATTTGAACTTAGAGCCGAGTTACAAATGTTTCTTTCAGCAGATACAGTTTCTTTTAATTTGAAAGACCGTTTGTATGATAAAACTTGGTTGTTCCGATTGTCTTTTATGGCGGATATCTTTCAAAAACTGAACGAATTGAATTTATCATTGCAAGGTAAACAGACAACAGTGTTCCAGGCCTAAAACAAAATAACTGCCTTCAAAAGAAAATCAGATTTTTGGATTATTTGCGTTGGTAAGAGAGAAATAGAAAGCTTTACGTCACTCAGTGAGTTTGTTAGCGATAACGACTCGGAAATGTTTCAAGATGATGTGTTTGAAGAATTGGTCCAATATCTCACTTCGATGCGCGCATCTTTTGTAAAGTATTTTCCCGAAGAACATAATACAAAAATGAAGCTGAATTCATGGATTCATAATCCTTTTTTACCCAACTTGCAAAAGCCCGAAAGTATGTCAAACGAGATATATGAATCTCTTTTAGAAATGTCATCAGACACAAGTATGGAGTCACTGTTCAAAACGACGCCTCTCAACGATTTTTGGTGCAGAATCCGTGATGAATATCCAATGCTTGGCAGAATGGCTCTGAATATTCTTCTCCCGTTCCCAACAACATATTTGTGCGAAACAGGATTCTCAACCTATGCAGCCACGAAAACAAAATATCGCAATAGACTGGACGCCGAACCTGATATGAGACTTCAAATGTCTTCTATCAAACCTGATATCAACCAATTGATGAAAAATAAAAAACAGTTTCATACCTCCCATTAGTTAAGATTTTTTCATTTTTAATATCTTCTATTATTGTACTTGGCATGTGGTTAAAGTAAGTAATAATTAGTAACTGTTACATTGTACTTTTATTATGCTTATATAATAAAGAATACACTTTTAAAAACTATTGTTTTATTGTAGGGTTCCGTCAAGTATTTTGCTTGTCAAAAGGGTTCCGTGACCAAAAAAGTTTGAGAACCGCTGCTTTAGGTTATACAGGTTGTATATTGTAGAAAACCTGGAAACCTCATAAGGGCTCATTGTACTCCAACTTTTACAATGGGACCAACCAGGAATTTTTCCAGTAAAAGTTTTGTCATTTTTTTTATTGTGTGAAATTTATAAATTACGTCATCCTAATTAATATTGCCATTATATAACACAATAAATTATTAATGAATTTAAGATAATTATTAATGCTATAATAAATCATTGTTACAAAGTTTTGCATATCAAGAACAGCTGCCGAATTGCGTAACTCGCTCGCCATCGCAATCAATAGGATTTCAATATTCATGGCTCCGTGTGTTTTGACAATTCGTCTTATCGGCAACTATGTACCACGCAATGAATATTGTTATCATTTCAAAATGAAAGCTAATGTCAAAGTCAATGCATGACACAATTACCCCACTGACCAAACATGTTGGACTTTTTGTACCTTGTTTTATGAGTAAAATAAATGATTATGATTATGAACCCAGAAATTGCGAAGAAAAAATCTGCTGTTGTTCTAATTTGTCAATTTATGTGAACACAAATGTTTTAGGGAACAGCTGATTTAAGGTTGGTCCCATAGTAAAAGTGGTTCATAATGATGAGTGCTTTAATGCCCTAAAACATTATTTCGGAATTCTGTTACACGTAATATATCAAGGCTGCCCAACCTTTTTAACGGTTGGGTAAAAATGACGATTCAAAAATCACAGGCGTGCCACTGACCACTGACGGTTCCTTTGGCGTCAGATGGGCGTTAACAGTAACAACAAATCTTGCTCACACAATGGCTCCATTTATAATTCTGTGACCTGGGGTTGGGAAGACTTCATCAACTCAGCCTATCGCAGTCCACTGCTGGACATAGGCCTTTCCCAAGTTGCGCCACAACACTCGGTCCTCTGTCTTTTGCATCCAGTGCCTGCCAGCTACTATAACTAGTACTAATTCTACTAGCTACTTTGGGAAGCCTTGCTCTATATCAGTGCTATAGTGCTGTGTCTACACAGATGTCTATAGATTAATCTAACACTCAGTTTTCAAAGTACAGTCAACGATAAAAGTCGATAAATAAAAGGCCAATGAGAAAAATACTTAGAAGCGTGCCGCCGCCGCCAAATGTCACTGCGCACTACCACTTTTTGGATTTGAGTAGCGGACATCTTCACAAACAAAAGTCACTATGGCAGCCAAACTCTAAATCGTAACCATTTCGAGACATAATGATAATGTAAAGATTTAAATTGTGAAAAGAAAAAATCGCTCACGAGCAGGATTCGAACCAGCGACTCCTGGCTCAGTACGCCAGTGCTTTAGCCACTAAACTACCGTGAACACTGCTCGTGGTATCGAAATTATCCTTCACTATGATACGTCTTTGGGTGACGTCAGTGATATCTTATTAAGAAACAGGGTTTCTTAATAGCTTAGCTTAGTGGCTAAAGCACTGGCGTACTGAGCCAGGAGTCGCAGGTTCGAATCCTGCTCGTGAGCGATTTTTACTTTTCACAATTTAAATCTTTAGATTTCGCTTCGCATGCGTAAATGCGTTAAAAAATAATAAAATAATAATGATAATGTGTTTCAAGATTTACGTACTCGTATGGCAACGTACCATAGAAGTTGGGATCTTTTATTAAGTCACGGTTTCGGTTTAGAGCTTATATTGGCACCACTGGCGGCGCCACCACTGGTGGCAAATGGGAAAAATATTTGTAATGTGAAAAATGTTCATAGTGGGGACAACTGGAAATGACCGATTTCATGCTGAACTGGACCTTTTTGACACAGTCGCTAGACACACAGCATCGATGATCCGTTTTTTGTATATTTAATTGTGTTCCTGTTGAATTGTGTCTGTGTATCTATATGCTTTGTGTCAAATAAATGTTTCTTTCTTTCTTTCTTTCTTTCTATCAAAGATAATTCTCTGCTTCGAATTGGCAAACGCAGTGATGGGCGCCCCCCAGCCAGGTGGACCGACGATCTGATGAAAGTAGCTGGCGGGGACTGGATGCGGAAGGCAGAGGACCGAGTGTTGGGCGCAATTTGGGAGAGGCCTATGTCCAGCAGTGGACTGCGATAGACTGAGTTGAATTCCCTGGTTAAACGACCGTTTACCCTCAATTCCAGATCATATTTCGAGTAATCAGCTGTTTAATCAGAGCATTAATGTTGATGAACACCGGCCCTAGTGACTTTCGTTTGTAGGGTTGTCCTCCACCCCAATGTACAAGTATTGTTTGTACGCAGCAACTTTAACGGCCAAATTAATATCCAATCTATCCACGATTTGCCTTACTAGTGATAGGAATTTGACATAAGCTCCGGACAAAATATGTAAAATTTCTATCTCTAGTAGGGCAAATCGTGGTTTTTTTTTTTCATTTCAGTCGGAAGTCGTCCACTGCTGGACATAGACCTCCCCCAAAGGGGGGGATATGCCATAATCGCCACGCTTGGTAGGCGGGTTGGCGATCGCAGTTGGTTGGTTAAATACTCAGAGAACGCTGCTGGCCATCCTCTGGTGAATCCCTAACGGCCTAAATTAATATCCAATCTATCCATGATTTGCCCCACCAGAGATAGGAATTTGACATAAGCTCCATACGAAATATGTCAAATTTCTATCTCTAGTAGGGTAAATCGTGGATGGATTGGATATTAATTTTGGCCGTTAGTCGCCTTTTACGACACCCATGAGAAGATATAGGGTGGTGAAATTCTTTGCGTCCGGCACCACACGGACGATATCGAATCGTGGATAGATTGGATATTAATTTTGGCCGTTGTACAATACAGTTTTCGATTGTTACTTCTACCTTACAGCACAAACGCTAGACACATTTGAGAATTTCTTAAAGTTACTAGAGTTATTGAGATATTGAGAGTTGCATGAATATACATACATTTATATTCTATATCAGTCATAAAGTTTAATAAATCACCTACTATCTAAATTAGATAATCTGTACAGGTTCTGAAACAGGTTTTCGAAGCGGGCCGCATGCTTATAATAAGATAAGGCAGATGCGAATGATTTCGCATTCGTTGTCATTCGATGCGCATAAATGATTAATAAAATTAATAGAATCAAATCGAATTGAAGAAGATTTAGGTAAAGATATTTTAGTAGATATGAAAAGCCACTGTGATTTAAATAGTTGACTTAAGTTTTAGAAGCTGGTTGAAAATTGTGAAACAGATATAATAAGAAAAAAAAAATGGGACTACCTATGTCGCAAGCAACTAAGCTAAAACGTAGTTTTTTCAGTTTATCCCACAACTTGTCAACAGTTGTGTTTTTCTTCTTAAGAGGGCAGTAATTATTATGCTGTTTTATAACTACAATGTAGGTACTTACTTGTTACCATTTACGAAAGTATTTCTACATTAATCTGATTACTTATATCGGCGAAACCCAAAAGCCCACAAGGGTCAGTCGAGTGATATCAAACTGTCATTATTACATTCTACTATATTTTTATGTAAAACCAATAATTAACTTTATGCAATTTATGCTATCACTTTTAGCTGTAGACTCTATTCCATACGGTTTTTTTTTTTTTTTTTTTTTTTTTTTTTTTTTTTTTTTTTTTTATTATTCTTAACGGGCTTGCGTTTGACCGCCACCTCACCTGGTTTGCGTAATAATTAAATGCGGTTTCATAATACTTTAATAATGGCAAATATTTCAAGTGCTGAATTTACTTATCATAACGAACAACAGTTATTAATGGAGTAACCCTGAAATCTTGAAAAAAATCAGTTCTTCCCTACATATTATTGTATATTATTATTTAATCATTCCTAGTTCGATAAATCAAACTTATTATTTTTTAAGATTGTTTATACTATACTCTGCACAAACCAGCTATCACGAACACACCATGCACCTGAAGGATATTAGTTTTCGCGATGCTTACTGGGCCCTAATTCACGTAATTTCATGACGCGGCGCGCCGATCATGTTGCAGTTGGCTGCGGTTCAGACAGCGGTTCAGTTGGCTGCGGTTCAGACAGCGGTTCAGTTGGCTGCGGTTCAGACAGCGGTTCAGTTGGCTGCGGTTCGGACAGCGATCGCCGTAGATAAGAGAATACGAAAAGCATTGTTTTGATCGAAACTTATCTGTAACTGCCCTGCAGCTGCATTTCTTTAGCTACGTGAATTGGCCTCTTGGATGATGCCGCGGTATGTTTACTGAGAACAGTGAGCACGGTTTGAGGTGCATGGTGTTGTGCGTCAGCGCTGGTTTGTACACGGAGAAGCACGATTTTGTGGGCTTCACTCACAGACATAGTAAAAAATTTTGACGAAGTGCTGCTAACAATCGTAGTGATGCCAACAAAACCGTGCTCGTCCGTGTACAAACCAGTGCTATACATGCACCTGAAATATATTTTCTTTTGGCGATGCTAATTGGACGATGCCGCGACATGTGTACTGAGAGCGGTGACCACAGTTTGAAGTGCATGTGTTTGCGAGAACGCTGGTTTGTACATTGAGGAGCACGGTTTTGTTGGCTTCACTATGATTATTCACAGCACTTCGTCTATATTTAAAAACAAAAATTACAATGTCTGTGTCTATTACAAATCAAACGTATGATTAATGTAGGTGTGTAGTAGTATGTACTTTAGTATGTGTATTAAAGTATCGTAACTAGTAGGATTAATATAATTTACCCAAATTTTATCGGCAAAACTTAAACATAAATGCAAAACGATATTCGAAGCTTTCAAAATTCACACTCACGGCTGTGGATAACATATCGAATCCAAATCGGGTTTTCTATTTTAGGAACTATGCATAACTTGTCTCAACTTACATTTTTTGATGGAAATATCTAGTTTTCACTTCGTTGTAGACCGTTACATTGCTCGGTCTAGCTTATGCACTCATTTGACGACCTCTGTGGTCTAGTGGTTCGAGTGTCGGACTGCTGATAACGAGTCGTGGGTTCGATTCCCACAGGACACAAATATTTGTGTGATGAACTTAACTTAAGTGTTTGTGTTGGTCTGGGTGTTTTTTATGTATTATAAGTATGTATTTACAACAAAAAAAAAGTATATAAGTATTATATCCATTGTCTAGTACCCATAGTACAAGCTCTGCTTAGTTTAGGACTAGATGGTGCTGTGTAAAAATAAATGTCCCAAAGATATTTATTTATTTATCTTAAGGTACTGAATAGGACTAATAGGGCAATTTTATAGATGCCATCATCATCTTCATCATTTCAGTCGAAAGACGTCCACTGCTGGACATTTTATTGTAATAAACGTTAATTCTTAAAAATTCTAGGTATCTAGATTAATTTTTAGGATTCCGTACTCAAAGGTGTCAAACATAACCTTATTACTACCCATCTGCCGTGTCAGGCCTATCTCTTGTATCTCACGAAACATAGTTTTGAGATAT
The DNA here is from genome assembly GCA_949699075.1 of Asteroscopus sphinx. NCBI lineage: Eukaryota > Metazoa > Arthropoda > Insecta > Lepidoptera > Noctuidae > Asteroscopus > Asteroscopus sphinx. Next base: position 19,863,106 of record OX453005.1, read on the forward strand.
CACCGTTTAAAGTTTTTTACAGATAATTGCAATTATCTTAAATGTTTCAAAACTTTCGGGATATATTTTTACATAATTGGTTGTATTAAAGTCTGAGGAAAACCGGGAAATTTATAGATTTTTGAAAACTTCGACATTTTCAGAGTTATTAGCTATAACAGAGATAGGTGTAACAAGCTCTCTATACATTGGTTGTTACGCGGTGCTCTGTATCTTAAGATACGTGACTTAGCCGCAACAAGTGTAATATGGAATGTCAAAACATTCCATATTACACTTGTTAACAGCATACTAAACACAGGTATCTTTAACTAAAGTTTGTCTGACTGATTATTTAGTATTAAATTAAATTGGTTTATAAAAGAATATGATGATAAAGGAATATAAAAAAAAGTACTCATCTAAACAAATGAATAATGACTTATGACTTATCTAGTAAAAACTCAAATTTTCAAATGCATTAAAATATCCTTTTTAATGAGTCAACAAGTAAAACGAAAACGAAAACTTCTTCTAACCAAGATTCGATAACTTTTAAAACAAATAAACTTAATTAACTTCATAACTAACATAAAAATTGGAATGAGAACTTAGTATTATCAAAATTATTTTAGATACAAAAAAAAACTAAATCCTAGATATGTAAGATCTTATCTAAATCTACATCTGCATCTAAGTCTGCTTTCTTTCTTGCACTTACACTCCTTCGCCTTACTTCCCGGGGTACTTCATTTTTAACTAAGTCCAACACACTTTTGCAATAGACATGCAAATCTTTGAATTATTTTTCATCGTATGATTTCTTGACGACTATGTAAGTTGAGCATCTTCAAAATTCAACTATTCTTAATGCCTAAATACGTGGATTGAAAAGTTCGCGGTCTTATATAAAAATAATAATGCAATCGAAATGCTTTTGATCTCATTATAATACCCTTCAGATGATTTTACGCTAAATTTCTTTGTTGTATTACTTTTGCTTCCAGACTTAGAAGGATTTAATCAGAGCCAGGTGATAAATTTCTTGCATTCGAAAAAAAATATCTCAACAATGCGCTGTCAGTACGTGTCCGTTTTAAATTTTGTCCAAAATAGCACAAAACTACGGACGGAATGAGGAGAATTGATTGCATCCGATGCTGTAGTAAAAAATCAGTTAGCTGAATTAAATCCCAGTAGACAGAGCGTTGAATATGTCCTCTACTGTAAATAGCCTTCAACTTCCACTAAAGCACAAAACACCGAAAAGATATTGAATCTGATGGTAGGAAATCAATAATGAAATATTAAAGAGATAGCTAGGTAATAGATGTTTTTAAAAAGTGATAAATGAGCAATATTTGCCATAAATTCTGATTTCCCAGGGTATCTAAGAGAAAGATAACGAGGCCTTTTTGAGTCAAACAAAAACACAACCGGCTAAGCACTTCACACAAATTTTTATTTCGTTTGATGCCGATATGTAAGAAATTTTACGCAAATTAGTTGTCATAAATAAAACTAGGGTCCAGCTAAGACAACAGAATAGTAAGACCAAAAAATACTTAAAAGAAAAGTATAGACCAGAACTACTAGCCTCGAAGCAACATAAGGTGCAAAACACAAACTGCATTTATAACTGCACTTTTTTATACAAATTTTGTAGTTATTGAATAAACGTCAAACAGTAAAAATTACCAACGAAGTTTTTAAAAACTGTTTCGTTTTATCTAAGCACAATTCGCGCATTCTAAAATTATCTGAAACACTGAAACCATGACTGAAATCCAAAATTTAAGGTGCCAGTTGGCTTTTCATTGCCTTGTTTAGGACCTATTTACTTTAATTTCCTGTGTAATAAAATAACAATTGATTAACACACATTTTCATAAAATAACTAGTGGAAAACCAACCACAGACAGTGCGTATTTTGAAGGCTTTTGGAAATTATTTTCAAGTACGTACACTTTTCAAAAACCCGGTAAATGAGATACATCAAGCTGATATACTAACCAACAAAAATAGGTTTGTGAACATTACTCCTGCATATTCGACCGCGATTATTTTAATCCACCTATTGATTTCAGAAAGGCAGTTATTTTTTTCAGCTGGTCCATAAATACTATCATGTTGCCGTGGGCTATTACTTTTAGAACCATGTTTGTTAATGAAGCTCTCATAATATCCACATCATCATCAGTTAATACGCGCACTACAGTCACGGATAAATACTGTATCTAGTAGTTAGCAGAGTTAGGATTTGCTCGATGCGCTCGCAACTTGTCACGCGTAATTGATGTAACTTAAGATACAGTATTTTACCATAACTGACAATGGCAAAATCATAGTTTCAGGAGTTAGGTGATAGGCAATTGTGACTAATTGGTAATAGTTAATTAAAATATTATTTTACTGGGTGATAGAGGATCATGAAAAAATACGATTTAGACCTGTTACGCGTAACTCATGTATCTTAAGATAACAGACCTGCGAGTGACACGGCAGCCATGTCTACGCCCCGAATGTCCGGCCATCTGTGCATCAGTCCGTCCAACCATCTATCTGTCTGTCACAGAGCTGTATCTTTTTAACCATAATAGGTAGCCAGTTGAAATTTGTGTTATTATGGCCTCTATCATGGCAAATACTAAAAATAATAAATTCCACCAAAGGGGATGGGATACAAGAAATCTACAAAAAAAATGCATTCAACGTTTTTTGTTCGTGCTCTATCTTACTACCTTACGGTAATTCATACAACACACAACTCATACAACTTACAACTTGGTCTTGTTGTATTTCGTACCCTACCCTATACTTAAACAACAAATGAATATTTAAAAAAAACTTAATGATACGGAAGGCACGGAACCCTTAGCGCGACTTGCACTTGGCCGGTTTATTTATTTATTTAGTAGAGTACCTCTCGAACGAATAAAAAAGGCGGACGGAATCTCGCTAAACAAAGACTGAAGCACTTCATTTTTTCCTAAACCCACTCTAATTTCGAAAGCATTTTAACACACCAGACTTATATTGTTATTTTAATATTTGTGACACTACAACCATGACTACGGTCACACAAAATTTTACTGCGTAATCGCGGCTTTTTGGCATGCTAAGGATGTGAATGTGTGCGTGCCAGCCCGTACTTTTAAGCGAGCCGTCTTACTATGGATGCTTTACTTATTGTTTAGCGAGATTCCGTCCGCCTTTTTTATACGTCTGAGGAGTACCTATATGATATCTAAATATTTCTAGGATTATTTATTCGAACGTAAATCATTTGTAAATGTCTGGAACTGAACTTGACAGAGGTGTTACTAGTTTACTACGTTACATTTAGCGACTCAAAATGAATAATTACATATGCGTGCCGATAAGATTTTATTATGTATGCGAGGTATCCGATTGACGTCAACGGCCTCCGCTAGAGGGGGACGCGGCGGTTGATCGCTGCGCAGGCGTCGTTTATGCTGACAACCCACAAACGGACGTTTACCTCATAATATGGAGCATACTTTTAAACTATTCAACATAAAAACAAATTATTTAGTCGATGGTTAATTCATAGATTTGATCAATCTTAGAAGACGAAGTGAGGTTGTCAACATTTTTTAGAGTGGTAACAAAATGCTAATCTTCTATGGAAAACAACATCAACAATTCATTATACGTTTGGTTCATTATAATTTCTTTATAATTAAATCAATGTTAATGTAAATCTGAATTTCTTGTATTATGAATGGTTAGGACATTAATAAATATGTTAAGAGGTTTAAAAATTCACTTTTTTATAGTATAGGATGTCGAAACGATCTAAAGGCCCACCTGGTGTTAAGCAGTTACCTTTGCACATAACAATTGCAATACCACCTAGGCAATTGCCTAAATGGTACCGCAAGTCGGTTCGCCAAACTAATACATGAAGATGAAAAGTCTTATGTGATTGTAATTTCACCGGTACCCGTACCCTTCACACTGAAACACAGCAATGAAAGCATCACTCATTTATTTATCATCATTATTTAAGCCTTCTTTCGTTCATTACTGAACAAAGGCATAACTTGATTATTATTAATTTATATATATATACAATGCGTTTTTAGGGTTCCGTACCCGAAGGGTAACAAACGGGACCTTATTACTCTCGCTACGCTGTCCGTCCGTCCGTCCGTCCGTCCGTCTGTCTGTCACAGGGCTGTATCTTTTGAACAGTAATAGGTAACCGGTTGAAATTTTCTCAGAATATGTGTTGCTATGAGGTGTATCACGACAAATACTAAAAACAAAAAAAAGTCTAAAACCAAAGGGGGTCCCCATACAAGAAACCTCAAAAAACATGCAGTTTTTTCAACGTTTTTGTTCCTGCTCTATCTTCAAAACGGTAATATATACCAGTGTCGAACTTGGTCAGATTATAGTGCATATCATCTTGTTTAGCAACAAATACTAAAAATAAGACAAACATAGACATATGTGGTGGCACCTGCGTAAGAAAAATATGCAAAAATTCATATTTCGCGCACTGTGCGTTGATGTCTTTTGATAAACTCTCGTAAATTAAATCAGTTTTTATGGGGTATCAGGTCGTTGAGAAGTACGGAACCCTTAATGCGCGAGTCCGACTCGCACTTGGCCGGTTTTTTAGTAACTCAAAACCTCAGACAACCCTCTAATTTTTAATGTAATAAATTGATATGGCAAATAATTATTTATTTCCATAAATTATTGTAGACGATATTGGTAATGTTTGTTGCCATACATATTATAATCGACGCGCCCCGCTCGCCCTTTTCCAAAGGATAATAATAATATGACGTGTTCATAAACAAACATACCTACGTAGACATTGACTCACGCTGTGCCAGACTAAGCAGGATAAAAAAAATCGGGAAAAAATTACCATTACTCTCTAGTTTCAGGTTTTGAGTTATTTCAATAATACGTTGTATGGTGAATAGTCCGAATGTTTTTATCTTATGGCGTAAGAATGAATAGACAACAAAGATATTCAGGTTCTAGTAAAATCATGTAAGATCTCATACAAAAAAAGACGTCCTGACTACCTGGAAAAACATAAAACAAACAACTGTTTACAGCAATAGTTGCATATTTTGTTTTTTCTCTCTTGTCTTATTTTATTTTGACGACCTCTGTGGTCTAGTGGTTCGAGTGTCGGACTGCTGATCACGAGGTCGTGGGTTCGATTCCCACAGGACACAAATGTTTGTGTGATGAGCATGAGTGTTTGTGTTGGTCTGGCTGTTTCTTATGTATTATAAGTATGTATTTACAAAAAAAAGTATATAAGTATTATATCCATTATTTAGTACCCATACCACAAGCTCTGCTTAGTTTGGGACTAGATGATGTGTAAAAATGTCGCAAAAATATTTATTTATTTAGTAAACAATCTTGGCACGTCTCTTTATTCAAATAATTACTGATAAAATATATTTACTAGTTCTGCACAAGTTATTAGGTTAAAAAATCTTATTTAGTGTGTGAAATTGTTGACATAATGTCATTTAATAATTATTATTGATGAATTGCATTAAAAAGACATGCCAAGAAGACAAGTAAGAAAAAAACAGAGATTAGCTATTGACAGTTTTGAAAAACTATCGAAAAAATCTTTAACATAGCTTCTTCTTCTTCGTGTCGATATCAGTTTTAATGAAAGATCGCAAGAGTGAGTGTGAGAGAGAAAACATTACAAAAGTAAGCTCTATTATCTAATGACCCCGCGGTTGGTTTCGTCATGGCACTATCTTAGTAGTAACGATAGAACCACAAAATACTTATATTTACTAATAGGACCATCACAATTAAAATGTCATTAATAAATCCCATTCCCACAGTTTTCAGCATTTGGTAAATAAACAGAATTGTTTTGAGAACACAGCCGTCGCTGATGTTCAATGACTGATTACGGATGAATACAATCGGCAAAATTACGAGAAGAGAAAACAAAAGCTTTGTTTGCGTGTTACAATCGAGTGGGAAAAATACAATTGGGTGAAAACGAAAAAAGTAATCGTTAAACAACTAGTTACTTATGATCAACGGAACTCAATCACGTTCAATATTTATTTCAGTTTGAATACCTTATATGGAGCGTATGGGCTTACCTGCTTGCTTAAAAGTTTTTAGGGTTCCGTACCCGAATGGTGCCAAACGGGACCCTATTTCTCTCACTACGCTGTCCGTCCGTCCGTCTGTCCGTCCATCCGTCCGTCTGTCACAGGGCTGTATCTTTTGAACGGTAATAGGTAGCCGGTTGAAATTTTCTCAGAATACGTGCTGCTATGATCCCTACCACAAAAAATACTAAAAATAAAAAAGGCTAAAACCAAAGGGCAAACATAGATATATATGTGATGGTACCTGCGTAAGAAAGATATGCAAAAAATCATATTACGCGCACTGTGCGTTGATGTCTTTTGATCAACTCTCGCAAATTATATCAGTTTCTATAGGGTATCAGGTCGATCGGTGGTACGGAACCCATACTGCGCGAGTCCGACTCGCACTTGGCCGGTTTTTATTTTTTAACTTTTTGTATCGTCACCGTAGTTATTTCTTATAAATAGTTTTTCTTCAATTGCTTAATATTCTATGCATAATTCTCTTAAATTAAGTTTCAGGAAGTTATAAGAAGAACACTTTTGCGAGGGCTCATAAAAAGGATAAGCACAGGGATAAGGAATAGTTATATCGTATTAAATATACGTTCGTATTACGACTAAAACCAACAGCCTAGGTGGTATTGAAGTTGTTATGGGCAAAGGTCTCGCACTTGGCCGGTTTTTATTTTTTAACTTTTTGTATCGTCACCGTAGTTATTTCTTATAAATAGGTTTTCTTCAATTGCTTAATATTCTATGCATAATTCTCTCAAATTAAGTTTCAGGAAGTTATAAGAAGAACACTTTTGCGAGGGCTCATAAAAAGGATAAGCACAGGGATAAGGAATAGTTATATCGTATTAAATATACGTTCGTATTACGACTAAAACCAACAGCCTAGGTGGTATTGAAGTTGTTATGGGCAAAGGTCTCGCACTTGGCCGGTTTTTATTTTTTAACTTTTTGTATCGTCACCGTAGTTATTTCTTATAAATAGTTTTTCTTCAATTGCTTAATATTCTATGCATAATTCTCTCAAATTAAGTTTCAGGAAGTTATAAGAAGAACACTTTTGCGAGGGCTCATAAAAAGGATAAGCACAGGGATAAGGAATAGTTATATCGTATTAAATATACGTTCGTATTGCGACTAAAACCAACAGCCTAGGTGGTATTGAAGTTGTTATGGGCAAAGGTAACCGCTTAACATCAGGTGGGCCTTTGGTTCGTTTCGCCATCCTATACTATAAAAAAAGCTAATGATAAATTTAGAACGCACTAGCGTATTCGGACAGGAATGAAGAAAAAAACACAAAACAAAACTAAAGTCCACCAAATTCGACACATATTAGTGCGTATGCACTGCAGTCTAAGCTACGTCGCAAAAACGAACAAAATAATTTAAATAATAATATTATTAACAAGTAAACAAGTAAGCTTGATTTGAGCAACATGGTTTTTGCAAATTGATTGAATATTAATGAACAATAATATTCAGAAAAACTACCTACTTGTTACCTCACAATCAGTTTTAAATAAAAGATAACGATCAATTTTTTAGTTTTTTTATAAATATCATTTAGGCATAAAATGAGTAATATTTATCCTAATAAAACAAGTTATAATGCTTGCTTTACTTGTGCTAGTATTATTATAAAGTGTAGTGATAGCGAATACCTAAGAAATTATTAATATTTATTCTACTTATTATTATTTTCTCGACAGTATTTCAGCCAGTGACTATTTGAGCACTGAGTTTTATTTTGCCAAGGTTATTTAGCAATAATACATTGCTGCAGCGGCCGGCAACAGGAGCATTGATGGACTACACATATCCAGTCCATCCATCAATGCCTGGTCGCGGCGAAGGCTTGTATAGTACTTTTCTCAAATAATACGCGGCAAATCAAACTAAGTAGTACCTATGTAAATTCTAGAATCAATGAAGATCAACAATAATTTTTCACGCGTCAATATCCAGTATGTTAATTTGTTTCTTCTCTATTCGCAAGCCAGTTCGAAATTTAAATAAAATCTGTGTTGTGTATCCTCGTTGGTTGCTATTTTTCGAAGTAAAAGGTTCGTTCCATTTTTATTAAATTACTAGGTTTTACCCGCGGCTCCGCTCGCGTTAGTTTCTGTTATCTTCCCGTGACGGATCCTGTTAATAATTAGGTGTTTTCCTGTAACTATTACAAAACTGTAAATGTCTGTTTGTTTGTTTATCGAGCATCACGCAAAAACAACGGGACCTATTTTTTATTTATTTTTGTGTTTAGACTTGTAAACAGGTATTTATGAAAAATAAAACGATTCCTGTAGGATAACCACGGAGCAAAACTTCGGGCGAAGTCCAGTCCAGTCCAGTCCGATCCAGTCCAATCCAGGCCGATACAGTCTGTTCCAGTCCGATCCAGTCCGATCCAGACCGATCCAATCCAATCCAGTCCGATCAACTCCACTCCAATCCACTCCCCTCTACTCCAATCCGTCCCAGTCCCACTCCCAGTCCCACTCCCACTCCCACTCTCGCTCCCACACCCACTCCCACTCCCACACCTACTCCCACTCCCACACCCACTCCCACTCCTAATCCCATTCACACTCCCAGTCCCACTGCCAGTCCTATTCCCAGTCCCATTCCCACTCCCACGCCCACGCCCACGCCCACGCCTTCTGTCACTCACTCACTCATCCATCTATCGTACATTACTATCCGCTCGTGCAAATACGTAGAAGCTGTACCACGACCACATCCACGCCCACTCCCAGTCCCATGCCCTCTCCCAATCAGACTCTTACTCCCACTTACACTCACACGCCCTCTCTCACTCTCACTCACTCACACATCCATCCATCGTACATTACTATCCGCTCGTGCTGTAAATGCGTAGAAGCTGTACCACGCCCACGGTCACGCCCACGGCCACGCCCACGGCCACGCCCACTTCCAGTCCTACGCCCACTCACACTCCTACAAACACTCAAACGCCCATGCCCACTCACACTCCCACTCACTCACTCTCTCTCTCTCTCTCTCTCTAACTCACTCACTCACTCACTCACTCACTCACCCACTCGCTCACTTACTCACTCACTCATCCAGCAATCGTACATTACTATCCGCTCGTGCAAATGCGTAGAAGCTGTACCACGCCCACGCCCACTCCTACTTCCACTCCCAGTCCCATGCCCATTCCCAGTCCCACGCCCACTCACATTCCTACACCTACTCCCACTCAAACGCCCACACCCACGCCCACGCACACTACCTACCCACTCCCACTCTCGCTCACTCACCCACTCACTCACTCATCCAGCCATAGTACATTACAATCCGCTCGTGCAAATACGTAGAAACTGTACCACGGCCACGCCCCACGCCCTCTCCCAGTCACACGCCCACGCTCACTCCTACTCCCACTCAAACGACCACGCTCATGCCCACTCCCAGTCCTACGCCCACTAACATTCCCACGCCCACTCACACTCCTACTCCCACTCAAACGACCACATCCACGCCCAATCCCACTCTCACTCACGCACTCACTCATGCACTCACTCACTCACTCACTCACTCACTCATCCCGCTATCGTACATTACTATCCGCTCGTGCAAATGCGTATAAGCTGTACCACGCCCACGCCCACTCCCAGTCACGCGCCCGCGCCCACTCCTACTCCCACGCCCACTCCCATTCCTACGCCCGCTCCCACTCTCACTCACTCACTAACTCACACACTCACTCACTCTCTCACTCACTCTCTCATATCACTCACTCACACTCTCACTCACTCACTCACTCACTCACTCAATCACTCACTAACTCACTCACACACTCACTCACTCATCCAGCCATCGTACATTACTATCCGCTCGTGCAAATGCGTAGAAGCTGAACCACGCCCAAGCCCACTCCCTGTCACATGCCCACGCCCACTCCTACAAAAACCACTCAAACGTCCACGCCCACCCCACTCCCAGTACCACGCCCACTCACACTCCTACTCCCACTCATACGCCCACGCGCACTCCTACTACCACTCAAACGCCCACGCCCACCCCACTCCCAGTCCCACGCCCACTCGCACTCCTACTCCCACTCAAACGCCCACACCCACGCCCACGCCCACTCCCACTCACTCACTCACTCACTCACTCACTCATCTAGCCATCGTACATTACTATCCGCTCGTGCAAATGCGTAGAAGTTTCGATCTGTCGGGTGAGGACGCAACCCACGATTTTTTTTTCCTTTTTTTCTTTCTTTCTCAAAACCCATACCAGTTTTTAAGTCAGATCATCAGCTTTCAAACAAAAAAATTTTCATCAAAATCGGTCCAGTAGTTTTAGCGTGATGCTGGAACAAACAAACAGACGTTTACAATTTTATAATAGTTAAGACACGACACATATGAGTTTTCGTTCTACGTTCTACCGGTGGTAGATGTCAAATCTGTAGAGTTTTTATAGTAGATAGATAGATAGAATATGCCAAAGAGAATATAAATCACTGAATATGCTTTATTGTACACCATGAAAATAGTAGTAAACAGGAACAACGTATAAATTATACGCTAAGCAGGACACATAGATTTTCATACTAACATTGCCGGCCACGGTAGCCGTGCTGTTCGCATGTATTTGATTAGTACAGCATTTTCGATTTATCTCGAAGAAGGTTGTCAAAATAACATAACATGCCATCACGCCTGTATTTCCCCGAAGGTGTAGGCAGAGGTGTAATAGTACACCCACATTTCGCCAGTTATGTTATAGTCCCATGTAATAGGGGGCGAGCCTATTGCCATTGACTGGGCACAAATCCAGACTCCGGGCTGCTACTGAGAATTAAATGTTTGTTTAATGTAATTTTAATGTTTAATTACTGTTGTCAAAATAATATTCGAATATCCAAGCATGTTTGAGAAAAAGTATAATATTAATAATAAAACAAAGTTTAACCGGATTAAATCGCGTATATTATTTAAATTAATTGGTTTCCCTGACGTTTCGAAAGCTTTGCAGCATTTCGTGGTCGCAGGTAGACTAAGATGACAAGCGTCTTTACAAATATTTCTAAAAAATTATTAAACCTAAGAAGTTATTATAATATTAATGCCAACTAATCATTTATGCTGTAAGGGCCTTGCTGCACGTCATTAGGATCTGCGCGCAGTATATACGCCTTAAGAGAGATCCGTTGACTTATTGTAAATACAGGAGCAAGGTAATCGACGTGACCAGCCTGCTAGTGGAGCGTTGTGCGTAGGCTTTTCATTATGTAACCAATGCAAGTGATAAACTGACGGTACTCAGTGCCAAGAAGGAAGGATTTGTGCCGCCAGGCCGCTTACATTACCGCACAATCGTCATAACATTAACAATGATTCCGTAAACACGTTTAATGAAAACGGAGCTTATATTTTACTACATGTATGTACATCCTGACTGTTTTATTCAAAGCATTAAGTACAACTATTTAAAAGTTCGTATGTTCAGTGTGGTGCCAGATGTAAAGAATTGCACCACCCTATATCTTCTCATGGGTGTCGTAAAAGGCGACTAAGGGATGCACCAGAGGATGGGCAGCAGCGTTCTCTGAGATTTAACCAACAAACTGCGATCGCCAACCCGCCTGCAAAGCGTGGTGATTATGGCATATTCCCCCAACATATGCTTGGGGGAGGCCTTTGTGCAGCAATGGACGTCTTTCGGCTGAAATGATGATGATGATGATGATTTACAAGTATACATTGGTTCCATGTTTGCAAAACACTTCATGAGATATATTAAGTTATTTCTATCTGCTATAAATTTTGGATTAGTCTTTTATTTGAACCTGTTAGCTTTACATCCATTGGTCCACCTATAATAGTTACGACTTGGTAGTCAACTCGGACTTGCTTGAATTGGCTTGAATTTACAAAAATCTTGATATAGGTATTCTAATATTTTTAAATTAGAAGCAATTCTTAATATTCTTGTTGTGCTAGTAAGATTTTGTAGTTAAATTTTATCCTAATTTGTTTATTTTTTTATTTATAATGCAAGTATTGCAGTCATGAAGATGGACACCAGTTGCAGTTTTGCTCAACATGCTTAAGATCGATTTTATTTTGCTATAATTATTCTAGAGCTTTTGAGAAGTTGTAACATAAATAGTTCCTAAAAGCTCCATAATAATATTATGGCAGGTGCATTAGGTAACAATGTTCTCACACAAGAAATACGTACCTACCTAGATATCGTAGCAATATTTAAAAAGTCATGTGATTTTATAGTTTATAACATAGACATATAACACAATTTCTATGGTTTATAAATGTAACATCCTCAATAATTAATTCTATAGGGGTATACTATAATTTTACAACAGGTATAATACCTACACATTATTCAAATATATTATGTATAAGAACCTATTATTATTAGGAAAACCTGATTTGATTGACATATTATACCTAACTACTGTGACATTGACGTCATTAACAGAAAACGGAGATAATAAAAGATATCGATCGCTAGGTGTCTTGACTTATCGCGATATCATCAGCGATTTCGAACGGGTGATGCGCAAGCGCAACGTGTAGGATTACGAAACGTAGCACTTGGTTTGACGTCAATGGCGACCGCTACCGAGTACTTTCTCCACGAATCCGAGTAACCGATGTACACGAAGTCACGACACTGCAAAGCGTGGGAATCGTGAGTTTGCCAATAAAATCACAACAAACAGACGGATTGTATGTAAACCGTGATTGTGATCGCAGTTATGACTGGTTGGCTGTTCAGTTTATTACCTAAATGAGAATAAGTGTAGAAGTTACGAATAGGTCTTAAGTATTAATTTATAAACATGTTAATATACATATTTACCAATACTTTACACATAATAGTCGTAGAAAAACATGAAAACCAACCACATATACCTACAAAGATTTTTTAAATACATTTTTTTACTTTCCTCAAATCAAGTTTTATCATCGGGATTTTTCGCATGCGTAAGTAGTAGTAAGCACGTACCTATTTTATGAAAGTTATCCTTAAGACATTAATTTTTTCATGAGGAAACAGGAAGGATGGAGCTGGCTAAATAGCCAGCACGAAATAGTGAAAGTGAAATCAAAAAGAATATTGCGTATTGGTTTTTTTTTTTTTACTTGATGAATTTAATCAGACTTACTAAAAAATGTAAGCAGAAACGTGGATAATTTACAAAAACAAAAACAAATGTCGGTATTATTAATAATATTTCAATTTCGGGCAATGAGAAGGCCATTCTTTACTTGTAGATATACTTCATTTTGCATTAGATAAATCTAAAATCTAGCTAACAAGGGCATGAATATCTTTTGAATTCATCATCAATTTCAGATTATTAAAACTGGTCTACCAGGTTCATAGACCCGTTAAATTGTCTCCAGCCTCGGCTGTGGAATGTGCTTTATGTTTACAGTTTTGCTTGCCTTTTATGTTATGCATTGTCTCATAATAAATGAAAGTGTTAAAATAAAATACATTACTGCTTCCAGCCGAGGTTGGAGACAATTTAATTAAGTCTATGAACCTGGTAGACCAGTTTAAATAATCTGAAATTCGGCATTCAAAAGATATAAATGCTATTATTAGCCTTAATGTATTTATTTTTTCTAGTGCTATAATAAATGGAGTAGGATAGATAGAGGTATCCTTTATTGTACAGTATACCAAAAGGAAGAAAAATAATTAATATATATATATTTCACAAATGGAATGAAAGAGGAGGACGATTAATAGACTATGCATTTGAATACAGACTGTCTATAGTAAATACCTACTTTAAAAAGAGATCTAGCAGAAAATGGACTTGGCAATCTCCAGACCAAAATGTCAAGAATGAAATCGACTTTATAATGACAAATACCCCAAAACTTATAACCAACTACGAAGTCCTAAACAATGTTAAGTATCCATCTGATCATAGACTACTGCGAACAACACTCCTTTTAAGTCTTCCGAACAAAAGTAGAAAAAACTTCAAATCGGCACTAAGAATCCCTGAAACCGATGATGAAATAAAGCATTACACAGGCTGCCTTAAATCTTTCACTGAAGATAAAACAGAAGCAATCACAAGTGTTCAAATTTACTATGACTTACTGGAAGAAGCTATAACATACGTGGGACACTCAGAAAGTTTTGCGAAACTAAAAAAAATTGTTCTATACGTACATATATTTTTATCAAATCTTTTCAAAGTACTTTCCACCAGCCTCTATACAAAGATTCATGCGCCTAAACCAGTTTTCAAAACACTTTTTCCAGTCCGCCGCAGACACCTCGTTTACAGCCTGCTCGAACGCAGCCAGCGCATCTTCCGGCGACGAAAATTGTATCCCTTTGAGCTGATTTTTTATTTTTGGGAATAAAAAGAAGTCACACGGTGCTAGATCAGGGCTGTAAGGAGGGTGACCCAGGAGTTTGACTGGCGTGCTGTCCAGGAAGTCCCTCGTTTTGAGTGCGGTGTGCGCAGGTGCATTGTCGTGGTGGAGCAGTCGCCCGCGGAGCCCTGTGTTTGGTCGCTTGTTGCTTATAACAGAGAAAACTTCTGGCAAACATTTGGTAGTATACCATTCGGCATTAATGCTTCTTTGATCCCGTAAGGGAATTGATACCAAGTGGCCAGTCAAATTAAAAAAGCTAGCGATCAAAATCTTACCCCCGCTTCTAGATCGCTTCACTTTGGTAGGCGTTGGCTCATTTTGAAACACCCAAACAGTCGACTGGCGCTTGGTTTCTGGGTCGTATTGATAAATCCAGGACTCATCACCTGTAACGATGTCGTAAACACGCCGAGACGAGCCTGCTTCAAATTTGTTAAGCATATCACGGCACCATTCCACCCGGGCCTGCTTCTGAGCATCGGTGAGGTTGTGCGGCACCCAGCGTGATACTATCCTCCTCACGCGAAGATGGCTGTGTAGAATCTCGTGAACGCTTCCCGATCCAATCTTCAATATGTGTTGAATCTCCTGATATGTAATTCGCCTATTGTCTTGGATTAAATTTTTCACTGCTAGCACGTTTTCTTCGGTAACAGCCGTCAAAGGGCGACCGCTTCTTTCGTCATCCCCCAAAGTTGGTCGACCGCGCTTGAATTCGTTATACCAACGATACACGGTTGCCTTGGAAGGGCCTTCATCCATGAATGCCATTTGAAGTCTATCGTACGATTCATCCGGTTTCAGGCGACACTTGAAATCGTATAAAATCATAGCTCTAAAATGTTCCCGGCGCAGATCCATATTTCAGTGAGACACAATACTTTGAATTAACTCGCAAAAAATGTGGAGGGAAATTTTGAAATTGGAACTTACTTATTTTTACTTATAAATAATCATATTTTCGAAAAACATTATAACTGGCCAGTCTCCCATATATAAAAACTTTTTTTCGCAATACTTTCTGAGGGGCCTGGTATAGTCTAACAAAGAAAACCGACCTTAATAAGAAAAAAGAACATAAAATATTTAACGAAGATACACTAACACTAATAAAAAAACGTACTGAACTAGTATTTAAAAAGAACAAAGACAAAGACTCTAAGAAAAAACTAAGCGAATTGTTTAAAGAAACGAACAAATCGATTAGAAAAGATTATAGTAAATACAGACAAGACATAATAACAAAAAATTTAAACAAATTCAGAAGCACAAAAAGAGCATTCAAAGAGTTGAACCTGTGCAAACCAGGGATACAAAAACTAGAAAGTAAATCTAAAGCAACTACAACGAGACAAGATGTTATAAATCAGGCAACAACGTTCTATCAAGAACTTTACAAAAGTAGAGTAGAAGAAAACAAACCTGATGACGAAATAAATAGCGTCACTTATACAAAAACAGTTATACCAATAGATGAGAGAGAAGTGTACGAGCTCATAAAACAGCTAAAATCTGATAAAAGTCCAGGTCCAGATGGGATAACCAACGAAGCCATAAAACTAGGTGCACCTATACTACTGATACACCTCACACAATTATTTAATATGATACTCGATTCAGAAACTGTCCCGATACAATGGTGTACATCGGATATTATACTACTATATAAGAAGGGAAACCCACTTGATATCGGCAACTATAGGCCAATCAGCTTACTGGCAAGCTTATATAAACTCTTCGCAACAATAATATTAAAACGTATAACAAACGAAGTTGACAGTGCACAACCAATTGAGCAAGCAGGATTTCGCTCAGGATTTAGTACATCTGATCATATACAGGCATTAGAACAGGTTATCGAAAAATATAAAGAGTTTAACAGATCTCTGTATTTGGCTTTTATCGACTATAGCAAAGCCTTTGACAGTATAAGCCACAAATCTATCTGGGACGCGCTGAAAATGCTCAATATAGACTTGAAATACATAAATATCATAAAGAATATATACACCAACAGCACAAGCAAGGTTAAACTCGAAACCAGGGGAAAAATACTTTTTTATTTGGTATTGTTAATTTTTAAATTAACATCTCCGTTTTTTGTAGAATTTAAGTCTGATTTTTGTGTAATTTTAAATTGACATTTTATTTATATAGAGATAATTATTAAATTACAATTTTATTCTGTACTATAAAACTGTACTGTACTGTAAAAACGACGTGTAATTCAAATTACCAATAAATGACTATTGACTATTGACTATTAAATAATAAGAATAGAAAGAGGTGTTAGACAAGGAGACCCATTGTCACCTAAACTTTTTATAGCTGTGTTAGAAAACATATTCCAAAACATAAACTGGAAAAACAGAGGTATAATAAATGGCTACTATTTAAACCATCTCAGATTCGCAGATGATATTTTTCTTCTAGCTGAAACATCAAAAGATTTAGAAGAAATGATAAGATTACTTGATCAAGAAAGCTCCACAGTAGGCTTAGAGATGAATGCAACAAAAACTAAAATAATGACCAACAGCCCGAAAATACCCATCAGTTCAAGAGGAAATAAAATAGAATATGTGGACAGTTATGTTTATCTGGGAAAACAGGTATCATTTAGCACAGTAAGCAACGAAGAAGAAATAGAAAGAAGAGCAAATATAACCTGGAAGAAATTCTGGTCACTAAAAGAAATTTTAAAAGGAAATTACTCTTTAAATATGAAAAAAATTGTAATTGATACCTGCCTTTTGCCTTGTTTATTGTATGGTTGCCAAACATGGGTTTTCACAAATAGAGTTAAACAAAAGATTCAAACAACGCAAAGGGCTATGGAGAGAAGCATATTAAAAATAAGAAAAATACATAAAATAAAAAGTGAAATAATAAGACAAAAAACCAAGATAACTGATGCACTTATACAAGCCCTAAAACTAAAGTGGCAATGGGCCGGTCATATATCACGTTACACTGATAACCGATGGACAATACAAACAATAAGATGGAAGGGACCAGCAGGAAAAAGAAAAATAGGCAGGCCAAATAAACGGTGGGCTGATGATATAATTGAACGAGCAGGGAAAAACTGGTTGACCCTAGGCAGAAAAAGAGAGTCATGGAAGAAGATGGAGGAGGCCTTCACTCAAAGAGGGGTCCATATCCCAGAATCTAACAACTAACCATACTAACAACTAGTAAGTAAGCAAAATTACTAACAAATAACTAATAAAACATTGCAATGTAAATAGGGATATGGAAATAAAAGGCTTTTTATTTATTTATTTTTATTATATATTTCACAACATCATTATAAATTAAAGTCCGGCCGCGCTGAATTCGTGTTTGTTCGGGCTGATCTCAGAAACTACTGTACGGATTTTCACACGAAATTCATCAATAAAAATAGGGATTATCTAAAAAGGTTATATATAGGTTGTAGATGATCCGTGCTACCCGTGCGAATCAGGAAAGGTCTATAAACAACTCAGTACAACAGGTGGTCTTATCGCTAAAAGCAATTACTTCCAGACAACTATTTGATAGAATTAAATTGAATCAATTTATTATTTGACTGTCTCGTTGGTCTAGTGGTTGCAAGCGCGACTGCTGAGCGTGGGGTCCTGGGTTCAATTCCCGGGTCAGGTGTTATTGGGTTTTTTCATTAGGAAATTCTCAGTAGCAGCCCGGAGTCTGGATTTGTGCCCGGTCAATGGCAATAGGCTCGCCCTCTATTACATGGGACTATAACATAACTGACGAAATGTGGGTGTACTATTACACCTCTGCCTACCCCTTCGGGAAATACAGGCGTGATGTTATGTTATGTTATGTTAATTTATTATTTTTAATGCATTTACGCATTCGTTCACGGTAGCTTAGTGGCTAAAGCACTGGCGTACTGAACCAGGAGTCGCAGGTTCGAATCCTGCTCGTGAGCAATTTTTTCATTCCACAATTTATATCGTTAGAATTAAATTGCACAAGGAAAAAAACGGGCAGAGGTAGGACAGAAGAATTTGTCAAACTATTTCTTAAATGTTTCAAATAAAATTACCTATTGTCTAAGTATACTTTATGTACCTAACAGTGATTCAGGAATTTTATGGCGACGTAGGTATATAAATATCGCGAGAGTTGCAAAATTACTTTTATGGCCACAGTTTCACATTATTTACTGAATGGAACCAGTTGCTGACGTCAATGCCCAAGAAGCTGGTTCCAAATGAAAACACCGACTGCCTAATGTTTTTGTTTTTAGTAGATTACTTTTGCATAATGCGAATATAAAAAAGAACTATAGACATTATGTGGATTGGTTTTAATATGATTTACTACAGCTATAAAAAGAGTAATCGACTAAAAACAATTATTTTTTTCTAAAAGCTTCAAATACCAGGCCCCTCAGAAAGTATTGCGAAAAAAAGTTTTTATATATGGGAGACTGGCCAGTTATAATGTTTTTCGAAAATATGATTATTTATAAGTAAAAATAAGTAAGTTCCAATTTCAAAATTTCCCTCCACATTTTTTGCGAGTTAATTCAAAGTATTGTGTCTCACTGAAATATGGATCTGCGCCGGGAACATTTTAGAGCTATGATTTTATACGATTTCAAGTGTCGCCTGAAACCGGATGAATCGTACGATAGACTTCAAATGGCATTCATGGATGAAGGCCCTTCCAAGGCAACCGTGTATCGTTGGTATAACGAATTCAAGCGCGGTCGACCAACTTTGGGGGATGACGAAAGAAGCGGTCGCCCTTTGACGGCTGTTACCGAAGAAAACGTGCTAGCAGTGAAAATTTTAATCCAAGACAATAGGCGAATTACATATCAGGAGATTCAACACATATTGAAGATTGGATCGGGAAGCGTTCACGAGATTCTACACAGCCATCTTCGCGTGAGGAGGATAGTATCACGCTGGGTGCCGCACAACCTCACCGATGCTCAGAAGCAGGCCCGGGTGGAATGGTGCCGTGATATGCTTAACAAATTTGAAGCAGGCTCGTCTCGGCGTGTTTACGACATCGTTACAGGTGATGAGTCCTGGATTTATCAATACGACCCAGAAACCAAGCGCCAGTCGACTGTTTGGGTGTTTCAAAATGAGCCAACGCCTACCAAAGTGAAGCGATCTAGAAGCGGGGGTAAGATTTTGATCGCTAGCTTTTTTAATTTGACTGGCCACTTGGTATCAATTCCCTTACGGGATCAAAGAAGCATTAATGCCGAATGGTATACTACCAAATGTTTGCCAGAAGTTTTCTCTGTTATAAGCAACAAGCGACCAAACACAGGGCTCCGCGGGCTACTGCTCCACCACGACAATGCACCTGCGCACACCGCACTCAAAACGAGGGACTTCCTGGACAGCACGCCAGTCAAACTCCTGGGTCACCCTCCTTACAGCCCTGATCTAGCACCGTGTGACTTCTTTTTATTCCCAAAAATAAAAAATCAGCTCAAAGGGATACAATTTTCGTCGCCGGAAGATGCGCTGGCTGCGTTCGAGCAGGCTGTAAACGAGGTGTCTGCGGCGGACTGGAAAAAGTGTTTTGAAAACTGGTTTAGGCGCATGAATCTTTGTATAGAGGCTGGTGGAAAGTACTTTGAAAAGATTTGATAAAAATATATGTACGTATAGAACAATTTTTTTTAGTTTCGCAAAACTTTCTGAGTGTCCCACGTATGCTCAGCTAGAGCTGCTCAGTTATACCGTAGATAAGAGTGGTACAGAGAGATTGATAACCAGTATTGGATTTAAACTTTCAGCAATAATATATAAGTATTTAAGAAAATACTTATTTTAAACATTTACACTGTAAATTCCGTAATTCTACTTTGTTATGTATCAATATTTAGCATGATTTATGTAATGAGCAATGAGCAAAGGTAACCGCTTAACATCAGTGAGATCTATTTCGCCATCCTTTATTATAAAAGTAGGTAACATAATATTTTCTATGGTTATGGAAACTGTTATTGTTTTACAAATTAATAATAAACGCCTTATCAGTTCCTTCCTGCAGTTCACAGTTCATGTTCCTAGTTTCTATTTAATATTTAATCCAATTATTTTGCTTTATTGCAAGTCACAACAAAATATTAAGTTTATAAACGTACCTACTGTACAAAGGCGTGTTGCGTTTTCTATCAGCAAATCTTCGATTTTATTAATTTTACTTTATTTGCGAAACAAACATAGTAACAAATATAGTACACAATAATAATAAGCATTTCTGAGTAATTCTCAGTAGAAGCCCGGAGTCTGGATTTGTGCCCGGTTAATGGCAATAGGGGGCGACCCCTATTAGGTACATGGGACTATAACATAACTGGCGAAATGTGGGTGTACTATTACACCTCTGCCTACCCCTTCGGGGAAATATAGGCGTGATGTTATGTTATGTTATAAGTACACAAATAGGTAAAACAATATCCAGAAACGGTTTCCTCAGATTATCATACAAATATAATAACAACAGACTACATACAACAGAGATTTACTTTTGAGTTGAATTATTTAAATTAGATTTTCTTATACATTAAATAATTAGGGTACCTACTTAAAGATACCAAAATGTTTTAATACATATTCTGAATTTAGGAAGAGAAAGGTGAAAAATATTTAGATCATGATTTCATCAACTCAGCCTATCGCAGTCCACTGCTGGACATAGGCCTCTCCCAAGTTGCGCCACATGATCATGATTTACGTCAAGGGAAATACTACTATTGTACAGTCTACACGCTCTTTTGATAAATATATTCTTAATCCGAAGTAAATTTACGAGAATTTGTAACGGATTTAAAACAGCCTGAAATATGAACGCATATTATATTTAAGACAGAAGTTGGTTATTTTTTTCTGTGACTTTTAACTTGACATCCTGAACTATACAATACTTCTGGGTACTTGTTGCAATAAAATCCCTACCTACTCCTGAACAATTGAAACCGAAAAAAAAATTTAAGGTAGCGACTTCATTACTACTCATAATAGGAGCGCTTATGATGACGATCGTTTGACGTATGCAACCAAGTATTCAGCAGTACATGGAATGACTCCATATCAACCATGAATGACAAATAGCTACAAAGTAGGTCCATGTCGACGAGAGACGGATCCACGCTCACAATGTCACCTACGCACATCTCTGACACCAATAAATGATGATTCGGAACTAAGTATGAACTCATATTTTAAAAAAGAAAGCAGGATGCATCAGACGGACAATGGCGAAAGGGCACATTTGTGAATCAGTCAAAGTAATGAATGTCGTTCTACTTTTCGCACGACTCATCAATATAAGTCATACACGGAGAGAAAAGGTTGGACCAGTCCGCGGAACTCTGAAGTAATGGTAGATTATACCTAGTTACACAAGTGACTCGTCTCAACCTCGCACAGAAAATATTATGCATTTATTATACAACTAGACCAGAGACCTAATGAAATTCTCCAAATGGTAGTGAAAATAGTATGTAAGAAAAAGTAAAAAATCATCAAGGTTTTCGGGAAACTCACCCTCACCCCTTTTGGATTTCCTGGCCACTTTATTATACTTCAACAAAATTTAAAATTATTTTCAAAAACGGCAAATTTTCTAAATTTTTGTCAGTTCTAAATTGTACGTTGAAAGGACAAGATACTCATGTATCTGAGACTGGCCCCCAGTTTCCGAAAGGTTGATCCACGCAAAAATTAACTAATCAGCTGTCAAATCTCAGGTCAAGCGATGTGATTGGTTGTTAACGTTTTTGCCGGTCAATTATCATTATTTATTATTATTATCGGAGCTGACATTAGATTTGACAACAGATCAAATTGATCAGCCTTCCAGAAAGTGGGGGTTTGTCTTGTAACCATTATCCTCTATATTGGCAACGCCATCTTGCGCAATATGTCATAACTGGCAAGCCCCCAAGGTCACGGTCAAGGTCTATAGGTATATTTTATTACAAATCAGTCAACAGTCAATGTATCAATTTACCAGTTGAGTGAGATAACTAAAACCGTTCTAGATAAAATTCAAAAACCGTTCCTGCTTGTGTTTTATTGTGTTTGTGCCTACCTACCTACCGACCTGCTTCCTGTCTCCTGAGCTCGCTGCATTGTCATAGCAGCAGCTTATCGTCACATCGTCGCAGCTTTACCTAATTCTCCTCCGACCCTCTTGTCTCCGTACCTCCGACTCTCCGTGTGTTACCGTACCTTCGAGCCTCCAAGTCTTCGATCCTCCGAGCCTCCGTGTCTGCGTGTCTGCGCTGTCTCCGGGCTACTACTCTGCTGCATCTCCTACTCCTGCCTGAGCTACCCTTACCCCAAAGATATCACGACGTGATACTACTTCGATTTTGTCATTTGTAAGTACCGATACCGACTAGTACCATAAGAATAGACAATATTATTATCTATTTTATGCTAGTACTATCCTTACGAAACAATCAAGGGATTCCAAGATATTTAAAATGGTGTAACTTTATAGTCCACATAGGTGGGCGAGACAAGTGTAATATAACTGACAGTAGCTCATAGCAAATTAATTACGCAATTAATATGCGAAAGGTGACCTACGTATTGTGAGGAACCTCATTCAATACGATGCCAACTGAAACAGATTTAGATTAGACCCACGTGATGTGAGTGATTCACGTGATATAAGTAACAAGAAAAGCCGTGGACTTAAACTTATTTTCGACGTGTTTGGAGTGTTTTAAGCTAAGTAATTTTTGCTTTAAATGCGTCACTCATCCCAAATATGACAATGTCCATAATAAACTACATAACATCTTAGAAAAACCAAAAGGAAAATATATTACCATTCCAACAAAAGGGAGGAAAAATTAAATGCCACGCGTATTATATTAGTCACAATGCTTTCTATGAAGTAAAACAATGTTAACATAAAGTTATTTTTGTAGTATTATGAACGGTGTCACTGGGTATGTCCGACTTTACTGATTTAGTCGCGATTAAGATGATTACATGTTGTTAGCAATTCCAGAAAATGCACGTCATTTATATTTATAATTGGGACACATGTAAAACTATAAAGTCCATTAGGGTAAAGTCGGGTCATCACTAAACACACCACCTTTTTTAGCAGAAGTTTATACTTTATACTACTAAACACAGTTTTTCTTTTTGTAACTGTCTGTATGCATAAATTTTTAAATAAATAATTGTGCACAAATTGTTGAATAAATAATAATAAAAAGGTAAATAATCAGCAGTCAGTGCCTTTACCGCTTATATGCAACTTTGCTGCTAAGCAAAAGCGAACTGTCAGTCATCAACTCATCACAGTGGTATCGAGACAGCGCACAGCGGTGATGAGTTCAATTACCAGGGTGCCTAGTTCGAGTTTGACACTTACCGATACTTCCAACGAATTCGTTGACTTTCAAAAAATCAGTAGCGCCCCTGGCGGATATTAGATATTAGGAGGAACTACTGATTTATGAATGAAAGTCGACGAGTTCGATGGAAGTATGCGATATTTGTCATAGTCGCACTGCTGCATCCCGTAGATGTGTCTTTTTCTAGTATTGATGGTCCAGTAGTCAATCTTAATGCTATTAATTCCGATGCAAAACTTTACCAAGACTATTATACTGTCTAATTTATTTTAAAACAACAAAATAGGGAAGGTGACTAATTTTTTTATTCATTTTTATTAGAAAAAAAGAAAAATAATTAAGAAAAATAAGCAACAGTAAAAAAACCAATAAAATATTCAATAAAATGTCCAAGTTAGAAGCAATTTAAATTGGTTGACTAGACAGAGACAGCACTATTGAAGAATGACGTTATTGTCCAAAACCTTCATAGAAACTTGATATCTCGCTGTACAATGTCCGTTTAGCACGACAAGGACAGGAAATGCCCCCTCTAAAAAGTTAAAAAGTGTGTATCTCTTGAATTTTTTTATAGATTTTATTATTATTTTCACAAATGTTGTCGTTTTTGTACCTTATTTTAAATAACATAACATTTTTGGTAAAATAAAACAAAGTTTAACCGGATTAAATCGCGTAACTATATTATTTAAATTGTTTTTCCTGACGTTTCGAAAGCTTTGCAGCATTTCGTGGTCGCAGGTAGACTAAGATGACAAGCGACTTTACAGATATTGCAAAAAAATAAAAATTAAAATAACTTTTTATTTTACGTAATGCTGCAAACATAGAGCAACCGCAACCCCAGGGTGCTTAATGGCTTTAAATAATATAGTTACGCGATTTAATCCGGTTAAACTTTGTTTTATTATAATGTGTAGTGATCGCGAAACCTTAAGAAATTATTATTTTTGGTAAATTTTAACTGTAGTCTACTCCCGGATTCCATCTAATAATTTTGAAGACAAAACATTGTCTTCAATTTTATACCTATGAGTAATTAGGGTTTACATTACAGAAGAGTATTGTTTTGAAAACAATATTCTGAAAAAATGAGACCGACGAATCTCATCGAAGACCCAACCAATATAGCAACCCTAATCTCATACAAATTAAATTATAATAATTAAAGTTGTTACATTTACATGAAAAACTATTTTGTGTTTATTAAATGGGGAAAATAGAATATAGGCAAATATGAAAGTATATTTGAATTAATTTGTGTGAAAACCCGTGCGGTTAATTGTATGAACTGTATTTTAAGTACTACGTCATAAACTATACCTTTTAAAGAACAATGGTTCAATAACCATTAAATTATGTAGTTAACAATACCTATAGAGCTTAGCTACTTACTCCCTTGTTTATTTTCTTAGAATAAACAAGTAGCCGTGTTCGTAAAACAAATTTTGGACAATCCGAGGTTCCATGACGTGACTATCATCCTCAGCAGAGAAGCTACGTCTTAAAGGAGGATGTTTGTTGAGGAAATATCCGAACCATGGAGAATTATCCGAGCTAACCTATTACCTTTGGCTGTACAGATTTGTGTATTTGCATACTTTTATATTGTTCCCGCGTTTTCCTTTTTTAACACTCTCTATTTATTTATTTAAACATCAATTACTCTTAAATCTAGAGTTGCATACAGTCAGAAACTATATAGATGGGTACCAACTAGACGATCACATCAACGTTTTTTTAGGGTTCCGTACCCGAAGGGTGCCAAACGGGACCCTATCACTCTCGCTACGCTGTCCGTCCGTCCGTCTGTCCGTCCGTCCGTCCATCCGTCTGTCTGTCACAGGGCTGTATCTTTTGAATGAAAAGAAAGAAAAAATATTTATTTGCTTCAAAAGAACGGTAAATGCAAGAAACCTCAAAAAACATGCTATTTTCCAACGTTTTTGTTCCTGCTCTATCTTCAAAACGGTAATATATACCAGCGTCAAACTTAGTCAGATTATAGTGCATATTATGTAGTTTACCAACAAATACTAAAAATAAAACAAACATAGACATATGTGGTGGTACCTGCGTAAGAAAGTCATGCAAAAATTCATTTCGCGCACTTTCCGTTGATGTCTTTTGATAAACTCTCGTAAATTAAATCAGTTTTTCAGGTCATTGAGAGGTACGGAACCCATACTGCGCGAGTCCGACTCGCACTTGGCCGGTTTTTATTATTATACTATACCTGCCCCGTACAATGTTTATGATAACATAATTTAGGAATCATACCTTCAATCTTTGGTACCTAATGGAAATGGAGCATGCATGCGCAACACAGTTTTTTTAATGGTGCCCCACGTGCGTTCACACACACTTTTCACATACAAAAACACCCAGACTCATAACGATAGATAAATCTGTGGTGGAGGGCGTTGGGAATATTTGTTCCATGCGGGAATTTAACGTTTTGATTCATTCCATCGAACGAACGTCAATTAAGTACCTAACATTTTTTTAGTATTATTAACTCGGACAAATAAAAATGGCGGACGCAATCTCGCTAAGAAAAGATTGAAGCACTTCGATTTTTCCTAAACCCACTATAATTTCGACATAATTTTATCACACCAGATATATATTGTTATTTTATTTATGACAATACGACAATGACTACCGTCACACGAGATTTGTTGTGTAATCGCGGTTTTTTTTGTCTTACTATGTGTGTTCATGTGTGCGTGCCAACCCGTACTTTTAAGCGAGCCGTCGTACTATGGATGCCTCACTTTTTGTTTAGCGAAATTCCGTCCGCCTTTTTTTATTCGTCCAAGATTATTAATTAGTACTTTTTTATTCCTAATGGGCTTGCGTTTGAGGGCTACAGCTGTGTTATAATTCCAATATGGCTACAGCGATGGTGCTGTCGACGATGGTACGCGCTTGCCCAGCAAACCTATTCACTCGAGCCTTGTAGATTCAATAGAGGTTCTATTATTTGGTTTCCTAAATATAGCCACGTAAAACATGTGTAATGCACTAACTTGGTATGTTATTTTTCATGTGGCATGACATGCCACGTGGTATGCAGTCTTGACCTGTACAATGCCAAATAGGTGATAAATTTGTTGTCAAGCAGATCTTAGATACTGCTGAATTTGTATTACTAATTCTGAATAATATATAAGTAGTAGCAACACGTGGATATTTAGTTGTATTGTAGAAAATACAGTAGATTAGTTCTGTCAAACTGTATGTCCTGATAATCACAGACGAATTAGTGCTCGTTCTAGAACAATTAATGTAAGTATTTTTTTGTAGGACAATTAAAATACTCTTTCAGTCTTAATAAGCCAAATAACAAATTCACATTTTGAATATGAATATCATAATTAAATTGCCTACTGATGAACAATTTAGTAGCGGTACTGTGCTCATTTTAGTTGGTGGTGCAGCTTCAAATTTTTAAAGTATGACAATGTCAATGTCCCACCACCCGAGGAGGCGGCATGGGTATGTGGGACTCGCACAAACTAAAAACTATGCCGTGTGCCTACTCTCGCCTTGGCCTTTGACCTTTGACCGGGGGCGTGGGTACCCGTTGGTATTTGCACACCCACCCCCGACAGGTCCCGGCCCGCCACAAGCAGGCGAGCCCCTTAAGCAGGCGAGCCCCTTCTCCCCATGCGGCCTAACGTCGGCCGCAACCTCCCCGGCAGCGCACACGGACGCTGCGCGCCACCTCATGGGCCTCGCCAAGACGCAGCTAACACGCCAATGTCACGGCCACGCTAGCCGAGCCACGCCAGCCTCGCAAGCCTCGCCAGCCACGGCAGCAACACCAGCCGCGCCAACTACGCCAGGCAGCAGACTACCCCGAATCAACCGCCCGCAGGGCCTATCTTCCCATAATTTTTTATAGAAGTTCTTCATCCTTCATCTTTCACTGCTTACTTCAGAGGGACACGCGGAGTCACGCCCCATTGGCCCAGATCGAGCCCCTCCCACGCCAGAACATTCGCTACAGGTAATAAGATCTTCCGAACGATAATAAAGTCCCTCGATATTAATTGCCCGTTCCCAGGATGCATCGGCCTAACAACTGCCGTTCCCTCCAGACGTGTCCAGAAGGACTAGCAGCCGTCAGGCACACGTGGAGGTTTTCTAGCCAGCACCCCTGTTTGGTATAACCTAACTCACAAAAAGTGAAACGTCACGAACGCGCTGAGGAAACACGAGGTGTGTTTCCTCGGCGCGTTCGTGACGTTGACGTTGGCTGGGCAGCACGTATTTTTGTCCATCGTATACGTGAGCGAGACAGAGTGTCACATGACGCCTCACGCCTTTTTTATAAATCAGAGTTAGTCACCAGTCAGTTAGTATACCAATGATGATATGAAAAACTTGTCAGTCAAAGAAGCACTGAAGGACGGAAGGAAGACAGACAGGAATCCTTAACAAGTCAGAGCTCTATCTGGTAAAAAAAAATGTTTTACAATGAATTTCCTAGAACGAGTATAGTGTAGCAACGGATGTAGGCAACGTGTAGTTGGAATACTTGGAATACATTGTCTTTATAGTTTTTGTGGAATACATTGAACCCGGGTGTGATCTGCGCGACCCCGTCGATTTAAGGACTGACTTGCACTTACGACAAGACGCTTCTCATCCTATTTTGTAAAAATACAGCAAAATATCCACGTGTCGATATTAATATTCTGGATTCGTTATATAAATTGTTCAGTATCTAAAAACAGCTTATAGCATTTATTTAATGACTTAATTGACATTCTAGTACAAGTCTAACAAGGTTTGTAGCATGTGTATATTTTTAATTAAAAAATAACATAATTTTATTTTTAGTCGCAGATTTCTACGACATGTATTGTGGCTGCGCAATTGGATGTATATACAACGTGTTATTGAAATAACAGAAAACCTCTTAAGGGGTCATTGTACTCATCAGTATGAAAAACTTTTACTATGGGACCAACCCTGAAACCGCGAAAAACAAATATAGCTGTTCCCCAGCTGATTTTTTTTCGCGATTTCAGGGTTGGTCCCATCGTAAAAGTTGTTCATATTGATGAGTACAATGAGTCCTTATGAGGTTTACACTTATTTCAATAACACGTTGTATAAATTGTTTAGTATCTAAAAACAGCTTTAATGTCCTAGTTGACATTCTAGTTCAAGTCTAACAAGCTATGTAATAGCACGAGTATTTTTTAAAATAAAAAATAATATAGTTTTATTTTTAGTCGCAGATTTCTACGACATGTCGCAGCGCAATCCGATGTATATAAAGTCAGGTCGTAAGTTGAGCGCGTGGTCTTCAGATAATATTCACGGAGGCGCGTAGCAGTGACTTGACTCGCTGGATGACCGGTCCATGGCCGAGGTCGCGTTGAATATGCAGCACCACGAACAACGTTAAATATTAATAGGAAGCTTCTTAAAATACTACCTGGGGGACAATCAGAGCGATAATCGAATGTAGATATGATTTGTGAATGTAGATGGGGCGGTTGACCTGCCTGTCCTGCGCTGGCGCACCGATCAACATATAGTTTTGGGATTCCGCAGACAATAAGTTGACATTATTGAAACGCTTGCCTTATTTTGATCTAGGTATCTACAATAGTAATATCTGTTCTCAATTAAATTTAATACACGTCATTAACATCATCTATTCAAAACTTTCAAATGCTTTTTGTTCGAAGACTGGAAGTGTATGACATCTATTCCTAAAGAAAACACATACTTTTTTTTTTAAGTTATTTATATAGATAGATAGATAGAATATTCTTTGTTGTATACCATTAACATTATTAAAACTTTGGACTAACATGTAAATTAACATGTGTATTAACATGTTATTTAAAGTATGATCCTAGTATAATCAACTCAATGAATCTCTTCAAATCAGTCTATTACTGTCTAGCAATTACAGATCTTGAAACCCAAAACCCCTTACAAAATAATAAAGACACCGATCACTATACAGCTTGAGCTTTGGGCTATTTCTGTAGATATAGTAGCTAGCCGGTCAACAAATTAAGATTTAAAAAAAAAGCATTTCATTCTGTGCTTGAGATAAAAAGAAAGAGGGTTTTATATGCTATCATTCATTTATTTATTTGACGCACAGACCAGTAAGCCTCTAGACGCCGATTAGCTGGACACCCCCGGTCACAACGCATATGCTCTACCACTGCATATCATACGCCCCTCCGCCAATCGGAACGTCACTTAGTCAGCGAGCGGCACCAATCATAAGGAATCATACCACCGAACTTTTGAGCCAGCCAATCATAACGCGCCGTCCGCCCCCCTGACCCCACCAACGTTTTACGACTGCGTTCGAATGCAAAACTTTGTTTATGCGGAGTCTTGAAGCTTACTGGTCTGTGATTTGACGTATCATGAACAACATTACAGTTTATATAAAACTAATGTGTTGTACATATAAGTAAAATATAAACAATTATGTATAAAAATAGAAAACAAAATAAAATAAAACCTTAGAAATAAAAATAATAACATTAATTTATTAGGCATCCATCACAAAAACATTCACGACACACATCTATCCATCTCGACGCAATCAAATCGCACTCAGATGCCGAAGTCAGGAGAAAAAATCGTAAAAAGAAGATAATTTTTCAACTTCGATCTGTCAACCCGCGGATTAAAGTCATTGATGATGTCATGGTTTCTGAGGTATTTGAATAGTTATTGATTCAATAAAGTTAAATAGAAATACAGATCTGATAACATGCTACTTTTTACGACCGGACCAGTAGTCCAACCAAAATGAGGGCGAAGACAGAATTTTGATCACTTCTTGCGCTATCGGAGAAAGTTATCTAAAGGTAAACAACCCTGGGATAGGTCCTTATTTATTATAAATTAGCTTGCCAGATTTTATTTAAGATAATAATAATTATTCGTTGTCTTTACAAACGCAAACATTTCACGGTATAATGTATCCTAATCTACGTAATTTTGAATGATACTAACCTGGTTTTATCTACATATTTAGGAGTTAAAAAAATACTATGTATCTCTTCAAGAATATATTTTAATGTACAAACAGGCTTACTACAATATTTAATGTAGACGGAAACTGACTATTCGTTCTTCCGATCGAAAGTCTTCGAAAGGTCATGGATGACCACTGCTTTCAGTGTTCAAAATTATAATAAATATATACGCCAATTCAATGAAACTACATAATCATCATTATATAGCATTGATGACAAATTATTATTTGTAAATTCAGGAATACAGATTCTTTCAATTAAATGATAACATTTAATTAATTTTATAACGTATCTACGAAAAAAAGACTAGGTGGTGGTGGAATCATGGCCTCTTCAAGGGTCAATAAGGAAACTAATAAGGAATTATGTGTTATTATTTATAAAGGATTGTTTAAGCATTATAATTATTTTATACTGCATGAAGATATGGTTTATCAGGAACTTAGGAAGTACGGTCGACCGCACGTCGGTGGTAACACTTTGACATTAGCAGCATCTTTATTTCGTAAGCAGTAAGGGTGGTTTTTGAATTGACGTGTTACCACTGTCATGCAGTCGACTGTACGTACCCGCTTAATTATCAAACCCTTTAAAATGGTTATTGATATGGTATAAAACTTTTTAACAAAAAATTGATCCGACGAAAACAGAAACTGAAAAGCGAAAAATTAAATGAAGCTTTTAGTCTTTTCCTAACTAAACTGATGTAAATAACTAATTATGAGTCGGCGCCAAACAAATAAGCAAAGTGCGTGCAAGTTGCAAGTGGTCGAGCGGAGAACGCATTTTTGGAAAGTTATTATTTATTGTTGAAAATTTCACGTTGTATTTGATGTTGTGATGTTTTATTATAATGTGTAGTGATCGCGAAAACCTAAGAAGTTATTATCTAAAGTAATTTAATGATCTTGGTTGATTGTTTGTTTGGCGTCGACTCATAATTAGTTATTTACATTAGTTTAGTTTAGGCCTATGTCCAGTAGTGGACGTCTTTCGGCTGAAATGATGATGATGATGAGTTAGGAAAAGACTAAAAGCTTCATTTTATTTTTCGCTTTTCAGTTTCTGTTTTCGTCGGCTCAATTTTTTGTTAAAAAGTTTCATTTTTATTTTTTTTGTGGCTAAAATCTAACTCCAGGTCTCCATATGTGTGCCAAGTTTCAACAGGTTAACAGGTTAGAATTCAGTGGGTGAACAAGCACTCATCCCTGTTTTCCTACCCTTAGGAGTGGATTTTGATTTTGAAATTTAAATGGGACCAACTTCGAGATATACCCTATCCAATAAAAAAGAATCATCAAAATCGGACTACACTGTAAAATACGCGTCAAATTGAGAACCTTCTCCTTTTTTTCGTCGGTTAAAAATTAACAATAATATTCATTTGCTTTATCACAAAAACGTTGGCACCTACATCGGAACCAAACAGGACAGGACACAAACTTAGTTAAAATTTGGCAAAATGTAGGTAGAAATAATTATACACCAACTAAACAGAAATACGTCAAACATAGGTAAATTTAGTTCTACTTAATTCAAATTAGGCATTTGCAAACTCATACTCTTTTCATGAGAGCAATGTTTGGGATATAATAAAAATTTAAATGAGTCTGCTAAATGATTTGGTTTTTAGAAACCATAAATAACTAGAAGGAGCTGTTGGTTGAATCATAAATAACATGTTGCTGGGTTGAATAAAACCTAAAGTTTAAACCCAAGTTAAAGCCAATAGTATAGGGAGAGATCTAGTTATCTAGAGTTGCACGCCCTCCGCTCAATTTCTCGTATGTACGATAATGACGTTTTGTGGAGGGGCGTGTAGTTTTCTATTAGATGCTCTTCCTACAATTTCACTAATGCCCGTCTCAAAGGCGCGTGGTAAAGCCTGGAAAACGTATTCATGCCTCCTCAGTAAAGTCCAGAGCGTATGTATATACATACGGCAATCAAATTATGACTTTGAACCAATCTTCTAGACTTGCGTTCTGAATGATACTTGAAATCAACTAACATGCCAGATTCGAAACAGTTAAAGACGAAATATTATCGATGGAGGTTTTTTTAAGGTTTATTAATTACACGAGTATTGTATTAAGAATATTTTGAATCATCACCCGTCTTATGGAGTATTTTAGCTGCAAAAAATTTAATACGCAACAAAAATCAGTGTAAAGTTCTGCGCAAGCAGATTTTTTACGATTCCTATTTTGCGTTTATGTTTCATAAAACTTCTAATACATTGGAAGGTAACATTCTCAAATGACCCTGAGTCATTGAGATTACAAGACCAATGTCACCTAAATATTAGATGCGCTTCCTTGTTTTTATTACGTCAACTAACTAATCCTCACGCTTAGCACTTATAATGATTATAATGACGTATATCAAGTTATAAACAGCCTTGAACGTTCGCAGAAAAAACCATCAACTCAGCCTAAAGACACACAGAAGCTTCTCCCAAGTTGCGACAAAAAAACACAGCTTGACCTCAATATCCGTTGTTTTAGTAACGGACCTACGCAAAGTATATTTTTTGCAGCTATATTAATATCGTAAGCAAGTCTATTTACGGTAAGCGATTCCCTTAAACGTAAACACGACTCTATTGTTGTGGAACTGTGGAGCACCGACAATGATTGTGTTGTGATTGGAGCGAGTAGCACATGATGCGCGGGCGGCGCGCGGACTCATTGCGCAGTGATTGATTCGACCATCCGCTCACCGCTCACATGCGCTTTTTATCTTATTCTCTATACACAAAATATTATACAATTACATTTTTAGTTCACAGGAAAACCCAAACACCCCAAAAAGTTTATTATCAGAACTAAATCGAAATAACCAAATTACATGCTATTGTATGTTTCCCAGTAGGTAGCGGAGAAAGTAGATGGCGCCGTGAAGCAGAACTTCCTGCGCTGATCTTGTTTCATTTGATTCCTAGTGATTCTGAAGACATTACTTTCAGGTTTGCACTATAGGTATCTCATCAACTCAGCTTACCGTAGCTACTGGACATGAACATAGGCCTCTCCCAAGTTTTACCACAATACTCGGTCCTCTGCCTTCCGCATCCAGTCCCCCCCAACTACTTTCTTCAGATCGCTGATCAATCTGGCTTACTACGCTGCGTTTTCCGATTCGCGGTCTCCACTCAAGGACTCGTTTGCTCCAACCGTCATCGTTCCTGCGACAGAAATGGCCAGGCCACTGCCACTTCAGCTTACTGATCCTACAAGCTATGTCGATCACTCCGGTTCTTCTCTGGATAATCTCGTTACGGATTTTATCGTTTAAAGAAACTCCAAGCATAGCTCGTTCCATAGCTCGCTAAGAGACCTTTGTGGAATAACCCAACCGTCAGTCTCCAGGTCTCGGCACAGGAAGTCATGACAGACAGGACGCACTGGTTGAAGACTTTCGTTTTCAAACTTTGCGGTATAGGCGATGAGAAGTCTCGGCGAAGTTTACCAAATACTGCCCAGTCCAACTGGATCCTTCTGTCAGCACTTCACCCAGTTTTTTCAGCGACTCAGCCATTACAACGATGTCATCGGCAAAACGGAGATGTGAGATGTTCTCACCGATAACGTTGATACCCCGTCCAGTCCAGTCTAGCGTCTTGAAGACGTTCTCCAACGTGTTAGCCCCCTCTGTGCAGTTGGATTGGCTTCGTCTTTTGGTCCCGGAGCTGAACAGATCTCAGCATCACTAATACCGTTCATCGATGTGACATCGCTGAAGAGCATCCAGAACTGGCCAAGTTCGTATGAGGTCGAAAGCTTCACCCAGTTGTTCTAGCGACTCGGCCATTACAACGATGTCCATATACCCTGTTGATGTTGATATACCCTGTCCAGTCCAGTCCAGCTCTAGGTACACTACCTACTTAAAATATCGTTGTAGGTATGTAACATTGACGCAAATAAAGCTAGTTATTTTATTCATTCTATTCCCTCAAGTATTATTTATTAATATGCAAATGCTTTATTGTATACCTTAAAATACATAATAATAATAATTGTGACTTTTTACTAAATTATTTTAATGCTGTCTCCTTTATTATGTTATTGTGTGAAGGTGTACATAAATTATAAATAAATAAATAATAATATAATATCATTATCATAAACGTAAATAGATGACTGAGAAAAATATAAGACTAGCCAGACGTTTACTAATGACTACCGAGGGTTACACGTTCTCGAAAAACAACTATTCATGTTTGTGTATTCATGTTAAACAAATAATGCATTTCCATAAAACCTCCTACATATAATGAGGAAGTTTTATCATGTATCAAATCTGTATTTATAAATATGATGGCTATCGTATCAAATACATTATTTCTTTACACATTCTCACCTAAATAAAACAACTCAAACAATCGATGTATTTGTACTTACCGCGAGCATTCGCGAATATTGTAAGTTACAATACACGCGATACAATACACCGGTGAATTTGTTATATTACACGTGAATGCTTACAGTGAATACGCTCCTTAGTTTTTTTTTTTTTACTTTATGGTTAAATAAAAAGCATAATGTGGAACGAAGACAACTTTCAGAAGCCCTTTATGAAATAGGTACCTACCTAATAAATAAGAGTAATGTTGTCTTCTCAACACATTTCTTGCTATTTAATTTATTATTTATAGTTCGTGCACCGCATGAACAGTAGTCATATATAGTCATACATCATCGATTGGATCCTTTGAGCCGGTCCGGTTATTTTATATCGTAAATGTTTGGATCACTCCGGTGAGTCCGGCGAGTGTGCGGCACGCCTTCCCGTGCACGCGCCAAAGCCGTGCTGTGCACAACGTTTTGTATTAAAACTGTCACGCCCAATTACGATTTAACCCATGTTTAACCTCAATTGGTTAACGATCACTCATTTTCACGCAACGCTACATGACCACCTCGTGGAACAGATTTATTCTAAAATAGAACTGACTAGAGAACGGAAATATGGGACAGCGGGAGACGGGTTTATCTTTTTACTAAAAGAACAAACATAAAGGCAAACATCACAACATGATAAAAGGATAGGTCATTGCTCTGATAAATACATAAAACCTTTGTTCGTTGAGAACTAAAACCTAATGTTAATATTTTTTCTTGACACAAAGAAAATTAATGAAGTGTCAAGTCAGTGGAATCTACTTTTCGATCAATTCTCTTTATCTGTTTTTTTTTACTGTTATTTCATGGCAACGTTTTTGTGGAACAGCAGAACCACACTTGTATCACCATCTATTTTCAAAACTACTCATGATTTGATCCCCTGTCCTTATTAACTCAATTGAATGGTAATAGTACATTAGTTAGTTCATTTGTAGACAAAAATAAAAAAATTGGATGAAATGTAATATTTATTTATCATATTTTAATTAATGTACCTGCGACCACGAGATGCTGCAAAGCTTTCGAAACGTCAGGAAAACCAATTTAAATAATATACGCGACTTAATCCGGTTAAACTTTGTTTTATTATAATGTGTAGTGATCGCAAAAACCTAAGAAGTTATTAATGCAGTTGATTTATTCACAACAATGTTTAATTTTATTTGAAATAAAAACTCTTTGCTGGGATTTAAAAATAAACTTTGAAGTAAAAAGCACTAGTGCGATAATGTGAAGTAATAAACAAAAAAAAACAGACTTAAAAAAAGTAGTAAAAAATAATCATCTCAGCCTATCGCAGTCCACTGGACATAGGCCTCTCCCAAGTTGCGCCAAAACACTCGGTCCTGTACCTTCCGCATCCAGTCCCCCCCAGCCACGTAAAAAATAATCCTTGTGTATATTTCAAAATCTTTTCATAAACCAACATTTTGAAGGCGGCGCGTGATTGACCCATACTGTACGGTAGGTACCTACATGTATTTCACGATCAATCATCGGGAGCGTCAAGTAAATATAATGTATGTACAGTCTAGCTCACATCAATAGTGATAAAATGTAAGCAGAGCCTGTCTTGTATGAAACTTACAAGTGTAATAGGTCGGGAAATAGTAGATTGTTATACAAGGGTCGAAAGGAATCAATTTCCATACGCGAGGGCGGCTATAGTCCGAGTAGGAATTGATGACTTTCACCCGAGTTAAACACTCTACTTTTCATTTCGAATATAAGGAAATTAATAAATAGTAGTTTTTCTAAAATACATATTTTCTTGTATTTTAGCTACTACATAAATTCATTGTATGTATTTAAGTATCGCTACTTTGAAATTTCTGGCAAAAGATTTTCGATTACTGTTTTTGCCTCGTCTTTAACCGGATCTGGGGTCAACATTTCAAAATTGCTTGAACTCATTTTTAATCAAATATGACTAATATTTGATTAAAAATTAGTATAAAACTGTGATTTTGAAAGTTACAAAGTTAGTATCCCGGCAAATTGTATAACATAAACATAACATAACATCACGCCTGTATTTCCCCGAAGGGGTAGGCAGAGGTGTAATAGTACACCCACATTTCGCCAGTTATGTTATAGTCCCATGTAATAGGGGGCGAGCCTATTGCCATTAACCGGGCACAAATCCAGACTCCGGGCTGCTACTGAGAAATTCCTAATGAAAAAACCCAATAACACTTTGCCCGACCCGGGAATCGAACCCAGGACCCCAGGATGAAAACCTAACACTACCCAAAGAATTCTGAAGAGACCGAAACAGGTGAAAATCTGAGGGTGCAAGGTCAGGACTATATGGTGGATGCATTAACACTTCCCAACCAAGCTCTCTCAATTTTTGATTTGTGGCCAAAGATGTGTGTGGTCTGGCGTTATCATGATGAAAGACCACTCCTTTTCTGTTGATTAATTCCGGCCGTTTTTTCTCAATTTCTTGCTTGAGTCTCATTAGTTGTTGGCAGTAGAATTTTGTAGTCTTAGGTTGGGACTCATGGGACTATAACATAACTGGCGAAATCTGGGTGTACTATTACACCTCTGCCTACCCCTTCGGGGAAATACAGGCGTGATGTTATGTTATGTTAGGTTTACATCAAGAGAGGACTGTCAAATCTACTTGTTGCATTTTTTTTATCAAAATCCCAAGATTTCTACGGCAACGGAATTATATCACTACCTACAACATAGCAACAAGTTATCAAACAAAATGGCACAAATAATAATAAATATAATAATTAAATGTAATTAAACTTTAAAAAAAGTATCTTGAATTTGTATATAAAATACGAAGAAACTTTTCCCCTGACCTTAATATATGACAATCACGCGCCGCCTTCAAAATTTTGGTTTATGAAAAGATTTTGAAATACAAGGATTATTTTTTACTTTTTGGTTAAGATTTTTGAAATCGGTTTTTTTTTTCGTAAAAAGTATTTATTTCATACTTTTTTGTTGATAGTTGAGAGGGCTGATTCAAGGGCGTACATATAGCATTTGGCCAGCTTAATTGCTGTCCCACTGCTGGGCCAAGGTCTCGCCCACAAATTTATTCTAAGAATTTTACATTCATACATTTATTTTGTAACATAATTTTATAAACATTTCATCAACCTATGTCTTCATAAATATGTTAGAGATTTTTCTCGACAACAACAAACATTCAAAACCTTTCCTTTGTAAGGAAACTGAATTAATGGGACTGCTGATGCATCTGATTTCAGGGGATGTGAATGACATCAGACATTGCCAATTATAATATTCATTATATATTCATGTATATTTTCCTTGAAAGTGAGGTATTCTTTTATTTATTATCCTGTTGGCAAGAAATATTCGGGTGAATTATGCATATTTGTAAACAGTACACACCTGAAATTTAAAAAAAAACTTTAGGCATCTACTTTACTTTCCAAAATGTGACGTTCTAATTCGTGGGTTTTCCTTGAAGATCGAAAACATATTGGTTTAGTGCACGGGTTCCCAACCATTGGGGTGCGCGGCGCGCTCCACTTGCGGGGCGTAGAGGCCCACGGGGAGGCGCGATGGCTCCAAAAGTATTAAAATTTATATAATATGTTTTTGGTATTAAAAAAAATATTTTTTTATCCATAACCTGATGAAAGTAGCTGAGGGGGACTGGATGCGGAAGGCAGAAGACCAAGTGTTTAAGCGCAATTTGGGAGAGGCCTATGTCCAGCAGTGGACTGCAATAGGCTGAGTTGATTGATCCACGTTTTTAAAACGAAAGTGAGTTAATATTGAATTGTCATCCAGTTATGAGCTAGGTATGTTTAAAGTTTCTGGATTATCGAGAAGCACAGATATAGTAAAAAATATAGACGAAGTGCTGCGAACAATCATAGTGAAACCAACAAAACCGTGCTCCGTGTACAAACCAGCGCTCACGCACACACATGCTCACATTCTGAAAAAATATTAAACCAAACAGCATGAATGATAGACTGATAGCAGTATTTAAAGTTTGTTCAACAAATATGTACCAGTCTCGACAATACTTGCAAAGTTTTATTTTATTGAACACACTATGCCCGCGGCTTCAACCGCGCGGGTGTCGTTTATGGCGCATTCTTCGGGAAACTGTTCATCTTGCCGGGATAAAAAGTAGCCTATATGTTAATCCGTGTCATGTTCTATCTGTATATCAAATTTCATCCAAATCCGTTCAGCCGTTACAGCGTGATTGAGT
This sequence comes from Asteroscopus sphinx, assembly GCA_949699075.1. Taxonomy (NCBI): domain Eukaryota; kingdom Metazoa; phylum Arthropoda; class Insecta; order Lepidoptera; family Noctuidae; genus Asteroscopus; species Asteroscopus sphinx. The sequence continues at coordinate 19,902,677 of OX453005.1, forward strand.
AACAAACATCCAAACGTCTTCACAAAATTTCACTTTTATAATACAGGTACATTAATACAGTGGGAAATTTACTGAAATAAACGTCTCCTATTACCGTACCATGAAAATGAAACTTTGATTTCAGCTACTATGCAAATGTTGACGAAGTGCTGCGAACAGTCATAGTGAAGCCAACAAAACCGTGCTCCTCCTTGTACAAACCAGCGCTCGCACACACACCATGCACCTGAAGGATATTTGTTTTCTCGATGCTTATTGGACTATGCCACGACATGTATGTGCATGCATTTGTGTGAGCGCTGGTTTGTACACGGAGGAGCACGATTTTTTTTTATGGTATAGGATGGCGAAACGAGCTAAAGGCCCACCTGATGTTAAGTGGTTACCTTTGCCCATAACAACTGCAATACCACCTATTACCTAAATGGTACCGCAAGTCGGTTCGCCAAACTGAGACATGAAGGTGGAAAGTCTCATGTGATTGTAATTTCACCGGCACCCGTACCCTTCAGAACGAAACACAGCAATGCAAGCATCACTATTTGGCGGAGAAGTAGGCACGGTGGTAGTACTTCCCCGGACGAGCTCTTTCACAAAGGAGCTCTACTACTACTAAAAGGTTTTGTTGGCTTCATTATTATTGTTCGCAGCACTTCGTCTACATTTTTAAGTATGTCTGTGGCCATAGCATGTTTGCTGAATCGCTTGTTCCGAAGCACTCTCCAACGCATTATCCGAAAGTCATTTTTCCTTAAAGCAGTTTTTCCTTGTCGATTAAGAGTATGCATAATTTGCAAAAGGGACCGATGTCAACACTGATGAAAGCAAACACAGTCCAATCGTTTAGATCAATAATGCAACACCTGAATAATGCATAGTCTTCGGACAGAAGTGCGTTTACCCCGAAGCGTCTGCATTTTTAATATGATGCCGACTGATGGTGCATTGCCCTTTGCTCTAAACGCCGAGATAAACTATTGTAGGAACAGATAGAAACGAAAAACCAGCTAAGTGTGAGTCCGACTCGCACAGTAAGAGTTCCGCACCACCCATCGACCTGATACCCCATAGAAACTGATTAAATTTATGAGAGTTCATCAAAAGACATCAACGCATTGTGAGCGAAATATGACTTTTTTTGCAGCTCTTTCTTATGCAGGTATGTAGTACCACCACATATGTCTATGTTTACACTATTTTTATTTTTTTTGTTAAACTACAGAGTATGCACTATAATCAAACCAAGTTTGACGCTGGTATGTATTGGTATTACTGTTTTGAAGATACAGCAGGAACAGAAACGTTGAAAAAAATGTACTGTTTTTCGAGGTTTATTGGTGATAGCAACACATATTCTGAGATTTTTTTACCGGATACTTGTTACCGTTCAAAAGATACAGCCCTGTGATAGACAGACAGACGGACGGACAGTGTGGTGAAAGTTATAGGGTCCCGTATGGCACACTTTGGTTTTGGAACCCTAAAAAGTATTGAAAGCAGTGACTTATTCCTATAATAAACATAATAACTGCGTACTGAATGTTCTATTGACACGGCTATTATAGATATTACCTTAAGGGCCACTTGCGCCATCGTTCTTAAATGTGTTTAAATTGTATTTAAACACAATTTCTCATTTAAGTCAAGCATTCTTCTTGCACCAAAATATTTGGTGTACTAAATACGTTTAAGAATCCGTTAAACTTAAATGCTCTGTTGATCTTATTTAACGCTGCTAAACGCGTTTAGGAACTGTCTTCAACAAAATATGGTGGGGATTTTTTGTTCGTATTGAGGTTGTTTTGAAATAAGTATGGATTTTTATGAATTGTTCTCTCACAATGATAAAGAAAATTAAATTATGTAATTTTACGGCAATTTTTAGTAAGAAACAATTTATTTCGAGAATATTTCTTCTTACAAAAACCACTCCGTATATATAACAATAAATAACATAGCACTTGATTAGCAAAACTGACAGATTGGTACATTTAAATATAATTTATACCTATAACTTATACCTATAACTTATTTATAAATTAAAGGTTGGTTGGTACCTTAGCTACTCATTTATTGTATCCTGATGATTTTTTTGTATCCTGCCCCGATCACGGTAGGTATATAATATTACTCATTTTATGTTAGGTTACGAACAATGCTGTCTCGCCTACGAGATCCCGTTACGGCGCAGCCCTCTGGTTCTTCGAATTCGTTTTTTTACGCAAAATCCCACAAACTTATCCAACCCGGTGGCCGGCGGCGCTGTGATCGACGACGACACGATGCACTATCACCAGGAGAGACAAGGAAAGAACGAGAAAGAATGACAGTTTGACAAATGTTTCAAGTAGTACAATTTTTGCTCACCGAGTCAGTTAAGTTTGCGGAGCTATAGAGAACTGATTTACCGACACGATAATTGCATTCAACTAAATTGACATCTGTTACGCCTGGTACAAGGCAATCCTAAATGCGTTTAAGCTAAACAAGTTTAGGGTGTTAAACACATTTAACTAAATGAATTTATTTAAATGTGTTTAACACCCTAAACTTTATGATCGGGGCAGGATACAAAAAAATCATAATAAATGAGTAGCTAAGGTACCAACCAACCTTTAATTTATAAATAAGTTATAGGTATAAATTATATTTAAATGTACCAATCTGTCAGTGTTGCTAATCAAGTGCGATGTTATTTATTGTTATATATACGGAGTGGTTTTTGTAAGAAGAAATATTCTCGAAATAAATTGTTTCTTACTAAAAATTGCCGTAAAATAACAATTTAATTTTCTTTATCATTGTGAGAGAACAATTCATAAAAATCCATACTTATTTCAAAACAACCTCAATACGAACAAAAAATCCCCACCATATTTTGTTGAAGACAGTTCCTAAACGCGTTTAGCAGCGTTAAATAAGATCAACAGAGCATTTAAGTTTAACGGGTTCTTAAACGTATTTAGTACACCAAATATTTTGGTGCAAGAAGAATGTTTGACTTAAATGAGAAATTGTGTTTAAATACAATTTAAACACATTAAGGGCCGCTTGTACCAAATTCTATTTAAATATTTTTTAAATTCATTTAGTTAAATGTGTTTAACACCCTAAACTTGTTTAGCTTAAACGCATTTAGGGTTGCCTTGTACCAGGCGTAACAGATGTCAATTTAGTTGAATGCAATTATCGTGTCGGTAAATCAGTTCTCTATAGCTCCGCAAACTTAACTGACTCGGTGAGCAAAAATTGTACTACTTGAAACATTTGTCAAACTGTCATTCTTTCTCGTTCTTTCCTTGTCTCTCCTAGTGATAGTGCATCGTGTCGTCGTCGATCACAGCGCCGCCGGCCACCGGGTTGGATAAGTTTGTGGGATTTTGCGTAAAAAAACGAATTCGAAGAACCAGAGGGCTGCGCCGTAACGGGATCTCGTAGGCGAGACAGCATTGTTCGTAACCTAACATAAAATGAGTAATATAGATAACAATATACCTACCGTGATCGGGGCAGGATACAAAAAAATCATAATAAATGAGTAGCTAAGGTACCAACCAACCTTTAATTTATAAATAAGTTATAGGTATAAGTTATAGGTATAAATTATATTTAAATGTACCAATATGTCAGTTTTGCTAATCAAGTGCTATGTTATTTATTGTTATATATACGGAGTGGTTTTTGTAAGAAGTAATATTCTCGAAATAAATTGTTTCTTACTAAAAATTGCCGTAAAATAACATAATTAAATTTTCTTTATCATTGTGAGAGAAAAATTCATAAAAATCCATACTTATTTCAAAACAACCTCAATACGAACAAAAAATCCCCACCATATTTTGTTGAAGACAGTTCCTAAACGCGTTTAGCAGCGTTAAATAAGATCAACAGAGCATTTAAGTTTAACGGGTCCTTAAACGTATTTAGTACACCAAATATTTTGGTGCAAGAAGAATGTTTGACTTAAATGAGAAATTGTGTTTAAATACAATTTAAACACATTTAAGAACGATGGCGCAAGTGGCCCTTAAGAACGATGGCGCAAGTGGCCCTAAGTGTATTTCAATAAATAACTACGTCATACGTCACCAAGTCTTGTTCGTCACTAGAATCCAGTTTATACCCGATTCATTTAAGTACCTGATAATTAAAAGCAAATAAAATTCTTTCACGAATGTTATTGTGGTTAGGGACAAAGGGAAAAACTTAATATAATTTCATTTTAATAAACATAAATTAAAATATTAAAACAAGTTTAACCAGATTACATCGCGTATATTATATAAATTGGTTTTCCTGACGTTTCGAAAGCTTTCCAGCGTTCAAGATTATTTTTAGAACTGGGATTCAAACAGGTGGTAGCTGCCAACCATCTTCTCTATTAAAATTAGGATATCTTTTAATTTCAATAGCTTCATTTTAGGTACATATAGGTTTTCCTTCGCCAGGACTTGTTGTTTATCAAATCGAAGAAAATAAATAATCGAAATATATAAAACAAAGTCACACCATTTATAACTCAAGAACGGCTGGACCGATTTTAATGAAATTTGGCATACAAATAGAACATAACCCGGATTAACATATAGGGTACTTTTTATCCCGGGATGATGAACAGGAAAGCGCGTCGAAGTCGCGGGCATAGGCTAGGTAATAATAAATAATTCATATAATTTCGCCCTTATTGCTAACGGCTACTGCTAAAGGGGCTCATGGCGCAGTAACAACCGCGCAGATTGTACTATCTGCACTTTCCGCGGTCAGTCTGTGGATGGGTGACCGTTTCGTTACACATCGAAACCCCTCCGTGCCTCAGAGAGCACGTTAAGCTGTCGCGGTCCCGGCTGTCATACGAATAGCTGCGGTAGTCGTTACGGGTAGTCAAAAGCCTGAAAGTCTGAAGACTGGTCTAACCCTCGAATATCAGCTGTTGGCAGTCGCTCCGTTTAAAATACTGATGTTCAGCCGCAACTGATTAGACTGAAAGAGCTGAAAAAGGCGAGTAAGATGACGATGCTAACGACTACGTTGTCTCATGCTAAACAAGGGTTGAGGAAAATCTCGCACGAAATTCCCAGTAGATTTATTAATAAATAATCAATTAAAAATTAATCAGTGGACCCGCCTACTGAAACTAATGATCTGACACACTTGGGTTTTGTCACGTACGCTCAAGCAAATTATTTAAAAAAATATCCTATCACTACTAAATAATAATGAGAGCAACAATCATAAAAATCACACTGGCCCTAATGTCGATCGGCAATAAATTAATAACCGCAAACAACACTGGTGTCATTACCTACTCATTATCATTAGCAGTGACGTATGATGCTATGAGGTATGAACCAGTTTATGCAACATTACTATTTAGATTTTAGTTTCTATGCAACTACATATTACAAAAAATTATATTTATTTATTTCCCAAAAACTAGTACTATAGATTACAAAAAATCACTTCAGTGAAAGAGTATTTGTACACAAAAGTTTTTTTTCTTGCTTTTCTTTGTTCTTTCTTTACACAAAAGTTTTAGCGTCTGAAATCAAATCAAATCATTTATCCGCCACAACAGATCGCGTACAAAGATATTACAATTAATTACAAGTCCGTCATATCTTGCCTTTTGAAGCCAAACTAGGAAGAACCTGTATTTCGGTTTTCAGCGCCAATCCCCTCGAGTTACAATAAAAAAAAAAAATCTTAAGTGCTAGCATTTTATAATTTCTAGGTACATGGTATTGGTACTGGCAATGTTTATTATTTACTCAGTTTATCATAAAAACAACATAAAAAACCGGCCAAGTGCGAGTCGGACTCGCCCATGAAGGGTTCCGTAGCAGCAAGTAACATAAAAAAACGTAAAGAAAAAAGAAAGAAAGAAAAATAGTTTATTATCACAGTTAACGACGCGCAACATTTAAAACACAGTGATAGACACAAGCAGGCAACTTATAGGTGGGGTTACATAGAAATTAAAACCAAAAAAAAAACACATAGGTAAAAAATTAAGAAAGGACAGTCGATACAAAAAATAAGAAAATTTACATAACGTAAAAAAAATCCTGTCGTTTCTTTCTTTCTTTCTTTCTATAATATAAAAGTTAGTGTCTTGTAGTTCGTTGTAACTTTGATCGATGTTTTAATAATAGTGTATTTTTTTTTATAAAACAAAATTACTCACTAGATCTCGTTCAAACCAATTTTCGGTGAAAGTTTACATGGTAATGTACATCATATTTTTTTTTAGTTTTATCATTCTCTTAATTTAAAAGTTACAGGGGGGGGGACACATTTTACCACTTTGGAAGTGTCTCTCGCGCAAACTATTCAGTTTAGAAAAAAATTATATTAGAAACCTCGATATAATTTTTGAATCTTTTTCGAGTTTCAGTTCTAAGTATGGGGAACCCCCAAAATTTATAGTTTTTTTTTTCTATTTTTGTGTGAAAATCTTAATAATCTCACAGAATACATCTAGTTTTTTGCCATTTGGCTACGGAACCCTAAAAAGAAACAAATTTCGGGTCCGAGCGGTCGACGAGTCAACATCTCCTGAGGATGCTCCGTGGAGGGGCGAAATACGTATCGAGTATCGGTTGGGTTTGCATCGCACCTTCTGCATGTGCACCTGATCCAGAAAGCTTAATATTTTAACTCCACATTTTGTATAAAAAATAAAATAACGTTTAACGTTTATTTCTCACCACAAACCAAAAACAATACAAAGCAAAGATACACAATTAATATAGCTGAGACCAGTTTCTGGTTGTGGATCGCTGGTGCCTGTGGTATGTAGAAACACCTGTAATACAGGTCACCAGGTCCCCACAGCTCTGAAGATACAAGTTTGATTAGCTAGTGCTACATTTTAAAATACTATGCAAAATACAGAGGTTCTAAAAAAAATATTGTGAGTTTAAGGAAACAAAAATTGCTCATGAAAGTCATGAGCGTAAAAAACAAAAACAATATCAAATAAAATTAACATAGTTGTATGTAATTTGTATAAAAGTGTGTTTGTATATGTGAGTGTATGTGTGGGTGTGTATATGTGAGTAACTGTTTAGACTATAGGTATGAGTCGTTAGGGATTACACTGGAACAATCATGAGGGCTTCCGTTTCAGTATATGATTGGTTTTGAAGTCAAGCTTGAAGTACTGTTTTATAATTATATCTATTTAATGAGTGCAGGGACAGAATTTGGTGTATTTTATTATAGAGATAGGGTCCGAGAAAGATAAAGAACCTATGACTGAAGGAAGTATTTAGTGAAGTAGATGTAGCAACGATATGGTTGCGGCGAATGGATTCCCGAGAGTAGGTGGTAATGGTGTGCTGTTTGATGGCAATGGCCAGTACGAACAGTTGCCGAACAGTTAGCACTTGGCAGTACTCATAAAGCTTGACTGTGGGATAAAGACGTGGTTTAAAGCAGCATACCTTAAGAACAGCTCTTTGCGCACGTTCAATTTGGATAAAGTGGGTTTTGGCAGCTCCACCCCATGAAGAGATGCAATAAATCAAGATTGATTGGCACAGTGCTTGATAAACCATTTTCAGGACATCTGGATCTGCTGAATGGCGTAGTTGCTTAAAGATGTAGATAAGCTTGCGCAGTCTATTTGATAGGTGTGTTATGTATTCTTTGAAAGTAAGATTGCACTTTGCAGTCAATCACTATGCCAAGGTACTTTATCGATGTAAGTCGCTCAACGCTGTAGAGATTGCCATCATGGGTATTGTTACTATTGCTGGTGGATTGGTAAAGCTTAGCAGTAACTTTCAGTGAGTTGGCCAATGACATATTTGAGTTACGGATCGCGAAATTTAATATTTTAGTTTTTGATAAGTTCAAAGTAAGTAAGTTGTTTTTGAGCCATTCACTAACCGTATCAAAGCCTTTTTGTGCGAGGTTATAGGTTTCTGCCCATGTTTTCGATGCTAATACGAGTGCTATAGGTCTACTCGCGTTTTACGAACGACAAACGATGTACAGACTTTCGTTCCGACTGATACTTACATAATAAAGATAGGCACATAAAAAAGGCACAATTAAGATAGACTACGGTTCATAGTCGTATACAATTTACCGGAGATGAGAAAAACAAACGTCAAAACACGATCATCGCATGCGATAAGGGAACGATGTCTGCTGGAAGAAATTTCATATAGAAATAAGCAGTGCCTTTGTACTATTCATTTCTATGTATTTTAATTTTATTTATCTGTGTGTGCATAAATTTAATAAAAAAATAAAAAAATAAAATAAACGATGGTTGACCGGAGTAGCAAATTGTGCGGTGAATCGTATGATTTATCGAATATCGTCGAACGGGAGTAGACCCCCTGTATCGTCCGCATAAGAAAATATTGTACCGTTTTCTAGATTTAGGTTACACAGGTCATTCATATAGATCAGAAATAAGCTTGGGCCAAGAATACTGCCCTGGGGCACACCGAAGGTAATTGGTAAATCAGAGCTGGAATAGATCCCAATCTTGGCACTCTGTGTTCTGTCAGTGAGGTAGCTTCGAAACAGAGACAACTGGGTTCCTCGTATTCCCAGGGATTCGAGTTTAGACATTAGGATGGGAATCGAGACCGTGTGCCGAATGCCTTTGCTAGATCGAGGAACAAAGCAACACATTTTAATCTGTTATCCAGTTTTTGAGCAATATGGTTAACCAGTTTATGAACAGCATCGGCAGTAGACAAATTCCTTCTAAAACCAAATTGATTTATCGACAATAGTTTGCGTGTCTCCAAATACGCAACAAGTCTCATATTAATGATTTTCTCCAGTACCTTGGACATCGCGGGCAGAACTGAAATGGGCCTGTAATTTTCAACACGGTCACGATCCCCAGATTTGAATATAGGGTGGAGAAGTGCCTTTTTGAACGAGTCCGGAAAGATGCCAGAATTAAGGCTCAAGTTACAAATATACGTCAGGGGTGGAACAATGATATTCATATGTTTTTTAAGAAATCCGTAAGAAATGCCATCCCAGCCTGCCGCACAATTGCTCCTGAGTGAAAGAATTAAGCGTTCCACCTCTAGCACATCAGTATCCAGCAATACGAAGGATTCTATTTGGGAAACCGGTACAGACAAATACTGAGGATCCCTGTCTATTTTCTCCGCAAGTCGTCTTCCTACGTTGACAAAATAAGAATTAATTTCATTAATGGTGTCTTGTTTATCATTATGGTGTTCCAACAGGTCAAAGGCTGAGGACTTAATTTTTTTCATATTCGTTACATTTTTAATAACATTCCACAATTGTTTGGAGTTTTTGCCCGCTTTTTTAAATTCTAGTTTTTCATAATCTCTTCTAGCCTTACGTAACAGATTAATGCAAAAATTACGATACCTTTTATAGGATACCATAAGGACTTCGTTTGAGGGATCTTTTTTAAGCTTTTTAGACAAATTGTCTCTATGGCGCATACATTTAAGTAATCCCTGAGTAATCCAAGGTTTAATCGGCGTGCGTTTACGAGATAACGATATCGTTTTTGTGTTATTAGATAAAGCTAGAAGAATAGGATCGATTAAAAGTTTAGTTGCCAAATTGGGGTCTTTCGTTGTGTACACTAAGTCGAAACTCATATTGCACATATCATTGGCAAGCCTATCCTCATCTATTTTCGTAATTTTTGGAGACTTTAATGATTTGATATTATTCGTCGAGAGAGACAGTAGAATTGCCAAGTGATCTGTTAAAGTGGACTCTAGTATTAAAACCGTACTTGAGAATGTTTTTATATTGGCATGGTCAAGACAAGTGAAACCATGAGTCGGCAAATTATGTCCAGGGAAAAGTCCGTGGTGTGCTAAGAGATCCAGATAGTCCAAAGAGTAGGCATCTTTATTGTTGTGAGCAATATCAATGTTTATGTCTCCCATGATTACAATGTTCCTAAAAGATTTTAGATCAGATAGAACACAGTCCATTGATTGAATAAAGTTTGAGGCGTCCTTAAATGCGTATGGCCTGTAGACGGCGATTACGGCTACATCGGTTCCAATTGTAACTAACAGGCAGTTTGTTTCGGAGACATCGGGCTCCTTAACTTCTACATTAACCATTATATTTTTTACATACACAATTACTCCGTCATTCTGATTAAACTTTTTTGATGATGTATGAGAGATGTATCCATCTAAAATCGGAATGACGGGGTTTTTGGATAGCCAACACTCTTATAAAACAATAACATCACAAGATACGTAAATTCTCTCTAATAAAGTTAACAACCCCGCATAATTTGCATTTGTTGATTGCAGTAATTTTGATTTGAGAATTACTGTAGTGAAATCAACGATTATGGTGTTATTCATGGAATTGGTCGAGTTTATTCTATATACATCCTTAATATCGGAATGGACGACTGTTGTTTCAAGTATACTACCAATGTTTCTGACCGCGTTGGCTAGATCCAGTTTTGATTCATTTGCAATTTTTGGGACGTTTTTGATTTCAAGGCTAGTTATTTTTGACTGTTTTTCCAGCTGGTCTACCCTTTCTTCAAGTCTACTTATGTAATCCCGGTTTTCCTTTCTCTCGACTTCATATTCCAGCAACTTATTCAAATGTATAAAAAATAAAACAAACATTAAGCAGTATTAGGGGGGTTATTGTTTATGTATGTTTGTTTGAGTATGCCTCTCTTTGTGTGGTATGGTGTGGTCACAGTATAAAGAGATACATCCTTACTCTGTGGTATAGTAGTGTGCAGGAGTGAGTGTGAGAAAGTGAGTATGTGTTTAGTGGAATGTTCGTGTAGTGCGCAATTTCGGTTTAGTATATGAGATACAGCGGTGGTTATCTCTCTTCTTCTCGATCGCTGCCTCACTGCTGAGGATCGCGACACTGTTTAAACTTTGTCAACTGTCTGCCTCCATTTTTTTCGATCAACCGCTTGGTGGAGTGTGGCGCTGACAGGCATCTCCAGTTGGTCGGATATCTGATCCGTCCAACGCTTGGGGCTCCGGCCTCTAGGTCTTTTTCCTTCTACTTTCCCTGTCACTATCAGCCATTCTAGGTTATCGCTACTTCACCTGGAGATGTGTCCAAAATATCGTACTATGCGTTGCAGGCAGGTTGAAGACAGATGTTGAACGGGCTCAATTTTTAATACTTTTGGAATTGGGACATTTGTGCGGTGGGCTGTCCACGGTATTCTTAACAAGCGACGCCAGCACCACATTTCGAATGCGTCGATTCTTTGTCTATCGACTGCTTTCAATGTCCAGTCCAGCGGTGGGAATAAACTCAATATAATACTTGATAATGGTTAAGTGTCCACTGTCTACTTGTCTGTAAACAAGTCAACACAAACAACAACATAAAATGTCTTTAAATTGGTATGGTAAGAAGTTCCTCAGTCTCATCATACGTGAGACTCTGCAAGTATTCCGATACCTTTCTTTTACAAGAATTGACGCAAATGCACTCAGGGAAAAGAAAACATCATGCTTTATATAACTTTTCCATTTATCTTGACCGCTCCCTAATTTGTGATGTAATAAAATGTAAACAATGGAGATTCGCAGGAGATCGAAAGTAATCGACATAGCTCGTAGAATTGCCAAACGTAAGTCGTAGTGGGCGGGGCACATTTCTCGCAGAACGGATGGCCGATGGGGCAGTAAAGTTCTGGAGTGGCGACCGCGTACTGGAAGTCGCAGCGTGGGTAGGCCCCCCACAAGGTGGACCGAAGACCTGGTGAAGGTCGCGGGAATCCGCCGGATGCGGAAAGCGCAGGACCGGTCGTTGTGGCGATGCTTGGGGGAGGTCTTTCGGCTGAAATGATGATGATGATGATGAAAAAAAGTATATAAATATTATGTCCATTGTCTAGTACTTATACCACAAGCTCTGCTTAGTTTGGGACTAGATGATGATGTGTAAAAATGTCCCAAAAATATTTATTTATTTATTTATTTTTGGGTCAGAAACCTTCGCGGGCGGACGCAGAACAACTCACTAAAGTTTCATCACAATCGGATGAATGGTTTAGGATCGCATAGAGGACAAACATACAAAGAAACATTCATTTTTACATATATAGATATACATATATGTGCATTTATAGTAAGGAAACCTCCTTAATAATTTTATTTATTACAGTAAATAATCTTTAATAATTATTTATTTATTATTCTTATTATCTTTCTCGTATAAAAAATATTGTTACATTATTGCATGAATCCGTTGATAATTAAGTTAGGGCACGCGCCCACGGTTACATGGCCTAAGGCCTACGTGACTTCGGACAGGGCACGTAGCTCCCACATCTACCTAGCCCTAATCGATTTACATTCAGAAACGATTTGATGACCGGATTCTTAATTATGATGACTAACCGTTGAATTAAAATGTTTATGTTTGTGTAACTTGTTGACAATGCGGTGTTAGTTAAATAAATAAATAATGTTAGATTTTTTTTCTTTTCTTTTAAAATGATATATTGCGTATTCTAGGCGGTCTCAAAAGGCTATAAGTATTATACCCATTGTCTAGTTCCCATTACTATGGGTACTAGACAATGTACTCAAGCTCTGCTTAATTTGGGACTAGATGGTGCTGGGTAAAATATCCGAATGTTTTTATTTTTTTATATGCGAAGTTTGTACGGTCGATCGATGACGCAATATAATTAATACTCGCGTGTAATTTAACGGGGCGGGCCGGTACCTGTCGGGGGTGGTTGTGTGAATACTCACGGGTTCCCACGCCCCCGACTAAGGTAGTTGAACACCGTGGTGGTTTTAGTCGGTAAGAGTCCGACACTGGCTCCGCCTACCCCGGGCGGAGTGCGTCCGCGTATGAGGACTTCCCCATGGCAAAAAAAATAAAAAGGTTTAGTACAATTACAAAGATGGATTCTGTTAGGAGTTTAGTTAGTACTTTCATGTTATCCTCATATATTAAATGTACCTATGTCTCACATATTGAGCCCAGCCCAGTTCAGCCGAGTGGCAGATGACGCGTTTATGTCTTTTGTTCACAAATGCTGAGTGAACAAAATTCCTCGCGGGTGACGTGGGGCCGCATCACTTTAGATACTCGTTTTGCAAAACCATCCAAGCACGCCATGTGAGCTGGGTAGACCTTAAAACTGTTTTACCCGATTTAAATCTAGGAATAATTCGAGTTATTTGAACCCTGTACTACAGCGGGTTCAAATGACTCGAATTATTTAACACCAAAATTAGCAACCCTAAACGGGTTGGGTTAAAATATATCTGGAATAGCGTACAACGGCTGTTCACTATTCCAGGGATCTAAGTACCTATGTTTAAGATTCATATTGAACTATATTTACGGGACTTTTCGCGCACAACTACAGTGCCATTGCAACTTGGCCGAAATGTCGAGGTTAGTCAAAATGTTTGTTTTGTTTTGATTTCATTAAATATAGTTCAATATGAGTGAAATTCGCGAAAGTTTAAAAACTTCTACTATGTACTATAAGTAAGTAAATACATACATAAAATCACGCCTGTATTTCCACGAAGGGGTAGGCGGGGGTGTAATAGTACACCCACATTTCGCCAGTTATGTTATAGTCCCATGTAATAGGGGGACTAAGGCCTTAGCCTTCTCGTATTGAGAAGAGGCCCGTGCCCAGCAGTGGGACAGTAATGGGCTGGTTATGTTATGTAATAGGGGGCGAGCCTATTGCCATTGACCGGGCACAAATCCAAACTCCGGGCTGCTACTGAGAATTTCCTAATGAAAAAACCCAATAACACTTTGCCCGACCCGGGAATCGAACCCAGGACCCCACGCTCAGCAGTCGCGCTTGCAACCACTAGACCAACGGCAACGAGGCAGTCAAGGGAAGTAGGCAAGGGTGTCGAGGGAGTAAGTAAATACATTTACAAAAAAAAAGTATATAAGTATTATATCCATTGTCTAGTACCCATAGTACAAGCTCTGCTTAGTTTGGGATTAGATGGTGCTGTGTAAAAAATTTCCCAAAAATATTTATTTATATTTACTTATATTTGTTTCTATGTTTGAGATTATTCAATGAGTGTTTATCAGCTTCGAAAATAAGACAATAATAATTACCTGTATAATTTATTAATTGTAACAGTCGTGCACTTGCTTAAAAACCTGTCTTGACGAGATTATCCAATAATTCTTTCAGAAACTGATGTTTCTTTTTTTTTTATCTTTGTCAGTCATATACCTACTTACAATTTTTTTCGTAAAAATGTAATCAGGGTTCCGTACCCGAAGGGTGCCAAACGGGACCATATTACTCTCGCTACGATGTCCGTCCGTTCGTGCATCCGTCCGTCTGTCTGTCACAGAGCTGTATCTTCTGAACGGTAATAGGTAGCTGGTTGAAATTTTCTGAGAATATGTGTTGCTATGACTACTATCACGACAAATACTAAAAATAAAATAAAGTCTAAAACCAAAATGGGGACCCCCATACAAGAAACCTCGAAAAACATGCATTTTATTCAACGTTTTTGTTCCTGCTCTATATTCAAAACGGTAATACATACCAGGCTCATACTTGGTCTGAATATAGTGCATACTATGTTGTTTCTTCTGGTGAAAGTCTTTTAATGAAATCTCGTAAATTAAATCAATTTCTGTGGAGTATCAGGTCGATCGGTGGTACGGAACCCTTACTGCGTGAGTCTGACTCACACTTGGCTGGTTTTTCGTTTTAACACAATAACATACTTAATGCTTTTATTTTAAAAACAAAGGTCAATGTCATTCACTAGGAACAAAACATTTAAATGAGTGAATGTGTCACAACAATGTTTTGAATTTGTAATTTAACTTTCCGAATTCATAAATATTTTCTAGAACTATCGATGATGAATGAATTTTAAAGACTAATCTATCAGTGGCTTGTTCGGGATCCTGACGTAGGTATAGGTAAGAAAAAGTCATCATAAAACTATTACGTGAGGACATTTTTCCAACGTCATCGTTATAGATTAAAGATTGATTTGTAAAATATTAAAAGGAAAACAACAACAGATTTACAAAAAACCGTGTTCGGTCAGGGGATCCCCGTCAGGAACGATGTTATCCTTAAAATTCATACATTTTTGACGTTCAATATTATGCTGAATTTCGCAACTAGTATAATACAAGCAGTACCGCAAATACCGAAGTGTCTTAAGACGAAAGTCTTTGACCACTGTGTCTCAGATAAAATAATACTATACTAACTGTGTGTTGCCAGTAGTTCCTGCGTGATCGAATCAGAAATGAGGAGATTCGCAAGAACAAAAGCAACCAACATAGTTCGAAAAATTGCCAAACTTAAGTGGCAGTGGGTGGGGCACATTGCTCGCAAAACGGATGGCTGATGGGGCAGTCCAGTTCTGGAGTGGCAACGGCATACTGGAAGGCGCAGCGTGGGTAGGCCCCCTACAAGGTGGACTGACGAGAATACGCTGGATGCGGAAAGTGCAGGACCAGTCGTTGTGGCGATACTTGGGGGAGGCCTATGTCCAGCAGTGGACGTCTTTCGGCTGAAATGATGATGATGATGATGATAATACAAGCATAGATGGCAGGAAACATCTTGCGTCAGACTGAGATACCATAGGCCCAAGGTTCGGTCCCCAATAAAATATGTAGTCTTGTATGTTTTATTAATTTAATAGTACCGCTACATTTTCTACCAAATCACAACCACCGCAAGGAATGAAGCATAGCGATGGGACAGCCTGTATTTTCAGGTACAGTTAAGGTTTAAGATTGCCCTATCTTTAGATATCTAACAACCTTATTTAAACTTAAAGAGGATACATAACTAGCGTAAAATAAAGATAACTAGATACATATTATATTGTAAGGAAAATTACGAATGTAATAAATTATCAAAAATATTCTTCTATAAAATGACGCTAACTGTAACACGATAGTATTGCACTACTACACTGTGATATTTTCATGATACTAGGTATACGTCTAACATATTTACGGTATTCATTTATTTTTAGTTTATAGGTAAGTATTAGTACACCACGGACTGCCCCATGGTCTAAATCTTATGTCTGCTTCTTTTTTGTTCATCCAAAGCTTGTCTGGAAGATATCAACGTATCCTTTACATATTTTTCTGCTATTGTAATGGTGTACAATAAACCATATTAATTTATCTACCAACCTATCTATACCTGCATTAAGTACTAAGGCAACAAATACCTAGGTCGCTTAGATTCTACAAGATTCGAAGCGCCTATCAAAAATTCCAATGCTTTACACATGTGGAACATTGTTGCTTTATCGGCACCTAAAGGCGCACGAAACAGTAATCACACAAACGAGAGAAATATATTGTAATATGTTACTTTAAACTTTTTAAATTATTGATTTTTAGATTAGATTATACTAGAAAGAAATCAGTAATATATTTTACTCATAAACTGTAATCGTTTTTGCCTCTGTAAGGTTGAGAAAAGCTTCTGAAGATAATGACTAAAAAACTTTGTGCACATTGATAAGATAAAAACTTTCAACCATTCTTATTATCATGCCTATTATATTTCAACTATGAAACAAATTAAAACGAACGCTGCAAAGCTTTCGAAACGTCAGGAAAACTAATTTAAATAATATACGCGATACAATCCGGTTAAACTTGTTTTAATATAAATGAAAACTTATTAATTTATTTTTCAATTTTACTAAAAAGTTTGTAAATAGTTATTTGTTATACAAGAGTGCAAAGTTCAATTTTGATGACCGAGAAGCGAAGGATTCTAAAATTAAAGTTAAGCAAAAGTTAGAAACCTGAGCGTTAGCGAGGGAATCAAAAGAGCACAAGGTGAAAAATCTTTGCACTCGAGTGCAACACGTAACTTTTCATCCCACCTCAGCGAGGAAATGACTAAATGCAAAAAAAAAGTTTACAATCACAAGATACTTTTATTTCAGTTTAGGTATTAACTACTACATTATGATAGGTAAGTATACAGAATATTCTTTAAATTATAACAAATAGTACTTAGGTATAATTAAGAAAAATTGAAAGTAACGTTGCTACAGTTACTTAAGTTGAGAGTAATATTTTTGTTAGGTACTGTGATGTTGGTGTTAGTGACTTGTGTACTGTTTTTCGGTAAACTATCTGTCATACTTAATAGTTGTACCGATTCATCAGATTCCCTTGGCGTAAATTAACAAAACGTTTTCTGAGAAAGTTTTGGTTCCTTTATCCAGTCGCCACGTGTTAAACATATCGTACTGTTTCAAATACTTCTCGCGTGATTGTTGAGGGAGAAAGCTCATTTGTGCATTATTAACAGTTTCAGTCAATTCTGTTGGCGTCAAATAAACGTCCTCGTCGCTAGAACCACTCATTATAAGTTTTTCACTTGTTTTCAAGTTTCTTGTTTTTAACCTAAGGTTTTAAAAGTATGACGTGAAAAGAAACTGGCGCGCGCAAAGCAAATTAAAAAAAGTACACCAAGAAGGTTCCGAGTCTGAGTTTTTAACAAATTAAAAAAGGTTGTATGATAAATTCGGCACTATGGAGGGAGAAGTAAATAGGTTTAATGATGTTTTGAATTCACAAACCTAGTGCACACGATGTTCTAAATTTAATTTACTTTATCCTCTAGCGGATAAAAACGGCTTTTGCACTCAGATATCGAAGAGCAAAAATACTCTTTCCGAGATGGGGGGATGAAAATGTAATTTTATCTGTTATGGTTATCTCAGTCACTAATGTTTGATATTATGGTTAAGAGACTACATACTACTACTACATTGTTTTTCCATCAAAAGTGACAATTTAACAAAGTGAAATCCTCATAAGTGTTTAGTTACCCCAAGCTCCTTACATATCAGGCAAATTTTGATTAAATAAGTGGTTTACATTTTATAACTGCCTCGTTGGTCTAGTGGTCGCAAGTGCGACTGCTGATGTGGGGTCCTGGGTTCGATTCCCGGGTCGGGCAAAGTGTTTTTGGATTTTTTTTTTAGGAAATTCTCTGTAGCAGCCTGGAGTCTGGATTTGTGCCCGGTTAATGGCAATAAGCTCGCCCCCTATTACATGGGACTTATAACATAGGTAACTGGCGAAATGTGGGTGTACTATACACAGTATACACCTCTGTCTACCCCTTCAGGGAATACAGGCGTGATGTTATTTTATGTTATGTTTACATTTTATTGTGTACCTATGATTTATTTTATAAATCAACTTACAATTACAGTTATCACTATAAATATATGTTATGACGATGTATGATACTTTTAATAAGATGACTATCCAGACAGAGTCATAACTATTCGATAATCTTGCTTTTATTAGTCCTTAGGTAATCTTTCAACCAGAATGTAATTGGTCTGTATGTAAGCCTTCATAAAAACATTAAAAATAGACTTTTTCTGGAATGCAAACCCTAAAATTTGGTATTTGTTCTTTACTTCTCAAATAGTACCTATGCAGGCTATGAGAGGTGTAGGACCTTGTGGTGCAAACTGGAAGGTTAATATAATAGCAGAAGATTGCTAAATGTTAATTATCTTAAAGTGCATATTATGTTGGTAAATCTATTGATTTACTAGAATATTATAATAAAACAAAGTTTAACCGGATTAAATCGCGTATATTACTTAAATTGGTTTTCCTAACGTTTCGAAAGCTAGCTTGTCATCTTAGTCTACCTGCGACCACGAAATGCTGTAAAGCTTTCGAAAGGTCAGGGAAACCAATTTAAATAATATACGCGATTTAATCCGGTTAAACTTTGTTTTATTATAATGTGTAGGTAGTGATCGCGAAAACCTAAGAAGTTATTACTAGAATATTATTAGTTAATGGCCAAAATTAATATCCAATCTATCCACGATTTACCCCACTAGAGATAGGAATTTGACATAAGCTCAATACAAAATATGTCAAATTTCCATCTTAGGGTAAATCGTGGATAGATTGGATATTAATTTTGGCCGTAAGTGTAAGTGACTAACGATTTATGTTTAAATACACAGTAAAGTTGTAAGAATCTACATCGTGTTTCAAAATGAAAACATGATAGTTAACTGATATGACTGCATTAATAGTATGTTAGTATTTTACGTTAAAACGTGTATGTAACATTACGTTGAAAAAATAACATGAATACAGTAAAATTATTAATAGTTAAAAAAAAATTAGTATAAAAACCGTGAACATTAATTTACACGCTTTAAAACACAAATTAAAAATCGTAGATGCTATGCTAGAAAAAAATATGTTGGAAAAGTCTAAATCATTGACAAGGAGTTGATTTCGAAACACGCTTTCGCATGGAGCTGTGCGAACAATGAATGCGGTGCGCGCGCATCGTCGCTCAACGCCTGGTAGGTATTTAGTACTGGTACAATGCGATCACGTGACTGCATTGACGTCAATACTGACCTCTGCCAACTGCCGACGGCGGCAACACGCCTGCCTCCTGCCTGCTTATCTGACTCAAAATACCCTATACACACTCAGAGGTACCTATAAAACGAACAATTACATTATATTCCTCACATTTACATAATAATGAGGTTATTTAAAACAATGTATTATTGCATGAATTTGCACTTTTAATTAAGTTTTGTTGCAAAATTGGCTTTTATAGGAAATAAATAAATGTAGTTTTTTAATCAAGGTTTTTGTAGCAGATCACAAAAATGAAACAAGATCACCTCAAAATTTATTTACAACATAGAAAAGAAGGGTTATGTACAACATGAATAAAATAATGAATATTATAGGTTTTTGAAAAAAAAAAGGCTATTGTAGTAACTACATACACAATTAATTCATACATACACGCACATTTTTAATATTTAGAATGAAGATGGAGTTACTTTTTACCTATATTGTAGTGTGATCCATCGTGATTAACTTGCCATCGATCATAAGGACAAAATGTAGAGACTTTTTTCTAAACTTTGCTCAATCCGGTAAAAAAGAATGTTGAATCTATTATTTTACCGCATATTACATAACACAAGCGGGACGACATCTAAAGATAAAATTGTAGAAATCCTTGAATAATAATATAATTTGTGTTATCCTGCTCGTGAGCGATTTTTTTCTTTCCACAATTTATATTTATCTATACTATAATAAAACTGTAAAGGTCGAAAAGTCTGTACATTGAGTATTTTTTCGCGAAAATCGGCTAGGGGGACTAGAAATAAGCTATAGAACACGAATCAATCGTTTAAAAAATTTATGTCTGTCTGTCTGTCTGTCTGTCTGTCTGTCTGTCTGTCTGTCTGTCTGTTTGTTACCTCATCACGTGAAAACGGCTGAACGGATCGTAATGAAACTTAGCATTTGTATTGGTATTAGTCTAACTTAAAATATAGGGTATGTTTTATCTGAATCGGTTGAGTAGATCCAGCGATACAGCTTGACCCCTCTATTGTATTAAGTTGCATACAAAGTAGAGGTCATGATTGTTGGTTGTTTTCAGATTCCTAAAAATACAACTAGATTTCGTTAGTATTATAGATAACATAGTCAGCCCATTACTGTCCCACTGCTGGTGAGCATGGACCTCTTCTCGGAATGAGAAGAGTTAAGGAACTGGATATTGTTAGTGTAATAGACTACATTATCTAAACATAATCAGTCAATTACTGTCCCACTGCTGGGCATGGACCTCTTCTTAGAACGAGAAGAGTTAAGAAAATAGAGAATAACATAGCATAATCAGCTCATTACAGCTGTCCCACGGCTGGGTATGGGCCTCTTCTCAAAATGAGAAGAGTTATTGAACAGGATATTGTTAGCATTATAGAATAACATAACATTATCAGCCCATTACTGTTCCATTGCTGGGCACGGGCCTCTTCTTACAATGAGAAGAGTTAAAGAACTGGATGTGGTTATTGTTATAGAATTACATAACATAATCAGCCCAATTACTGTCCCTCTGCTGGGCACGAGCGTCTTCTCAGAATAAGAAGAGTTTAGGGCTAATTCCATTACCATGGCCGGTTGGTTGTACAAACAAAATATAGAATGGTAGGTGAATAGTGTAATCGTTTGAGTAGGCACTTATGTATATTAGAAGACATTGTGTTCATAAATATGACAGGATGTTATTTTCCGACATCCACGCGGACGGAGTCGCGGGCACAGCTAGTTTATTTATAAATAGGAGAACCAACAGCTATACAAAAATTCATATACGTGGGACACTCAGAAAGTTTTGCGAAACTAAAAAAAATTGTTCTATACGTACATATATTTTTATCAAATCTTTTCAAAGTACTTTCCACCAGCCTCTATACAAAGATTCATGCGCCTAAACCAGTTTTCAAAACACTTTTTCCAGTCCGCCGCAGACACCTCGTTTACAGCCTGCTCGAACGCAGCCAGCGCATCTTCCGGCGACGAAAATTGTATCCCTTTGAGCTGATTTTTTATTTTTGGGAATAAAAAGAAGTCACACGGTGCTAGATCAGGGCTGTAAGGAGGGTGACCCAGGAGTTTGACTGGCGTGCTGTCCAGGAAGTCCCTCGTTTTGAGTGCGGTGTGCGCAGGTGCATTGTCGTGGTGGAGCAGTAGCCCGCGGAGCCCTGTGTTTGGTCGCTTGTTGCTTATAACAGAGAAAACTTCTGGCAAACATTTGGTAGTATACCATTCGGCATTAATGCTTCTTTGATCCCGTAAGGGAATTGATACCAAGTGGCCAGTCAAATTAAAAAAGCTAGCGATCAAAATCTTACCCCCGCTTCTAGATCGCTTCACTTTGGTAGGCGTTGGCTCATTTTGAAACACCCAAACAGTCGACTGGCGCTTGGTTTCTGGGTCGTATTGATAAATCCAGGACTCATCACCTGTAACGATGTCGTAAACACGCCGAGACGAGCCTGCTTCAAATTTGTTAAGCATATCACGGCACCATTCCACCCGGGCCTGCTTCTGAGCATCGGTGAGGTTGTGCGGCACCCAGCGTGATACTATCCTCCTCACGCGAAGATGGCTGTGTAGAATCTCGTGAACGCTTCCCGATCCAATCTTCAATATGTGTTGAATCTCCTGATATGTAATTCGCCTATTGTCTTGGATTAAATTTTTCACTGCTAGCACGTTTTCTTCGGTAACAGCCGTCAAAGGGCGACCGCTTCTTTCGTCATCCCCCAAAGTTGGTCGACCGCGCTTGAATTCGTTATACCAACGA
Source organism: Asteroscopus sphinx (assembly GCA_949699075.1). Taxonomy (NCBI): domain Eukaryota; kingdom Metazoa; phylum Arthropoda; class Insecta; order Lepidoptera; family Noctuidae; genus Asteroscopus; species Asteroscopus sphinx. The sequence goes on from OX453005.1 coordinate 19,924,857, forward strand.
TACACGGTTGCCTTGGAAGGGCCTTCATCCATGAATGCCATTTGAAGTCTATCGTACGATTCATCCGGTTTCAGGCGACACTTGAAATCGTATAAAATCATAGCTCTAAAATGTTCCCGGCGCAGATCCATATTTCAGTGAGACACAATACTTTGAATTAACTCGCAAAAAATGTGGAGGGAAATTTTGAAATTGGAACTTACTTATTTTTACTTATAAATAATCATATTTTCGAAAAACATTATAACTGGCCAGTCTCCCATATATAAAAACTTTTTTTCGCAATACTTTCTGAGGGGCCTGGTACAACTAGCAAAAGTTAAAATTACAGGTTACTGGTTTCCACGGCTAGTGATAGGATAAATTTACATGACTTTAATGATCACAGGCAAGCACAATCAGTACAGTTAAGTCAACTTACCTAACTTAGCTATGTGTTTCTAAAAAAGTCACGATTTAGCCGAGTACGTCGTATAGAACTTTTTATGGCAAATGGGTCAAAGGAGAACTCTACACAGTTTATTAAAGTCTTTGCTAGTTTGCAAATTATAATTTTGCCTATAGTTTGAAGAACTAGAAGCGATGGAGATATAGATATATGGATTGATTCTAACCAATTTTTGGGGAACGTGTAGGAGATCCGGGCAATTTTCACCATGTGATATTTTTAAATGTGCACTCAGCTAGTCGATGATGATTTTTAAGTGGGTGGCTGTAAGTGAAACTTTCTGCATAGATTTATGTGAATAAATATTTTGTGACATTTTTACACAGCACCATCTATTTCCAAACTAAGCAGAAATTGTATTATGGGTACTAGATAATGGATATATAACACTTATATTATAGGTACTTGAATGATATGGTATTCGTAGCATTCGTAGAATAAAACACAAAAAACTAATGAATCTTTTTTGGACATTTTCTATACGATCATATCAATATTTCACGTGACACGGGTTCGAAATTTTTTATGCATATTGCATATTTTTGGTGACTTCTTACAAATGAGCAATATAAAATGTTAAGGGTTTTAGCTTTATCGAAAGATTCTGCGAGTCTCATTACAAAGCCTAATGATTTTGAGGCTCTAGCTACAATTTGCTCAATGTGCACGTTAAATATAGAGTCGTGATAGTCGCCCATGTCTCGTACTCCACCAAATCCTGATAATTAATTCATAATTTACCCTTCAGTCTGTAACCAGTAGGGTGGGAGGCGTTTTTTGCTAAACGTGTTTATTGAACATTTAGCAGTATTTAAATCCAATTTATTGATCTGTCAGTATTCATCCAACCGACTCAAAGAAGGTCAGGCTGAAGGGTCGCCATATCATCAACCGATGGATGAATATCTCAGGGAATTTTAAATGTACACTCAATAAACACATACATATTATCTAACATGTTTAGACTGCCTCGTTGGTCTAGTGGTTGCAAGCGCGACTGCTCAGCGTGGGGTCCCGGGTTCGATTCCCGGGTCGGGCAAAGTGTTATTGGGTTTTTTCATTAGGAAATTGTCAGTAGCAACCCGGAGTCTGGATTTGTGCCCGGTCAATGGCAATAGGCTCGCCCCCTATTACATGGGACTATAACATAACTGGCGAAATGTGGGTGTACTATTACACCTCTGCCTACCCCTTCGGGGAAATACAGGCGTGATGTTATGTTATGTTTATGTTATGTTATCTACATGTTTCGGCCTTCTCCACACACCGTTATTAAAAGTCACGTGTCTATAACTATTTACTGTTTGTTTCATGCTTGTTTTTCCCAAATTGTTGATGTTCCATCTTAAAAGACAGTAAAATATTATAATACTGTTATGTATATTGTGTTGAGTTTTATATATTCCACTCTTAAAATATTCTTCTTATATAAAATATTGAATACTCAATACATTATTGCATTCCACACGTTATATGTTGTTACGGTATAGTTTAGGTAGTACTATTAGATATTCTGTGGTTTAGGCATGGCAAAAAGAAGGAGAGGAGGAAGCATTTTTATATTTTTGGGTTTGTATTTTAACGTGATACGAAATTTATAATTATTTAGGCTTTACATTTTAATAGTTACCGAGCTATGTTATTGTATTATTATAGCTGCTTTTAATGTAATAATTGCAGTTTATGAAGTATCGTAAGATTCGTAAGTTTTGGCATAAGAAATGAGAACATTCGAAGCAAAACTCACGCCCCAGACGCGTTCAATCAACAATAATAGCCTACCGTCTAACGTACCTTTAAAGGGATCGAACATTCCGGGCTTGCGTCGCCTCACGCTTGCACGCGCGTGCCGTCAGATGCAGTCCGATCATGACGATGCATGAAAATATTGCGATGTATTTGGGTGTAAAAGTAACTCAAAAACAACGCCAGACTTTTGTTTGCCTAAAAATTAGGAAAAGAAAGTGATATTTTCACAATTATCATTTATTCTCCTGTTCATAAATAATTTTTATTATTCGTAAATCAAAAGTATAAATGATAACTACTGTTTTTTCTCTTTCTTTCTGTCCGTAGGTCATTTATAGGTACTGAACTCATTTCATTTAGTGAAAATTATCTAAATATGTAAAATAGGTAACAACCCTGGTAACACGCTCGGACGACAGAGGGACGTTACGACGTTAGGAGCTGAAGAGGGAAGTAGGTATTTATAAGGCGGCTTTTGGGGACCGTACAAAAGAGATTCATTTCTATACTCGTATTATGGGTACCTATTCAATGGTTATGGTTTAATATTACATATTTAATTTAAAAAAATATATATACATAAGTATTATATCCATTGTCTAGTATCCATAGCACAAGCTCTGCTTAGTTTGGGACTAGATGGTGCTGTGTAAAAATGTCCCAAATATTTATTCTGCTATACTAATGCATGGTAAAACTGTGGCCATACTATTTTATTTTTTATCGTTATTAAAATATATAATTATGTAATGCGTTCAGGGGAGAAGCGTGCACATCCCTCCGAATTTAATAATCTGTTAAAACTTAAATAGAGCCTTACAACATATGAAACGTCGATCTATTTTAGAAAAATGTAACCTTAGAAATTGAGTTATAGGTACACTAAAAATAAGTATTGATGAAAATAGTGATTAAGCCATCGACCATACAGCCCAATAGACGCCTAATATTGAATGTAATGCATACAATAAATTCCGCCACTAGCTGAGGCGGGGTACTGCAATTCGATTGGTCCTACCAATGCGGCTACTGGCTAATCATTAACGCGGTAGTTTTGACGGCTCATGTAAGTGGTCGAAACTGATTTGAAGTTTACATGTGGTGAATAGTGGCGACCTACTTACTTACCCATAATTTATACGTTGTTCCTGTTTACTACTATTTTCATGGTGTACAATAAAGTATATTCTATCTATCTATCTATTTACTTACTCCACTGGCGCAGCGACCCAAAATGTGTCTTGGCCTCCGAAACGAGAGACGATAGTGGCGACCTACATTAGTTAAATTTCATAGATGTGTTGCAGACATCGGTCGCCTGTTATGAGGCGTCTATGGACTGTATAGTCGTTGGATTAAGCAATAGAGCCTAATAGTCTCCAACCCAATATAAATTACAGTTGGCGAGAAATTTGAAAGATATTGCTCCACCACGACCTCCTTTCGATTTTCTGTGAATTTTCTTTCTATTTTCCATAGTATTAAAAAATTCAATGATAGTTGTCTGGTAGAAACTGAGTGCAGTATTTATTTATGAAGATAGATCATAACACGCCTGTATTCCCCCAAAGGTAGGCAGAGGTGTATAGACACCCGCATTTCACCAGTTACGTTATAAGTTTCATGTAATAGGAGAAAGGGATATGAAAATTTTGACTCAAGAGTAATAATGAAAAAGAAGAACAATGAATAAAACTTTTTAACAAAAAATTGAACCGACGAAAACAGAAACTGAAAAGCGAAAAATAACTAATTATGAGTCGGCGCCGAACTAACTTTAACAAGCAACGTGCATGCAAGTTGCAAGTAGCCGAGCGGAGAACGCATTTTTGGAAAGTTATTGTTTATCGTTGAAAATTTCACGTTGTATTTGATGTTACGTTGTTTTTATTATTTATTTAAAGTAATTTAATGATCTTCGTTGATTGTTTGTTTGGCGCCGACTCATAATTAGTTATTTTTCGCTTTTCAGTTTCTGTTTTCGTCGGTTCAATTTTTTGTTAAAAAGTTTTATTTTAATTTTTTGTGGTTTAATCTAACTCCAGGTCTCCATTATGTCGTAGTGTCTAGAACTATATTTGTGTGCCAAGTTTCAACAGAATCGGTTAACAGGTAAGAATTCAGTGGGTGAACAAGCACTCATCCCCTGTTTTCCCACCCTTAGGGGTGGATTTTGATTTTGAAATTTAAATGGGACCAACTTCGAGATATACCCTATCCATTAAAAAAAGAATCATCAAAATCGGGCCACTCTGTAAAAAGTTATGCGTGGTCATAAATAAAAAAAAAAAAATATATATATACGCGTCGAATTGAGAACCTCCTCCTTTTTTTCGTCGGTTAAAAAAGTACTGAGTGATAAAACATTTCGTTTTATCACCCAGTACTTTTTATGTTACGTAGTAGTAGGTATATTATCGACACTAAGGGACGATCACAATGATGATAGTAGGTATATTATCGACACTAAGGGACGATCACAATGATATTACAAAAATCATTGGACGATCACAAGTATTTTTTTAAATACATTGCTTTCGTGATGATTTTTTACGTAGGTACTTGTGGTGCACTAGGTAACAGTTCAATGTTCATCAGATAATATTTAACCGTATACCAAATTATAATTTTGCTCTTATTTTCTGAAGTTGGTTGTTTTTTTTGTCGAACAATGGGGACCTTTGGGTAACTGGGTCTTTTACTATATTTAGTTAGATTTCAGTTTTAAATTGGTAGCCCTGTAAAATTAAAATAGATAGGTATACGTGGGACACTCAGAAAGTTTTGCGAAACTAAAAAAAATTGTTCTATACGTACATATATTTTTATCAAATCTTTTCAAAGTACTTTCCACCAGCCTCTATACAAAGATTCATGCGCCTAAACCAGTTTTCAAAACACTTTTTCCAGTCCGCCGCAGACACCTCGTTTACAGCCTGCTCGAACGCAGCCAGCGCATCTTCCGGCGACGAAAATTGTATCCCTTTGAGCTGATTTTTTATTTTTGGGAATAAAAAGAAGTCACACGGTGCTAGATCAGGGCTGTAAGGAGGGTGACCCAGGAGTTTGACTGGCGTGCTGTCCAGGAAGTCCCTCGTTTTGAGTGCGGTGTGCGCAGGTGCATTGTCGTGGTGGAGCAGTAGCCCGCGGAGCCCTGTGTTTGGTCGCTTGTTGCTTATAACAGAGAAAACTTCTGGCAAACATTTGGTAGTATACCATTCGGCATTAATGCTTCTTTGATCCCGTAAGGGAATTGATACCAAGTGGCCAGTCAAATTAAAAAAGCTAGCGATCAAAATCTTACCCCCGCTTCTAGATCGCTTCACTTTGGTAGGCGTTGGCTCATTTTGAAACACCCAAACAGTCGACTGGCGCTTGGTTTCTGGGTCGTATTGATAAATCCAGGACTCATCACCTGTAACGATGTCGTAAACACGCCGAGACGAGCCTGCTTCAAATTTGTTAAGCATATCACGGCACCATTCCACCCGGGCCTGCTTCTGAGCATCGGTGAGGTTGTGCGGCACCCAGCGTGATACTATCCTCCTCACGCGAAGATGGCTGTGTAGAATCTCGTGAACGCTTCCCGATCCAATCTTCAATATGTGTTGAATCTCCTGATATGTAATTCGCCTATTGTCTTGGATTAAATTTTTCACTGCTAGCACGTTTTCTTCGGTAACAGCCGTCAAAGGGCGACCGCTTCTTTCGTCATCCCCCAAAGTTGGTCGACCGCGCTTGAATTCGTTATACCAACGATACACGGTTGCCTTGGAAGGGCCTTCATCCATGAATGCCATTTGAAGTCTATCGTACGATTCATCCGGTTTCAGGCGACACTTGAAATCGTATAAAATCATAGCTCTAAAATGTTCCCGGCGCAGATCCATATTTCAGTGAGACACAATACTTTGAATTAACTCGCAAAAAATGTGGAGGGAAATTTTGAAATTGGAACTTACTTATTTTTACTTATAAATAATCATATTTTTGAAAAACATTATAACTGGCCAGTCTCCCATATATAAAAACTTTTTTTCGCAATACTTTCTGAGGGGCCTGGTATAATGTATGCAATGCTGGTAGTCAGTCGAATTTTTAGTTGAGAACCAACCGTTCCGTTGTTGGAAAGGGTTAGGTTGGCACAAGCCTTCTGAAGAGTGGTCCACAAACAGTGTTTCAACACCTGAAGGGCTGTTGACGTGCGGAAGAGACACCCAGAGTCCTCTGACAAGGTGAAAGAACGAATGTGGGATTGTAGTCGGTAGAAGTTTGACTTTACCCTCTTTCTGCCCCAGGCATGACGGATGTATCCATGAAGGATTTCCCACGGAAAAAATGGGTTGGGGTGATGATAATTAATTATCATTGTACACTATTAGTGACAATTTACCACTAGAGCTAAAAACCTGTTTAATTACTATTTCAGAAACAAAAACATAGACTATGCAATAAGAAGATACCTACAATAAAGAAATGAGGCATTATCTAATTAAAATGTATCTGTAAAATGTAACTTACGTACAAAAATACGGAAGTGTTTAACGTTGTTTTTTTTATATTTCTTTACGTCAATCTTTATCACTGTTAATACCTGGAAAACATCGACAGGAATTCAATTACGACATAACTGATAAATAATGAGGAAAATAAATAACTTAGCACCCGGCTCAAATTGGGATTTAGTTTGTAAAAACCTATTGCGTTAAATAAAATGTATGAGCTATCAGCGTTTTAAAATCATCTAATAGTTACTAGATTCTGTATGAAAGTCCTTGGTATATTTGAAAGCATTAATATTGATGGTATTTGTTCGTCACTTGTCGATACGTTCTCGAAAGGCTGTAGCAAATATGCGTATGCGGCGTCGGTGAGTGACCGCCGCCGGCCATACATTCCCGCCTCACGTTTTTCCAGTCCAGGGAACTTTGTACAGTACAGTTTCCTTTCTTTTATTTGATTGTATTGCACGTGACGGAATAATTGAAGCTTACATTAAGAAGTTGGCACGAGTACTCTATTCATTAGAATTGGTAAGCGTGTAATCAATTACTCTTTTTGTCACAAAAGTGAAAACAAGATGTTTGTCGCATCGAATTCTAAGAATAGTTTCTGTTTATGACGTTGAAAAATATTTTAATACGGTAATAATTAAAATATTTTAGATTTTCTTTTAAAATAACTTTTTCTTATTTCCTTTCCTCACAGAAGGAACTGAAGTTTTCAAGCCAGTACCAGTTTACTACAACCGTAATGATTTTCCTGTACCTAAGTTTTTATAACGTCTATAAACGATATACACATAGGTCCCAAATGAAGTAGCGGTCAAAAAAGTGAGCCAGCTAGCCCAATTTAACTATATTTCAAGATAATACTTTCTCGCTACCCTATCTTTATATTTTGTCAGTACCCACCTATACCTACCTGCCTAAACAAATTTCTCGCAGATTTTTTAGATCTTTTTAATTTGATTTATTTATCACTTGATTTTGCCCACGTACTGAAATAAAATATAGCCTATGGTAACTTTCTAATAGTGAAATAATTATTAAAATTGGTTCCGTAGTTTCAGAGTTTATCGATTACAAACAACAAACAAATCTTTCCTCTTTATAATATTAGTATAGATTTACCCACACAAAACATTCGGTGACTGGTGAAAGTGATTGACATGTCTGATAGCTGATTACTAAATAATTTGTTTTCACAATGTTCTAGGTATTTAATGTCACTATCACTATGGTATTGTCACAGACCAGTGGTATTGTGAATAACCTCCTCCTTTTTTTGAAGTCGATTAAAAAAACATTATGAACTTCTACACTTCTACTTATGCTGGCCTGAAATCGCCAACATGGAGTCAGAAAGCCTGATAGTGAAAGTGTGCATAGCTGATTTCTTTCCTGTATGAGAATCTGTCTTTGCCGTGTTGTGGCTGGTATTTTCACTACAGTACCTACGACAAGATGGACAAATGGCATGGTAAAAAGGAGAAAATCATTAATACATCATGTCCCGTGTTGTGAATGAACTATGTCCGGTCAGAGGGACATACAATATTACTACATAAATATGTTAGTTGCCCGGTCAAGGGGTGCTTGACTACCAGGCGCCCCGACTAGTGTTGTACAGAATGATGCACTCACGAGTCACGTCCCACGTGCTGAAGCAAGTCTGTCGATGCATCCCATTTACATTAATCGTCCCGTAAGTCCTTATGTCCAACACGAGGACTTTCACACCAGATGCAATTTTTTAATTAATTTGATTAATTACTTGGTTTTTTCGTACATCACGTGCAAGCACACGAAAGGAAAGAAGCATGTTTAATGTATCGTTGCTTGAGATTCATGATATTTTAATTTCACATGAAATCCCACGAAAATATATTTACCGGTTTTGGGTATGTCATAAAAAAGTGGCACGTGTTATTGAGATTTTGTTTACGTGAAATTTTACGAGGCCTTACTAAATTATACATTACGGAAACATTACACGAAGTGCAACAAAACAACTTCGAAGATTTTTTTTGTGTAGAAATGTTAAATTTATCCCGAATTTTCTAGAGAAAGATTTGTAGTGTTGCTGTAGTTGAGATAGTTAATAATTAAGTAACTACTCGTATTAATGTTATAGAAAAGCTCCTTTTGTTTTGTAGTAGTATTACTTCTATCTAGATGTAGATAAGTTGATTTGATAGCAACTATTACACCTAAGTTTTTTATTATCATATCATTATAAAACGATTTGTAAAATTGTTCCTCGATCGATCAATGAAATTAGAAACTATAATCGTTCGGCGTCCTATTCTCATTTTTCGGCTACGTCAAGAACTGCAAAACATTTTTTATACTATGTTAGGGTTGGTTTTAGGGAGGACTGGATGTGGAAGGCAGAGGACCGACTGTTGTGGCGAAATTTCGTAGAGGCCTACGTCCAGCAGTGGACTGCGATAGGCTGAGTTGATAGGGTTGGTTTTCAGTCTAACCATGAATGGCTGAATATAAGATGTATTTTACACGAAGCGACTGCCAACAGACCCCCGCAATCCAGTTACTTGCCGATACCGACATCCTTTACATCTAATAGAACAGTTGACATCAAACAATATCTGCAAATAACACATTATCAAAGTTGATTTTGCTTATATTAATATCCTGTTTCTGACGCAGGTGCATTATACATATACCTACCGCCCAAAAATAATGAAGTAGGAACATCTCATTATAATTGTAAACGAAATTGGTTAGAGTAAAAAAGAAAATAGTTTCTTTTTATTCTAATCAATTTGGAATCAGCATAATATTAATAGTAAGTGTTGTAAGTCACGTTGATTCGGCTACTTTTTCTGAAAGTTAGTGGACACATTGAAATGCTATCACTCGCCAGGAAAACGTGCTTCGAATTCATTATAATATTTGAGATACTTACCTACTTTCGTTTTAGAATAGTCCTGATTACTCTCTTTTCCTATATTTCGTAACACATAGCTTGTAAGTTTATGGGTTTTTTGGTCGTCTACTTAATTACCGTCATCATTTTAATGTCTTCTATGGCTATGAAAACTCAAGTGATCTACAAATGAACGGATTCGGCATAGTAGGAAATACTAACTTTGAGGCGTTTAGTTTCATCGATCTCAGTAGGTACTCGCATGGCAGCTGGGAGTTCACGAGCGCTCTCCGAGGAATGTAGAAGAAGTCTCGATTTGCCAATGGGAATGAATGATTCATGACCTGGCATGAGATGGTACTTACCTACGGTCTGTACAAAGCATTTCTTATTCATGTCAAAACGAAACACAGCATTTTGTCAAATAACATCTCTATCAAGTGCATAGTAACACAGAGCTAAGTATTTGATGGAAATTCCGATTTTTGTGTTAGCAATAAAAAAAATTGGCACATAGAGATAAAGTAATCAAGAGATATCTAGTAATCTTCTATACTTATAAAGACAGATGTCCTGACTGAATTATTCATGAACGCAGAGCCAAAACTACTCAAGTACAGTGAACAGTAGGTCTCTCTTAGAACGCAAGCACCCACTAAAAAACACGAAATATAAACTCAACGGGTTGAAAAAGGGTTGTTCACGGCATGAGTTATTATCATTATCTAGCTCATGTCGACACGATAGAAGAAGAAATTACATCAATCTGGATAAAGTATTTCTAAAGAAGGATCCTCGAGGGCTTTGCTCTCCCCATGAACAAATATCTCAATTTTCCTACTTTCATATATATTTAGTTATTATAGTCACAAAATAACAAACACCAAATGGACCGTCATCCTTATGAATACATTATAAATAGGCACAGGTAGGTACACCTATATACATATCGAGGGTATCGAACCATACATAAAGCAATGCACAGAATAGCAACTTTACAAGATGAACAAAAGACTTTTTGCAGAAATACTGAATGACATTAAAATTTTCAGGAAAATTATTGAAGTTTATAACTCATATCACGGTAAAACTCAGAGTTTTCTGGCATTATTTTAAATCAAGTTCTCTGTTTGTTGTTTGAAAACAAATGATAAGTAATATAGTATAAGTATATAGTATATAGTGGTGAAAATAATAATTGTATCGACTATAATTTCTGAATAATTTCACATTGTTTGGATTTTTATTTCTTATGTATTCAGCCTAAAATAAAAAAATCCTTTCTAGTTACTATTTTTTCAAGGATCTTTCCAGTTGGTTAAAAAATTTTGTTTGTTAGGTCTGTCAGTGATTTCAGATATTTGAAGCTTCGAAATTGACGCTGAAAGTGAAATTAAGAAAACCTCTGTTCAGTTATCTTGATAGATTTCACAAATACTCTAATAATCGAACAAAATAAACAATAACATTTCCTAAAATTATTAGTAATTGATATGTTCGTAAGATAAGTGGTTGATGAATAATCAGATTTGAAAAGTTACGTTTTTGGGCAAAACAGCCCACGGACCGAGCATACGCTCTTAAGTTCAGGAAAAAATATTTAAATTTTTTGCTGGGTAAGTTTTACGTTGTACAATTTAGAAATGGCGGGGTGGGGGACATTGCAAGCCACTGGCGGGCCATATTTCGCAAACGGTGCATCTGATAAGAAAGTCAGGTATGAAACATTACCTTCATTTTAATATGTAGACCCTATTCAATGATACCGCAAATGTGGGGGTGATGCGAAAAAAAATATCAACCCCATATCTATGCTGTAACCCCTAAAATACATAAATATGATTTTTATTCTTTTAAAATATAGACCTTTGTCTAAACAATTTTGGTGCAAACATTTCATACAGTTTATAACTGTAGAAGTCATTGAGCTGTAAAGAATTAGGACAGACGTTAGAGAGACAGAAGGACAGACAGAACCCAAAAAAATTAAGTTTTCGCATAAAAAAACAAGTTTAAAAATATGTTATAATAAAGATAACGGTCCTATCTACTTGCAAAAATATTCTAGAGTAGTCATCCGAGTTACAGTTAATTAGTGAACAGGAGCCTTACCACAACCTTTTACGTAGCGAACCAATTCCGATGCAGATCAATTTAGAGTCAAGTATTGGATCGCTAATTTTCGTACCATGACCTTGTTAATACTAAACCTGAACTGAATCTTTCGTTCATAAAATGAATGAATGAAATTTGTCTCTGGTCCTGTTCTGCTTCTCAGTGTTAGAAAGAGACAACGCTATACGAATATCGCATATTGGATTTCATTCTCTCGATAGCGTTCTGAAATCAAACTCTGCGAACTTACGGAAAGTTACGGTTATTATATTATTTAATATTTAAGTATAAAAAAACTTAATTAATAATTATTAGTGCATAAAATAGTCACATATTGAATGAACGCGTCTTTATTTTAAATCTACTCGGTGATTTGAAGTATGAAATATTCCTATTTAACTATAAACAGGAAGACGTACAATTTTAAATAAGTTTTAGAACGTACCTGTCATATCAACGCGTTTGTTTATAATAGTTGTTTTGAAGTGATCACAGACATAGTAAAAAATATAGACAAAGTGCTGCGAATAAAAATAATGAAGCCAAAAAAAACTGATTCTTCGTGTACAACCAGCGCTCACGCACACACCATGCACCTGAAGGATATTTGCTTTTGCGATGTATACTGGACGATATGCCGCAACATGTGTAGTGAGAGAGAGTGAGCACGGTTTGAGGTACATGTGTGTGCGTGAGCGCTGGTTGTACAAGAAGGAGCATAGTTTTTTTGGCTTCACTAGATTGTTCGCAGCACTTCGTCTATATTTTTTGCTATGTCTGTGGAAGTGATTTAGAAATTGTTTATTCACTGACTGATTGTTTGCTTTATGTTATAGTTTTAACAATGGGGCTTACAATGGGGTTATTTGTCATGTGTAACTGGTACCTACACACATATAGATCTTGTATTAACTTTTAATCGCCAAGCTTACATTAGTGGTGAAATATTTTAATAGTGTATCAGTTATTAGTGAAACCACCCGCCGCAGCTATTTTTGGTCAACTCGAGTACCTATGGGAGTTAAATACAACTATGGGCTACAATAAATCGACCCAAGCCAAGGATTACGCAAGTTTTGGAAATGAGTAGCCCTAAGCTAGATTCCCCACAGTGATGGTAGTAAAGGATTGAAAAGTATGGTGCAAGGTACGTAGAGTTAAACCCATATTTATACGAGTGAGTTTGTTAGCTTGGTGAAATAGGTATGTTAACATAGTTGTACCCTTATTTTTCATGTTAGTCCTAAGTTTAATAATGTTATTGGTGTACAATAAAGAATATTCTATCTTATATCTATCTTTAACATAAGCAGTCCATTACTGTCCCACTGCTGGGTACTCTTCTTCTCTGAATGAGAAGGTTAAGGCCTTAACTGCAAGGCTATCACAATTTTTTTTTAATATGATAAACATATTGTCATGAAAATATGGTTCAAACCTAAAACTTCACTGTATCTTTTCAAAAATTGAACAAGGATTTATTATTATTTGGCTTCATTTGGTACTTAGAATAATTAATAAAAAAATATATTATTTAATTTTAGGCACAGACTGGAATTACTACAAATAATATAAAAGCTTCTCTCCGCAAAAGACTGCAGGAGACCAGTCTGATGGCTCTGGATTGCTTGGAGTATGGATAGCCATTTCAAGAAGTAAGTTTAATTTATTTTACCATGCAACCCTTTAGATGTTATTATTAATTTTTTAAACTAAATTACTTAACTGTAATTAGAAGTTTTACTATTTCTGCCTTGGGATGACTGGTATAAAACTAATCCTGTCGTATTCCATGGACATTTTCTCATCCCAATCAGTCATCCTAACCTGTTTCGTTGTGATTGAGTTACAAACATCGTAACATTTGCATTATTAGTAAAAATAGGGTTCTGAGAATATTAATTTATTAAATGGATTAGCATAATATTTAAGATAAATTTATTGTTTTACAGATTAAGTATACACTCGAAGACAAAGAAAATGTGCTAAGAGACACCCAATGTCCTTCTGATGACACTTATTCCCTGGATATTCAAGTCTGTGTAGTGGCTCTCTGGTGTGCCGGGAGCTGCATTTGATTATTGATGTCATCGTAATAAGAATTTCCTGCAACATGTTACATTTATCTGTTATAAAAACAATTATATATTTATATGCGTCTTTATTTAGCACCTTTAGTTCACATTATAATATACAACGTGTTATTGAAACAACTGAAAACCTCTTAACCAATGATATTACATTCTTAAGGGGTTAATGTACTCATCAGTATGAACAACTTTTACTATGGGACCAAACCTGAAATCGTGAAAAAAAACAGCTGATCCCTACATTTTATCGATTCATGTGAACAAAAATGTAGGGGACACCTGATATTTTTTTCTTGATTTCAGGGTTGGTCCCTTAGTAAAAGTTGTTTATACTGATGAGTACAATGACCCCTTAAGAGGTTTTCAGTTATTTCAAGAACACGTTGTATATTACATCATAAGAAAGTAGGTACCTACTTATATATTCATTGATAAAATTATGTAGGTACACACAGAGAATTCTAATAGGTATCATATTGAATAAAGCACATAGGCACATTCATTTTTTTTTCTATTGTAGAAAATAATAATATATTATTAATGCCAAAAACCTATTTTGTTTTTTAGTAAACAATTGAAATTTTACTAATTGTATTTATTTTACCTACAAATCATAGCATCCATAATCTTGCCCGAACCTGGGTCATTGGCTAGCAACGCCCTTGATGTGATTACAATGTACTCTGTGATGTGCACTCATGTTTCCTTTTGGTCTTGGATGTGCCCTTGTTCCATAAAACAACAGAGCAGTCAATATCTGAAATAAATTGGTTTATTATTGGTATTTCATAAGATATTCGTGGTTGTACCTATATATAATCCATATGGGTATTTAGAAGTAGACTAAGATAGGTTGACGTAGCAGGTTGTTAATATTGTATTATAGTATCATGTTGTTCCTAAGTTTTTATTATTGTTACTGGTGTGTACACCTTTGTTGTAACAAATTATATCTATTATATTATTAGGTAGATAGTTATATTATGGCATATCTCCCCTACTTGGGGGAGGCCTATGTCCAGCAGTGGACGTCTTTTGGCTGAAATGATGATGATGATGATTATTAGGTAGATAATCTGTTTTTTTCATTACTTAATCCTATTAGACAATGCAATACATACCTATTTAATATTATTACTTAGATAGTTACATCTTTTCGGTAGTTTTTCGTTTTTTTACATAGGTATATGTATTATGAAGGAGAAGTCTTAAAAGAAGTTAAATATTTATGATTCTTACCTTTAAGAGGTCCCATAATGGTCTTAGTTCATTACACAGATCTAAGAAATATAATTGTTTAGAAAGCCGGCTCCCATAATGAAGTCTTGTTCTTCCATTTGAACAATAAATCCGGCTGTTCCTTTATTTCCCATGTTTGATTGCAGCATGAAGTTCCTACTTTCCTCATTATTATCACACTCCATAAACTCAAATAAAATAGAATTGTCAGACATCTAAAATAATACAAAAGTATTTTTAGGAAAAGTCACTTTTAGGTAATTATCACAATAATTTATCATACTTGGTTTTTTAATTTTATAATTAACATAAGACACGAATTACCTTTAAATTATTAAACTTTTACTTAACTTTGTTATACAATAACGAAAACTATTCACTTCTTACTAAGAAAATATCAACTTTAATTGAGTCGTATTATTTGACAGATAGCGAACCAGTTCAGACCGTGCAATCGAGGTCCCGGTACGAATAGAATGAACGAAAGCAAGATTTGCGACTCAGTTTAGACTTTGTTCTGGCTGATCCAAAAGTGTGAAAAGTGTCACGCGTATTCGATGTCAGGGTACGAAAAAGCAAAGCGTATCAATTTAGGTCCTCAATTGAATCGTAATAAGAGGTTGTGGTAGGGCTCCAGCACGATTGAAGCTGTTTGGCAAAAAGAAAAGGTTTTTTTATACTAAAATTTTCCTGCGAATAGCTTCCCTTTAACGTTTTCCAAAAGCCCAGATCAGAATCAGTTTCTTTGGATAATTATAATTATCACTCTCTTATAACTAACAACACTAAGTATTATAAACGCATTTTTTCATTTATTTATAAGAACAGAGCTGTAATGTACCGTACATTACAGCTTATACTATTCAACTTAGGTCAACGAAGTTAAAATAAACGTTGGTATTTATGTATTTTTCAGGAATTCAGAATCGCTGTTGAATACAATGACTTCAATCAAGCTTGCTTTTTAACTTCATTTAATATTAAACAATTTTTATTAAATCGTCAATGTCACTGCGGGGTGCCAACTGAAAATCAGTTGCTATATAAATTATAGTCAAATGCTGAGTTGGTGACCATTTTGGCATGGTCATGCCCGACAGAAACATCAAGTTTTTACTCATGTCCTTATGTCTAAATTTGGTCATTTTATTGTTGTTATTGTTGTACTTCACTGTCCTGTGCCAAATAAAATATTTCATTTCTTTTCTTTCTTTCTTTCTTTTCTTTCTTATTTTCTTTCTTTTTATTGTTTTCCTAGAAATAACATAATAAAGAAGTTCAGCTAAATTGGTTCTGAAATCTGACTAATCGAGTATCTATTAATTGCGTAAAATGCAAATAAACTCCACTATTACGCATCTAAATAATAATTTTAATAGACAAATATTATTCCTAATAGAACTGGGAAAACCCCAACCTCCGCTAGTATTTACCAAATATCTTGTATTTGTACTAATTAAACATACCAAAGCGCAAAGTAACGTACATACATAGGCAAATTTTAATATATGAATAATACATAATGCACATAACGTTTACGTAGACTAGAGACTACAAGTAAACATATAGTTTTATTTTTTTAAATAAATGTAATATGTTACGGGAAAAGTCCGCAGAGGGTGCATAGTCACACGTTAGAATTAGCAATGTCACAATGCCCAATCCAATTTGGGCAAATAAAATTATTCAACAGTGCCCATGCCCACCATCAATCGGGCAGTATTGCCAATGCGTAAATCGGGCATAACCCGCAAATAACACATATTTTCAGACTTTGCCTTAAGGTGCCAGTGCTGACTCCGACTCTGCTGCACCTTCTACGGAATTTGCCCGTAACATACAGGGTGTCAGGGAAACGCTTCCGAAAACGAAGACAGGTGATAGTGCTGGTGATTACTGATACGAAACCACGAAAAAAAATGCGATTCTTTTTATAGATTTTTTCATTTTTTTTTTGCATTTTTCATTATGTATGAGTTTTATTCAACTGCCCAAAGCTGGTTATGTATGAAAAATGCAAAAAAATATATATGAAAAAATCTAAAAAAGGAATCGCATTTTTTTTCGTGGTTTCGTATCAGTAATCACCAGCACCTATCTTCGGTTTCGGAAGCGTTCCCCTTACACCCAGTATACAACGTTGCAATTTGAGAAATTAGTTTGCTTGGAATCTCGAGGAGAATAGATTGGAATAAGTAGTTTTTTTTTTCTAATTCACACCATTACATGCTTTATACTGTAAGTTCCCCAATTGGTAGCGGAAAAAGTGAAGAATGTCTTACAGGGACTACCTGACGCACGGAAACTAATCGGCCCGAATTTTCTGGACGTTAGGACCTATTCACGATCCGCTGATGTACTGAATTTAACCATAATAACCGAATTGAGTTACTAAATATTTTTTTGGTTAAAATGTAACATAGTGTAAAAACTATCTCAATTGATTCTTCTAGTGATCCTAAAAAAACTAGTTTCTCAAATTGCGTAAACAAAAAGTAACGTTGTATAATATCTTGTACTTAGTTTATGGAAAGAGTTCTTCGGTGGGCGAACCACAGTACTTGCTTCTGCAAACAATGCTCAACCAAGCTTAGTTAGACCGTCTGCCAGTGAAACGTACGAATACTAGGGGAGAGGTCTACTTTTATTTGTACAATATGTATTTTCATATAACTTCTTTCATAATAGACGAAGTGCTGCAAACAATCATAGTGAAGCCAAAAAACTATGCTCCTTCGTGTACAACCAGCGCTCACGCAAACACCATGCACCTGAAGGATTTTTGCTTTCGCGATGCTTACTGGACGATGCCGTGACATGTGTACTGAGAGGGGTGAGCACGGTTTGAGGTGCATGTGTGTGCGTGAGCGCTGGTTGTGTACGAAGGAGCATAGTTTTTTTGGCTTCACTAGATTGTTCGCAGCACTTAGCACTGTATTTATTTTGTGCTTCTTTGACAGTGTCTCGCCAATCGCTGGCTTCATGTACTTAAAGTTCGGAGACCAAGAGACATTTTGGGTTGTTGAACTAACGAAAGATTTTGTGACCAGCTAAATCGTGTTAGATACATATGTATGTAATCGTTGTAGGTGACCATGTCTATTGCCTTTGGGCTGCCATGTATAGTAACCACACCGATATTTATATAAAACCAACGTAAGCAAGCATAGTCTCAGTACTTCAATAGCAATAATAGGTTTTAGAGAATGACAAGAAACACACTTAACGCTGAGCAGAATTATTAGGAATAAATTGAGGTTGTTGGAGTTTGGTTGAGAAAACAAGTAATTCAGATCGGCACTATTTCAGAGCTAAACTTATATTGAGAACCTACAAGTCCTACAACTAAAGTAATACCATGACTAATCAATCAATCAATCAACTCAGCCTATCGCAGTCCACTGCTGGACATAGGCCTCTCCCAAGTTGCGCCACAACGCTCGATCCTCTGCCTTCCGCATCCAGTCCCCCCCGGCCACGCTCTTTAGGTCGTCCGTCCACCTGGCAGGGGGGCGCCCTACGCTGCGTTTGCCGATTCGCGGTCTCCACTCAAGGACTCGTCTGCTCCAGCGGCCATCGGTCCTTCGACAGACATGGCCAGCCCACTGCCACTTCAGCTTACTGATTCTACAAGCTATGTCGGTCACTCCGGTTCTTCTCCGGATAATCTCGTTTCGGATTTTATCCTTCAAAGAAACTCCAAGCATAGCTCGCTCCATAGCTCGCTGAGCGACTTTAAACTTGTGGACTAGCCCAACTGTCAGTGTCCACGTCTCGGCACCGTAAGTCATGACAGGCAAGACGCACTGGTTGAAGACTTTTGTCTTCAAACTTTGCGGTATAGACGACGAGAAGACTCGGCGAAGTTTGCCAAACGCTGCCCAGCCCAGACGGATCCTTCTGTTGGCTTCTTTCTCGAAGTTGTGTCTACCAAGCTGAATTGCCTGCCCTAGGTAGACGTATTCCGTTACAACTTCGAGTGTCGACCCTTCGACGAATATCGGCCTCGGCATGACATGCATATTGAACATGACTTTAGTCTTGTCCAGATTCATGCCGAGACCGACACGTCGAGAGGCTCCGTTTAAGCTGTGCAGCATTTCGCCCAGTTGTTCCAGCGACTCAGCCATTACAACGATGTCATCGGCAAAACGGAGATGTGAGATGTTCTCGCCGTTAACGTTGATACCCTGTCCAGTCCAGTCCAGTGTCTTGAAGACGTCCTCCAACGCGTTAGTGAACAATTTCGGGGATATTACATCCCCTTGTCTCACCCCTCTGCGCAGTTGGATTGGCTTCGTCTTTTGGTCCTGGAGCTGAACAGTCATGGTAGCAGCGTTGTATAGGCATCTCAGCATCTCTATATACCGCTCATCAATGTGACATCGCTGAAGAGCATCCAGAACTGCCCAAGTTTCGATGGAGTCGAAGGCCTTCTCGTAGTCCACGAATGCCATACACAGCGGCTGATTGTACTCTTCAGTCTTCTGTATGATCTGCCGAACAGTATGGATGTGATCTACGGTGCTGTAGCCATGACTAATCACCTATATCTTAATAGGCGAATCTTCATGTTCTCTGACAGCCAGGCAGCATTAAAAGCCTTGGACTCCAAACTTGTAAAGGAGTGTGTCCAGCTATTGAACTCACTAGGAGCGGCAAACTCGGTGGCACTAGGTTGGGTGCCTGGACACTGTGGCATTGGGGGCAACGAAGCCGCTGATGAACTGGCTAGAGCTGGTGCTGAAAGCCCCACTGTGGGCCCGGAGCCAATCTGTGGCATTCCTAAATGCACCACTACAGCCTACCTTAAGAACTGGGGAACCGACCGAAGTATTATCCTTTGGGAAAAATCCCCAGGCCAAGAACACTCAAAAGTGCTACTTGTGGACTTGAAGCGTTGAACAAGAATCAGTTAAGAATCCTGACAAGAACCCTTACTGGGCACTGCAAGCTGAATAAACACCTTCACAGTATGGGCCTCAGTGATACCACAGTTTGCAGGTTTTGTCACGATAAGGATGAGACGCCCATCCATATCCTATGCGAATGTGATGCAGTGCACCACATCAGAAGGCAGCATCTTGGAGGCCACGTCATCTCAACGCAGGAGATCAAATCCTCCTCCCCCAAAGTTATGAGTCGACTTCATAATTGACTTGCAGCTTGGGGAAGTGCTGTAATGCTGCAAGAGGCGTCACAATAGATCTTATCAGGTCGCAGTGGCTTAGGGGCGTTCAAGACCCCTACCTCTTTCCCCAAATAATAATAATAATGACTAATCACGAGTTCTATCGGACAAACACAGGTATTCTGTCTAGAAAAAAATTACACGCGTAGGCAAAGACATGCGCCTGCATTTAGTCAATATTTATACATTGAGGTAATATTGTACCTCAGTGATATTATATACTTTATTTTATTTTGTTTTCCTTTTGATATTTTATGCTCCAGTGCAGGTCGCTGTTCACTACTCAGATCAGCAGGTTTTTCTTAGTTAAATAATAATTCTAACAAGGTTTGTGAAATAAATAAGAAGGAACGTATTCCTTAATAAGTTAATATTGGCAGTACCTTGTGATTAACTGTGTGGTTTTCTTTCCGGCGCTTCTCTTTCCTGGTGAAGTTGATTCCATTCTGAAACTGCAAAATAAAACAAATTGTTATAATTTTAGTACAAATTATCGCTTTAGTTGACGGGCGATAAATTATTGATAATTTGATAAACGATAAAGGATCACCCATCACTGATTAAAACGAGCCAGTCCTTCAAAATAACAGTCATTGCTGAGTCAAGAACATGATTTAGCAATGAGTAGGTACGTCTCGAAGGATTTCCAATATTCTCAATAACCAAGGTTGGCCTCAATCCTACTAATATTATAAATGCGAAAGTATGGATGTTTGTTAGTTTGTTTGTTCTTCAATCATGTTGAAACGGCTGCGTGGATTTGGATGAAAGGACATTGATAAAAATAGCCTTAAACTGTTACAAAGATGAACAATATACGAAAATTACATGCGAATTTGTTCGTTTCATAATATATATTGTATTTAATGCGGACAGTACAAGAACCATTTTTTATATTTTACGGAGTATCAATACATTAATGACGTAACCGGATAAAATTGTATCATCTATGATATCTGTGTATCATCCATATTTTTATTTCGATACTCTATAGTCTATGATTCAATATTATAGACTCCTTTTCACACAAGAAATTCCAAAAAATTGGCGTCGACTGACAACTTGACGACAATGTAGGTTGTTTGACATAACGAAAAAAATCGGCCAAGAGCATGTCGGGCCATGCTCAGTATTATAGGGTTCCTTAAGTAGGTGTAATTACAAACGAATCAAATCGAATATTAATCATGGCTATTTTAGTTTTTGCAATAATCGGCAGCATTCGCGACTCAGAGCGTGTTGTTAGTAGCGCCATCTAGCGATAAATTCAAGAAGCCAAATTTAAGAAGTGTGTGTTACTTTTTGTGATTTTTTCAAATATAAAGTAGCTAAAGGAGCATTATTTGCTATGATAATTTTTCTCTAAGTTCAATGACCTTTGAACTAGGACGTTTTAAGTATTTTTCAGTTTTCTCTCTATAACTCAAAAAATTATAATCACATTATACTCGAAATAATTTTAAAAGAGAGTTTTTACAAAGGTCTATCAATGTGGAAGATTATAAGATTCTACGTTGCATAGTTTAGAAATGGCAGGGGGGGGGACACACTGCAAGCCACTTTGGCGGGCTATATTTCACAGATGGTACACCTGATAAAAAAGTGGTGTATGAAACATTACCTTCATTTTAGTAGACCTATTCAATGAAGGTGTGCAGCGAAAAAAAATTTTTCATCTCCATTTCACATGTATGGACGCCACCCCTAAAATACGTAAAAACGATTTTTTTATTCTTTTAAAATTGAGATCTATATGTAGTCTATTTTTCAACAAAATTTCATTTACTTATGTTAATAACTGTAGAAGTTATTAAGCTGTAAAGGATTAGGACAGACGGACAGACGGACAGACGGACAGACGGACAGACGGACAGACGGACAGACGGACGGACATGACGAAACTATAAGGGTTCCTTGTAGGACTTCGGAACCCTAAAAAGCAAAACATGGCATCAAAATAGCACAGATAGCTGTGATTATATGTGTCAAAATAGTAAATATTTTAATAATCTAAAATTATATTTAGTACTGTCCGTGTTTATGAATGTATTGCAATACATTAGCTTCATTGAGTTGTATATGGTGACCATCAACTTTAATTTGTACAGAAAAAGGCCGCGTCACTAAGGATCTTTAGCAATGTCCTTTGGTACTTTGGCACATAGACCATGGCATGTATAAGTGGGATAAATTCAAACATACACGTTTTCACACAAACTTAGTAACTATAGTGTTTCAGAGCCTTTCCAAAATATCAAATCATTCATATTCATAACATAACGGGCTGCTACGGTGTTCGTAGCTACGCAACTCGTAGCAATTGGGTTACAACAAAAACATGCACATACATGTTTTTTTAGATATAAGTACACAACATCTTCAAGTATGAAAAAAATACATCCATACATATTATCACGCCTATTTCACATTGGGATAGACCAGAGACTATGGATTTCCACCTGCTACGATCCTGACACACCTCTTTCACTTCCTCTACGTTCATTAAACCTCGTTAATTGAAGAAAATGTAAATCGCTTACTCAATTATTTTTAAGTGATCTATATAACTTGTTTACCGTAGTTAACTACTTAGAACTACGACGTACGCCGTCGGTCCTGCGCCTGATCTCTCTCCGGTCGTGTCGAATTGCCGTCCCATCGGATTATGAGAGTGAGGGAATAACAGCAAGTACTTGTACTTTATTTGCTCCGCAGAACCAGTTTATAATATTCTAAAAATAAAAATAAATAAAAATATCACCGCTTTAAAAAATGGACACGTTATTTGTTTGCCTTTTGGTCATGCAAAATGGCGAAAAATCTCGGCAAGGTGTAAAGTTTTTTTGCCCATAACCATTCTTTTGTATTAGTCTGAGTAACCTTTGAGAAATTGTAAATCTATAGTTACGCCCACTTCTTTCCTTTCCTTGTACGTCCAGTCATCATCATCATCATCATTTCAGCCGAAAGTCGTCCACTGCTGGACATAGGCCTCCCCCAATAAAGAGGGAATATGCCACGAAATGATATGTACGTCCCGTATTTTATTATTATATGAGAAAAAAGGGAAGGTCTTTGCAAGACCCTTTTGTCAATGCATTCTAAAAGATCTAGGTATTGAGACTGTGACGCCTCTATGTAGTAGACTACAGCACCTCTCCAAGTCGCAGGTCAATCATAAAATCGACTATTGCCTTAGGGGTTTGAGAATTTGATGTCATCAGCTGAGATTGTGTGGCCACCAAGATGCTGACTTCTTATGTGGTGTACTGTATCACATTCGCATAGGATATATAAATGGGGGTTTTATCCTTTTCGCGACAAAATCTACAAACTGTGCTGTGGTATCAGTGAGGCCCATCCTGCTGTGTAGGTGTTTGTTCAGTTTACAGTGCCCTGCAAGTGTGGGTTATACTCAGGATCTGGTTCCTCTTCAGTTAAAGCACTTTTTTCGTAAACCTTTTCCTGAAGTCTACTAGAAGTGCCTTCGCGTGTTCTTGGTCTGGGAATTTTCTCAAAGGCTATATAATGCTTTTATGAGATGACCAGTTTTTAAAATAAGCTGTGGTGGTGCATTTCGAAACGCTACAGGGCATTAAAGTGGGGTATTCCGCACCAGCTCTAGCAAGTTTATCTAAACATGTCTGCACTGTGTAATATTTTCGAATAAAAGCATCACTTCGTCAATAGGGCCTTGCGTAGGCGAGGGCTCCCCAGGGTCAAGCATTGAACAATGTAATTTTTTTGTGAAAGTCTAAATCAAATTTGGCTCCGCGCCTACCACACGGGCGGAGTGCGTCTATGAGTATTTACCGACGGCAAAAAAAAAAATTTGCCTTATGATGTCGTACTTATAGCTCAGGGTTTCCTTATTTAAGTACCAGCAGTACAATATTTGTTAATTTATGTATATGAATTTGTAATCATCATGTCTGTAACCTATCTGTGCAACAATAAATACAAAAAAAAATACAAAAAAAATCATTAGCGACTTACAGAATAAACGGCCGTACTATGGTCTCTCATATCATGATTCAGGTAAGGAATTTGCTTAGTTGTGTGTTCCTGAAGGAAACATGATTACAAAATAGGAATGTAAAAAAAATTAGTAGAAACAAATACAAATCTATTCCTAGCTTTTGCTGCTTAGTTAGTTACCTATCTGTTCTGCTCCACGATAATCAGTGGTCGACCGATTCGTTTTGTCATCTCTTTTTCGCTCGTTGCGTGAATCATCAGACGAAATGAGATAACAAACCGAACCGGTCGACAACTGGTTTTTGCATAAAGGGTTATCGTGTGGTTCTGAATCGGGAACTTGTTATAATTTTAATTTACAAATTACATCTTAGCCCTCGCACTTCTGGTAGATATAATGGGTTACGGTAATATGAAATACTGGTCTATGCCCGTGGCTTCACCCGCGTATAATAATTTGGTTTATCACAGAAAGATGTTATCGCGCAACCCTCGGGGACCATATTTTATCTTCCCGGTATAAAAAGTAGCCTATATGTTAATCCAGATTATGTGTCTATCTGTATGCCATAATTTAATCCAAATCCGTTTAGCCGTTTCAGTGTGAAGAAGGGAAGTGGGGGTGTGTGCGTGTGTGTGTGGGGGTGTGTGTGCGTGTGTGAAGTGTGTGTGTGTGTGAAGGGCAAACAAACATCTATACTTTCGCGTTAATTATACACACCTGGTACAACAGGTTATTAGAAAACCTAAATCAACAAAACTTACCACAAAACATAAAGTAAACTATAATGAACTTACAGCACAATGGAAACAGCTGAATAGCGACGAAGGAGGCGTGTGAACGATGCCCGGCGGCGAGCCCGACACTTCACACGAATCCGTGAGACAGCATTTCCCCACCACCTGTCAACATTGAAAGAAATTCAGATCGTTATACAACTACGGAACTTAACCTCAGAATGTTTAGGTAATTCAATAAATTCTATTCTTTATTGCATAAAATAAGCATCATGGTATTAAGAAGAAGACAGTTGACTCCTGAACTAAAAACAAGTAGGTACTTTTATACATCGGTCTTTGGACCTTGACTCCGCGTCACAAAATTTTATGCATTTCTGATGTGTTTTGTGTGATGAACTGATGATGCTTTTTGTCGAAATACGCATTTAAAAATCTGCAAACTTAGGAATGAATTGAACATACAATACATAAACGTTTTATGTATATTTATTTGTATTTTGTTCTTAACATTTATATTTTTACAAATAAGTTATTTAAATAAAAATACATTTCAAGATTGTTTACGTTTAATTAACCTAAACATTTCGAGTGTGGTATAAACTATATAAGTCTATGGGTATAAATTATTATTTCAATTTTATAGGTAGAACCTAAGAGATCGACTTTTATCTTAACACCATGTATGAACATAAACACCTATCTTCACGAATAAAGATTGATTTGATTTGATCATTATCATCATCATCATCATTCTAGCCGAAAGACGTCCACTGCTGCCCATTCTCTGGTAAATCTTATATTTATGTAGTTTTGTTATAGATATATGTATAGTATTTATGTTATGTAGTATATGTATTCTATTATGTTGTTACACTGCGTACTACCCCTCTCTTTACTTGCCCATATTGTCCATCCTAAGGTTGTCTGGAAGAAATCGCCTTGAGCGATAAGACCGCCCATTGTACATGTGTTCTATATAAGTCATAATATATGTTGCTATTTTCTTTTGTGTACAATAAAGAGTATTTGTATTGTATTGTAAATCCCTTTGTCGCCTTTTACGACACCCATGAGAAGAGATAGGGATACACTATAATAAATAGGTATGTCGTCAACGTAAGTAAAATCGATCTATATGGTTCTTTTATGTATAGCCTCAGAACTACCTGTGGATCACACAAATATTTGTTCGGTGAGGGAATTAAACCCACGACCTTTAGCACTAGCGTTTGGGCAGTCTCGACATTTTCAAAGTCCCGGGACAGCAAGCCAAGACAAGCCCAGGGTTAAAGTTCCGGAACGTCCCAGGTCTCCGTTTTCTAAATAAATAGAATGGAGTTTATTTTTGGTGAGATGTATTTTACAATGTGTATCAGAAATGCGTGGTCATATTTTAAGAGCTCATTCAGGGCGTAGCAAAGAATAACTTTTACTATGGGACTAACCCTTAATTCGCGAAAAAAATATCAGCTGTTCCCTACTAAATCACCGATGTCGCTCGACAAAATGTAAGGATCAGCTGATTATTTTTTCGCGATTTCTGAGTTGGTTCCATAGTAAAAGTTGTTCGATAGCATCCCCTGAATAAGCTCTCAAATATGACGACGCATTTCTGATACACGTTGTATATTATATGGCCCATTTTCAACAGTGTATCTACTGATATACAACGTGTAACGTAAAGGTGTAGTCATTTTTTGTAGAGCTCATTCAGGGAATGCTATCTCACAACTCTAACCACAGGATCAACCCTGAAATTTTGAAAAATAAATCAGCCCTTCTAGGAATTATGGTCGATTAGGTATTTCAATTCTCTATGAAACATCTGATTAATTTACAAGATTTCAGAATTGTTACCATTTTAAAAGTTGTTCTATGCTATGCCCTGAATCAGCTCTCCAAATATCACTACACCTGTCTGTTACATGTTGTCCACTGACTAATCATAGTCAATAGACATCAGATTTTGATCCTAAATTACACGGTCATTCACATTTCAAAATTAATGCTGAACGCAACAACCTTTTTTCGTCACTTGTCAAGTGGTTATAAATATTTTGTTGCAATGATAAGTCAATGGCAAACGCCAAAGCGGCAGGCCCAGACGGAGATGGTGGGATGAAGTAGATTCCTTTCAAAAAAGACTGGTCCATATTAGCCACAGATAGAGAAAGGTGGAAGGAGAGTAGGGATTGCCTTTGCCCTGCAGTGGGATAGTGCAATATCTATTCTATACTAATAATATTATAAAGAGGAAAGATTCGTTTGTTTGTTTGTAATCGATAAACTCTGAAAGTAAGGAATCGATTTTAATCATTCTTTCATCATTAGAAAGTTACTTTATGCAGAAGTAACATAGGCTATATTTTATTTCAGTACACGAGCAAAGTCTAGTAAATAATGACAAGTCAAAAATGCAATTACAGAAGTATAAATTCGTCCAAGTAAATTTCAAAATAATATAAATTCATTTTGTCGAAGAGATTGAGAACCCGCGCGTCCTCCTGTTAGCAAATAAAATCGAGCATTCAACACTATTGAGATCGATGAATTACGGGCTGTCCACGATTCCGAAACAATTCTATCTATTTATTCGCCCAGACAAATATCACGCCACAAGCGCGCTTGTCATTAGGAGCGAGCTAGGGCGCGCTCCTATTGGCTCACCCAATGGCATATCCACGCATGACATTGCCGAGCCAATCATCTCAACCCAGCCTATCGCAGTTCACTGCTGGACATAGGACTCTCCAAAGTTGCGCCACAGCACTCGGTCCTCTGCCTTCCGAATCCAGTCCCCCAGCCACCTTCTTCAGGTCGTCGTGCCACCTGACGTTTTTTGCAGTAGGTATTCTATTTCGTGTGACGTGAGACGTGTACAAGCTGGCTACTGAAATGACAACTGTTGCTAAAATACTACAATTTGTTTTATAATAAAATACTCTCGATGACGAAATAAAAAAATGGATCTTTTCTATTAGGTAACTGCTGTAAGAAAAACTATAAAAAACGTAACTGCATATAATGACCATAACCTTCGATCAAATACCTATATTATTCAGGCCATTTAATTGATATTCTATGTTTATTTAACCAAGTTAACCAATGTAATTGGTCGTAGTTACGCGAAAGGATCCAATCCACATAATCGAAAAAACGAAATGTTATCTTTTGTCCTCAAAATTACACGTTTAAGTATGCTCAATTTTAACCTGTTTGGATTACGAGAACTGCCTAAAAATTCACTCGCAAGGTTTGTAGCAGACAGACAAACAAACAGCTGAAAAACAACGAAGCAAATTAATTAAAAGTTTTCTAAAACGATCGTTAGCGCCTGTCAGTCAGCAAAATCTAATACGCACATCCGCGTTTCGTACTAAGTTATGAAAATACTTAGGTAGGTAACTAATTTAAGCTAGATTGTAGACGCTCTACATACAACGTGTTATTGAAATAACAACGTTCATATATATGGGCAACGGTAACCGCTTAACATCAGGTGGACCTGTAGCTCCTTTCGCCATCCAAATATATGATCATCATCATCATCCTCCTGCCCTTATCCCAATTTATTTGGGGTCGGCGCAGCATGTTTTTTTCTTCCATACATCTCTATCAGCCGTCATCTCCGTGTATTTTTTCCAAATATATATTTTAAAAAATTGTAGGGAACAGCTGATATTTTTTTCGCGTTTTCGCTAAAAGTTGTTCATAATAATGAGTACAATGACCCCTTCTCAGGTTTAGGGTAAACAAAAACGAATGTTGT
Organism: Asteroscopus sphinx; assembly: GCA_949699075.1. NCBI lineage: Eukaryota > Metazoa > Arthropoda > Insecta > Lepidoptera > Noctuidae > Asteroscopus > Asteroscopus sphinx. The sequence continues at coordinate 19,953,569 of OX453005.1, forward strand.
ACTTATAATATTATTTTATGACAGATTCTTATTTTATGACAGATTCTGATTTTATCAACACTTCAGATAACATTTACCTGGGGAACTTTGTCGTTTTGACAGATTCTGTTCAAAAACTAAACTAGTTTAATATAATCCGAACTAGTTTATCCTGTTATCTGATTTGACAGTTGATAGTTATGTGATCTGGTGATACACAGGAAAATTAATTTAATAAAACCGAAACAACACTTGCCTCGTTGGCCGAGTGGTCGCAAGCCCGGCTGCTGAGCGTATGGGGTCTCGAATTAGATTCTCGGGTCGGACTAAGTGATATTGGGTTTTTTCATTAAAATAAATTCTCAGTAACAGCCTGTAGTCTGGATTTGTGCCTGGTTAATGGGAATAGGTTCGCCCCCTATTACATGGGTTTGATAAAATAACTGGCGAAATGTGGGTGTAGGTACTATATACATAGTTATATACACCTCTGCCTACCCGTTCGGGAAATACAAGACAACATTTCAATCTTTGCGCCTCATAGCAATCCCTGCATAGTGATAGAGCTAATTGTCACTGCAGGGATCCAGCAGAATACCAGCGTCAGGTATAATACCTGGCACACGCTGAGCTGGACACCCATTTGGTACAATACTGAGACACATATCACACTTTTTTACTGTATTTTTACTTGTATGTCCTGTCATGTTTTTTTGTACTAAAGAAACGTTTTATTTATCTATCTAATTGACGCTGACGTTGTCTATGGTCTAGTGGTTCGAGGGTCGAACTGCTGATCACGATGTCGTGGGTTCGATTCCCACAGGACACAAATATTTGTGTGATGAACGTAAGTGTTTATTTTATTTTGTTTTTTTTTTTTAGGAAAACTTACAGCTAATACAAGTCTAAGTAAGTAGTAATGTAATAGTTTGTGTTGGTCTGGGTGTTTCTTATGTATTATAAGATTTATAAATAAGTATGTATTCACAAAATGAAAGTATACCAGGCCCCTCAGAAAGTATTGCGAAAAAAAGTTTTTATATATGGGAGACTGGCCAGTTATAATGTTTTTCGAAAATATGATTATTTATAAGTAAAAATAAGTAAGTTCCAATTTCAAAATTTTCCTCCACATTTTTTGCGAGTTAATTCAAAGTATTGTGTCTCACTGAAATATGGATCTGCGCCGGGAACATTTTAGAGCTATGATTTTATACGATTTCAAGTGTCGCCTGAAACCGGATGAATCGTACGATAGACTTCAAATGGCATTCATGGATGAAGGCCCTTCCAAGGCAACCGTGTATCGTTGGTATAACGAATTCAAGCGCGGTCGACCAACTTTGGGGGATGACGAAAGAAGCGGTCGCCCTTTGACGGCTGTTACCGAAGAAAACGTGCTAGCAGTGAAAAATTTAATCCAAGACAATAGGCGAATTACATATCAGGAGATTCAACACATATTGAAGATTGGATCGGGAAGCGTTCACGAGATTCTACACAGCCATCTTCGCGTGAGGAGGATAGTATCACGCTGGGTGCCGCACAACCTCACCGATGCTCAGAAGCAGGCCCGGGTGGAATGGTGCCGTGATATGCTTAACAAATTTGAAGCAGGCTCGTCTCGGCGTGTTTACGACATCGTTACAGGTGATGAGTCCTGGATTTATCAATACGACCCAGAAACCAAGCGCCAGTCGACTGTTTGGGTGTTTCAAAATGAGCCAACGCCTACCAAAGTGAAGCGATCTAGAAGCGGGGGTAAGATTTTGATCGCTAGCTTTTTTAATTTGACTGGCCACTTGGTATCAATTCCCTTACGGGATCAAAGAAGCATTAATGCCGAATGGTATACTACCAAATGTTTGCCAGAAGTTTTCTCTGTTATAAGCAACAAGCGACCAAACACAGGGCTCCGCGGGCTACTGCTCCACCACGACAATGCACCTGCGCACACCGCACTCAAAACGAGGGACTTCCTGGACAGCACGCCAGTCAAACTCCTGGGTCACCCTCCTTACAGCCCTGATCTAGCACCGTGTGACTTCTTTTTATTCCCAAAAATAAAAAATCAGCTCAAAGGGATACAATTTTCGTCGCCGGAAGATGCGCTGGCTGCGTTCGAGCAGGCTGTAAACGAGGTGTCTGCGGCGGACTGGAAAAAGTGTTTTGAAAACTGGTTTAGGCGCATGAATCTTTGTATAGAGGCTGGTGGAAAGTACTTTGAAAAGATTTGATAAAAATATATGTACGTATAGAACAATTTTTTTTAGTTTCGCAAAACTTTCTGAGTGTCCCACGTATATGTATTATATCCAAGCTCTGCTTAGTTTGGGACTAGATGGTGCTGTGTATAAATGTCCAAAAAAATATTTATTAATAACAAAAACAACTTCCAGCCTCCCGAACAAGCCGGTTTCCGAAAAGGCTTTAGCACCGTAGACCACATACATACACTGCGGCAGGTTATACAGAAGACCGAAGAGTATAACTTGCCTCTTTGTTTAGCGTTTGTGGACTACGAGAAAGCCTTCGATTCGATCGAGACTTGGGCGGTACTACAGTCTCTTCAACGGTGCCAGATTGACTATCGGTACATCGAAGTGTTAAAGTCTTTGTATGAAAACGCCACTATGTCAGTCCGATTACAGGACCAAGCCTCGAAACCTATCCTTCTGCAGCGAGGTGTGAGACAGGGAGATGTGATCTCTCCGAAACTGTTCACTGCTGAATTGGAGGATGTCTTCAAGGTTCTGGACTGGAAGGGGCTAGGCATTAACATAAACGGCGAGTACATCACTCACCTTCGATTTGCCGACGACAAAGTAGTCATGGCTGAGACCATGGAGGACCTCGGTACAATGCTCGATGACCTCAGTAGAGCTTCTGATAGAGTGGGTCTTAAAATGAATATGGACAAGGCAAAGGTTATGTCGAATTCCCATATAGCACCCATTCCCGTAAACATCGGAGAATCTACACTCGAAGTTGTTGACGATTATGTATATCTAGGACAAACTGTCCAGCTAGGTAAGTCCAACTTCGAGAAAGAGGTCAATCGTCGGATCCGACTCGGTTGGGCAGCGTTCGGGAAGCTACGCAATATCTTCTCGTCCAAAATACCGCAGTGTCTCAAGACGAAAGTCTTTGACCAGTGTGTGTTGCCAGTAATTACTTACGGTACTGAAACGTGGTCGCTCACAATGGGCCTGATAAGAAGGCTCAAAGTCACTCAAAGGGCAATGGAGAGGGCTATGCTCGGAGTGTCCCTGCGTGATCGAATCAGAAATGAGGAGATTCGCAGGAGAACGAAAGTAACCGACATAGCCCGAAGAATTGCCAAACTTAAGTGGCAGTGGGCGGGGCACATTGCTCGCAGAACGGATGGCCGATGGGCCAGTAAAGTTCTGGAGTGGCGACCGCGTACTGGAAGGCGCAGCGTGGGTAGGCCCCCCACAAGGTGGACCGACGACCTTGTGAAGGTCGCGGGAATCCACTGGATGCGGAAGGCACAGGACCGGTCGTTGTGGCGATGCTTGGGGGAGGCCTATGTCCAGCAGTGGACGTCTTTCGGCTGAAATGATGATGAATGATAACAAAAACAAAAAAAATACTCATTGATAAATATATCCAAATATAATATTTCATAATGTTTATTTTAAGGTATAGGTAATCAATTACATTTTATAATAGTGTTTTTTTGTGTTTTTTTTCCGTACGCAAAATACACGCTTGATCGTGGAGTTGCGGAAACCAGCCCGTTATACTATACTATACTACTATAATAGTGTTTTCATAGATTTGGCTTGATAAGGTTAGTCAGAACTTTAGGAAGTAGAAGTAGGGTCAAAAACATACCTACATTAAATCGATGATCATTTTTAGGGTTCCGAAGTCCTACAAGGAACCCTTATAGTTTCTTCATGTCCATCCGTCTGTCTGTCTGTCCGTCTGTCCGTCTGTCCGTCTGTCCGTCTGTCCTAATCCTTTACAGCTTAATAACTTCTACAGTTATAAACATAAGTAAATGATTTTTGTTAAAAAATAGTCTACATATAGATCTCAATTTTAAAAGAATAAAAAAATCCATTTTACGTATTTTAGGGGTGGCGTCCATACATGTGAAATGGGGATGAAAAATTTTTTTTCGCTGCACCCCTTCGTATGGGTATCATTGAATAGGTCTACTAAAATGAAGGTAATGTTTCATACATCACTTTTTTATCAGGTGTACCATTCTGCGAAATATAGCCCGCCAAAGTGGCTTGCAATGTGTTCCCCCCCCCCCTACCATTTCTAAACTATGCAACGTAGAAAGTTATAATCTTCCACATTGATAGACCTTTGTGAAAACTCTCTTTTAAAATTATTTCGAGTATAATGTGATTATAATTTTTTGAGTTATAGAGAGAAAACTGAAAAATACTTAAAACGTCCTAGTTCAAAGGTCATTGACCCTAGAGAAAAATGATCTTAGCAAATAATGCTCCTTTAGCTACTTTCTATTTGAAAAAATCACAAAAAGTAACTTTGACATGACACACTTCTTAAATTTGGCTTCTTGAATTTATCGCTAGATGGCGCTACTAACAACACGCCCTGAGTCGCGAATGCTACTGATTATTGCAAAAACTAAAATAGCTATGATTAATATTCGATTTGATTCGTTTGTAATTACACCTACTTAAGGAACCCTATAATACTGAGCATGGCCCGACATTCTCTTGTTTATTTTTATTACTTAATAATATAAGAGTATTTCATTAAAGTATTCTCTACCTACTCTATAATAATTTGTTACAAAAAAATGCAAGTAAGTAAGTAAGTAAGTACCTACCAAGTAAGTTTTCATTCACAAATCACTTTTGAAATTTTGGAAAGTGTTAACCTAATTTAGTTGTTGACTAATTACAAATACTACTTATAAATAATTAAAGACTAACGGTTAAAATTAATATCCTATCTATCCACGATTTGCCCATACTAGCGATAGAAATTTGACATATTTTGTATGGAGCTTATTTCAAATTTCTATCTCTAGTAGGGAAAATCGTGGATAGATCGGATATTAATTTTGGCTATTAGGCCGTAAGTGCATTCATCAACAACAACATAACAACATAACATCACGCCTGTATTTCCCCGAAGGGGTAGGCAGAAGGAAAAAAAAAGGAAGGGGTAGGTTTTTTTTTATGTTAATTTAAAAAAAATGACTTGTAACAATTGTTATCAATAAATACAATACAATACAATACAATACAGAGGTGTAGATTACACCCACATTTCGCCAGTGATGTTATAGTCCAATGTAATAGGGGGCGATCCTATTGCCATTAACCGGGCACAAACCGCTACTCCGGGTTGCTACTGAGAATTTCCTAGTGAAAAAACCCAATAACACTTTGCCCGACCCGCCGGGAATCGAACCCAGGACCCCACGCTCAGCAGTCGCGCTTGCGACCACTAGACCAACGAGGCAGTCAGTCAGTGCACTCATCGGCTTCCAGTATTCGTAAAAAAGCGGTTTTGTAAACTAATCTCATTCAATATTTCGAGGAGAATATTCCTACAGGAGGCTCTATTATTTCAAAAGTACCTAACCTTTACCTACCTACTTATATCGTATAGAGCTGCTGATCTTGAAATGTATCTTCATTGGGTTTTTCATGTGTGTGGCATAGTACTGACATGTAAGATGTAACACAACTCACAACTTTTCCAGAGGAAATAGAATAAAGTAATAACTATGGTTCTAATAGGTAATAGGTAAGTGTTAAATCTTCAGACCATAAACAGGCACAATTAAGGTTGCGGCTTTCCGATGAAACCATACTTTTTTAAATTCATTGCTCTTTATGACGTAATAGTTTATTAGCGACACCTTGCCTGATTTGGTCAGTGTCGGAATTGGTCAGTCTCCGGCATCGACCGCCGTAGTGGTTATATTCTCTTTGTCGACCGCCGTGTCGTGTCCGGTCTTCGAGCCAAGGCCGTGAGTCTCCGGTTTTTCAATCATTCATAAATCCGGTCACTGGCCACACTAGTAGGTAGGTAATAGCGAAAAAAATATTTTAAATTTTTTTTTTGATTCCTGTCTATCTTTTATTTAATTATTCGACTAATAAAAAGAAGTTCCCTCTATTTTGTTTCAGATAGGTGCCTATAGGGCATTACGGCATTTACGGCACAAAAATGTCTATAACAAATGATGATACCGTACTGTTCAACTTAATTTTAGGGTTCCGTACCTCAAAACGGAAAGAGTTCCGTTAAAAGGGTATAGGATCACTTTGTTGTCCGTCCCTCTGTGTCTGTCCGTCCGACTATTAATTCCCGTTTTTATTCAGAACAGCTAAAGGCGATGAAAATTTTTTTTTCGCTGCACCCCCTCGTGTGATCATTGAATAGGTCTACTAAAATGAAGGTAATGTTTCATACATCACTTTTTTATCAGGTGTACCATCTGCGAAATATAGCCTGCCAAAGTGGCTTGCAATGTGTACCCCCCCCCCTGCCATTTCTAAACTATGCAACGTAGAAACTTATAATCTTCCACATTGATAGACCTTTGTAAAAACTCTCTTTTAAAATTATTTCAAGCATATTGTGATTATAAATTTTTGAGTTATAGAGAGGAAACTGAAAAATACTTAAAACGTCCTAGTTCAAAGGTCATTGAACTTAGAGAAAAATGATCATAGCAAATAATGCTCCTGTAGCTATTTTCTATTTGAAAAAATCACAAAAAGTAACTTTGTGTTATGTTTACGACACACTTCTTAAATTTGGCGCCATCTAGCGGCGTCTAACAACACTCTCTGGGTCGCCAATGCTGCCGTCAAGTGCCGTCTCTTACATTTGGCACTGTATAGCACCATCTAGCGGCTACTGACAACACTCTCTGAGTCGCCAATGCTGCCATCTATTGCAAAAACTAAAATAGCCATGATTAATATTCGATTTGATTTGTTTGTAACACCTACTTAAGGAACCCTATAATACTGAACATGGCCCGACATGGTCTTGGCCGGTTTTTAAACTTTGATGAGTATTTGTGTCAAGTGCGACCCCAGGAAGATTTTTCATAGTAACTTTAACAACCCTTTCTTACTCCACCGAGTTTAATTTTCGAAAAATTCAAAAATACGGTAATTCAATAATTGCTTTAAATTACTTATACCGAGTTTCGTCTCAATCTAGCCAGGCAATAAAATTCTCCCATACAACATTTATAACCCTATTGCACTCTCTTTAGGAGTATTTTTGAAAAAAAGAAAGATTAGTGTTTCATTATTTACTTTAAAGACAATTTTTCTGGAATTTTAAGTGTATCGATCCAGGAGGATAGATTTTTCATACAAACTCTAACACCCTATTTGACCCCCTTAGGGGGCCTTAGGGGTTTCCAAAAATCCTTTCGTAGTGGGTACTTACGTTACAAAAGAAATCCACTGTCCAAATTTCATGTACTTTAGTATTCTACCTTAGTAGTTTCGGCTCTGCGTTGATGAATCAGTCAGTCAGGACAGATGTCCTTTATAAGTATAGATGTAATCTGGTTAAACTTGTTTTATTATAATAATATCCATTACTCAGTAGTCCTATAAAAAATCAAGTTTCTAACTTACAGCGATAAAAAGCTACGGCCTATTAAAGATTTTCGTTCACCGACTCATTAAAACTTGGGTATGGTAGTAGGATTTGTGTCAACAAGAGGTATCCCACCTCTTGTTGACACAAATCCTACTAATATTATAAATTAAATGTAAAATGATTGTCACGCTAAAACAACTGAATGGATTTGGATGAAATTTTGTACACGGGTAGAACAATGATCCAGATTAAAATATACAGACTACTTTTTATCTCGAGAAAATAAACAGTTCTCGAGGGATGCGCGATAAGTCTTTCTGTGATAAGCCGAATTATAAGGATAAATATTTTTTTTACTAAATAGGTTATTAAATATCTTACAATTTGAATTGGTTGGGGCTTCGTACCAATTTAACCTTTTAGCGCCGTTAAACTTATAGGTACTGGAAATTTTAATATTGCTATGCATTCGTTTCTAAATGATAAAACTGATGTCACTGACTGGAAATAAAACACTTGATGATGAAGCACATACCTATTTGCAGTGGCGGCGTAAAGGGGGGGGCGATGGGGGGGCCGCCCCGGGTGCCAAGCACCAAGGGGTGGCAAGTGGGTGTGGCGCCGGCACCACTTGGAAGCCGCCAGTATTTCTTCCCAAGTGGCGGTTCAGTACCTTGGAGGTTCTGAGATTATTCTATAAAATGGGACTATTATGAGTCTGTTCCAAGTCTAGTACTGTGTCTAAGAATTGTCGTTTCGGTGGCTTCTTTTGACAAAAGCTTTTAAAATTAAAGTTAGTGAAATCGTAGTACTTAAGATCCACAATGAGCTAAGCGCGACTAACCTTGATAATGTCATTTAATACTTTAGCAAAATAAAGTCACGTATGCACGTTTAGTTCTTTTTGTTTTATTTTAGGGGGTGCTCAATAGAAAGCAGCCCCGGGTGCCAAAGTGCCAACACATGCTACGCCGCCACTGCCAATTTGTATTTATAAAATAGTGAATCGGCAGTTTCTATGTTCCCGTCTTTTAGTTTACCAGTATGTTTGTCAGTAGGGAGGGCCCTATAATAATGTAAACGCTATAGTAAAATTTCTGATACGGAACCCTGACGCACGAGCCTGACTCGTTCTTGAGTGTTTTTTTTTGTATCCCATACTATAACAACATAACGTCACGTCTGTATTTCCCGGGGGTGGGCAGAGGTGTATATAATAGTACACCCACATTTGGCCCATACTATAGTATTATATTATCTGTGCCCATACCAAGGGTAATCTGTGCCCATACTAACCATTGATCTTGCTCACCTCTATCAGGCCTTGTCTCACTCCATTTAAGGTGAGAACACGGAATGTTACTATCAATAAAGTACCTTTGATCAATAACTAGTCAGTCACCTATTTAGCTACTACTACGGTAGCATAGACTTTAGTAGGTAGACACATGTTAGACAAACTTGTATCTAGTAATTATTCTGCAATACGACGTAGGACGTAGGTAGGTACATTGCACCTATTTTACTAAGTGTCGTATTTCCGAATAAACTAGATGGACATTTTCATGTTTATTAAAGTTATATTTTGATTAGAGGCCTTTCACGTTTCGCAGCCGTCTCGCTCTAATTTTAAGCCTTATTTAAAGATGTAAAGAGATTTTAAACAAAATTGAAAAAATTCAAAAATGTATTCTATAAACATCCGTCAAAGTAATAACTTCCCAAGTTTTCGCGATCACTACACATTATTTTAAAACAAGTATAACAGGATTACATCGCGTATATTATTTAAATTGGTTTTCCTGACATTTCGAAAGCTTTGCAGCGTTCGTGGTCGCAGGAAGACTAAGATGACAAGCGCCTTTACAGATATTTCTAAAAAAATATAGGATATAGAGGCGCTAATAATACTTCTGAAATAACAACCATTGTTAAAACCTATATTCACGAAAAATAAATGAATTGAATTGAATTGAAAATATTTTTATCTACCGTACAATTTTTATTAATTAAAATTGTTCCGATGCACGCAGTAATCACTCACAATGTCATCATCTTTTACAGTGTTGCGTGCTGTTTGGGCTTTGATTATTTTTAGAACTGGATTCCAAACAGGTGGTAGCTGCCAACCATCTTCTCTTTTAAGATAAGGATGTTTTTTTTAAATTTCAATAGCCTTCGGAGCATTCTAGGTACATATCGATTTTCCTTCGCCAGGACTTGTGGTTTATCAAATCGAAGAAAATGGTTGGGTTTGTCTAGGGCATATTCACACACTGCAGACTTTGTGGAGCGTCTGTCCTTGACGTCAACTATATGTTCTTTAATTCTAGTGGCCATAGAGCAACCGCAACCCTTAATGCTAGTGGCTATACTACGCTTTGTTTGCCCTATGTATGATAAACCACAATCAAAATCAATCTTGTAGACCCCTGCATCCTTCAGAGTGTCATCACAAATATTAAAGCAATAGTTTTATTTCCATACATGATTTATATAGAAAGAAAAACAAAGAAATGTATTTTTTCTCGCCGACGAATACGAAAATATATTTTAAATAAGTATTCGTAATGTGTATTGTATGTGTGTGTTCATTCCGTGTGGTGACAAACATAAATAATTGCACCACCCTAACTCTTTTCATGGGTGTCGTAAAAGGCGACTAAGGGATTCACCAGAGGATGATCAGCAGCGTTCTCTAAGTATTTAACCAACCAACTGCGATCGCCAACCCGCCTGCCAAGCGTGGCATATTCCCCCCCATTTTGGGGGAGGCATATGTCCAGTGGTGGACGTCTTTCGGCTGAAATGATGATGATTCGTGATGTTACCCTGAAGGATATTTACAGAATTCATTTTTCAATTACGCCTAAAACTTCTTGGATTCTTAAAAAAAAGTGCTAAAATTAGAGCGAGACAGCTGTGAAAGGTGAAAAGCCTCTTAAGATTATTTTTTTAAATTTATTAATGACATTCGTTAACAAAAACCCGACCAAGTGCAAATCAAACTTGCACACTAAGGGTTTCGTACCGTAATTTATACCCCGCAGAAACTGATTCAGGAGAAACTGATTTAATTTACGAGAGTCAACCAAAGGTGAAGCACTGGCGTAGATGTCTTTCATATCAGCATCTCGTTTTTACACAGGTCTCACCACACGTCTGTGTTTGCCTTGTTTATATTATTTGTTTTGAAACTAAATAGTTATAGTATGCCCTACAATCACAAAACTTTTACGGTTGTTTTTAAACGTAGCGTAGGACGCTCTCAGGCTAGATGGAGTGACGATCTACTTGCGGTGGCTGGTGGAAACTGAATGAGAGTGACCGAAGATAAAAGTCAGTGGCGTACTATTGGAGAGGCCTATGTCCAGCAGTGGACTGCGATAAGCTGATGATGATGATGAAGATAGAGCAGGAACAAAAAACGTAGAAAAAAGGGTTTTTTCGAGGTTGCTTGTACGGGGATTCCCTTTGGGTTTGGGTCGCATTGGCTGGCACCCTTTAGGTAAGAAACTTTAAAAATTATCTTGGCTAAAGGTTTGCTTTGCTTAAATTACCTATCGGTACACTATTTGATACAAACAGGATAAATAATTTATTAACTAGAATCAAATCAACTTATTTCTTACAAATAATGTAAGTTACTAACTAAATAAAATAAGTAGGTATTTCTATTTAGTATGCCAATTAGTGACGTAGGTACAATTATCACGTAGAAAATTAAAATGCTAGCTTGAAGATACATATTATTAAATAAAATAGGTTTCAATACTGTTTATGTACCAACATAACTGTAGTATTGTTTACTCATTTTGTAGAGTGCTACTTATTATTAAAATTTTATTAACTGTCATAATGCATCTATTTGCATAGGACCTATGCAACTCTTTAATAAATCTATATGTCGTAGGATAATCGGAAAAATCGTATCTTTGCGAAAATCTTAGGAAGATTGCAAATAAACGGATAGTAGGAATCTAAGAGAAATTTTCGCAATCATCCGAGTTGTTTTCAGGATCATTGCGAGAATCCCAGTTTGTTGGACCAGGACGATTGGAAACTTGAACGCTGATTGGCTAATCTAAGAGTCGATTTATAACATCTTCATTTTGGTTGGTATGAACATGGCTCGTAAGACGAAAGAATGTAGCCGTAAGCCAATCAGCGCACTGTCAGTGCATAACGTTCATAACAGCCAATCGGCACTCATTACTTGCCATTAAGGCAGGTAAAATAAAATTAACATAGTAAAATACATACACTATTTCCATAGATGTATACTACATCTTTACATAGATACATTACGATACCTGCAGTGATGTGTACGATACCATTATCATCATCATAATTTCAGCTGAAAGACCTCCACTGCTGGACATAGGCCTCCCCCAAGCATCGCCACAACGACCGGTCCTGCGCTTTACGCATCCAGCGGATACCCGCGACCTTCACCAGGTCGTCGGTCCACCTTGTGGGGGGCCTACCCACGCTGCACCTTCCAGTACGCGGTCGCCACACTAGGACTTTACTGCCCCATCGGCCATCCGTTCTGCAAGCAATGTGCCCCGCCCACTGACACTTAAGTTTGGCAATTCTTCGGGCTATGTCGGTTACTTTCGTTCTCCTGCGAATCTCCTCATTTCTGATTCGATCACGCAATGATACTCCAAGCATAGCCCTCTCTCTTTGAGTGACTTTAAGCATTCTTATCAGGCCCATTGTGAGCGACCATGTTTCAGTGCCGTAAGTAATTACTGGCAACACACACTGGTCAAAGACCGTCTTGAGACACTGCGGTATTTTCGACAAGAAAATATTGCGTAGCTTCCTGAACCAACTGAGTCGGATTCGACGATTATATGTCTATGTTTGCCCTATTTTTAGTATTTGTTGATAAACTACTAGTATGCACTATAATCAGACCAAGTTTGACGCTGGTATGTATTATCGTTTTGAAGATAGAGCAGGATTCAGCAGGAACAAAAACGTTGAAAAAATGCATGTTAGCATTTGGTTTTAGACTTGTTTTTTTATTTGTTTATTAGTTTTTGCCGTGATAGCAACAACGGGCAAGCAACACATATTCTGAGAAAATTTCAACCGGCTACCTATTACCGTTCAAAAGATACAACCCTGTGACAGACAGACGGACGGACGGATAGAGTAGCGAGAGCACAGACCACTAGCGAGAGTAATAGGGTCCCGTTTGGCACCCTTTGGGTACGGAACCCTAAAAAGCGACCTAAAAGTATGGTCTGTTCCAGGCGCCCCCAGTCTGGATAGGCAGACAAGTGATTGGGGAGCCGTTACATGTGGGTAAGTACCTAATAGTTAATAATGTGCAGCTGCGTACGGACACAGATTTTGTTACGGAGGTTTACAGGGCAGCCATATTTACTGACATGTACTGGCTGATATGTAGGTATAATCATGGTCATCAGTACGAAAGGATGATCAGCAGCGTCCTGCCAGCGAACAACATCAAACTGTGACCACCAATCCATCTGGCCAGCGTCGACACTGGCAAATCGTCCTTTGATCGTTTATTGTGGCAGTCATTAGCAAGCCCATGTTAGGCTGTAGACGTTTACTAGCGACTTATTCTTAGTTTATACTAAGCCTCTTGTATTCATCATTATGAACAACTTTTACTATGGGACCAACACTGAAATCCCGAAAAAATATTAGCTGATCCCTACATTTGTGTTCACATCAATCGACAAAATGTAGGGAACAGCTGATAATGATTTTTTTCGCGATTTTAGGTTTGGCCCCATAGTAAGAGTTGTTCATAATGATGAGTACAATGACCCCTTAAGAGGTTTAGTATATACATAGAATAAGGTTGAATAGTACCTACCATTCTATACAATGCATGATTGATGGTGAAAACCAGTAGAAGCAGAGCCTGTTTTGTATGAAACTTGCATACTTAAGCCAGTTCTGCTTAAAATGGATTAGTTAACCGCCTCATTACAAGATGATTTGAAATACATCTTGCTTCTAGATACATTTTTACAATATAGCTGCCTTGTATTACGGCCTTAACTGGCCTTAACTGAGAACAATTATTTCAAATTAGAAGGGAGTCGAGTCCAACTGTTTCTGATATCTTCCCTGGGTCTGGGAGCGTTAATTAGGTATGTGGTGCAGCAAACTTCATTTAAAACTTATTTTGCATGATCTTTCAACTGTTGTATTCAACGATCTATGGTCGTGATTTCCGTTTGATGTAAGAACCTACATAACTAACATAACTACCCAGTTACTTGGTTTATAACAATTTAACTTTATTGTAGTGCTAAAACAAATAATAAATGTGTTTATATAACTAAGTAACACATAGCTGTACCTACGTAATTGTCAAAATACTTTACATAGACGCTTATGTTCAAATTGTCATACATAAATACTGTGATAACCTTGACGGGACAAAGAACAAAGCAGATGTGGCGCCCAAGTGTGTGTTCTAATTCTAGCAACACCACACCGCGATCAGTTGGGAACGTTAGGATTACTTTAATAACACCATAAATTAGAGCTTAGCTGCTTTGTAATGACAATACCGCATTTTGCATAAGTAGTCGATATTTGATAATGTAGAAAGTGAGGTACCTAGTGACATGAATATTTGATGAAAATGTCCAATGTTTACTTATTAAATTTTAATGTAGTCAATTTATTCCAGTCCGTTAAAGTTTTACAAAAACACACCCATGCTGAGGCTAATGAACGAGGCGTGATTGGCCGCAGTGGATTTAAAACAAAAGTCTTTACACTTCAAACGGATCTGATACCCTCATAAACAATATCAAAATGTAAATATCCAGTATTGTTATTTTAATGATTAGCCAAACCTGCGAGATCCTGGACGCTGCTAGCCCTGGCCCTGACTGGACAGCGTGCGATGCAACGCTCGTAGAAAATATAGATTGTGTTCGCAAAACGAGTTGAATGCACCAGTGTGCGCCGTCGTGGCCTTGCCAGTGTGCAAACGCACGCCGTGGCGTCAAACCGTGATAACGACGCCTCTCGCCATTCACCGGTACCTACTCACATTTGTATTAGGTGTTCCATCAGATGTATAAACTGCAGAGAAGCTTTCCGGCGGAAAGTTGAACTGCACCGAAGACATCTCGCGTTTTCACTTCACTAGCACTGGGTTTGGGCACAGCAACATAAACACTATGAACTATGACGCGATATGTCCGGCGCCGGGGGTCCCGTTGACTCATTATTCCTTATTGATCAGCGCGAGGCGGATGCGGACCGCGACATGAGCGCAGACATGGAGGGCTGGCCGTGTGAACGCATCGGTACGAAGCCGGCGCCTTACAAACGCGGATTATCGCTCCTTACGCCGATAATGAGTAGCGTAAACTTCCCGTAAAGTATTGGTCGCCGTGTGCGCCGATTGTGCGCTATCGACAGCGAACCTTATCGCGGAACCGGCCGCGTTGCGACTGGTTATACGAGACGTGTGTATTTGTTGTCACTTTTAACACTGGAGACTGCGGGTACGCGTTCCTCATTCCATTATTTATACTATAAGTACCTACACAATGTTCAATAAATAAACAATTGAAGTTGCTGCAGATGGAGTTAGTAATGCGATTATGTACACAATGGACGTTGTTACTCGTTATCTTGTAATTCAGTTAAAATTATACTCAAGTTAAAAGTTAGTTATCTTATCATTTTATCAGTCACTGTTGAAACCTTTCTATGAATTGTATTTGAACCGTACATCATCATCATCATTACAGCCGAAAGACGTCCACTACTGGACATAGGCCTCCCCCAATTAAGGGGGGGATATGCCATAATCGCCACGCTTGGCAGGCGGGTTGGCGATCGCAGTTGGTTGGTTAAATACTCAGAGAACGCTGCTGCCCATCCTCTGGTGAACCGTACATAATAAATAATTAACAGGAGTCCCATGTCAGTAGGAGGAAGAGACTGTTCATTATTTTATAATAAGGGATCTGAAGCGACTCAGATCAGGTTATTTGATAGGACAGGAGCTCAACTTATAAAATCTGATCTTACTGGCATGCAGAGCAACAATATTTTAATCAGCAATCCTAAATAACTGAATACCTACGTTTTTTTGAAGCGAAGCTTCTAAAGCGTAGTTGCGCGCTTGACCACCGGGGAGTAAACCGAGAAAAAACCTCACCATGCGTAGAAGCTTTACTTCTGTCGGGCATCCCGCGACGCCTCCCATTTTTTTTTAATTAAAATAATATTATTTCATAAACAGAATAAAAGGAACGCACACGAACCCATACCATAGTACTATTAGATATTCTGTGCCCATACAAAGCACGAGAGACGAGTTTAGTTGTTATCAATATTGTACTTACTAATGCTATAAACAGGAAAAATTGTATGTTTGTTTAATTGTGCGCTTCTTGTTAGCATACAAACGACTTATTTATGTATCGCATGGCTTAGTGCCCTTATTTTTATATTATTTATGTCTAGCGAGCTGTTTAGGCTTCACGCGGTTACATTAAGTATAGATTAGCGGCTAAAATTAATATTCTATCTATCCACAATTTTCCCTACTAGAGATAGAAATTTGACATAATATTAATAAGCACCATACTAAGAGTAGTAATGAGGGGCTCGTAGCGATGCAACTACTGCGCGGATAATACGATCTGCAAGGTTAAGCTGCACTTGCCGCGGTCAGTCTGTGGATGGGTGACCGTTTCGTTACACATCGAGACCCCTCCGTGCCTCGGAGAGCACGTTAAGCTGTCGGTCCCGGTTGTCATACGAATATCTATGGCAGTCGTTACGGGTAGTCAGAAGCCTGAAAGTCTGACAACTGGTCTAACCTCCGAATGTCAGTATTACCCAGTAACTGGGTTGCGGGGGTCTGATGGCAGTCGCTCCGTGTAAAATGCTGATGTTCAGCCGCATCTGGCTAGACTGGAAGCCGACCCCGATATAATTGGGAAAAGGCTCGGAGGATAATGATACTAAGAGTAGTAATAAGACATACGAGTGATAGTCATTCAAACTTCCGCTCAAAGTTGAAGCACAAAAACCATCCATGTGTGTCCGCAAGCGGCACGTAAAATATTCGCCGACAACACAAATATAGGCGCGCGTAAGCTGTAGAGAACGTAGCCTTAAGCCAACTTCAATTTGCTTCACTTCACATGAAAGAAAGAAAGAAAGAATCATTTACTTGCGTAGAATACAGGTAGTACACACGGCAACACATCAAGCTGTACATTTCCAGTATAAGCTGATCTCGCATTGTACGGAAAACCTGCACAATGCAAAGTCAGCTTATACTGAAATTGTACAGCTTGATGTGTAGCCGTGTGTACCAGATATAAAATTGGTGGTTTAGGAACAGTGCTATATTCTGCTTGTATTAAGCATGCAAAAATCCAGTATAGATGAACCCAATTGAACTATATTATTATTATATTACCTACATTATTATTATTATAAATTATTATTATTGTGCCCATTATTACACAGTATTATTATAAAAGAGTTCATAAACGTAGCTCGTAAACTAGTTTAAACACATGCGACTACTTTCGGTTCAGCCTAATTATTCTAAGGCTCCAAGGCTCAAAAATCTAATCAAATTTATTTCTATGTAGGGCAAATCGTGGATAGCTAAGCTAGGACATTCATTTTGGCTTCAATTTCTAAAGGATCAGCCATGGACCAGCCTATCTATTGATAAAAATCATAAATAACATCCGTTACTATAGTGATATTATCCTGTTGTCAGACCATCCAATTCTCAGAATATTTAAGCAAATAGTGACGAGTTGTTTACGACAACATTATGTCCCTTGCAATAAATGGCACATAATAAGCAGATAGTCCATAAAAGTAGGCGATCATGTGAAAGTAACCAATAGGACCAAAAAACACTTTGTGCATGAGCCAAATGACAATTCGTTTGGAATAACAAAGCAACACACGCTTTTCACTTTTCTGTCTGATTACAATGTATTTTTAAAGAATTACAAAAATTATACTTAACAAAATTTCAGATGTATTACGAGTTATGTTCGTTTTTTATTATAATTTTACAGCAGCAGTCAATCGTGCAGTATAAAATGCTAGTAAAACAAGCTTCTATTCTCGGCGTCTGGAGGGTGATTCTCGCCTCGTAGAAATGATCTCGAACTCGACATAATGTCGAAACAAGATGTCGAATGACGCGAATTTCGAATGAAAATAAATTTTCGTATTCTCAGAATGTCACGTTAGAGATATGTCTACGCCTAGCGACCTAAATACAAAGAGTGGTTCATAGCAGTTGACATTACCGGCGACATTTTTCGTAGAGATTTAAATTTTGAGATTATCTCGAATTAGATATTTATCTCTATAACCTTCGATCAATCTATAACGCGGGAATTGTGGCCCAGCACGTGTAAGCTCACTACCAAACATTTTATCTTTACCATTACTCCATACGTTTTCTGCAATCGTTGATGCATGTCGCCAGTGCAACTTGCTAACTGAATGAAAAAGTAATCGATTAATCAATTACGCTTATCGCCATTGACTACAGTTTTTTTACGCACAATGCCTAGCCTAAAGCAGAAACGCAAAGAAATTGTAGGTATAATTTATAATATACATAATCTTAATATATATAAATCTCGTGTCACAATGTTTGTCCTCAATGGACTCCTAAACCACTTAACCGATTATAATAAAATTCGCACACCATGTGGAGTTCGATCCAACTTGAGAGATAGGATAGTTTAAATCTCAAATTATAGTCGCAATTTTAATTTATTGCTAATTATACGTCTGTTATTATTTGACAGTCACAATTATCTGTTAACTCCAAATGATTCTAACAGATGTCGATACCTTTCGACTGGGTTGAGTAAGTAATGAATAGATGGCGCTGCTATGGTAAATCTACGAACGTGTTATATAAGCTACATTTATTTATTTACCCGGTAGGTGGCGCTGCAGTCGTTGTGTCACCAAATTTGATTTGCTGAACAATTGATAACATGGGACGGGACATGGGACGGACGGGACAGGACATGTGACATGGGGGACGGGATATGGGACGGGACGGGACGGGACATGTGACATGGGGGACGGGACATGTGACATGGGGGACGGGACGGGACATGTGACATGGGGGACGGGACATGTGACATGGGGGACGGGACATGTGACATGGGGGACGGGACATGGGACGGGACGGGACATGGGAAGGGACATGGGCCGGGACGGGACATGGGACATGAGACGGGACGGGACGGGACATGTGACATGGGGGACGGGACATGGGACGAGACGGGACTTGAGAAGGGACATGGGCCGGGACGGGACATGGTACATGAGACGGGACATTGGACATGGGACGGGATGGGACATTTAACATGGGACGGGACGGGACATGGGACGGGACTGGACATGGGGTGAAATAGTGGGATAGTGGGATAGTGACTGGACTGGACTGGACTGGACGGTCCGAATAAAAGGATGGATGGATGGATGGATGGAACTGGACTGGACTGGACTGAATTAACAGGATCCGTCACGTGGGTTAGCAGAATTTAACGCGAGTTAAGCCGCGAATATTTATTTCTTCTGTACATCTGATTGTCGCCTAACTCCTCCTAAACAGCTGAACCGATTTGGATGAATTTTTTTGTGAATATTTCAATGGTTTCCTGGATGGTGTGAAAACACAATTGGATCCGGTAGGTGGCCCTTCTGTCTGTATGTCACTGACCTTCTCCTAAATGGCAGGGACGATTTTAATTATATGTGGCGCTGCTTTTCCGGGCAGGACGACGTCTGCCGGGTCCGCTAGTTTTAAATATATTTAAATGCCTTATTAAGGGCCGTATTACACTTTTTTGACGTAAACAGCATCGAAAAGTAGATTTTTGGTTTTCTTATTCTATTCCATAGAATGATCTATAGAAATATCCATTACTGACTTAGATAGTAAAAGATAACTGAGTTCCAGGACGTTAAAATACTGCTTCTTAGCGTTCAACCAAAGTGGCGGCGGGGAAAAAAGGTTATTGTTAGTCTTAGACGCAAAAAATAAAAATTCTACATATTTTTGTGTCTATGGCATGTGTAAAACTACCATATTCCACAAACAAAATTTAAAATAAACATCTCTATCTATCTACGAGATCTACGACTCCAAAAAGTTTCTTAAAACGCACATTACTTGTTTTTTTTTGTAATACGGCTCTTAACAGGCGTGGCATTTTTCAAATACATATTATAATAATTATATTAACTAAGCCAACCCTACAACAACAACCTCTGCCTACCTCTTCGGAGAAATACAGGCGTGATGTTATGTTATGTAACTAAACCAAGAGCCTCGAACAAGATCTCAAGAGGCTTTCGTTAGATGGCTGGGTCAAGGGCCAGAGGGCAGTTCTCCACACGGCACGTATTGTGAGGAGGTTCCTGTCTCTAGGGCCCTAACCGCCGCTAGCACACGTACAAATCTGACGTTGTTTTTTTTCACTTTCGAGGTACGACAGGTGAATAATAAATAATTAATGTTTAATTAAAACGGTGGTAAATGTCAGTGCTGTCGCATTTTTTGTTATATAAGTATATATTAATTCATATTTATGCAGTTATTTTAAGTGTGTTATTTATGTAATTTCTAAGTATTTTTTATAAAAATGAAAGAAAAAATACATTGTAAAATACAAAAAATATTGTTCCACTGGCACCGGGAGCAGGGTCCAACCCTGCTCCCGGTGCCAGTGGAACAATATTTTTTACGTCAGATTTGTACGTGTTCCAATAAATATCTGTATACCTACAGCCACTAACTTTACTGTTTGGCTATAATTTGATCTAGTGAGAATTAAAAAGCGGTGCGTGTTTGAGCGAGAACTAGTCCGTATATGTACTATATTACTAGCGAGGTAGACAAGCGACGCCGTCAACTGAACAGCTATTATTGATGCACTATAATTGTTTTATTGTTGCTATCTAAAATGCTCCAAAACATAATAGTGTCTATCAAATTATGCATTTGACAGTCGTTGAAAGAAATTATAAAACCAATATTTATATTTTTTTAAATACATTTATTTCTACATACTTACTTTTCCATTCAAATACATTTAGTTTCCAAATGCGGATCACACAAATTATTTTTATTATCACAAACAATTTCTTAATTAATTAGATCAATGAGAACTAACCACATATTTTAATTCATTGGACTATTCCATGTCCACGCGACTTGTGGTACTAAAAATACAATTTCCAAAAATAATACTGAACCATGTGACTAAGCAATGACCAAATTCAATGTAAACACGAGATTAAGATATAACTACATAATAAAATTCACAAACTCTATTATCAGAATCATATGACTTGAGCTGGTTACGATATAGTTACTTAGAGGTTAATTATAGTCATTGTTTGTTTTGTGAAGTTATCCGGAGGTGTTTAAAGAGCGAAGGTGGGTGACCCTTGTGATAGGTCATGTTGCTTGGAGGACAGTGTTGGTGTAGGTAAGTAGCTGCAATGCCCGCTGTGTGCCAGGATCCCGGTGTCCTCGCTGGAGTCGCTGTAGCGTTGTGTTCACCGCCGCCGCCACGCCCGCGCTCCGCAACACCAGTTTAGCCTACACATACACCAGATTGTTAATAAAAAAAAACATCAAAATGATCTAGAGTGTTGACGTATTCATGTGACTCCTCTGGCGCGTTAGGGTCAGCGTAGATTAAACGGAGAACTTCTCGAGATTTTTCCCACTAATAATTAAATATCTTCCTTATCCAAGTAAATACTATGCAAGAGATAATTTTAATTTGCTCTAGCGAACAGTAGCGTGTGCTCGAGCAATTATTATTATTATTACAACTATATTCATTTGTCCAGATGTAAATTTAACAAAAACCTATTTTAGGATAGGTATAACTCGAATGAGTTCATGTTTCATCTTTAGAGATGAAACATAAACTCATTCGAGTTTTACCATATCATCGACTATACAATAAAAACTATAACAAGGTAGGATGTAGATGTACATCTACAATCAATCAATCAATGAGGGTAGATGCCAAATAATAATTAACTATTATGATGGAGCAAACACCGTGCACCGGTGACCGCGCGGGCCGACTTTGAAAGACGTATAGGTGGTAGGTAGATGGTAATTGAATTGGATAAAGACTATATTTAATTATCAGTGGGAAAGCGCTTAAGCAGTTCTCCGCTTAATCTGAGCTGACCCTTACATTGCATTATATGGGATGAAACTGTGCTCTCATGAAGAGGTGATTTATTTGTTTTTGAGTTCACCTATTTTCTTAAGAATAAAAGCTCGTACAAACCAAAAGCAGGTTAGTAGCGGCGCGGCAGACGTCAAAAGGTAGGCAGTTTTAAAGCGTTTTGACGGTGGGCCCGCCATAGAACTGCTTACAATATAACATGTTATGTCGGTTGTCAAACAATACAACTGCCTCGTAACCGCTTTGACGTCACACTGTCGCGCCGCGCTGCTCCTGCCCGCACGCCGCTCTGCCTGGTTTGTCGCCGGCGGGTCCAGAGCAGGGCAGGAGCGGCGCAGTATGCCAGCGGGCCCGCGCTAATATTTCGTGTGTTGTGTTTCATACCGTTCCTTGTATTAAAACGTGCGCCTTTAATCTGCGCTGCTACTGACCTGCTTTTGGTCTGTATGGGCCTTAAATATGTACTTGGCAAATTGCAAGGGCATCACATGAATACGTCGATGTCCAAGAATAACCAAAAAATGGTCACGAATATCAGTCATTCAGATATTTTCGCATAACCACCTTGACAAGGACAGGATCAACGAATGCAAACTAATATATTTACACATAATATGAGTTTGACATTTACACTTATGCAAAATTAACGTGGACATTCGTTTTGATCAATCTGATATGCTTGTTACATCGTGGAGGCAAACTAATAGTTGAATTGTGGATGGTTTTAAGAGACATGACGTGAGCAATGTTTTTATACAGTCGAAGAAGACACCCAGATTAATGCTTTAGATTATCTGGTTATCTCTGGTATTCTCAATAATAATTAATATTGTTAGGTTGAAGGAAGTGAGCACCGAGATGACGGCAGACGAGCTGTAACATCAACATCATCATCATTTCATCCGATCGCCACAACGACCGGTCCTGCGCTTTTCGCATCCAGCGGATTCCCGCGACCTGATTTCCAAAAACCGGCCAAGGGCATGTCGGGCCATGCTCAGTATTATAGGGTTCCTTATTACAAACGGATTCAATTCAATTCAATCAAATCGAATATTAATCATCGCTATTTTAGTTTTTGCAAACAACCTAGCGCTGAATTTAAGAAGCTAAATTTAAGAAGTGTGTCATATTAATAAAAAATAAATAAAAAAAAAACATTTATTGCAGGCATACACACAAAATAATAATACAAAGACAAAATAATAATATGTAATAGTATGTGATTTTTTTAAATAAGTAGTAACTAAAGGAGCATTATTTGCTAGGATCATTTTTCTCTAAGGTCAATGACCTATGAACTAGGACGTCTTAAGTATTTTGCAGTTTTCTCACTATAACTCAAAAATGTATAATCACATTATACTCGAAATAATTTTAAAAGAGAGTTTTTATAAAGGTCTATCAATGTGGAAGATTATAAGTTTCTACGTTGCATAGCTTAGAAATGGCAGGGGCGGGACATATTGCAAGCCACTTTGGCGGGCTGTATTTCGCAGATGGTACACCTGATGAAAAAGTTATGTATGAAACATTACCTTCATTTTAGTAGACCTATTCAATGATACCCCACACGAGGGGGTGCAGCGAAAAAAAATTTTTCAACCCCATTTCACATTGGCATACATGTAAAAAAATACGTAAAATACGTAATCAAGATTTTTTTATTCTTTTATAATTGAGATATATATCCAGACCATTTTTTAACAAAATTTCATTTACTTATGTTTATAACTGTAAAAGTTATTAAGCTGTAAAGGATTAGGACAGACGGACGGACATGACGAAACTATAAGGGTTCCTTGTAGGACTACAGAACCCTAAAAAGAGCTGTGCATATGGAAAAAAAAAATTGCAGACGGCATACCCTTCATAACCTGGGATAAAGGCAGGGGCATGATAAGTCAGTATTGAACGGGCGCATGGTACCATCAAAGAGTAGATTGCTGTGCTGTGATTTATTCAATTAATTTCCAGATGAATTATAAATCTATAATAGAGCCACCAAGTGCCATCCTCTTTAGTGTTCAGTTGACGGTGTCGCTAGCAGTAACATGATAAACAAACATTCTCGCTCGAACTGACGTAACTTTTAAATGGTAGATTTAGTTTAAGTTATGGCCACCTGAACAGCAAAGTAGGTG
The DNA here is from genome assembly GCA_949699075.1 of Asteroscopus sphinx. Taxonomy (NCBI): domain Eukaryota; kingdom Metazoa; phylum Arthropoda; class Insecta; order Lepidoptera; family Noctuidae; genus Asteroscopus; species Asteroscopus sphinx. The sequence continues at coordinate 19,977,540 of OX453005.1, forward strand.
GCACTCTCCGTTACTAAATAAATTAAAAAAAGAATACACAAAAACAATAAAACAAAAAAGAAAACTATCTATATACATTACTCCTCACGATAACATATTTTATAATGATAATGTCAATGGTGTCGATTCTCTTGTTCACAAAAACTTATTTTGAACTATCGCTCTCTTTTACTAATAGTAGATACAAGAAAGGGATGCCAACGATTTTAGTGCTGCCAAATTAGTCGGAAATAAACTTCGATCAATAATTGATCGAAGGAAATACATACCCACCTTATTACATTAAGAGAATCGATACCAACTTTTGTACACAAAATATTATTTATGTAAGCCTCCAGCATAACATAGGCTAAGCAATCTATACTATAATAAAACTGTAAAGGTCGAAAAGTCTGTACATTGAGTATTTTTTCGCGAAAACCGGCTAGGGGGACTAGAAATAAGCTATAGAACACGAATCAATCGTTAAAAAAAGCGTCTTCTCAGAATGAGGGAGTTTAGGGCTAATTCCATGAAATTCCATCACCTTAGCCGGTTGGTTGTAAAAACAAAATATAGTAAGGTCGGTAAATAGTGTAATCGTCTGTGTAGGCGCTTATATGTATGTATTTGAAGATATTGTGTTCATAGTTATGACACGATGTTATTTTCCGACATTCACGCGGACGGAGTCGCGGGCACAGCTAGTATACAATAAGAATGGTCATCATCATCATCATTATTTCAGCCGAAAGACGTCCACTGCTGGACATAGGCCTCCCCCAATGGGGGAGATATGCCATAATCACCACGCTTGGCAGGCGGGTTGGCGATCGCAGTTGGTTGGTTAAATACACAGAGAACGCTGCAGGCCATCCTCTAGTGAATCCCTTAGTCGCCTTTTACGACACCCATGAGAAGATATAGGGTGGTGCAATTCTTTACGTCCGGCACCATACGAATAAGAATACGCATAAGAATGGTAAATGACAATAACAATCTAAAAATTTGCTTTGATTCCAACCAAATACGTCTGAATGTGTACTATTTAATATGTACTTGATAACGAGCAGTGCAATCAACTGACTTGAATATATTATGATGTAATGGCCAGTGATAAAAAGATAATCAAACAAGTCTAAAATTTAAATTGATATCCAATAGACATGTTGATTAATAAATGGTTTAAATGTACTAATAAAATTATTAATAACTTACTTTTGTAAGCATTGCACAATAAAATTGCGCAAGAAATATTGTTTCAATTTCAAATCATGTTTTATTTATTACTAGCTGTGCCCGCGACTCCGTCCGCGTGAATGTCGGAAAATAACATCGTGTCATAACTATGAACACAATATCTTCAAATACATACATATAAGCGCCTACACAGACGATTACACTATTTACCGACCTTACTATATTTTGTTTTTACAACCAACCGGCTAAGGTGATGGAATTTCATGGAATTAGCCCTAAACTCCCTCATTCTGAGAAGACGCTCGTGCCCAGTAGTGGGAAGTAATTGGACTGATTATTTTATTCTATAACACTAACCACATCTCTTCTTATGTTGAGAAGAGGCCCGTATCCAGCAGTGGGACTGTAATGGGCTGGTAATGTTATGTTATTCTAGAATACTAATAATATCCAGTTCATTAACTCTTCTCATTTCGAGAAGAGGGCCATACCCAGTAGTGGGACAGTAATGGGTTGACTACGTTATGTTATTCTATATTTTCTAGTTTCTTAACTCTTCTCGTTCCGAGAAGAGGTCCGTGCCCAGCAGTGGGGCAGTAGGTAATGAGCTGATTATGTTATGATAATCTATTACACTAACAATATCCAGTTCCTTAACTCTTCTCAATCCAAGAAGAGGGCCATGCCCAGCAGCGGGACAGTGATGGGCTATGTTATGTTATTCTATATTTTCTATAATACTAATAGAATCCAGTTGTATTTTAGGAATCTGCAACCTGCATGCAACCAACAATCATGACCTCTACTTTGTATGCAACTTAATACAATAGAGGGGTCAAGCTGTATCGCTGGATCTTCTCAACCGATTCAGATAAAACATACCCTATATTTTAAGTTAGACTAATACCAATACAAATGCTAAGTTTCATTACGATCCGTTCAGCCGTTTTCACGTGATGAGGTAACAAACAGACAGACAGACAGACAGACAGACAGACAGACAGACATAAATTTTTTTAACGATTGATTCGTGTTCTATAGCTTATTTCTAGTCCCCCTAGCCGGTTTTCGCGAAAAAATACTCAATGTACAGACTTTTCGACCTTTACAGTTTTATTATAGTATAGATATAGAAGATAGTAATCATTATGCCTAGACTGATATGTACTACCAATATGCTAACTGACTTACTAAATACATTATCAACATGGGGAACATAATATTGCAAACCATTGTAGACAAAAACGGATAAGTTCGACATCATCATTGTCATATCATTCCGTCCGTGTGGTGCCGGACTTAAAGAATAGCACCACCCTTATCTCTTCTCATGGGTGTCGTAAAAGGCGACTAAGGGATTCACCAGAGGATGAGCAGCTGCGTTCTCTGAGTATTTAACCAACCAACTGCGATCGCCAACCCGCCTGCCAAGCGTGGCGATTATGGCATATCCCCCCTTAATTGGGGGAGGCCTATGTCCAGTAGTGGACGTCTTTCGGCTGTAATGATTGTCATATCATTACCGTACAGCTACATCGATGACACTGTTATTCATCACAAGATTGTATTAATTAATACTGGTAAACTAATTACTATCCTTCTATCATACTAAACTTAAGAATCTCATCGTCTAGTGACGATCACGCTTGACACCTGTGACAATACCCATCGAACATTAAACCCTAAAGAGATGAATTACGGGCTGACCAATTACGAAAATGTTCTATTGATGTGCATAGATAAATATGAAATAAGCCAATAGGAGCACGCCTTGGTGCCTTCCTATTGGTTCGCGCAATGCCTCGCCCACGTGTTGCATTTCCCGAGCCAATAGGAGCGCGTTATGTTTAGTCGAAAATTAGCGGAATGTATATAAAAAAAATCAGATGTGATTACGTGTCTATAGAGTTTATTGCTTGATTAACAATACCATATTCGAGTAAATTAATAATTTGATTTGAGGAAGATTCAAGTAGGATTAGGTTATTCGTTGCACCGCTTTTTTTCTACACAGGACTCACATGTAGGAAATCTAAGTTCTTAATCTGCTTAAACGAACAGTAGGCGACGAATCCCGAAAGAACCTCCAGCTACCGGGTTGGTTACATTTCGAGATCCGACATACATTGGCGTCATGAGGATCATCCATTGCTCACCTTGTGATTGTTAGCAGCTAACGCCCAGACGGCGCGCGCCGCTGATACGACCTCCGCTGTATCGCCAGCCAATAGCGTGCCAGATATCAGTTCCAGTAGATCAGCTGCAAAACATACCATCGTAAACAAAACTGTGCTTGTTGCTTGCTTTAATCGTTGGTCTACAGCTAAATTGAGGATAGTGGTAAGCTGATCAACAATTAATTATTTAATTAAGTACTGACTGTACTTTTTCTTACAAATGCGAAAGTTTGGACGTTTTATTTTTACATAACTTGGTACGGGGCAAAAGTATTGGATAAAGATATTGTTATCAAAGGAAACTTAGATCCTTTCGTCCGATGCGTGAATGAGCGGGAAGAAGCAGTTAGGTAGTACTTAAAAGTGAATGTTCGTATAACTTGATTAAATTAAATAAATCCTTGTTACACAAAAGAAGATCAAAAAACATTGCGTTCACACAGTAGTACACTTGCCGGGACGAATCTTGAGCGCTGGCCGTTACCTGCGGAAGTATTTTTTGGGATTGTTTGGTGGTATGAATACTACTAAAGTATTTATTTGACTCCCTGCTCTGTGTACACGCATTTATCGACATCATAGATATTTGCCACCATGACCTCAAGGTCCATGCCGGTTACTATCCATAATTTTAGAATTCAGTTTGATATTGTTATTCATTAATTGAATAAATTAAAATCAACAACGTCAGAGCATTTAATTTTCGTGTTGTTACCACAAACTTAAACAATAGATAAGGTCATCAACGAAATGGTCGTAAGGTTAATTTGTTTAACACGATATGGACATTGGATAAAGCTAATCGCTACAGCTATATGTAGCAAGCCACAAGCTGTGGACTGGGTTATTTTCATATTTTGATTTGGTTGCTGGTGGCAACAGGCACTTGACAAATATAACTCATGACATGCAGCTTCTTACAAAACTGCAGGAAGTTAACTATGATGAGATAACCTTTCCTACTATAACAATAATGTATATATGTGCGTACAATAACGTATAATGAAAATGACATGATACAATATGGATGAGCTAAGCGATGGCGGATGCTCGCATCATGCTTGTGAACGGGTGCTGTCTGTCGGGACTGGTGAGCTCCGTATGCTAATGCAATTATTTTAAATTACTTTTAAAGGTAAATTCTGATTTTTAACCTTTTTACCAATTTCTAACATTAACGTACACTGTTATGACATTATTTGAATTAATTTATTGTATCGCACAATAGGGTGTTTAACAATTGTTTGATATGTACGGAAAATGATGGCTAAACATCCAATTAAAGCATTGATTAACAAATAATTACTAAAATGTGCTTTTAAAATTAAATGATCAATATTTTCATTTCTCGTTTTTAATTTCGCAAAAAGGTAAGTTACGTGATATTTTCGTCAACCTACGTCACTGTACTTGTTCCGATTAGTGTTGCTAAGAGGTATGGATTGCCTTAAAAGTACGACACGCTTACCAAAAAGGTACGAATTTGACAAAGGGTAAAAAATCTGATACCTATAAAAAACGTAGAGTTCAGTTTACGAAACAATTTAGGATAGGTCGAGAGTAATTTTTACGTTGCGTTCCATTGTACCTTAATTATATTTCGTTTTATTTTTATATTTCCTTCGAGACGGTGGCAGTGGTACTTTGTATTTTTACGATCATGGCAACATTTAGCTAGCCCTATGTCGTATGCTATGTCGTAGTGCTCAGATTAATAACTAAAGTATAGTTATTAATCTGAGGTCGTATGTAAGGAATCAAATAAAAGCTTTATTATTATTATTTTTATATCGTATAATAAGGTTCTGACGTCACTCAACATGGCGGCCAAGTCTCAACTCTATTTTCAAAACATTTTGTATCACGTGATCTACAGATTTCAAACGGGAAATAAAATATTAAGAATACATTTAAATTATTATTGTTTACGAGAGATGGCAAGCATGTGAAGGACATTGAAAGGAGAGTGAGTGCTGGTAATCAGGTGAATGGGGCACTACACACCTTCATGAACAGCCGCAAAGTGTCGGAAAAGGCACGGCTGGCTGTTCATGGGGGAGTGTTAGTGCCTACACTTATGTATGGTAGTGAAAGTTGGGTATGGCAGAAGAAACATGAAAGCAGAATAAATGCAGTAGAAATGAGAGCTTTGAGAAGTATGTGTGGTGTAACTTTGAGAGATAAAGTAAGGAATAACGTGATAAGGGAGCGTTGTGGAGTGAAAGAAGATGTAGTGACAAAGATTGAGAAAGGTATGTTAAGATGGTTTGGACATATAGAGAGGATGGACGAGAGGAGATTGACGAAACAAGTATACGAAGCGAGTGTGGATGGAAGAGTTGGAAGGGGACGACCTCGGCGAACGTATCGCGATCAAATCGCGGATGTTCTCAAAAATGCCAGGTTAAGAGTTCTCTAAACCGACGAGCATGCATGACGAGGTTAATGGACGTAGATGAAGCGAAAGAGGTGTGTCAGGATCGTAGCAGGTAGAAATCCATCCATAGTCTCTGCCTACCCCAATGGGAAACAGGCGTGATAATATGTATGTATGTATGTACATTTAAATTAACACGTAAATGTTAATCTTCAACCTAAAATCTACGTTGTGTGTAATTTTCATAATTTTTGGCGATACTAGTCAAACACCCCATTTTTTTTAAAAGAGTATATCCATGTAGTTTCTTGCTGGTTTTTATCCATAGGACCCACCATTTCAATCAATCAACTCAGCCTATCGCAGTCCACTGCTGGACATAGGCCTCTCCCAAGTTGCGCCACAACGCTCGGTCCTCTGCCTTCCGCATCCAGTCCCCCCCAGCCACGTTCTGTAGGTCGTCGGTTCACCTAGCAGGGGGGCGCCCTACGCTGCGTTTGCCGATTCGCGGTCTCCACTCAAGGACTCGTCTGCTCCAACGGCCATCGGTCCTTCGACAGTCATGGCCAGCCCACTGCCACTTCAGCTTACTGATCTTACAAGCTATGTCGGTCACCCACCATTTGGGACCGTGCAACTGAATCGACTACTCATGAGTGCCTGTAACAAGGTCTATTTTCAAATATAATTTGAATTTGGTGGGCAGCGTGGTATTACGACTGCGTCAGTCAGGTCCTCACTGGCGGCGTTAGCGTGGCCAGAGGCGTAGCGCCATCAACATCAAATTAAACTATGGACACTTATAAAAATGCATTACTCACAGGACTGTAGGAAGATAATAGTATACGGTGATGATGGGCAACATATGCCAAGAAGGGCATTTTACTGGCCCTCACTACACATACATACATATAATCACGCCTATTTCCGATTGGGGTGGGTTGAGAGTACTTTTAACCTGGCATTTTATGAAAACATCCGCGATTTGATTGCGATGCGTTCTCGCCGAGGTCATCCCCTTCCAACTCTTCCATCCACACTCGCTCCGTATACTTGTTTCACCAATCTCCTGTCGTCCATATACGTCTCGCCTCTCTATATGTCCAAACCATCTTAACATACCTTTCTCAATCTTTGTCACTACATCTTCTTTCACTCCACAACGTTCCTCTATCACGTTATTCCTTACTTTATCCCTCAATGTTACACCACAAATACTTCTCAAAGCTCTCATTTCTACTGCATTTATTCTGCTTTCATATTTCTTTTTCCATACCCAACTTTCACTACCATACACAAGTGTACGCACGAACACTCCCCCATGAACAGTCAGCCGTGCCTTTTCCGACACTTTGCACGTTCATGAAGGTGTGTAGTGCCCCATTCATCTGATTACCAGCACTCACTCTCTATTCAATGTCCTTCACATGCTTCCCATCTCTCGTAAACATGGAACCCAGGTATACAAACTCTTTCACTTCTTCCACCTTTTCCTCACCTATCAAAATATTGCACTCTGTCATAACTTCTTCCTTTTCAAAAATCATAACTCTTGTTTTACTGACATTAACTTTTATTTCCTTACTCTTCAAAGCACCATCCATAATCGTTACCATCTTCTGTATTTCCCCCTACGTCGATGAAAGGATAACTTGATCCTCGGTATAGAGGAGACATTTAACAAGTAACCCATTCATTCCTAAACCATTTTAAATCTCTTTCAAATCTTTCAAACAACTTTCCATGAATAGATTGAACAGCAACGGTGACGCCACACATCCCTGTCACACCCTTATCGATGCTGAACCAGTCAGTGTAGGCCCCGTTTATCCTGACATAAGTCCATAGAGCATAGAGATTTTAACGCTTGAATCCGGCTGCTATTCACCCCATACATCGACAGTGCAGACCACAGTTCATTCCTCATCACTCTGTCGTAGGCCTTTTCCATAATTTTTCATCAGTAAGTTTCATCACTCTTTGAATTAATACTTTTGCATACAGTTTGCTTACAAGACTTAAAATGTTAATGCCACGGTCATTTTTGCAGTCTTTCTGTGACCCTTTTCCTTTATAGAGCGGCACAATCACGGCCTTACACCAATTGGTACCAGGCCTTTACTTCAGCATAAGTTGAAAAGGCGGTACAGCAGACTAGCCACCACGCCTTGTCCATCCTTCAGCATTTCAACTGATATCCTATTATACCCTGCAGCCTTTCCTGATTTCATTCTGTTCAACGCTTTTACAATTTCATCCATACAAAATCTATCCTCAATTTCTGTCGTTTCGTCCACACCGTGGATACTTGCATTACCTCTTCTTCAAAAAGGCCTTTCTAGTCCTTCAACACGCATCCTTCCTCATTCACAATATTTCCATCCCGGTCTCTGATTTTATTCTGCTCCGAGCTTTGCCTCTGGCTCTTTTCCTCTGGCCCTCATTAACGGTAGGATTGTGGCTAGCGGAGCAGCAACGACTATCAGCGTTAATATACGGACACTTATGACTAAGACAACTCACAACACTGCAAAAAGATGAAAAGGTGCAAAGGCTGATGATGAGCAGCGTGTGCTAAAGCTGGCATCAGCCTATCCTTTATTAGCGTCGGTTTTGCGGCCAGAGGCGCGGCACCGACCAACCACGACAGACACTTATAGAAATAACACCACTCACAAGACTGAAGGAAAGTAGTACGGTGATGATGAGCAGCGTGTGTTAACCCGGGCATCAGCCTAGCCCTCACAAGCGGCATTATTACGGCCAGAGGCACAGCACCAACCGCCCACGACGAATACTTAGAAATAAAACTACTCATAAGACTGAAGGAAAGTAATACGGTGGTGATGAGCAGAGTGTGCTAACGCTGGCATCAGCCTCACCCTCACTAGTGTCGGTATTGCGCGGCACCGACCAACCACGACGAACACTTATAGAAATAACACTACTCACAAGACTGAAGGAAAGTAGTACGGTGATGATGAGCAGCGTGTGCTAACGCTGGCATCAGCCTGGCCCTCACTAGTGGTGGTAGCGCGGCTAGAGGCGCGGCGCTTGCGGGCAGTGCTAGTACGGCGGCGGCTCCTTCCGCATGTCTGGCCACACTCTCGCACAGCCGCGCCCACGCCACGCTGGCCGGCCCCGCACCGCGCACTCGCTCGCGGATACACAGCCGGTACATGCAGGAGAGTACTTCGCTCTGGGGATGAACAAATACGTTACAGTTGTTTTATCTCACGAAAGCGGGTGAGCCATGGTTGTAGTTGTAATGCGTATAGACACGCGCTCTTGTGTGCGTAACTACAAAACTCGGCCAAAACTGAGCGCTCCCGAGCTTACGCACGCAAAGACAATGTGCATGTACACACACACATATAAGTATGGCTCACCCGCTTTCGTGAGATAAAACATCTGTACTAAAGTTCGTGCGGTTTTAACAAAACAGAAAATAGAAAGAAAAAATATTTATTTGTGTCTAGACTAGAGTGACGCACAAAATTATCAAATACAAAGAAAAAAACGGATGGCGTCCCGTCCGACAGAAGCGAAGCTTGGACGCAGTTTAAGTACAAGATATGGCTGAAATCATCCATAAGTAACAACTTTTGACGTGGAGCCGTTTTTCAGGACCTTGGGAAAAAAGGCCTAAAACAGCCAATTTGGATGCCCACCAAATTTTTAAAAGACAAGCACAGAGAGAGTCACACCTACTTGCCCCCCCCCCCCACCCCTCCACTGGAGATGCGTAGTATTTTATTTTATTTAAATTTTTTGTTGAAGCTGTAAAAAAGGTACTAAACAATTAAAAATCCTACAACCGAAGGGGAAGAGGGAACCCACTTAAACTGGAGGGTGCGGAAACGAATACCACTTTACGAGATATAAATTTATGAAATTTTCAGTAACCACTTGCAATTTTTCAATACCCAGTCGCAATTTACACGTCTCCGGCGCTGCGGGAAGTGCAGCCCCCGCCCGCTGTGACAAAGTGCAGGCACCCTCGCGAGCCGTAGCGGCTGAGCTGGTGGTTTCTATGTATTCTATTATTATTTCTCTGTGTGTGCATAAAAATAAATAAATAGGTAATCTGTGGTTTGGGACTAGATGGTGCTGTGTAAAAATGTCTCAAAAATATTTATTTATTTTATTTAGCTTACCTTTAGCAGTATAGTGCGACAATGATGATGCGGCAGCATGCGCCTGAGTGAGTGCAGGCATTGCAGCAGCAGGGAAGGCGGACGCGCCGCCAGCGCCGCCTCGCGCGCACCCAGCGCGCACAGCTCGCCCGCCAGCGTGCGCCCGCCCACGCACGAGCACATGGCGCCCCAAGCTACGAGTCAAACATCGTCACAGACCAGTAAGCACTGTTGCCAGGTCTGCCGATTTTCCGGGAGATTCACAGATTTTCCTAAAAATCTCCCGATCTCCCGATTTTTGACAAATATCTCCCGATTTTTTACAATCCCTGAATAAAGCCTTATAATAGGAATAAGATCAAAACCTGGCAAAAAGAAACTGAATAAAATGAAACAGACGGAAAAGTTGCTGCCCTGAATATTTCCGTCACTCCCAGTGTATCGTATGTTCACTAAACACTTAGCGAAAAAAATAGACTATCACAAAATAATAAAGTTTAAAATTCAATATTTTATTACACATGGCAGTAAAATGTAAAAAATCAAACTGCTTTGATTTTAATATTACAGCTGGAATGGTGGCAAAATATAATACCGTGATTACTTCAAAAACTTTGATTTTGTTGAAAAACATCATCTCCCGATTTTTTAAATTTTTCCTCAATACATCTCCCGCTTTTTTCATGATAAGCCTCCCGGATTTTGAAAATCGGACCTGGCAACAGTGCCAGTAAGTCTCTAGACGCCGATTAAGAGGCTGACAACACCTAAAAAATCAGACCTCTACGGTCACTGTCGTTTTGTACAGAACTGAAAGAGAGGCAACGAGAGGAGGGACGTCGGGTGCGCCGCCCAATTGAATGAAAATTAACAAAAAAATTTTTAAATAAAAAACAAAGCTTATTTCATAAACAGAAACAACTATGTTTTAGATTATTCTTGTCTTTCTTAAATGTTTTCTTAATTTCATTTATTTTATTTGGTAAATAATAGAGATTGTTTGCTTTAAAGTATGTTTTAAGAGGTTAGTTTACAATTCTTTTCTATAGAGAAAACTTTAAGAAAACGTTTTTTGGGCACAATAGGATTTTAGAAAATACGATCAAGATTAAAGCATATTTTTTAACCGACGAAAAAAAGGAGGAGGTTCTCAATTCGACGCGTATATTTTTTATTTTTTTTTTTTATTTTTTTTTTTATTTATGACCACGCATAACTTTTTACAGAGTAGTCCGATTTTGATGATTCTTTTTTTATTGGATAGGGTATATCTTGAAGTTGGTCCCATTTAAATTTCAAAATCAAAATCCACCCCTAAGGGTAGTAAAACAGGGGATGAGTGTTTGTTCACCCACTGAATTCTTACCTGTTAACCGATTCTGTTGAAACTTGACATACATAAATATAGTTCTAGACACTACGACATAATGGAGACCTGGATTTAGAGTTTAACCACAAAAAAATTAAAAATAAAACTTTTTAACAAAAAATTGAACCGACGAAAACAGAAACTGAAAAGCGAAAAATAACTAATTATGAGTCGGCGCCAAACAACCAATCAACGAAGATCATTAAATTACTTTAAATAAATAATAAAAACAACGTCACATCAAATATAACGTGAGATTTTCAACGATAAACAATAACTTTCCAAAAATGCGTTCTCCGCTCGGCCACTTCCAACTTACACGCACTATGCTTGTTAAAAGTTCGTTTGGCGCCGACTCATAATTAGTTATTTTTCGCTTTTCAGTTTCTGTTTTCGTCGGTTCAATTTTTTGTTAAAAAGTTTTATTCACTGCCACAAACTGAATAGATACAGCTAAAAATGTTTTTAAAAGTAGCCTATTTGTGGTATTTGGCTGTTGTCAGCGTCTTAACCGGACACCCCCGGTCACAACGCATATGCAGTAGCACTGCATATCATACGCCCTACCGCCAATCGGGACGTCAGTCCGTCAGCGAACGGCACCAATCATACGGAATCATACCACCGAACTTTTGAGCCAACCAGTCATAACGCACCGCCCGCCCCCCGGTCTCCGCCAACATTTTACGACTGCGTTCTCATGCAAAACTTGGTTTAAGCGGCGTCTTGAAGCTTACTGGTCTGTGAACATCGTACAGTACGCGTAATATAAATGTGCCGCTCTGTACCAGGCTTTGCGAAGGGCCGCGCAGGTACAGTCGCGTAATAAGTGTGAGCAGGATAAGGATGCATCGAACATTAACGAACGACTGAGACGGCGAGAACATGCGGTTCCCCGCCATCTTGCCACGCAGATGAACAACCTATCAGAGATCAGAGTTTTGCCGCTATTACCACGAATGCACGCTACTGATTTGATTGCTAAATTGACTACTGCGCAGTTACCTGTTTCTCACTCAACAGCGGCACAGTTATATTATGCATACTGTACAGTAACCCGCACTCTTGTTGCATTATTGAGATTAGAGAAGCATGATTAAATTCTTGAATGCAAAAGTCTGCACTAAAACTGCTTCTTGTAAGTACTGAAGTATACTATCTTCATCGACCATACTCCCCATAGACGCCTCATAACAGGCGACCGATGTCTGTCAACACATCAGTGAAATTTCATTGATGTAGGTCGCCACTATTCGCCACTTGAAATCTTCAAATCAGTTGCGACAACTTAGGTGAGCCGTCAAAACTTTCCTTTATTGGCTAATCCAATAGCCGCCTTGGTAGGGCCAATCGGATTGTAGTAGCTGCCTCAGATAGTTGACAGAATGTATTGTACGCATTCCATTCAACATTAGGCGTCTATTGGACTGTATGATCGATGATTATCTTAAACAAGTTGAACGTATTTAACTCGTATTCGTATTTTCGGAGTAATATTATTTCGGATCCGTTTTTATGATATTCGTAAAAATTCACGAATATGAATCGAATACGAGTGAGTACACAAATGACCTTACGAACCTTTGCAGACTACAGACTAGTATTATATTATCTGTGCTACAGACTAAAGTCGGGCGATAGTTGGCTGATATTATTTTCGTATGGGAAATCGGGTCTGACGGTGTGAGCACTCACGTGTGTCTCGTATGTCGTACTGATTAATGGCCAAATTTAATATCTTGTCTATCCACAATTTGCCCTACTAGAGATAGAAATTTGACATAAGCTCCATACATTGTATGTCAAACTGTGATAGGATATTATCTTTAAACCGTAACACCCTATCTAAACTATCGGTCGATTAAAAGTCTGCAGTCTGCGGGGGGGTTAAAGTTGCACTATGTGACTATGTGGAATGTAACACTATGTAATGGTGTGTCACTGCAGGGTGCCAACTGAAAATCAGCGCTGGATGTTCCACGCCAGCACATGCTGAGTTGGTGACCCTTTTGGCATGGGCATGCCCGGCAGCAACTTCATATTTTATTTACCTATTAACTTTAGTATTTTTATTAATGTTATTGTTGTGCTGTCCTGTGTTCTGTGCTAAATAAAAGTTTTTCTTTCTTCTTTCTTCTTTCTTTCTTTCTTTCTTTCTTTCTAACAGGCGCAATTTGCAAATGAATAAATTATACCACTTAACAAGGTACTTTACAACGTACAATCTATGGTGACTGGAAAAAAAAAACATATTATTAATATAAAACACAAGCAGTAAAGGTAAAAGTAGGTACCGATAGGCATCTACGCAATTATGGCCGCCGCCGCTTGGTTACTGGTAACCAGCGACAACACAGCCCCTAGACGCCACATAACAGGCGACCGATTTCTATCACACATAAGGGAAAAATCCTGTATGTAAGAGCCACTCAAACAATTTGAATCAGTTACGACCACTTCTGTGAGCCGTTGACACTTCCATGTTAGTGAACACAAAATTTACAAATAAATGTTATAATGACTTCTTGCACAGTACGATTGTGTTGTAAAAACAGCAAGTCTTTGAGTGTCCAGAAAGACGGCATAACATTTCATCGTTAAGTTAATAACGTCATTATCCAATTAGATTTTTCAACTGATTTAATTTTTAATGAGAGTTCATCTTATACTGGTTAATTCGTAACGGACACCAAAGGTGCAGACGGCACGTTGATGTCTTTCACAAAACATCTCTTTCTTACGCAAGCACTTAATACACTATCTCTTTCCCTCTATTTAATTGTCAATGTAACTAGTGATGTACTAAATCTGTTATCGATGAAACAAAGTTCTCCATACTATCAACGAAATTGAAAAATATAGGTAGTAGAATATTTTGCAATCTACAAAAAAAAAAAAACTACGATTTCAAATATTATATAACAGCCAGGGAGTCTACTCCCGTTCAACGATAAACGAACTTTTGTTCCGACCGATACGTACACGATAAATGATATATGTACCTTTTTTAGGGTTCCGTAGTCCTACAAGGAACCCTTACAGTTTCGTCATGTCCGTCCGTCTGTGCGTCTATCCATCTGTCCGTCTGTCCTAATCCTTTACAGCTTAATAACTTCGACAGTTATAAATATAAGTACATGCAATTTTGTTAAAAGATAGTTTAAATATAGATCTCAATTTTAAAAGAATAAAAAATGCGTGATTATGTATTTTAGGGGTGGCGCCCATACATGTGAAATGGGGATGAAAATATTTTTTTCGCTCCACCCCCTCGTGTGTGGTATCATTGAATAGGTCTACTAAAATGAAGGTAATGTTTCATACAGCACTTTTTTATCAGGTGTACCATCTGCGAAATATAGCCAGCTAAAGTGGCTTGCAATGTGTCCCCCCCCCCCTGCCATCTCTAAACTATGTAACGTAGATACTTATAATTCTCCACGTTGATAGACCTTTGTAAAAACTCTCTTTTAAAATTATTTTGAGTATAATGTGATTATAAATTTTTGAGTTATAGACAGAAAACTGAAAAATACTTAAGACGTCCTAGTTCAAAGGTCATTGACCTTAGAGAAAAATGATCTTAGCAAAGAATGCTCCTTTAGTTAGTTCCTTTAGTTAGTCCTTTAGTTAGTCCTTTAGTTAGTTAGTGTTCCTTCGTGACACACATTCGAGGCTCTTAAGGTCATCAGAAAACCTCACGTTGGCGATACCATCGCATTCCACAAATTTCTTTGGTAATTCTTTTACAGTTCAGGCTGCTCGCCTGTGGAATGCTTTGCCAGTACAAGTGAGGCGTGCTCAATCTTTGCCTATATTTAAAAAAAACTGGTAAATGATCGCTACCTATCATCACTGTAATTTCCGGCAGGTACATTATGTAATATTTAGACATATTGTATTGTATTTATTATGTTTATTGTATCTTATATTTATGTAGTTTTGTTATAGATATATGTATAGTATTTATGTTATGTAGTATATGTATTCTATTATGTTGTTACACTGCGTACTACCCCTCTCTTTACTTGCCCATATTGTCCATCCTAAGGTTGTCTGGAAGAAATCGCCTTGAGCGATAAGACCGCCCATTGTACATGTGTTCTATATAAGTCATATATGTTGCTATCTTCTTTTGTGTACAATAGTATTTGTATTGTATTGTTGAAAAAAAATGACTTTCCTTCGTACGTACGTATTTTTACATTTATTACGTATTACTAATTACTACATATTTAACTGTCGAAAACATTGAAAATTTAAAATTAACCAATAAAATTACAGTAAAAACTACAACAAAAGACCCTTCTTTTGTTGTACAAACAAAATTATAGATCTCAAACGATTTTAAACCTAATTGACTACTAAGTTATGTTAGAAATCGTAAAAATAAAGAAAGTCGCTAGCTAGCTACCAATAGCCAATAGCTATTTTACTTGGTCAGCTCACGGCAGCGCGGCGGCTGCCCGCTACACCTTAAACTTGTTGGTTATTCGAAGCAGTAGCCAATAGCTAGCTATCGTGTTGACAGATATCGTAGCCATTGATCGAAGTAGCCATGGCTATTTGTTGAATAGCCGCTATTTAGCTAGTTATTAGAGTAGCTACCCACTTCTAAGCCTTACTCCTGACCCCGCCTGGATCGAGTGCTGTATCAATCGAATTTGAATTCGAGTTAGTGTCAAATCGTACTGCTTTTTTCTAGGAATTGAAATTAGCTCGATTTGGTTCAGAGCTTGAACCAGTCGGGAGTAAGGCCCACGATGTTAATTTACAACTTCCACACGGACAGGGTCACAAGCACAGCTAGGAATGAATAATTTAGTAAAATAACAACTTTTGTGTCACATTCGATTTTATTTAAGATTTGCACGGATGTGTAATATTTCTCCATGAAGCTACTTGGTCTTTTACTTCTTTCGAAGGCCTCTTTGCGAAAAAATTCCTCAATTAAAATCAATCGCACTATTACATCCCTGAAAATGTTTGGTTTTGTTACATACATACATACATACATATTATCACGCCTGTTTCCCATTGGGGTAGGCAGAGACTATGGATTTCCACCTGCTACGATCCTGACACACCTCTTTCCCTTCATCTACGTCCATTAACCTCGTCATGCATGCTCGTCAATTTAGAGAACACTTAACCTGGCATTTTTTGAGAACATCCGCGATTTGATCGCGATACGTTCGCCGAGGTCGTCCCCTTCCAACTCTTCCATCCACACTCGCTTCGTATACTTGTTTCGTCAATCTTTTGGTTTTGTTAAAATCTATTAAATATCACAATAATACTGTCAAACGCGGTTTGACACGTAAACACTGAAAAAATTACTCAGTACTATCAGAATTTCGCTTTCAATTACTACTAAAATAAAATAATAAAAAAGATTTCAATACCCAAAAGAGACCTCTTGAGCAGTCGCATAATTTGAGGTTACATTGACGACAATTGTACAGTTTACTGTCTAATTCAACATTGTTTATATAAAAACACCGTACGCAAAATACACGCTTGAACGTGGAGTTGCGGAAACCAGCCCGTTATACTATACTACTATATAAAAACAATCAGAAATATATCAAATAGGTTAGGTAAGGTTAGAACTGTGAGCGAGCGAAGTGAGTGGTGCCGCGGTAGCTGCCAGCGAGTACTAGAACCAAATTACAGTTATTAGTTGTTATATTCATTAGTCACAAAATTTGTTTTATTTGATTATATCGAATGGTATTTATAATGGCTTTATTATAAAAGCTCAAAGTTACAAATGCACTATTCGAAGGCTATACATATATAAAATTAATTTATTTAAAAAATGATTAGTGGTGATTAGAATTTTTTTGTTTTTTTTTGTCCTTTAAATTTAAGTTATTTTTGAGTAGGTTCTTTTCTTTTGAATAACGTTTTATTTACGTGCTAATTAGCTGTTATAGTTTGCAATAATATTTGTTTTTGTTCCATGCTGTGTTCACTTTTAAATGTTAAGTAGGTACAATAATATTTATACCTAGACGTAGTACCTAGTATGTAAATGTTAAGTAGGTACAATAATATTTATACCTAGACGTAGTACCTAGTATGTTAATGTAACATTTTGTGTAATATTGCTGGGTAAAATAAATAATATAATACTACTACTAAATTAATTACTTTATTATTTAATATTTATCTACTATATAAACGGACAATTACCTCTTTTAAAATATCCGCTTTACAAAATAATAACTCCATATTCAACACCAAATAAATACATAAAGATATTTTTAAAGATATAATTATCTTAATTCTGAAAGTACAGAGCACCCATCTTACTTTCAAAATTAAGATAATTTTGAAAGACTCCCTCCCTACATGTAATACTTACTATTATTATTAGTATATTAATTACTTTATTATTAAATAATATTAAAAGAAATAAGAAGCTAAAATCCTTATAATTAATACTACGTATTACATAAAAATAATATCGATAAAATAATATTTTATCGATATTATATCGTGTTGAATCTAAATCTGTCTCGTCTCTAACCCTACAAAGTTTGAAGTTTCTATGACATAATGACATTGTCAGGGCCAACCGGATCGCAGTACCCCGCTTCCTCATACCTCAGCTAGTGGCAGAATTGTTTGTACGCATTAAATTCAACAATATCCGTCTAGGGGCTGTGTTGTCGCTGCTGGTAACATAACTGTTTTCTTTGTACCATAATAAGACTAGGTTTATTTATAGCACTGTATTTATGTATACACTATTTATATGACACTCACTCAATATATTAAGTAGTACTTACTTGGTTTGAGTTTCTCGATAGTGGGATTTCATTATGTCACTCATAAGGTTTTTGCTGAAAATCAGCGCTGCTGGCACTAGATCCGTCCTAAGCCACAGCATTATGCTGAGCAATGACCTACATTTTTGCGCACATGCGACGCACAAAGATCACAGGAGTATTTATAATACCTAGCATTTTTTATTATTGTTTTAGTTTTGATTTGACTAACTGTAAATATGTAAATCACAGACTATAATGTAGAACAAAAAACCGATGATTATACCGTTATAACCACAGATCATGTATTGTTTATGTCCAGTGTTGTCGGTTGTCAATTTAACTGTAACTATACTAATTTGTCATGAAATTGTAAAGTATTATGTATACCTAAGTTTTGTAGTGTGTGCGTCAAATGGAGCGCAAGAATAAAATCTATTTCTTTCTTTCTTTCTTTCTATAAAACGGCCACTCACCGCCCTCCGCCTATTCAAGATTCCTCGCCCACGGCCCGCACGCGCTCGCAGTTTGATGGCACTTAGACTGCACGATTGCAATGGACGTCACTCGCCATTCAATATACAAGCACGCCATCTCTGAGAACTACTGAGAAGCGCTTGGAACCCAGTCGGCACTACGAGCGGCGAGCATCCCTACCTACACGTGTTTGTGTGCGTTCGTATACAGACGTAATCTTGTGTACATAGGTGGTGCCAGCATTAATATTGTATTGAGTGTCCAAGGTGTGACTAAACCTCAACTTTCCTTCCATACTTTACTAAACATACCTTTAGGACAATCATTTGTGAACGTATAGATGAGGTGTATGACAGCGTGTCGTAGTTGTTCTGTCATCATGCACCACGCCCACAGCCTGCTGATGGAGACCGTCAGGTTATTCTCCACGAAGCTCTCCTTAGCCGCTGGACACTCCAGCATCAAACAATCCATCACGATCAGAAGCCAGTACAACGTACGAAGCACCGGATCCTGAATAAAAAACAAAAACCTTACTTATGTATGTTTACAATTTTTACTTACATGTATTGTTTTTATGTTTTTCCCCACCGTCACTCGGTTAGTGTCGACATTGCAAATGCCCTCTGGGCAAAATGCGCAAATATGAGTTATTAGTAGGCTCTGACTATTTATAATGGGCATTGTCAACACTGCCCGAGTGTCGGTGGGCACTGTTGAATGATTTCATATTTTAAAGTTACGTACACGTAGAATATATTATTAGCAATAACAACAGTCAAATTCCACAAATCAATAAAATAATTCAACAGTGCCCACCCTCAGACCAAAATAATAAGATAGACTGAGTGCGTAGAACTAGTAACTAAAGCCAGAAAAAGGAATACTAATGGCAAAGGAGTACCTATTATTCCGCCCAGTGTTCGCGTGTGCGTCTAATCCTTCGACCAAAATAAGATTGACGCTCCCAGTTCCAGAATAATAGTTCTACACGCTCCGTCTATCTTATTATTTTGGTATGAGTGCCCACCGTCACTCGGGCAGTGTTGACAATGCCCAATATAAACCGGGCAGAGCCCGCTAATAATTTATATTTCCGGACTTTACTCAGAGGGCGACAATGCCGGGTAGTGCAGACTACCCACTTTGCCTATCAACTCAGCCTATCGCAGTCCACTGCTGGACATAGGCCTCTCCCAAGTTTCGCCACAACGCTCGGTCCTCTGCCTTCCGCATCCAGTCCCCCCCAGCCACGTTCTTTAGGTCGTCGGTCCACGTGGCAGGGGGGCGCCCTACGCTGCGTTTGCCGATACGCGGTCTCCACTCAAGGACTCGTCTGCTCCTACGGCCATCGGTCCTTCGACAGACATGGCCAGCCCACTGCCACTTCCGCTTACTGCTTACTTTGCCTATAATATATACAAATAAAATTATAAGTATTGCCGGTGCGAAAGTGGACTAAGATTTACACTTGATTTGTTGTGGTTTAAAACACATGAGGGATATGATAATGATAGTACTATGTACTTATTTGAACCATTGACACTATAAGAAGAAGAAGTACTATGTATAGTATTTTCAAATTTGTAGCTGTATTACTATTAAATCACTTATGAAAAACTATTAAATTAGTTAACACTTTCTGGGGCAAACGAAGAGGCACATCATCATCTAATGATGATGATGTAATCAGCCGAAAGACGTCCACTACTGGACAAAGGCCTCCCCCAATTAAGGGGGAGATATGCCATAATCGCCACGCTTGGCAGGCGGGTTGGCGATCGCAGTTGGTTGGTTAAATACTCAGAGAATGCTGCTGCCCATCCTCTGGTGAATCCCTTAGTCGCCTTTTACGACACCCATGAGAAGAGATAAGGGTGATGCTATTCTTTAAGTCCGGCACCACACGGACGAAGAGGCACAATAGAAGGTAATTGTTATCACGACACAACACGACCTCTTTATTTAAGCGTTACTCCCCCAATATTTAATGCATGACTTCCTACTTTACCTGACCTTTAACCTGGGGTGCATTAAAAGAGTACCCACGAGTGACGATATTTAATTGATCGTTCGGCGCATCCTGGGCAGTCAGTCCCGCTACCAACCTGCTGACTTGCTAATATTTTTCCCTCGGCATGAGCTGTTATCAGTATGTAGCTCATGTCGACACGATAGAAGAAGAAGAACTTCTTTAACCGTAAATATTAAGCTTTGCTCACATTGTTGGTATTCCTGATGACGTCGGCCGGCTTGCCCTGCATGGAGAGATGGTCCCGCACGGCTTGCAACGTCGCGAGTAGCAGTCGCGGCAGCCTACGATGTACCGCGTACTGCCGACTGCGACCACTCACCGACAGGACCGAGGATAAGCACGAGCATACGCGGATCCAACGCTCGTCTGGGAAAAATATTTGAAATTAAAATGGACGTCACGTCGTCACTGAATCTTTATATTTTTAACCGACTTCAAGAAAGGAGGAGATTGGTCCCATTTTTATCAAAATCCAGTTCTGATGATGGCATCCGAGTGGAATTGAGGGAACTCCTGAAATATTATAGGCATACATATAGCGATATTGGTATTTTCATCAACAATCCAAGCATTTGCATTCAGAAAGTTTGCATTGTTGTAGCATTTGGTGAAGATCTAATGAAGATCTTCGGAGAAAAAGAGTTCCCTCTTCAATGGATGACAGCAAACCACCCGGGATTGAAGTCATCGCTTGTCTTTCTATTGTTAATGCCAATTAAAATGGAAAAATAAAGTAAACTTAAAAAAAAGTAAAAACCGTCTTCAAAAATAATAAAAATTGTGTGAAACAGTTTAGGAAGTCTGTGCCATTT
This sequence comes from Asteroscopus sphinx, assembly GCA_949699075.1. NCBI lineage: Eukaryota > Metazoa > Arthropoda > Insecta > Lepidoptera > Noctuidae > Asteroscopus > Asteroscopus sphinx. Next base: position 19,998,878 of record OX453005.1, read on the forward strand.
TTTTCTTAAATCAAACCGAATCAAAGGCACCTACTTCCCTAAACTGTTTCACACAAATTTTATTGTTTTATTATTTTTTAAGTCAGTTTTCACTTTTTTTTAAGTTATTTTTTTTATACAAGCTGTTATTAAAATTAAAAACAAAAAGCAGATAACACCGCATAGCTAAGTTTAGAACACTTTGCAACATTCGTGCAGGAAATCATCCAATCCATGTAAATGTCAAGCTGAGTTATATTTAATCAAAGGCTAAGACTAAAATTTTCGTTATTTCTGTGTCTGTAAGTGTTTTCGTATAAAATAGTTTACAGAATTGATGTGAGACCAGCATCATATAATAGTTAGGAGCTGGTTTTCAAGCACGCGAATATACTATTAGATTAACAAATATAATGTCTTCCCAAAAATTCAACCTTAAATATAATGTGTGCGCAATTATTGACTTGATTGCGAAAATAAAAAAACTCTCCTAAGAAAATTAATATGGCTAACTACGTAAAATTAAACGCTCTTCATCGCTAAAATCATAGGGCGCCACTATTTCAGCGGAGAAACTTTACTGATGATAGTTAGCTGATAACTTATATGCCTCCCTTACACTTTTGTAAACTAACCCCCGGTTTCCGAAAGGCTGATCAACACAAAAATTAACGAATGGACTGTCAAATCTCAGGTCAAGCGATGTGATTGGTTGTTAGTATTTTTGCCGACCAATCATAGGAGCTGACATTAGATTTGACAATAGATCAAATTGATTAGCCTTCCAGAAACTTTCATTACACATTTTGATGAAGTTTGTATTGTATCATCGATTAAAATACTATTAAGGATCAGACACCTATTTACAATAATTTGTTTAGTACACAACAAACACCGAAATAGTCACGTACCTTCTTATCATTAGACACAGTTATTATTTACTCACCATTAGATATCAGCCTCTTTTACACTATCTCGATCACGTTATTGTTGACCCAGACAATATTGTATCATATTAACGCGTAAAATTAAGACTAGGCTCCTAAAATGAACAATTTCCACGCTTGTGCCTTACACCAGCCACCTGCTATCTACTAGTAGCTTTTATATTAGCTGCAATAGAGCTCATTTTCCAGTAAATCACTCTCGCGACTTTTACCACGGAAGTAAATGACGTAAGTCTCAAAACAATTTTCATTTAATACATTTTCTCTAGTCAGTATTTATTTAAACTGAATTTTCTTACTATATGCATAAATTTTATAGAAATAGCTAACTTGAATAATTAAGGAGAAATAATCTAAAAATCTCTGAAAACATTTTGAAAAAATTAAAGTATCGAACAAAAATCAACGAATTATGTAAATATCTAACCAAAAGACAGATTCGATGAATCTTTCTTTAAATAATTTATTATGAAGCCGATGTATTCATATCGACACTTATGGTTTCAAAACATTCACCTTATTTTACGAGCCTAGCCTAAAATTACCTCTGTTGGAGATGGGCCACCAAAGTCCGTGCCAATCAGGAATGAATGAAGATAACATTTTTACCGTCTGAAAGCTTCGTGATCACACTTTGTTGTTATTATCGCGAAGGAGATTGCTGTTCATTATTTTAACACATTCCCTAAATCACCTTTTACGACACTCGTGAAAACAGAGATGGTGCCATTTCTTTGGCGGGAATCCCAACCTACCCACTTACTGTATCTTGCCTAATTCCTGCTAGATATAACCTTTCCCAGTCCACTTGAAAGTCACTTAATCGACTTCGAACCCAAGTGGGAAGGTGCAATTCTAATATTGGCAAGTGGGGTTACATCGATAAAATGGTAATGTGGTATGATGAATCGCATAGAATAATACAAGCTTACAGAAAAATATTCCTAAACTAAAACATTCCATACCTTGACTATGTTCATGTTTCTTATCCTCCATCGACAACTTCTGGTACAGATTGATCAAGGATTTAAAGATTTCTTCCGCCAAGTATTCCGGCTGGCAGTCATAACTTTTGGCACTGTCCCCGGCACCGCACTTTTCAATCTGCACACCATCCCAGTATGGAGACTTCAAGTTATCATAGAACTCTGAACAAGTATCGTCTTTTGTCTTGTCCGCGTGTTTCTTGTGAGACATAGATTGTGACAGCTGTGTGAGGCAGTATAAGGATGCATCTTGAAGTACTGTAAATTGTGTAAACATTACACTAGGATGCTTTAATCTAAAATTCTAAAAAAGACGCTAAAATTACAAAACTAAAACATATTTGTTTCATTGTTCTGCTGTGCTAACGAGGACTTAACTCAGTAACAGTCCAATTAAAGGTTTTGATTAAATATAGCAATAAACCAAACATTGCGCTTGTCTATTAATAAATTGTAAAGTGAAACCCGGGGTTACATAGTATAACCGGCAAGCTATGAAGGACCGTGTTCAAACCAATATGACCAAAATCGTCGAAACAGAGTTTCAAGAAAAGTTTTCCCTGCTGAGGAGAATTGTATTTGGGGAAATAGGTGAGATCCTTGAACATTGCAATCTCCAAAGATCTATCTATGAGCAAAATAGAGATGTTTTCTCATTTCTTTTACAGAACATTTACAAAGAGCCTTAAAAAACATCTCTTCACTTTTCGTGGGTATACAGTTTAGTAGAGCAGTGTAGGGACGAGAAAGCGGGATAATGGAAACCTATTGGCCCTACGAAAGTCAGTAGGTGACATCGCGACTGGCCGCTATAGTGTAATAAGTGCTAACGTAAGAACGAGATGAAAATATGAATCAACGTGCAGTGCTGGACATTTGGTCACCTTGACTACGTTCAGTAATATCGGCCGACGACGCATGGAGCGTACTTTGGTCGTTCAGTTACTCAGAGCGATCATACAAACGTACGCCCAAAGAACGCTCCGAACGTCGTCCGACGACATCGGGCGATATAACTGAACGCAGCCCTACACATAATGACAAGTGACCAGACATACAGGTAAGTTTCGAAAATAAAGCTGGAGGGCCTAATCCAAAACTATTAGGTATAAAGAAAAATGGGCAAAGGAGTCTTGAGCTCGATTTTAGAAAAAACAAAAGCTTCCTTTTTCACGTAGCTAGTTCGGCCTAGAATCGAACCCAATCTCGTTGCAAATAATATCACCCTATTATATTGTTACACCAATTGATAAGGTTGCTGATCACAGGAACAAATCCTGCACATTATAATAAAACAAGTTTAACCGGATTATATCGCGCATATCGTTTAGCAACCAAGTGGCGCCCCCATCAGTAAAATAATTATTACTCACTGAATACATCATTTATCGAAAATTAGTTTATAACAATTGAAGTACAGGTACTGTAGTTTAATCAGAAACTATTAACTCTGCAAATTATAGTTCGCTGTAGTTGTAGATGGAAAAAGTGCGAAAAACGGCCACTTTCGGTAAAAAGTTTCCTATTTGTTAATCTAGGACATGGCTGTCCCTGCTAGCTTATTTACAACTAAAGCCACGTAACAATGTTATCAAACGTGTCCTCTAACTAAACGCTATTCACAAATCCGAGACTCGACAGAGTTTCTGTAAATTGACGTCATTCATTAATAAAACCGTCGTATGTTTTCAATTTTGGATTTGTGAATAGCGTTTAGAGGACACGGTTCTGTATCTTTTCTCTCGAATTCGGAAAAGCATTTTCAAAGGGTTGTTCGTAACTTAGCCGATCTATGTGCAAAATTTCATGCAAATCCGTATCCAATCCACATACTTTCGCATTTATACATAATAATATAATAAAGCTGAATAGTTAATTTTTTTGTTTGATTCAACGCGCTAATCTCTGGAACTACCCAGTCTGATTCGAACAATTCTTTTTGTATGTGATAGCCAGATTCATGAGGAATAGTATAGACTAATTAACATCACACTTCGACCCCTAGGAGCCGTGCAAAAAGAAATAAAGTCAGAAATAACGCTAAGCGAAAACAAAGTAATAGTGCGGGCGGGCGATGCGACGCACGCCGGCTGAAACCGCGGGTCACCGCTAGTACATAATATTAGTAGGATAGGATTAATAAGATCTTCGATCAACAATTGTTAGGATCGAACCGCAATATGGAGACTGTGGCTGTATCTAAAACAAAATCAGTAATCACTGCAAACAAAAATGTACATCCAGAAGACTTATACTTCACATAAATTACCTATTTCATAGCTCTCTAAGCACTGCAGCAGTAAATGGAAGAAGTCCGTAGCATGCATGTCTTTGAGCTGCCGCCACACGCTGTCAACTGCCGTCTTCTCTCCCAGCAACGATGCGAGGAGGAATATAGCCTGCGCACGCGCTACCAAACAGTCCTCTTCATTTTTATCTGAAAATTATGGACACTTGTTTTTAATAAATCACACCTAATATTCCTGAAGGGATTCAATGGATTAGATGTTGTAAGAAGTACTGTTTCAGTTCAGTTTTATATTTTTTGTTATTAATAGCCTTAGGCCTTAACCTTCTCATACTGAGAAGAGGCCCCTTTCCCAGCAGTGGGACAGTAATGGGCTGATTATGTTATGTTATTAATAGCCGATACATTACTCGCCTTTAAACAAAAACCGAATGAAGTAGTGAAAAGGTTAAGCAGAATGTCGGACAACTGCTTAAAATTGAGTTTTAAATAAACGGAGCAGGTTTAATAACATTAACGCGCATTCTTTCCCCTAGAATTATTTCTCTTTGAATTCAGTCCACTTTTTCGTCTCACGCGGGATCAGAAGCAGCCAAAAACTTCTTGATTTTCTAGCTCAGTAGTTTCAATCGTTATCTAATAAGTTATTAGCTCATAAATATACCAGTTAAAATTTAACTGTTAAATGCTTGTTTGTTCTAACTAGGTTACACATTACTTGCTGATTTATTACAAACAGATTATCACTAACTAAATACTAGACTGTGCTGAGTCAGTTTCATGGCTTGATGCATATGTTAATAGCCTGTCGATGAGCTTCTGTGTGTTCAAAGTAGAAATTGACAACCTTGCAAACTACAGTCCCTTCATTTTATTTGGTAATCATTGTGTGTTTTCCTTGAAAACCAAGACTATACTAATAAAGCTGAGTATTATTTGAACAGATACGTCATAATTCCGGAAAATCAGGTAATATTTAGGTTACATGCGCAGTCACATATCCACAAGGCTACCTTCTCATATTTTGTGTTTTCACGGCTTGAACTTTATCCCCCTTATTACAAAAGCTTAGACGAGGGTTAGACCCTTGTTGAAACCAGGTTAAACGTCAAATTCCATACACAAAAAGGTGTTTCAGCCTGTCTTAAACAAAACCTATTATTACACCCGATTTTGTAATAAGGTGGTATGTATCGCTTTTAATTTCCTCTCTGAAACATAGATTGTGCGGCCAACAAGAATATTATAACAGGGTACTTCACAAACAGTGTTATTTTTTTTTCTGTAGCTATTGAAAGTTCATTATAAGGGAGCTCTCCCTCACCGCGAGCATTCGCATGTAATGTAACTAATTCACCAGCACAAATGACATTGCCCATTCTCTTAGGAACTTTAGGCCCCTCAAAAAAAATTGCTATGTCACGGCGGTTTTAGTCTTATTTTGTAGACCAAGAATTATCTTTTATTATTCTTCAAACGATTTTAATTTTTTCACCCTGGTTTAAGAGATATCTAATTTTTTCCAACTCCATGACTGATTGATAAGTACGCTCCGTGCATCGTTGGGCGATATAACTGAACACACCCATAAGGACATCCAGACATCATGTATGGTGTTGCAAGATACAATGATTTTGTTAATCGATATTCAAAATCGATTTTGTACGTATTTTTTAAATAACATTCGATAAGCTTTTCAAGTTTTTGGGTATATTCAGTAATATCGAATTTATAAGTAATATTTCAGTAAATGTAAAATGATTATGACAATATTTACAATAAATGCATAGATATTTTAAAGCAAAGAATCATCTCATTTTTCTGTACAAAAAAGGTTTCAAAAATATGTTGTACAGTTTCTTTTGATTTGACGTCATTTGAGAGATTTTTTATTATTTTTAACGGATTTACGCATGCGAACCGAAATCTAAAGATATAAATTGTGGAAAGAAAAAATAAGAAATCAATCAATTAAGATAAGTCTAGTATAATAGCATTTGAAACACAGAAAAGTGAATTTATAAAAGTATCGATATTAAGAATCGATTCTTATTATTTGTTGAAATAGTCTGATATCTGGCAACATTTACGTTTGGTTTGAATGGAGGATATACTAACGATTCAGTTTAATACATATTAATTATGTTTTTTAATGCTAGGGTGAAAGAGATGTTGATAAAGAACAAATAAACATGAAAAAATAAGACATAATTTTTGAATAACATATAGTTTTGACATGGTGCCAAAAATGGGCAATGTCCTTTAATAACTTAAGTTATATTCCGGAGAATTGTTTAAATTACACGCTAATGCTCGCGGTGAGAAACACCTTTATATTGTAAACGAAATACCAACAATATTAATAACTGTTAACTGTGACAATAAACCATTTTTCTTTAAAATATCTTATCTCTAACCATCAGACGGGCTTACTTACCTTCTCCAAAAGGCGTCAAAGTCAACACTAAATTATGAAGACAGTCCTTAGTCGCGGCGAGGGACAGCCGGACACATTTATGCGTTGTTACAGCGAGAAGCGCTCGGCAAGTAGCGCCACGGATTTCGTATGTCTCGCCCGCCTCTTCACCGGACCAAGAAGCACACCTGTCAACACATAGATCATAATATTTATTATTCGACACTTATTGCAAGTCACTGTGCTCACTCAACTGGCTTCGTTGTTTTTTACAGACCACTTGCGAAGAAACGCCGAAACAAAACAACGATCAGTTTTACTTTTTACACCTAGTATATTATTTTAGTATTCATGTTGTTGCGGTTTATGGTAATATTTTGGTTTTATGTTGGTGCTTCCCGATTAAATGAGAAATATAAAATATTTTGTCTTCTTTCTCAAGCCTCTTTTTAGGGTTCCGTACCCGAAGGGTGCCAAACGGAACCCTATTACTTTCGCTACGCTGTCCGTCCGTCCGCCCGTCCATCCGTCCGTCTGTCTGTCACATGGCTGTATCTTTTGAACAGTAATAGTTAACCGGTTGAAATTTTCTCAGAAATTGTGTTGCTATGAGGTGTATCATGACAAATACTAAAAACAAAAAAAGTCTAAAACCAAAGGGGGTCCCCATACAAGAAACCTCAAAAAACATGCATTTTTTTCAACGTTTTTGTTCCTGCTCTATCTTCAAAACGGTAATATATACCAGCGTCAAACTTGGGCATATTATAGTGCATATTATGTTATTAAGCATCAAATACTAAAAATAAGACAAACATAGTCATATGTGGTGGTACCTGCGTAAGAAAGACATGCAAAATTTCATATTTCGCGTACTGTGTATTTATGTCTTTTGATAAACTCTCGTAAATTAAATCAGTTTTTATGGGGTATCAGGTCATTGAGAGGTACGGAACCCTTACAGCGCGAGTCCGACTCGCACTTGGCCGGTTTTTTCTTACAATTATACTTATTGCCTGTTATTTTCTAGGCAGTTTATTACATCCACTCTTTTGCGAGAACCATACTTATCAGGCTTCGACGACGGATAATGTTGTAGCGATAGCCTGAATCTAATAAATGTACAGTCTATAGATGCTGACAAAACCAGTATAAGCAGAGCTTGTCTTCTATGAAACTTAAATACTAAGCCAGTTCCGCTTAAAATAGATTTCTTACCATTGATATGCGGTTAGCCTAACACCATATTTTAATTGACTGTACTTATCGCTACAGAATTAATCTTCGTCGAAAGCCAACAAGACCCTGCTTAATTTAGCGCGACCTAATTGTTTGTCATTATTCACCCCTATAAAGATGCACATAATTTACCGCATCAACATTAGTAAGCGTGCGACATACTATATTTAACTAAATAACATTTATAATAAAACAAGGTTAACCGGATTACATCGCGTATATTATTTGCATTGGTTTTCCTAACGTTACGGAAGCTTTGCAGCGTTCGTGGTCGCAGGAAGACTAAGATGACAAGCGTCTTTACAGATATTTCTAAAAATTAATTTTGATGTACCGTACAATTTTTAATTAATTAAATTCGTTTCGATGCACGCAGTAATCACTCACAATGACAAACATAAAAAAAAAAACACAAATAACATTTATTGACAGCACACGTTAGCTTTTAAAACCAATCTGAAGACTGTATTGTGAAGGAGGCGCCAGATGACCTTCTAATGATTTTGCAACTTAAACGACAAAGTACAAAGTAGTAAAAAAAGGACATAGATCTTGAGATTTGGTTTGTACCAATGAGGGTGACATAATCAGGTATGTGTATGATTAAACCCTCAATAAATATTTAGAGAATAAATTTAAAAAAAAAACTTAAACGCGAGTTGATGGACGATTTAATTAACTGGTTTATACTAGTTACAACGATTTGCCAATAATAGTCACAAAAAAGGAAGTACAAACGTCGCCGATGTTAATAGCGATAGTGAACCAATATTGAGGAAATCCGGTTTTTAAAAGCGTTATATTATCAGTTAACATACTAGCTTCTCCCCGCTGCTTCACACGCGTGTGTCACAGAAATACGTTATCGCGCATCCCTCGGCAACTGAATAACTTTCCGGTATCAAGAGTAGCCTATGTCCTCCTCCAGGTCCCAGGCTACCTCTTTGCCACATTTCAATGCCATCGGTTCAGAGGTTTAGTCGTGAAAAGGTAACAGACAGACATAATTACTTTATGCTATTAGTAGTACTGCATAATTTATAATATTAGTGTAGATAACATGCAATAAGAACTTAAAATGAAAAAGCGGGCGTGGTAAATAGACAAGCATGCGAGTGATCATAATATTAGGATTTACCCTTGGAGGAACTCTAAAAACTAATTCAGTAAAACAGAATGGACTATTGTAGTTTGAGTAAACGACTCCTTTGCGGTTAGTACCTATTTCATCAATATATTTATATGGGGTTTTGTTTTATTTGTATTTAAAGTTCTTGCTACTAGTAATTTTATCAACCACCACTTAACAGAGACAGAAAACACTTATGTATTCTCGGAATCCTCATTTCCCTTATTGTTATGATCGGAAACATATTATCTGTAGTACCCAATTCTTCAGAGCTGATGGTTTAGATAGTTATATTCTAAGAACACTTTAATAAAGTATCTTTATAAGATTTGATAACATTCGTTCTTAGAATTAATTCTTAGACTGACTAGACTGTGGTAAAACCACATAACTAACATAACTCATTGCATCTGCAAGATATCAATCGAATATAACGTAACTAAAAAAAACTGCCTCGTTGGTCTAGTGGTTGCAAGCGCGACTGCTGAGCGTGGGGTCCTGGGTTCGATTCCCGGGTCGGGCAAAGCGTTATTGGGTTTTTTCATTAGGAAATTCTCAGTAGCAGCCCGGAGTCTGGATTTGTGCCCGGTCAGTGGCAATAGGCTCGCCCCCTATTACATGGGACTATAACATAACTGGCGAAATGTGGGTGTACTATTACACCTCTGCCTACCCCTTCGGGGAAATACAGGCGTGATTTTATGTTATGTTATGTTGAAAAAAACTCTAGATTTAACTAATTGGTTCATTCACATTGTAAGAACTGGTCATGTACCTGAACAAGAGTCGGTATAATCCTCGTTCATTCCACTCCTGGACGGGACATTGTGAGAAAGCGCTAACATTGTGTAGTGCGTCGGCCAGGGATGCCACTAGCGCGGCAGTGGGCGGCGGCCGTGCCCTGTGCGTGACGCTCGAAGCCGACACATACTCATTCCCGCCCTTCTGCGCACGCACTTCCAACTCTGCACGGCGTTCCAGCAAACTTAACGACACATTCGCTTCTAGAAAAACATACACAATATACAAATAGTCATTTCAATCATCATTATCAAATTAACTCGTTTATCTAACCATCAGTAGGCAATATTGATACCGGTTAATAATTATTAAGATTAAATACTCAATGTGATTAAAATTCCTATTGCATTAATAAGATTTAGGTTTACTATCGCTTCTCTGATAGCAGTTGTCACTGCAACTGCTGAAATGTTGATGAGTCTAGAATTTATGTAATTTAATTAGTAGGATGTAATCACTTTACGCAATAGTCTCCACGTCTTAAATATCGAACGCTTTTATAACTCTCGTAACTTCTGATCTATAAATATGAATCTAATCTAAAATATGTTATTATTTGTTATCACTGATAAATAAATTGCGAATCACTACAAAACGCATAGTTTTAATCTTACAAGGATGAACTGGAGTCTCATAAACGATAACTTTTATAATCACTCACCAAACGATTGTTTATAATCTTTTGCGTTGCAGAAGTCGACGAGGATTTCCAAACAATTTTCTAAGAAATTATTTTCGTGCAGTTGTTCCAGGACATCGCACTCCAACACCTGGAAATATTGTGAATTTTATGAAAAACTTTATTTATTATTATTTTCTTATTTGGCTCAAACTGGAGTTTTATCAAACAATAGTTTAATAAAACTCATAAATGTTAATCTGAAGCCATTTTATTGCACTTAAATACAATACATACATACAGATAATAAAATTACAAATGGGCAGTACGTATTGTTTTTTATTGAACTAGGTTATCAAAAATGACTCGACTCAGACATCATTTATGCATGTAGTAACAACCGCTGCACTAGTGTGCAATTTTAAAGTATAAATAGCTAACATGGTCTGGGTTAGAAATGTGTACCAAAAATATACATTACACCGCTTACACTGACTAATGAACACAGTCATGTACTATTAATTAATACAGCTTTAAGCAGGCAAATCTAGTATAGTTATACTGTCTTTATGGGAATCTTAAAAGGTTCGCATTCCACAAATGAACTGTTCATTCAACGTTAAGTTTTTATTGTATGCATAGCAATGCCCTTGTGATTGTTTTTTTAAGACTGTTTAACTAGCGCATATTTCAATAGCTGATAAAAATGCGCACTATAAAAATGATACGTAAACAAGCAGTTTTATTAGGTACAAACCCATAGGAAAATGAATCAGGAAAGTTAAAAATAAGATAATTTCTGTTTTCACTCGTATATTGTTAAATTACACCATAATACTGTAAATACACAGTTCAGGACGCAGGTACAAAATTAAATATAGCCAAAATAACTACTATAAATTAATTTAAAATATTATTACATAGAACAACTTATCAAAAAATCTATTCTGAGGTAAACACTCAATCAATTAGGTGAGTAGTACTATGTTTTGATTTTTATCATCTATCTAAACTACAATATTTCTAACTACCAACTGGGTCAGTTTTGGAAATTATTTTTGAAATAAAATATGATTATTTTAAATCAGTTCATACATTTCCGAGAAGTTCCCTGATAAATATACCATCAAACATTTGTACATACATACTTACACTAAACACACAACTAAAGCTATAAAGTGGTTTTTACTTAACGATACATTCACACATTTTCATACACACACATCTAATTCGGAACCTCCGCTAAAGGAAAAGGTGCATATACTATTCTAAGCACTAAGCAAAAAGGTTGCCAAGTCTGCCATGCCATGGTAAAAAGGTCACCATACTGACTTATCTATACAAAACATTGGCAAATGCAGGCGGCCTACGCACGTTAGATTTACTGATAGCCTGGCTATTCAGTTTGCTACATATCTGCCTATAGTACAGTCGGCCTCACGTTATTGGTAACACTTGAATCACGAAACCACCCTTACTGCTTACGAAATGACGCTCTTAGGGTCAAACTGTTTTCCGCTGACGTGCTGTCGACTGTACCTATACACACAACGGTGCCGATTCTGTTGTTTACAAACTGAAAATTAATTGATTTTAATTGAGTCTCATTATGTCTCTTTCTAACTAAAAATGTTAGAAGGATAGAAGATATTTAGTCCTTCCAAATTAGTCGATGAATTTTGTCGGTATCTTTATAAGTCTCGATTATTTCTGTCAGTTACAAAGGCATAGACGAATTTGACTGACCTTTCTTAATATTTCCTGTCTTTTTTCAATGACGTCAGTAAGAACGAGATATATTAGTGTGATTGAAATAATGTTAGTGTGGTTATAGACCAGTAAGCCTAAAGACGCTGCATAAATAAAATTTTAGATGAAAACACAATCGTTAAATGATGATGGCGGGGGACGAGGGGTGGACAACGAGTTATGACTGGTCAGCTCGAAAATTTTGTGGTCATACCACCGAAAATTGGTGCCGCTCGCTGACGGAGTGACGTACCGATTGGCGGCGGGATCAATTTTAGGCAGTGCTATTGCATAATCTTGGTGACCGGGGGTATCCGACTAATTGGCATATTTAGGTTTGCTTGTCTATGAGTGTGGTAATCGGCACCAATATTCTTTAAGTTAGTCAGTGCCAGATGTTTGCTCCAGGAGGCCATTACGAAGATATTTATACCGACAACACGTTTATAACACCGTCAATATTCACTGAATTAATTAATTAAAAAATAATGCCTTGGACAAAGCTTCATATTTATTAAACATCAGAAACCTGTTTACCATATCAGATACGCCATAAAGCGACGGGTTAAAAGATATCTGATACACATAATAGCGAAAGTAGAAAAAGAGAATAACTTAAAAATAGACACGTTGTGTACTCGGCATTAGAGTTAATGTTTAAACAGGCTATAACCCAGTAAATGGATCCTCTGTTGTCGGTCGATATTTAGCGCAATTATATGACCAATTAACCGCGTCGGCTATGTCTAATGATTGTTTTCCGAAGCAGTTGATTGATAACATCGGCTCTTCGGTTCGATACATAATTAAAAGTAGATCGATTCACTCGATGTTTATGTACCACATAAATCATGTGCTTAACTGGACATCGTAAGGAGCTTGTAAAGAGATATAAAATAAGTGATCATTTTGCCGACCATAATTTATAAAATCAACCCACGATTGTAAGTGTCAGTTGAGCGGGCTTTGTTCTCAGTTTTAGATATTATGTATTCAAAAAAACATAAGCACTTCTCAAAGGCATTTAAAATAACGTCGATTAAATAAAATTATGTCGATTTGAGAATTAGTTATAGATCTAAATCGAACTCTATCTATTAATATCGCACATTTCCTACTGTATTGTTTTTATTCTTTTACTCTTCGAACCATTAAAATTAACTTTTTAAGTCATGCATAAGTAATAAAGACATTGTGATGCTGCCTCAATCATTTTAATAAGTATATTCCTTTAAAACATCGTCTTATACCTACTTAAAGGCCAGATGAACTATTGACTTTCATAATAACAATTGTATGGTGGGTAATAAACTTATATGACAAATAAGGAAAAATATACCACAAAGCAGTTAGGTATCTAAATTGTTTACTTTAAAGTGATATCAGCCCTGTTTCACATTGTGTAATTAGTGACCTAAAACAATATAATTACATTAATAGTTCATGATAACTGCATCCGCACAGTCGAAGCGAAAACACAATGAAATTATGATTATGAGTGTACTTATTAATTATTATATTATCAATACAAAGTACGTGATAGTTGTAAACACAGTGAAGAAAATTAAACCTAATAATATAGAAAACAATTTAACGACTGACACAGTCAACAACAGTTATCATTACAATAGTCTCAGACAGAATAAGAACATCCATGATATCATGAAATCCATGAAAATATAATTATAATAATATTTTACGACTAAAGACTTAAATAAAATAAATAAGAGAATTCTTTATATACAATTTTCTCACGCTCAAAACATGATGATAGAATAACATACGCTGCGTTATAAAGTAATGCTAATTAAATTAAGTATTAATTATTAAGTCTTGTTGTGCCTTATGGTATGAAAAAACCCGACTAGTATGAGTCACGCACGCCTTGTGATAAGTGGTTTCATACCATAATTTTGAGCCCTTCGTGATCTTGTGTTTAAATACATATATCTAAACAGCTTGGGGAAATTATTTCTAACTAGACTTTGCTCGCGGCTTCGCCCGCGTGGATGTCGTTTATTGCGCCATCCCTCGGGAACTGTTTATCTTCCCGAGATAAAAAGTAGCCTTTATGTTAATCATAAATCTTTATTTCACCAAATGGAACAACTTACAATTTTTTTTTAATTACAGTACTTTTTTGTGTAGGTACTAGTGAATGTTTACAACAGAAGATAGAATAAATTAGTACCATAAAACATAATTATCACTTACGAGCGTAACAAGTTGTATCAAGTCCGATTAGCACTATCCCCCGTATAAGTTAAAACTGTATTACGGAAAGAATAGGTCTTCTCCTTCTCGAACTCAAACATCGTCATAAATAAATAGTAAGTCTCATAATAATATAATCCAGGTTATGTTCTATCTGTGTGCATTTAACACATTCTGTGCTGATCCATGTTAAATCCTATCCTATCCTACTAATATTATAAATGTAAAAATTTGTGAAGATGTGTGTTACTCAATCACGCTGATTTTGGTGAAATTTGTTTCATTCATTTGATTCACAGAATGTGTTAAATACAAATAGTTATAATTCAATTTTCCACGACCTTTCCTGGGTTATCATAATATCAAAGTTTAAGTAACCGTTTTTTCCCTATGTCATTGTTAAAGCGTTAAAAAGTTACAGACGAAGAACAAACACGGCACACCAGTCTAAAAGTCTTTTTGTTGGCACTTCTCTGTACACTAATGAGGATTGTCAAAAACCTAGCTACGGTCTACAAACTGCAACCATATGCCTCCTTTGTTCTTCAACATCACGCTTCTTGGGTCGTACTGGATACGAGGAGTGGTTCGCTCGCAGGGCTCCACCGTGAACGTACTCAGGGTCGCAGCCAAGCCGGCCGCCACAGTGAGCTGAGCGAAGCGTGCACCTGCACAATAAACATTTATCAATATATTATCATATGCATCGTTGTTCCGGATTACTTATCATCAGATATAAATTAGGTAAAGTAATCATTACAGGTGGTAGATGTGTCTTACTAGTATTTGTTATGATTAATCTATATTTGTGTTTCAATTTTCGTTCATCTTATTAAAAAACTCAAATACAAAAAATTCTATTTGTTTTTGGTTTCAAATAAACCTAGTTACAAATTTAGTAGTGGTCGGATACTATCGATAGTACTATCTATAGTATCGATAGTGAAATACTATCGCTGACTATCGATAGTTCGACATTACTATCGATAGTTTTGAATTTTTAGTTGATAACTAGTTTCTGAAGATCAAAGTATCAGATTAAAATCCTCAATATCAGCCTCCTTAAAATAACTAAGATCCTGCACATACATATCATTTAGATTTCACATACCAGCTACCTCTCTGCCTTCTGATCGAGTGTTTTCAGCGGCAGGGACTTCCACAAAAAAGAAATTAATATTCTTATTTTTACACTATAATAAACCATTGTTCGATTAATTTACAAAATAAATCGAGCAACGATTTGTTTTGGTGAAAACGATGTGTATTTTTCTTCATTATTTGATTTGAAGATTAGGAAGAATTGGTTAGGTTTCTTGATTTTAAGTATTTTTATTTCTTCGTTTGTTATTTATATTAAAAATACTATATTAAATAACTCTATCTTGTACATTTACAACATGTTTTTATTTTTTGATAGTCGAAAGTCCTCGCTATCGATAGTATCCGACCACTAAAATTTAGTCTCTGTGCTTTAGTTCCTTTGTCTAATATTTACTGCAAAGAACCGACTAAGTACATAGAACCAATCATAATGTAAATTGACATAACACTGAAGATCTATTTAATAACAGAGTATTTTGTCTTTATATTGTTTTTGTGGACACAAGCTCAAGTTTTGTAAACATTCAGACATACTAACGAAACAATGAAAATATTTCTAAATATTTGTATTCGGACCTAGGTACACAATGGGAACAAAAGAGTGTTTGGACAACAAGTTATTTTCCCGCGCCTTGGCTGTAATCATATAAATCGATCTCTAATTAAATATATAAATATAATATAGGTAACTGGGCTTGGAAGCCGCTTAAAACCTAAACATAATGAAGTTTTTATAACACCTTATAAAATTTACTTACCGGGACAACTTCTTGGTCCTTCACCGTAAGCCATAAAGCCTGGAGGATTTAAATCATCTTGAAAACGATCTGGATCGAATTTATCCGGATTTGGAAAATATCGAGAATCTCGTTGGATGCAATGAATAGGTATCAAAACAGGATCCTTGACTTTCAGACTTAGTCCTTCATCAAGAGTGCAGGGGGCTGTGCAGAGGCGCGTGGTCATCGGCGTGGGCGGATGCATCCGCAACGTCTCCGCCACCACTCGGTACACAAGGCGCATCGCGATCACTGCATCATAATTCAGTCCGTTGTGTCGTTCCAGACATTCCATTATCTCTTGTCTTACACTATCTTGCAATTCTTTGTCTTTTGCTAATTCATATAGACAAAAAGACAAAGTAGTAGCCGATGTTTCCAGACCCGCTAACATAAATATGAATGAGTTAGACGTTATTAAAGCATCCGTCATCGAGAAACCCGAATCTGTATTCTGCTCGTTTAACATAAGTTGAAGGAAATCGTGCCTTTGAACTCCAGATCTCCTTTCTGATAAAACTTGGTTAATTATAGAGGTAAAGAATGTTTCTACATTCGGGGAATAAGATCTAAGATTCAAAAATTTAAACAATCTAGGAAAGAAGGTTCGGCAATACCGTTTCAGCACTGTAGTCCGATCTATCTTGAACATTTTTTGTGACATCTTCAGAAATGGTGACTCAGGATTTGTAAGTGACCCTGGGTCCACGCCGAACGCGCAGCTTCCAATAACATCGGTGGTAAATCTAATCATTACACTGGGTACATTGATATCATCTACTGATTCTTTTAACAGTATGCTTTTCAAAGTTTGGGCACACTCAGCTATCAATGGAAACATCGCCTTCATCTTGGCTGAAGAGAACGTCGGAGTAACGATGTGCCGCATCGCTTTCCATTCAGCCCCGCTCATATTCGCCAAGTTACGAAGTAGCGGTTCGCGCTGAGTATCCGTAGCTACAGATACGCGATCAGCGAAGCACTGGAACTCCTTTGAGAAGACAGTTTTTGCAATTTCCAAATCCATAATCATCAAGGTGGGTCTACGAGCTTGAAAAAGACCAACATATTTATGCTCTCTATAATTATCATAAAAAAATCGTAGCATTGTTGTGTAACTTCTTCTCATTGTAAACGTAGCTCCAAAATTCCCGAATATCGGACAAGGTTCCCTGTAAGGCACATTTCTGCTAAACCAATACTTTCTTCCTTTTGATGAATAGTGAAAAACAGCCAATAACAGAGTCAACAATAGAAAAATCACCAGTAACACACCACTGAGCCACATTTTTGCACTAGTAAATATCGTCCACTTTACTGATTAGTTTTGAATAAAAAATGTTTGTTCAAAGTCGTATATTTAAACAGCCGGCATTTCGTACGTATGTAAACAACACTGCGTTTGTATATGCGTCGATGTCAGCGGGGGTACCGGCAGCGCCTGCGGTGGTGGCGGCGGTCAGTGCTCAAGTGAGGCGTATTGCCAGCGCGCGCGAAGATAAGCCCTATACGCGGCCACAGCGCGGCTCGCACGCCGACGCCATGCACTCAAGGTCATGCGTGTTGATGTACTGCACCCGTGA
Organism: Asteroscopus sphinx; assembly: GCA_949699075.1. NCBI lineage: Eukaryota > Metazoa > Arthropoda > Insecta > Lepidoptera > Noctuidae > Asteroscopus > Asteroscopus sphinx. Next base: position 20,016,671 of record OX453005.1, read on the forward strand.
CTCGAATGTATCCACATAATATCGATGCTTATGATAACCATTGTATTCCAAAACGTGAATTATAATAAGAAACTATACACATCTTACGTCATCTCAATTAGACGCCCACGAATTAAATCACGACCAATTAAACAAAAATAGCTTAATAATTAACACACAACAAATTAATCAAACCAGTCTAACATGTTAAAAACAATATTCTCTCTTAATTCTTGGCGATCCTCGTAATTTAGGCCGGCCAAGTGCGAGTCGGACTCGCGCACTAAGGGTTCCATACCTCCACAAATGTTTGTGTTTACCTTCTTTTTATTATGTTGTTTAACTATAGAGTACTACAATCAGACCAAGTTTAACGCTTTTAGATATTATATATTTAAAATAGAGCAGAAACAAAAACGTTAAGCAAAATTGTATCGGACCCAATTACTTTCAAATTATTTTTACAACCTTTAATTTTAGCATTTAATTTGCCAATATAGTGGCCACAATGACACATACTCTGTGAAAAGTTCAACTGGCTACCTATTACGATTAAAAAGACACAGTCCTGTCACAGACAGACAGACGACGTAGGCAGAGTTACTACCCTGCGTGTTGTTGTGTTATCCTATTGGATACCGTTGGGTACCTTTTGGGTCCGGAACCCTGAAAATCATTAAGTTCAAATAAAATGTAGGTATAGGCAGAAATGTAGAGTATCGGGGTTAACTTTATGAATATTTACAATTCATTCTTATTCATAAGTCCTAAGGGTCACGGCAACATACCTTAAGTACTTAATGCATCTAAGTCTATTTCTTCCTTAAAGTAAACACGACATGTCAAAGAAAATAATCGTATATCACTTAAGGTACGAATACCCATGTTCTATTTTTGTCTCACAGTCGCCTTCGGAGGGCAAGTAGAACAAAGTCTATTAGGAGTTATTTATTTTGATGGGGGAAGTAATTGAATGAGACGTCAAATTAACGACTGGTCATCACTCTTACACTTTATATTTCGTTGTCTTTGGAACAATGCGCTATATTTTATAGGCAATATTATTTTGAATCGTTATTTTTGAAAAGCATGCAAGATTCTCGCAACCAGTACTACTTTCAGTATGTTATATAGGCTACGTGCGAGTTTATATTCAAACACCGGCTGGTATATCAATTACATTTCCCATTTCGTTACTGCATCTTGTACTCATTCGTTGTAGAGGTAACTCTAGATAATATTTCACAAAACAGTTAATACTATTATCGAGCAACATTGTGAAACAATTTCGATCGTACATATTTTGAGATGTTAAGTCATCAACGGAAGAAAACCGTAACAATCAACGTTAAAATAGTTACATTAAGCGTGCTATGATTCATATAGACACAAATTATATTGCGTGATAGATATGAGGATAAAGCGCGTATTTCCCAGCGAGCAGTTCGGAAGTTTCACCCACTAGTTAACGCCATGCCATAAGTTATAACATGATGCTATTTCACAGGCAAGTCCGCGGGTGGTCCCATTCGTATTCGCAACTGCTATGCGTAATTTATAGCTCGTTATAGCGCGTGCTCAACGGCCCCATGCTTGTTAAATACATTGCCCCATCCTTATTAAATACAACGATCTTATAACGCTTAGAATTATTCATGAGCAGTGAATAACACCTAAAAAATTAAAATAATAGAGGTTCTCTAGATTAGGTGTCTTTCAGAATTAGGTAGTATAAATTCAGCTGACCAGGAACCACTAAATCTTTCGTTTTTCTAATGTTTACGGCAATTCGTACAATTCGTTTCGATTCGTACAAAGAAGTTGTACGAATCGAAACGAAAATCAGAATTTGATTATCACTTGCTTTAACGGTGAAGGAAAATATCGTGAAGAACCATGCACACCTGAGAGTGCTCCATACAGTTCTCGATGGTATGTGTAGTCCGCCAACCCGCACTAGGCCAGCGTGGTGGACTAAGGCCTTAACCTTCTCGTACTGAGAAGAGGCCCGTGCCCAGCAGTGGGACAGTAATGGGCTGATTATGATGACAACGACTTTTTTTTACAAGAACACAGGCTGTTTTTTTTAAATTATATGTACTTTGAACACGTTGATAGAGAACTTTTTGTGACACATTGATACAAAAAAGCAAAACTAGAAAAAAAAAGTCACGGCAGCGCGGCGCGGCGCGCGTCTCGTAACTATATCAGAAATCACATGACACTATCTTAATTACAGTAAATATAACTTACAAGAAAATTAAAAAATCAATCTTTGAGTGAAAAACACTAGTCAATGTACTATTACATGTCATTATCATAATAAAATCAATATTTTCTCTATAGCAAGTTCGTTTTAGAAAATAATAGAAATACTAATTTCCTATTTTAGTTCAACGAACCATGACCTAGGTAATATTATATTATTAAGCTTATACAGTACACACGATCGTTTAAAATTCATTAATAACCATTTGACGGACGATTGTACTCATCAATATGGACATCGTTTATTACGAGGGTAACACTCAGAGCTAAAAAAAAACATCCGTTCCATAAAAATGGTTCGTGTATTTGACCAAAATGTATGGAGCAGTTGTTTTTATTTGATAATTCAGAGTTGGTTTAATAATAATAAAAGTTGTTCTAATTGATTAGTACAATCATCCCTCTAAGGGTAAAAATAACCCTGTATACGCTCGTCATGTTTCGATCCAGTAGAAAACTACGAAACATTAGTCCTGAAGGTCAATTCATGTAATTTAAAACGTTCAAAATATAGATCCAAACTAATTTTAATGCGTTTGCCATTTATTTGTGACACCTAGGCCATTAATGTCACCAATAAACGGCAATCAGAAACATCTACTGTCAAGAGATTGAGATTTAAAGCATTGAAAAACGTTCAAAATATAGTTCCAAACAAATCTCAATGCTTTAAATCTCAATCTCCTGACAGTAGATGTTCCTGTTTGTTTTTATTTGTGGCACTTAGGTCATTAATGTCACCAATAAACGGCAATCAGAAACATCTACTGTCAAGAGATTGTGATTTAAAGCATTGAGATTATTTTGGAACTATATTTTGAACGTTTTTAATTACGATACTTGGCCTTCTGATGTCATAAACACCACATTTGAAGAAGATGGATTAGGTTGTGGTTTATTTATTTATCCAACGACTTTGCTGTCAAGGTGGCCACTGGCGACACGCCAGTGATCATAATTTCACGTTTTGTGCAAATAAGTTATGTATGGTTATCGCTGACATGACAGAATAACAGAATGCATTAGTAAGGGGAAGTCAACGTCCGCTATTGCCTTATTTTCTCCCACGAATTATAATTAAGAGGACGCTCCCAAATCGTAATTCCCACCCTCGCACTCCCCTTACACACCGCAACTGCGGGCCGCTCTGTCAATTTTATGCGAGTTGCAATAGAACTCATTTTCGAGAAAATCATTCTCGCGTGTTTTACCACGGAAGTAAATGTCGTAAATCTCAAAACAGTTTTCTTTTTATTACAAGAATACTAAACAATCTATACAAATTTCCGCTAGCTAGTATTTAATAAACTTTATTATCTTCCTATTTGCATATACTTTATACAGCTAAGTTAAATAATAAAGGAGAAATATTCGAAAAATCTCTAAAAACGCATGATTTTCAAAAAATAAAAGTATCGAACAAAAATTTTACTAATTATGTAACTGTCTAGCCAAACGATGGATAAAAATTCAAAAAAAACATGAATCTAAATTTGACATTCATCAAGCATGTGTTCGACTCAGCATATGTTTTCAAAAAGTCACCTCATTTTGGGAGCCTAGCCTTAATCTATTGCACACCCGGGATCAAACTTGCTACAAAGTTTATACTTACAAGCTACCGTCAGACTACTGTCGGACATTTATCGCAGTTTTTTTGTAGGTAGAAATGCATACAACGACCTATAAAAAATACCGTAAAAGATCAACTTACAGCAAAAGCGTAAACACGCTTAGCTGTGTTAATGCGTTTCAGTGAAACTACTCCCATGTGTAAATGTTACACTTAACAAATTCTAAACAAACGGTGGAATTGTTTAACTCGTGATTACAAACAGTTTGCTTTGATAGATTAGGCCATGTGTTAAATTGTATCGCTATTAATTGAAAACAATACCAACAGCGGGCTTAGAATTTGCAAATCCAAAAACCCAACAACATTCATATAAAATTCTAAAACAGGATTCCACGCTCGCAGCCACGCCTGCTAAGAATTAGTGTGTATGAAAGGTATTTACTCACATCGAAATTAAAACATTAAATACATTATTTAAAAATAAAAAACCTTAAATAAAACTACACCTAAAGCTAAAAACTAAAAAGGAGTATTAAAATATCCCTCCGCGTCGCTTTCAACTGGTAACGTGCCCAGAAGACTGGCAGCATTGCCGCGTTGTATGGCAATGCTTAATCTTTGACCAAAGTAAAGGCCAGCCTTCTGGTCACGTGAATTAGTTGTAATTATTTTTTATTACGTATAAAAAAGGTTTGGCTTACATCAGATCGTGGCGAAGCCCGGGAAGCGATGGATGCTAGGAGGGCACTGGCAGCGGCACGCACTGCATTGGCTTCGCCCCGTTGTGAAAATATACTCGCAGCAAATTGGGAAAGCGACGCCACTTGTACAGCTATTGAAATAAAAAAGATGATTACGAATTTGCCGAAATAGTTAATGTCGACTTCACATTATCCAGACATGCAAAGGACCGATAAAACACAAGAACGACAATCAGCCCAAGGGAGAACCTCAGGTTTAGAAAAAAAATGCTGAGAAAGTATTACAATTTTTTTAAGTCTTTGTTCACTCACGATAGTATTAAATTCGAGTAGAGGACATCTCTAGAAACAAGTCACTATAGCAGCCAAGCACTCAACCATAAGTTTCAAAATAAATTTATTAAAAAAATTACTATTGAAGGTGGTGTCTCTTAAAAAGTCGCTGTGTAATTACAATAGCAGTACACTTCTAGGGTAGGTAACATCTACTTAATAAAATTATTAAAACTGACCGACAGACACAACCCAGCCTAAACCGGTTAATGTCAAGGAGGATGAAATTTTGCACAGGAGTTCCTTCGATGACGTAAGTAAGCACTAAGAGAGGATTTTTGAAAATTCATGCCCTAAGGGAGAGAAAAGGGGTGGTAAAGTTTGTATGTACAAACATTTTTTATCGACATACCAGCATGGGAGCGAAGAAGTCCGAACCCGCGGGTCGGATGTCAGCTAGTCTCTAATAATAATTTAGCCAAGCTTTTAACTGAAGTGAATCATAGGTTATGATCTGTGTCCAGATTTGCTTACTTTGATGACTTTATTGTTTCTGTATTTCTAATTCATGGCATTTTAAACTTTCGCGTCCCATATTTATTATCCTATTAATATAACATAAATGCGAAAACATGGATGTTTGTTTGTTTATTTGTTTGCCTTTAAATCACGCTAAAACTGCTAAACGGATTTGGATGAAATTTAGCACACAGATAGATCATAATCCGGATTAACATATTGGCTACTTTTTATCCCGAGAAGATAAACAGTTCCTGAGAAATGCACGATAACCCTTTATGTGATAAACCGAATTATAGCGTGTAAAGATCTAGTCTACGCCTGTTTCTTGGACTTGTCGAAGGCTTTTGACCTTGTGTCTTACGACGTTCTATGGCATGAACTCTTTACGGAGGCGACTGTACCAAAGGATTTAGCGAAACTCTGTTGTGACCCCGCGAGCACAGGCTAGTTCATTATAAGACATATTTTTATAAATATTTTTGACTTAAATTTTCTAATTATTTTTTTCTGGATCTATAGGTAAACGATAGTATTGCTGCTTACAACTCACCTTGCATCAAGTGCGGCATAAGTTGCGCGTAGTGCGCAAGCGCAGTGACCACGTGAAGGGAAGCCGCGCGCAGATCGGCGCGAGCGCCACCTGTGCTCTTCACCACGACGCGAACAACGTCGCTGTTGAAGCTTTCGCTCCACCTCTAGTTAACAAAAAGTGTTTAATTAATGTGTAAATCTGTAACAGTTTACATTTCTCTTGGGGCCTTGGTCAGAAAAGACAACGATATCTACTTAAGCTTAGGGATTATTTAAAGGCAATAGGATTACCTTACTAGTTACGCCAGTAGGAGGGACAGCAAAATGAAGTATCATGCTAAGTAACTACTATGTTCAGAAATCCGTTCGCCAAGAATACTTTTAGCGATCTTTTGGCATGCAAATGCTTAACACTGGACGTTTACGTTTTGATGTTACAACAACGTAGCACAGCTTCTAACCGTAGACCACCAATCTACTCTTAAGGATCAAATCTAGCTGCCAAGTGTAATCGTTTTGGCACCATTCCATAAGGTTTAATCATCATGAAACTTCATGGTCAAACACACCTTACTACTTCAAATATGGTATTAGAATTCCAAACCTGGTGCTCTTTTTATTGCTTAATCAAGAATATGGAATAATTGCAATTATAAATTAATCCGATATAAATATACTTTAGAGGGGTAAAGCTGGCAAGTCTCATTTCATAGTTTATATGCATTTATTTATGAAGATACTTATACAAAGATAAGTAAATTCATTGATTGATTACGTCAGCAATCTTAACTGTATTAAGATAAAACAGAATTTAAGATTAGGTATCACCCAACGTCATATTATACACTTAACACATCATAAAAAATGGTTTTATCCATCGTAAACTTTTATGTTGAAGACTAAACAAACAAATTCAATATGATTTAAGCATTATTTTATTTTAATTCGTAAAAAAATACGTATTAAAAAAAAACTAATTTTAGGCCGTTAACGTTCACTGCTGAACATGAACATTTTATTTCATTTCATTCGGCAAAGATTTTTTTATTCTGATCGCTCGTAATGTGGATGTAACGACTAACGACATTACATACAATAATTAATTAAGTGTGGAATTCTTGGTAGCCGAACGGCTTTTTAGGTGCGAACACAGTATTATTTCAGTATATTATACAAATATAACTAAGAATACTAAACAATAACACAAAACAAAATTAAATTACCAAATAAGTTACTTATTACAATGCGGAGTCGAAAATATTTTTATTTTTTACCAATGCATTGAATGGACTGAGTTCTTGATGACAGACATCGTTAGTAGTTGTCACAGACCAGTAAACCTCTAGACACCGCCGCCAACAAGCCGGATACCCCCGATCACAAAGCATATGCAGTAGCACTGCATATCATACACCCCGCCACCAATCGGGACATCACTCCGTCAGCGAGCGACACCAATCATACCACCGAACTTTTGAACCGACCAATCATAACGCGCCATCCGCCCTCAACCACCAACATTTTACTACTGTGATCTCAGGCAAAACTTTGTTTATGCGGCGTCTTATGATTTTTCCACAATGAAAAGGCGACCATCCTGTCGACATAAGCCCTTGGTCAGCTTTTACGATACCCACGGATGCAAAAAGGATCATCATCATCATCAACTCAGCCTATCGCAGTCCACTGCTGGACATAGGCCTCTCCCAAGTTGCGTCACAACACTCGGTCTTCTGCCTTCCGCATCCAATCCCCCACAGCCACGTCCTTCAGGTCGTCAGTCCAACTGGCGGGGGGGCGCGCTACGCTGGCGTTTGTAGATTCGCGGTCCCTACACAAGGACTCCAGCGGCCATCGGTCCTTCGACAGACATGGCAAGTCAGCTTACTGATCCTACAAGCTATGTCGGTCACTTTCTCATCCTCGGAGAAAGAATGGCCTTTTGTTTTTCGAGAACCACATAAACGGAAGTAGTCATCGTCACATCAAAAATTCTTCTTTATTATCATCTGACTAGGCATAATTTTATCTACAGCATATTTCTTGGCAAAAGTGACTTCATCGATGTTGAGCTACAATTATTTCATAGTAATAATACCAGACGTACTTTATAAGAACATACTATAACAGTCATATAATGTTTCTATGTTCTAAGGATTTCATTACGAGTATATCAGATTACCCATTTTGTCTATTTAATTCAACATGATACAAGTACTTATCTACTCGGTGATACAACCAAGCATTTTAATTAAAATGGTTAGAATGACTAGTTACAATCAAAAAAAAGTTGGAGAGGTTATTAGGGTTCCGTACCCACGGTGCTAACGGGACCATATTACTCTCGCTACGCTGTCCGTCCGTCCGTCCGTCTGTCTGTCATATGGCAGTATCTTTGTAACGGTAATAGATAACCAGTTGAAATTTACCTGCACAAGAGATTATCTATTCGCCGTCACTGAAAACGCCATTAAGTGGCTACTTTTTATTCCAACAATATTTGAACCATTGACACGACAAGAAGAAGTTTAAATTTTATTTTATTTAAAAAATAAAAAAGGCTAAAACCAAAGGGTGCGAGGTTTCCCATACAAGAAACCTCAAAAACATGCATTTTTTTCAACGTTTTTGTTACTGCTCTATCTTCAAAACGGTAATACATACCAGTCCGACTCGCACTTGGCCGGTTTTATTTTTTTATAATGTACCAAATTCCGAGCAAGTGGGAGAAAGGCTTCTTTATTCCTAGTTAAGCAAAAGCTTCTACGTTTGTGTGTTTCAAGTTTTCAACAACATTGTTACGGTTTAGCGATAGATACCGCAATTCAACAACTGCTTGAAGGTAACAATCGTGGTATTCCCCTATTATGAAATTGTTGAGATTGGATATCTAAACTCTGATTAGATTTTAAGTGGCATCTAAAACACTCGAGAAACATGTAATAATGATGAGTCTCTTGGATTGTTATATCTAAAGCCATGTTTCGACCCACTTTCGACATTTACATACAGTAGTAGTAGAGCTCCTTGTGAAGGAGCTCGTCCGGGGCAGTACTACCACCGTACTTACTTCTGCAGCGAAACAGTGATGCTTGCATTGCTGTGTTTCGGTGTGAAGGGTACGAGTGCCAGCGAAATTACAATCACATAAGACTTTCCATCTTTATGTCTCAGTTTGGCGAACCGACTTGCGTTACTATTTAGGCAACTGCCTATTTGGTATTGCAGTTGTTATGGGCAAAGGTAACCGCTTAACATCAGGTGGGCCTTTAGCTTGTTCCGCCATCCTATACTATAAAAAAAACAATTTAGAGATAATTACCTGAACAGGAATAGCTTCCTCGTGTATCTGTCTCAACAGTGCCAGCAGAGATAGCACTGCATCAAGTCTGCACGCTTGTCCTTTACACCCGCCACCGGAAGCACACCCACTCAATGTCCTCGTTACCAGTTTGAGACAGTGGATCAAAGTGTCTTCCGATATCTTGCAGTAACGGGAGTTAACAGCATATCGAATACAACGCATCAGTTCATTCAGGTATCCTAAAAATATCATTCAATTACTTTGTAGCCTAAAATAAGGAATAATGCGCGCTATGTGTGTTTCACGTCGGCATTGGGGCGTTACATACAAGCCACAAAGCCGCAAAGTTTAAAGACGAAGGTCTTCAACCAGTGCGTCCTGCCTGTCATGAGTTAAGGTGCCGAGACGTGGACACTGACAGTTGGGCTAGTACACAAATTCGAAGTCGCTCACCGAGCTATGGAGCGAGCTATGCTTGGAGTTTTTTTGAATGATAAAATCCGTAACGAGATTATCCGGAGAAGAACCGGTGTGACCGACATAGCTTGTAGGATCAGTAAGCTGAAGTGGTAGTGAGGTGGCCATGCCTGTCGAAGGACCAACGGTCACTGGAGTAGACGAGTCCTTGAGTGGAGACCGTGAATCGCCAAACGCAGCGCAGCGTAGCGTTTTTTAACACAAAAAGTTTCATCAAATTTGGTCCAGTAGTTTAAGCTAGATGCTCGAATAAACAAACAAACAAAAATACATTTACAGTTCTTTAATATGTAGTTAAGATTATGATTATCAAATGTGTAGTTATATTTCACCAGAAACATGCTAAAGTAGTCCGAAAGTCCAAGACTAACATATAAAGCATATCCTGAAATGAATCAGCAAATTAATCAGAACCATTTAATCTTATCTAGCAGTTCAATGTCTGATTGATGACACATATAAGTAGATGATGCAAGTTAACTTACCCAGCATGTGAAAATTTTTCAGATCAATTTTATCCAAGCAAACGAGCAGAATTTTCAGTAAGCTCTCCAACTTATATCTATCATAATCGTCGCAGTTTTCCAGCATCACAACGCATCTCAATAGAACTTTTACGATGTGTATGTGTAATTGTGTCACCTCTATACTCTCGTTGGCAGTTTGTTGAGGGTACAACTCATCTCTACTTAATAGAGAAAGTATGTTTGCTTCGTTCCCGATGAAGAATGACTTTATCCAGGACATTGTACCGTCTACGAAAAAAAGTAGAAAATATTTTTAGTTTGTCTTTGTCACCAAGGGTATTTATAATTAAAACCTTATCACACGTATTATACTATCTAGATAGTATGAGCACAGTCTAGTCACTCCAAACAGTAGTACACCGCGAGAGTTAAGTGTCCCAAGCTGCCTTCAAAACTGTTAAACAATGTTCCGAGTAGCCTTTAAAAACAGTCAATTTTCGTTGAACCACTGTATGGAACAAATAATTACACTGTGGTATTAGTATGTAAGACAGAAAAAACTTACCACAATTAGGTACATTTTCCATGTACGCGATTACAAAGTGCAATAGGGAACAAAGCAGTGCGGTGTCGCGGGCCGAAGCCGGGGGTGCACCTAGGAACCTTCGTGTATGTTGCCATGGTAACCAACTTAAATCCTTCCTACTAATGCACGAAGCAGGTACTAAGTACACATAGCTATAAAAATAAAACGGCGGACGTTAATCTACAGTGTGAACTAAAAAATGCTAAACAACCGGACGGTAGGAAAGAAATCTTTAACAATGACTGTGTTTATGAGCCATTGTACCGTTTCAAAGCACGAAACAGAACTAGAAAAAGAAAAATATATACCATTTATCTTTATCAAAAATTTAAAAATATAAACTAACATACCTTTCTAATAAATAAAGTGCTTCGGTAACTTGTCTGTGCGAGGTAGCATTTTGGAGATCAAGCAGAGCTTTCGTACAGCTAAAGATGGGGCAAGCGGCTTTTAAAGCGGCTAAGTCGCAGGTTGAAGGCCGTAAGCTCAGTGGAGCGGTGGGTGGAGGCTCCGTCAAGAGTCGGGAGCGCCCAGAGTGAGCGCACCACCAGCGGACGCGGACAGCAGCACGCCATTCTTCATCGGCTAACAGCCACTCTGTATAATAGCGAAAATGCATCATGGTTTGGGCGTCATAATTACTAGATCCGATTGCCGTCGAACGACGTCAATCGAAAACATCGATAGTACGATTGCAAACATCGATCTTACGATCGTTCGTATCGATCGTTATAATTCTGTGTGGAACATGTTTACTGGTTTTATACAAATATTTATGTGATGAAAAAAATTAAAATTTTTGTAGAGGTTTCTAAGTTTACACAGCATCAAATTACAGTTCAGAAGCGAACGGACTGTTCAATATTATCTAAAAACCGGCCAAGTGCGAGTCCTCGCACACCGAGTGTTCCGTACCTCCATGGATGTACAAAAACTATTGTTTCGGATTTCCTTAGTTTGAGCCATAACTGTGGCTAAAAAACCGGACCGCATAAGTAAGTTTGTTTGTGAAGGATTTTTGATGATTTCTAAAAAAAATTGCCTGTAGAAACAACTTCTACGTGGCATTAAAAATTAAAAATAAAACCTGTTTCGGAATGTGCATATGAATCCATTTTATATGATACCCCACTTGAACTAGTGGCCACTTTGAAAAGCCCCATTTCGGCACCTTTTGCAAAAATATTCATTTATTTATTATGAGCCTGTGCTGTCCCACTCCTGGGCAAAAGCCTCCCTCTATTTGCAATGCATACATTCCTTAAAAACTGGAAGGAAGAGGCACAGGATCGGGAAAAGTGCAAGAAATTAAAGAAAATATGTACAATTACTTATTTTTTTCTATTGCATTAAGGTCGGGTAAGCAATATTTTAAACTATTTCAAATCGACAACAATAGTAGTTGCTGCTGTGACAGACAGACGGACAGGCAGACGGACGGACGGAGTCGCACCATAAGGGTTCCTTTTTTACATTTTTGGTATGGAACCCTAAAAACTAAGAAAATTAAACTACATCTCAATGACGCAAGGGGTGTTTCAGAATGAACACAGTACACAGCAACTGTCATTCTGACAATAATTCTATCCCATTGCGATAGTTTAATTTTCTTAATTGTTCAGACCATTTTGAACAGTCTGTTTGTCCCGATACTTTTGACGGTGACTGTACCTAACGTAGCTAAAATTACAGAGCGAATGTATCTATACGGTGCAATAGCCATTGCGCTATAATGAGGTCCCCAAATTACGTATTTTCTAGAATGATGATGATACTAGTTTGACTTTGTTGATGCCTTAATATTTTTATTTAGACATTACTCGTCAAGAAACATATTTTTTACGCACTTTCATCGTGACGCAATAAATATAATGCGTGCTTTATCTAAAGACCGGTACGCTCAAAGCGTCATCATTTAAATAAACAAACATGTAAACGATTTATAGCACACTAGCTGTGCCCGCGACTCCGTCCACGTGGATGTCGGAAAATAACATCGTGTCATAATTATGAACACAATATCTTCAAATATATACATATAAGCGCCTACACAGACGATTACACTATTTACCGACCATACTATATTTTGTTTTTACAACCAACCGGCTAAGGTGATGGAATTTCATAGAATTAGCCCTAAACTCCCTCATTCTGAGAAGACGCTCGTGCCCAGCAGTGGGAAGTAATTGGGCTGATTATTTTATTCTATAACACTAACCACATCTCTTCTTATGCTGAGAAGAGGTCCGTGCCCAGCAGTGGGGCAGTAGGTAATGAGCTGATTATGTTATGATAATCTATTACACTAACAATATCCAGTTCCTTAACTCTTCTCATTCCAAGAAGAGGGCCATGCCCAGCAGCGGGACAGTGATGGGCTATGTTATGTTATTCTATATTTTCTATAATACTAATAGAATCCAGTTGTATTTTTAGGAACCTGCAACCTTCATCCAACCAACAAGCATGACCTCTACTTTGTATGCAACTTAATACAATAGAGGGGTCAAGCTGTATCGCTGGATCTACTCAACCGATTCAGATAAAACATACCCTATATTTTAAGTTAGACTAATACCAATACAAATGCTAAGTTTCATTGCGATCCGTTTAGCCGTTTTCACGTGATGAGGTAACAAACAGACAGACAGACATAAATTTTTTAAACGATTGATTCGTGTTCTATAGCTTATTTCTAGTCCCCCTAGCCGAATTTCGCGAAAAAAAACTCAATGTACAGACTTTTCGACCTTTACAGTTTTATTATAGTCATCATCCTCCGAGCCTTTTCCCAATTATATTGGGGTCGGCTTCCAGTCTAGCCAGATGGGACTGAACATTAGTATTTTACACGGAGCGACTGCCATCAGACCCCCGCAACCCAGTAACTGGGTAATACTGGCATTCGGAGGTTAGACCAGTTGTCAGACTTTCAGGCTTCTGACTACCCGTAACGACTGCCATAGATATTCGTATGACAACCGGGACCGACAGCTTAACGTGCTCTCCGAGGCACGGAGGGGTCTCGATGTGTAACGAAACGGTCACCCATCTACAGACTGACCGCGGCAAGTGCAGCTTAACCTTGCAGATCGTACAATCCGCGCAGTCGTTCGTACGAGCCCCTTTTATTATAGTATAGAAGATAATAATAATTTAAATTCAACACAATAATTTGTCAAAGGATCTTACGTAATATTTACGTCAATATGACAAAACGTCACAATATCCTAATTAGAAATTCAAGCGGTTGGTAAGAAACTGTGTAAGGTAACTGGAATTCTCCTCTCAAGTCCTTGAGAATTGTTAACTGCAGACACGTGAATTGTATAATAATTATTTCTAACAACGTTGTCGTTGATAATGGATGCTTTGACATCAGAAATCCAGGAAGAGGCACCCTGGTGCATGCTGTTTGCTGACGACATTGTCCTTGTTGGTGAAGATGGACTTGAGGTCCAGAGTAGATTGGCAAAATGGCAACAAAATCTGGAGAACGTTGGCTTGAAAATCAGCAGAACTAAAACGGAATACATGTTCTGCGATTTCGGCGGTCTTTCCGGTTTTGTTGCTATTGCGCTAGATGGCGTGCCCTTGCCAGTCTGCTCCGACTTTCGGTACCTCGGTTCACTTGTGCAAAGCGATGGCGAAATTGACCAGCAATCAGTCAAGCACCGAATTAACACAGGATGGTTGAAATGGCGGCAGGTCACGGGAACTACATGTGACTCCCGAATTCCTCTTAAACTGAAGGGGAAAATCTATAAGACCATGATAAGACCTGCTGTCCTGTATGGATCGGAATGTTGGGCTACGAAAGGAATTAATGAAAGGCAAGTGCATGCAGCTGAGATGAGAATGTTAAGAGGAATGTGTGGTGTAACGAGAATGGATAGGATAAGGAATGAATATGTAAGAGGGAGTCTGAAAGTAGCGCCAGTGACAGAGAAGTTAAGTAGCAACAGACTATCATGGTATGGACATGTGATGAGGAGGAATGGGGAGCATGTTACGAGGAAAGTTTTAAGTATGAATGTTGATGGCTATAAGAAAAGAGGGAGACCGAAGAAAATATGGATGGATTGTGTGAAAGATGATATGAATAGAAAGAAAGTAAACACAGAGATGACGGCTGATAGAGATGTATGGAAGAAAAAAACATGCTGCGCCGACCCCAAATAAATTGGGATAAGGGCAGGAGGATGATGATGATGATGATGTTGTCGAATTTGTGTTCAAATAATTTTTTACACTAAAGTTCACTAAACTTATTAAAATATTTTACCAAAGTATTGGGCATCCGGGATACATGCATAAATTAAGCAGGCAAAATCGATTCATGAGACAAAGTTTTGTTTATCAAACTTGATGGTTTGATTTCGAATAATTTAAGAGCTTCCACATTTCTTTTAACAGTTTTCAACTTAGCCAATCTCAGTCCATTTCCGTACAAAGGCCGTCCCAGATAGGCTGCATTTTTATGCTTATGGAAAATTTACTGATTGGAAAAACGCATTAATTTAAAACATGTTATTTTACCTGAAACTGTGTTTGTGAAAACCATAAAAGCATCATAAACTTAATACTCAGCAGCAATTATTTTTTAATAAAATATGTATTGTGCGCAACAATACCAACCTACATACGAATGCTCAGCATTAGGGCTGGCATTCCAGTAGCTATTAACTGCGAACGGTAGGGACGTTTTCTGCGTCACACTCAACGGTAGCGCCGGAATGCGATGATGCGACGCATCTAACTCCTGTAGAGCGAAGCCTGCCCAAGCCACCAGTGCTAGGACTTGCACCGACATCAACACTGCCGCATCGTTGGCGGGGAATACTAGGATCACTGAAATGTTAACTAATGTTAATACTCCGCCAACAAAACTCTGTAGCCTATGTGAATGTGCTTCCCTTTCTTTATTGCCTTTCTTTAGCTTCATCGAAGTGCGCAGATACATTGGTGAAGTAGGATTTACGGTAGCCTTACGTGGGTTTTAGAGGTTAGACGGTTACTTCGACACGTATCTGCACCTCAGTATGCAGTATGGTAATAGGCTGGCATTCTATAACATGGGACCTTATAACTGGCGAAATATGGGCGTACTATGTTATGTATGTCTGTATGTATCAGACCCTCCATCAGCCTAGCTTTTTCCAAATAACTTGGGATTTAACGGCTTAACCTGCTTTCAGTTGCAGAGAACTTCTCGATACATAAGGAAATCCATCCTTGAAGAGCAGTTACCATACAGAACAAAGGATCCGTGCAGTAGCTATTCAGCAACAATCCTAAATAGTACACGAACGGCAAAGTGGCATATGCATGAGATTTTATTTTTCGGTATATTTGTATACACGTTTAGCACTTCTACCAATCTGTGGTCTTATCACAAATCTGAGTTTCCCCATCTTTGGATTTGTGCTAATGATATGTGTACACAAATCGCAAAAAGATTTTATACTATTACCCTGTTAAAGGTAAGAAACGTGTAATTAATTTAGAAAAAAAATAGTATAACATTAAATGAAAAATAAACACAAAAAAAAATTTGATGAAAAAGATTTTTTAATACCACGTCTTTAAAACGAAAGCGAAAGCATCCAGTTCTGAGCTGTGTGCGTGTGAGTCTAAGCAGTTTCAAGTGTATAGGTCATCGACAAGCGAGTTAATAAAAAGGTGGTACAAAAAACAAATCAGTGCAAAGAAAATTGAGCAATTTTTACAAAAATATCTCGCAAAGTCGTCATTATAAAATTACCTCTAATCAAAAGTGAAGGCAATTCGCCAATTTTCGCTAAAGTATGTCGACTGGCAAAACATACGCTGTTTAGTACCGACACACAGCTGATTGCACACTCCGGAAACGCGAGATAATCGTCTACCATCAGCGACATTCTGAAAACGAAGATTAAGATAAACTAAACTAATACTACCATTCAGATAATATACATCAACGTTTTGGTTATCTGCAACGAGTTCACACATAACAGATCGTACGATTGATATCAAATATTGGCTGTATATATAAATAGTTGAATTGCAAAGGGTCTCTATTAGATAGCAATAGTTTTAATAAAACAAGTTTAAGCGTATTACATCGCGTATATTATTAAAATTGGTTTTCCTGACGTTTCGAATGCTTTGCAGCATTCGTGGTCGCAAGAAGACTAAGATGATAGGCATCTTTACAGATATAAAAAAAAACTGTCCTACCATTTTTATTCATTAAAATCGTTTCGATGCACGCAGTATTCACTCACAGTTTCATTATGTTTTGAGCGATTAATTTTATAATATACGCGATGTAATCCGGTTAAACTTTATTTTATTATAATGTGTAGTGATCGCGAAAACCTAAGACATTATTAGCAATTTAATAGTTTAGCAATTTTTTACACGTATTATGTCAATAGCGATATCGTTTCATATCTGCACGTAGAAGATATCTGCTGTACGTGGGTCCAAATAGGTACCTATTGTTTGCAATGGAAATACGCTAATATGCACACTTGGCAAAAGCAGTAGGTTTTGTACTATTAACGCCCTGTGTTAGGATGAAGTCCATCTTTCTGCAATAAAAGGTACGTTTTTCGTCACCGACGAAAATAGAGGGCGTGTATTCTTGTCCCAAAAATTACGTGGCCAACAACGTCTCGTCACAAATTCAATTAATTAATCACCAATAAACATTTTAACTGACTTAGAAAAACCAAGGATGAGGTTTTCAATTCGACACCTATGTTTATTTCAATTCAAAACATTTATTTACCTGAGTGTAGCAACAATAATCTTCACTCCGTCGTGCTGCAAGAACGCATCATGCAAATTCAGTTGCCGAACCATAACAGCTAGTTGCTGTAACGTGCTACGTCGCAAAGACGGCTCTAGGGTTGGTTGCATCGTTTGCCGCGATACATATACACCTCGATCGTCGAGAACTATGTCGTGTTTTAATACTTCCAGAATTTGAGTTAAGCCGGCAGTCTAAAAAACAGTTATTTATAATATAACGAACTCGCCGATACCACACCGATACCAACACAGGATTGGATTTGTTTGCCGATGAATGGAAGACAATAATCTTGGAATGTTTGCTTTTTCTGTGAGAGGACCTAGTGATAGGATTAATTTTGTGTTTATGACTTGTACGCTGTCATCATCATTCATCATTTCAGCCGAAAGACGTCCACTGCTGGACATAGGCCTCCTCCAAAAAGGGGGGATATGCCATAATCGTCACTCTTGGCAGGCGGGTTGGTGATTGCAGTTGGTTGTTTAAATACTCAGAGAACGCTGCTGCCCATCCTCTGTTGAATCCCTTAGTCGCCTTTTACGACACCCATGAGAAGATATAGAGTTGTGCAATTCTTTACGTCCGGCACCACACGGAACACGGAACTTGTAAGCTGTAGTTAATTTATATTTTATATAATAGATAAATAAGATAGGATCCCATAACACATTTAAAAAGGCAAAAAAGCAATAGGTAATCCAACTATGTTCCCTTCTTCGTCGTTACGCTCTTGACAGAGCGGTCTTGGTCCTCATGTCTTAGTTGCCAGGGGCTGCTGTAGCTCGCCTTACGATGCCTCGCTACTCTTCCAATCCAATTCCTTTGTTAGGAGTAGTCAATTAAGCGAAATCACGAAGCAGGTAGCACGTTGATTACCTTTTGTTCTTTGCTTTGTTACGTTACGTTTTTTTTATCCTAAACTAGCGACCCGCCCCGGCTTCGCACGGGTACAATGCTGATACTAAACATACTACAGAATGTACATATAAACCTTCCTCTTGAATCACTCTATAAAAAAAACCGCATCAAAATCCGTTGCGTTGCGTCCGTAGCGACTTTGTTTTATACTATGTAGTGATAGTGATATATAACATAAGAAAAACTATGCAAGTAAACTGCTTACCTGTGGTACTTTAGAAGGTGAACTAGAATTATCTATATTGAATTCCTGTCGTTTGACTCTGCGTAATGCGCTCAACAAGATATCAGCGCGCAAAGAATCTTTGGGCGGCAAATAACGGTCATCATCTAAAAAAATGTAAAGAGAGTTTAGATTTTTTAAGATAGTTCTAGACAACCAAACCCGAAACTATTAAGAATAGAGAAAAGTCGTCAAAGGAGTCATGACTACGATTTTCAAGAAAACAAAAACTGACATATTATATTATTTATTATTTTAACGCATTAACGCATGCGAAGCAAAATTTAAAAATATAAATAGTGGAAAGAAAAATTCGCTCGCGAGCAGGATTTCAAGTTCACGGTAGCTTAGGGGATAAAGCTCTGATGTACCGCACAGTTCTAATACCTAATAAATATCTAATAATACATTTTTCTTTCCACAATTTATATGTTTAAAAACTAAATTTTTAGATTTTTGAAAAATCTGCTGATTAATATAGAAATTAAAACCCAATGTTAATATAAAAAGCACCCCCTATATTAGTGCACCAATCGATAAGGAATAAATCCTGCAAACAAATGTTATTTGACACAAAAGATTATGCTTCGTATTTATTCGTTATACCGTAAGCATTATTATCAATTTACTAACCTAACATCCCACACAAGCTGTGTGCAGTGTCAAGTTGTACCGCAACGCACCGCACGAACAGAAGCCTTACCAGGCCTGCCATTACTTCTGCGTCTGATACGCCCATACATTCTGCTATGTCGCGCTCTAACGACTTGCAGATCGCTTTGCCTGTAACAATAATACTGGATGAAAAAAAGATAATCTATTCAGTGTAGACTAAAATAAATTAGGCCTAATTCCAGCAATGGACGTCTTTCGGCTGAAATGATGAAATAAATTAGCACTTTTAGAATGTCAACTACAAAAGACAGTTTCCATATTCGCCCACCCCCCGCCACCCCCACCCTTCATCGCTTTCTACTGCTATTGCTGGGAAGAGGAAACGGCGCAACAATCTCCACAGCAGCAGTGTTTGTTGATCTGATAAAATGAAAGCACTCCCAAGTAATATTAGCTATCGAGAAAGATGTCTCTAAATCAGCGGTTCTCAAACTTTTTTGGTCACGGAACCCTTTTGACAAGCAAAATACTTGACGGAACCCTACAATAAAACAATAGTTTTTAAAAGTGTATTCTTTATTATATAAGCATAATAAAAGTACAATGTAACAGTTACTAATTATTACTTACTTTAACCACATGCCAAGTACAATAATAGAAGATATTAAAAATGAAAAAATCTTAACTAATGGGAGGTATGAAACTGTTTTTTATTTTTCATCAATTGGTTGATATCAGGTTTGATAGAAGACATTTGAAGTCTCATATCAGGTTCGGCGTCCAGTCTATTGCGATATTTTGTTTTCGTGGCTGCATAGGTTGAGAATCCTGTTTCGCACAAATATGTTGTTGGGAACGGGAGAAGAATATTCAGAGCCATTCTGCCAAGCATTGGATATTCATCACGGATTCTGCACCAAAAATCGTTGAGAGGCGTCGTTTTGAACAGTGACTCCATACTTGTGTCTGATGACATTTCTAAAAGAGATTCATATATCTCGTTTGACATACTTTCGGGCTTTTGCAAGTTGGGTAAAAAAGGATTATGAATCCATGAATTCAGCTTCATTTTTGTATTATGTTCTTCGGGAAAATACTTTACAAAAGATGCGCGCATCGAAGTGAGATATTGGACCAATTCTTCAAACACATCATCTTGAAACATTTCCGAGTCGTTATCGCTAACAAACTCACTGAGTGACGTAAAGCTTTCTATTTCTCTCTTACCAACGCAAATAATCCAAAAATCTAATTTTCTTTTGAAGGCAGTTATTTTGTTATAGGCCTGGAACACTGTTGTCTGTTTACCTTGCAATGATAAATTCAATTCGTTCAGTTTTTGAAAGATATCCGCCATAAAAGACAATCGGAACAACCAAGTTTTATCATACAAACGGTCTTTCAAATTAAAAGAAACTGTATCTGCTGAAAGAAACATTTGTAACTCGGCTCTAAGTTCAAATAGCCTTGTTAAAGTTTTACCCCGAGACAGCCATCGCACTTCTGTATGGAGCAGCAGTGTTTTATGTTTGCTGCCATAATCTTCACACAATAATGAGAACAATCGGGATTGTAGTGGTCGTGATTTGATAAAATTAATTATTTTTACCGCTTCATCCATAACTAATTTTAGATTTGACGGCATTTGCTTCATCGCAAGTGCTTGTCTATGCAGAATACAATGGCTGGAACTACAATTAGGCGCTTTACTTTTTATTCGTGATACTGCTCCTGCTGTTTTACCTGTCATCGCCTAGGCCCCATCTGTACAAATGTCAATGCAATCGTTCCAACTAAGATTATTTTCTTTAAAAAATATGTTTATTTTATTAAAAATTTCTTCCCCGGTAGTGTTTGTGGGCAGCGGTGAACACATAAGCATGTCTTCTTCAAAAGAACGTTCATATGGATATCTCACGATAACCAGCAAGATAGCCAGACCAGTGACATCAGTTGACTCATCCATTTGCAAGGCGAATCGTGTTTTTTGTAGACGTGCAACTAGTTCTTGTTTGACGTAGCTTGCCAGATCATGGATTCGCCGTGAAACAGTATCGTTTGATAGCGGTACAGTAGAAAGATGCTTTGCAGATTTTTCATCGAGCATACATTTTGTTATGTCTAACACACATGGCTTTATTAAATTCTCAGCGATAGTGTGCGCTTCACCTGCTTGTGCAATGCGATAGCTAACTAAATATGATGCCTCCGTGGCCTTTTCATTGATAGTTTGTGTTACATGCATCATATTTTTTTGACTTTCCAATAACTGTTCTTTTTTACGAACAAAAAATTCTTTATTCTTGTCTTTAGACTCGGGGTGTACAGTTTCTAAATGTCTGCGTAATTTGGCAGGTGCCATGGAACTATTAGGAAGCAGTTTACTACAAACATGCAGAGAGGTGAGCCGTTGGAATCAACAAATCCGAAACTGATATATGATTCATCATACTTCCTTTTTTTCGTCTTTGAAACCGTGGAGCTTGACGTCGTGGCATCATCGTCTGGATCGGTAATTGCTGTATTCTCCGCGCGTACTGCTTTTGAACATTCAGCGTCATTAGATGTCGTTGCAACACGTTTAACACCTTTAAGCCAACGTTCCATTCTTCTTTATTAATAATGTTACACGTCAGGATGGTAGGGTCAAAATAATGCACAATCGTTACTGCGTTTATGAGACAAAGTTTAGTCCAAAGAAGAAATGTACAAAACTGATACAATCAGAATACAGCGGGCAGTAGAACTTACAAGAAGGCAGCAGGCTAGCCAGCTTGTAAGTAGGTAGGTACGAACTTATCGCTCCGAACGCTAATCGTCAACTGACTGACGAGGCGCGACTTTTTTTATATAATAGCGCTTTTATACTTAGTCCTAGACTCGAACTCGAACATTCTCAAAAATACTCGAGTCGGCGCCTTTGATAAACAAAAAGCGGAAATAAAAATATAAATACAAAAAAATGCGTTGTAAACAATCTCGACTTTATGCTTTTGAAGATAGAGCCGAAAGTCGCTTGTTCACAACTATAGCGTCTAATTCAGAGGCGGCTTTTATCAAAGGGACTGCGCGCTCACAAGTATACGCGCGGCGGGCGGATTCAAAACGTTCGACCAGTGACCAGAGAGAGGTGTTTTGTTTTTTTTTTCTAAATTCTTGCGGAACCCCTACAGGGGTATCGCGGAACCCTAGGGTTCCGCGGAACACACTTAGAGTACCGCTGCTCTAAATATATTATTTATCGAAGGGGAATAGGCTTAAAGCAGTCGGTAATAATGTTCTGTCGGACTGGTTAGAGAATGCAGAGCGTATCCCACTCAAATCCTCCAGCCAAAGGTAGTTACAGGAACACCGTGGTGGTTTTAGACTGTAGGAGTCCGATACTGGCTCCGGCTTTCCCGTGCGGAGTGCGTCCATGAGGATTTCCGTCCAAAAAAGGTCAGTAGGTAATGATTTTATGTATTATATAAGCTGAGCAACAGGGATGTGTTTGGAAACAACCTAAAAAAATTATTTTATTTTATTTTTTAAATGCAAAAAAAATATATAGGAAGAGTTTGTCACCTAATTGTGTTTCATGAGCCGCATAAACATGTAACAGCGGTAGAATAGGCAGTAAACTGGCAAGCAGTCGCCACCAACAACTTTCACTGAGTACTAGACGCCCACGTAGTAGGTATAACATTATTTCTGAAGAGCTTTCTTCTACCTGTAATATAGTAAAGCATTTCAGCCACACGAAGAAACGAGTTGCCGTGTCGCTGTCCACATGTTGCCGACAAAAATTGTGATGCAGGATTATATGATAGCTGTCGAACTGTCTCCAGGGCAGAGTCCCCAGTGTGCCGTACCTTAAAGGCGCTCGACGCCCTCCTGATTGCTAACTCTGAATGTGATGTGTTTGCGAATGGATGGAATCAAACTTTGCGATTATGTCTGAAGTTCTGTGAGAGAATGTATGTGAGGGTGTCCACTGTTCCATGTTAATTGAATATGTAAAGTACTTTACAGCTTTTTTTTCTGCAGTTCGAAACAGCACAATAAGGCATTTTTGCGGGTTTTTGTTACAGTATTTACAGAAACAAGTTATAAGGGGTACTGAGAAAGGCCTTGAAATGCCCTGCACTATGGTGCAGAGTGTTGGCACGCGCGCCCTGCCCACTTTTCCATTCTATCTATCTATTTCTGTGATCCTTACCATAATTTTTTACCAACTGGTGAGCAAAAATGTTTATCATGAATGTGGCTTTACAATTAGGCCTGGCAAGTTGCACCTGATTCGTTGGACGAGTTTGAGAAACTTTGGTTCCCTTATAATTTGGTCAAAATCAATGAACAAAATAGTACAGCTTTACAAAAGAATAGACAACAATAAAACTTAGAAATTTACCTCTTTAAACTTCGAAGAGAGTCCATGGCAACATATTTCTGTCAGTATACCGACATCAAATAACAAGGTAAGAGACTTCTCGTTCTCCAGCTGATACACTTCGTCACCTACCAAAACTGACTTCACCATATCTGCCAATAACTTATAAAACGTTACGTGGACCCATTCCGCATGGTGACCCATCAAGTTCAAGGCAATGCTCCGGGCAATAGACCAGTCGTTATCATTAAAATCCAAGTCTTTGGCCTTTTTGAGCAGAATATCTGCTATGTCCACCAAAAAGTTATCACTTTGAAACAGTTCTAGAACAGATAATGAGTTCTTTATACACGTGAGAACTTTCTTAGATTTATGGGTTTTCTTATTGTTCATAAATTGCACGGCATCATCCATGTTCCCGAATAGTTTCTTGAGTTCTCTGTATTTGCTTTTATATTCTTGGTTCACAGTTATTCTAGTATTCTGAAAACCAAAAGCTCTGTAAAAGTTTTGTCGATATGTCATTTAAGTTGATTTTAGGATGACAAAAACGATAGAAAGTCATTTTCGGTTTTGATTCTTGGGCTTGCGTTTGACCACCACGCCACCTGATGTTAAGCGACGGTGCGGTCGACGATTGTATACGCTTTTCCAGCATAAACCTATTCACTCGAGCCTTGAAACCACTAGATTATACATAATTATCGGGAGCTTGGTAGACACAACTTCGAGAAAGAAGCCGACAGAAGGATCTGTTTGGGCTGGGCAGCATTTGGCAAACTTCGCCGAGCTCGTCGTCGTCGTGAGTTTGAAGACAAAGGTCTTCAACCAGTGCGTCCTGCCTGTCATGACTTAAGGTGCCGAGACATGGACACTGACAGTTGAGCTAGTTCACACATTCAAAGTCGCTCAGCGAGCTATGGAGCGAGCTATGCTTGGAGTTTCTTTGAAGGATAAAATCGGTAACGAGATTATCCGGAGAAGAACCGGAGTGACCGACATAGCTTGTAGGATTAGTAAGCTGAAGTGGCAGTGGGCTGGCCATGTCTGTCGTAGGACCGATGGCCGTTGGAGCAGACGAGCCCTTGAGTGGAGACCGCGAATCGGCAAACGCAGTGTAGGGCACCCCCCAGCCAGGTGGACCGACGACCTGATGAAAGTAGCTGGGGGGGACTGGATGCGGAAGGCAGAGGACCGAGTTGTGTTGTGTTGTGGCGCAATTTGGGAGAGGCCTATGTCCAGCAGTGGACTGCGATAGGCTGAGTTGATTGATCGGGAAACACCGACGCAGAGCAATGGGCAAGGAATTTCCTCTTAGCGGTACACATTATAAAGATATTAGCAAATCGCTTCGTGCGTAAGCGTTGAATGAACTAGTCTACCATATAAGGACGGGCATCATGAAAATATTTTTATTGTAATGGAAACTGAACCATGTGCGATGGAATTAAGGCTAATCAAACCCACCTGCAAAACCAATTCTATTTTCTTACTCAATGCTGGGTAAAACAGCTCAATGGCAGGATCTAACTGAGCTATTTGTAGAGCCGTGACGAGTGAGGTCGGAGGCAGGGCGGAGTCCCGTGCCCAGTCCAGCAGCTTCTCTGCACACGTCACTAGACGTAACCACGCCACGCGGTGGTGGGAACGGTCGATGTCATCGAAAAACGATTTCCTATAACGATGACGTATTATAATGCTATTTTATTAAGCGGCAGGATAAAGATGTCAAAGCTAAATCGTTAAATGATTCCGGATGTCTGAAGTTCAATTAATCAACTCTGTCTCAACTCAATGCCTTACCCAAGTTTAGCAAAAAACCTCCTATGTTCGCATTTTTTACAAAATTGCTAGCAACTCCATATTTAGATATAATAAATCTAGCCGATTTCGGTGACAGCTGCAGCAGAAAATAAATATATAAGCCAGTATAAACTAATATAATAATAAAATCTTTATTTCAGATCACAAGTAGATCCATATAGTGTTAGTAAAAACAAAAGAAAACCTAAAACCTAATGTTAGTAACTTAAAATTAATAAATTTTGCTGAAAGTTAAAAAGAAGTTAGTTGTTAGTTTTAAATAAACTATTATGTACTCTTGTGATTTTCTTGTGTGCAATAAAGAATAAGAATAAAGTTAAAACTGGTAGTTCGCATTAGACGTGTGAAGCCCTATCCAGTGTCGCAACATTGGACAATCCTACTTGTCGCACAATGCGCTTAGGATGCTGTGGGAGCTGGAACACATTCTGCAAAGGGTCGAGGCACACCGTTTCTGGATGATGGCATGATAACCGTCAATCCTCGTCTCGGCAAACATCCTGGAAGCGCTACAAAAACGCGGCAGCCCCGCCAGCATCCTAAACGCATTATTATACTGCACACGTAGGGCGTTGTATGTCCTCTGCGTATACATGATCCACAGACTACAGGTGTAAAATGACTGGCACTAAGCTCTAAAGAGTGTAATTTTTACCTGCTTGTTACACCGCGCAAATTTGCGGATCAGCATATTACATCGGACAGCCAAAAAATTATATAGCCAGTTAAAAAAGCTCACAGAACCAACAGAATTTACTACATACATACAGAACATATGTAGGTATACGCCTTTTTCTCATTGGGGAAGGCAGTGACTATGGATTTCCGCCCGCTACGATCCTGAAATTCCTCTTTCGCTTCATCTACGTTAATTAACCTACTCGTGATCGGTGGTTTAAAGTGCTTTTAACATTGCCTTTTTTCATAACGTCCACGATTTGGTTGCAGAATTTAATAATTAAAAGTCCCATTACCTGTATTTCAATAAAAGGTCTCCCAATAATCGCATGGCCATACAACTTTTATGGGATATGTCCCTGAGCATCTTAGCTTGATGGTCCATACTCCAAAAGCTGTCGTTAATGCAATCTAGTAACAATTCGACTAGACTATCTATCAGACAAAGGCATGTGGTTAATTCCCTCTGAAAATAAAAGGTCAATGATGAGTGGATTTCAAGATTTTAAATCATACCTATGCCGTTTATAAGGAAACATAAAACAAAAGATAAGCAAAGTACTACCTGCTTTAAAATTTGTGTAATAGGGAATTTGACTAATTCTCATTTTTTTTTAAATAGTATTTTGATGAAAGAATAGAAACAGGATTTTTGCAAAAATAAACAAAATCGATGAACAAATAGAAGACGTACTTTTAAAGTTTCTTCTAATATAATAAGCATTTCCTTGGTTTTTTACTGTTACTCATCTTTTTACTAATAGGTTTTAAGACTTGTAATAATAAGAAAAAACAAATACCTACCTTATTATTTTAAAGTAGGAAGTGGCTAGTTTACCTTTTGCTGCTTGCTTCCTTGAATATGAAATAGTTATTTTGTTATTCATATAAATAAATGGAACGTTTAGGACCAAAATTCGTTTCGTTCTTTTCATGGCTAAGTGAGTTTTAGGAAAAAAAAATGTTCCTCTGTTCCAAATTCCGTACTCACCATATTTAAAAACTCCGTTTTATCGACGGGATCGACCAGCACAACGCTCCTAGCCATCATTGACAGCACTGCATGTAACGTATCAAGAACAAAGAGCGGGGCCGGCTGTTGTCTAAGGACAACTAAGCCATCTTCTTCTGGAGGTGTGGGTGGGCGACTCACGCCAGCTATCTCTTCTAATTCAATGTTCACGCCGTCGTCTATTATACCTCTGTGTTCATCTGTAAGCTGAAGACAATTTTTTTTTTAAATTAGAGTGGTTTCTGAATGCTTATTTGTTAAGCAACAAAAATCAAAGCCTTTTCAGATGTTGATCTTCGCCCTGCATAAAAGAAAAAGAAATTCTGGGCGTAAAGTCATCAAGATTTGAATGCTATTGTTAACAAACCACGATCCATATTGCAGGATCTTAACAAGACGTGATATTTTTTCGCACTTTTACTGTAAACAGAAATTCAAGTGGCTATAAGTATGATACATAACCAGCCCTTTAGGTACGGTCCCACTGCTGGGCACGGACTTTTTCTCAGAATGAGAAGACCTGAAACCCTAGTCCGCCTCGCTATCCTACTGTGTATTGGCGGACTACACACATCATCTAGCTAGAACTTTATGGAGCACTCTCAGGTGTCCAAGTTTTCTCATGATGTTTTCCTTCATTGTAAAAAAAGCAAGTTATAATCAAATTTTGATCTGA
Source organism: Asteroscopus sphinx (assembly GCA_949699075.1). Classification (NCBI taxonomy): domain Eukaryota; kingdom Metazoa; phylum Arthropoda; class Insecta; order Lepidoptera; family Noctuidae; genus Asteroscopus; species Asteroscopus sphinx. The sequence continues at coordinate 20,044,469 of OX453005.1, forward strand.
ACTTGAATCCAAAAAGTAAGATGTGCGGGCCGGGTAAAAAGTATGTTTATTATTTATTATTATTTATGTATAGTTGATGAAATGCCATTCGACCGCAGATATCGGAAGGAAGTAAGATGGTGTTGTTGAGCACCGTTTGTACGGTATCTATGTCGCCACCTACTTACACACGAAATTATATTCAATTCATCATCATCATCATTTCAGTCGAAAGACGTCCACTACTGGACATAGGCCTCCCCCAAGCATCGCCACAACGACCGGTCTGCACTTTCCGCATCCAGCGGATTCCCGCGACCTTCACCAGGTTGTCGGTCCACCTTGTGGCCTTGTTGGCCTACCCACGCTGCGCCTTCCAGTACGCGGTCGCCACTATAGAACTTATCATATTCAATTATCGTTATTTAAAGGGTAAATAGATTTAACTTAGTCTTTCTTGTGATAAGCAACACCACTATTGCTCTAATTCACAGTTTTAATTTAATACGATTTCTGCACGTTATACTTGGCAATTTGAGTATTTTGCTGCGAAGGATACTGCCAAGCGACTGACTACAAAAATAAAAGATTCGCACATTTCATATCTCTTTACTTCAGATATATGTGCTTTGGACAATAATATTTTAAAATAATCCCGATATCTGCCCAACTTCCAACTTATTTTCTTATACAGGTTGCTCTGCCTGTGGTCCAAGGGAAAACCCTTGTTAGAGAATGTCTAGCTATCAGTCTGCAATTTTTTTTATACCTTGTTTGTCTCGTGTATTAAGTCTAAAGAAGAAAGCTGCAAGAGTCGCTTGCGAAGAGCCTTTGTTATGTGCAATAACACATACAAAGCTTCACCGGGTCGTCCGCCATGGTTACCAACCGATATCGTCAATAAACTCTGAAAAAAACAAGAGATTCTGAATTTTTTTGATTAAAATTCACATTAATATAAAAAAATATTATACTTTATTGTACACGCACATTAATATTACAGTAAGAAAGCTTATGTACATCGGCGAGCTTAACTCAAAAATTAGTTTTCTTACAGCAAACCTTAGAGCGATAGAGAGATGTTGATATATTAATTTTTTAATTGCCGTTTACTAATTTTGTTACCAAGGAAAGAAAAGGTTCGTCACAGTCACAGGTTAAGGTCTATTTTTGCTTGTACTGGCAGATAAAAATAATGACAGTTGTACATACACCCACCTAATTTTCTTTCGTTTCGAGTTTGAAAAGGTAACATGTACTTGCGACTCGTTTAAAGGAATCAATTTGAAAATTGACGAACCTTTTCATTCCACGACTGTACAAAATGAACATAAATTTAATACTGGTTTATAACATATCTTTGCTAAAACAAATAAGAAGATTCGTGACTACGCAAACTTTAGATTTACTATTAAGTCTACTAATTGACAACTCTAAGGTAGTATTATAATAAAACAAAGTTTAACCGGATTAAATCGCGTATATTATTTAAATTGGTTTTCCTGATGTTTGGAAAGCTTTGCAGCATTAATAATATTGCTTTTATTTAATTAATAATATTGTACGGTAGATTAAAATGATTTTTTAAAATTAAAATTATTAGAGAAGTATTATTGTTGATATTACCTTTATAATTTCAGGTCTATTGAGAAATATTTCAGGGGAGAAGTCACGGAGAAATACATCACGAATAAACCTGCAGCATCTTCTTGTAGATTTCAACAACCTTAAGGCATCCTCAACTAAGAGTAATGTTTTTTTATCAGACTGGCAGAGCTCCACCCAAGGAAAAAGCAGTATTCTTATACTGTCTGTAGTGTTTATACTAAAACAAATTTTTGCAGAAGATCAGTTTTAATTCCTTTACTTATAATCCCACTAATATCATAAATTTTAAAGTTTGTAAAGATGTTTGGAGATTTGGATGTTTGTTACTAACGGCCAAAATTAATATCCAATCTATCTACGATTTACCTACTAGAGATAGGAATTTGACATATTTTGTATGGAGCTTATGTCAAGTTCCTATCTCTAGTAGGGCAAATCGTGGATAGATTGGATATTAATTTTGGCCGTAAATCACGCTGTAATGTCGCAACGGATTTGGATGAAATTTGGCATACAGATAAAACATACCGTATTAACATATAGGCTACAGTTTACACGGGCGAAGCCGCGGGCATAGACTAGTATCCTACTAATATTATAAGTTTATGAGGATGTTGAAATTTTATGTTGATGTTGATGGGCCACATTCAGTCCATGGCCCATTTGCTCACTTGTCCCTTGTGCCCTACTACCTGCACAACAGACGATTTAAACAAAGCCACAAACAACGCCATAGAGGTGGCCAAATACTACATGAATACAGTGTGAACTACATGAGAACCATTGACACGAAGAAGAAGAAGAATGAGGATGTTTGGATATTTGGATGTTTGTTTCTCAATCACGCGTTAACCGTTGAATGGATTTGGATGAAATTTGACACACAGATAGACCATTCACGGATTAACATATAGGCTACTTTTTATTGTGGGAAGATAAATAGTTCCCGAGGGATGCGCGATAACATATTTCTGTGATAAGCCGAATTAATACATGCGGGCGAAGCCGCGGGCATAGGCCAGTAATCTCATAATAGTCTTTCAAAAGCAATACTTACTTCCTGTACCTATTAATATCAAAATCATCATTAGAAATAGATGTTGCCTTTGATGACTGGAAATTGGGACCTAAATTGTAATAACCACTGCTTGTTCCTCCATCACTTTCTGAACTGAAATTATAGTTTTGAATAAAATATGAGTCATTATAGAACAATTTTAAATCATTATTATACTTTATTGTACACACATATACACATTTTTATTACAGTAGGAAAGCTTATGTACAATGAGTTTTCTTACAGCAAACCTTAGAGCGATAGAGAGATGTTGATATATAATTAGAGGATAAAAACAAGTGTACAACAGAATAACAAATTTTTTGACTACATTTAACTTATCTAACAAAATATTTACAAGTAAAATAATTATATTAAGATATATATACTTATAAAAAGGAGAAAGGAGAAAGGAGAGTGAGTGCTGGTAATCAGGTGAATGGGGCACTACACACCTTCATGAACAGCCGCAAAGTGTCGGAAAAGGCACGGCTGGCTGTTCATGGGGGAGTGTTAGTGCCTACACTTATGTATGGTAGTGAAAGTTGGGTATGGCAGAAGAAACATGAAAGCAGAATAAATGCAGTAGAAATGAGAGCTTTGAGAAGTATGTGTGGTGTAACTTTGAGAGATAAAGTAAGGAATAACATGATAAGGGAGCGTTGTGGAGTGAAAGAAGATGTAGTGACAAAGATTGAGAAAGGTATGTTAAGATGGTTTGGACATATAGAGAGGATGGACGAGAGGAGATTGACAAAACAAGTATACGAAGCGAGTGTGGATGGAAGAGTTGGAAGGGGACGACCTCGGCGAACGTATCGCGATCAAATCGCGGATGTTCTCAAAAAATGCCAGGTTAAGAGTTCTCTAAACCGACGAGCATGCATGACGAGGTTAATGGACGTAGATGAAGCGAAAGAGGTGTGTCAGGATCGTAGCAGGTGGAAATCCATAGTCTCTGCCTACCCCAATGGGAAACAGGCGTGATAATATGTATGTATGTATATACTTATATACATAAATAGATTCATACATATACAGGGTGGAAACCATCATTCATTTTTGATCAATAAACAACATAGCTTATTCCTAACTCTTGAAAGAAATTGATGATATTTAAAAGCAGCCAGTGAAATAATAAAATCACACACACTACTCACACACACACATTCATTAATCGTTCAACTGTGTTAAATCGTAACATTGGAAAATTGAGCTTGTTCAATTCTTTCAACCTGATTAAATAACCGCACAATGACATTGAATTATTTACTTTTATGTTTACATGGTTCAATTTGGTTACTTCATCCATATTGAAAGGCAGAAGTAAACCGTGTAATATCGCCATAAGTGGTATTGTAATTGCTTCACATCAGAGGGCCTAGTAGACTAGTACAAGTTTGACACTTACCGATACTTACATCAAATTCGACGATTTTCATTCCGTAACGGGTTATTCCTGTTGTCCCCCACTCGCCCCTGGTGGATATGAGGAGGGACTACTGATTTATGAATGAAAGTCGACGAAAACTATGAAAGTATTCTTAAGTGTCAAACTCATACTAGGCACCCAGGTGGGCCTTTAATTTGTTCTGCTATACTACACCATGGAAAAATATTACTATGCTATTCATTCCTCCTTCCTACACACAACTGTTAAACTGGTGTATAAGCTTTGTAACAGTTGTGTGACCCCAGCCATAAAATAAGAGAAAAAAGACCGAAAATACAACATTCTAAAACGAGTCAAACAGGATGACCCACTATCTCCTAAACCAGGGATGGCGAACCAATGGCATGCGTGGCATTAGCACAACAAATTGTGGGCACAGCATAAATGTGTTAAATAATTTATTACATTCTGTTTTTCATAGTTTTTCCCACTAAGCTAAGATTATTTGATAATTTCTTGGATTTTTGCGATCACTACACATTATATTTTTTTTTTTTTTTTTTTTGGTTTTGAATCTGCAATCATTTCGTACTATAAGCAGATTGTTTGAGTGATTTTAAGGTTTCGACTACTCATAGTTTAATCAGTATTATTTTTATGATGATGCTGACAGAATGTCTTTTGGTAGGAACGAGTTGTCAGCGCAGCGGCCAGTTCATTAGGGTGGTTATCCAGTCTACTTGGTATGCTACAGATGCATTTAGGATTTCTTCCTTTACTGTGTTAATTTGGAGTTGCTCATGGATTTCAGTGTTTTTCACATACCAGGGCACATTCGATATGGATCTTAAAATTAAATTTTGCACTCTCTGTATTATGCTTATATTTGAATTGCAACAGCTTCCCCAGAGTTGTATGCCGTAGGTCCAGACAGGCTTTAATATTATCTTATATATAAGGAGTTTATTGTCGGTTGACAACTTACTATTCCTCCCTACCAGCCAACTGAGGTTTTATAACATATATTGAGTTCCTCCCTCTTGGTTTTTAAATGATGTTTGCAAGTGAGTCGACGGTGTAGGTGTAAGCCCAAGTACCTTACAGTGTCTCTATGTGGTAGTACAACATCGTCTAGCTTGACAGGCGGGCAGTCGCCTCTACGTAGGCTGAACGTAATCTGGACAGATTTAGATGACCTTGATTCTCCAAGTTCTAAGCCACTTTGATATGTTATCAAGTCCTCTTTGAAGTATTTGTGAAGCAGCCGTAGGGTCACTACATCTTGCTAGTATTGCTGTATCGTCGGCAAATGTAGCGTAGTTATGCCATCAACTTCGGGAAGGTCAGATGAGTAGATCGTATACAGCACTGGACCCAGCACAGAGCCTTATGGGACCCCAGCTTTAATGTCCAAAAGTTTGGATGTTGCATCAGATTCCTTAACTTGGAAGATCCGTTCTGTTAGATAGGACTTAAATAATGCAAAGTAGCTGTGTGGGAGATACGTCTTTATCTTGTACAGTAGTCCTTTGTGCCACACTCGATCAAATGCCTGTTGTATGTCCAGGAAGACAGAGCAGCAGAAGTGTTTGTCTTCCAGAGATTTTCTAATTTTGTCACATACCCTATGGACCTGTTCAATAGTGGAGTGCTGGGACCTGAATCCAAATTGATGGCAAGTATGATGTTTTTATCGTTAAGTATAGGCTTTATTCTACGAAGTAGGATCTTTTCGAATACTTTTGAAAGTATTGGGAGTAAACTGATTGGCCTATAAGATGAAACGTCATCTGGTGGTTTGCCAGCTTTGTGGATCATGAGAATTTGTGCTACTTTCCAAGACTGTGGATAGTGTTGGACTCTCAGTACGCCGTTATACAGTATCGTTAAAAATACGACTGCCTTTCTCGGAAGTTGAACTAATACTTCTTTCGTAATGAGGTCAAAGCCAGGAGCTTTTTTGTCCGCCATATTTTTTATAGTTGCCCAGACTTCTCTCACTGTTATTGATATAAGTCAGCCTTTTGTTGGGGTGTTCTTGCCTAACTCTGATTCCATCTGAGGGGAGGTATGGCATTCGTGGGCCTAGTGTAGTTTTTTGTAAACTTCCAGAGTGAGTAATTAGTTGACACTGTGGCAGTCAGTGACCCCAGCTGAGCCTCCAGAGTGTCATCAGACCATTTCTGCAGTAAATCCTTCAAGTCGGTAGCAGCCTTGTTGAAGTCTGACTTATCTTCACTCAGTCTACTTTGTTGCCATACAAGACGTAGCCTTCTTTTTTCAAGTACTGCCATTTTGACCTCCAAGGGGTAGTCGGATGATCTATTGGAACGAGAGATATTGGGAGAGTGTATCCAACATGCTTTTTGAATCATGGATGTTATGTATTCAGCTGCATTATCGATGTCGCCTGGTGTTTTCAAGGCAGCTTTTAATTCGATGTTGTCGTTGATGTAGTCTGTGAACGACCCCCAGTCAGTGTGCTTGTTATATAACCTATGTGGCAGTGGTTTTTCGATTAACTTTGAGCTCACTGTCAATAACACTGGTGTGTGAGCAGAAGAGGTATCATAACAAGGTTGTGGTTTTAGGTAATTTTTAGACAACCCCTTAGCGATGAAGAAGTCAATTAAATCTGGGATTATATTGTCATCACTAGGCCAGTATGTCGGTTCACCAGTAGATAGTGTTAGTAGGTGGTTATTCTTTACGCTGAGATTTAATTGTCTACCGCGAGTGGTTGTTAATCTGGACCCCCAACATGAGTGTTTAGCGTTCCAGTCTCGCCTGCTATAAATCGGTTCCCAAGCGTTTCAAAGAATTTAGAAAACATTGACTCATAAATGTTGTGTCTCGGAGGACAATAGACTGCAGACACATTAAAGAGTCCAGTCTGGTCTTCTACGGCGATTGTTGTAGCCTGAATGTGATCAGTCCTATATCCGGGTAATTGGTGGTGTTTAATGGTTTTCTTGATTAAGACCGCTGTTCCAGCATGAGCCTTGCCATCAGGGTGATTTGTCATATAACATTGATAATCCGAGAACTTTATTTGTGAAGTGGCAGTACAATGTGCTTCAGAGATGAGTAGAATGTCCAAATTATGTTGCTTCATTAGAAGTTCCACCTCATTTTTGCTTGAAATTAGGCCATTTATGTTGTGTGTTGCTAGTCGCAGGACTGTCATTTTGACAGTTTGTTAACGAGCTTAGTGATGAGACATATTAGGGTACACATTTGTTGAAAGATGCAGTCAAATTTTTCAGTTTGTTTTAGTAATATTTGTTCTAGTGTTGAGCTAGTCTTAGTCTCAACTATACTTATGTTCTTTGTCCTGTCTTAATGCTTCGGCGAAGGTAGTTTTGTCACTTTGAGATTTCTTCTTGCTAATATTGCCAAAGACACTGGTTTCCCTGTCAAAGCTTGTGGGTATTTGATTTTTGTCTACTTTATGCAGGGATGTTTTGGTTCTGCGAGCCAGTATTTCTTTATAGACTTCACAGCCTTTATAATTCGTGGGTGAGGTCCATTGTACACTACACATTCTAATAAAACCATTTTTTATTAATTAAAATTGTTGGATGCATGCAGTAATCACTCACAATGACACTATCTTTTACAGTGTTGTGTGCTGTTTGGGACTTGATTAATTTAGATCTGGGTTCCAAACAGGTGGCAGCTGCCAACCATCTTCTCTATTAAAATTAGGATGTTTTTTAATTTCAATAGCCTCATGGAGTATTCTAGGTACATATCAGATTTCCTTCGCCAGGACTTGTGGTTTCGAATCAAAGAAAATGGTTGGTTTTGTCTAGGGCATGTTCACACACTGCAGACTTTGTGGAGTGTCTGTTCTTGATGTCAGCTATATGTTCTTTATTTCTAGTGACTATACTATGCTTTGTTTGCCCTATGTATGTCACAATCACAATCAATGTTGTAGACTCCTGCATCTTGTAAGGGAATGTGACACTTCACCAGCCTGAGGAGTTAAGATTATTTGTTAGCATGCTATATCCACATTACCCATTTTGTTAAAAAAATGGCATGTTGATGTATAAAGATTCGCCATCCCTGTCCTGAACTGTTCACCAGTACACTGGAACAGGTTTTTTTAATTATGGCGACCAGATAGCAAACAGGCGCATTGCTTCGTTTTGCTGATGACATTGTCCTTTTTTCTCAATCAGCTACTGGACTAGAGTAGATCCTACAAGAACTGAGCAATGCAAGCCTTGAGGTTGGACTTAAGATGAATATGTCAAAGACTAAAGTCATGACCAACAGCTCACCATGGAACATCCAATTGGATGGGGAGAAAATGCAGTATATCCAAGAATACATCTACTTGGGCCAAGTAATCTCCTTCCAGGCAAGACAAGATAAATAAATTACAATCCCCATCCTAACATAATAATATGGTACACAGACATGGTCATTGACCAACATCCAGAAGTCGAAACTCAAGGTTTGCCAAAGTAGGTTTTCATTTGAGGAGTACATTCATACTATAAAAAGTTTTTCTCAAAATTGGAGGTCTTTAAAAATATGTGGTTTATTGTTAAATGCTAGTTTTGAATAATCCAAATATAATTAACTTATCTGGGTTAGAATGTTTAATTATTAAAAAACTGTTTCTGGACATCTCCTTTTGGCTTGCAATGTTAATCTGTAGTAACTGTGTGAGATTAGACCAGTTTTTTGAAGAGAAACTTACTCTCTGAGAAGACTTTACCTATTATTTTTAGCCAAAACGTTTTTTTAAATATTATTCTTCAGATGTCCCACTATGACAAAAATATAAATGATCACAATCACATTAATCATACTAGAAGGAAGTTTGTGACAAAGACATACCTTGGGACGTCAGGTAGGGACAAGCGTGGGACTACATTGACATCTGATTCAACAGTGTTTATGAATCTCAGGGTCTCAATGACATCTTCATATAGTTCTTGTGCATCAGCAGAAATCTTATGTTTAACTTTATTCAAATTCGACAATATGGTTTCTATGCCAAACTCTCTAGCAATGTATGTACCAGCTGTTGTCTAAAATATTATTTATTTTATAGCATATTTAATTAAATATTATTTAGACAGATTCAATTTAGAAATGAAATTCATTATTGCCAGCAAAGTTCACAGTCGCTTAGCAGTTAAAGCAACCGGTGTATTTAATGAGAAGTTGCAGGTTTAAATCCTGATTGAAAGGTATTTTTTGTCATCAAATTATAATTTTAGATTTCACCCTGGGTCAGAAAGTTGCCTTAGGGGCGGAGTATTATAATAAGAATGTTCTAATGATATCGACAGGCGCGTGTTACCTTGATTGTTGTTAGCAGTAATTCCAGTGCTTCAATTTGTAGGGATTGTTGTGGTGTGTGGAACCACGCCAAGAGGGCTTCCAACAATTCTCTCGTACCCGATAACTCGTCATCTAGTTCCCAGCCTAACTTTAACTTCGCAACTAACAACAGAAGTGACCGCTCGCGAATTTCCTTCAAAGGATGGCCTAAAAAGTTTTCCAAATTGTCAACATGTACAAAGGAGCGATAAAAGAGTATAGCAGAATTTACAAACTAACTTAGCTTTTTAATGTACATGGATAGAATCTCAGTATTAGCCATAATATTAAACAAATAGAAAATACAGACGAATGAAATATTGCATTGTTTTGTTTACATTTACAACTTTTGAGCTGATTTGAAAATTGACAATATAACGTTTCTTTCTACGCGTAGCATCTCTAGTACGTCTGTGGTTTCTACTTTCTACTCTCTAGCTAGCAGGATTTTTTTCGATGGCTTTGCAATAACTCACAGTATTTCCTAGTGTTTAGAATCTAAAATCTTTTGTGTCATTTTGACATATCCGCGGCAACACAAACCACAGAATCAATATGATACCATTGATACCAACCACACAAAACAGAATCAACCAAAGACAAAAGTGGAAACGTCACCAGCTATAGAAATGTCTTCAGTGAGTATAAAAATAGTCGATGTCGATATTTCGATACACAGACTAATAGGGATACTACGTGTCGATAGCTTTGACTATGGAACTATGTCGATAGTAGTCTGCTGACTTGAAGGATGGATTTCGAATTTATTACAGTGGTATGCGCCACTGGTCAAATTCCTTTGTCTAATCCAATTTATTTGATGATAAGTGTTTTTTACATACAACATTTGATGAAAATCATCCAATTTCTTTGATCAAAGTCACATTAGACAAAGAAATTCAACGAGTGACCCCTAACACCCCCCAGGCCCACGCATAAATAGGTACCTATTCCGCTTTAAAAGCTTGATTCGCATGAACTTGGATTCGCACCACCTGGGTCGCGTTCAGTTATATCGCCTGACGTCGTTAGACGACGCTCGGAGCGGTCCTTGGGCGTTATTTTATGACCGCTGGACCGCTCTGAGTAACTGAATGACCAAAGTACGCTCCAGACGGCAGACGTTGTCAGATGATAATACTAAAATAAACGCGACGCACGGCTCGGAGCGTACTTTGGTCATTCAGTTACTTAGAACGGGCCGGCCCGTATTACAGAACGTTCCTCAAGCTTTGATTGATCACTGTTTAAAACTAGTTTTGAGTTTGGATTTAATTTTAGAACATTCCTCAAGCATAGACTCATTGATCACACTTCAGCTGAATTTAGCTTTATTCTACACTGTCACCTGTTTCGGTTTTTGAGCAGAGATTTGATCGGTAATTCACTCAAGTCAAGTGATCCTGTTGACTGAAGATCAAACTGTACTTGAGGAACGTTCTGTAACACGGGCCTAAGAAACGAACGCCCAAGGAACGCTCCGAACGTCATCCGACGACGTCAGACGATAATTTACTGAACGCGGCCTAGATTAAGACCCGTATTCCAGAAGGATACTCAAGCGTTGATCTCTGTTTAAAACTAGTTTTAAGTTGAGCTTTGATTTTAGAACGTCCCTCAAGCAGAGATTTGTTGATCACAGTTCAGCTGAGTTTAGTTTCGTTTTATATTGTCACCTATTTCGGTATTTGGGCAGATATTTGATCTGTAATCACTCAAGCGTGGTCCAGACTACGCTTGAGTAGAGATTTCTATTATATTTCAGGTCAAATTCGTGTGTTTTGTTGTTGAATTAAAGTTTATAATTACCGTTCTGGAATAAGACCGATACTCTAGTAACGATTCTATCCTTAAGTAGTGATCAGGTGATTGGAGTTTAAACTGTACTTGAGGAAGCTTCTATAATACGAGCCTTAGACTTCTCTTTGTTTTTGTTTTGACAGCGTCAGTTGACACTTGACAGTTTTGATGATCGTTCAGATCGTTGCAAAACGAAAGGTCGCCGACACAAAAATTCCAGATTGCTAAAGTTTAACTCTTGCCCAAATCTAATTTTAAAACAGAGTTCGTAGATTTTTTCAGCGGCACCTCTACCATATATCATCACAACCACAGAGTACCTTACCTTTGTATCACAACTTTGATTCCCAATTAAGTATTTTCTGGAGTGTCTTATTAAAAATACCTAAACCTGTGATAAGCAGAAGGATAACTACATAGTGAGTTACGATCATAAATTTATGAATACCTACAGCACTTGCAGAATTTTTCGAATCAGGGCAGAATAGGTTTTAGTAAAATAACGAAACTGCGGAATTGTAGCCCTTAAAATAATCACGCATAAAACAGCAGTAGTCACACGCGGAGTGAAGCAATTTCAAGTTGGCCTTATAAGGCTACATTCAGTACCTTAAACGCGCGCCTATGTGTGTGTCGACGAACATTTTACGTGCCGCTTGCAGGCACACAGATTGTTTTTGTGCCATATCCAGTTGCATTAGAGCTTCCATATTTTCCAGAGAAATATAGTAGGAATAACTTAGGAGTAGGTATCATATCAACAAATAATTTGAACATGCACAATGATGGATTTAAACAATTCTAACCTTTTTCATTACACCATGCAGTTGCACTATCATTGTCAAGAGTTATTTGCTGGCTACTATACCTTACAAATATAATATACATATTAACACTTATCATTTGTCTTACAATATTGTAGATATTATTATATGTAATTCTATTGATTTTTACTATATTGATACAAGTAAATTATTTTTCAGATGGCGGATATCAAAGCTTTGTTAAGAGATGCAAGAAAACTGATAGATGAGAAAGAATTCAAAGAAGCTCAAGAATGTTGCAAAAATATACTACGGAAAGACAAACAGAACTATTTTGGTCTTGTGTTGCTCGGGAAATCACTTCAAGATTCTGATCAGGCCCCGTTAGCCTACCAAAAAGCCATAGCATGTAAACCAGATCATGCACTTGCCTGGCAAGGCCTCGCCAACTTCTATGAAAGAAAGGAAAATAATTCCGACAAAACAAAATTATTCACTATTTATAATGAGATGCTGAATCTACCAATGGAAGAAGAAAAAACTATTGAAATTATATCAAAACTCGGCCAATTAGGTTGCGCACTGAGATGCAAAGAATCCCTAAGCATACTGGCTACTTACCTAGCCAAGGATCTTGCAACTAATTTATTTCAATCAGTAGAAAAACAATTTCTAGATCTTCTAAAAGCTGATGTTCCATGTGATGGAGAAGCAATACCAGCCATCTTGAAAGTTTTGCATAAAATCTACAGTGAAAATCCTAAGGATTCTCTTGAAATACTGCAAGGCAAAGTTATTATACAGAAATCAGATTTTCCATCAGCTGTTGAAGAAATCATTCATCTTAATTTTTTCACTTCAAATGTACTATTAAGAGATTGGCTCTGCAAACAATTATGTATAAAATATGTGGAAAAGATGTCATTCTGTGAATTCAATATTGAACAATACATAGATTCTATCAGTGAAGGCATTATGAACTCTAAGTATCCCAGTCTTCTAAGAAGCATGATATGCTTTGATAAAGGCTTATATCTAGAAGCCTACAAACAGTGTGTTCCACTAGTGAACTATCAGGAGGCAGACATCACTGAAGCAACATTAATTATAAAATGTACAATTATGTTAAAAAAGTGGTCTATCACACAAAAGCTTGCAAACAACTTTTTGAACAAAGTAAAAGATCAAAAGTTTGCAGTGGTTCTCAAAAGGTTTTTATTTTTATCCCTGACTAAACAGCAGAAATGGATGCAAGCCATAGAGAGTGCCAAAGACATACCTATTGATTCACTGGAAATTTCTGAGCTGTCTAGTCTTGCAGAGTGTTATATAGAATCCAATGAACCTGCTGATCACATCATGAAACATTTAGAAAGAACAGACTACTTTATGCAGCTCCAAGCTCTTTTACTGCAGAAACAAAGCAATTACGATGAAGTAGTAAACTTACTTGAAGGTTCGGCTGTTACACCACTAGATGTTTTCTATTTGGGAAAAGCATATTGGGAACTTAAACAATATGATAAGTGCTTAATTAATCTGCTTAAAGCAGCTAAAATTAATCCTGATCATGCTGATACATTTTTATATTTAGGACACTTTTATTATTATCACAAATTTGATTTAGAGAAGGCTAAGAAATGTTATGAAAAGGCTCATAGTCTGAATACAATTAACACCAATATTGCAAAGAGTCTCAGTGAAATTTATGTGAAATTACAACAGAAGGATGCTGATTTCGAGTTATTAACTACATTAACAAAGAATAATACAACAATTGAACCCTGGGTAAATTTTAGATTAGGCCTGCATTACTTGAATAAGAGGGAATGGGAAAATGCCATTCTGAATTTCAGGAATGTTATCAAAATTAATCACAATGATACAACAGCTTTTGAGTGCCTAGCTGATGCCTATTATTCTAGGGGATCATACACATCCGCATTGAGAGCTTATAACAAAGTAATGACTTTAGATCCCAGCAAATCCGAACACTGTCTTACAAGAATTGGCCACATTTATTCTCTTTTAACGCAATATAAAGAAGCAATTTCAACATTTGAACAAGTATTCAAAATTGAACCCTATTCATTCCTAGCTATCAAAGGCATTTCTGAAACATGGATGAGAATTGCTAAGAAAAAAGTTGAAGCCAAAATATATGGTAGTGCTAGAGACTGTGCACAGTATGCGATAAACTATATAACAAAAGCATTATCGAAACACAATCAATTTTTATGTTTTTGGAAACTATTAGCAGACAACTTGATGTTTATTACTAAATTGCCAAATAAGTATGCATATGTCTATATGCCTCAGTTGTCAAAGGAAGGTAGTAATGATTTAGAAATATCAAAGAAAGATAAACTTGAAATATTTCCGCAAGCAATTGCTTGTTACTCACATATAGCAAAACAAAAACAGCAAGTTTCATCATATGATTTGGCGTCAGCATACTTAGTCTTCTATCATGAAACTAAAAAAGTTGTAAATTGTCACATAGCTTTCAACCTAACATTAAATTGTATAAAAGAAAGACCTACTCTTTGGCGTAATTGGAATTTGCTTGGAAAAATATGTTTAGCCATCAAAAAGTATGAAATCGCACAACATTGCTTTATTAAAGCCCTCTTGGTTACTCGAAAATGGTCTGTGGCAAAAATATGGTGTAACTTAGGAACACTTTATTTAAAACTGAAACTTTATAAATTATCTAACTACTGTTTTTCACGAGGACAATCGGCATTACCTTCCCACCCACAAAGCTGGATAGGACAGGGCTTAATTGCTGAAGCTATCCGCGAAGAGGAAGCAATGGATCTATTCAGACACGCATCTCGTTTGGGGTATCACCCAGAGAGTGCACTTGGCTATGCAGATTGGGTGTGCAGGACTTTGAGGAATAATAAATACAAAGAAAACTCTGAATCAAAATATGAAATAGAAGGTCTTCATGCTGTACCATACGCCATAGACTTGGTTGAATGGTACTGTAACTTTGAATCTAGGAATGCATGCGCTTTCAACATTCTTGGAATATTACAAGAGAGGTATGGCCTGCTTCGTTCTGCTATACAATCTTATGAAAAAGCATTTAAGTATGCAGAAGATGACAAAAAGAATATAACACTTTTGAACATTGGAAGAATTTTGGTAAGGATGGAGAATTATGATGAAGCAATAAAAATATATAAAGCAATAACTGAAGCTAGCTTCGATTCTACTACTGGGTTAGCTTTGGCGCTATATAAGAAAGGCCTTTATGAAGAATCGTACTCAGTTTATGACACTGCACTCCACTGGTTGAGTAACGAAGATGCAGAAAAAGCAGATCTGTTAGTAGCTATGGCTGGCATTGTGTATATGTACAAGGGGGCAGATGATGCCAAAACACTGTTGTTCCATAGCATTCAAATATCGCAGAAAAAGCCAACAGCACATAGTTTGTTCGCAATATGTTCTTTGGGTCTGATACATTCTGATAAAAGTTTATCAAAGCTGGCTTTGGGTGAGTTACGAAAATACGAGAGAGAAAGTGAATATGGATTTGATATAGGCTTTTTGAAATCTTACTTATCAGTCTGTGAAGATAACATGGATCAGGCTATAAAGCTACTGAGTGACTGTCTTCATGACCATCCTAGCAATGCGCTTTTATGGTTTTGTATGGCTCAATATTGCCTCAGAGCTACTAATACAAAGGCAAAAGTTGCAAGCTGCTGTGCCCAAAAGGCCTTATGTTCCGCTCACTATGGTCAGTATGATTGTAATTTTGGCAAAATTTTATCCTCTGCCAGTATTGCAGAACACATGGCAGGCGACCGTATCAAGGCCCTGATATTAGCTAAACAAGGTCTCCATATGTACCCAAATCAGCCAGAAATTTGGGCAGCATTATTGTTTTCACTTTTATCGCACAATATATGGATGGAGAAGAAAAACTGGCTTCTCGGAGCTACAGGATATATGCGCAAACATTTAAATATATCTCGACCTCTTGGTAGATGGGTTAACCTCATGGAAAAAAAGCTAACCAAATAGCAAGTGTTGTCATAGTAATGCAATCTTTTTTTTAGTGTGAATGAAAATTATAATGAATTAATTGCTACCACTTGGAGCTAGTAACCAATTACAACTTTAACCCTAACCTTAACCTTTAAATAATTTTTGAAATATTTGTTTATCTTATATGAACTAAAACATTAATACAGTCAAATAATATTACTCTTTTGTATCAATTTATTATGTAATAATAAGTGTAACAAAATAAAGTGATTATGTAATTCAACAAGTATTTAACATTTTATATTCTATCAGGAATTCTTCTGAAAACTGCAACAAATTTATCACCATTATTCCTGGTTACTTTTTTGCCTTCTTCTGTGCTTTCATATAATTTATCCACTATTGGATCGGATTTCTGAAATTCCAAAAGTACATATCTAAATGTATGTCTAACACATGTCTAAGCTGTCATAGACCACGTTCAGGTAGCAAGAGTAGTTTATAGCCTGGCCTACTATCATCAGCCAACGCGCATCGGCATCGGAGCCGATCGGAAGATGTCGGCACTTGTTCGATCCGTTGTATGGAAACTGCATACGCCGACTACCGATGCGGCTCGGCGGCGATAAGCGCCGGTGGATTGGCGACGGCTGCCATCTTTCTACCTGAACGCAGCCAGAGTGAGAGTGGCATACCAGAGTGACTGGGAATTAGTGAGGGTTTTATGAGAAATATTATTCTAAAATACAATCTTACCAATTCCTCATCAGGTATTCTTTCAAATAAAGGATGCTCTTCAAAATGGAACACCATCCATTCATTTAAATCCTTCACATCTGTTATAGTATAAACAATTCCCTGAAAGTAAACAGCTAGTTGGGTACTTGTTAGGTATGTGTAATTGTGTATGTAAACTCAAATACTATACACGTTTATACTTAAAATTATTTTTAGTAGAAATGAAATGGATAGCTGTTTGGCAGAATACCAGATACTAAATATTCGTTCATAAGCCGGGTAGTAGGATATCCGGCGCGGCGGCCGGATATTCAGCCGAACAATGCCAAAACGCGTGTCGTACCGTTTTTCAATAAATAATAAACTTCGTTTTAATTTGAAGATATTGTGGTTTTATTTGTGTTTAGAGTAAATAATATATTATCATCATCATAATCATTTCAGCCGAAAGACGTCCACTGCTGGACATAGGCCTGCCCCAAGCATCGCCACAACGACCAGTCCTGCGCCTTCCGCATCCAGCGGATTCCCGCGACCATCACCAGGTCATCGTAAATAATATATTTATTATCTTAAATGTGAATTAAATAGTCAATTTTAGGAAATTTTTGCAATTTATTGAGAATCCAGTATCAGGTGACTACTATCCGTATCCGGCCTCATTTAACTATACGTCTGGATACCGGATAGTTGCCGGATATCCGTTTCATCTCTATTTTTTTGTGTAGCCAATCATAATCATTTATTGCTTTTATGGTGTTCAAAAGGTGTTACAGTTGAATTATAGTATCAATTTCAAACATGATCCCTGCTAGAGCACAGCAACATCTGGCGTACCAGATTATATAATGGTGTCGATTCTCTTGTTCACGAACTAAACTTATTTTAAACTATCGCTCTCTTTTACAAATAGTAGATACAAGAAAGGGATGGCAATCATTTTAGAGCTGTCAAATTAGACGGAATTAAAATTTCCATACAAGTTTAGTCGTGATCTCGGAACGTGCCCACTAAAATACAAAGAAATGTAACACGTAAACTAATTTGACAGTTCTAAAATGGTTGCTATCCCTTTCTTGTATCTACTTTTAGTAAAAGAGAGCGATAGTTTAAAATAAGTTTAGTTCGTGAACAAGAGAATCGACACCAATGTAAAATTATCTTAATTAAATCTCTTACAAAACTGCTACAGAACAGTTTTAAGTCAATTAATTATAAAACATATATTGTTGACTAACTATTAATTTGTACAGTACATTCATTTTAACATCATTTTTATTCAATTACTAGCTTTTACCCGCGGCTTCGCTCGCGTTAAATTCTGCTAACCTACGTGACGGATCCTGTTAATTCAGTCCAGTCCAGTCCAGTTCCATCTATCTATCCATCCATCCTTTCATTCGGACCGTCCAGTCCAGTCACTATCCCACTATCACACTATCCCACTATCTCGTCCCATGTCCAGTCCCGTCCCATGACCCGTCGCGTACCATGTCCCGTCCCGTCCCATGTTCCTTCGCGTCCCATGTCCCGTCCCGTTCCATGTCCCGTCCCGGTCCATGTCCCGTCCCATGTCCCGTCCCCCATGTCACATGTCCCGTCTCGTCCCATGTCCCGTCCATCCCATGTCCTGTCCCATGTTATCAATCGTTCAGCGAATCAAATTTGGTGACACAACGACTGCAGCGCCACCTACTGGGTCCATTTGTTAATTCAAACCTTGCAGGGACCCGGACTCAACGTACCTACACAAAAAATATCATTAAAATCTATCATCTATCAGTTTAGGAGATCAGTGACATACCGACAGCAGCGCCACCTACCGGGTCCAATTGTTTTTAAACCATCCAGGAACCCATTGAAACATACACACAAAATTTCATCCAAATCTTATTTAATATGTTCTTTAAATTTACCATACCGAACGGGACGAACATCAAATGTTTGACAGGTAGGAACAGTTTGTATGGGAAATTAAAATAGTTGTTTTTACTATTTTCCTCGCAAATTTTCCAAATTTTCTCACCTTTTAAACCTTCCCTGGACTTCCACAAATATTTTAAAACCAAAATTAGCCAAATCGGTGTAGCCATTCTCGAGTTTTTGCGAGACTAGACAGCAATTGATTTTTATATATATAGATTATAAGGTATACCAGATTTTTAATTCTAAATTTAAAACAATTATTAAAAATAACCAATGAATATAAGTTTTGAGTTAATTTATATTAATTTACCTGCTCGGCAAGAACATAAGCATATTCAGATAACAACCACTTATTGATTATTCTCCATTTATGTTTAGCCTTCTTGAAATGTGGATCTGGATACAAAAAGAACATCTTTTTGAGCTGAAATAACATTCATGGATGAGAAGCTTTAATCTTATGTATATCAATAGAAAATAGCGATGGGCGACTATTACTACAATTAATCGAATCATATGAATGTTCAGTTTATTCGAATGACAATCATAATTAATCGAATATTGGTCGATAGTTATTCAAACCATTTATTTTGCCACACACTCATAAAATATACATAATACATGAAAAGGTAACAGGAAAAATTACAGAGAACACAACATGTATACTACCTAATAAGTGTAGCAAGGGATCCAGCTCATTATTTACTGTACATGTAGGTATGCACAGCACTGATTTTCAGCTGGTCCCTCCCATCTGTATAACTTAAAAGTGAAATTTACGCACACAAGAAAAAATAAAAAAAGTTATCAAGTGCCTGGCGCGCGCGACTCGTGGAGACGCTAGCGCAGCGCGCGCGTTTTACTTATATTAGTAATTCCACTACACAGCAGTGAATAAATAATAAATAAATATTTTTGGGACATTTTTACACAGCACCATCTAGTCCCAAACTAAAGAGCTCTTGCTATGGGTACTAGACAATGGATATAATACATAAATATATTTTTTGTAAATACATACTTATAATACATAAGAAACACCCAGACCAACACAAAAACTTATGTTCATCACACAAATATTTGTGTCCTGTGGGAATCGAACCCACAACCTCTTTATCAGCAGTCCGACCCTCAAACCACTAGACCACTAGAATGATGAACCGTCGAAGCCGTAGCCGCAGCGCACTCAGCAGATCAATTGACGGCTGCGCGCTCGCCCTGCGCCTTTGCGTCGTTTGTCGATTTTAAATAAACATAGATTTACTTTCAAATGTAGATTTTCATTTTAATGATTTTTCGTGGAGACGAATGAATCGACATTCGAATGTGCGTAATTAAAATGGTTGAAACATTGGAATATTATTTTTTGGAACAATTACCCATCGCTAATAGCAAATCTATTGTGACTCATTCATTGTGTTCTAATAAAAATGTTCTAAGATAAATTAATAACATGTTATAAATTAACCATACAAATGTTCTAAAGTTACCTGTCCTTTATGGAAGAAATTAGGTAAATATTTCATAGCATTTGTTCTTAACACAGCAACATTTTGGTATTGGGCACAGTGCTGAGATCGTAATGCCTGAATTCTATCATTGACATAATCAGAAACTTTCACCCGGATCTCCAATCCCAGCATTAGGTTTTCAGGATACATGGGTGACAAAGTAACTGTAATTGAAAAAAAGTTTCATTAATGTTGGGAAGATGTAGAAACATTTTGGCTTTTTTTTTTGTTAATGATGTAAATTATTACAATTCCTAGTTATTAATTAAAACTTATAAAAGTTTACAAATAGAATGAAAGGTAACCTGAGTTAATAATTCCTGTACTTTTTTATTGTAATACTAGGAAAACAAAACCAAGCTCATCCACATGAAGGCAAGACAACTAATGGCCAACCCAAGTATAAGCTTCTTTAGTTAGAGTATTTAAACATGAACAAGCATGTTAAACTGCCAGTCCCTGTTGTCATATGAATATCTATGGCAGTCGTTATGGGTAGTTGGAATCCTGAAAGTCTGTCAACTGGTCTAACCCCCAAATGTTAGTATTACCCAGTAATATTTAACATAAGACCTCAATGTACCTACCATATACTAAGAAATAAATGTTATTCTATTTTAGCAGGGGTCTGATGGCAGTCCCTCCATGTTGTCGCTGATGTTCAGCCATATCTGGTTAGACTGGAAGCCAACCCCAATATAATTGGAAAAAAAAGGCTTGGAGGATAATGAGATACGGGATTTACAAGGGATCACAGTATTGTGAAATACTAACCTTATTATTTTTTAAATATGATCAGTATTTCAATGATTATACAGTTTAAAAACACTTAATCCTAATTTTTAATATCATGTTCATATACAAACCTAAGAGACCCCCATAGCCGCAACCAACATCTAAGAATTCAACTTGTTTATCCTTACTGGTCTGTTTGTTTATAATAGGATACAAAACCGACCAGTCATAATCATCTGGGTGAGTGGGGCTGTAATGTGCAAATTATTTTAAATAATGTACTACACTGACAAAAATAAAGTTTATGAAACTTACTATTCAAAACAATGATCGGCGATTGGGTTAGAATGAGCACGCTGCCTGTAATACTTTTTCTGTGGCAGAGACATGACTAAATCAGCAATTCCACGAATAGCTGAGTTGTCGATGAAATCTATTTTTCATTGGAAATCCTAGGACTCTGGTAAACTCTAATTAGTATTATAGAATTCCATTTTCACTACATCAATACATAAACACGTTTTTAGTTTTTGTTGAAAATTTTGACATTTGCATTTGTTGCGTATAAACTAGAGGTGTGTAGTGTCTATATAGATAAAAACCTGTTTGAACCGGTGAGCTGGAGCGGCGACAGATCCGCGGTGAGTCGCAGAGTCAGCGAGCGAGCGCAGCTCAAACAGATCGAACGGTCTTTAAGCTCAGCGACTCGCATCACAGATCATAACTCGAAGTAGGCAGATCACAAATTGAGCTGATCTGTGAGCCGGTTCACAGCTCCGGCTCACTGACCTGAACCGTGAGCTGAGCTGCAGCTCACGCATTTTTGTTGAGTTACCCATGTCTAGTATAAACTATTATATTATCTTTGTTTTGTTGCGAGCATCACTATTCGGTGTAGAAGTAGGTATGGTGGTAGTACTTCCCCGGACGAGCTCTTTCAAAAAGGAAATGAACTACTTAATGTGTTTTACTAAATGTGATGTGATTGGTTGTTAATATTCTGCTAAATTAATCACAGCAGTTAACCTAAGATTTGACATCAGATTAAATTGGTCAGTTTTTAAGAAACTGGGGGGCTTCCCGCTGAATTTTTAAATTTTTATGTTAAATTTATACAGTGCAGTTATGCAGTGCAGTGATAGCCTAGTGGTTGAACGCTTGCCTTCCATGCAGGAGAGTGCGAGTTTGATCCCGGCCCGCACCTCTGAGTTTTCGAATTCATGTGCGGATTTATATTCGATTATCACTTGCTTTAACGGTGAAGGAAAACATCGTGAGGAAACCTGCACACCTGAGAGTGCTGCATACAGTTCTCGATGGTGTGTGTAGTCCGCCAACCCGCACTAGGCCAGCGTGGTGGACTAAGGTCTTAGCCTTCTCGTACTGAGAAGAGGCTGGGCACCAGCAGTGGGACAGTAATGGGCTGGTTATGTATTATCTTTGTTGCGTATTTGACACAATAACGAGGCCCTTGACTTGAGTTCAAACTCAAACGTCATTACGTCAAACTAGGGATGTGAAGATATAATCAATTATATAAAAAAATTGATTACTTTATTTTTTCGAGTTTTTTAGTTTGATTATTATTTCTAGAAAATTCAATTATTGGGAAATTGATTGACACTTACAATAATAGATTATTAAAAAAATGTTTTTTTTTTACTACTACGCTGGAAAGCGGACGTCTGACTAAAATTCGGTCCGATGATTGGGGAGCCTTTTGTCTCTTTCTATAGGGTGTCCATACTTGCAGGAAAGGGACAGCGGCACAGAGTACATTATAATATACTGAAATAGAGACCAATCTTCCACCACAAAACTGGTAACCGCTTACTAGCGCCATCTGATACTTTTAGTTTGGAACTGCTGTTAGTACATCAACAGAACTAAAAATGCAAAAAGAGAATCATTTCTTGAGGATCGAACTTACGCCCTGCGTTTATAAATCGGACCGCAAGATAGTACTGCTATTAACACTTGTTTCTGACATGCGAATTTTAGCACTATAATCAACCAGTCAAAATCAGTAAAAGTAGAATACTTTAAGGTTCAAGAATCAACAAAAAAGTCTCTGAAAAAGATACTTATTTATTATTATAATATTTCGTGAAAAATCAGTAAAATTATGTCGTGAAATGAAATCATAATCTCTTTGGAACAATTATCAAATATGGGGTCATGTAGCGACATCTATCCGATATTGAATAAACTATTACAGTATCTCGTTTCTTAAATTTGGTAAATCCGCCATCTATTACTTTTACGGCCAAAATTTATATCCAATCTATCCACGATTTACCCTACTAGAGATAGAAATTTGACATATTTTGTATGGAGCTTATGTCAAATTCCTATCTCTAGTAGGGCAAATCGTGGATAGATTGGATATTAATTTTGGCCGTTAGTCCGTAACAATAACAAATATAATGCAACTAAATTAAAAACCACCATCTTACCTGTTATCTACAAGTAGTCGAAGTACTACGTTTTTTTGCAGCGTTGTAAAAGCTGTTGTACCCGATTATTTGTTTTAAGATTGAGGACCCTGGACAGCGGGCTCTCGGTTCGGTAATACCATAGAGTTACCAATAGAGAAACTGTCACGTCAATATCGTGTCACCGAAAGCGAAATGAGTATATGTGCGAAATTGACACGTGTAGGAGTGATTTTTAGTGACGTGACGTCCATCGTTTTTACATTATCGATATAGTTCAACCGGCCTTACTATTAAGGAGTGGTAGTATTTTAAATCTGCTAAGCTATTAAGTAACTATTCTTTTAAAATTATAGATATTTGAGACAGATATTTTTTTTTTGTTACAAAAGATTGAGTTACGCAATTGAGGGCTATATTATAATTACATTATTAATATCACGAAGGTAAGGAATAAATAAGTAAGAAATAAAAAAAATCTATTAATCAGGGTTTTAATTAGGTGTATAGAAAGGTTTTCAATCGCGGAACTAAGTTCCTATACAGGATTTAGGAATTGGTCAATTTATTGATTTTTTATGAAAAATTACAATATCTATGAACTTAACAAGTTTTCTTGTCCAGTCAACTTAAGTTACACATCAGACTTATACATTATAATTTTATCGACTTAGATTTAGAAACATCAGTGTTTCGATAATTTCAAGTTTTCGATAATTTGAAATAAAAACTAACTAATAACTTCGACTGCCTCGTTGGTTTAGTGGTCGCAAACGCGACTGCTGACCGTGGGGTCCTGGGTTTGTTTCCCGGGTTGGGCTGGGTTTTTTCATTAGGAAATTCTTAGTAGGCCCGGAGTCTGGATTTGTGCCCGGTCAATGGCAATAGGCTCGCCCCCTATTACATGGGACTATAACATAACTGGTGAAATGTGGGTGTACTATTACACCTCTGCCTACCCCTTCAGGGAAATACAGGCGTTATGTTATGTTATGTTATTTCAAATAGTCAAAGAATGAAATGTCGAGAATTTAGTTGCACGATTACAAATACAAAGATATAGGATCTTTGTTTTTGGAATCATGCTATTAAATTCTGAGGATAAAATTGGAGGAGGAGCAAGAATCAGGGGGTCTACTCCCGTTCGACGATATTCGAGAAATCGTACGATTCATCGCACAATTTACTACTCCGGTCAACCATCGTTCCCTTATCGCATGCGATGATCGTGTTTTGACGTTTGTTTTTCTCATCTCCGGTAAATTGTATACGACTATGAACCGTAGTCTATCTTAATTGTGCCTTTTTTATGTGCCTATCTTTATTATGTAAGTAGCAGTCGGAACGAAAGTTCGTACTTCGTTTGTCGTTCGTTAAACGCGAGTAAACCTACTGGCCATGACTTTCGATTCGATACATACGACCGAATCATGTAAAATCAAGTCCGCGTCAGCTTAAGAAAGAGTTTTCTCAGCGGCAGGCTAACGGGAAAAATTTATATCCTATCTACCCACGATTTACCCTATTAGAGGTTACAGCCTAGTTGGTATTGCAGTTGTTATGGGCAAAGGTAACCGCTTAACATCAGGGGGGTCTTTAGCTTTCGCCATCAAATAGCATGAAAAATAAATGTATAAAACTTTTTTGTTGTATTTTTTGTATCTATGAGATTTGCTTTAGTAAAAAATATCAAATATCAAACTTAAAGTCGTAGATAGCAACCTAGTCCCTTCCATGATTAAGATGCTCTATGAAGTCAAAAGTTTCATGGGAATTTGTATTCAATGAGAACAGCAATACCAGTGGTTTCTAGCAACAATGACCAAAGAGCCCAATTCGTGCGCCATTAATACTGATGATCTCTCGATATACGTACGTGGTCATATTTGAAGAGCTTATTGATTGAGTGCTATCGAACAACTTTTACTCAACCCTGAAATCTAAAAAAAAACAGCTATTCCCTATATTTGTGTTCACACGAATCGACATTGAATGAATCATTGTGATTTCCTTCCAATGTGCGGCCGGACTAAATCAACCTTTCAATACTTTCAACCGACTTCAAAAAAAGGAGGAGGTTCTCAATTCGATTGTATTTTTTTAAAGCAGTAACGGACACTAACTTGTGACATGTATGGAGCTAGGTAGTACAAAAAATATATAACTGAAACTATCGACATATCGATATATTTTGAGCAATCCATACGCCAAACGGTTTCATTTGCTCGTACACAATATTTTTTTATCTAACACATAATAATTTAAAATAAAATATTATATAGAAAATAGGGTATTTACTGCATGTTATTAATGTATTACTAAATAATTTCAAGAATAACTTATATGAAAATAAGCATTATGAAAGTAGTATTGTCCTGCAGATACTTACCTGTGAAACGTCTCTTTCTTTAGGTTAATGATGTAAATTACACAGCAGTATAACACATGGCGATGGCGGCAGTACGTCTAAAAACACTACATCTATGGAGTAAGAGTAGTACACAGCACACCGCGTTGATAGAGGTACTAAGCAATGAATTCCCTCTGTTAAAATCCATTAACGACCGGATTCCCAAGCAATTTATTTTCGACAAGAAGCTCAAAATCCAGCTGTATGAGGATCACCGATGCGAAGGGCTGTGCCCTGCAGAGGTACGAATCTTCACAGATGGATCCAAAACAGGTACAGGTACGGGTGCCGGGATCTTCTCGGAAGATCTCAATATACACATAGCCACACCACTGGGGGTCCATAACACGGTGTTCCAGGCCGAGTGCATGGGCATTTCCCTGGCAGCTTCGGCGATTATAGCCAGGGAGGTTAAAGACCACTCAATTCGCATACTCTCGGACAGCTGTCCGTACTACAAGCACTAAGCAGCCACACGGTAAACTCTGGGCTGATACACGAGTGCCAGCAAAACCTCAACCAGGTAGGTAATCTCAATAACATAACCATTCAATGGATCAAAGGACACAGCAGTTCCCGACGCAATGATACAGCGGATGAACTGGCCAGAAGGGGATCGAGTATGGTAGTCGTGGGACCTGAACCCATAGTGCCACTCCCCTTTGGATACTTACGCAACTTGGTAAGGAAACGCACCAAGGACAAACACTACAAACTATGGAAAGACCATGGTGAGTGCAGGCAGGCCAAGGAGGCACTTCCCACAATCGACGGCCGGTTCACGAAACAGGCCCTCCGATTGTCAAAACAACAGCTGCGTACAGTCACAGCTGCTATAACTGGCCACGGGTCCTTTAACAAACATCTTTTTGTCATAGGTGTTACGGACAGCCCACTGTGCAGAGCCTGCTTGGTGGAGGACGAGACAGGAGCCCATGTGCTTCTAGACTGCCCTGAGGTTGCCACATACAGGGCCAAGTACTTCGGTAACCCAGGTACCCTCAGAGAGATCACCAGCAACACCAAGGCGTTGCTGGCCTTTTTCGAGGAGTTAGGGTGGATCGAGTAAGTTCCCACCCGTACGCAAAATACACGCTTGGACGTGGAGTTGCGGAAACCAGCCCGTTATACTATACTATACTAACACAGAACACTACACATTACGATTATTGATATTAATTGGATAAAATACAGAACGATTGTGAAATAAATCATAAAATAATACGAGATTATATTTTGATGGGCCGCTATGGGAGATTACAATTTCCAAAATCGGTTCTACTGACATTTTATTATGTCTCTTTCTAGCATATAGGTTTTGTGGTAAAGATCGGTATCTCAGTCGCACACTGCAGGGGTCTATTACGTCAGTTATACAAAGTCTTTGGGTAATACTATCTCAGAAGACCGGGCTCGACCGGTATTTTCTCCTTGATTTTGATTAAAGATTTTGGACCTTATGTGAACGGGATATTATTCATTTTTGAAGTTCTTAAATTTCTCCGTACGCATTGCATTCTATCTTGGGTAAAAATTTGGTCACATCCCTACAAGAACATTATATATGTATGTATTACATACATTCCTGGACGAAGTACTACATATTTTTATCAATACAAAACTATACCTTAAATCTATGGTTTAAGGTTTATTTTCATGTAATAGTGATGTAAGCAGAAAACCAAAATAAAGGGAGAGCCAAGAAGCGACTTGTGTGTCCTTGTCTAAAAAATTGCCAATGTAAAATAAAAATTTCTATAGTAGTTTTTAAATCAAAATTATAATTTTATAAAAATCGTTATTACCGCACTTCTATAATACGATAATGTGAAATTCGTAATAGTGATGTAAGCCATTAATAAAAGTAGATCGTACTATTTTGTTACGTATTCTTATTGAATTTATAAAATAATATTGGTGTAAACTTTAACCTTTAAATGTCAACACTGATTTGTCATATTGACAACAATTATGGCGGTTTATTGTAATTTTTCATGTTTTTAAATTTTCAGTATATTTTATTATAAAATGGTGAAGTTTTGTTGCGTACGTGGTTGTAAAAAAGAATCATATCCTGGCTGTGGCTTATCTTTTCACAGGTAAAGTGTTTTCATATGGTTTTCATATTTACAAAGCACTGACACACTAGGGTGACCATGCGTTGTATGCACGAATGTATTTGGTTTTTTTATTGGATCCCAAAGATGACTATGAATGACAGATCGGGAAAAAATAATTCCCAGGAATCCCACAAAGTCGTCTATCGTTTTTAGCGTGTATTTTGAAAAAAAAAACTCATTCATTCAAATCAAAGAAAAAGTAGATTATTTCTATTTACGTTGAATGATGACAAAATTCTGAATACGCCCATGGTTGTACCACAGTCTTAGGAACTCTAAAGCGCAAACCACACCGAGCCGGTGCGTGTCGGGCCCGCATTGGATGGAGCATGACGAATACAACATCTACTTCGACATCGAAGATGGCGGACGCGACTATTTAAATAAAATTAATACAGATATCGTTCTCGAGGTTCTCGGGGGTCCTGATTACGAATATAGGATTTATTTTGAGATCCAAGAAGGCGGACGTGACTTTTTAAGTAAAATCAATATGGGTATAGTTTTTGAGGTTACCCGGGGTACTGATTACGAATATAACATCTATTTCGAGATCCAAGATGGCGGACGTGACTTTTCAAATAAAATCAATATGGGTATCGTTTTCGAGGTTTTCCGGGGTGATGATTATGAATATAACATCAATTTTGAGATCCAAGATAGTGGACGTGAATTTTTAAATAAAATCAATATGGGTGTCGTTTTTGAGATTTCCCGGGATGCTAATTAAATAATGGGACCAACCCCGAAATCGCGAAAACACAACTATTCCTTACATTTTGTCGTGTAATGTGAACACAAATGCAGGGTACAGCTTATTACTGATGAGTACAATGACCCCTTAAGAGGTTTTGAGTTATTTCAATTACACGTTGTATCTTTGCACGTAGAATCAGCAAAGTTGGCAATGGTGCCGATTCTCTTGTTCATGAACTAAACTTATTTTAAACTATCGCTCTCTTTTACTGATAGGAGATAACAGAAAGGGATGGAAACAATTTAAGCGTTGTCAAATTAGTCGGAATTTAAATTTCTATACAAGTTTAGTCGTGATTTCGGAACGTGCCCACTAAAATACAGTGAAATGTAACACGTAAACTAATTTGACAGTTCTAAAATTGTTGCCATCCCTTTCTTGTATCTACTATTAATAAAAGAGAGCGATAGTTGAGTTGTTGAAGTAGCGTGAACAAGAGAATTGACACCAATGATCCATGAAAATAAAATTAATAAAACATCGACTTTGCCTACCGTAAACCAGCAGGCCGTGTTGACAATGTCCATACCTACTTCCTACTAATATTATAAATGCGAAAGTATGGATGTTAGCTTGTTCTTCCATAACACTGAAACGGCTGAACGGATTTGATAAACTGATTCTACTCGGGGTAAGAAAAATATATAAATAAAGTCAAAGCATATAATCTACTTCATTATGAGTACAATGACCCCTCTTAGTTTTCGAAACGATAACATTAAGTTTGAGAAAATCCACGAATAAATATTATTTGGACACCCTAGTAGAAAGAAATGTAATAGTTTTATGGACCTCTCGCTTGGCTCGTTTTAAGTCACATAGTGTGTTATCCTACTATATAGATTCATGCATCCCTACGTCAAACTAATCACAGACAAGACTTGAATATTTTTTTATTTTGTGTGTAGTTTTAAGGCCTGGTTGCTTAGACCTTTTAGCTGTTTTCAGTTTACTCACCCTAGTAAAGTGATAGAATCATAGAAAACGACCTCACTGAGTTCGACTAAAAGAGCGGACGTTTACATCCACCTCCAATTTTAAAATATCGATATTTCAATCAGTATTAGCAGTTTACTCTATATAAAAAAAAATTAAATGACAAAAATTCAAAAAAAAAAGATGCGCGCACTGCAACAATTTGTAACAAAGAATGTGTAATCTAATTCGTAGTGAATTTGAGTAGTTATTAAATTATTATTCATAACGTATTTCATTTTATGCTACAGCATAATGTAAATGTAGCGGTTATTGTTCACCACTGACCACCTCATAAAATATTGATCCCACAAGGTAAGTAATAATTATTTGTATTCATAGTTAGATAAATGAAAACTTGATGAAAATAAATAAATGTTAGACGTGTTTGATTAATTTGGTATTTATTTTCATTAACTATACTGTTAGATTTTTTTTTTGTGTTATAGTTTCGGTAATTTCGTAATTTATGCCATGCTACTTATTGTTTTCATTTTGAATTGTCACTAAAAGTAGAAAATATTGTATTCAAAGCTGTGAGACTTGATTGTTATTAAAATATATCTAATAATCTTCAAGTTGTAATGGTGTATGTATGTAAAAAAATCTTAAAATAAAACAGTGGCTATTAAAAATTGTGCATTGTCTGATCTTATGAATAATAGATATCTACATTATTTGATAACTGCGAGAAGGTATGTATTATCCAATTCATTTTCCAAACAAACATTTATGAACTATCATTATTAAATAAGTAATAAATTCAAATGAATCTTTCAATAAAAATCAGTGAATTAATCAAAAAAAGTTTTAAAATTAAAATTGAGGCCTTAATTACAGTAACCCATAAAGATACAGTTGTTTTGTACAGCAGCTATATCATCACTGCAATAAAACCGTAAAAACATAGCGGCACAAACAACATTGCCAAAAAGTTGTTTGCAAGACATGTGGTGTGCTTTGTGGTGTTGTTGCATTAGTAAATGATTCTTAGAAATATAAGGCACTCGGAATCGTCATCGCGTTTTGTCGTGTCTTGAAAAAACGGCCTGACTCTATTAATTGGGCTGTTTGTGGATAATTGCCACCATTATAATATTTAAATAAGAAAACTGTTTTTTCAGCTTTTTGTCTCCTAACTGGTTTCGTGATTTTGGCACATAATATATATAAACATAATTTGGCACTTATTATGATGATGACATTTCATTTTTAATACTAATCCTTGTATTTCTTTATTACATTTTTTACTTATAACTCTGCAGCCGGTTTTAGGAGTGAGTCTTTAAATTAACTAATTATTATGAGATAATCTAATCATAATAGCAGCATAATCTATAAATATTATTGAAAATAGATATAATCTAACTAACTAAAACTGATTATCAGTTAGTTAGAACTAAGATTGACAATCCAAATAATAATTTTAAAAAAATGATTTAATCCATTTGCAACAAGTTAAATGTTTCTTGTATCTTTTATGATGGGAAAGAAACTTGCTTCATTGAATGCAATATTTTGTCTCAACCATCTTCTTTTAGATTTGGTAGTTTTTATTTATATTTAAATCTTTTACATAATGGCTTCTGAGCCATAAAAATTTAATGGTACCAAATGGTAGCATTTTCATGTCTTAGATCAGTGTTTCCCTACCTTTTTCACCTGCCGATCCTTAAGTGATGAAATGTGATCACCCCCTGGTTTTTTTTTACAAGCCTGTTTTGTCCTACTGCAGGGCAAAGGGGGAGGCCTCTCCACTTTTTCTTCCTTTCTTCCACTTTTCACAGTCTATGGTAATTTGTGGCCAATCCTTTAAGTAGCAGTCCAACTCATCCCGCCATCTGCTTCTGGGCCTACCGCGTTTTCAGCTATTTGGGATCCACTCTGTTGTGAGTCTCAATTTTAGTTGACTTCTAAAAAATTTTAAGCAGTTTGGGAATCCCTGTCTGATCTGATGTCTGAAAGTGTACAGTAATAAATATACCATCAACTGCAACATCGCTCAACATCCAGGTGAGGTGACGGTCAAAGGCAAGACAATTAAGAAATATATAAATTATACAAACTTTAGCTATTGTAAGTTAGGTTTAATACATTAAACGGTTTGGCTTACAGATATGAACGGATCAAATAATAGTATATAAAGCAATGATATTTGAAAGTACAGATATAATAATGAATATTTTTGGGTCATTTTTCACAGCCCCATCTAGTCCCAAACTTAGCAGAGCTTGTACTATGGGTACTAGTGAATGGATATAATACTATACTTTTTTTTTGTAAATACATACTTAATGTATTTATATTATATTATGTATTAATACAAACAACACACACACCAACAACACCCAGACCAACACAAACACTTAAGTTCGTTACATAAATATTTGTGTCCTGAGGGAATCAAACCCACGACCTCATGATCAGCAGTCCGACACTCGAACCATATATGTTACTTGCACTGGCAACTGAAGACTCGAAAACGTCCTAATCAGGACGTTCTTTCTATTAATCCGCGTCAAGTATGGCGCCGAGCGGGACCGGTGACAAAAAAGTGTGTGTACAGAAAGTGTTCAAATTATGAAGCGAAATTAACTTGGAAATTCTGTTCTCAAATTGTTGTAGGTTCTGACTATGGCACTTATTTAAACGTTGTCAGATCATTATAAGAGGTAATAGGTAGGTATTACGATAATGATATTTAAAGATCTACATGTTGTAATTCATACAAAAGCCTACAATATAAGGAACTTTACAAACTTTAAGATGCAAGAGTCGCAGCGGCGCCGTTGTTTTGACGTTGGTGCGTCGTCGCCCACGTGCGCCGCCACCGGCCACCGCACCGCACCGCAGTCTGGCTCTGGCGTCGTCCGCGCCTCACGTCACTTTCATCGACGTATGCGCGCCTCCATCAAACAGTTTGCGAAATATTATCAATGCTTAAACTTTATCCCACCTCGTGAAATAGTTTGTGGCTCCCATTGGTGATGTGTAACCATTTTTAAAATGAAAAAGGAAGATTCTCAGTGTGGTCCCAGCAAAGGTGTACGCGGGTCAAGGTCGGCTCGGTTGCTTACGGATAGTATATCGTCTGATGAAGGCCCGGAGACGGAATGCTTGCTGACGGCACAGCTACAGGCGGTGGTGGTGAACCCGGTGACGAGACGAGAGTCCTTGACCGCACCACCCTCCCCAACCGAGTCCCGAAAGAAGAGAGACCACCATCGCCAGCACAACTATAGGAATCATTTGCATCATCTGATTCACTGGAGAGATATCTGGAGCGGGGAACCCAACAAAGGTCACGAGGTATAGAAGATAATGCTCTAAACAATCATAAATCCTAGTCGGCAGTACCTAATAACCATTTCTGAAATAGCGCATGTGTTGTTGTCGTTTGTTGTTGTTTTGTGCAATGAGTCGTCGCACCGTGCAAGAAAGTTTTGTCGTTGTTTCGTAACGTATTATCTGTGTAAACCTAACTTCTCTACCTAAACATTTCTCGCTTCATTCCTCACAAAATTAAACTATGTCACGTCACTACAGTTGAGGTCCTCAATAAGACGAGAGCGACTTTGAAAAAATTACCATCTATTAGTTGTACGATGACATTTTCTGCCCTTGATTTTGATTATAAAGAACGTGTAAACCTGTATTTAAACTCATACCTGTACCGAGAATAAGGTTGAGATTTCTAATTTTCTAAAGGTCTTTCCTCTTAGGCGGTAGACGTAAAGTTTTTGAAAGAGGTCATCGATATAAACGTGAACTGGAAAAAATACATCAGGCATTGTCTCGGTCTGATTGCGCTGCTGTTATTTATAAAGCTGTTTGAGATAAGGTCGGTGCAGTTATAGACCTCAACCTTTTAGAATATAATGAACTGTTGGAGCTAAGATATTTTAATTAACTTTCAACGCAGCATTTCCGCATTTTCTGCAGTCTCGTTTTCTGATCGGAATTTAATAATGAGTCACCTACAAACTTTATTGACATAATGAACACACTCTGGTTACACGTGTTTGTAATGTTTAAACCCGCTGTGCGTTCTGTTACCAAGAAAACCGTGTACAATATACCTACCATATCAAATAACCTCAATGCCGAAGTTAAAAACTGCAAGTCCCTTGACAGCATTTACATTACTGTTTACCCGAATCAATTGCCATTGACCTAGCAGGGTCTGGTCTAGTTTCACGAGTCTGAAATGTATGTCAACGCTCTTTGTAATATTATGTCGAATGCATGGTCGATTAACGTGCTGTTTTCACTTTTTCACGATATAATTCGATAGTTTTCCTCATTCGCTCATAAAATTGGTTCATACTGTCGATAGTGGCACTTTGAGGGATTTCTACTATTCTGGATAAATCAAAATATCCATCATAAATTATTTATTCATTTCGCATAGGCTCTATGATCCGTCAACTTGCTTTAATTCTGGTAATTACTAGAGATATATTGCGTGCATGGTGACAATTACAGATGTACGCAATAACCCTCATATGACACAAGGCGTAAGACTTAAATTACTGAGAAGGAACCGCGTGCATTCAATTTAATTCTGACAATCAACTATCATCACATGAGCCGAACGTTTACATCTATGTCATGATGTTGTTATGTAACAATCAAATCCAATGTAACATGATAATTTCACTGAAGAAACTTATTTTCATTTAGTATTTCTTTCAAACCCCTTGTTTATAAACGAAACTACGGAAGATAACAAGGTGGCAAAGTGTCAATTACAGCAGTTACTGCGCTCCAAGTACGGACGTGTTATGAGAATGAAAACGTTACTTGACACTGCCAACGTTTGAGTCTGAAAAGTAAAAAGTCTTACAGCTAGAAAATTAAGCGACAAATAAATAAATACCGTTTGTTTAGCGTCATTATACGGGACGACTAGGTTTTTAATTAAGAGAAAATGGGCAAGCCAAAGTCTTAATAAACTAACTCATATATTATAATAAAACAAAGTTTAACCGGATTAAATCGCGAAAACCTAAGAAGTTAACTCATATATCTTAGAGCTTGCGTAATCCAGATTCCTGGATCATAATGCGGCAAAATTCATAGATTGCAGATATATTTGTCCTAGGAAAACTATTAAAAAGGAAAGAGAAAACAAGTTAGTATATTGCCCTTGTGGAAACTAGCTAAACTAGAAAGTAAAAGGTACACAAGGCGTGCTTATGAAATTGTAATCCATTTTGTGTGATAGGATAGCCATTCGAAACGTATTTCAAAACATTCCAGAATAAATGTACCTAACTAATGCTTTTGAACAACTGACATTAACTTGGAAGTGCGGAGGCAAGATACGAATTAATTATAATCACGGAAGTTATTTTGTGTTTTTTTTTGTATCACCATCAGACGAGTTATTTATATTTCAAAATTATCTCACCAGGGAGTTCTTTTGAGCCGCGCTTATGTGTACTAAACGGTAAACAGGTAATCTTAACAAACAGTTTTATTTAATGTCACTTGAACTGGATAAAGGTTTTACTCAGAATTATTTCTGAATGTACAATAACAATGTAATGTATACAAAAGTAATTGCGATCATTTGCCTTAGTTGTTTGTGGTTCTGAACGCTTTTCGCAATTGTTGTCAGCAATTTGTATTAAGTTCTTAATTTCTCACCTCACATTTCCAGAAGCACCTATTATAATTACATCAAATATCCATTATGAAAAAAGTTTTTGAAGCGTATAACTATTTTTGAAGCAGTATTCCACGTCCGCCTACTTAAATGTTGTTTATAATTAATTAACAAAACCAAAAAACCCGACTGCGTGTAAATATAACTGAAAAGATGTAAACAAGACTTTTGTAGGTATATCTGAAAGTATCAAATCAACACGCAGGCGGAGGCTACGTATATTTTTGGTCATTAATGGTCATTAATTACATATGTAGTTCATAGGTAGCCTCCGCCTGCGTGTTGATTTGATACTTTCAGATATACCTACACAAGTCTTGTTTACATCTTTTCAGTTATATTTACACGCAGTCGGGTTTTTTGGTTTTGTTAATTAACTTTTTTATTTCAAAATTTTTAGTTCTGTCATGTTTTATCGCGCTATTAATGTTATTTTTTTAAAGTCACACATAAATATATAGGGTACCCAATTCATTTTTAACGTTGAATATTTTGTTGTTTTTTAGCATTTCTCATTCCAAATTACATTTAAACATATAAGTTGTATATATTTTTGTAAAGCATTTATAAAACCCTTTATTTTGATACCCCACTCGATAGGTTTTGATGAAAAAAAATTTTTTTTATGACGTAATATGGCTCCAAAAAGCGGCCATTTTGATTTTTATAATTTTGATATACCCAGTGTCACTCTCAGAATTAAGACGAATCTAACGACACCTCTCAAGCTAAAATCCATCAAGCCGTTTAGGCCACAGAGCGTGCCAAAGAAATATACATACAAACATACATACATACACTCGAAAAACATAACCCTCCTTCTGGCGCAGTCGGGTAAACATAAAATAAACATTTATTGCAGGCATACACCGGGCTGGCTCGAGGGGCTCGTAGCGAAGCAACGACTGCGCGGATTGTACGATCTGCAAGGTTAAGCTGCACTTGCCGCGGTCAGTCTGTGGATGGGTGACCGTTTCGTTACACATCGAGACCCCTCCGTGCCTCGGAGAGCACGCTAAGCTGTCGGTCCCGGTTGTCATACGAATATCTATGGCAGTCGTTACGGGTAGTCAGAAGCCTGAAAGTCTGACAACTGGTTTAACCTCCGAATATCGGTATTACCCAGTAACTGGGTTGCGGGGGTCTGATGGCAGTCGCTCCGTGTAAAATACTGATGTTCAGCCGCATCTGGCTAGACTGGAAGCCGACCCCAATATAATTGGGAAAAGGTTCGGAGGATGATGATACACCCATATAGAACATTCACATACAATTTTATTTAAAAACAAAAAAAAAAATTGTGATTAAAAAATTCATTCAATTTAAATAATTTAATTCAATTCAATAATCCAAACTGATTGCTGAGCGTGGGGTCCTGGGTTCGATTCCCGGGTCGGGCAAAGTGTTATTGGGTTTTTTCATTAGGAAATTCTCAGTAGCAGCTTGGAGTCTGGATTTGTGCCCGGTTAATGGCAATAGGCTCGCCTCCTATTACGTGGGACTATAACGTAACTGGCGAAATGTGGGTGTACTATTACACCTCTGCCTACCCCTTCGGGGAAATACAGGCGTGATGTTATGTTATGTTAATAATCCAAATAATTTAATAATTTATAATAATTATTAAAAATTCATAAATTCAAAATCTCTTTAAAATCAAAATTCATTCAAAAATTACAAAATCAGTTCAATTAAAATTCATTTAACATTAATTAATCATTGGAATTGATTTAAAATATACATAATTAATAGCTGGAATATTGTCATAGCCATATACAAAGAAAAGGTTAACTTCATATATGGCTCTCAATATTCCATTGTCAGATTCATGTAGGTACAGTCTAACAAAGCAATTGGTATACAGGGTAGAGATATATAAATGAAGTTTTCTCAAAATGTTATGGATATTTTCGAGTGAAATATCATTTTAATAATGGACAAAGTTAACATGTATTTATACAAAACCATAATTAAACCATTCTATAATAACTTCCTGAGAAATCTTCATCTATATCTGGCGACCCTGTATACTAATTGCTTTGCTAGACTGTACTCGACTTTATCAGGACAGCGAAGAAGTCGTCCACTTTATTCTCCGCGAAAATGCCGGAAGCGCTACACCGCCATGGGAGCCCAAATATGCACCTAAATGCGTTGTAATATTGTACGTACGTGTGTTTATGAATTTGAGTTTGCAAAGTCTGTCTCATAAGTTGCAGCTATGTACAAGCTAAATCGTTGCAAATCGGGCTAACGGCCCAAGAGCTCGATTGACCCGACACTAAACCGAAGATATTCCGGACGTCAGCCTGTACGAGATTAGGATGGCTCTGAAGCAGCTCAAAAATAACAAGGCACTGGGTGATGACGGAATTACGGCCGAACTCCTGAAGGCGGTTGGAAAACCGATCCTTAAGGCCCTTCAGAAGTTGTTTGATTCCGTCATTCTCAAGGGAAGAACGCCACAGGCCTGGTGCAGAGGAGTGGTGGTACTTTTCTGCAAAAAGGGCGATAATGCTCTGCTGAAGAATTATAGGCCCATCTCACTTCTGAGCCATGTCTACAAGCTGTTTTCGAGAGTCATTACGAACCGTCTTTCGCGCAGGTTTGACGACTTCCAGCCTCCCGAACAAGCAGGATTCCGAAAAGGCTTTAGCACCGTAGACCACATACATACGCTGCGGCAGGTTATACAGAAGACCGAAGAGTATAACTTGCCTCTTTGTTTAGCGTTTGTGGACTACGAGAAAGCCTTCGATTCGATCGAGACTTAGGCTGTACTACAGTCTCTTCAACGGTGCCAGATTGACTATCGGTACATCGAAGTGTTAAAGTATTTGTATGAAAACGCCACTATGTCAGTCCGATTACAGGACCAAGCCTCGAAACCTATCCTTCTGCAGCGAGGTGTGAGACAGGGAGATGTGATCTCTCCGAAACTGTTCACTGCTGCATTGGAGGATGTCTTCAAGGTTCTGGACTGGAAGGGGCTAGGCATTAATATAAACGGCGAGTACATCACTCACCTTCGGTTTGCCGACGACATAGTAGTCATGGCTGAGACCATGGAGGACCTCGGTACAATGCTCGATGACCTCAGTAGAGCTTCCGATAGAGTGGGTCTTAAAATGAATATGGACAAGACAAAGGTTATGTCGAATTCCCATATAGTACCCATTCCCGTAAACATCGGAGAATCTTAAACATCGGAGAATCTTAAACATCGGAGAATCTACACTCGAAGTTGTTGACGATTATGTATACCTAGGACAAACTGTCCAGCTGGGTAAGTCCAACTTCGAGAAAGAGGTCAATCGTCGAATCCGACTCGGTTGGGCAGCGTTCGGGAAGCTACGCAATATCTTCTCGTCCAAAATACCGCAGTGTCTCAAGACGAAAGTCTTTGACTAGTGTGTGTTGCCAGTAATTACTTACGGCACTGAAACGTGGTCGCTCATAATGGGCCTGATAAGAAGGCTCAAAGTCACTCAAAGGTCAATAGAGAGGGCTATGCTCGGAGTGTCCCTGCGTGATCGCATTAGAAATCAGGAGATTCGCAGGAGAACGAAAGTGACCGACATAGCCCGAAGAATTGCCAAGCTTAAGTGGCAGTGGGCGGGGCACATTGCTCGCAGAAATGATGGCCGATGGGGCAGTAAAGTTCTGGAGTGGCGACCGCGTACTGGAAGGCGCAGCGTGGGTAGGCCCCCCACAAGGTGGACCGACGACCTGGTGAAGGTCGCGGGAATCCGCTGGATGCGGAAGGCGCAGGACCGGTCGTTGTGGCGATACTTGGGGGAGGCCAATGTCCAGCAGTGGACGTCTTTCGGCTGAAATGATGATGATGATGAATGATGTACAAGCTTTGTAGTTATGAACTGATAATAATGAGAAAAAGTATTGCAGAAAATGTCAAAGGTATCTAGTAGCAAGAAACCTCTAAGATAAGATCTTATACAGGGTGGAAACTTTCCCCCAGCCATTTCTAACCTATGCAACGTAGAAACTTATAATCTTCCACATTGATAGACCTTTGTAAAAACTCTCTTTTAAAATTATTTCGAGTATAATTTGATTATAAATTTTTGAGTTATAGAGAGAAAACTGAAAAATGCTTAAAACGTCCTAGTTCAAAGGTTATTGACCTTAGAGAAAAATGATCTTCGCAAATAATGCTACTTTAGCTACTTTCTATTTAAAAAATCACAAAAAGTAACTTTGTGTTATATTGAAATGACACACTTCTTAAATTTGGCGCTGTACAGCGCCATCTAGCGGCTAGTAACAACACTGAATCACCAATGCTGCCGTCTATTGCATTTGGCACTTTATAGCGCCATCTAGCGGCGGATACTAACAACACTATCTGAGTCGCCAATGCTGCCGTCTATTGCAAAAACTAAAATAGCCGTGATTAATATTCGATTTGATTTGTTTGTAACACCTACTTAAGGAACCCTATAATACTGAGCATGGCCTGACATGCTCTTGGCCGGTTTTATAGAACTTACTAGGGCTTTACCAAGGCCTATAGAGCAACCAATGCCAAGGCCCCGTGTTAAAAAACAAACAACTTTAATAATTTTATTTAACTCATTTTATCAAATGTTGTCAAATGTATGAAATTCTGATGAACGTTTTCATTTTCACAGCACCGCTTAAGATGCTGCTCTCTGGCTGCCATATTAAGAGTAGTTATATTAATTCAGGTAATAAAGGTAACAGGCCAAGTTTTTAGGAGCAAATCAAAATTAAAGGAGTGTTTTGGGTACTTATTCCACTGTTACTGGATTATTTCGGGTATTCGAGATTTATAATTAGGACTTCGAATAATTGTTATGTGAATATAACTGGTTTAATTGAACGCTTTGGCGTTGGTTCTTAATTAAAAGACAATAAACTGTAATTATAGCTGTTCCGTCACCGATATAACTAGAAAATTGGCTAAGATAGATATCACCATTGTCATAATAAAACCCTAAAATATTATTAGATATTTACCCTGTGTTTATAACAAGGTTTGTGATTGGTATAATAAAGATTTGCATACAAACATGATCATGAAAATAGCTTTGTTCCCCTTGAGAAATAGGTCATTTGAAAACCATCATAAGCCTCCTATTTGGCTTGACCTTCCACGTTTTTTATCGGTTCATTAGGCTTATGGTAGAGCTGCCTGGATTCCGTACAATTTCTTGTATCTTCTATATTGTTGTTCTCATTATTCTGTAGAAAGTAGTATAGGTAATACTTTTACGTCATTTCGCTCTTTCGTGGTTTCGTGACCTACCCATATCCATTTCAGAGAAGCAGTTTTGCGTGTTGTAAGTACTTACGTTATTAGTCCCTGACCTTTGTATTTCTATAGTGTAGATACTTATAACTTGTCATTGCTAAGCGAATGTGGTATGACAGAAAACCTATTGAATGTGAAATCAAGCACATAGGAGATTTTATCATACTCTTGAGAATATCGCTTTACAATTTGATTAGTTCGAGTGATTAATAAAAGCACAATGCTGATAACAATTGAATGGATTGTGTGTATTATGTAAAGTACTTGTGACAGTCGATATCAATTATGTAATTATACTGTAGTCTGTCTTTATGATCGATTAATCGCCATTTGCTTAGGAATAGCGTAATCTGGCGACGGACGAAGGTCCATGAAAGATCCACGACATGATAATACAATGACTAGTGAATGTCCTATAGTGGACTAAAAAACATTTGAATTTGGAGGTCCAGTAGCAAGATGGATTGGTGACATGAAATCTGTCACGACTAACACAAATATGCGATCGGCACAGGACCGAGGTCGTAGAAGAGAAAGAAAAGACTTGCCCAGCTGATTGGTAAATTGCGGAAGCTGAATATGTATGATGAAATTATGAATCGCCTTTCGGAATTGTTATTGGGTGACATAATTAATAATAATACGATATTAAGGCAACGTAATTATTATATGCAACTTTTTGTCTGAAACTAATACGTTTGCTTTATTTTTATTTTTTTACACTTGCTTAGGCGAAACTGTATTTAAACTGTACTTACAAGCAAGTTTAACCGGATTACATCGTGTATTATTATTTAAATTGGTTTAACTGGCGTTTGGAAAGATTTGCAGCGTTCGTGGTCGCAGGAAGACTAACGGCCAAAATGAATATCCTATCTATCCACGATTTACCCTACTAGATAGAAATTTGACAGATTTTGTATGGAGCTTATGCCAAATTCCTATTTCTAGTAGGGCAAATCGTGGATAGATTGGATATTAATTTTGGCCGTATGGTGATAAGCGTCTTTACAGATATTTCTAAAAACATATTTTAATCTACCGTACAATTTTTATTAATTAAAATCGTTTCGATGCACGCAGTAATCACTCACAATGTCATTATCTTAAACTAAACTTAAACCAAAATGAAAACAAACTTAAACTTGTTTTATTATAATGTGTAGTGGTCGCGAAAACCTAAGAATTTAGTACTTACAAGATTTTTTCAATACACAGTTATGGCTTCCCATAAAATACCAACATTGAGACGAGCGTCTCCGTCGCTTAAATTAAATAACAGAAAACTAAGATACAATACAAATCCACATAAATAGAATCTGATCATAATAAAATCACAAAATCGTATCAACTGCTATGTTCTTATTCACCTAGATTTTCATGTTAGATCCAAATAGGTAGCTTTAGATGATTTTTGGTGTTTGTTCCGACAAAACTAAAAGCTGAGTCTTACCACTTATGCAGATTCCTAAACAATACCATTTCAGTCCACGTGTAGAAATGACGCATTGTATAAGGAGTGCCACTTTGGTTTGTTTATGTCCTATGGGCACAGCAGAAACGCCTATTGCCTTTGTCGTCTTTTATCGCATTGCCAAACTCCAGTGACACTTTAATGTATGAAGTTTCATTGTAAATTCGTTGTCATGACATACACGTAACAAACCATCACCACAGAAGAAATAGTATAATAATGTAATAATAAAACAGTGCTTCTCTTCACTGGTAAACAGTTGAAAACTTAAAAACGTATTGAATAGGTCAAGACTTGAATGTTTTTGTGTGAAAGTCAGTGAAAGTCTAAATCAAATTTGACTCTGGGTTAGAGATAGCTCGCGTTGGTGTAAGTTTGCCTTAAGATTGACTGGTACTTATAGCTCAGGGTTTCCTTTGTACCAGCAGTACAATATTTGTTAATTTATGCATATACATTTGTAATTATCATGTCTGTAACCTGTAACCTGTCTGTACAACAACAAATACCTTTAAGGTTACGAACTTTTTTGGATAAATTACATAAATGCTTAGAAAAAATAAAAATAAACTGGATTCTGGAATAGAAATAATTAGCCTCCATCTCTTTGCCTCCATAACTGTCCTCTTCCTTATTTTAATGGAAAAATCATTATCTGTTCTACATTTAAATTAGTATTGTTATGTTCTTGTATCCCCCCCTTTTGCGGAAGGCCTATGACCAGCAGTGGACGACTTTCGGCTGAAATAATGACGATGATGATGATGTACTTT
This sequence comes from Asteroscopus sphinx, assembly GCA_949699075.1. Taxonomy (NCBI): domain Eukaryota; kingdom Metazoa; phylum Arthropoda; class Insecta; order Lepidoptera; family Noctuidae; genus Asteroscopus; species Asteroscopus sphinx. The sequence goes on from OX453005.1 coordinate 20,087,242, forward strand.
AAGAAAGTGTTCCAAGTAGACAATAATAAAAATCTAAATAATAAAATTATGTTATTAGTATTCTAGTGTGTGTAATAGATACATCTTTGTTAACTTATGGTTATGATACGTACCTGATACATACATTCTCGTCAAGATAAATGCTTATCTGTTCTATGACCTCAGTAAATAACAGGCTGAGACTTTTTCATCATCAAAATATTTGGTTGTTGTTCGACAATTCGAAGTTGGGTCTCTGTTAGATATTTCAAATCTAGTTTTTATAATTGCCTATCTTTATTGTTTAATATTAATCACTTATTTTAAAACCACTTTTTTGTCTAAATTGTTTATATCTAATCATTTTTGTTGTTGGTGATTCATCCAAACAAAACTTGCAAGGACAAATCACTGAATACCTATTATATTATATTATATTATATATAGGTACAAAATTACATTTAATCAAAGAACAGGAACAATATTAATTAAAACTACACTATATACTACAAACAGACAGATTTCTGTATGATATTAGGACGTAAATACGCCCAAATAATATTTATCAAGCTTATAATATAATGCCCTACAAAGTTAAATTAGTTTTGTGTACCCACTCAAGTTGATCTACATGTTACCGGCACAATGAAGGGCACAAAATGTAAAATTGAACGGATGGTTACCGGGAGACAAACAGTCTCCCTTGAGACGTGCCTTACAGGCGTAGCATAGGGAGGGCTCCGGAGGCTTATTTATTTCCCGGAGTCCCCCTTATTGTGCTGTAGACGGCCACTGGGGGGGTTTTAGTGGGTAAGAATCCCACACACCCCGGCCTCCATCCCCCATGAGGCCGGCAGCCTTTTGAAGGTTTCCACCTCGCAGAAAAAAAAAAAAAAAAGTTACGAGTGTTGCCAAATCTTATTGTCCTGTTCAATTTACACTCTAATTTGTCCCTTTAAATTATTAACTGTTGTCTTAAGGACTAAGGTTGGAAGCAGTGGTTGGAAGTTAGTTTTTTCTAATCGTGATTTGCAGACTAGGTTCGTAATTAACTGTGTAAATAAGTCTGTTTCTCTCGTTCTAGCGATGCTTAGTGGTTGTTTGAACAGTTACTAAGCGCCCAAGGCCTTCTCGTTATCTAGCTTTATGTGTCATTATTCCTGATTATGACATCATCACTTCTCCCCACAAATACGAGCCAATCGTTTGATTTATTATGGCTCTTCGGAAACAATAATTACTCGTTTATTGTTGAACAGCATAATGATCAGTACTAACGACTAATTTGACATTACTACCATCATTAATTCAATTCAATTCATTTATTCGCATAAAAGTTGGTACATAACACAGTTGATCTTACATGTAATTAGGATTAGTTCTTACAACTTTAGTCAAATTATTGACATAATTGCAATGTTGTACAATCCTATTTCACCGTCTGCTGTGCTAGACCAATATGGGTTAATGTCTGGTTGCGTAGTGTTCCGCAACAATTGATTATTTGCATCTTAAACCATCTGATAGGCATGCTTTAAATTGATGTTGTCAAAAAAACCCTCCTGAAAACCGTAAAAATCCAATTAAAAAATAATCCAATTGTGAGGACGTGTCACATGATTAATGTTAACCCGCTCGGCGTTGATTACATTGACTAGTTAAACGTCACCATTTTAGGCCATAGTTATTTACATGGGAAACGTGTGAATTGTAAACGCTTTTAATAGCCTCGAGTCATAATTTACGCGTGTAGTAAATATGAATTTTGCTTTAGAGCGTACGATCATTAGAGCGATCATAAAGTACTAGTATTTAAGCTCACACTGCTCAGTTTCGTATGATTCGTTTAAGCTTGAAAGGCTTGAAAGGCTAGAAACGCAAAATTACCGTAGAGTCGCAAGCATACAAAGTACGACCAATGTGTTATTTAATTATAATTAATATTACCTGCACCATAATCTACGCATATCTGGGCTGGTCCAGAAATGAAATAATTTAGTACATGAATTCGAAAGAAAACAAATATCCCGCATCATAAACATACGTATTATCTCAAACTCTTATTCTAATCTAAACAAAAACACAAATACCACTTTCATTTTATGCCCTCGAAATAGAGCCACTACTACTACTCAAAATAAACTCACACTATTACTTCCACAGAACCTAAACCTTAAATATTATTTTTGTGATGAAAGAATCTAGAGTTCTAGACCTCACGACACGGTATCCTAGTGTGGGGTCTAGTGTTATATGGAATTGTGAAACATTTCTGGAAATTAAATAAATATTTATTATTAATTAAAATTAACGTTAAAACGTTTAATTAATAAGAAGGGTCAAGGATAGAGCCTTGAGGAACACCTACTTTAAATTAATACGGGATTGAACAAGTTTAGCCCTACTTCATTAAAAATGTTGCTATGCGATTAGTAAGTCTGTATAGCGTCAGAAGACTCAGAAGACATATGAGCCTTATAAAGCGTCAGTAGATAGAGAGTAGAACAGCTATTTTTTATATTTCGTAGCAGAGTAGCAGACCCTTAGCCTACTCAGTCGATGGCTTGCTCGGTTCCGCCATTCAATTTTCATTGTAAAATGTATACCGACTTTGCGATATCAGTTGTGGGAGTAGAAAATGGTACAAATTAATATTACATGCTTTGTTCCCATTTCGAGAACTTTTAGCTTTTTCAAGCCCTTCCAAGTGACGAAGTCTGTCAGTAAAGTAAATATTTTCTTAAAGTTGTGTAGGTTTAATTTCTGTTATTCTGTTGTATGTACACTTGTCTCTGTCCTCTAAATATATCAATATCTCTCTATAGCTCTAAGGTTTGCTGTAAGAAAACTCATTTTTGAGTTAAGCTTGCCGATGTACTGGATGTACATAAGCTTTCCTACTATAACAATAATTTATATTTGTGTGTTGTGCTGATTTTTTTGTACAATAAAGTATAATCATATAAGTATGTGCTATGTATATAGGTACCTAATACACATATTTTTTTACAGACGATAAAAAAATAAATTGGTTCTTAAATCTCGAAATTCCCCGCTATTCTATAGGTAGCCCTAGTAGGCTACCTACCGTATTAGACCTTACAGGTCAAATTTACTTGTTTAAAGCTGCTCAATAAAATAATTTAAATCTTGATAGGAGCGAAATTATATTGCAATTTTTCTGTTTCAAGTCAGAATGCTTAAAAATCAGTGAAGGTGTTATTTGCCTTTACTGTTAAAAACAGTAAATAAAACCTAAGCCCGTTTTGGTAATCGAACTCGCACCTGCGACACTATGCCCAATAACGACAATTACTACTGAAGAATATAGTATCTTAGATATTTTAAGATATCTTTTGATTCTTAACGGCCAAAATTAATATCCAATCTATCCACGATTTGCCCTTCTTACTACAGATAGAAATTTGACATAAGCTCCATACAAAATTCGTCAAATTTCTATCTCTAGTATGGTAAATCATGGATAGATAGGATATTAATTTTGGCCGTTAGTGGTTATCAAATATTAGTTATCGTAATTATTGTGATGATATTGACCTAGAAATAAAAAAAATAAAAACACAAAAAACAAAATAAAAAGTCTATAACATAAAACAATTAATTAATTTAATGCTAAATGGATAATGGACCTGGAAAAAATATTTGAATCTACTTTTAAATCTGATCCAAATAACTGTAAAAGTCGGTACGAATTTTATTATTCGCTTTGCATTCGCGTTCGCATTGTATGTAGTAAAATTCAAATCAGTCAAGGAGAGGAAAATCTATTGTTCATTGTTTTTGAATTAGTCGCGCCGCACTTGACATCCGATTACTCACTACTCACACTCTAGAGTTAGTAACATAAAATAAGCACCTACTTCCTATATTTTTGTAGAAATAATAATGATAATTGAAATATCACGTGAAATCAAGATCAACGTGTTGAATCGTACTAAAGTACCAAGTTAGGTAATCTATCAGTTCGATAAATTTACTCTTCAATCACATCTAGAAATAGTTTTGCTCTTATCACGATAAGCGGGGTGAAATGGACACAAAAACGATTCATCTTATTTACAGAAATACTGATTTTATCCGCGGATGTCGGACATTACGGATATTTTTTTTACCTACTGTGTGAAGCGCCATCTATTATTTTATAGCGAATACATGTAATGTCTCTCATGTCTAAAAGTTGCTCACGCGCATCGAATCTTGCTAACTTATCTACACACATTTTTATCTCTTTAGTATAATGATACTTCACGAGATGGCGTTACTAGTCCTTTTCAAAATAGTTGTTCTCGTATCTTTTAATACGCTTTCTGGACATTTAATTATCAAATTTTATTATTTCTAACCCTTACTATCCAATATTCAGTAAAAACCTAGAAAATAACACGGATACATGCTTCGGAAATAGACATACTTTATTTTACCTCTGTAAATATGAAGCACAGGACTCAACAAATAAACCGATAACTTTGATAAGCACTCCTCGTGTAATTTAATTCAATTACTTCAAACAAATCTTATCAATCATGCTGGGCGCAGTTTGACATTGTCGGTAGGCCTAGTTCATCCTAGTTCTTCCTTCTGGAAATTTAATACTTAGTTTAATAATACCCTCGGAGTAACTTTTAATCACTGTGAGACTAGTGGTGTTTTAGTTAGACGTAGGTGTGTTTTGCAAATTGAGCAAATGTGGATATGGCACACAATGTATTTGGTTAGAAGTTATCGGACTAGTATTGTGTTTATTGTGAAACTATTATGTCTTGGCGGGGTGAATCTGGCACTTCCACACCGTTGGCCGAGCGGCGCCCGCTCATGTTGCCCCTGCGAGTACCTAGGAGTTACGGAAGTCTCTTTCCATATTACAAGTTTGTGAGAGACACCGCAAACGAAACAATTCAAAACGAGGTATAAAAAAATTATATACTTATTTTTTCAGCTACATATAATTAATGAACCTTTGTCCCTAAAAGAATAAGCTAACCTAGTTGAAGTTAGTACTCAAGCGCTATTACCAAGTTGGATAAAAATATGTTGGATTGTACTCTCCATCTCTGGATCTGTAAACAATGATTGATTATAATTTGTCAGCATAGTACCATTAGTACCTATATACTTTGAACCTTAGCTCATGCTCTTTGCTCCTTCTCATGTTTTGGCGTATCATTCCTTACTGAGATCTTGATTGTCCCCCACCCCACAATAACTGGTTCACTCGGTTATTACCCAAGTAACGCATAACCGTTTAAGTTAAATTAATACTTTGTGGATGCCATTAAACATCTTTTGTAAAACTTGGAGATGTATATTGGGCTTTACTTTTACTTTTTAACGTTTTTGTTGTACTGGGGTAGTTCTTTTCTTGTCCACATGAAGTAGATATGTTATTCAATTTATTATTGTTATTTATTTTATTATTGTTTTATTAATAAGAATATTATTATAATAAATTTTAATAATGTAATAATGATAAATGAAAATGTAATTTATTTACTTAATGTGACTTATAATAATTACTATTATCAATAAATAACTATGAACTATGAACTATGAACTATTCACATTTGTCACCATACCAGGTAAAGTAAATGCGTACAGCGGAAGACTTAATTCTCATTCTCTTTTTGCTTTATAAGAAACCATATTTATAAGATACGGTTACTTCCTATGGTATGGTATGGGCAGCAGCGTTCTCTGAGTATTTAACCAACCAACTGCGATCGCCAACCCGCCTGCCAAGCGTGGCGATTATGGCATATCCCCCCCTTAATTGGGGGAGGCCTATGTCCAGTAGTGGACGTCTTTCGGCTGTAATGATGACTTCCTATGGTATGGTTTGATCGAAGGTACAATTCCTCATAGTAAAGAATGCATGGTCCGAAAAAATACATGAATCCTGTCCGTTTTTTTTTTTGAGTTTTTAACGTTTATTTATTGTTGCCGTCACAAGGATTTTTATTTATTATTATTATTATTTATTAAAATCAGATCCCAAAAATCTATGTGTTAGTAAAAATCGCTTATAGACTATGTTAGTAACATTCTATCCATTACATACCAAATATAGTTACAAATCATAATAATAAATCAATTCATATACCTATATATTATGTTTGTGCTTACAGGTCTTGTCTTGCTTTCGATTTTACATTTCAACCTCTGTAGGACTTTTTATTTGTAACCTAGGTAATGTATCAACCAAAAGATATAATTTAATGTTTAACTTATTGCCTTATATCAGCAGCATATGGTTAGACTAAGAAGCCGAGAAGAAAGAGAGGAAAAGGCTAGGCACATAAGTAATAAATTTGGGTACAGTTCTTAATTCTATCAAATCTCATTAAGGTTTTCTCTGTTTATTTATATTTTCACTTATGCTGTATACATCAGAAAAACATAACGCTCTGGCTCATTTCCACTGAACAAATTTGTCCATATGATAAACTCACAGACCAGTAACCCTCAAGACGCCGCATAAACAAAGTTTTGCATTAGAACACGGACGTAAAATGTTGGCGGGGACCGGGGGGACAAAAGGCGCGTTATGATTGGTCAGCTCAAAAGTTCGGTGGAATGATTCCGTATGATTGGTGCCACTCGCTGACGGACTGACATCCTGATTGGCGGCTTGGCGTATGATATGCAGTGCTACTGCATATGCTTTGTGACCGGGGGTATCCGGCTAATCGGCGTCTAGAGGCTTACTGGTCTGTGGATAAACTGAATATGTTTATGACACGATGACTTTTCTTTACTTTTATTTACAGATTTTTGGCATAATATTGATATTTAGCAAAATACGTTTATTGTAAATTAGCTTAATTAGCTGAGAGTAGACGCAGCCAGTCACCTTTACGAGATCGTTAAACTTAGAATAGAAGAGAATAGAATTCATTTATTTGCTTAAAATGTAGGTTACATGATGATGAAAAATTGAACATTCAGTGCCAGATACATTTTGTCGTTTCACGACATGCAAATATTAATATAAAATAATTTAGTTTATCTTTGACATAAGCAACATAGTTATGATTGAGATACAGCAACAAAATTAATTATTTTTACTTATTTGAATAATTCAGAGAAAGAATAAAATTTTTTTTTTTTTTTCTAAATCTATTTATAGGCAATTCTTTAATATTATCAGGAATGGCATTATAAATACGTCCACACATTACAATTTTTTAAATACATTTTTGTCGTTGGTGCATGTGACAGAACACTTCTGTTCGGGTTTGTTGTGTTTCTAGGAAACACATCTTTAGCTGTTTTAAATAGGTTGGTTATATACATACAGGCTAGTGTAAGGATTCTTAATTCTTTAAAGAGTGGCTTGCATGATTCTCAAGGTGGTATACCAGCCACCACCACCACTACCACTTAGTAACAGTTAGTTCAATCAACTCAGCCTATCGCAGTCCACTGCTGGACATAGGCCTCTCCCAAGTTGCGCCACAATGCTCGGTCCTCTGCCTTCCGCATCCAGTCCCCCCCAGCCACGTTCTTTAGGTCGTCGGTCCACCTGGCAGGGGGGCGCCCTACGCTGCGTTTGCCGATTCGCTGTCTCCACTCAAGGACTCGTCTGCTCCAACGGCCATATATTATCATATATTATATCATATATAAAGAAATACATAAATTTCTAAATATATGATAGATGATTTGTATCTTTGATAGTAAATATAGTTTTTTTTTATCTGTGATAATAATACTATAGCTGACAGCGAACATGGCTGCTACAGTAAATGCCAACTTTTGCGGTTGAATAATAAAGGTTCCAAGGTATATAAGATCTTGCTTTGGAATACCACAAATTACTAAGAAAATCCCGCATCTTGATAATTTCAAAGGAAATCTGTAATAGCCATAAGCATACGCACATCTAACAGACCTTTGAACCCAGACGCATATTGGACGACATTTTGTCCGTCATGGGTAAACACGGAAACTATTGCTACTTAGCTATACTTGATACTCGCTTTTACTTTCCCAGTTTCTTGTTAAATCATACGTATATAGGTATTATAAACATTTAACTAGTGAGTTTAGTTTTCTCTTTATTAATTTCAAAGAACTTTTGAACGACAGTTTACTTCAGTCTCATTGTAACATACTATAAGCTGAGTTAACTTAGTGTCTTTGGTGTTAAGTTATATTTTGGAAGCGTTAGCTTCAATTTTTCGGACTGTATTATTTATCTGATCTGAATAGGCGTTTTAGTTTTGTAAAGTACCTACAGCCTAACTTTTACAGTTTTAGTACCCAAAATTGTGCACAGAATCTGGGCTCATTTTTTTTGTAGGTAGGTATTGCCAATTGACTTTGCGGCTGTTTAAATTGCCCCTACATACTAAACTGCTTATTGCGTTATATTGAACATTGTAATCGTTCGAGCTGTCACTTCAGTTATCTTCAGAGAGCTGTTAGTTTCCTCGTCCTTGTTTAATAATAATCAATTTGCTAGTGCTCGTTATTAAACGTCTGGCACGAATAGTACCTATGGCTTCTCTTTTTAATTTCTTCTAATTTCATACACATCAGTGCTTCACAAGAAGGCTTGTGACAAGTCTTCACTAACATTGGTGATTAGATGGATTTTGTCTAAGCAGGGTTCTTATCATTGTTTAACTTTTATCTGCTATCTATGTTTTATTGTAGATACTATGCATAACTATTTAATTATATGTAACGTATCATTGAAGTAATAAATACGGTTTCAAGCTCAATGAAATGTTTCAACGAATAATACCTTACTTTCATTTGAAAACTTGAAGAAACATTAAATAGTTTACTTTCAAAGCCATTCTATGTAACATTATTAATTCTTTCAACCATCTCGTCCAAAACCCTAAATTGGTCCCAAAGCTATGCCACAGTCAACCTTCACTAGGCTACACTTATTAACTTTCATAGACTTTCATCGACAAAAATAAATCCAGCCTGTAATAAAACTTAATTTAAAAAACCCCCGACATTACTTTGAAGTCATTCACTTAATCCCATTTTATGATCTCCTACGTTCGTAGTCCATACCGTAGGTACCCCACCATGCCTTGTTATATTCAGCACCGTTCACCGTTTCCATATCAAGTCGTGTTTATTCATTATCTCAATCCAATTCACTCATTCGTTCTTTCATTCATTTTACACTTTCACACACTAATTCGCCACAAAAGGTACTGCATCGTAAAACAAAATATTATCATGTCGATTGAACGAGTGAAAGTAGCTTAGAATCTCTCACCAATTTCCTCATTTCTCTTTCCTGTTTCATCATCAGACCCAAATCACCATCTATCTATAACCTATTTATTGAAACCATTCCAATGAGCCCAAACACGAGGTTGGTTGGTGAGGAGTTGGGTATCCTGCGATGTAAGTAAGTGATGCTGCAGCATGTGATGACCATGTTCTTCCAATAGCATTGAAGTAACAGGATACCAAATTGCACATCGATCAGACCTGTGGAAATTTCTCACATCCCTTCATCAACTAGAAAAGTGCTGATGATCTTCAAATGGCTGAACAGATTTTCTTGAATCATAATTAAGTACACTCTTGTTCAAACAAAAAAAACTTGACCAAAATCGGTTGATCCGTTTGGTTGCTACGATGCCACATACAGATACACACGTTAAACATTTAACAATCCTCTTTTGCGTAGGGGGTTAAAAAACTTAGTTTGTTGCATAGTACTTCTAAGAAAATGAAGCTTGGGTTATGGTGGATGTTTTATTTCTCATTTGCGAGAACTCTGTACAGCATCATCTATTCTTTTTATTTTGCGCAGGATAACGAACCCTTACTATCTATACAACGTGTATCAGAAATGAGTGGTCATATTTATAGAGCTCATTCAGGGCATAGCATAGAACAACTTAATACAGCGACAACCCTATAACCTGAAATAAAAAACTTTCATAGAAAAGTACAATATCTCCCGACTGAAATGTACAGAAGGGTTGATTTATTTAACGCGATTTGAGAGTTGACCCCGTAGTAAAAGTTATTCGATAGAATTTCCTGAACATGAGGTGGCGGTCAAACGCAAGCCCGTTAAGAATAAAAACCGGCCAAGAGCATGTCGGGCCATGCTCAGTATTATAGGGTTCCTTAAGTAGGTGTAATTACAAACGAATGAAATCGAATATTAATCATGGCTATGCTTTTTTAGTTTTTGCAATAATCGGCAGCATTCGCGACTCAGAGCGTGTTGTTAGTAGCGCCATCTAGCGATAAATTCAAGAAGCCAAATTGAAGACGTGTGTTCAACATAACACAAAGTTACTTTTTGTGATTTTTTCAAATAGAAAGTAATTAAAGGAGCATTATTTGCTATGATCATTTTTCTCTAAGGTCAATGACCTTTGAACTAAGACGTGTTAAGTATTTTTCAGTTTTCTCTCTATAACTCAAAAAATTATAATCACATTATACTCGAAATAATTTTAAAAGAGAGTTTTTACAAAGGTCTATCAATGTGGAAGATTATAACTTTCTACGTTGCATAGTTTAGAAATGGCAGGGGGGGGGACACATTGCAAGCCACTTTGGCGCGCTATATTTCGCAGATGGTACACCTGATAAAAAAGTGGTGTATGAAACATAACCTTCATTTTAGTAGACCTATTCATTGATACCCCACACGACGGGGTGCAGCGAAAAAATTTTTTTCATCTCCATTTCACATGTATGGACGCCACCCCTAAAATACGTAAAAACGATTTTTTTATTCTTTTAAAATTGAGATCTATATGTATACTATTTTTTAACAAAATTTCATTTACTTATGTTTATAACTGTAGAAGTTATTAAGCTGTAAAGGATTAGGACAGACGGACAGACGGACAGACGGACGGACATGACGAAACTATAAGGGTTCCTTGTAGGACTTCGGAACCCTAAAAAAAGAGCTCTCCAAATATGACCACGCAATTCTGGTACACGTATAACTAACAGTCGACGGCGATCTTTTTATAGTTTCCTTACGTAGCTTCTGGCCATTGCCTTTATTCCCTTGCTGCACGTTTAAATTAACTCGCTAGTTATCTTTGACTTTGTGTGTCCATTACTGTCCATGTATATTTTTAATTCAAAGGCAAACATTTGAAATTAACTTTATAAAGGTATTTTGTTTGTCTTGTAGTGTGCATATTGCAGTCCCCTTGTCGTAGGTCGTTTGTTACATATAAAGTTTACATTGGTACATTTGGTACATAGGTTTTTATTTCCTGAAATGCAAAGCTAATCCAAAATTACTCCAATAGAATTGTATGGTATATCAACATAGTGTATTAAAGTATCTAATGAAGTCTTTTGCGCCGCGTCTTCTCCCGTTAGTTCAACTGTTAAATTACTTACACATTAGAAAACTGAACTGTCTTCTGACTACCAGAATTTTTTTTATGGAAAATCTACTATATTATCTGTACAATAATACTATTTAATTTATGTTTTCCTTTGCAAAACATCTTGTATCGAACGGCGCGGCGGTTGGCAAGGACTCAACTCCCAGCATTTATACCCAGAGTTTAAAAGTCGCAATAATCCTTAAGTATTGACCGGTTACAAGCCCATACTAGCTTAGCTAAGTGCCACTATGGTAACCCGTTCTACTCATTTCATATGTACCATGTCAGACCATGTGAATTTATACATTGTAGTTATATCTAAATTCTAGATTCTCTAGTTTTCAATCCCACATCAACACTGCTCATTAACATACCTATCTGTTTTCGTCTAATTTACTGGTTAATAATAAAGAAATCGTTGTGTGACATCGTTAGTGTCAATAAAATACAATTTCATAAGGTTTGCTATATTATTATAATAAAGTCGATGCTACGCTTTTGGGTTTTACAAAATGTTAAATCTACTGTCGCTATCGGCTATAGAAAAATATTCGCGCTCTTATTGGCTCAGGCAATGTCACTGTCAATGATCAAGCCAAGAAGCTCGCCAATAGACGATAGTGACGTGACAGTAGATTTTAACATTTTGCAAAACTCTTATTAGAGGTTCGGTTCTCGCTTCAATTTCAGTGTTTTTTCACATCACACATCAGCTATGACTTTAAAGCCTGAGACTAGAGACAGAAATTTGACATATTTTGTATCGAGCTTATGTCAAAATCCTATCTCTAGTAGGGCAAATCGTGGATAGATTGGATATTAATTTTGACCGATAATGTCTCTCTCAGAGTAAACTCATAACTTTTCGACAAATATCTAAATCTACAAGGACTGTTTCTTTCCCTTCTTTACATTCAAACCTTTAATTTTATAATAAAACAAAGTTTAACCGGATTAAATCGTGTATATTATACGCGTATATTATCTTAGTCTACCTGCGACCACGAAATGCTGCAAAGCTTTCGAAACGTCAGGGAAACCAATTTAAATAATATACGCGATTTAATCCGGTTAAACTTTGTTTTATTATAATGTGTAGTGATCGCGAAAACCTAAGAAGTTCTTTAATTTTATTTTAGTAGATAACAATCGAAATGGTAATAGCCCTCCACAGGCAGATGGGAGTTGTATTAATTTCACGCTGTTAGACATTTTATTCGTTACCTATTGGAACAGGTTACCACGATCCCTGTGGGCAATGGGCAATAGGCTAGGAACCTATCACGTATGAAGACCCTTAGATCTTTAAACTGTTGTTTGAACCCTTCATGCTATTTTAGTAACTTCTAAGTTGTGAGAGTTACTGAAGGTTCCGCATATCACACGGACTTTAGTTTTTCTTATAATAGAAAATGGTAATGAAACACAGAGGCGTATTGGCTTAAATGGATGGCAAGTTCGTAGGGGCAGGAAATTTAATTGTGGCTGACAGACCCTGATTTACCCTAAATGCTTAATAGGCTGAAAAAAAAACAATTGGAAGAAATTAAAAAAAGTATTGGGGCTTTGCCCCACTTCTAAAAATTCAAAATTTGGAGCTGAGGTAAGGCACTAGTTTATTACGAGGGCAGAAATCTAAATCCGCCCGGACGTTATTAACAAATGATTACAATCAGCGTTTGGTTCATATTTTGTTCATGTGCACATATGTAGTTTCTGTTGTCTACTGGCACATTGATAGGTTGTTGAAAGCCTGTTCCCAAATGCAGACAGATTTAAGTCATGTTCCATTTCCTCAAGAGAATATATGCGTTGTCACGCTAGCGTTGTTTTCTATATATAGAACTAGGTAACCGAAGTTATTTAACTTGTTTATACAAAATTTACAACTTGAAGTGCTTATAAAAGATTGTAAAAGAAAGCGGCCAAGAGCATGTTGGGCCATGCTCAGTATTATAGGGTTCCTTAAGTAGGTGTAATAAAACAAAACGAAACGAAAAAAAAAAAAATACCAAACAAAAAAAAAAACGAAAGAAAGAAAGATAAACGAATCAAATCAAATATTAATCATAGATATTTTAGTTTTTGCAATAATCGGCAGCATTCGCGACTCAGATCTAGTTGTTAGTGGCGCCATCTAGCGATAAATTCAAGAAGCCAAATTTAAGAAGTGTGTCGTGTCAACTAGCTAAAGGAGCATTATTTGCTAAGGTTATTTTTCTCTAAGGTCAATGACCTTTGAACTAGGACGTTTTAAGTATTTTTCAGTTTTCTCTCTATAACTCAAAAATTTATAATCACATTATACTAGAAATAATTTTAAAAGAGAGTTTTTATAAAGGTCTATCAATGTGGAAGATTATAAGTTTCTACGTTGCATAGTTTAGAAATGGCAGGGGGGGGGACAATGCAAGCCACTTTGGCAGGCTATATTTCGCGGATGGTACACCTGATAAAAAAGTGATGTTTGAAACATTACCTTCATTTTAGTAGACCTATTCAATGATACCCCACAATAGGGGGTGCAGCGAAAAAAATGTTTTCATCCCTATTTCACATGTATGGGCGCCACCCCTAAAATACGTAATCACGATTTTTTTATTCATTTAAAATTGAGATCTATATTTAGACTATTTTTTAACAAAATTTCATTTAATTATGTTTATAACTGTAGAAGTTATTAAGCTGTAAAGGATTAGGACAGACGGACAGACGGACGGACATGACGAAACTATAAGGGTTCCTTGTAGGACTACGGAACCCTAAAAAGCACGTAGGTACGATGGTAAAAAATTGATGAACCAATATTTTCATTGTCTTAATATTTTAGCTACCTAATTTATCCACTTTTCTTGACTTCCTACCGTCTCAATAACTGCCTTGCATAATTACTTTTAGATTAGCATCATATCAGAATAATTAGTTTTATTACTTAAAAATCTTGGGTGCGCGCTAACACCTATGTAACCATAGAATTACCAAATGCAGTAATCTGCCTTATCGCTCCGTATTTATGACCATGTACAAATTATGCTATAACATTCGTATTTTTCCCGTTATCATATTAATCTTTTGTTTAGAGAACAATCTCCTGTAATCCAATATTAACTCAGAAGTTAAGCTTTCGTAAAACATTAAAGGGTATAAGTAAGACCAGAAGCTGTAGTCCTTGCAGTATATTTTGTGTAATCAACAGAAACGATATAGAAGATTTTGCGTTTTAAAGTTCAGTGGTAGGCAAAAATATTATTTCTATTCGTTGATTCGAGTGGTTTTAATGTTCGTTTATCAAGATGTTCCGTGCAGCATCTTTTATACGAGCTTACGGACAGGTATTGAATGTTTTTGTTCGTGATGTTTGATCAGAAATGATGATGATTTGTAAGAGATAAAAAATGAAGTGAGCACATTTCCAGTCTAGCGGGCGCTTGACTTGCTGGAATCCTGTAACCCCGTTAATCTTTTTACTCTACTTAGAGCGCGGATCTTAACCTCGGTACCCTATTCTTGTTTACTGTACGTAATGCATGTTCGAGTAGATCCCAGACCGGTTTTGATCAGTTTTAATAGCTAATATCTAGGCATGTAGACTTCAATTTTATTATACCTTGATGAGTATGACAACTTATGAGTCCATTGTACTAGGATAGTTTTCTTCCTTTATCTTATGTATCTAATAATGTTACACCACTTACATATTATTATCTGTTTTGGGTGTGATAGGTTTGTATTGCATTAATTGCATACCTAAGATCACTAGATCGTCGTTGCGCCTAACAAGTTTCATATGTAAATTTATATTTCCAACAAAACAAATAACATGTAAACTGGAATTCACAAAGGTAATATGGAATTAATCAGACGCAGCGACGATATACATGAATAATAAATTGCTATAAATTTTATCTAATAATCTATTAATGTACCAGGCCCCTCAGAAAGTATTGCGAAAAAAAGTTTTTATGTATGGGAGACTGGCCAGTTATAATGTTTTTCGAAAATATGATTATTTATAAGTAAAAATAAGTAAGTTCCAATTTCAAAATTTCCCTCCACATTTTTTGCGAGTTAATTCAAAGTATTGTGTCTCACTGAAATATGGATCTGCGCCGGGAACATTTTAGAGCTATGATTTTATACGATTTCAAGTGTCGCCTGAAACCGGATGAATCGTACGATAGACTTCAAATGGCATTCATGGATGAAGGCCCTTCCAAGGCAACCGTGTATCGTTGGTATAACGAATTCAAGCGCGGTCGACCAACTTTGGGGGATGACGAAAGAAGCGGTCGCCCTTTGACGGCTGTTACCGAAGAAAACGTGCTAGCAGTGAAAAATTTAATCCAAGACAATAGGCGAATTACATATCAGGAGATTCAACACATATTGAAGATTGGATCGGGAAGCGTTCACGAGATTCTACACAGCCATCTTCGCGTGAGGAGGATAGTATCACGCTGGGTGCCGCACAACCTCACCGATGCTCAGAAGCAGGCCCGGGTGGAATGGTGCCGTGATATGCTTAACAAATTTGAAGCAGGCTCGTCTCGGCGTGTTTACGACATCGTTACAGGTGATGAGTCCTGGATTTATCAATACGACCCAGAAACCAAGCGCCAGTCGACTGTTTGGGTGTTTCAAAATGAGCCAACGCCTACCAAAGTGAAGCGATCTAGAAGCGGGGGTAAGATTTTGATCGCTAGCTTTTTTAATTTGACTGGCCACTTGGTATCAATTCCCTTACGGGATCAAAGAAGCATTAATGCCGAATGGTATACTACCAAATGTTTGCCAGAAGTTTTCTCTGTTATAAGCAACAAGCGACCAAACACAGGGCTCCGCGGGCTACTGCTCCACCACGACAATGCACCTGCGCACACCGTACTCAAAACGAGGGACTTCCTGGACAGCACGCCAGTCAAACTCCTGGGTCACCCTCCTTACAGCCCTGATCTAGCACCGTGTGACTTCTTTTTATTCCCAAAAATAAAAAATCAGCTCAAAGGGATACAATTTTCGTCGCCGGAAGATGCGCTGGCTGCGTTCGAGCAGGCTGTAAACGAGGTGTCTGCGGCGGACTGGAAAAAGTGTTTTGAAAACTGGTTTAGGCGCATGAATCTTTGTATAGAGGCTGGTGGAAAGTACTTTGAAAAGATTTGATAAAAATATATGTACGTATAGAACAATTTTTTTTAGTTTCGCAAAACTTTCTGAGTGTCCCACGTATATAGTTGTAGCTGCTAACTTGTCAGTCTACTAAATACTCTGCTACATGAAGGAAAATTGCTCCTATATAATAATTATCAAGCCTACCTATTGTTAATAATGAATGTTCTACGTGGTGTTGTACCAATTAATTTGATACACTGTTATTTACTACATCTAACTTGATGTTCAAGGTTTTCATAAAACGCGGGGAATAATAATTAAGAGACCCCGCAAACTACAGAAAGTTTTATAGGGGAAATTAAATCTGCTGAGCCCTAGCATGAGTTTTTGGGATATTGTGTAGTTATAGAAAAAAATTGTATGGGTTTGTTTAGTTCCAAATACGCACACGGTGGCGCTGGTAAAATTGTCATATAAAATTTGTTAATAACTACACGATATCTCAACTCGTGCTAGGGGCTCTGGTTTGCTTACTCCCGTATGTCCTCGTAGTAGGAACCCAACTATGCCATGGGCCAATTAATTACACGCCTAGCCTGCAGTTTGTGGGGACACTAAATGTTTATGTAAATAAAAAATAGCCTCTAAGTTGAACTAATGAGTAAGTTGTATTGTGTCTATAAGTAAGAAGCTACAATATTGTTTGATTGAGCTGATAGTGTCGCTCGTCAATAACCTTATGAGGCTTTTGTTTCTGCATTTGCGAAAAATCTAAAAATGACAACTACTATAATAGCCTCAAATAGGTGCAAACTACTCAAACGAATTTCATTTAAGTCTTGTTTTTTTTTTATTTAGTTCGACTGCCATTAACATTTTACTATTTTGAGTTTCACCTATAATTCTAATGACAATTCCTATTTGGTCAAATCTTATATATAAAAATCTAGTGTCACGGTGTTTGTGGTGGCACTCCTCCGAAACGGCTCGCCCGTTTTTTATGAAATTTTTGATGTATATTTCGTAGGTATGAGAGGTCGTAAAGTATATTTCATAGCGCTAGGTGATTAGGGTGTCCCTATCCAGAAATAATTTATATGGCAGAACAACGTTTGCCGAGTCAGCTAGTAAAAATATATAATCCACGGCAGGCAGTGCGGGCGGAGGCGGCGTCTCAAGTTCAAGTTCATGATATGAGTTATCATTCATGTTAGGTATGAAGAATGGTACATATAATAGGTGGGGAGAGCACCGTATACGCCGGGTCTGAGCGTCTGTAGAGCTGAGCCGGCACAGTCCGGTCAGACGCCGCGCAACATGCTGCCCCCGGAGCGTGCCGCGCACCGATCAGCCTCCGCGATCTTCAAGCGCATCTCACTGCGCTCTTACAGCACTTACTCGCTTGTATGTATTCTGGAGACCGGGTCGTTTTTCTATGCGATGTCGCAAATAGCCTCCGGTGGCTTTTTCTGGTTCGCTGGGCGACTCTTCCAGAACAGTGCACCTTTACTTACCTCCCCGTTTCTAATATTAGCTTTGTTGACGAGGGAAGATTATTAATTTTAAATAAATTAAAATAGCATAAAAGCTCGTAACTAGTCCATATAGTTTGATTTGGAAAATACGTGCTTTCATATAATTGCGTTACGTCCGAAATATTAGTCTGTGTTCGATTGTTCTACGTATCATAAAAATTAAGTTGGTCTATAAAGCCATGCTGTATTTAAAAAAATTTGGGTCATTTAATTATCCTTTTGAGCAGGTGAGTAGGAAACTTTAAAGTAACTTTAAGTTTTAGTCATACAACATTTTGTAACATCACGTGAACACCTTTTTTTTTTTTTTTTTTTTTTTTTGCTGCGAGTTGGAAACCTTCAAAAGGCTGCCGGCCTCATGGGGGATGGAGGCCAGGGTGTGTGGGATTTTTACCCACTAAAACCCCCCCAGTGGCCGTCTACAGCACAATAAGGGGGACTCCGGGAAAATGATAAGCTTCCGGAGCCCTCCCTATGCTACGCCTGTAAGGCACGTCTCAAGGGAGACTATTTGTCTCCCGGTGTAAATGCCCGGTTCTCATGGCAGCACGTGACCACAACATGCCGCCGCCTTCCCAGAAGTCACTCGGTGGACAATCAGAGCCCCCACTCTGAATGCCCGTGACTTCGAAGACCCCCCGCACTTCAATCGAGTAACGACCGGGCGAGGGATCACGTGAACACCTAGGTACCTACTTCATAGGAAGTTATGTATTTGAAAGAAACATTTTTTTTTTGTTACTATCATAACTTTTGAAATTTTAATGGAATTAGCCTGTCACTTAAATTAATAAACCAATGTATCTACCTGTACACACGGCTACACATCAAGCTGTACAAAACCAGTAAAGGCTGACCTCGCGTTGTAAGGAAAACCTATACAATGCGAGGTCAGCTTATACTGGAAATGTACAGCTTGATGTGTAGCCGTGTGTACAAGTTATCCTTGCGTATTTCAATAAGGATAATTTTAGAAAACTAAGCAAACTTAAGTAGTTATTGATAAGTGTCGTTGCCAAGTAGGAAAGAGTTTTCCTCGATAAAAAATCCTTCATTTTTAACACAATCAACGTTAGAAACTTGGAAAGCAAATCTTACACCATTTTCTAAGTTGTTTTCTCAAACGTTTCTAGCCTCCAACTCAACCTCACTCAGTACAATATTTCCTCCGTGCTATTCACAGTTGTAAAAAATCTCCGTCACTTGATAGTTTTCCTTACTCAAGGTGAGGAAGAACTCAAGGTACATCGCGACCAACCTTCTCAAGACCTAAGGCTTCCTCAAGACTGGAAAAATGTCAATTGCGACGTGATTATTGTTGTTTTTATTCTGAAAAATTACAGATTTTGACGATTTTATGGAATATATCTATGTACCAAGGCCCATACAATTTATCCGTTTCGGTGTTATTTATTTCCTCAAGATACATAGAGGAAAATAATAAAATAAAAAAAAATTGGGACATTTTTACACAGCACCATCTAGTCTCAAACTAAGCAGAGCTTGTGTTATGGGTACTAGACAATGGATATAATACTTATATTTATTTTTTTGTAAACACATACTTATATTACATAAGAAACACCCAGACCAACACACACTTATCACACACACTTTACACTTATCTTCATCACACAAATATTTGTGTCCTGTGGGAATCAAACCCACGACCTCGTGATCAGCAGTCCGACACTCGAACCACTAGACCACAGACAAATGTCTAAGTATACCGGTTTTGATATTATTTGTAGGAACGCTTGTAGGCTTGACTGAGTTTGACACCCATATTCTTAGTTGTTTCCTCAAACGTTTCTTGACTCAAACTCAGTTAAGGATGCCTTAAGGGTTCCTGCAAATAATATCAAAATCGGTATTCTTCAACATTTCCTCAATGCATCTTGAGGAAACAAATAACGCCGCGACGGATAATTGTATGGGTCTTGGTACATCTATCTATTCCATAGGTTCGTCAAATTCGGTCATTTTTCAGAATAGAAACAACAATAATCACGTGGCAAATGACACTTTTCCAGTCTTGAGGAAGCCTTAAGGTTGTTCGCGATGTACAGTCGACTGCATGACAGTGGTAACACTTCAATTCGAAAACCGCCCTTACTGCTTACGAAATAAAGATGCTGCTAATGTCAAAGTGTTACCACCGACGTGCGGTCGACCGTACCTTGAGTTCTTCCTCACCTTGAGTAAGGAAAACTATTAAGTGACGGAGATTTTTTGCAACTGTGAATACCTCGGAGGAAATATTATATTGAGTGAGTGGAGTCTAGAAACGTTTGAGGAAACAACTAAGAATATGGGTGTTAGAGTAAGTAACTAATGACGTGAGCTATACTTATATGGAGTGAATTAATAAATTAACAAACAAACATTTATAAAAATATTATGGTCTTGTTTATAAAAACTTTAAATTTCATAGAAGTTTATATTTTTAGAAACCAATCTGTTTTATCAGTCTAGCCAACCACTCCAACCAGTCTATAGTAGCAGTCATTACAATTTCTGTGAAACTTTTTTATACGTTGGCCGCACTGATAGACAGACGAGTTCATTCATAGCCGCCCTCCGCCCGCCCATCTCTACGGCGCGGCGCGCTCTAAATAGTATCCGCCCAACACGAGAGGTGACACGATGCTCATAGAGCGGCTCGATCACATTCACAAATCTCTCACAGGAGCGGAGCGGTTCGCGCGTCTTATTATGCGGGGAGACGAAACAACATGTCCCTTCACCCGCAGCTCCCCGATGCATCTACGAGCGGTGACAATGAATTCGTACACATACGATGTCTCATTGCAAACATACACAAACAGAAAAACGTGGCGAGGCCGCCCTCTACCACTCCGTCGCTGGAGATGGTCCTGGAATCACCAACATCCTCGGACACGGAGCAGAGCATTACAGAATCGGAAAGGTCAGAAGTAGTTTCGACTGAAGATGTGATGAGGACGCCACCACCGCGCGCTAAGAGCAACAGTATCGCGGGCTCCATGCTGGCGCCTCCGAAGGCGCACAAGCGGCGGCGGCCGTCGTTCCTGCACCTGCAGGTCGGCAGCAGCGAGCACGAGGGCCCGCACTCGGCGGGGACGCACCTCAACGTGCCGCGGTTCACCGTCACGGCGCCGCCTGGAGAGCATCGCCGGTTCAGCCATGGTTTTGCATTCCACGGTTTCGCACTTCGGAGACATTCGAACACGGTCTGCTCAATGATAACAAGTAGAGTAAAAAGTGTTGTGATCATAACTGCAGTTTTTGTTACTAAATATGATTGTTCGTATAGTATTTTGTTTTAACGTGGTGTTTCAAGAAGTAATGCAACGTGTGAATGGTATGTTCGCTCTTGTTTTGGCAATTTACATGCATGGCACGTATTATTAAGTAAAAAAAATATCCTTTGATTTTATATCTGCATTAAAATTGGCATTCAATGGCCGGTAGGTGCTTGTTTGTGGATAACCACCTGTGAAACCATACACCACTTTGCATAACATTGGAAATTCGAATGTATAAAATGTAGCTATTGTTTTCCAAAAAAATAATACTAATGAAGCATAAAAACAAATAGTTTGGGGTATTGTGAGATTCCTGATAAGTATTTTGTTACCGTCAAAATAAAACCAGTACAGTAGGAAACCAATCTGCGAATCTGTGAATCTGTAGGCAGTACAGTAGGTTAGAGTAGGTTAAAATAAATTAATTAATGAATGGGCATTTTTCAACAAAATCTTTTCCATGATGTTAGGTACCTCTAATTGCGCTATAATAATAAAATAATTGTTTTTCAATCGTTATTAACCAGCAATGATAAATGTAATCTTAACTGTAATACTATAAATTATATCAGTCTCACTTTTTTTTAATGTCAGATATTGTAAGAAATCTGAAAACTTTACATATACGATAATTAATGAAATATTAATAAAAAGATAATAACTTTTTAATAGGCACTTACTAAAATTCAGTAGCTTTACAATTATCTGTTGTGGTGTGAGCTAATTATGCTTCCTAAAGCAAACACTTATCATCCTTCCTGAAATACGTACTTCAGATTTTGCATACTTACGTTGTTGACAATAATAACAGACTGAGTACATACACGGTTTATTTATTATATTGGGCTACCTTGTGATATCAAACGTTATCACTATATCTATAAATTGTGTTCATTATAAGTCGTGAACTGTGTCGCGTAAACGTTTACTTGTTCTTGTATGTTTTACATCAAACCTTGTTTCATCACGGTTATAGTTTTTTTTTTTTTATCCGGATTTTCGCAAAATTTATTGTTATCAATACCTCAATGTTACGTTTCAGTTTAAATGCGATTGAGGTATTTATTTTTGCTTACTTTTAAGATTGTTGCGTGTAACCGAATGTTTTAAATTATTTAAATAATTTAATTTTGAAGCTTGTCTTTCAGTGAATAACCTACATCTTGACCTCCATGTGTGATCTGTGTGCTTGTTTTCTGTGATAATACCTACCTATTTTATTTGTCCAAATAGCTTAATGTACGACCGGTTCCTCCTGGCTGTCACTTTCTTTATGCTATTGAAAATTATCTCTCGATGAGTTTCACTCACAAACTCCTGGTACCGTACTGTTATTTTCAACAAGTTTCCTTATTCTTTTCCTATGTACTTGGCAGATAGCGCCTTTCCAGTAGCCTAATCTGCTTGTTGAATTGAAATTCGGTGAGCTTATTCATGCTGGAAAAAAAATATCCAAATCTTTTTACTCATATATATATATATGTATTTTATTTTATAGTATAGGATGGCGAAATGAGCTAAAGGCCCACCTTATGTTAAGTGGTTACCTTTGCCCATAACAACTGCAATACCACCTAGGCTGTTGCCTAAATGGTACCGAAGTCGGTTCGCTAAACTGAGACATGAAGATGGAAAGTCTCATGTGATTGTAATTTCACTTTATATTAGCATTTATTTTTTATTGTTGTGTTCATACCAGCAGCATTTGTAGTATTTGTACCTTTATTATCAGTTTGTGTGTGTATAAAATTACATAGCTAATCAGAGATAAGCAAAAACAATAGCAAAAGAAAACCATCTTTTTCCATGTGCGGAATACCAAAAAATTCCGGATTACAAGTGACAGATCAAAATCGCACTAGGAGTTTAGTACATAGACCTCTTTGAAAGTAACATTTACATATATAAAAGTGTGTCATATTGTATATTGTTTATGTCCAGAGCCTGCACCGCAGCGAGTCCATGGTATCGCTGGCGTGCTTCAGAACGCTCTCGCAGCTAGTCAACAGCGAAAACCTGGCAGAACTACAGCAGTACATCTCCAACAACAAGAATGTTAGCATCGACGACAGAGATGAGGCAAGTAACATTATTTTTATTAACAAAGTCATCACCGTTATCATAATATCACTATATGTCGAAGACCCTAGAGGTAGTTCAGAATAGTTGTTACCTGACAGATATGCATGTTAAGGCCGTCTTGTAGTGCATAGTTGTAATGTAGGGCATAGCGCGAACGCTTGAACAGCTCGATTGAAAAAGAACAAAGAAAAATTATAACTATTTTATAAAAATCTGTTCTCTACTACATGACATAAAAATAACAAGGCTTATCTTTTGATATAATTTCTACATGGTGTCATGATGGAATTTCTTAGCAAGTTAAGTAATAGCGATTGAGTGTCATCTTATGTTTTTTTATCGAGCAAATTATTATGATTCACGTTTCTGTCTTCATACAGCACGACAGTATTGATTTAGATAAAATGATTTTGTTTTTGCTCAATATTTACATTAGTTAGATTGACAGAGGTTCAAATAACCTCCTCCTTTTTTTGAAGGCGGTTATAAAGTACTACAACGTCGCCTTAAGAACGACTAAGCGTGAGTGTTTTTGACGCTTTTGTAAAGTTGACTAATTGCCGAAATTAATAATCAGATTAATCCATAATTTTAGACACGCTTGATAAACTGGTCTGTTTTTGTTTGAAGCGTGCCAATAACCTATACGAACCTTGAGATTGCAATGTCTACTTAAAAATCTCTCTCATCACTTCTCGCTTTGTACAAAACAGATGTATTTTTCATTATTTTTAAGCTTATATCTAAAGATATTAGATCGATAATTAATTTTGGACGTTAGTCTATACCCTAAGATTAGAACACCTACCACCATTTATATCGTCATATTCGCTATCTTTATTGATTTTTCATCGTACCTATATCTACGTTGTCTTTTTTGTGCTGTGTCCAAATAAATTATTCATTAATCACCCCATAGCTTCTGGCAGTTGTCTTAAAAGGCGATTCAGAAATTAGTATCCCGAGGAAGATCATCAGTCAATAGAATCATTTATATTTCAACATCATATCGCTTCCTCGAATTTCAATTTCCTAGCTACGGCTAGTGAAACTCTGATGAATCAGCACGTGCCAAAAGCTCAACCGTTTAGGTTGTAGGTGGTAGAATAACATACGTGTGTATTTTGTATATTTGTGTATTAACCTCATTTTTAGGGTTGCGTACCCAAAGGGTGCCAAACGGGACCCTATTACTCTCGCTACGACGGCCGTCCGTCCGTCTGTCTGTCACAGGGTTGTATCTTTTGAACGGTAATAGATAACCGGTTGAAATTTTCTCTAAATATGTGATGCTATCAGGACAAATACTAAAACCGGCCAAGAGCATGTCGGGCCATGCTCAGTATTATAGGGTTCCTTAAGTAGGTGTACAAACGAATCAAATCGAATATTAATCATGGCTATTTTAGTTTTTGCAATAATCGGCAGCATTCGCGACTCAGAGCGTGTTGTTAGTAGCGCCATCTAGCGATAAATTCAAGAAGCCAAATTTAAGAAGTTTGTCATGTCAAAGTTACTTTTTGTGATTTTTTCAAATAGAAAGAAGCTAAAGGAGCATTATTTAGCCATGATAATTTTTCTCTAAGGTCAATGACCTTTGAACTAGGACGTTTTAAGTATTTTTCAGTTTTCTGTCTATAACTCAAAAAATTATAAAGACATTATACTCGAAATAATTTTAAAAGAGAGTTTTCACAAAGGTCTATCAATGTGGAAGATTATAAGTTTCTACGTTGCATAGTTTAGAAATGGCAGGGGGGGGGACACATTGCAAGCCACTTTGGCGGGCTATATTTCGCAGATGGTACACCAGATAAAAAAGTGATGTATGAAACATTACCTTCATTTTAGTAGACCTATTTAAAGATACCCCACACGAGGGGGTGCAGCGAAAAAAAATTTTTTTTCCCTATTTCACATGTATGGGTGCCACCCCTAAAGAACGTAAAAACTATTTTTTTATTCTTTTAAAATTGAGATCTATTTTGATATTTTTGATGCAGACTATTTTTTAACAAAATTTCATTTACTTATGTTTATAACTGTAGAAGTTATTAAGCTGTAAAGGATTAGGACAGACGGACAGACGGACGGACATGACGAAACTATAAGGGTTCCTTGTAGGACTTCGGAACCCTTAAAAATAAAAAATAATCTAAAACCAAATGGGAGTCCCCATACAAGTAACCTCGAAAAACATGCTGTTTTTCCAACGTTTTTGTTTCTGCTCTATCTTCAAAACGGTAATACATACCAGCGTCAAACTTAGTCTGATTATAGTGGATACTATGTAGTTTAGCAACAAATACTAAAAATAGGTCAAACATAGGTGGTACCTGATGCGTAAGAAGAGATGCAAAAATTCATATTTAGCGCACGGTACGTTGATGTCTTTTGATGAACTCTCGTAAATTAAAATCTGTTACTATGGGGTATCAGGTAAGGAATCCTTACTACGTGAGTCCGACTCGTAATTGGCCGGTTTTTTGTTGAAAACAAAGCAAGAAATATTAAAGTTTAAATTGTTGTTTCTATATTTTATGAATTGTTTGTTTTACCATTATACAAAAAATAAATCAAATCCAGAAATGAAAGATATTATTTTTATTACCTGGTGAAGGTCGCGGGAATCCGCTGGATGCGGAAGGCACAGGACCGGTCGTTGTGGCGATGCTTGGGGGAGGCCTATGTCCAGCAGTGGACGTCTTTCTGCTGAAATGATGATGATGATGATGACCATTATACATACCGTACGCAATGAATGTTATTATAATACGTGAGTTTGTCATAACACCAACTTTAAAATTGAATTCACTAAGATCTGTTCTAAGTGTTCTAACAAAGCTTTTCCAGTCTAAGGCCCGTATTATAGAAGGTTCCTCAAGTACAGTTTAAACTCCAATCACCTGATCACTACTTAAGGATAGAATCACAGTTTTACTATAAACTGTGGATAGAATCGTTACTTGAGTATCGGTCTTATTTCAGAACGGTAATTATAAACTTTAATTCAACAACATAACATCCGAATTTGACCTGAAATAGAATAGAAATCTCTACTCAAGCGTAGTCTGGACCACACTAGAGTGATTACAGATCAAATCTCTGCTCAAATACCGAAACAAGTGACAGTATAAAATAAAACTAAACTCAGCTGAACTGTGATCAATAAATCTCTGCTTGAGGAACGTTCTAAAATCAAAGCTCAACTCGAAACTAGTTTTAAACAGAGATCAACGCTTGAGTATGGTTCTGTAATACGTGCCTTAGTCTAAACTCTAAATAAACCATAATTTCACCGTATAAGAATTTTATCGTGTACTTACAAACGCATGAACAGTAGTGGTAAAAACAAGTCCCGTCTAATCTTAGATATTCCTGAGGAACTGGAATTTCAAAGGGATTACACATTCCACTCATAGGTCATTGAATTAGTGTGAAATGTACCACTTAATTTAATCTTATCTCTAAAATTATACGGATCGATGTGTCACGAAGAGACTTAAAAAATATTATTTAATAGATTCTTAGAATTTTAGCCACTGCGACATCACTAGAAACAAAAAAATATTTTTCCCTGTAATCTGCATATTGTTTATTTGTAGAAACACTTAACAGTATCCTTCAATATATCTGATAAACATTATTTAAAAATATCGTTAATTATCGTTACATTCATAAATCCCATTATTGTGGCAGCATTATGCTGAGAATGCTGAGATAGGGGCCCTTTTTTGCCTTGTGCAGGTTGTAATTTACAACCGTTGTAATGTATAGGCACTAGGCAGATAGTAGAATCTGGCTGTATATATTTTTATTATAATGACTATGTTTTGTGTTTATGCTGTATACAACCTGTGAAAGCCAAAATGAAGATTATCCATCAGTTTATATATTCCATTAGATTGATTGATCCTAATAATAGAATCCTAGCATAAATTATAAGTACTACTGTTTATTTTCGCTCAAATCCAGAAATGAAAGATATTATTTTTTAAACGCAGCATTATTTTGAACTTTGAATCCTCTTTTACGAAATAATTGATTTTATGCCATAATATATTTTTTACCTTTATTATTATCATTTTACGATCTTTAGATCGTAGGTATTTTTGCTAAAACTCCAGTATTAAAATATCAAGTTACACAACTTTAATATTTAAAAATGTTTCAGGGTGAATGTAGCTCTATAATGGTGAAAACATTTTTGAAATCGGCACAGTAGTTTTTGAGTTTATTCATTACAAACATACACACAAACATACAAATCATTCCTCTTTATAATATTAGTGTAGATAGATAAGCATTGTCAAGGTAGAATGTATGATCTACTACTGTAATTACCACCTTTTTGTACTGGTACTGAGTACTTACAATCATTGATTATGAAGCATTGCTCAAAGTTCCTAGGCTAGGAATCCTAGCAGTGGAGTTAGTTGTTTATAATATTAGTGTAGATAGATAAGCATTGTCAAGGTAGAATGTATGATCTACTACTGTAATTACCACCTTTTTGTACTGGTACTGAGTACTTACAATCATTGATTATGAAGCATTGCTCAAAGTTCCTAGGCTAGGAATCCTAGCAGTGGAGTTAGTTGTTTATAATATTAGTGTAGATAGATAAGCATTGTCAAGGTAGAATGTATGATCTACTACTGTAATTACCACCTTTTTGTACTGGTACTGAGTACTTACAATCATTGATTATGAAGCATTGCTCAAAGTTCCTAGGCTAGGAATCCTAGCAGTGGAGTTAGTTGTTTATAATATTAGTGTAGATAGATAAGCATTGTCAAGGTAGAATGTATGATCTACTACTGTAATTACCACCTTTTTGTACTGGTACTGAGTACTTACAATCATTGATTATGAAGCATTGCTCAAAGTTCCTAGGCTAGGAATCCTAGCAGTGGAGTTAGTTGTTTATAATATTAGTGTAGATAGATAAGCATTGTCAAGGTAGAATGTATGATCTACTACTGTAATTACCACCTTTTTGTACTGGTACTGAGTACTTACAATCATTGATTATGAAGCATTGCTCAAAGTTCCTAGGCTAGGAATCCTAGCAGTGGAGTTAGTTGTTTATAATATTAGTGTAGATAGATAAGCATTGTCAAGGTAGAATGTATGATCTACTACTGTAATTACCACCTTTTTGTACTGGTACTGAGTACTTACAATCATTGATTATGAAGCATTGCTCAAAGTTCCTAGGCTAGGAATCCTAGCAGTGGAGTTAGTTGTTTATAATATTAGTGTAGATAGATAAGCATTGTCAAGGTAGAATGTATGATCTACTACTGTAATTACCACCTTTTTGTACTGGTACTGAGTACTTACAATCATTGATTATGAAGCATTGCTCAAAGTTCCTAGGCTAGGAATCCTAGCAGTGGAGTTAGTTGTTTATAATATTAGTGTAGATAGATAAGCATTGTCAAGGTAGAATGTATGATCTACTACTGTAATTACCACCTTTTTGTACTGGTACTGAGTACTTACAATCATTGATTATGAAGCATTGCTCAAAGTTCCTAGGCTAGGAATCCTAGCAGTGGAGTTAGTTGTTTATAATATTAGTGTAGATAGATAAGCATTGTCAAGGTAGAATGTATGATCTACTACTGTAATTACCACCTTTTTGTACTGGTACTGAGTACTTACAATCATTGATTATGAAGCATTGCTCAAAGTTCCTAGGCTAGGAATCCTAGCAGTGGAGTTAGTTGTTTATAATATTAGTGTAGATAGATAAGCATTGTCAAGGTAGAATGTATGATCTACTACTGTAATTACCACCTTTTTGTACTGGTACTGAGTACTTACAATCATTGATTATGAAGCATTGCTCAAAGTTCCTAGGCTAGGAATCCTAGCAGTGGAGTTAGTTGTTTATAATATTAGTGTAGATAGATAAGCATTGTCAAGGTAGAATGTATGATCTACTACTGTAATTACCACCTTTTTGTACTGGTACTGAGTACTTACAATCATTGATTATGAAGCATTGCTCAAAGTTCCTAGGCTAGGAATCCTAGCAGTGGAGTTAGTTGTTTATAATATTAGTGTAGATAGATAAGCATTGTCAAGGTAGAATGTATGATCTACTACTGTAATTACCACCTTTTTGTACTGGTACTGAGTACTTACAATCATTGATTATGAAGCATTGCTCAAAGTTCCTAGGCTAGGAATCCTAGCAGTGGAGTTAGTTGTTTATAATATTAGTGTAGATAGATAAGCATTGTCAAGGTAGAATGTATGATCTACTACTGTAATTACCACCTTTTTGTACTGGTACTGAGTACTTACAATCATTGATTATGAAGCATTGCTCAAAGTTCCTAGGCTAGGAATCCTAGCAGTGGAGTTAGTTGTTTATAATATTAGTGTAGATAGATAAGCATTGTCAAGGTAGAATGTATGATCTACTACTGTAATTACCACCTTTTTGTACTGGTACTGAGTACTTACAATCATTGATTATGAAGCATTGCTCAAAGTTCCTAGGCTAGGAATCCTAGCAGTGGAGTTAGTTGTTTATAATATTAGTGTAGATAGATAAGCATTGTCAAGGTAGAATGTATGATCTACTACTGTAATTACCACCTTTTTGTACTGGTACTGAGTACTTACAATCATTGATTATGAAGCATTGCTCAAAGTTCCTAGGCTAGGAATCCTAGCAGTGGAGTTAGTTGTTTATAATATTAGTGTAGATAGATAAGCATTGTCAAGGTAGAATGTATGATCTACTACTGTAATTACCACCTTTTTGTACTGGTACTGAGTACTTACAATCATTGATTATGAAGCATTGCTCAAAGTTCCTAGGCTAGGAATCCTAGCAGTGGAGTTAGTTGTTTATAATATTAGTGTAGATAGATAAGCATTGTCAAGGTAGAATGTATGATCTACTACTGTAATTACCACCTTTTTGTACTGGTACTGAGTACTTACAATCATTGATTATGAAGCATTGCTCAAAGTTCCTAGGCTAGGAATCCTAGCAGTGGAGTTAGTTGTTTATAATATTAGTGTAGATAGATAAGCATTGTCAAGGTAGAATGTATGATCTACTACTGTAATTACCACCTTTTTGTACTGGTACTGAGTACTTACAATCATTGATTATGAAGCATTGCTCAAAGTTCCTAGGCTAGGAATCCTAGCAGTGGAGTTAGTTGTTTATAATATTAGTGTAGATAGATAAGCATTGTCAAGGTAGAATGTATGATCTACTACTGTAATTACCACCTTTTTGTACTGGTACTGAGTACTTACAATCATTGATTATGAAGCATTGCTCAAAGTTCCTAGGCTAGGAATCCTAGCAGTGGAGTTAGTTGTTTATAATATTAGTGTAGATAGATAAGCATTGTCAAGGTAGAATGTATGATCTACTACTGTAATTACCACCTTTTTGTACTGGTACTGAGTACTTACAATCATTGATTATGAAGCATTGCTCAAAGTTCCTAGGCTAGGAATCCTAGCAGTGGAGTTAGTTGTTTATAATATTAGTGTAGATAGATAAGCATTGTCAAGGTAGAATGTATGATCTACTACTGTAATTACCACCTTTTTGTACTGGTACTGAGTACTTACAATCATTGATTATGAAGCATTGCTCAAAGTTCCTAGGCTAGGAATCCTAGCAGTGGAGTTAGTTGTTTATAATATTAGTGTAGATAGATAAGCATTGTCAAGGTAGAATGTATGATCTACTACTGTAATTACCACCTTTTTGTACTGGTACTGAGTACTTACAATCATTGATTATGAAGCATTGCTCAAAGTTCCTAGGCTAGGAATCCTAGCAGTGGAGTTAGTTGTTTATAATATTAGTGTAGATAGATAAGCATTGTCAAGGTAGAATGTATGATCTACTACTGTAATTACCACCTTTTTGTACTGGTACTGAGTACTTACAATCATTGATTATGAAGCATTGCTCAAAGTTCCTAGGCTAGGAATCCTAGCAGTGGAGTTAGTTGTTTATAATATTAGTGTAGATAGATAAGCATTGTCAAGGTAGAATGTATGATCTACTACTGTAATTACCACCTTTTTGTACTGGTACTGAGTACTTACAATCATTGATTATGAAGCATTGCTCAAAGTTCCTAGGCTAGGAATCCTAGCAGTGGAGTTAGTTGTTTATAATATTAGTGTAGATAGATAAGCATTGTCAAGGTAGAATGTATGATCTACTACTGTAATTACCACCTTTTTGTACTGGTACTGAGTACTTACAATCATTGATTATGAAGCATTGCTCAAAGTTCCTAGGCTAGGAATCCTAGCAGTGGAGTTAGTTGTTTATAATATTAGTGTAGATAGATAAGCATTGTCAAGGTAGAATGTATGATCTACTACTGTAATTACCACCTTTTTGTACTGGTACTGAGTACTTACAATCATTGATTATGAAGCATTGCTCAAAGTTCCTAGGCTAGGAATCCTAGCAGTGGAGTTAGTTGTTTATAATATTAGTGTAGATAGATAAGCATTGTCAAGGTAGAATGTATGATCTACTACTGTAATTACCACCTTTTTGTACTGGTACTGAGTACTTACAATCATTGATTATGAAGCATTGCTCAAAGTTCCTAGGCTAGGAATCCTAGCAGTGGAGTTAGTTGTTTATAATATTAGTGTAGATAGATAAGCATTGTCAAGGTAGAATGTATGATCTACTACTGTAATTACCACCTTTTTGTACTGGTACTGAGTACTTACAATCATTGATTATGAAGCATTGCTCAAAGTTCCTAGGCTAGGAATCCTAGCAGTGGAGTTAGTTGTTTATAATATTAGTGTAGATAGATAAGCATTGTCAAGGTAGAATGTATGATCTACTACTGTAATTACCACCTTTTTGTACTGGTACTGAGTACTTACAATCATTGATTATGAAGCATTGCTCAAAGTTCCTAGGCTAGGAATCCTAGCAGTGGAGTTAGTTGTTTATAATATTAGTGTAGATAGATAAGCATTGTCAAGGTAGAATGTATGATCTACTACTGTAATTACCACCTTTTTGTACTGGTACTGAGTACTTACAATCATTGATTATGAAGCATTGCTCAAAGTTCCTAGGCTAGGAATCCTAGCAGTGGAGTTAGTTGTTTATAATATTAGTGTAGATAGATAAGCATTGTCAAGGTAGAATGTATGATCTACTACTGTAATTACCACCTTTTTGTACTGGTACTGAGTACTTACAATCATTGATTATGAAGCATTGCTCAAAGTTCCTAGGCTAGGAATCCTAGCAGTGGAGTTAGTTGTTTATAATATTAGTGTAGATAGATAAGCATTGTCAAGGTAGAATGTATGATCTACTACTGTAATTACCACCTTTTTGTACTGGTACTGAGTACTTACAATCATTGATTATGAAGCATTGCTCAAAGTTCCTAGGCTAGGAATCCTAGCAGTGGAGTTAGTTGTTTATAATATTAGTGTAGATAGATAAGCATTGTCAAGGTAGAATGTATGATCTACTACTGTAATTACCACCTTTTTGTACTGGTACTGAGTACTTACAATCATTGATTATGAAGCATTGCTCAAAGTTCCTAGGCTAGGAATCCTAGCAGTGGAGTTAGTTGTTTAATAGATTGCCTTCTTACTCAAAAACATTGATTTATAACACGAACTTATTCAAAGCAAAACTTCCTTCTTTCCTATTAGAAAAAGGTTTTTATTCAATTTCCGATTTAATGTCAAATGATAATAAATAATATTAAAATACAAGTAATTTATGATCGATATAATTTTTAATTCAATTATAAAATTTAGAATTTGTCATACTTACAAATATTGCATTAGTAAAAATTTTATTTAAAATTATTTGACATTGTATTTCTCCATTAAGTATTGTTATTTTATTACTATTGTAAACTGAAGCCTTTTCTAACACGCCTTAAAATGTTATTAATGTACTCAGTATTTTTAACATATTGTTTGTAATTTTATTATTATGTCACATTCAAACACTAGACACAATGTAAATTGTTAGTGAATAAATAAATAAATGTACCAAATTCAACCTGACATAGGTACTTGGAAAATGTTATAGGGACTTAAGGGTGGAGGATTTTGGGAGAAGAGCATTGGTGCTCTTCTCCCAAAATCCTCCAGATCAAATAAACATGATAATTCTGAGACCTAATTTTTTATCCATCGTTCCGAGGGAGGGCACGCGCCCTTAAATAACCTACCGACAAACTCTGATGTGGCATTTTAACAAATATAAAATCAACAAATCAACTGAAAATAGCCCCAGCGTGCCTATGTCCCTTTCATGGCATGCTTTTGAACTTGTTTTCTCTTGTTCAGAATGGCACAACCGCCCTTATGTGCGCGTGTGAGAACGGTCGAGTGGCGGCGGCGCGGATGTTGCTGGCGGCCGGCGCGGACGCAGGCGCTGCTGACGCAGATGGCTGGACCCCTCTGGCATTTGCAGCCCGTGGCGGCCATCTTCCCATCGCTAAGGAGCTGCTAGATGCTGGTGCTCGTGTGGATTCGAGGGATTGTGTGAGTACATATTATTTATGTAATGCGTAAAAACTCACTGCGGATGATATCGTTATCTTGGACTCTTTCACAATGGGGAGCAAGAGCCATAGTTAAAAAAATTGGCTAGCAACGGCAGATCTAGTTTTCTGACAACTTATATGCCACAGTAGCAAGCCTAAATAGCTATCCTGAATAAATACTATGCAATTGGCTATGTGCACGACAGGGGTGATTCTCGCTTCGTAGACATTAATCTCGAACTCGACATAATGTCGAAACAAGATGGCGAATGTGGATTGAAATTAAATTTTCGTATTCTCCGAATGTCACGTTAGAGATATTTCTACGCCGAGCGCTCTAAATACAAAGAGTGGTTCATAGCAGTTGACATTACCGGCGACATTTTTCGTAGAGATTTAAACTTAGAGATTATCTCGAATTAGACATTTATCTCTACAACGAGAATTGGGGTCCCAGGGGCGCTGCCTAGTGGCCGCAATAACATGCGTCATTTCGGGACCCGTGAATTATTTTAAAAATTAGTTATTAAGCCATGTTTTGATTATATCTACTAAAATCATGTTAAAAACTTAAAGATATATGGAACATTGACGATATTTAAGTGCAATTTAAAATATTTGTAAAACATACGCCGATAATTGTAAAATAAATCCAGGATTTGAAAGCATAAAACATAACTAACATAATATATCTTTTCAGCCTGAAGCTGTGACAAAAGGAACAAAATTAATTATAGCAGAACATGTGAGAAAAATAAAAAGTAGGAATTAACGGCCAAAGTTATTTAATACGAGCCCCAAATAATATTATTAGGTAAACTTCAATGACATAGACACTTACAAACCATCTTTAAATGTATGTACTCTAAATTGTGCCTTAATTATTAATTTCTAGTAAAGTTAGTTTGTTTTAATATTATTATTTTTAATTATTAAAACTTATCAGTGTAATCATAGTAATTATAAGGATAAGTAACTTACTTTTTCCTTTATACAGCAGTTAAGTATACCCATTTCTTTCTTTGCTCTAGTTTCCAGGAAATTTGTATAATTTACTCAAACTTTTGTTTTCTTTATTTGTGCAGTTCACAACACAACAAGTCTTTTGACCAATTTATTTTTGAGCTCATAAACATCGATAATAAAGAGAATTCAGCGTGGAAATATAAAACACAGTCCCGATTTGATTCACATTTCTTCCACAGCGTGCGCTGCGATCGATTTGAATGTCCCACCACCTACCTTGCACATAGCCAATACTTATGTCGATACGCTTTTGAAAGCTGATTTGTGTTTCTCGTCTTTTGTTGCTGTCTTTATCGTAAAGCAGTATTATCTTCAGACTGCTATGCTTTATTTGTGTGCTTGTGTATGTAGTCTGACCCTTACTTCCTTCCTTTAAAAAATAAAGGGTTTGTTAGTAGCAGCTAGCAACAATATTTGGAACAGAGATATCAAAGCAGCTTCTTGAAATAATCATCCACCAACTTTCTATATCATGAATAAAGGAATTGGTAGTGCGTTTGCCCGCCAATAATGTTAGATAGCGGCACGATCAAGAAGAACTGTCAATGACCTGGCATTATAAATGAGTACCGCTTTAGCTATTTCTGTTTAATGCAAGACTGTTCTTTTATTCTTAGAACAGAGGTTATTATTCCGAAATTTGCTATCTGAACTCATAAATTCTTTAGATAATACCGCTTTATGATTTGGTAATAAATTTTGCAAAGAAGACGTCACTAACGTCCAAATCTTTGCGATTGATCCTCTGTTTACTACAGACATACATTACCAACTAGTGTTTCTTAATGAATACTTAAAAGTCTGAGGAATCAAGATGAAAGAACTCTTAAAATACTAGAGATCAGATGAATTAATTGTCAAGATGAAATATTAAAAGATAAAAACAGTTAAAATTAGTTAAACTATTTTTGTGGTATCTACGCTAAACAGATGTTTCTTAAATTTTATAGCGTCTGCATTGTGACATGTTTTTAAACATCATGGCACATGTTCAAAATGATTCATTTAGGATACACAACACACTGCAATTAGTTGGGCTCTTTTCTTTTTTTCTGAAGGCTGAATTTTACGTCATTGATCTTGATTTTGACAGATGTTTATGTTGTATTTGACTGGAATATTAAAATGTCTTCGGGCCTGTTTTTATTCGTGTTAAAAACAGCTTCAATTCAGAAGCGTTGTTGATAATCAATTTATTCCTTTTTTTGCAATTTTTTATAATATGCACCGCTGCACTTGCACATATTGCACATGCACATAATGTGTAACCTAAATAATTATAATAGAGCAATGACCAAAATATATTCTGGACTGTTGTACTCAAAATTTGTGTATTTATATATTACGTGGATCTCTGCCAAGATGTCACTGACATCCAAGCACATTCTAAAATCCGGCTAAAATATAATGTGTTCGTCCAGCCAGAACCAATCTTTCATAAACAATTTTGAAGCCTTGTCTAGTTTTCTTAATTTTTAATAGCCAAATTTTTACACTAGAAAATAATGTTTTACATAATTTTCTGTATTATGAACGTTAACGTTTCCTTAAGATGTGAACTATTATTTCACATCATAATTATGTATTCTTGAAAATATTTTATTGCTCGAATTAGCTATGAGCTTTGTTGTTTATTCGCGCAAGAGATTATATAACTGGATTGTATTGTTTCCACAGACGTTCAGCTGGTAATTTATTATAAAGGTTTTTCAAATGACTAAGCAAATAGTTTATGATAGTATTTTAGGTGAATATATTTAGTTAGAGGCCAAACATAGAAATGGGGTCATGATCTACGCAATTAGTGGATGTGTGGCTTCTGATTTCTGTTGCTGACAAGAATGACAGTCTCTTAAATAATAAAAATACATTATTTTTGCTATATATCAAATATCGTATCGGTCATCTGTTTTGACGTCCAATATTTAACAAACGGAATTTTTGCATATTAAAAAAAAAAAATCTGTATCTATTCAGTTTGTGGGAGAGAAAAAAATATTAACATATATCTTGATTGTTTTTTCAAAAACTATTGTGCCCAAAACACGTTTTCTTGAAGTTATCTCGGTGGAAAAAATTTGTAAACTAACCTCTTAAAACATGATTTAGAGCAAACAACCTCTATTATTTACAAAATATTATAAATGGAATTAAGAAGACATATAAGAAAGACCATAATCTAAAACATAGTTGTTTCTGTTTTTCAAATAGGCTTTTAGTTTTTTATTTAAAAAATATGTTGTTAGTTTTCATTCAAGTTGAGCGGCGCACCCGAAGTCCCTCCTCTCATTGCCTCTCTTTCATTTCTGTACAAAACGACAGTGACCGCAGAGGGCTGATTTTTTTGGTGTTGTCAGCGTCTTAAGGACTAAACAAAATCTACGACTACCTATACAAAAAATAATAAAGTCGAAGAGTAAGCTTCGACTTTATTACAAACACAAATATTTATAAAATATTTGTGTGATGAACATAAGTGTTTGTGTTGGTCTGGGTGTTTCTTATGTATTATAAGTATGTATTTACAAAACAAAAAAAGTATATAAGTATTATATCCATTGTCTACCTACCCATATCACAAGGTCTGCTTAGTGTGGGACTAGATGGTGCTGTGTAAAAATGTCCCGATGTTTTTTTTTTTTTTGTATGCCTACTCGGCCCACATGTTACTTTCGTTGCGTTATTGTTCTATATTTGAAAGAGCCAGGCCCGGAATTAGAAACTAAAATCGATGACTCAATTTTCTATAAAATAATGGATTGCACTATAGTGAGGTTATAAACTCATCCCACGACAAATGAGCACGCAGGTGCAGACACTCGTTTTTCAGAGTCCCATCCGAATCCCCCGGATAGAAAGCTGTAGGGTTCCTGGCTCCTCCGCGGATCTCTATGGATTCCACACGATGTAATTTCGTAAGAATATCAAACTTTTTACTTACCTCTTCATAAGGAAATCCGCGTCAGGGCCCCAAGACTGGCTGGGCCCCTAGGCCGGGGCCTCGTTGGCCTAGTTGAAAATCCAGGTCAGGAAAAACCCTAATATTCTGTGTAACACACCTCATAAAGTTATAATACAGTGTATCTAATCTTCTGTAACATCCTATAAACCTGTGTTATGCAAATAAATGAATTTAATTTGGTTTGACTAGGTTGATATCTTGAATTTGAATAATATTTTTGTATCATAAATTATTTTCTTCCACAGGGCGGTTGGACACCATTACTATGGGCCTCATACAAAGGCCACGAAGAAATTGTGGCGCTATTGCTGGAGAAGGGAGCCGACGTACATGCTCACGGAAACTACAACATCAAGTATGTAGTGTTCCTACTCACGTGAACTCGAACTAGAAGAAGTTTTACTAGTTCATGTAGTATAGGATGATTAAACTAGAAAATCATACTCAATGTCATCACAATTTTTCATCACATATAAAAACAATGTATTTGAGTATTTGTATTGTATTGATTCTACCATTCTGAAACGTTTTACAGTTACAGATGTTTTATCTCACGAAAGAGGGTGAGCCATACTTGTGTGTGTGTACATGCACATTGTCTTTGCGTGCGTAAGCTCGGGAGCACTCAGTTTTGGCCGAGTTTTGAGTTACGCACACAAGAGCGCGTGTCTATACGCATTACAACTACAAGCATGGCTCACCCGCTTTCGTGAGTTAAAAAAACTGTACATTAGATAATTAGATCATTGATGTTACTTATAATATCATAGTTAATCATTGTTTGAAGATTAATATTTGTGTGTGTAATTTTGTAGAATTATTTTTAAACCAAGTATTATTATATAACTTTACCAAAGATCATTTAACATTGTACAGACATCTTAACAGACAGACGAGTTTCGGTTTTTGGTACAGAACACTACAAAGACATATTGTTAACGTATATGTAGCATATACCAATTTCTAAGTAATACATACTGGAAAAGATCGTTGCGTTTAACATACTAATATAATCATACTAATATTTGTTTGCGGTTAGTTCTATGTCCAATTCGCACAAAGTTATTGCATATTTTTGCCTAACAAAAGAGTGACTGTGATATTATAGTTGCCATTTGAAATCACATTAAGGCTAACTGGTTTCCAAAAACGTGCTATTTTATAGGTTTGCTCAAAGTAACATAAATTTCCTTATATTTTAACGATCATTCGTAGGCGATCTTGCGCTGGCCGGTCATTCTTCCATACAAACGCTATTTATTTTATTATGGTGAATACTCCACTGTTTGATGTTGTACAGTCGACCGCACGTCAGTGGTACCATTTTAATTACAAAACCGGCCTTACTGCTTATGAAATAAAGACGTCAAGGTCAAACTGCTACCACTGACATGTCGTCGACTGTACGTTCAAAGGTAAGAATGATATCAATTTGTCTCGTCGTTAGCTAATCCTATGAATACGGAACAGTAAAAAAAAAATTACTTAAGTTACAAGCGTTGAAACTTACGTATTTCAACAACTTAGGTACCGACTTACCGTACATACAGGCATAATTTATTTATTCAAATGTTTAAATAATTTAATTCTGAACAGACATTTAGCAAACTAGACGGAATCATTTTAAATTTTCGAAAAAGTCAAAATACAGGAAAAATATCATTGTCTTTGACGATTTCGATAAAGCGGTAATTCGAAGAATAATTCACAACTTTCACATAACAAAATTAATCATAATTTAATTTTTTATGTATTTTTTGTCTGACTCTACTTTTGGCAATCACTCACACAAATGCAAAGCTTAGTTTACGCCACGCGCATTGTATCACACTGCATTGGCTGCTGTAACCAGTCATCTGTTTCTTGCTTCTTTTCGAATTCTTCGCCTTTTTTACAATAATGTGACAACGTTTGCCGTCTCATCTACGTACTAGCCTTTTCCAGACACTGGGACAATTTGTATTCTTTGCTGAAATTAATTTAAATATGTATTTAATTAAATTTTTCATTTAATTGGTGAGGTACATGTTCAGCAAAGAATACAAATTGTCTCAGATCCCGGAAAATAGCCTCACCATTAGTAAAAACTACACCCAAGAAAACCTCTAACCCAACGGTCACCGGTTCTTCGACTAGAGAGGCCGTATAGATTCAATAGAAAACTTTTCTAAATTTATTTCAGTTCACTAGTGTGGGCGGCAGGTCGCAAACACAGCGGTGTAGTCCAGCGCTTACTAGCTGCAGGTGCACGTCCTAACTCATGCGACAAATACGCAACGTCCGCGCTAACATGGGCGGCACGCGCAGGCGACGTCGCCGCGTGCGCAACGCTGTTACGAGCCGGCGCAGACGCTAACACTGCTGGCATGTATTGTTGGACACCCCTGCTGCAGGCCACACATGGTAAGCTACGTCTTTCAACATCATCATTTCAGCCGAAAAACGTCCGCTGCTGTACAAAGGCCTCCCCCAAAGGGGGGATATTCCATAATTGCCACGCTTGGCAGGCGGGTTGGCGATTGCAGTTGGTTCTTAAATACTCAGAGAACGCTGCTGCCCATCCTCTGGTGAATCCCTTAGTCGCTTTTTACGACATCCATGAGAAGAGAGAGGGTGGTGCAATTCTTTACGTCCGGCACCACACGGAACGTAGCTACGTCTTTAGTTAACTTTTTTTTCTCTTGTGAAACTTGATAAAATTTGTTCTTCACAATTTGTAGACTTCAGTATACATATAAGTCGTAAGATAATCGGAAAAATCCAAATATCCAAATTCAATTATCCGGTCTTTTGCAATCATCCTAGGATTTTCGCAAAGATTCGATTTTGTCCGATTATCCTACGACATATACAAATGGTGAGCGATGTTTCGGTGGCATTCAAAATACCCAAAATTAGGAATGTGGAAGAGACCACCTGAATATGTTAGAGACACAGAAAGACTATAATAAAAGACAGTCCACTAGGGATAGGAACGGATAGAGAAATCTAAGTCTTGATTATGTAGACTACACACGCATTTGCATATGTTGTAAAGAAAAACTTTGTTGTTTTTATGTTGAACAAAGAAAATACACATTATTAGTGCTGCTTTATAAACTATTTAGTTATTAGTTATGTTATATTTGTTTGTTATGTTTATGTGGTTGTACTATTACACCTCTGGACCTCTGCCTACCCCTTCGGGGAAATACAGGCGTGATGTTATGTTATGTTGTTAGTTATTAGTTAGTATCATAGAAACTTAATTGATTATCGTTTTGTGTAGCTAACTACATTAATTATTCACTATTGTTAATCCCATTTCATTATAACTATTTATATCGCATTATGATTTTGTATAGACTAATTATGGCACAATGACCTAAAGTTTAGAAATAAACGTAAACAAAGGAATGCTGTGTTGCTACTTAGTGATAGGAATAATGATGAACTGCAAAAAACAAGGAAATATAGAATAAAAAACCTAGCGCTGAATTGAAATATTAACAAAAAATCTATCAAACAATCATCAGAGCGTAGAGTAAGTAAGAAAGTTAATAAAAAACAAGATTCAATAAAATGTTTTGTACTTTTTGGGCTGTGTATGTATTTTTATGATTAATAATCAGACAGATATTTACTTTCTTCCTGAATACATAATATATCCCAATAGCCGTCGGTCCTGCGCCTGATCTCTCTCCGGTCGTGTCGAATTGCCGTCCCATCGGATTATGAGAGTGAGGGAATAGAGAGTGCACCTGTGTTTGCGCACACACTTGTGCACTATAATATGTCCCGCGCAGATGGCTAGTCTCCATTGAGATTGGCCGCCGTGACCGAATTTCGGCCGGGAGGACATTATTTTTTATTATATCCCAATTTTGTTTCGAATTCATGCGCGCATCATAATTTGAGTATCGCTTGCTTCATTTTAAACAGTGAAGGAAAACATCTTGAGCAAACCTGCACACCTGAGTGGGCTCCATACAGTTCTCGATGGTGTGTGTATTCCATTAACCCGCACTAGGCCAGCGTGGTGGACTCAGGCCTTATCCTTCTCATTCTGAGAAGAGGCCCGTGCCCAGCAGTGGGACAGTAATGGGCTGGTTGTGTTGTGTATCTCAAGGTCTTTTTTTATGTCAATCAATACTAACTTCTTTTCATAGTTTTATCTTCGTCCAAAAATGCCAGAAAAGGGAAGTTGAAAATTATTTTTAACTAGCGACCCGCCCCGGCTTCGCACGGGTGCAATGCTGATACTAAATATACTACAGAATGTACATATAAACCTTCCTCTTGAATCACTCTATCTTTAAAAAAAAACCGCATCAAAATCCGTTGCGTAGTTTTAAAGATCTAAGCATACATAGGGACAGACAGCGGGAAGCGACTTTGTTTTATACTATGTAGTGATGTATTTTATCAATATAACTCCGACCGAAGCATTTGTTTTAAACGATACTCAGTTTTTTTACATTGTTTTATTTTTTATTTTGCGCGCATTCTGTCAATGTTATGTCAAAAGCCATAAGGTTACATCAGAAAAAAAGAATTAGCGAAATCGGTCCAGCCGTTCACGCGTGATGCCGTGACCAAGGGAAATAGGGATTCATTTTTATATATATAGATTAGAAATCTCGAAACTCAGGAAAAATAAGCAGCAGATAAAACACCAATAAAATATTTAATGTAATGTCCCAAGTTAATTGAATTTAAAATTGTTCACTAGACAGAGACAGCACTATCAAAGTATAACGTCATTGTTCAAAACCTTCGTAGTAATTTGAAATCTCTCTGTACTGTCCGTTTAGTATGAAAAGGAAAGAAAAAGCCCCTCCAAAAACTTAAAAAGCGCGTATCTATTCAATTTTTTTTTTAATATTTCCTTTCTGTATCTTCTTTTAAATAATATAACATTTTTGGTGTTTTTTAACAGTAGTCTACTTCCGGATTAAGTCTTCTCCACTTCGCTCAATGATATCTACTAACATTTTGTTTTGAATTCCACTTTCCGTTATCTTCAGGTAATCACTTCGAGATCGTCCAAATGCTGTTGGAACACAAGCCGAACGTGAACGCATTAGACAAGGACGGCTATACAGCGTTAGCC
Source organism: Asteroscopus sphinx (assembly GCA_949699075.1). Classification (NCBI taxonomy): domain Eukaryota; kingdom Metazoa; phylum Arthropoda; class Insecta; order Lepidoptera; family Noctuidae; genus Asteroscopus; species Asteroscopus sphinx. Next base: position 20,130,236 of record OX453005.1, read on the forward strand.
ATCGCATGTAAAGAGGGATACTACGATATTGCTTTGGCTCTTATTAACTCCGGCGCTTATATTAACGTGCAGGTAATTTATATGGATCGCATACTCAATTTCATAGTTTCCATTAATAATAGTACACTAAGCTTAAATATCGTATGTATTTGTGTTAGAGACGGTTCATACCAAACTAGTCCTAGTCGTACCTAGTCTCGTCCACTTTAGTAGTAGTAGAGCTCCTTTGTGAAAGAGCTCGTCCGGAGAAGTACTCCTACCGTACCTACTTCTGCTGCCAAACACTAATACTTGCATTGCTGTGTTTCGGTGCGAAAGGTACGGATACCGTTGAAATTACAATCACATGAGACTTTCCATCTTCATGTCTCAGCTTGGCAAACCGACTGGCAATAAGATTTAGGCAACAGCCTAGGTGGTATTGCAGTTGCTATGGGCAAAAGTAACCGCTTACATCAGGTGGGCTTTGAAGTCGTTTCGCCTTCCTATAACATACTTAACGCTCGCTCACAGACAGCCGCTGAATGTGAGTTAGCTTTATGTGGTTTGCTACAGGCAGCGTATAGTCAGCGGTTGACTATACGTTTAGTATGAACCGTCCTTAATATTTATTTTAATTACCCTTCTATCTATTAATTCAGCCTTATTATGACCACAGTCTACTGCTTTACATAGATCTTGCAAACAGATTAATACCTTTATATATCTTTACAACTTTCTTGTATCTTTTGGCTGAAATTTCTTATACCAATATTTTTATAAACAGGGGTCTACTCTTGTTTGACAATATTCGATAAAACGTAAAATTCATCGACCATTCGCTACTCCGATTAACTCTCGTTTCAGGGGGTCTACTCACAAAATCGATAATCGATATATCGTGATATTTGTCGCGTCGAAACCTACTCTAAGTAACGTCGATTTATGTATCGTTTATTCGAAGCAACGAACGTAATCGTCAATTTTCGGTCGTAACTCTACTGTTAGTTGTAAATGTCATTGACAGTATTTATTTTGTTTTTGACTGGATTCACTCCGAACATTGTCTATGACGTCGTAGGAAATCACAGTATTTTGTTTGTGAATTCGATAAACGACATAGAATCCGAACATTTATTAGAGTAGGGTACGATATATTCGGAGCACTATCGTGTCGTTTCGATTATGTCGTTGTTGATTTTGCGAATAGACCCCTTGTATCGTATGCGATAGTCGTGTTTTGACGTTTGTCTTTCTGTGCTCCGGTTAATTGTATACGACTATGAATTTGTAGTCTAACTTTATTGTGTACCTATCTGTTTTTTATGTATCTATCTGTATTGTATACATATTAATCGTAACGAGAGATCGCACATCGTTTGTCGTTCGTTGAACTGGAGTAGACCCCCAGGCGCTAATAAATACCGGGATGCTTATTATGTTTAATATCTATCTGTTTAATAACATTTATAGTGTATTATACTATCATCATCCTCCGAGCCTTTTCCCAATTATATTGGGGTCGGCTTCCAGTCTAGCCAGATGCGGCTGAACATCAGTATTTTACACGGAGCGACTAGTGTATTATACTATAGTAAATCAAAAATATATCTATTTTAGGATCAATCAAAAGACACGCCGCTCATTCATGCCGTGAAAGGTGGTCACAAAAATATAGTGGAAGCTCTTCTGAAGAAACACGTGGACGTGGACCTACCGGGCAAGGAAAAGAAGACGCCTGTCTACACGGCCACGGAGAAAGGACATGTTTCCATACTCAAACTATTGCTCACATCAAATCCTGATCTCGAACATAGTACTGTTGTAAGTAGTCGTTTTTAAACACATTAAATACTAAACATTTACTAATTCTATTCACATTATGTCTCTTTCTTACAAACATCATTCAAAAAGGACAGAAAATATTACGTCAAAGATGTCAAATTAGCCTATGCCCTAGTAATTTAAGGGAATATAGACGCGACCTAAGATTACATTAAACAGTGAAAACAAGCACATGGAATTAGGACAGGACTCAAATCTTCTATCCTTTTGTAATTATTTAGTTTGAAGGACTTAATAGGACTTAATTAGTTAAGTGTTTACAACAACAGAATCGGAACCATTACCTCTCTTCCTAAAAGTGATTGGACCTAGTTTGGCGAGTATAAGCCTTTTAGTAGTCTTGAACAGTAGAAGCGGCTTTTTATAGTCCATTGCGGGATGTAAGGCTTTTCAATTAAGAAGTTTGGAGAAAACATGTAGGATCGAATTCTCGTCACTCACTAATTGTTTACTTTAAAGAAAAAATATTACGACAAGGCAAACACTAGCATTATTTATAGCTTATGAAGAAGCTGAAGATATTATCACATTCTGTGCTTTTTGTCTTCCTCATGGAAAAAGTCGTAGTTGGTTACATCATGCTCAACAGCGACAAAGTAAGTTTCCTAGTAGATATGAGGAAACTATCGTTTAAGCACTCGCTTCTCTAAGCTCGGCCAATAGGCCGGGAAAAGCCAGATGAAAAAATCTGCAGTAGCATTAATGCAATTTAACTGCGTATACGTCATAGTCACGTCGCCGGGAAATACAACTAGAAAAAAATCCCGTCGTAATTAACATAACAGGATTTCTGTTTACGTTATTATATTAATGTGAGTCACTATCAGCTGATATGTGACGTATTGTGTAAAGATTATTATCAATATTAAAATAATTATATGCCGCGCCTCCTTTGGCGAAATACCGCATTGGCATGAAGACAGCAAGCATCCTCTCTGTTAACTCATCAAACTAAAATTAAGTCTTCGCCCCTGAAACGAAAGTACTTGACTCCAATCATTGACAGTATCTTGCCAATCGCTGGCACGAAGCTGTCAGGGATTTCGAGCCACTTTCTCACGAGATCAGCTTCCATTGTATATCTCCAAAGATGTCTGAGAGTTGGTCAGTCAAATTTGCTAGGTAGAGATAGCGACCGACCTGGAGCAGATGCTAGAAACATTTCCAGTTATATTATTATTTAAACACGAGCGGGGCGAAATCTAAAAATATAAATAACGTAGATTTTTTTTCGTTCAGTAGCAGGATTTAAACCTGCGACCTCTGGTTCAGTACACCAGTCGCTTTAGCCGCTAAATTACCGCGAACTCTGTTCGTGGTATTGAATTTAACATCCACTTTGAACACGTCTCAAGCCGGGTCTCCTGCTATAAAAATCTAACAATACAAGCTAGCAAAACATGTTGATATTTTGTTTGGGCCAATCAAATGTGGCCAAACAGTTAGGCCACGCCCCCATTTTGTTATAAAGACGTGTTAGATGTTAGAAATAACAAAAACATGGTCGCGGGAGACCCGACTTTAGGGTTATGTCAGCAACCACTTATTGAGAAACAGTGCAGTCCTCAACCAATTTCACGTTGAACGCCAGAAGTTTTATCGCTATTTCCCTGTCGCTCACATGTTGACTCACTTGACTCCCACGGCGTTCAAAGACTTAACTTTGGAGTTGTTCATTATCATCGTTTATTTAAAATTTACAGTTACAACTCTGATTTAAAATCCCGCCTGGCAAATAACGATAGATACTCCCCTCTCGTCAGGAACAGTTGATTAGCGATTACCAGGTTTCACTCAGACCTCAGTCTGGTCTTAGGACCAGAGTAGGTTTTAACTTTTCAAGGACAATTCTGTCCTGTCATAAATCTTATCTATATTGTTATAATATTGACACACAGAGTGGAGACACACCGCTGATGCGTGCGGTGCGTTCTCGGCACGCGGAAATGGTACAATTCCTGCTGGAGCGGAAAGCGCGCGTCAACGTCGCTGATATACGAGGCGATACAGTGCTACACATAGCTATGAGAGCTAGGTCTAAGGTAAATGTTACATGTTTTTTATGTTTATGTAATTTTCCTTCCTAAAGCTAGAAAATGAAAATCTTGATTAAAAAATAAATAACTGTTCATTTACATGTATAGTATCGATAAAGCTACTTAACTTACATACTTAGCTTGCATTGCTGTGTTTCGGTCTGAAGGGTACGGGTGCCGGTGAAATTACAATCACATGAGACTTTCCATCTTCACGTCTCAGTTTGGCGAAACGACTTGCGTTACCATTAAGGCCTAGGTAGTATTGCAGTTGTTATGGGAAAAGGTATCCACTTAATATCAGGTGGACCTTTAGCTCGTTTCGCCATCCTATACTATATAAAAAAAAACTTCCAACTTTAAAAGCTACCTTACATCCAAATTTTAAAACTGCTTATTGAAACGAAACAATAACTGTACGCACTAACGTGTATAATTTATCTTGTTTTTTTCTTCTTTTCGGTTTTTTTTTTATAAAGATTCTAAAAACACTGGAATTGATCATAAACAGAAAATAAATAGTTATAAACAACTTATTATATATTTAATCATATTGATGTTATTGTCATCATATCATAGTTAATTTATATATGCCTGCATAGTTCAACGTATTTTCCTGCTCAGGTTTTTTAACTACACCAAATTATCCACATTACGCAACAAAGATCATCCTCTTCCTTAATTATTCTATCTAATTAAATAAAAGCGAGTCCACCCATGGATAACATGCGGACATGTCACAAAATTCAACATTTGGACCATTTAACAGCGTAATATTCTGCCTCATCTGTTCACAATATTACATGGGACTTATAACATAGCTGGCAAAATGTGGGTGTACTATATACACCTCGGCCTGTAATACGGGGAATACAGGCATGATGTTATGATGATGATCTGTTCACCACAGGAAACAAACCCCTAAATAATTGGGAAAAGCCACAGGTGTGATGACGAGCGATAATAAACTTGTAAAGTCATCCACCCGCATGCAAGGATCCACCACCCACATAATAATATATGGGCTCACAAAACATTTATATCTTTTACAGCAAATCGTAGAGATTCTCCTCCGTAATCCGAAGAATAGCCAACTGTTGTACAAACCGAACAAATTGAACGAAACGCCATACAACATAGACATGAGTTACAACAAGACCATTCTAGGCCAAATCTTCGGCGCCCGCAAGCTGAATACGAACGAAGACAATGAGAATATGTTGGGGTATGAGTTGTACAGCGCTGCACTTGCTGACATGCTGTCGGAACCAAGTTTGTCAGTGCCGATAACAGTCGGATTGTACGCGCGGTGGGGATCCGGGAAATCGTTTTTGCTCAATAAACTTAAAGGTAAGAATTATATGGTGCATTTTTCTAAACTTGGTGATGTCCGCAGCTTCGTTCGCTTTCGTCCTATGTTCTTTTCAGAATTTCAAACTATGTAGTATTTTATTAGTATTATAAAGTGTAGTAGTTAAATCGTGAAGAAACTCACTTTCGCGTCATAATGCAGGGTGTGGATACATTGTTGTGATGTAGTATGTATCTTGATGATAATATTGTTTCGGATGTGGTGCCAAAACTTGTTAATTTTAATGAAGCCGGTGTTAATGACAGATAAAATTATCAATAATGTTTTGTTGTATGTAATAAACTTCATTTTAGAGGCAATTATAAGTCGGTACTACGTTGCCGCATCGTATCGTAGACAAACACAATAATTAAATTAATAATCTTTAAAAAAAGCGATGCACATTGATCAATCGAGAGAGCGTGGACAGTGGACAAACCCATTCTGTCAATGTATATACTCGCAATCTAATAAATGCAATGCAATCTGTATACTCGTCTTTTCTAATAAATTAATAGTCACATGTGATGTCACTAAAACGATAAATTGCTTTGTCACAAAAACGTCAATCATTCGTAGCGAAGATGAGGAACTTTGCGCTTCATTGAAGTGAGATAGTGTTGGCACGCCCACCTTGTCGCGACATACTTGTCTTGTCGTTTAAAATAAATAAATCATAATGACTAATGTTGAAATAAGTCCCCACAAATCGGTCGTCACTTTGTCACACGCACTATCCTCTGCATGGGAGATTGAAGAATTTAGAACATCAGCCGTCACATTGCCATACAATCCAAAATGATCTCACTTGTCACATTTGGATCGTTTATGAAGATCTATGATAAAGTCTATCCATAACAATCGATAAACACTTGGTCCCACAAATACACCCATGATTTTAGCAGCAAAGGCAAAGTTGACGCTCCTAATTCATCGTCAACGAAACGCGAGTGCCAGCGCCGAGTCGTTGATTTATATTAGGGCCCGCTTCTGTTAAAGCTGAAGCTTTAATACAATCTGAACTAGCTGTTAGTATAGATATTTTTTTCCCATAGTAAAAGCTATGCGGAATGATGCTGCTTACCAAAATCTACCCAAGAAGTAATTAGTTTGTATGGTGGAGTATTTAGGCTGAAATAGAGGGCCTGTCAGATGTATATTCCAGCCATCGACTATACAGCCTCATCATCATCATTTAAGCCAAAAGACGTTCACTGCTTGACATAGGCCTCCCCATAAGGGGGGGGAATCGCCACGCTTGGCAGGTAAGTTGGCGATCGCAGTTGGTTGGTTAAATACTCAGAGAATGCCGCTGCCCATCCTCCGGTGAATCCCTTAGTCGCCTGTTATAACACCCATGAGAAGAGATAGGGCTATACAGCCTAATAGGCGCCTATTGTTAAATATAATGCTTACTATCATTTGTATCAACTAGCTGAGGTACGAAAAAGCGGGGTACTGCAATCCGATTGGCCCTACCAAGGCGGCTATTGGCTGTTCACTAACGCGGAAGTATCGACGGCTCACACAAGTGGTCGAAACTGATTTGAAGTTTTCAAGTGAAGAATAGTGGTGTGTTGACAGACATCGGTCGCCTGTTATGAGGTGTATGGTCGATGGTTCCAGCTATGCGGCCTTTAGTTACAGGGGGTCTACTCCCGTTCGACGATATTCGATAAATCGTACGATTCATCGCACAATTTGCTACTCCTGTCAATCATCGTTCCCTTATCGCATGCGATGATCGTGTTTTGACGTTTGTTTTTCTCATCTCCGGTAAATTGTATAGGACTATGAACCGTAGTCTATCTTAATTGTGCCTTTTTTATGTGCCTATCTTTATTATGTAAGTATCAGTCGGAACAAAAGTTCGTACTTCGTTTGTCGTTCGTGAAACGCGAGTAGACCTACAGATATTCATTATCGTTCTTCTTCTTATCGTGTCAATGGTTTAAATGTTGTTGGTTGAATAAAAAGTGGCCACTTTGATAGCGTTATTAGTGGCAGCGTTGAGATCGTCTCTTGTGCAGGTGTTTGGGCACAAGGGACACACCAGCAAGTGTGACATAGATTGCTCTGGTTCACCGCAGTCACATTGAGCAAGATTAGGATCTCTAAACCTCCATTTGCACATGTTAAGTCTACAGCGACCAACCTGAGTGCGAAGACGATTCAGTGACTTCCACACTGGCCACTGTAGATCGTGTGATCGTGATTATTGTTCTCAGAGGAGATGAAGAACTTCGCCCGACAGTGGAGTGAGACGGGCTGGGCGTGGTCGTGGGCGGTGTCGTGGGGCGCGTGGCACGTGGCGCTGTCGGCGGCCGCCATCGTCGCCGTCTCGGGAGCACCACCCTATGTCGCTCTCGGACTGTGCTTCGCTCTCTTCGCTTTCATATACATTGGACTGTATATTCTGTGGTACACAGGAAATAAGTAAGTGCTCATCAAATAAGTACACAGTATACATAAAATGACATATTTTTCGTTATTGTACGAGTTCAGAAGCCATAGAATAAAATGCAAGTAAAAAAATACGATGCAAATATTAGCGTATACTACTTCTCCTTTAATAGCAAAGAGCGAATACCTTTAAATAAACTATCGATAGAAAAACTATTGAACTAGATTTAGAGAAGTTTTAGATGACCTATTAGTTGGCCACTATCACGGAATAAAGAAAGAAATAAATAAATAAATATTTTTGGGACATTTTACACATCACCATCTAGTCCCAAACTAAGCAGAGCTTGTGGTATGGGTACTAGACAATGGATATAATACTTATATACATATTTTTTTTGTAAATACATACTTATAATACATAAGAAACAACCAGACCAACACAAACACTCATGTTCATCACACAAATATTTGTGTCCTGTGGGAATCGAACCCACGACCTCGTGATCAGCAGTCCGACACTCGAACCACTAGACCACAGAGGTCGTCAAAAGCAAGTGGAAGTGCCTTTACGATTACTTAGTACGGGAAAAAGTGTCGCCAAAATCACACATTGACAATTGAAATAGTACATTAAAATACACAAAATACAATTATGTGATTGGGTCTATTGACAATTCAAATGGGGCCTACCAATTATATAATGTTTAAAAAAAAATCATAACATAAGTTGTTAAAATTAAAATTGTTTTATTGAAATTTATCAAAATTGAACATAAAGCGGTGATATTATACACCTCTATGAGAATATTTTTCGTGCTGCTGTCATTTTTACACGTTAAAATTACACAATAAAAAATTAATTAACAAAAACAAAAAACCCGACTGCGTCTAAAAATAACAGAAAACATATAAACAAGACTTATCAACACGCAGTCGGAGGCTACGTATGTTTTTAGTCATGAATTATGTACATAATAGTTCATAGGTAGCCTCCGCCTGCGTGTTGATAAGTCTTGTTTATATCTTTTCTGTTATTTTTAGACGCAGTCGGGTTTTTTGTTTTTGTTAATTATTATTTTTATTTGAAATTTTTTAGTTTTGTCATGTTTTATTTATCATAATATTAATGTTTTTTTTGAAAAGTCAAATTCATTTTTAACGTTGAATATTTTGTTGTTTTTTAGCATTTCTCATTCCAAATTACATTTAAACATATAAGTTGTATATATTTTCGTAAACCATTTATAAAACCCTTTATTTTGATACCCCACTCGATAGGTTTTGAGCAAAAAAAAAATTTTGAAGTCACATAAAATGGCTCCAAAAAGCGGCCATTTTGATTTTTATAATTTTGATATACCCAGTGTCACTCTCACAATTAAGACGAATCCAACGACACCTCTCAAGCTAAGATCCATCAAGCCGTTTAGGCTACAGAGCGTGCCAAAGAAATATACATACATACATACATACACTCGAAAAACATAAACCTCCTTCTGGCGCAGTCGGGTAAAAAAAAAATAAAAAAAATATATATATATATATAATCTAGTATTTCACGTAAGCATTCGAGACGTCATAGTGTCACAGCGGGAAACTAAGCTTGAATGAGTTAATGTTGCGCATCTGTGCTTAATTTTGCCACGCGTGTGGTAGCCGTATGCCACTTCCCCTTGTTTTCTATATTCCGTGGCCACTACGCCCTCTACGTTGGATAAACAACTAATTGAGTATCCATAAAACTATAATTTTAAGTGTGAAACTATTTTTGATTTTATTACATTTTTATGGCAAAATCAGTGGGAACAGTAATAAAATAGAAATGATTTAAGTGTTACAATATTTTAACATGTTGTTATGATCGTCGTGGGTAGGCCCCCCACAAGGTGGACCGACGACCTGATGAAGGTCGCGGGTATCCGCTGGATGCGGAAAGCGCAGGACCGTTCGTTGTGGTGATGCTTGAGGGAGGCCTATGTCCAGCAGTGGACGTCTTTCGGCTGAAATGATGATGATGATGATGATTGTCGTTATTGTGTATGTTTTGTTTTATTGACAGATATGAGTGGTGGTGGGCCGGCGGTGTTCTGTCGGCGTTTGGACGCAAATTCAGCTCATTGTTATTGGCGCTACAAGTTGTGTTCTGTCATCCGCCCGGCCCAAACGATCCGAGGGCTTTACCAGCAACTCCGATAAGGTATAATGACGTTCATAAGTATTGTTAATATTCATAATATCACTTAGAAGGTTTTCCCTACCCTTATGTATGCACAATCGGCTTCCTGCCACCGTTATATCAACATCTCAGAGCAACAGAGTACTAGAGGAGGACAAACCGCCGCGTAAAGTAAAGACGGCCAATGTACCCTTAATTTACACGTTAGTCCTAAGTTTTAATAATAATAATGGTGTACAATAAAGAATATTCTATCCATCTAATGGCTGGCCGTTGTATGCACAGCGGGGATACACTGCCGCTAGTTCACCGACACTTGCATCCAAGTGATTATGCGCACTAGATTGAGAGAAAACTTTATTTTATTTACAAATGCCGTAAGGATACAAGTGTGCGTGTTTTAATAAAATTTTAATTTATTGATACGTTGTGTGCGTAAGTTGATCTTGCGTCCCTCTCACTCCATGCAAACTAAGCAGCTTGCCCGATCTTATATTCCGCTATCTATGGTCAACATCAAAAGGTTGTTCATGATTTCGCCGAATGCAACGCCGGATTTTAAGCTGCGGCCAGAAAACTTGACCACTCTTGGCTAAAACTCGCAGCTTTGCTATACGGTTGAATAAAAAGTTGACTTCGGTCGCCTCGCATAGAGGTGATGTCACAATGTCATCATCAGTCATGTGCCAATATCATCAGTTTGGTTTGAACCGATTCTGCGCCTCTAAATGTGGTGAGAACATCAAATCCAAATTGTTTTACTTTATTAACAACTAACAAGATATTTTTAACATTAGTGGTGATTGGAGCCTTCTTTTAAGCAAATAATCACTCATAATCCAATCACTACGTATGTTTTAGGTTCCACTTCACGGAGGGTATGAAAAGCGGTGGCGGTCAGGAGGGTGAGGCAATGGTGGTGCAGATGATAGCCAGCCTGGGCGAGGCGCTGGAGTGCCAGTACGGACGAGTGTGTACACGCCTGGCCAGGGCATTCCGACCCAAGCCCGTGTCCTCTACCTCAGGATGGAAGTGAGTAACCGACGAACCAGGTTCCCAGATGACTGTAAACCAGGTGTGGACAACCTTTGAAAAGTCGCGGACTCTACACGGTCGATACATTCAAAGTGCAGTTGTTCCTAACTTGCTAGACTTTTTTAGTAGGACTGCTAAGTGTTCCACGGGCCAGATCACATGTCGCGACGGGCCGAGCGTTGCCCATACATGCTCTGAACAATGAGGGGTTCTATATAAGCTGCCACGACACTGATTAGTGTAGTCGCGAATTACTACAAAAATGGGGGTCGAGATTTTAGTGTTCGTTTTGGCCAATGTAACAGCTAAGAAAGAGTAAGGTTGCCTGGAAGAAATCGTTGATCGCGATAAGGCCGTCATTTGTACAATAGTTTAAATGCATATTCAATGTACTGTTTTTTTTGGTGTACAATAAAGCATATATAAATAAATAAATATTAAATAAACCCATTCTGCATATTTATATAAAAAATTTGAAGACCTATTTAGAGACCCTATTTCAAGAGTATAGAAATGCATAAAAGTATAGTGTAAAAATATCCTACGTATTTAGTAAAATAGGTAGCAGTTTATCCTAAAAAAATACTTAATATATATCAGATGTCAGGCTATCCCCCAGTTTCCAAAAGGCTGATCAACACGAAAATGAACTAATCCACTGTCAAATCTCAGGTCAAGCGATGTGATTGGTTGTTAGTATTTTTGCCGGCCAATCACATGAGCTGACATTAGATTTGACAATAGATCAAATTGATCAGCCTTTCAGAAACTGGGGGTATATTGCGAAACTGAGCTCAAATCTGTCTTTAAAACACGAATGTACTTCGTCATATTACAAGTATGTTCATTGCAGATGGCGCCGTGTGTGCTGTATTCCTCACATCGTCACGTTCGAGTTGTGCTTCACTTGCATACTTATCGGATTGTGCGTTCTCATCATGTACTTAACCGACCGGGAGACTGAGCCGCAGTGAGTACTAGTAATATCTATTTAAACTTAATGAACCAAAACATGTAAAAAATCAACAGACAACTAGAAAAAAAGCCGCTATCACTAAAAATATGTTAGCCATCATTCTTCTTCTTCTGTCGTGTGGATATGAGCTACATAACGATAATAGCTCATGCCGTGAGAAAAAGATTTGTCAGTCAGCAGGTTGGTAGTGGGGCTGACTGCCCAAGGTGCGCCGGATGATCAATTAAATATAGTCACTCGTGGAGGCTCCTTTAATGCACCTCCCATCATTTGACTGTAGGTTATCAACAAGGAGTAATTTCGTTAGAGGCCCCAACATTTTAAATTAGAATAAACAAAATATGAAGTGTTAATTCCGCGAAAATAAGTAGGTCGTCAAGCTTGAATGCAACATGCAGCACCGCCCTCCCGTCCACAAATAAATGCACATGCAGAAGGTGCGATTAATGTATAGTGCAATTTGCAAACCAAACCAAAACTCGACACGTGTTTCGCCCCTCCACGGAGCATCCTCAGGAGATGTTGACTCTTCGATCGCTCGGACTCGACTGAATTGGCACTTTTTTTTCGAATGGACTCTCGCAGATCGATACCCAAAATAGGTACCCTAACTGCTTAACCGGGCGGGTGGCGCAGAATCCGGTTATAAACTAAAATCGCGGTTGCAAAACATCGGTTTTGCAACCGCGATTTTAGTTTATAACCGCATTTTTGATGAATGCGGATGCGCAAGGGAGGGCTCGGACCTCGGCTTACTGGGGCATTGGTAGCGGCGGGGTCTGCTGTATCGGGAATCGTTTTCTCGAAAGTTGCAGACTTTCGGTATGTCTCGTATTGGACATAAATGAAACCCTTGGAATGGCTTTTATACTTGTATTTCAATTAAAACATGGATTTATAATGATTATGTTGCACGAACAATGAATGCTTGAGATGTTATATATAAAAAATGATGGTAGGTAGTTTTTGTGAAAATTGTTAAAATAAAAATCAACGCCTGATAAAGTACTGCGAAACACTTATTGCTATTCATGTTAGCGTAGGCGCCAACATCCTCCCGCCGTTGAAATCTTCAGTTTTCAACCTTTCAGCTCATCTGGGGTAGGCAATGGGCAGAGACGAACCAAAGGACGTCGCACAAGACCACGTTGGGTTTTTACATCCGCAACTCTGGAAACTCCATCCGATCCAGGAAATAATCTCTGCACTCGTCCAAGTCTCCAGCACAGAGGCGGAGTGTTGTCCTCCTTCAGAAGAACTAAATCGCCAATGTTTAGGTTTGACTTATTGGTTCTCCATTTACTTCGCTGCTGTAGATCAGCGATATATTCTTGTTGCCACCGACGCCAGAAGTGTTGATGGATTTGCTGTATTCGCTGGTAGCATTGTAAATTGTTAGAATTTCGGTCTTCAAAAGCAGGTGATGGAAGAGCAGTGAGGGCCCGACCAATGAGGAAATGACCAGGGGTAAGGCAAAGAAGGTCGTCAGGTGAGGAGGATAAAGGGCAAAGTGGACGACTGTTTAGTATTGATTCTACATGTGCGAAAAGGGTAGACAACTCTTCAAAAGTTAAATGAGAGTTTCCCATCACACGTTTAACATGGTACTTTGCCGATTTCACACCGGCCTCCCAAATTCCACCAAAATGAGGGGCGTAAGAAGGTGAAAAAATAAAATTGATCCCTTCCCCGCTTGCAAAATCAGAAAGAGAATCTGCATTAATTTTAAAGAATTGATTTAATTCTTTAGCACCGGATACAAAATTGCGGCCTTTATCGCAAAATACTTCCATTGGCCGTCCACGCCGTGACACAAACCGTCGAAAAGTAAGAATAAATGCGTCCTTTGTCAAATCACTTACAGCCTCGAGGTGCAAGCATTTGTAAGTTAAACAAAAGTTAAACAAACGAAAAGGCAAAGATAACCCTTAACTAATTTTGAACCACGTCCTTTCCGATTTAAAATAAAAAACGGACCGGCAAAGTCTATACCGACAGAGGTAAATGGGAAATTTGGCGTGACTCTTTGGGAGGGTAAATTGCCCATTATAGGTTCTAATGGCTTTGCTTGAAATCTCCGACATGTAACGCAATAACGAACGGTTTGTCGAGCGAGACGTCTGCCATTGATTGGCCAAATGTATTCTCTGATTATGCCCAGTAACAACTGTGGCCCAGAATGCAAATTACGAATATATTCATAGTTAAACACCAATTTTGTAAAATGGTGAGATGCATCTAATAAAATAGGATGTTTTTTGTCATAGGCGTAGTCCGAAGAATTAATACGACCACCTACTCGAATTAAATTATCTTGGGGATTAAAAAAAGGAGTCAATGATAAAATTTTCGATTTAGAGCTTAATGAATTGCCCTTCACGAGTGTTTCATATTCATGAGGGAAAGATTGTTGCTGTGCTAAACGACATAATTTTAAAAATGAATTCTGTAACTCATTTGCTTTCAAAGGACCTAAGGTTATAGATTTTTTACAAGATTTTAGTTTTAAATTATTAATACATCGTAACACGTATGCAAATACTCGATTTAAACTATCGTAACTTTTATAATTTTGAAAATTAATAATTGATTCTGTTGACTTTCCTGAATGAGCAATTGTTGTATTTGGTTTGGTTTCAGGCAGGTTATTTAAATTAAGTTCAGCACTATTTAGGACAGGCCATGTGTCTTCAGCCTGTAATAAATATGGTGTCCTTTATATGATATGAAAGATCCGGTTTTAAAACATCAGAATGTGAAAGATGACCCAACTGTGCATATTCCTTCATGAAGTTTGAATATTGTAATTTAAGTTGTGGGTGTTTTCGAAATCGTTAACTAAATTATAAAACCGTTTTTGCTGATCTATGGGATTAACCAAGACGATTGTGTTAATCTGTGAGTGATAACTTAACAGAAAATCTGCCCGAATCTAGTCGTGAAGTGTGAGTAAAAAAATGTTTCTCACATAACCTGTTATCATGACTTAATTTTGATTTTATTGGAGCTTCCTCAAGCTTCCAAAATTTTGACACTTGTGTATTCAATTCATCATTCTTTGAAATCAAAGAATGATGACATTGGATGTAAGATTTGTTATTAAAATCCTTTATTTCAATTGGACCCGAAACAAGCCAACCAAACTGGGAGTTTCTTAATGTAGGATTATTTGGACCTAAAGAACGTTGCTCGCAGCCTAGAATATCCCAAAACAAATCTGCTCCGATGAGTACATCAATAGCGGAGGATTGATTGAAATTAGGGTCAGCAAGGTGTACCTCAGAGGGTATTTGCAGTTGCTGAGTATTTATTGTAAATCTGGGAATTTGACTTGTCAGTTCCGGTAATACTAGAAAAGATGAAGTGACTTTAAATGGTTTAATTAATGAATTTAATTGCGCCACACAACTCTGTGTGACTTTACTAGTGATTCTGTTGCCGATACCGACAATGTTAAAACATTCGTTAAATGACGTACCTGATAAGGATAATTTGTCTCTAAGAGACTGTGTAATAAACGAAAGTGTACTGCCGCAGTCTAATAAGGCACGAACTTGTACAGTTTTATTTGTTGATGGGTTTGTTACCTGAATTAAGGCAGTAGGTAATAGAACATGTGTAGAACTTTGTGTAGTAAGACTGGTTACCATACCACATAATGATGATGTAGTAGCTATATCTGCAATCTCATTTACAATTGGAATATGTAGAAGTGCGTTATGCTTCTTCTTGCACTCGCGACAAGGTCTGAGGTAGCAGTTTCGTGTACTGTGTCCTGACCTTAAGCAATTCGTACACAGATTTAATTTATGAACCTCAGATATACGATCTTCAACGCTCTTAGCCTTAAAAGAAGGACAATCGTAAATTCTATGCTCGCCCTGACAAATAACACAACATGAAGAAGATGAAGAATTATTCTGAACAGCAGATTGACAAACTGACTGGCAGGTTATAGGTTTGTTATGATGACGTTCAATCTTATTGTTGGTACCTTTAGATGAAGTAAAACCCGATGATTTCTACGAACTATTTGATGCAGAGTGGTTAAGAGACTCAAGCACATCTGCTCGATCGAGGAGAAATTTATTAAATTGTTGTAAGTTAGGAACATCATCCAAAGTACCACGCCACTCTTCCCATTTAGTAATAGTACGGTTATCCAGCTTAGAAGTCAGCATGTGTATTAATAAAACATCCCATTTATCAGTAGGTTGCCCCAAGCTAGACAACGCTCTGAGGTTCTTGGTAACGTGGTCCACCAGAAACCGAAGTGATTTGTCGGACTCACGCGTAATTTGATTTATATTTAGCAAAGAATTTAAATGATGGCTTATTAACTGTCGCTTGTTATCATATCTGTCGCACAACAATTTCCAAGCAGTAGTATAATTTAAATTAGAAACCTCTAAATTACTCACTATTCGAGCTGCGTCTCCTTCCAAATAAGATAACAGATAGTGAAATTTATTTATTGGTGCAATGCGATCGTTATTATGTATAACGGAGATAAAAGTGTCGCGGAACTCAAGCCAACGGAAGTATGTGCCACTAAACTTTGCAATTTGCATCCGTGGCAGTTTAAACCCTGCTTCGTGATTGTCACTATTAAAGGGCACGGCTGTAACATGGCTAGAATTGAGAATGTTACCCGATTCATCATGACGATTAGACGACTGATGACTTTGAATGAAGCTCTGAGCATTTGCAATGTTTGTTATAAATAATTGCTCGATGTCATCCCTTTCGTCAATCTCGTCAGTTAAATTATCTGAATTTAATATCTCTATTTGATTCTGCAAGTCATCGAACCTACTAGAAAGTGACTCAAATTTACTAAGCTTAAGCGTTAACTCTGCTAGTTCTAAGCGTGTAACAGAATCTTTTGATGTCAAACTCATTAAATAATTCCTAAACTTAGTAATTTGGCCCTTTGTAGAACTACGCTTAACCATGAGATCTTGCAATTCTTGCACGCCTCTTGCAGAGCCATCACCTCCATAATCCTTGTCCTTGCCCATTTTTAACAATTAATAATAAAAAACAGGAAATATTCACTTCAATAACAAGGCTTAATATGGCAACAACAACTATGCAAAGACAATGCAATATTATTAATGAATATTGTATCTTACGTCCCTCTCCCGGTGTCACCTGTAGTTTGCAAGTACCGGTGTTGAACTCGGCAGCACTCCGTGGATAGGGCTTCACTATTGTGGGTTGTTGCAGTGAGGTAAACAATGCCTGGAATGTTCGGCAAAATAATGTAAATGACTTGCAAAAAATATCTTATTATGCTTGAATTTAGGGAAATATATGCAGACTTTAATGCTTGGAATGTATATTAGTCGTCTATTGATGTATATTTGACCTATTAGTAATATAAATAATAGTGTAAGACACTTAAAATAAGTAGGTCAAACAACAATGAAGGTCAAGGAATGACGTTTAATTTTATCACTATAAATGTATATTTTTATGTTTTATATTGGAAAATAATCACTAATTATTGAGTTATTTAGGTATCTATATAGAAATAAGCACATGTAAAACCAAGGGGATTATTAATAACGAAGTATTATTAGGAAGATAGAAGGGAGTACGTAATAAGGATCAAAGGTCACTTAGCTGCATTGGCCGGGCTGTTGTACGACTTCGATTTATTTCGCTTTAATTGATGTCTAAATCGTACACCAGGTGTAGACTGCAATGGCTGGGCCTCCAAATCTCCAAAATATCGTCTTCTTGAACACAGCAATCGGTAGCTTAATTGATCAAGCTAGCCGGACTTCGTATTTTTTGTAATATTCCGTTTTGCAGGTGTAATGTCGCGGTCGCCACACTTTATGTCTCGTATTGGACATAAATGAAACCCTTGGAATGGCTTTTATACTTGTATTTCAATTAAAACATGGATTTATAATGATTTTGTTGTACGAACAATGAATGCTTGAGATGTTATATATAAAAAGTGATGGTAGGTAGTTTTAATGAAAATTGTTAAAATAAAAATCAACGCCTGATAAAGTACTGCGAAACACTTATTGCTATTCATGTTAGCGTAGGCGCCAACACGGTATATCGGGTGGGTGACGCGTTTCGCGAATCGCCGTTAAGCGGCAGAATGAATTGGCAGTGTAGCGCGCCCCTTTTTAGGGTTCCGTAGTCCTACAAGAAACCCTTATAGTTTCGTCATGTCCGTCCGTCTGTCCTAATCCTTTACAGCTTAATAACTTCTACAGTTATAAACACAAGTAAATAAAATATTGTTAAAAAATAGTCTAGATATAGATCTCAATTTTAAAAGAATAAAAAAATCGTGATTACGTATTTTAGGGGTGGCGCCCATACATGTGAAATGGGGGTGAAAATGAAGGTAATGTTTCATACATAACTTTTTTATCAGGTGTACCATCTGCGAAATACAGCCTGCCAAAGTGGCTTGCAATGTGTCCCCGCCCTGCCATTTCTAAGCTATGCAACGTAGAAACTTATAATCTTCCACATTGATAGACCTTTAAAAAAACTCACTTTTAAAATTATTTCGACTATAATTCGATAATAAATTTTCGAGTTATAGTGAGAAAACTGCAAAATACTTAAGACGTCCTAGTTCATAGGTCATTGACCTTAGAGAAAAATTATCGTAGCAAATAATTCTCCTTTAGTTAGTACCTATTTAAAAAAATCACAAAAAGTAACTTTGTGTTATATGGATATGACAAACTTCTTAAATTCAGCGCTAGGTGACGCTGTTTGCAAAAACTAAAAAAGCATTGATTAATATTCGGTTTGATTCGTTTGTAATTAGGAACCCTATAATACTGAGCATGGCCCGACATGCTCTTGGCCGGTTTTATATATTTTAGAATAAACAGTATAGTTGATAAGGCTAGACCTAAGAACCAATCCAATACCACGCGACGACTCAATGAGTGAGGGTCGTCGTCGATCAGGCGGCGTGAAATTCAGCAGGGACTGATGATCGGCGCGTGCGCAGTGAGCGGCGCGGCGCTGCTGGGCAACCTGTACACGTGCGGGCGCGTGCTGGCGGCGCTCGCGCAGGCGCCGCGCGCGCGCCTGGCCCGCGCCACCGGGGCTCCGGCGCACGCGCATGCGCCCACGCTCGCCTTGAGGCCTGAAGTGCAGGCTTTGACGCATGTGGTAAGTATTTACACATATTGTATTGTATTTATTATGTTTATTGTATCTTATATTTATGTAGTTTTGAGCACGTTAAGCTGTCGGTCCCGGTTATCATACGAATATCTATGGCAGTCGTTACGGGTAGTCAGAAGCCTGAAAGTCTGACAACTGGTCTAACCTCCGAATGTCAGTATTACCCAGTAACTGGGTTGCGGGGGTCTGATGGCAGTCGCTCCGTGTAAAATACTGATGTTCAGCCGCATCTGGCTAGACTGGAAGCCGACCCCAATATAATTGGGAAAAGGCAGTTTTGTTATAGATATATGTATAGTATTTATGTTATGTAGTATATGTATTCTATTATGTTGTTACACTGCGTACTACCCCTCTCTTTACTTGCCCATATTGTCCATCCTAAGGTTTTCTGGTAGAAATCGCCTTGAGCGATAAGACCGCCCATTGTACATGTGTTCTATATAAGTCATATATGTTGCTATCTTCTTTTGCGTACAATAAAGAGTATTTGTATTGTATTGTATTGTAAGTTGGTCTGTTCTTCTTCTTCTTCGTGTCGACGGTACAAAAAATTTACTGATAGTGGCACAGTAATCACACGCTGCTGGCCCAGAAATTTGCCACGTCTTGTGCGTTGTCTGTGGCATCGGTAAGGTCACTCAATGTGCAAGTGCTTGGACACAAGGAGCAGCATAGCAAGTGTGACATTGATTGAGGATCAATGCCACACATGCAGGCTGTAGCTGTCTGGTCTATATAGCCCCACTTGCTCATGTTAATCTATCTTACTGCTCTGTTAATCTACTATCACAGACCAGTAAGCCTCTAGACGCCGATTAGCCGGACACCACCGGTCACAACGCATATGCAGTACCACTGCATATCATACGCCCCGCCGCCAATCAGGACGTTAGTCCGTCAGCGAGCGGCACCAATCATACGAAATCATACCACCGAACTTTTGAGCCGACCAATCATAACGCGCCGTCTACCCCCCGGTCCCCGCCAATATTTTACGACTGCGTTCGAATGCAAAACTTTGTTTATGCGGCGTCTTGAGGCTTACTGGTCTGTGTCTACTATAGAATAAAATCGTATTTATTTAATTTAATGGTTATTTTAATAATATTTTTTTAACTTTAAGACCCAAATTGTAAAACCTTTTCTTGCTTACTATTAAAATCGTACGTAAAAAAGTAATAACATAACATAATGTCCATCACGGATAAAACAGCGATATAGCAAAAAAAAAATGCTGTCAGAGATAACTGGTGAATGGTCAATTTTTGGGGTTCTGTACCCAAAGGGTGTTAACGGGACATAGGCACGGGCAGAGTAATAACTCTGCCTACGCCGTCTGTCCTTCCGTCCGGTCGTCTGTTTGTCAGGGCTGTATTGTATGTATTTTTAACGCTAATAGTTAGCCAATTGAAGAGAGGCTCCTGGCTAAGAAAAAACCGCGCAGATTGTTCTATTTGCGAGGTTAAGCTGCGCTTGCCACGATTCTGTCCGTGGATGCGTGACCGTTCCTTACACATCGAGACCCCTCCGTGTCTCGGAGAGCACGTTAAGCCGTCTGTCCCGGTTTTCATACGAATATCTATGGCAGTTATTACGGGAAGTAATAAGGTACGGACCTGAGACTCTGTAACTGGTTTGCCGGAGTCTGATGGCAGTCGCTCCGTGTAAAATACTGATATTCTGCCGCATCTGCTCCCCGATTCAGAACATGTCATAAGCAGTCGACGACCCATTAGGTTTGTCTTCACGTTTCATCTACGATTCACGTAACGATAGAAAAAGAGAGAGCAAACGGAATTGGTCGACAATTGCTTGTCGAAGATGTTCTGAATTGGAGAGCTGGTTAGATTGGAAGCTGACCCAAATATAATTAGGAAAAGGCTCGGAGGAACAGGAAGAGAGAGTTAGCCAGTTGACATTTCGCAAATTGAGTTACTTTGGCCTCAATCATGGCGAATACTAAAAATAAAAAAGCTTGAATCCAAAAGGTCCAAGTCCCCATAAAATAACACCAAAAATATATTTTTTTATCCTTTTTTGTTGCTGCTCTATCTTAATACATAGAAGCAACAACTTTGTAGCAACTTTTGTACTACATACGATCATTTAACAGTAAATAATAAAAAGAAAGCAAATACAGACATGTGTGGTGGTAGTAGTGAACCCTTAGTGTGCGAGTCCGACTTGCTTTTTTTTTTAAAGGGTTATCTCCCTTTTTTTTAGAAGCACTGCTGGTACTGACCTTAAAACGAATTATATTGCAACTACTAATAACAAATTATCTCCTATTTATCCAGGTATCATGTCTAGACGCATTCACCGGGCAACAGACTCGCTTAGTAGTAGTGGTTGACGCGTTAGACAGCTGCGAACAGGAAAAAGTTCTAGCATTATTGAATGCCGTACACGCGCTGTGCTCAGACCCCAAGAGTCCGTTCATTTTACTGCTGGCCATAGACCCACATATCATCAGCAAGGTAAATGTCAAAATGTTTTGAAAAAATTACTTTTGTTATTCAAGAAATTTGGATTATGCAGTGACGTTTGTTTGTTTATTAACTGTCTCATATTTATTTTATTTGCAAAATATTCGTCTCAGGTCTTTGTTAATAAACCGTTCTAAACATCAGTTTTGTCGGAATGAAAACCTCATCTTGGCTTAATTTAGTTCATACACAAACATAATCAGCCTATTATTGTCACACTGATTGGCGCGGGTCGTAAACCTAGGGGTCTATACGTAGGGTACGTAGAACAATTCACCAAAGTAGAAACAGTTTGTATGGGAAAAAAAAAGTTGTTGTCTTTACTATTTTCTTCGCAATTTTTCCATATTTTTATATCATTTAAGCTTTCCTGGACTTCCACAAATATTTCAAAACCAAAATTAGGCAAATCGGTCCAGCCGTTCTCGAGTTGTAGCGAGACTAACGAACAGCAATAAAAATTTTATATCTACATATAGATAGATATGGGATTTTTACGAACTCTTTATTAATCAAATGAGCATCCCAAGATATATCAAAACTAAACTTAAAACTATTTTAAGTGACAACGGTTTATTAATACAGATCTAATCGTAGCTACTCTCCAAAGTATGGTAATTGTTACTCGTTACCATTGTCATGAGCGTAGCCAGGATTATTGAAATAGTAGAAAAACAAGCTAGCTTTTAAAAATAGGATTAAAATGCCACTGCTTCGAAAAATACTGTGTTAAAAAACCGAGTACTTTTAGCTATTCTATGAATGGTTATTTGATTTGCGTCTCTTCACACCCCATCCTGGTTATGTAATAGAAGAATAAGTTAGCTTCCAAAAATAGGCCAATAATTCTGCTTCTTTGAAAAATACTCTGATATAAAACCGAGTACTATCAGCTATTCTATAAAATGTTATTTTATTTGCATCTCTTCACATCTCACCCTTGTTATGTAGTTGTAGAACAACCTAGTTTTCAAGAATGGGACAAAAATTCCGCTGTTTCGAAAACTACTCTGATGTAAAACAGAGTACTTTTAGCTATTCTATGAAATGTAATTTGATTTGCATCCCTTAACACCTCACTCTGGTTATGTAGTAGAAGAACAAGCCAGCTTTCAAAAATAGAACAAAAATTCCGCTGCTTCCAAAAATACTCTGATATAAAACCAAGTACTTTCAGCTATTATACCTATGAATGGTAATTTGTTTTGCATCTCTTAACCCTACACTGGTTATATATATCTATGATTAACAAGTAACGTAAACGTAGTATAATAAGCATAAAATAGACGTTATAGCCAGTTTCTTACTAGTATTATACATTTCATACAGGTTGCTTGGATGGAGGTCAGTTAAGTCCGTCATGTGTTTGGTGTTAACCCTATATCCGTTAGCTTTGTTGGAACGCGATGTTGTGTCGAAACCCCTCTATATCATGTACTTGCATGATTTCATGGACTACAAGGACCGTTCTATGAAGTATTAGGCACGTATACCAGTCCGCCTATGTACAGCCGAGGAATGAAAAGGTTCGTCACATTAAGGTCTATTTTTGCTTGTACTGGCAGATAACTTAACGACAGTTGAACGTACACCCGCATAATTATCTTTCGTTCGCAGTTCGAAGAGGTAACATGTGCTCGCAAAACGTTCAAAGGAATAAATTTGAAAATTGAAGAACCTTTTCGTGCCTCGACTGTACTTATGTTGCATGAAGTTTAAATAAATAAATAAAACGATGTGTTCAAACATGATTCTAGATTATGAAATTACGTGATTGATTGTGACGTGATGATAGTTCTGGAACACACGTCATACAGGACGAGTAACACCATCCCTCTCGCAACGAAACATCAACAGCCCTAAAACTTTAAAGTACGGTCCCAAGTTTTATAGTCGACCATACACCAGTGGTAACAGTTTGACCTTGATATCGTCTTTATTTCGTAAGCAGTAAGGGCGGTTTTCGTAATTCAAGTGTTACCACTGACTAACTGACTAACTGTACTTGTCAAATGTATATTTTAGCCATCTGTGTTGCATGATTTTTGATAGGATGATTATATTTTGTTTGTTATTCCAATCCGCGCGTAATCTTTTTATTTAAGATGTGTTTTCTAAGTAAGGCTTGAATTGTAAAACGAAATAAATTATCTTAAAGGTCAAAACTTATTTAAATGTCAATTTATTCAATTATTTCAGTATGTTTAACTAAAAGGTATGTTTATGAATTATCTTCTCTTAGCGTCACTTCTCACAGTTTTTTTTATATCTAGTCTATGTTGTAGCTATTATATTTAATAAAATGTAATAGTAATCCGTGGCACCTTAAAACATTAATTTATATTTGGTAAACAATCTATAGCAGATTGCGCGCGGATAATACAATAAAATTATTATCAATACAGATGTGTGTTTCATGGAGTAAATTGTTAGTTTCCGAGTGTTGTTTGTGTGTAAAGACGACTGTTATGCTAAAATATACCTTATTGCCGTATTTATAAATATCAGACCGACTGTACAAAATTAGCATTGATCATTCATTCATTTTTATCAAGTAAAGAATATAATATTTGGGGTTTTTTTCTCATTATCGAACACATTTTAAATTTACTTTCTATTAAGCTCTTTTTAAAAATCAAATTGTGCACTCACATTAATAAAAGCACGAAAAAAATTATCTGAAAAATATTAATTTTATAAACCAAATTTTCACAAGTTAATTTAACGTTAACATTACTTAATAAGTTATTAAATATGAAATACACACAATATTCTGCTTAATATCATATACCATTACCAACCGTAATAAATTAACACATATTACATTGTTAAACTATTTCGAGTAGGCGGTGGAAATAAACAGTCGTCGTGCATTCAGCGAGAGTAACATTGGCGGGTGGGACTATCTGCGGAACATGGTGCAGCTGCCATTCTACCTGCAGAACTCTGCGCTACGTAGGGTCAAGGCTGCCCAGCAAACCGCGTCCAAGAGGATGCAGGCGATCACCGCTGATGACTTCTCTACGTCACTGCAGAGATCCGTAAGTGTTCATCATAACTGAATGAAAGGCACAAATCTGCGCCACCTAGGTTGAGACTACCCAGCCAGCAATTCTAGACTAAAGCCCACTAACGCCAATGTATATGAGAAAAATTAAACATATTTTAATGCAAACAACATATCATAACATCACGCCTGTATTTCCCCGAAGGGGTAGGCAGAGGTGTATAGTACACCCGCATTTCGCCAGTTATGTTGTAAGTCCCATGTAATAGGGGGCGAGCCTATTGCTATTAACCGGGCACAAATCCAGACTCCGGGCTGCTACTGAGAATTTCATAATGAAAAAACCCAATAACACTTTGCCCGACCCGGGAATTGAACCCAGGACCTCACGCTCAGCAGTCGCGCTTGCAACCACTAGACCAACGAGGCAGTATTAATGCAAAATGACGATCAATATCGATCTAAAAACGAATGTCACGGGAAAAACCTACGTCTTTTCTTTTATCAGAAATAATTTAACCCTCCAAGTGCCCTCAGGACCACGTTGGTTTGCAACGTTTTCGTACAAAATGCAAGTTGGAACCATTCAATAAAAAATGATTTTTTTTCTTCCCTATTAGGTAAAAGTAGAACACTTTCTCATACATTTTCTGTAAACAATTAGTAATTCCTGACATTATTTTCGCACAACTGCAGTTAACAATTTACAATGATACATCCAGGTATCAGCTCGCCGTCTTTCGTCAACATCAGAGCTCATGTCAAGTCAAGAGCGCATCAAAGGCCAAGCAGCCCGCGAACGTCGCCTCCGTCCGTCCGAATCAGTTGCTTCATCCGTCGCGTCCGGATTACATCGCGGCATGACCGGCGGCGCGGGCGGCGCCGGCGCAGCAGATCTAGGCAGGGTGCTGTTGACTGACGACTACTTTAGTGACGTCAATCCCAGGAGTATGAGGAGGCTCATGAATGTGTTGTATGTTACTGGTAAGTTGTTAAGTAGAAGCCAAATCATTTTTACCATGACATGTTATTGTAACTATGCAGCTTTAAAATGTAATAAATGAGTTATATTTCAGTAGAGATAACTCCTTGCCAGTAGTATCCCAACTATGTGGAAGATGGCTTTCAGCTAAGTCACGGCAGCTGCATAACGGCTTTTTACACGGAGCTACTGCCGACTGACCTCTACGAGCTATTGGGCAATAGAACCGGATAGACCGGTTGTCGATACTTCTGACTACCCGTAACGGTTCGACTGCCATAGGTATATATGACAACCTCAATCAACTCAGCCTATCGCAGTCCACTGCTGGACATAGGCCTCTCCCAAGTTGCGCCACAACGCTCGGTCCTCTGCCTTCCGCATCCAGTCCCCCCCAGCCACGTTCTTTAGGTCGTCGGTCCACCTGGCAGGGGGGCGCCCTACGCTGCATTTGCCGATTCGCGGTCTCCACTCAAGGACTCGTCTGCTCCAACGGCCATCGGTCCTTCGACAGACATGGCCAGCCCACTGCCACTTCAGCTTACTGATCCTACAAGCTATGTCGGTCACTCC
This sequence comes from Asteroscopus sphinx, assembly GCA_949699075.1. NCBI lineage: Eukaryota > Metazoa > Arthropoda > Insecta > Lepidoptera > Noctuidae > Asteroscopus > Asteroscopus sphinx. Next base: position 20,156,270 of record OX453005.1, read on the forward strand.
GGTTCTTCTCCGGATAATCTCGTTACGGATTTTATCCTTCAAAGAAACTCCAAGCATAGCTCGCTCCATAGCTCGCTGAGCGACTTTGAATTTGTGGACTAGCCCAACTGTCAGTGTCCACGTCTCGGCACCGTAAGTCATGACTGGCAGGACGCACTGGTTGAAGACCTTTGTCTTCAAACTTTGCGGTATAGGCGACGAGAAGACTCGGCGAAGTTTGCCAAATGCTGCCCAGCCCAGACGGATCCTTCTGTTGGCTTCTTTCTCGAAGTTGTGTCTACCAAGCTGAATTGCCTGCCCTAGGTAGACGTATTCCGTTACAACTTCGAGTGCCGACCCTTCGACGAATATTGGCCTCGGCATGACATGCATATTGAACATGACTTTAGTCTTGTCCAGATTCATGCCGAGACCGACACGTCGAGAGGCTCCGTTTAAGCTGTGCAGCATTTCGCCCAGTTGTTCCAGCGACTCAGCCATTACAACGATGTCATCGGCAAAACGGAGATGTGAGATGTTCTCGCCGTTAACGTTGATACCCTGTCCAGTCCAGTCCAGCGTCTTGAAGACGTCCTCCAACGCGTTAGTGAACAATTTCGGGGATATTATATCCCCTTGTCTCACCCCTCTGCGCAGTTGGATTGGCTTAGTCTTTTGGTCCTGGAGCTGAACAGTCATGGTAGCAGCGTTGTATGGGCATCTCAGCATCTCTATATACCGCTCATCAATGTGACATCGCTGAAGAGCATCCAGAACTGCCCAAGTTTAGATAGAGTCGAAGGCCTTCTCGTAGTCCACGAATGCCATACACAGCGGCTGATTGTACTCTTCAGTCTTCTGTATGATCTGCCGAACAGTATGGATGTGGTCTACGGTGCTGTAGCCTTTTCGAAACCCAGCTTGCTCTGGTGGCTGGAATTCGTCGAGTCTTCCGGCGAGACGATTCGTGATGACCCTCGAGAACAGCTTGTACACATGACTCAGGAGTGAGATGGGTCTGTAGTTCTTCAGAAGGGTTTTATCCCCATTTTTGAAGAACAGTACCACCGCACTCCCGCTCCATGCCTCCGGTGTAGAGCCTTGTTGGATGACGGAATTAAACAGACTCTGTAGCTCCTTCAGGACCGGAGCCCCGCCTGCTTTTAGGAGTTCAGTAGTAATGCCGTCATCGCCCGGAGCTTTGTTGTTCTTAAGCTGCTCGAGGGCCGCCCTAATCTCGCCCTGGTCAACGTCCGGAAGATCCTCGGTGAAATGGCGCGTGAGCTGGGCTCTTTTGTCGTCATTGCTAGGAACAACTGGTCTCGCCGTTTTCGTGGAATACAAAAGCCCATAGAAGTTTTCGACCTCATCAAGCATCTCGATCTTAGAGGTGACTATTTTGCCATCCGCGGCTTTCAGTTTCATCAGATGGGTCCTCCCTAGCTGCTGAGCGAAAACTTTCGACCCCCTATTTTGCTCAATCGCAGCCTCAACGGCGCGGGTGTTGGAGCGGCGGAAGTCACGTCGCATCAGCTTCCTAATCTGTAGGTTTAAGGACCTATTATCTGATGAAAACGAATGCGCGGCTGACATTTCCCGTCTTTTCCTCATCAGATCGAGAGTCTCAGTCGAAAGCTTGGTCATCTTGCTTCCACGCTGCGGCGGTAAGAATTTTCGAGACAGTTCCTGCAATGTTTTGACTATGGTGTTGGTTTTCTCCTCAATATTGCCAGTGGTTTCCAGCGAGTCGAATCGATTTTGAAGTTCCGCTTGGAACCTTTCGGAGCCCAAACTGGTTTGGAGCGGCGAAGGTCGGAGAGTAGACTTTATCATGCGCGTTCTTTCAGCTCTAAAATTGATATTTAGAGTGCCTCGGATAAGTCGGTGATCGCTTCCGGTGTTGAACCTATTGATCACAGAGACATCTCTAAATATGTGCTTCTTATCCGTCATGATAAAGTCTATCTCGTTCCTTGTCACCTTATCGGGGCATTTCCAGGTCCATCTTCTTTGGGGCTTCTTCTCAAAGAAGGAGTTCATTAAGAAGAGCCCCTGGGACTCCAAGAAGTTGACCAACATTTGGCCCCTGTGGTTTCTGCGCCCCAAACCGTAAGGTCCGATTTTCGATTCGCCGCGTTCTTGTACTCCCACTTTAGCGTTGAAGTCCCCCATAACAACGTTGTAGTGAGCCTTAGCGGTACTATTCATAGCCTTAGCTATGTCTTCGTACATCGCTTCGGCTATATCGTCAGAGTGTGTCGAGGTCGGCGCTTATACCTGCACTATTTTAAGCTTGTACCTATCATTTAGCTTTACTACAAGGTACGCTACCCGTGTCGACACACTACCGATTTCTACAACGCTGTTCACGAGGGCCTTATTGACAAGATAACCAACACCACCTTGGGAGAGCTGATCACCTTCGCGGAAGTAGAGTAAGTGTCCTGACTCCAGGGTTATCGTGTCCTCCCCCTCTCTACGGACTTCGGATAACCCCAGTATATGCCATTTTATATGACTTAACTCTACTTCAAGCTCGGCGAGGTGATGGTCCAGTCTCAAAGTTTGTCCATTATACGCTGCCAGATAGAGTCGTCGGTTTTGGTAGCCTGCCGTAACCCGGGGATTCTTCGCACCCCCGGTCCCACCGTTACCACGACCGCTACCGTAGTCGGGAATAGAGGGACCAACGGGAACTGGGGGCCGTTTCTTTGGTTGTGCGTGCATTGGGATGTATGCCCATAGTCACCACGCTGGGCAGGCGGGTTGGTGACCGCAGTGGATGATGGTGCACGATGTTAGTGCACAGAAGGACGCTGCTGCCCATCCTCCTGATTTCAACCCTTAGTCGCCTTTTACGACACCCATGGGTAGAGGGGGGGTGGTCTATTCTTTTTATTTGCCGGATACCACACGACAACCTAACTCCCTCGAACGTTACAAGGCTTTACTCAAGCATCATCTTCTTGCCTTGGTCGCAAGTTACTTGGGGTTTGCGCAATATGTTTTCTTCTTCCATTCTCCCCTGTCAGCCCTCATCTTATCATTAACTCCCGTTTCATTCGGATCATTGTTCAGGTAATCCATCCATCTTTTGACTCGATTTCTAAATCTTAAATTTAATAGTTGCAGGTTAAAATCACATTATTTTTCAGGTCGCCTTCTAAAAGCATTCCAAATCGAGTTCAACTGGTACCAGCTGGCGTCGTGGGTGAACCTGACGGAACAGTGGCCGTTCCGCACCTCCTGGATCATCTACCACCACGAGACCTATGAGGAACACATCGATGACTCCACTTCACTCAAGCACATTTATGAGAAGTGAGATATTTTACACACTTATAAAGATAAACTTGTGTTTAAAAAAAACCGTTCTTGAAATAGCTTTATTTAATTTTGTATACACGTGTAGTTCTGTTTTCTTAGTAGGTATTTTATCTCTAAAAAGTTAAATATACCCATATTAAATCTGTAGAATTTCAGAATGAGATCGATTTTTTTATTTTTTAAATTCATGTTTTTCGAGGTTTCTTGTATGGGGACCCCCTTTGTTTTTTTATTTTTAGTATTTGTCGTGATAGACGACATAGTAACACATATTCTGTGAAAATTTTAACTGGTTATCTATTGCCATTACAAAGATACAGCCCTGTGACAGACAGACGGACGGACGGACGGACAGCGTAGTGAGAGTAATAGGGTCCCGTTTGCACCCTTTGGGTACGGAACCCTAAAAACCGTCTGTTTCTCAATGAAATGTAGCTGACATCACCCAAAGACGGATTCAAAGTGAAAGTTAAATTCGATAACACAGGCAGAGTTCATGGTAGCTTAGCGGCTAAAGAACTTCTTTCTACAATTTATATCCTTAGCACAGATAATATCATACTATTCCTTTGATTTCGCTACACAAGCGTCAATGCGTTAAAATAATGTTTCCCTTACTTTTACATTGGAATTTTAAAAAAAAACCTTGATTATGTTATTCACATCTACTATGTTTTGCCTCCTAAATATTTGCTACATAAACTTACTATTTCCTTTTTTTATATAAGGGTAAAGCCTCTAATGAGCGGTCTTCGTGAAGCCAGTACACTAATGGAACTGGACCGCGACGAACGTAAATTAGAAGTGTTCCTGAGTTTCCACCGAGCGACACTCACTGCCGCAGACCTTAAGATATTCCTGCCTTTCACCATCAATCTAGACCCTTACATCAAGAAACTCATCAAAGGTAAGTTTTCCTATACTAAAGAATTGTGTGTTATAATTTGACCATAGGTTTCAATATAGAAAGACTGTAAGTCTCATTTTAAATATCATATTCGGCTTTGGCCTAAAGTTTTACGTATTATGTGAGAATTTGGAGTAATTGTATTTTTCGGATTGGAACTTATAAGGGTCTGACAGACAGACAGACGGACAAAGTGCTGAATAGTTAACTCGGAGACTTTGTTTCGCTTGGTTAATAATGGGCTTGCGTTCGACCGCTACGCTAACTCATCATGTTAAGTGATCGTGCGCTCGATGATGGTGCACGCTTGCCCAGCAAAAATCTTATCACTCGTGCTTTAAAGACCACCAGATTATACTTATCGAGAAATGCACACAAGGCATTTTACTCCTTAGCGGTATCCTTCATACTTAACGTATAATAAACGTGAAAGTTTGTGAGGATGTATAGATGGAAAAAAAAATGTTGAATGTTTTTAATTAATAAGAATAAAATTATATTAATAATAGTAGTAATAGTTTACACAAAATTTAACACTGGAAGTGTCCTCGGAATCCCACCTGTGTTTATAATAAAATTATATGAAAAATAGTAAATGACTATATTTCTTGCTTACGTGGTGGAATACCTCCCCTCATTGCATTATTAAATTAGAATACCACCAATAGTCCAAATTGTAAACGCGAACTTATAAAACATTTCATTGACCACAGAGGAACAACTACAAAATGGAGTGGAAGAAGACACAGGTGCAGGGGGCGCAGCCCCCGGCATGATATGGGGGCCGCAGCAGCATTCACGACAACCACACTCCAAACTCTTCCCCAAGAAACACGTAAGCAACACTCCATCTCCCTTCCTGTTTCATCCAAGGTTTGTCGGAAAAGAGGAAATCTAAAGGGCATTAAAATGTCATTGACGGCTATCTTAAAGCATAAATATCAGACAACGTTAGCAATCGGCAAATTGATTTTTATTTATTTAAAGAAACCGATTTAGCTACGAATTTAGAAAACGTAACATAAACCCGTCACCCCAAATACGATATAAATATAACCACAGTTAATTATACTAGCCATAGCGTATTTTTAAACCTTTCTTCTTCTTCTATCGTGTCGACATGAGCTACATAACGATAATATCTCATGCCGTGGGGAAAAGATTAGCCAGTCAGCAGGTTGGTAGCGGGGCTGACTGCCCAAGGTGCGCTGAACGATCAATTAAATATCGTCACTCGTGGAGGCTCTTTTAATGCTTCCCATGCATGCATCTTTAAACCTTTGAAAAGCTATTTCTTTCGATCTATTTACTTTTGAGAAAAGTAATGGTTTACTTGTGGGGAAATACCTTTACAATTTAGTATCGCATTTCGGGCTAACATTGTATTAATGTGTGCTATTTTAGTCCGGTACCATTTAAATATTAAGACGAGGTCAATGTCAGCTAAATAAATCTCTAACACGTAATTATTTATCTGAACACGTATGAGTGGAAAACTTGTATGCTGTAATGTTTTTATAAAGACCTTGGCTTACCATAGCATTGAAATTACCTTGCAATACGAATGTACTCTCTATTTTAGTAAACATGAAATAGCAACTGCGTCGTTCCCGATCATAAATCTTACTTGGTTACGGAAATATGGATGCCAGGGGCGGGATTACATAGCAAATTCTAGAAATAAAGGATATTTATTTCAGAAGATTTAATAATTTAAAGTAATTCATTGTATAAACTAGTTACCTCAAAATAGATTGCGTTGTAAGCATCGATATTCGATATAGCATAGACATTAATTGGTCTGAGTCCGAGTATAAATTTATATTTTAATGTTATAAGCTATGGAAAGCTATATTACTCTCAAATTACACTAGAGGGCACAATGTTCAACCAACGCCAGGACGAAACATTCAATACTGACCAGTAATAAAGAAAATTCCTGTCAAAAAAGTGTAAACAAATTGATGGCAACATTAACGCGCCCATAGGTACCTAGTTGTAGTCATAGATAATACACTTATTCTTTGAGTTGTTTGTTCGCTTATAACTGCTAGCTTCCTCTGAACGGATTTTGATGCGATTTATATTTTATTTCGATTTTATTTTATTCTTCGGTCGATGTGCGTTTCTGTTCTCGCACTTCGCCAGTTCTAAACGCGTCATCGAATAAGCATAAGCACCCACCGGGTTTTCTAAAAGCCGGCGCCCCTGATGGAGGCTATAATTAATTCCGATCTTCGCGACTCATTTACTGGAAGACACGGTGTAATAAAGTGGGACCATTCGTCACATCACACTCAAGGGCTTTCAGACTATCTGTTACAAATGCATTTGGCGTTTTATGAAACGGGGCTATTTAATTATTTGGCCAACTATAGTATCTAATATGGCATCGTTAATTGCAAAAAGTTTGATGATTTGCCCAGCCATGTTTAAAGAAAGAAAAATATTTATTTGACTCAACTGAGATACATACAAAATAAAGTATATACATGAACAAGAAGTAGATTTAGTGAAGAAGTAACAAAGCGAGGAAAAAGTCAGTTTAGGAATATTAGTACTGTAGGATGTCCAAAATACGCGACTGGTGTACTGAACCAGAAGTCGTAGGTTTGAATCCTGCTCGTGAGTGAATTTTCCTGTCCACAATTTGTATCTTTATGCATAATGGACATCGGACATAATAAAACTTTGTGATTAAACATAGTATTTCATTAACGTCCCATCCCATCTCTTCTCGTGGGTGTCGTTAAAGGCGACTAAGGGGTTCACCAGAGGATGCATGGGCAGCAGCGTCCTCTGAGTATTTATTCAACCAACTGCGATCGTCAACCCGCCTGACAAGCGTGGCGATTATGGCATATCACCCATTTATTGGGAGGCTTATGTCCAGCAGTGGACGTCTTTTGGCTGAAATGATGATGATTTCATTAACGTTGCTTAAAGTTCTCGATGTACACTCACCTGTGTTGTCACCAACCCGCATTAGACCTGCGTAGTGAACCAAGGTCTGAACCCTTCTCATTTTGAGAAGAGGCCCGTATTTAGCAGTGGGACAGTAATGAACTTATTATATTTTGTGTTTATCCAAAAATTTCTATATGCCTCCAGCGCTCGTCCCCACCGACTCAAACAGCGACAACAGGCCCGGTGCCCCCTCAACAGATGTGGGTAGGCTGGGCCAACACCGGCAGTGGGTTCGTGCCGCAGCCCATCAACCCGCAGCACTTCCCGCAGCCGCAGTTCCAACAACCGCAACCACAGCAACCCGCTCAAAACCCTTTCCATATGCTTAGGACTGCCTTCCCCGCAATGGTACGTAGATAACATTTCTGCACTTCACTTCGCTGCCTATTTTAACCCAAAGGCTTACTGGTAAAGAACGCTATTTGGCGTTAAATGCGCGTTATGTATATTTGTTTTGTACATGTAAGTTTAAATAAATAAATAAATAATAACAACATTATATGTAACTATAGTTTCCAGAAATCCACTGCAGGAGAAAGGCTTAGAGTTAACGGGAGTTAATGCTAATTTGGAGACTTAACGGTCAACATTAATAACCAATCTATCCACGATTCGTCCTACTATAGTAATAAAAGGGTTAATAATTCGGTTAATAGGGTAGAAATTCGACATATAAGTTGTATGGAACTTATGTCAAATTTATACAGCCCACAGTTCAAATTAAAAAGTACAGTTTAATTTATTTTTTGTTTTTAAGATACATATTAACCTAGTTCAGGGTTCATCAACGTTCATCTGAATTTGTATAAAAGTAATTATTTGGGAATAAACGATTTTTATTATTATATATCTAGAGGTAATGATCAAATCGTGGATAAATTGGTTATTAATTTTGGGCTTAAAGGCACTACTGCGATCCAATGTTGAATGTCGGAAGTTGCCTTCGGAGACAGATCAGAGGATCACCCGACGCTTGAGACTAATCTATGGATTAATACTTACACTGATAATTCTCGGGTTGGATCGGGGTAGTGGGAAACGCCCTAAATAGTCAGACATTACGCTGCAGTGGCGCATGTTACCCATCAGCATCACGACCAAAGTAGTCTTTACTTTTACTTTTTAATATGACTGCTTGCTTAAAATTTTCGAGTGGAGATATAGGTATTTGCTCATAAATAGTTTCTAATCAATTTTATTGAATGACTACTGCAGTCTCACCGTGCTGCTATATCCTATTCTGTGATGATAATTCCATAAAATGGCGTTTTCAAATAAACAAATATTTTTGGGACATTCTACACAGCACGATTTAGGCCCAAATTAAGCAAAGCTTGTACTATGGGTACTAGACAATGGATATAATACTTGTATACTTTTTTTTGTGAATACATATTTATAATACGTAAGAAACACCCAGACTAACACAAACACTAATGTTCATCACATAAATATTTGTATCCTGTGGAAATCGACCTCGTGATCAGCAGTCCGACACTCGAACCACTAGACCACAGATGTCAAATAAAATAAAATAAATTCTGTTGCAGACCGACGTACCAAACATTCGTCTATCAGCCCTGAGCGTGGAGCGTGTGTGCAGCATAGTGCGTGACGCGCTCGGAGCGGGCGGGCAGCAAGCGGCCCAGGCTCTACAGAAACATAACGTGTGCGGACTTGTTCTGGCTGTGTGCCGACTGCAGGACTTAGAGCCGGTACGTAACTATAGCTTTTCATCAACTCAGCCTATTGCAGTCCACTGCTGGACATAGGCTTCTCCCCTGTTGCGCCACAACACTCGGTCCTCTGCCTTCCGCATACAATACCCTCCCAGCCACCTTCAGGTAGTCGATCCATCTGGTCGGAACTATAGCTTTTTTTTTTATTCTTTATGCACAGACATAGTAAAAAATTATAGACGAAATGCTGCGATCAATCATAGTAAAGCCAGCAAAAACCTTGCTCCTCCGTGTACAAACCAGCGCTCACGCACACAAATACACATCAAACCGTGCTCACCGCTCTCAGTACACATGTCACGGCATCGTCCAGTAAGCGTCGCGGAAAAAAATCCTTCAGGTGCATATGTGTGCGTGAGCGCTGCGCTGGTTCGTATACGGAGGAGCACGGTTTTTGTTGGCTTCACTATGATTGTTTGCAGCACTTCGTCTATATCTTTTACTATGTCTGTGTCATAATGTGCTTGCGTTTGACCGCCACCTCACCTGATTTTAAGCGATGGTGCGGTTGACGATGGTTCACGCTTCCCCAGGAAAAACCTATTCACTCGAGTCTTGAAGACCACCAGATTATACTCCTCGAGAAACACAGACAAGGAATTCCACTCTTTTGCGGTAGGCATGATAATTATAGTACTTTACTGCAGCGGCCTGCAAAAAAGGTATTGATGGACGAACATGAAAATGTGGGCCGAGGCGAAACTGAGGCACACATACGTGAGTCCATTAATGCCTGGTTGCGGCCAAGGCTTGTTGTATAGTACTTTTCTCAAATAATGCGCGGAAATTCAAACTAAGAAATACCAACTCATTTTGTCAAATTAAATATGCTAAAATCAATGACAAACAACAATATTTTTTAACAATATCTTCTTTTTTATAAGTCTGTGGTCAATATACTCCTTTTAACTTCTGAATATAGTGAAGACGTTTTAAATGTGTTCTCTTCAGGTTTTAGAGTTACCGTTTGGTGATTGGGAACTGTTCAAGTTGCTCATCGTGAATCTACGTGAGCTAGAAGCGAACATGCCGTCAACTGTACCTATTGTTGCAGGTAAAATGCCACACATTCCATTTATTTTACTTAACTAGAAAAGATAACTTGTTGCTTGAGTCATGATTAAATACATATATTCGGGACATTCTTTTTATACCACCATCTAATCCCAAACTCAGCAGAGCTTGTACAGTCGACTGCATGACAGTGGTAACACTTAAATTAGAAAACTGCCCTTACTGCTTGCGAAATAAAGGCGCTGTCAATGTCAAACTGTTACCACTGACGTGTGGTCGACCGGACTATGGGTACTAGACAATGGACGGATATAATACATAAGAAACACCCAGACCAACACAAAATATTTATGTTCATCACACAAATATTTGTGTCCTGTGGGAATCGAACCCACGACCTCGTTATCAGCAGTCCGACACTCGAACCACTAGACCACAGAGGTTGTCATCATGTTACCAAATATAATTTTCGTAAAATTAACCCATTTTGCGTTATTCGCAGTATCAGAAAAAACAGCTGAAATAGAAATCGACTCAGCGAAGCCGCCAAGACCCGTGTTAGAACACCAGCGGAGCCGACCTTCTAATGTTGAGAAACAGGTAAATAAACCTACTCTTGACATAAGCTTATATCCGTATTTACAGCCGAGATACTAATGCTAGGCGAAACATTATCTTGTTAATTCCCTGAATAAATAACGAGTGGAAAGAGAAAATATTTAACAAAGCATTATTGAAAAAATTATACCGAGAACAGTTATGTATGCTAACTAAATTGGATTTGTTTTGTCTTCTACGCATTTTTTCGTTACATAAAATATACTTCAAAATAGTTATAGTTGTTTCAGTAGTAGTAAAGCTCCTTTGATAAAGAGCTCGTCTGGGGAAGTACTACCTCCGTACCTACTTCACGCCAAACATTGATGCCTGCATTGCTGTTTTTCGGTCTGAAGGGTATGGGTGCCCGTCAATCACATGAGACTTTCCATCTTCATGTCTCAGTTTGGTGAACCGACTTGCGGTACCATTAAGGCAACAGTCTAGGTGGCATTGAAGTTGTTATGGGCAAAGGTAACCGCTTAGCATCAGGTGGGCCTTTAGCTCGTTTCGCCATCCAATAAGAAAAAAATTAAATTGTAATACTTCTTCATTTATCAGAATAATAATAAATCATATGTTTTGCAGTATTACGCGGAATATCAGGTGATTATTAGTGCCATATTAACACACAAGTAGTTACATAGATAGAATTCATTTAGCGCACGATCATTGCATATCCAGTGTACCACAACTTTATTTTAGTAAATAACCACAAAATCATGTTCGTTTGTCCTTCAGTCACGCTGAAACGGCTGAACGTATTTAGATGAAAATTTGCACACAGTTACATCATAACCTGGATTAGCATATAAGCTACTTTTGTCCCGGGAAGATAAACAGTTCCCGAGGGATGTGCGATAAGCGATAACGTCTTTATGTGGTAAACCGAATTACACATACGCGGACGAAGCCGCGGGCATAGGCTAGTAGTATTTTTGAAGTAAAACTTCTGTACGCACGCTTGACTTTGGGAGTAAGCTGGTGCATGCGTTACGAAATGTGAGGCGAACGGAGGGGGTAGTGCGGGACGCGGGGAACTAGGCGCGTGCGACGGCCGGCGACGACATAGCGCCGGCAGATGTACGCGCGCCGCACCGCCATTCCTTTGTTCTCATTGAAATAGTATTGAGGGAGATATAAGTTGTGAAGTTTTACTTCAGTCGTGTGGTCTAAAGCACACTCTTTTTTTTTTCTATTAAAAAATGGGCTTGTGCTTGACCTCTACCTCACTTGAAGTTAAGTGATCGTGCGGTCGATGACGGTGCACGCTTACCCAGCAAAAACATATTCACTCGAACCATAAAGACCACCAGATTCGTCCAGTAGTAAACATAATTACAAGTACAATTTATCGCGGAGACGTTGGGTTTGATTTTGTACAAGACCGTGCATCTATTGTATACAACGTGTTATTAAAATAACTGAAAACCTCTTAAGGGGTCATTGTACTCATCAGTACTTTTACTATAGGACCAATCCTAAAATCACGACAAAAAAAAACAGGTGGTGCCTACATTTGTGTTCACATAAATCGACAAAATGTAGGGAATACCTGATAATTTTTTCGCAATTTCAGGGTTGTTCTCATAGTAAAAGTTGTTCATACTGATGAGTACAATGACCCCTTAAGAGTTTCCAGACCAGCGTTTCCAGAATTCCAGACGTATAAATAAAAATGTTAAATGTCTGTTTGCCGTTTAAAATTACACAGAACAAGTATTTCCTTATTTTTAAATTAGTTAGCTGAATATATCATAGCGTATTTTTATTGTAAAAGCCTGAACGTTGATTGTCTTTTATAAACACTCTTTTTGAGACTTTCAGGCGCTGTGTCTAGTATTTCCATTGAACATACACCCCATAGACGCCTCATAACAGGCGACCGATGTCTGAAACACATCTATTAAATTTTAATAATGTAGGTCACCACTATTCGCGACTTGAAATCTTCAAATCAGTTTCGTTCGACCACTTACATGAGTCGTCAAAACTGCCGCGTTATTGATTAGCCAATAGCTGCCTTGGTAGGGCCAATCGGATTGCAGAACTCCGCCTCAGATAGTGGCAGAATTTATTGTACGCATTAACTTCATGTTTTTCTTATATCTTTAGTATTTTTAATTATGTTATTGTTGTGCTGTCCTGTCACTGTTCTGTGCCAAATAAGTTTTTCTTTCTTTATTTCATTATATTCAACATTAGGCGTCTATTGGGCTGTATGATCGTTGGTTATTTCAATAACACGTTGTATTTGATCGAAGTATTGCTCTCATAGTTTAAGATTTTTCCACACTGACCCATGATGAAATGAACCACTCTGTATAATCAAAAGTTTCGGATAAGGCCCTCAAGTAGTGATGTGCCGAGTCAGGTAGAATCGAGTACTTACTCGAGTACCTTGTAAGTACTCATGTACTCGAGTTCTAGAAATAAAGTACTCGAATACCTAACCGAGTACTAAAATCACGACTTCTTGTTGTTGAGTATAAAGCCAACATGTGCGCTGCAGCCGGGCAGGCTTTTGTAAAAATCAACCTTTTTTTTATTGGTCTGAGCCAGCGGGCTGTCTGTCTTCTGTCTTTTTGTTTTCAATTATCCGTAAACGAAGAAAGTGACCATGAGACAAGTAGGTATTACAAACTGTGAATATGTAAGTGAGATGGACGTATATTTCTATTCGTCGTGTAGGTAATATAAAGTAAACAATAGTACAAAAAAGAGTAATTTGTGGTAGGCATAAATACGACTTAACGTTTAAAAATTTTTTTTTTTGAATTATTCTTTTAACCCACTGTATGAGGCAAGCGGGCCTAAAAGTTACTGGTGGTTAATTAATCATAATAATAGAAAAGTGTCTGTGATTGTGTGGAACCCGTAAAACGTAAATATTATTTTGACCAATAGTGAAGTCAGTACAATAACTATACATGTTAAAAGTTTATTTAAAATTGTTTTGATAACAATCTGTCACTAAAATAACTAAGGTGAAAACGTCGGAATCGGGCAAAATTCAAGTTTTAGAACTTTTCGCAAATTAAGATCTCTTCAGATTGTAAAAACTATATATTTGGCGAACTGATTGACGTCTTTATTTTTTCTAGATAATTTATCAACAGTCGTAAAGTTTTTTAAACTATTAGTCTGTGTTTATATAATGTATCGCAAACTTGATTGTAATTTTTCTATTTAGATCTCATTAAATTATCCTACTAATTATAATGTTTAATTTTAGGAAGATTATTTAGTAAGTATATACTTGAAATATATATTATATTTTTTATTTTGAAATTGACTGATCAATCATATCAATAAACAATATTGTTATTATATGACAATTTTTTTGTTGCTTGTGTTATTGGAATTGAGAATCGTTGAGGTATTCGAATCTAATGAAGTACTCGAGTACCGGATCTGGTACTCGAGTACCAGACTCGAGTCAGTGACTCGAGTACTGACTCGATTCTTTTTAAAACGAGTACTAAAGTACTCGAGTACCAAAATTGGCGGTCTCGGCACATCACTACCCTCAAGTCCCATCAGAAACAATCTTATTTTAAAGATCTACAACCTCTTGTTGTTAATCTTGTCATCTTGTTTCTGTATAAAGTAACGAGGTAGTTTCTAGCTAGTCTGTTTTTTCTCTCTTGTCTTATTTAGTAAACAATCTTGGCCTGTCTCTTTATTCAAATAACTACTGATAAAATATAATTATTACTAGTTCTATTTATTTGCAAGAACATGGATAACATTTAGTTCGTCTAAGGTTAAAACTGGGTATTCACTGCATTCGACATTTCAGTCGTACAAATATTTTGCTTTTCAATTAATGGTATAAAAGTTAAAAACAAATCATAATTTAAATATTAACATTCAATACACTAATTTAAATACATTTTATCAATTTAAAATTATGCCAATCAATAAATTAATATAATATAAATACATTTCCGTCAGTTAAATTACAAAAAGTCAATAAATTAAACATATTTTCGTCAGTTAATATTATACAAATCAATAAATAAGTTAAATAATTAAATTTAATTTAAAATAAAAAACATTCACATCCATGATAAATAAAATTCAGTGTTTCAATTAAATTTTGAATGTTTCGTCCTTATAATTTGATTCGAGGATTATATTACTAGCGGAGAATTAACTGTTAAAGTATAAATGACCTTCTACTACTTCTTGTAACCTCTGTTTGGCGAAGTTTTGAATTAAAAATGGTCACTTAATTGTACGTTGTCTAACTTAAACTATTGTTGACGACAGGTAACGCTGGAAGAACAGATGATTTGCGGCGCGCTACAAACACTTAACGAGGAGGCACTCGAGGATGTACTGCAGTCGGAGCCCCCCTCCCACCCAGGTGAGCCCCTCCACACCATCCGCGAGTACCCGCCCTCCTCGCCCGCCCCTGGGGATTCCACCCTGCCCTCCCCGCCCGCCCTTCCCGCCCCTCCTGCCGCCGTAGAGCCCGAGCCCAGCCGCGACCACGTCGTTGTCAACTTAACGGATGATGTCTTCCTGTAAACATTATGCTAGCATTAAGTTATACTAGCTATGCTATAGTTTGTAGCTTATCCGATTCCTATCCGGGTTAGACAGAATCGATAGTATGCGACTCGACACGCAACACGTTTTTGAGTTAATTGTATGCTTGATTAAATCGAGTTTTTATTTCTCAAAACCAGAGTTAAATTGTGCGAGTTAAATACTTATTTATTATTTAAACCGAACTTATTTTAGAGGCATTTCAATGTGTGCCAAAATAATGATATTATTTATATGCGATCATAAGAGGAAATACGGGCAGGCGTTTAGTTCATACAAACGTAATAATTACTCTAGAGCGAGTTTTTTTTACCATACAATCTACCTATATGTGCCTCTGCCATGTTCCTGTGTTTTATAAGAGCTAGGAACCTTTAAAATTGCATAGTTATACCACTGTCATCAAACATCCGACGAATATAAAAATAAAAGAAAATCATATATAATCCTTACATTATTACGATTCTTGCAAAAAAATATCGGTCCAGTTTTGGAGATACGAGATTATGATTTCGTCTATTTTACAAAGGTATAATCAGTGTGACCTTTGTCTCTCTCGCACTCATATCTCGGTCGTTTGGGCACAGCGCGACAGCAATAAATCTGTTCCTAAAAACCTATTCTTCAAATGTCTTGCTGCCCGCCTTTCCTCTTATGTTACAAAATCATTTACTTAATTATTTTACTGGCAAAATAGTTACGCCTGGTCATCACTTGCTTTGCAACACACCTGGCTTTGGAAAAATAGTATTGTAAAGCATGTTACTGTAATATTGATATTATGTTTTAATTGCACATGAAACAGAAAAGACAATTTGCGTTGTGATTTTAGTAATCTTACTGCCTATCTTTATGCTAATTTCAATTCTTAAAGTGATATAAATAAGAAATATGAATAATAAAAGAATATTCCAAATTTATTCCACTTGCATAAAGTCGTACATTATTAATCCGAAATATTTTAAGACATACGACCGTATCTATTGATGGTAAGGAAGTCAATATCAAGTGTCAAAGTTATTATTTATCTGTTTTATTGGTAACAAATAAAATTAATTTTAAATTACTGGCCACAATTCTCGCGTAATAGAGATAAATGTCTAATTCGAGATAATCTCCAATATTAAATCTCTACGAAAAATGTCGCCGATAATGTCAACTGCTATGAACCACTCTTTGTATTTAGAGCTAGGCGTAGACATATCTCTATCGTAAGTCGTGACATTCTGAGAATACGAATATTTATTTTCAATCGACATTCGCCATCTTGTTACGACATTATGTCGAGTTTGAGATAATGTCTACGACGAGAGAATCACCCTCCTGTTCTCTGGGTCCGTATTATTTTCTCGTCCCATGGTCATGAAGGTCCAGTGCATGGCCTAGTGCATATTGTTATTTATAAAGGAATACAGGTTTTATAAATTTTATGCAAAAGGATACAAACATTATTACAATTATTTTAGTAAATGTATAAAGTTTAATAACATTTTTTGTTTTGCTACTATAACCATCTTTGCAACCTTCACCTAAGATGTAAATATTTCGGATTAATAATGCAGGACCTTATACCAGCCCTTTTCATCGTGGGACGTGTGAGCAGCCCCCCCCCTCAGGGGGTTCACGAATTTACAGGGGGGTCGCAGTCACTTAAAAAAGTGTTATACTACTTAATATGTTTATTAAAAACCTTACATAATCTTATGTCTAGCGAAGGGTGACGGGATCGTGGGCATTTTTTTTTACCAAAGGGGTCGCGCTTCGGCAGACGTTGAAAAGCACTGTACTTCACAAACAATGCATATTTTCTATTGAAATAGTTGTATCAGTAAAAGTATTAGAATTTTTTTAATCTGTTATGTATTCGAATATTAATTTATTTGCTCGAAATTTGCTAATAGGGTATTTGACTATATTTTTTATTCGGAATCTAGAATCTATTCGAAAAAAAGATGAGTAACAATGAAAAAACTAATTAAATATTTTTAAAAATGCCCAAGTTATAAGCGTTTCAAAACTGTTACTAGACAGAGATAGCACTACTATCGTCTGACGTCATAACGCATGAACGCCATCGCAAAGTCACACCACTCAGTACAATGTCCGTTACGCACGACAAGGACAGAGAATTCACCAAAAACTTAAAAAGCGTGTATCTCTTCCATTTTGTAATTTATTAAATGAAAAATAAATCGTGTTATTTTTATTATTTCTTCAAAATAAAATTGTTAAATTGTTATTTTGGTAATAGTCAAATAGCCTATTGTATCAACTATTGGCATTCGCTGAATTATACTATTTGTTGGTTAGTCATAATGAAGGCGTTTAACATAATGTAGCAAGTGAAAGTGTTAAATAACGTAATACTATTATGTTTCATTTATTAATTGAATGCTTTATATACGATATCATGGCCGTTTGAATAATAATAACATGAGTGTCGCAACTTTAACAAATAGTATAGTTTTACGATTCTCAGGAGCCAAAAGTTTATTAGTTGAAATTAAGTAGTTATTTTGCATTCCAATTATTGTTGCAATTTTCATGTTAGTAATGTAGGCTGTGCCCTTTTATCCTTTATTTATTAATTGTAAATTATAATATATTCCAGTTTTTTGCAGTACGCATATTTTAGAACCAAGTGATAAAATTTGTTTGATTTTGAAATATGTAAGAACCAACATATCTAGTGCCATCAATGTTATTTTTAAGTTGTCGTCAGAAATCCAGTTTATTTTAATGTTTACAAGTTTTAATATTTTTTAGTAATATTGCTGGAGAACTTATATTGAATATAGGTACAATATAAGATTCTGCAGATAATAAACTATACATTATACTTTGTATCTTACTTGTGATTGATTAAATATGAAATCTTGAATAATGTTATTCTAATATTTTCAAGGTTTATTGTTGTCATTTATTATAATATAACATATCTGTAGCCTTAGAGTCTTTAGACAACTACTTAGTAGATAGGATTTTGAACATTCTAATGTAGGACGTTTCGAATGTGATAATAAAATTGGTACGTTCCTTTTAGTTAGCTACTGTACTTCTACAGACCTAATGTATTATTCCTTCTTCTATTAGGTGAATATTTCCACGATTTATGGTGTAATAAATATACAATAGTTACAGACTGTAGTTTGATTTCGTCCCTCATCACTTTCTAGCAGCACTGCGAGCGACTCGAATTGGACCAGAACGCATCCACGAGCAGGTACTTCCTCCCGGCAGGCGTTCCCGCCCCGTCCTCGCTTCCCTCGTGCGACCCATCTTCGAGCCTTGCTTTGTTTTTATTAAATTTCGTTTTCTCCGGCTTAATACATCAAAGCGTCTATTTCAGATGAGGAGAGCACGCTGCAGCTGCGTCTTCCGAACTCATTGTGCGGCACGCCGGCCGGCAGCCCGCGCGCTGTGCGTCGCGACCCCTCCATCCTCAAGGGCGGCGGCAGCTTCCGCTCGCGCCGCCCGGCCGGCGACCCGCCCGCCGTCACCTTCAACGTGGAGAACGAGGAGGACTCGGAGGATGAGGGGCAGATCACGTTCAGCGCGCGGCCTCGGCACGGCGCGGGCGGGGCGCGCTCGCGGCCGTCGTCGCTGCTGGTGGCGCGGGACGAGGCGCGGGACGAGGCGCCGGCCGCGCGCTCGCGCTCCGTCGACGACTCGGCGCGCTCCGGCTCGCCCGTGCTCGAGCTCAAGCTGCGCGGCCTGCGCCGCACCGCCGACATCCTGCGCACCGTCAGCTCGGCCGAGAAGCTGACGCGCCTGCGGGACAAGATCATGGCGCGCGGCGGCGGCTCCCGCGAGCGCAGCCCGGCGCGCGACGACGCCAGCGACGACGAGTCGGCCCCGCTCGTGTCGGCGGTGTCGTCGCCGGGGCCGCCGTCGGACGCGTCGACGCTGGCGGGCGCGCCGGGCAGCGGCAGCGCGTCGCTGTCGCCGCGCTCCGACGTGACGGAGCTGGAGTCGCCGCGCGACGTGGGCGCCGCCTTCGACCTGCTGCCGGGCGACAAGCGCGGCGCGCGCGAGCCCTACAGCATGCGCCTGCTGGCGCACGGCGCGGCGGACGGTGCGCGCGCGTTGTGGCGCCAGGACGCGCTGGACGCGGGCCCGCCGTGGCCGTGGGACGAGCCCGACTCGGCCGTGTGAGCGAACCCCACGAGCGACTCCTTTATTTTGCTACCCCGGCCGTTATTCATTCGACGGTGCGACCGCCGGCCGCGCGGCCGTTACGGGTCGATGACGATTAGGGTGTGATATTTTTAGTCGAAGCCCGCCGAGTCTATATTTCCAGTAGGAAGCTCTTTTTATTGTTCTCGGCGTAATTTTATCGTAGCTAGAAGAAAATGTTGGCAAGACGATGGAAATCAAATTCAGATGAGATTAGAAACCCTTAAAATTTGCGACTGTAGTAAAAATGACAATCCTTAGCAAAATGAAGAAAAAATTTATTTTGACAATTATATTGCATTTATATAAGTTACTATTGACCCAGTATTGTGATAATTTTACCCTAAGCTTATCGAGTATTTGTTTCGATTTGAACGATTTGTAGTTAATTTTCATACAATACATACAATTCTCAGTGTTTTCTGTTAACCATGTCTGCAAAATGTTAAATAAAAACAAGATTCGCTACATATGTGAAGTTATTTACCTTATACATACACATTTACAACTACAAAACAAAAGAGCTTGTGCATGTCACATTCATAATACTTTATTTGTTTACAATATCAGATATTGGCAAGTAATCACATCATTAAAATTTACAATCGTATGTAATTGTTGCTCCCTTACATTCGCATAATTTAGGTTACAAAATTGATTAACAACATAAAGAGTTAGAGAGCATTTTCTCATTTATAAAACAAATTGAATAAAACATGCATAATACAAATATTCATTATTTTCTTTTTAAGTACTTAAAAGATTATGTTTTACGGTCCTAACATTATTTCAATACTATTTTCACACATTGAACAAAAAATAATGCTATTTAGAATATCAACAACAAACTAAGTTTTAGAGATCACAAACTAGGTATATAATTTAGCATAAGCTAGTATCTACAGTTGCCAACATAATATACAATACATAATTAAACTTACAGACAAACGGAAGCACAAATAAAATATACAAAAGAACATTAATCTCCGAAATAGTCTCAATAAATATATGCATATATTATATGTATATTATATATATGAGGACATTCGTTCTTAAATAATGAACAAAATATGGAATACGCCAATGGTGAGCTTTTAGCAAAAACATCTACAACTAACAACTAATGCCAATTCGAATTAAGGCGGATGTACAGTCAACAAATCGGAATCATGACCCACTCAGCTGATAATTCGTTTGAAATCGTCAAAACAGTAAGGTTTTCTTCTATGCTGCACTTAGGACATTTTGAATATTACAGAAACTGCATGAAAACGGGGCAGAGGTCTGTGCCATTTTGAGCTATGTTATCGATGCAATAGATTTATAATTGGATTGGAAATTATGTTTTTGATAAAGCAGGAAATATGTTTTGAATTTCGAATTAGCTGTCGTTTCACGTGGTTTTCCTACAAACAACTATATTTTTCAAGAAACCTATACTAACTTTTTCGATTACAGAACATTAATAAAATAAAAATAAAAATGACAAATAATAAAATGTCAAGAGTGATTATTTTCTCTGTGATGTCAAGTATGAAAAGGTGTCAAACAATACTCTTAACGGCCAAATATGTGAAACATGCATTTAATTTATAATATCCTCTGTACCATATTTCACGCAATGAATGATAAATAAATATATAAATAACAATATTTGGAGTTAAACATCAAGAATAAAATTTAGAAAAAGAATTTTATTGGTAAACTAGCAGTCACTGTCAATAGCTAACAAAATTGATAACAAGTCTGTTGCCAGGGAAATAACTGTTTAAGCGAAATTCAACCTAATTGTATTAGAATGTCTGTACAATATTAAGCTTATCGTGGGTCATGATTCTGATTTGTTGACTGTACACGATATCACTATATGATGCTAACTACTTGAGTGATAATTATATCATTAAGTGATACAGTGTAAATACAGGCTGATCACTAAGTTCACTTGAATTACAACATCATTCATGGCTAGTCCAATTTTACAGATCGTTTCTTCACTAACGGCCAAATTTAATATCCAATCTATCCTCGATTTGCCCTACTAGAGATAGAAATTTGACGTATTTTGTATGGAGCTTATGTCAAATTTCTATCTCCAGTAGGGCAAATCGTGGATAAATATGATATTAATTTTGGCCGTAAGTGATGCGTCATTGGTTATGTATCACTTGATGATACATCATTGGCGATACGAGTATGTACAGCCAGATATCTTTCCAGTGAACCACCACTAAGGCTAAAATCGCTTGCTTGCTCGCGTGGATAGATTGGATATTAATTTTGCCCGTTAGTGATATCATGTACATCCGCCATTAAGGGTTAAATCACAAAACTGCGAATCGGCACGATGCTAATTTGCAACGCAGAAAACTGCGTTGTTGCGATACGATTTCGTGCGGCAAGGCGTCTTGCTGGCCATAGTTCGTGCGGCAAGGCGTCTTGCTGGCCATAGTTCGTGCGGCAAGGCGTCTTGCTGGCCATAGTTCGTGCGGCAAGGCGTCTTGCTGGCCATAGTTCGGGTAACCATGGTAACTCCATATATTGCGTAAATGCGCGACGTGAATCATGCATGTCGCAAGTTTTTAAGAAGCGTCGTGCGAGCTCGTAAGTTTCTGCAATGCGACGTAGCATCGGAGTTTTATGTTTCGACTCTAATAAGTAGGAATGTTCAAGGTTAAATAAGAGCACCAATAAATTAAAAGCAGCAGTTCAGAAACAATCGATTGAATATTTACATTTAATGTCCGTTTTTTTTTACTTGTCCTATTTAGTAAACACTCTTGGTATGTCTCTTTATTCAAAAACGATTGATAAAATATAATTGCACATGTAATTAGGTAAAAAAAATTACATGTGTATTTTTTTTAACATAATGTGATGTTTTAATAATTTTATTATTATTGACGAATTTAATTAAAAAGACATGCTAAGATTGTTTACTAAATAAGACAAGTGAGAAAGAACGGAGTGTAGACTGTAGGTAGCATTATTCAATATAAGTAGAAATATTTTAAGGTGTTTATCGTTTATATGTATAATATTTTCGTTGTAGACCATCAATAATTCTTTTATAAAATTGCAATTCACTACTGTGTGTTAACAACTACTGAAATAACACAAGTTATTTTCTTACGATACAATATACACAGTACAAGCAACTTTGTGCTATAATGATACAAAATATAAACATATATGAAAATCACAAATCTACTACAAATCATATTAGAATAATCTCAAATTATGTATAACAATGTTTTTTGCTATGTAGGAGAGTTTTTATTTACATTAATGAACATTTTGATTACTATCATCCTCCGTCTTAATCGTAAAAAAGTTCTATGTAGTAAACACAGACATAGTAAAAAATATAGACGAAGTGCTGCGACAATCATAGTGAAACCAATAAAACCGTGCTCCTCCGTGTAAAAACCAGCGCTCACGCACACACATGCACCTTAAACCGTGCTCACCCCTCTCAGTTCACATGTCGCGGCATCTTCCAGTAAGCATCGCGAAAACAAATATCCTTCAGGTGCATGTTGTGTACGTGAGCACTGGTTGTACATGAAGGAGCACGGTTTTTGTTGGCTTCACTATGGTTGTTCGCAGCACTTAGTCTATATTTTTTACTACGTCTGTGGTAGTAAACGAGAAAGATTCAGTAACATTATATAATGAGTAACAGAATAAATGCAAGACCTCAGACGCCAATTAGAATATTATTAATACTTTTTGGTAATATTAGATTTAAATTGTGGAAAGAAAAAAAACGCTCACGAGCAGGATTCGAACCTGCGACTCCTGGCTCAGTACGACGGTGCTTTAGCCACTAAGCTATCGTGAACACTGCTCGTGGTATCGAATTTAACCTCCACTTGGTACGTCTTTGGGTGACGTCAGCGATATCTTATTAAGAAACAGTGTTTCTTACCCTACTCGACTAACTTTGCGGTAGCTTAGTGGTTAAAGCATTGGCGTACTGAGCCAAGAGTCGCAGGTTCGAATCCTGCTCGTGAGCAATTTTTTCTTTCCACAATTTAATTCGTTATATGATTTTTTGTCATAACACAAAATTACATTTTTAGGCATCAGCAAGTTCCCGAGTTGGTTGCTCCAGAAACCGGCCCTTAGTGATTCTGAACAAACTACTTTCAGGACTTGCGTTTATTCTGTAAAACGTTGCATAACTAGACGCCAACGAGGCTCCACTAAATGACCTGTATTTTATTGAGTGTGATGTTGTCGTCGATGGCCTTATCGGGAGGGTCGGGCGTGTCGGGGCGCTGCGTGCGGTTATCGCGCGGCGGCGGCGCGGTCCCCGGCAGCTCGGCCCCCGGCAACTCGGCCCCCGGCAGCGCGGCCCCCGGAAGCTCGGCCCCCGGCAGCGCGGCCCCCGGAAGCTCGGTCCCCGGAATCTCGGCCCCCGGAAGCTCGGCCCCTGGCAGCTCGCCCGGCGCCGTGAGGGCGCTCCACCAGCCCGACAGGGCGCCGCGCGCCTGAGACAGCGCTCCGCCCACAGCCCGCGACGTGGTGGCCACGGCGCGCCCCGTGCTGGCCACGGCCGCCGTCACCTTCCTGCCGCCCTCCGTCGTAGACATTGTGCTACGATAACGAGACACACCCAATTGTACAGTCGATAACACGACAGTGATAACTGTTTGACCTTGACAACGTCTTTATTTCTTAATTGTTAATACACGGTTCAACCAAATTGAATCACTTTGGTTGAGAGTAGCAGAATGCAAGGTGCACAATGACATTGAATGCTTCACTTTTATGTTTACATGATTTAATTTAGTTACTACATACATCCAAATTGAAAGGCAGAAGTGAACCGTGTGAGTGTACCGTGGCTTTAAAGCCAATAAGCATAAAAATGAAGCATTCAATGTCACTGTGCACCTTGCATTCCGCTACTTTCAACCAAAGTGAATCAATTTGGTTGAACCGTGTATTATTACCATAACCAGTGAGGGCAGTTTTCGTATTTCAAGTGTTACCACAGACATTCCAATCAGCGAATTGCAAGCAATTGTTTCAAACATCTGCATCGCATCGGGGACTGCTGGTGTCGCGGATGAATCTACTCTAATCTAATTCTACCCGTGCCTCTGTCGACTTATCCCATGACTTTACACATACATACATAACATCACACTTGTATTCCCCAAAGGGGTAGACAGAGGCCAGTACACCCACATATTATAAAACTGTAAATGTCTGTTTGTTTGTTTGTTCGAGTATCACGCAAAAACTACTAGATCCATTTTGATGAAACTTTTTGTGTTTAAAAACTAATAAAAATCGTGGATCGATAGGATATTGAAAACGGCCGTAAGGGGGGTGCCGGACCCCCTTAACGCCACCCCCCCTTGCATGTTGCTAGCACAAAGAAATCTTACGCTAGCCATACGTTGCTTTTTACATGTGGTAGGTACCTAGCCTTTCTTTCTTGATTGATGCCAGAAACCATACAGCAAGCAGAAGGCACAAAACTTATGAGTAAATACTTAAACTTACTGAGCAAACTTTAACTTCATGTCAGCTACAGACAGCTGTCCAGAGAAAGGGTGCATAGGTATGAGATTTATAAAAGATTCAATTTCTCCATTGTTTGTAGATTGCAACCACTGTTGATATGCAGGAGTTGACTTAAAAGCAGTCATAAATTGAGAATTGTATGAATCAATCTCGCGACTGCCTTCTGCAAATAAACAGTCGAATATTTTATAAGTAATTCACAGATAATTTACATAAAAAAAATTGTAATTAAAATAATGTGCCATTTACCTGGTAACAAAGATGTCCTTAACAGATAAATTACGTAACTTGCGAATTGTTCTCTTATCCACGCATCGCCCTGAGTCGGACCGTGACGCACCACGTGATCAGCAAACCGCAGATCCTCTGTGCCAAGCGCTAATTGCCTTCGAAGCATCATATCAGACGTCTCTATCCTCATTTCATGTAACTCCACCAGAACATCAAACAGTTGTCTTTTCTGTTTAAATAGAACATTAGAAGCACCAACTACAAAGCCTTGAACAGCAGGGTCAGATAAAAGATCAAGATACTGCAAAGATAGGTAAGGTAAACAGAGATAGCCATCCTCAAACAAAGGCAAAGGAAATCCACACTCAGTTTGATCAATCTGCTCAGTGAGATTGTGTAAGCCATCAACACTCATGTCTCTAGCCATGGTTGGGCTCTGCTGGGCTTCTGTTACACATTTCTGAGGCTTATATTTTTCTCCAATACTGTGGCACTTTTCTCTAGCCCCTGACAAATCTGCCCTGTCAACCACATCACCAAGCAAAGTCTCATCGAAGCTTTGGCGACTGACTCTATCTTTTTCTTCTAAAAGGTTTCCAGTCTCTTTTGGGGAGAGTTCCTCGATCTGACTTAAACCATTGTGGAAATGGCCTAAGGATTCCTGTGCAATTTCAGTAATACAGTCAGGCTCTAATTGTAATTTGTTATCAGTGGCTGTAACAGGAATTGGAGATAGTGGCCTGGAAAGACTGAAAATAAAACATTCTTACTATAAATGCAAAAATATATATATTTAGGACCTTATTACAAAACGAAAATCAAGCTTTGATTAATAGTTTTCGAATTTTGCTTTAATTTTAGAATATTCCTCATGTATAGATTCGTCGATCACAGTTCAGCTGAGTTTAGCTTTATTCTAAACTGTCACCTGCTTAGGTGTTTGAGCAGATATTTGATCTGTAATCACTGAAGTGTGGTCGAGACCACGCTTGAGTAGATTTCTTTGCTATTTCAGGTTATATTTGTGTGCAATGTTGTTGAATTGAAGTTTATTATAAACATATTGGAATAAGACTGACACTTGAGTAACGATTATATTCTTAAGTGGTGATCAGGTGATTAAAGATCAAACTGTGAATGTTCTGTAATACAGACCTTAGATGTAAACATATCAAATCAATAATTCCATAAAATATTATAGCTTAAAACAAGAAAAAAAGTTACTAAAATTAATAATTGGACATAGTTTATCAAAAACTTTCCAATCCACAGACATATCTTTAAAGGTCCGTTCTTGCTTGATTATCCGTTTGTTTGTCTGCTACAAATATTGCAAGTAAATTTGGGCGTTCTCTTAATTCAAACTGGTTACAGTTTTGCATAAAACATGTAATTCAGATTAAAAACTTTTTTTTTCGATTTTGTGGATTGGAACGTTTTTGCTAAACTACTTCAAAGTATACTTGAAGATTATAGATATATATTTCATATCCACACTCATTTTCCTGGGTCCATTCATTCCTATCATCAGTGCTTTTTATTTATTTAACTAGTACTCATCTACTTAATAACTGACTGACAGACACCACACAGCCTAAGCTTGTGGGTCTAGGACAGCGGTTCTCAAACTTTTTTGGTCACGGAACCCTTTTGACAAGCAAAATACTTGACGGAACCCTACAATAAAACAATAGTTTTTAAAAGTGTATTCTTTATTATATAAGCATAATAAAAGTACAATGTAACAGTTACTAATTATTACTTACTTTAACCACATGCCAAGTACAATAATAGAAGATATTAAAAATGAAAAAATCTTAACTAATGGGAGGTATGAAACTGTTTTTTATTTTTCATCAATTGGATGATATCAGGATTGATAGAAGACATTTGAAGTCTCATATCAGGTTCGGCGTCCAGTCTATTGCGATATTTTGTTTTCGTGGCTGCATAGGTTGAGAATCCTGTTTCGCACAAATATGTTGTTGGGAACGGGAGAAGAATATTCAGAGCCATTCTGCCAAGCATTGGATATTCATCACGGATTCTGCACCAAAAATCGTTGAGAGGCGTCGTTTTGAACAGTGACTCCATACTTGTGTCTGATGACATTTCTAAAAGAGATTCATATATCTCGTTTGACATACTTTCGGGCTTTTGCAAGTTGGGTAAAAAAGGATTATGAATCCATGAATTCAGCTTCATTTTTGTATTATGTTCTTCGGGAAAATA
Source organism: Asteroscopus sphinx (assembly GCA_949699075.1). Lineage (NCBI taxonomy): Eukaryota > Metazoa > Arthropoda > Insecta > Lepidoptera > Noctuidae > Asteroscopus > Asteroscopus sphinx. Next base: position 20,183,534 of record OX453005.1, read on the forward strand.
CTTTACAAAAGATGCGCGCATCGAAGTGAGATATTAGACCAATTCTTCAAACACATCATCTTGAAACATTTCCGAGTCGTTATCGCTAACAAACTCACTGAGTGACGTAAAGCTTTCTATTTCTCTCTTACCAACGCAAATAATCCAAAAATCTAATTTTCTTTTGAAGGCAGTTATTTTGTTATAGGCCTGGAACACTGTTGTCTGTTTACCTTGCAATGATAAATTCAATTCGTTCAGTTTTTGAAATATATCCGCCATAAAAGACAATCGGACAACCAAGTTTTATCATACAAACGGTCTTTCAAATTAAAAGAAACTGTATCTGCTGAAAGAAACATTTGTAACTCGGCTCTAAGTTCAAATAGCCTTGTTAAAGTTTTACCCCGAGACAGCCATCGCACTTCTGTATGGAGCAGCAGTGTTTTATGTTTGCTGCCATAATCTTCACACAATAATGAGAACAATCGGGATTGTAGTGGTCGTGATTTGATAAAATTAATTATTTTTACCGCTTCATCCATAACTAATTTTAGATTTGACGGCATTTGCTTCATCGCAAGTGCTTGTCTATGCAGAATACAATGGCTGGAACTACAATTAGGCGCTTTACTTTTTATTCGTGATACTGCTCCTGCTGTTTTACCTGTCATCGCCTTGGCCCCATCTGTACAAATGTCAATGCAATCGTTCCAACTAAGATTATTTTCTTTAAAAAATATGTTTATTTTATTAAAAATTTCTTCCCCGGTAGTGTTTGTGGGCAGCGGTGAACACATAAGCATGTCTTCTTCAAAAGAACGTTCATATGGATATCTCACGATAACCAGCAAGATAGCCAGACCAGTGACATCAGTTGACTCATCCATTTGCAAGGCGAATCGTGTTTTTTGTAGACGTGCGACTAGTTCTTGTTTGACGTAGCTTGCCAGATCATGGATTCGCCGTGAAACAGTATCGTTTGATAGCGGTACAGTAGAAAGATGCTTTGCATATTTTTCATCGAGCATACATTTTGTTATGTCTAACACACATGGCTTTATTAAATTCTCAGCGATAGTGTGCGCTTCACCTGCTTGTGCAATGCGATAGCTAACTAAATATGATGCCTCCGTGGCCTTTTCATTGATAGTTTGTGTTACATGCATCATATTTTTTTGACTTTCTCATAACTGTTCTTTTTTACGAACAAAAAATTCTTTATTCTTGTCTTTAGACTCGGGGTGTACAGTTTCTAAATGTCTGCGTAATTTGGCAGGTGCCATGGAACTATTAGGAAGCAGTTTACTACATAACATGCAGAGAGGTGAGCCGTTGGAATCAACAAATCCGAAACTGATATATGATTCATCATACTTCCTTTTTTTCGTCTTTGAAACCGTGGAGCTTGACGTCGTGGCATCATCGCCTGGATCGGTAATTGCTGTATTCTCCGCGCGTACTGCTTTTGAACATTCAGCGTCATTAGAAGATGTCGTTGCAACACGTTTAACACCTTTAAGCCAACGTTCCATTCTTCTTTATTAATAATGTTACACGTCAGGATGGTAGGGTCAAAATAATGCACAATCGTTACTGCGTTTATGAGACAAAGTTTAGTCCAAAGAAGAAATGTACAAAACTGATACAATCAGAATACAGCGGGCAGTAGAACTTACAAGAAGGCAGCAGGCTAGCCAGCTTGTAAGTAGGTAGGTACGAACTTATCGCTCCGAACGCTAATCGTCAACTGACTGACGAGGCGCGACTTTTTTTATATAATAGCGCTTTTATACTTAGTCCTAGACTCGAACTCGAACATTCTCAAAAATACTCGAGTCGGCGCCTTTGATAAACAAAAAGCGGAAATAAAAATATAAATACAAAAAAATGCGTTGTAAACAATCTCGACTTTATGCTTTTGAAGATAGAGCCGAAAGTCGCTTGTTCACAACTATAGCGTCTAATTCAGAGGCGGCTTTTATCAAAGGGACTGCGCGCTCACAAGTATACGCGCGGCGGGCGGATTCAAAACGTTCGACCAGTGACCAGAGAGAGGTGTTTTGTTTTTTTTTTCTAAATTCTTGCGGAACCCCTACAGGGGTATCGCGGAACCCTAGGGTTCCGCGGAACACACTTAGAGTACCGCTGGTCTAGGAGAATGAAATTTTGCCCGAGAGTTTTTTAGACGTTATCTAAGAAACTAGGTGAGCACTAAGCACAGACCAGTAAGCCTCAAGACGCCGCATAAAAAAAGTTTTGCATGAGAAAACAGTCGCAAAATCTTCGCGGAGTACAGGGGGGCGGAATAGACGGCGCGTTATGATTGGTCGGCTCAAAATTTCGGTGGTATGATTGATTCCGCTCGCTGGCGGAGTGACGTCCCGATTGCCGGCGGGGCGTGATATACAGTGCTTGGTGACCAGGGTATCCAACTATTCGGCGTCTAAAGGCTGATACTGGTCTGTGGCACTAAGAAAGGAATTCCCGCGGGATTCACGCGCACGAAGTCGCGGGCGGAAAGCTTGTCTACACAGTGGCGTAGCTACCGTAGGACAAGGCGGGGCAGTGCCACGGGGCCCCCAAGCTCAAGGGGCCCCTCGGCCCCATGAACGACGTTCGAAAAAGTTATATAATATCCTAGTTGAATAAAGAATGTTAGACTTTGAACTTTTTGCCCCGGGGCCCTTGGTTGCATAGCTACGCCACTGTGTCTACATTAAAATTACAAACAGTGTACTCTGTCTTGCATTCTAAAATAAATCAATTTGTTTTGTTAAACCAATCTGCATCTACTTACACAACATTTGCTGCACGCTGTAGGCCACTTTCTAAGCATTGTGGTAGTAAAGACACCAGTGTCAACAAAGCTGTTGACAGGGGTCCGGCTGGTGCACCATAGATAAGGACTTTGCGCCGTAACAACATCAGCTTAAACAGCAACAAAGCTTTATGTCTCCAGTTCTCCACTACTCTCTGGACAGATAAACCTGTAAATAAATTTAAAAATCAAACATTATAGCTACCTTATCTGCAATTTAAAGTAACAAAGGTAAAAACTATTAAAGCTGATCTAGTTGATACAAGGTCTAATGCTATTAGTCATATCGTTCAGTATTTAAAATAAACATTACTATTACAAATATTGTGTACAAACATTTTTATGACTAAGCACCTTTATCAATTAACCAAATAATATGTGGAACATAGACATTATGACAACTCCTAACAAACAGGCTGGTGATTGTAGAATATTGTTTTTAATTCATCAAACAATTACTAATGAGACACAAACACACACAAAATCAACCTACAATCAGCCTCTCACACACTAAAACCTCCATGCACACACACACAATCCCCTGTTTGTACAGACGTCCTTACGCGGACTATAGTGAAATACTGCCATCCGAGGACGGTCTAAAAAACCGACTTAACGATGTTGTACGACTTTTTTAATAGGAGAGAAAGAAAGAGAATATCAAATTAAGAGTGATGAGCCTATTTGTATAGCGCTATCTCAAAAATTTTAGGTTTGACTTTCTGTTAACAATGTGCGGACCAGACATGCAAACGCGCCTGGCATCCGTCTTCCGAGGACGTGTGTGTAAGACATACGAGGACGTTGACCATCTGACCAGAGACTTCAATCCGAGGACGCATTTTAACACACTTTTTCTTGTTCGTTGCCTAATGGGGGGTGTGTTAGACTTAAACCCTGTGTTAGACTTTACATGAACAATCTCAGGACGTTTTTCCAAGCAGACGATGTACTATATGGGGACTTCAATATGGTACCTACGATATTTTCCGTTATGTTTATGCAGTAATTTGTTACTAGCTTTTATTTGTTTTATTGTAACTCAGTACACACATTTCTTGATCTAAGTACTATCCGAGGTCTTCAAAGTATTAAAGTAATCCAGCGTTATCGTTCTGCAGCAGGCGAAAGTTACGTTAGAACTGTATGCCCTGATCCTGATCTGACCGCCATCTCTCAACTAACTACGCATTTAAACAAATCTGACGAATCCAAACTCGGTGTGAAAACGGTAACTACAGCAGAGGTCCTGTGACCACCTTCCAGCTCTATCATCAGACCGTGATCACCATCTCTCAGCCAACTACTCATTAAGACAAATCTAACGAGCCCTAACTCGGTGTATCTACGTTAACCACAGCGCAGATCCTGTGACCACCTTCCGGCTCTCATCATCATATCAGCTCCTACGCACCATAATATTGCATTGTCATCGAGTTTACATACGTATACCAAATTTTAACGAATTCTGATATCAAGAACTGGTTCAAAATTAACTTGCAAAATTTGAACACATACTAATACGCAACGTTAAATAAAAGCTTGTAACTTGTAAATATGAATTAAATTTTCTAAACTCATACATCTGCGTGATCAAATCAGAAATGAGGAGATTCGCAGGAGAACGAAAGTAACCGACATAGCCCGAAGAATTGCCAAACTTAAGTGGCAGTGGGCGGGGCACATTGCTCGCAGAACGGATGGCCGATGGGGCAGTAAAGTTCTGGAATGGCGACCGCGTACTGGAAGGCGCAGCGTGGGTAGGCCCCCCACAAGGTGGACCGACGACCTGGTGAATGTCGCGGGAATCCGCTGGATGCGGAAGGCACAGGACCGGTCGTTGTGGCGATGCTTGGGGGAGGCCTATGTCCAGCAGTGGACGTCTTTCGGCTGAAATTATGATGATGATGATGAAACTCATACATCATCAACATCATATCAAGTCAGCTGATCGCGGGATCGACGGCCACGGGATGCGCGACCTTGTAACCTACATCACAGCCTACATAGTAATTTTTAAGATGAATACGAGTTACCATTACACTATGTCAATTGTTTTAAATACGTATAAATAGTATAATAAGTTAATGATAAATACTAAATAAGAATTACGCTCGTTGCGCGGCCGTTGACCTCGTGATCGGCTGTAGTTGAAATTACGAGTTTAGAAAATCACATGTTTTCTTGTTTCATTATATATCACTAGACCTGTCCCGTGGCTTAGCCCGCTTACTGTAATAAAATAAAGCCTCTGTTATTTCTTGATCAAGTAGCTTTCTAATGATGGGGTGCTGGCCAGAAAACCTCCAAACAAAAAAACTTACATTATCTGGAGCCTACACTGTATTGCGCAAGACTAAAACCTAAAACCGACCGAGTGTTGTAGCGCAACTTGGGAGAGGCCTATGTCCAGCAGGGGACTGCGATAGGCCGAGTTAATGACTATATTGCACAAGCGTGTAGCATCACTGGTGGCACAGGTCATGGCCAGCCTCAACGGGGTTCTAAACATGGTGTGCTGGCCAGAAAACCTTCACGTGTGCCTGACGGCTGCTTGTCACGTTGTTGTTCTGGACACGTCTGGAGGGAACGACAGTTGTTTGGTCGGTGCATCCTGGGTATGGGCAATAGAATCCTTTCGAGAGATTAACCTTCGGAGGATCTTATTGCCTGTGGCGAATATTCTGGCGCGGGAGGAGCCGTTCTGGGCCAGTGGGGAGTTGCTCCATAGAGCACATGACACATGTGTCCCTCTGATGTCAACAAAGGGCACAGTGGAGGAGCAAGGGCGGGTCCAGTGTGCACTCACTCTGCCACTGGGCAGGCAGCGGGAGGAATGTCCTTCCCTGCCCCCGGCAATCTCGTAACCCCAGGAGTGCTCGCTGTGTAGTGTTCTCGCGCCTCTTGGGACCGAGGGTCTTGGCTTCACCGCCCGGACCGCGAGGAAGAAAACCTGTATAAAAAATTACGGGAGCTAGGGCCTGCGAGCAGCAGACTCTGGGTAGTCTGCTGCCCAACCAGCAGCAGGCGTAGCTGGCACAGCTGGCGTAGCTGGCACAGTTGGCGTAGCTAGCACAGCAGGCGTAACTGACACAGTTGGCGCAGCTGGCATGCTGGCCTGGCGGCATGCTGGCGTAGCTGGCTCAGTTGGCGTTGCTGGCGCAGTTGGCGTAGCTGACAGAGCTGGCACAGCTACCGTAATTGGCGCAGCTGCCGTAGCTGGTAAAGGCCCGTGAGGTGAGGTGGCGTGCAGTTTTCGTGTGCGCCACCAAGGAGGGTGCGGCTGACGTTAGGCCACACGGGGAGTACGAGCTCGCCTGCTGTGGCGGGCCGGGACCTGTCGGGGGTGGTTGTGTGAATACTCACGAACGATAGTTGAAGGAACACTGTGGTGATTTTAATCGGTAAGAGTCCGACACTGGCTCCGCCTACCCCGGGTGGAGTGCGTCCATTAGGATTTCCCCACGGCAAAAAAAAGGTTTCTAATGATGAAAGAATTTTATTATTACAATCGGTTCAGTTGTTTTAGAGTTTATCCATTACAAACAAACAAACAAATCTTTCCTCATAATAATTTCTTAGGTTTTCGCGATCACTGCACATTATAATAAAACAAGTTGTACTGATATAATCCGGTTAAACTTGTTTTATTACAAAATCTTTCCTTGTATTAGTATAGATTAGTATGACGTCGATGAAGTTTCGCCACTTAATTTTATTTCACGTTGTTTACATATTATTATAAATTTAAAGTAAAAATAACACTGTTTACCTGATTACGGCTAAACGACTGAACCAGTTTTGATGAAACTTGGTACAAAGATAGTCTGAGACCCGGACAAGGAAATATGCTAGTTTTATTCGCGATGAAAAATAATTGTTAGTTTTTACTTCTTATTTTGTAATCCCTACCAATTTTATGTATGTGATTGTATGTTTTAAAACGTTATGCTAAAATTACAGCACTGAATGGGATAACATTTGTAAATGGTAGGTCAGAAATCAGGTTAACTCTTAAGATAGGTAGGTAGTGAATTTAACGTAGTTTTTAGGGAATTTTGTTGATCGTAATTGAAATATTGATGTCACGAATATATTGGCCTGTATTTTGAACACGCTTTTATTATGTCGACCATTTTTTTTATCCGTGGGGAAATCCTCACGGACGCACTCCACCAGTATTGGAATTACTTACTAAAACCACCACGGTGTTCCTCTAATAACCCGGGGGCGTGCGATAGCCTTCCCAGTCGCTAACCAACCCCGACCAGTTCCGGTTCGCCATTATTAGGCGAGCCCCTATTCCCTGTGTGGCCTAACATCGGCCGCACCCTCCATGGCGGCGCGCGCAGAACAACAGTGCGCCTCCGTCAGCGGCGGGCTACCCCGAGTCTGCCACCCGCAGGCCCTATCCTTCCATAATTTCTTATAGAGGTTTTATTCCTCGCGGTCCGGTCGGTGAGTACAAGACCCTCGGTCCCAAAAGGAGGTTTGAGAACACAACCGCACCATTTCTGCTCGGGTTACGAGGTCGAAGGGGGCAGGGAAGGACACAATCCCCCTGCTGCCTGCCCAGTGGCAGGGTGAGTGCACACCTGGCCCTTCCCTGCTCCTCCACTGTGACCTCTACTGGCATCAGAGGGATACGTGGAGCAACTTCTCATTAGCTCAGATTGGGCCCCTCCCATGCCAAAATATTTACCATGGACAATAAGTCCCCCGGTCCAAAGAAGAATTATTGCCCGTGCCCAGGGTGCACCGGCCCAACAACTGCTGTTGCCTCCAGAGATATTAAAAAGGACCAGCAGCCATCAGGCACATGAGGAGGTTTTATGGCCTAGCACCCCTTAAAATATCGACCTGTAACTATATAATGGAATCTAAGGAACTAAATTCCACACATTTCTAATTGTTGTATTGTATCATTATGAAACTTAGCAATTATTTACACAATAATGGTATGTATTTCTGATGACAATACAATCATATTTTACCATCAAGCTGTTCTGAATTCTGATGATGGAGCTGCAAGGTGGGTTACGGAACCCTTGAATGGCTACTAGCAAACCCATAGTTTGAGCTCATTGGATTTGTATAACACACATAGTACATACACTTAGCAGCCTTTATACGGCGAAACGATGCGTTGATATCTTTTATTAGGTACATAAAGTAATTATAAGGAAACCCGTAACACATGGAAAATCTATCCTAACGAGGACCTGAATACACTCTTGTCTGGAAAAGCTGCCCATCTGGGGACGTTTATACACTCTGTCTGGAAAAGCTACCAATCTGGGGATGTTTGTGTGAAGATTAACACATAAGTCTCCCCAAAGTACTAAAAACATGACTGAAGTGTAAAACGTAGTGTGTAAGAATTTTAAGTAGCGCCGCATAATTGCATATTGTCAATCCAATCTACCAATTGTGAGCCTTTGTGAAGAGAAATAAAGATTATGAATGAATGAGACACAATAGATTTCCTACTGTGGCTGCCGGTTTGTGCCCATTGATGGGTTAAAGTAAAATAAAAAAATTGACACTGCAGCCATTTATTGAGACAATAAATCAATATGTTTACTATTTGTTCAAGTATAAGCCTTTGACAACAGACACAGGAAGAAACACTGAATATATTTAATTTTATTATTTGATGTCTGTCTATAGGTAAAAACATTGAAGATACCAGCTGACAGAAACCAAATGAGGATAAAAATGCTAATTTATTCAGAAAATCTAATACTGGAGACACCAACATGACTCTATAATGGATTATAGTATGTAGCATGGAATCAAAAGTACCTTCAACAATTTGATCCATCTGCACTGGACAACTATTTAAATGAATGTAAGCATCTTCTAGAAGTTTTGTTTGTGAGAAATCCCCTTGTAGGAACCAGGCTTGTACCACCAGCTCCAACTTGACTGCCAGACGACCAAATAGTGGGGCTCTGCATACGACACACACACTCTTTTGAACTGAGCTGCGAGTCATGTCCTCTGTCTTTTGTACCACTTTCTGATAAAAAATCATGGCTGCTTAATGAATCTACTTTAATAATACAATATGCATAATTAAGTAACATTAAGTGTTTGATGCACTCTGTTATTTATCACTAGTTTATTCAAACAAAGAACAATCTTATGATTCTCAAGAAATCACTTCAGAAAACTGCTAATTATAAAGTAGATGTACACAAATAAGTTTTATTGTTAGTTTCTAAAAAATAATGATGATTTTAACACTTATAAAATTTTCAATTAATACTTTTTAATAGCTTTTAAAAATTACCAAAACAAGGTCCAGTTTATACATGTATTCTAGCAGAGTAATGTTATATTCATACCTCTACAGGAATTTGTCTAAAACAAGATACACCATACACAGTATGTGCTGGTTCTGTAAGTCCAGGCAAATTGAAGAATATTGTATCAGACAAGTAGTTGTGAGAGCCATCTGGAAGAGCCAGGGCTGGCAAATGCCGCCAGGCCGCAGGTAGCTCTGATGGGTGGCCAGGCACCACTTCGGGATAACAGTGTTCTACCTACAAACACATGACAATTGTCTAGAGTTGATTTCAGACTGAAACTAATAATATTTGTATTAATTTATTGAAGAATGTCAGGCCTCGCATTTTGTAACACACATATCAAGTTCAATATTCGAATCATATTCACTCATGTGAGAACACAGGCAGTAAGATAAGACTTTGAATAATACTTAAACCACAACGAGAGCTTTCTCTGTCATCTCTTTTTTGAAAAATATATTATCGATTAATGAATGTAATGACGCTTACATACCTGGCATCCTTTCTTATGGTGGAACCCTACCACAATGATGTTGAGCATTGGTTCGTTTATGACCGACATGGTTATTCAACTTTTACATTTCAATTTAGATGTAACTTATCACTTAATTTCGTTTTATTACTTGCGTTTTCATTACTTATTTGCTCTAAGTTCTAAGTGAAAAGCACCTCTTCAATTTGACATTCATTGATTGCCTGACAATGACAAATTGACCAAATTGACATTGACAATCAGTGTGACCGTTTTTAAAAAAGGTAATCAACAAAAAAAAAATGTTTTCAGTACTAAAAATACTAAAATACTTATGCAGAATTATACTAATATTGTACTAAAATTTTTTTAAATGAAACACCAAATTTTTTTATATCAAATTTCAAATCAAATTGTGTTCTAAATATGTTTTATATATTCATATAAGACATTCATAAATTAAACAAAAAAACAATGTTTCTATTTTATATGTTTAGTACGGAAGGAATTAGGTAGGTTAATGAACTAAGGGACGCCGGTCCCATGGATTATCCAATACAATGTTATTTAACGGCCAATATTAATATTTAATATCCAATCTATCCACGATTTGCCTTACTAGAGATAGGAATTTGACATAAGCTCCATACAAAATACGTCAAACTTCCGATACTTTGTCTTCATTCAAACATCGATTATTTTCACATTTCATTATATAAACTAGTACAATATCTGTTGTTTTCCTTTCCTCAAACATTTCCTTAAAATTTTCCCAAAAACGATATTTTCCCCAAAATTACGAAACCAAACCCCGATCTTGCTATAGCACAATTTGTGGTAGTAACTGTAAACTATCAGCCTTACTTATAAACGTTACTTAAAATTTAACAAATACGTCTTAGTAGCCATTTAGGAATATTTCTTACTCATAATCGTCGCTTAACTTTAATTGGTTGCTTAGTAACGCATTTAAGTAGCTGATAAATTAAGCAGTGGCGATCCTTGTTTAGGACGCTAAGTAACAAAATGGCGGTTGTGTACCAGCTGATTCCATGAGATTCAGCTCTGTCTCGGGGCCCTTGGGTGTCTATTGTTTAATTTTTTTTCTGTTTTGTCCTTTGTCTAGAAAACTTTACTACCTGATTCCGTAGAATTTTTATTGGTCACCAAATAAAAATAACACGCTACAGTCTAAACAAGAATCGATTGCCTGTATTAGAATAGTCTAATAACTATTTTGTTTATCTATTTATTTCCATGAAAATATACCTACACATATTTGGCAGATACGGTTTTTTTTAATCGTGTCTACCTGAGTTACCTAATGATAACAGCTCATGCCATGGGAAGAAGATCAGCCAGTCAGCAGGTTGGTAGCGGGGCTGACTGCCCAAGTGCCCAGAGTGCACAATCAATTAAATATCGGCACTCGTGGAGGCTCATAAATTGCACCTCCGCAGATATACAACGTAGAACATGTTCAAGTTTTGCAAAACCCAAATACCTGTATATAATATAAATAATAACAATGAATATAAAAACACATTTTCTTATTCTTCCCAGTGGGCGGATCGCACTTTGTTTGGTAGAATTTTGCATTTTATATAATTTGTACCTATGAATAAATCCAAAACTCTAACAAAACAACCACAGAGTACATTGTAATATATTGAAAAAAACAACCAAAACAACAATCTTTTTGACGGTTGAACTTTTTTAATTTTTAAATTGAGTGACTAAATGTTTCTATTATAAACGTTTTAGGCAGAACATTCCCGGCAAAAAATATTGTATGCTGTCAACATCTGGCGGTGTTAACAGAGTAAAATATATTTTGTTTCATTAACGTTAATTAGTTAAGTTGCGCCTAATTAATGTTTTTGAGTAGAAAATATTTAAGTTAAGTAGTGATTAGTTAACTGGTTGCTAAGAAGATAATTAGTTGGTTTTTATAAGTAAGGCTGTATTTGTACAGAGACAAATTATACAGCTGTGATAATCATCAGACAAAGACAAAACTAGGCCAATTAATGAAAGTTAGTACTGCCAGAAAATAATACCAAAAATACGCTATAGAAAGGTTGTCAAGTTAAAATTGTACCAAAAAATACCAAAATCTGAAATAATACCAAAAAAATACTAAATCAATTTTGCGGAGGCCATATTATACCAATTTGGTATTGAAAATACCAAAAACGGTCACACTGTTGACAATTGACTTGGCTTCAGTGTTGCCAGATGGCAAGTTTGAAATTATCGCATGTCTAGGAAAAAAATATCGTATTATTATCGCATATTATATGCTTTCTTATACAAAATTCTAATTCATTATATTGATATTTAAAGGTTTATGTCAATTATGTCCAAAGGTTCTAACGATTAGTGTGTTCTTTTTAACACTTTTTATTTTTTCGTGTTTTTTTCTTTTTTAAACGACATCAAAAAAAGGAGGAGGTTATGTATTCCGCGGGTTTTTTTTTTGTTTTTTTTTTTTTTCATGTATGTACACCGATTACTCCGATATTTTTGGGCCGATTTACGTGGTTGTTTTTTTTATTTGGTAGAGAAAGTCCGCGCGGTGGTCCTATATAAATTTTATTGACTTAGGTTGAGTAGTTTTTTAACCAGCTTCAATAAATCAGTTTAATTTAGCTTCGCCTATCTAGATGATCTGCTCATTGGTTCGTTTTTCTGAGAAATCTTGGCCGATATGCGTGTTTTTTTTTCACGATAGTGATTGGACGTTTGGAAGAACATGAGCGAGACCTTTGCCCAGCAGTGGGATAGCAAAGGTTAATAAAAAAAAAAAACTCTAATTGGTTATATAAACATTTATGAATCAACCCTCGCAATTTTCATCTAAAAAGTATGAAATAAAAACTTTTTCACAAAAAAAATAAAACTTAGTATTTGATATAATTGCATTATTTATTACAACTTTTAAAATGATTTTAATCAGCACACATCTCTGGTAAGAAACATGAGTATCGATATCGATACATTTTAGTTTTGATTACTTACTTCCCTACCTATGGCCGCCATTACAGTGGCCCGGGTATTGTAGGTATGCCACGCTTATTTCCATAGATATAAGTCAATGTGATGGCCCTATATACTACGAATCAAGGTATAACTACGAATGTGCTACGCTACGAATAAAGAAGGTAGCTTCTTAAATCGTTATACGTTGTGATCTACGAATAAAGACTAGCTTAGCTTCCTAAATCGTTGGTTGTGATGACCACATGATGACATTCACACACAGATTAAGAACTACAAATCTAGTAGATTTTAATCTGTGCATTCACACATCTGTGATGACCATGAAGTTATAGTAACTCATGAATCTATATAGTAGGATAACACGCTATGTGAGTTAAAACGAGCCGAGCGAGAGGTCCATAAAACTACTGCATTTCTTTCTACTAGGGTGTCCAAATAATATTTATTCGTGGATTTTCTCAAACTTAATGTGATCGTTTCGAAAACTAAGAGGGGTCATTGTACTCATAATGAAGTAGATTATAAGCTTTGACTTTATTTATATATTTTTCTTACCCCGAGTAGAATCAGTATATCAAATCCGTTCAGCCGTTTTAGTGTTATGGAAGAACAAACTAACATCCATACTTTCGCATTTATAATATTAGTAGGAAGTAGGTATGGACATTGTCAACACGGCCGGCCTGCTGGTTTACGGAAGGCAAAGTCGATGTTTAATTAATTTTATTTTCTTGGATCATTGATGTCAATTCTCTTGTTCACGCTACTTCAACAACTCAACTATCGCTCTTTTTTATTAATAGTAGATACAAGAAAGAGATGGCAACAATTTTAGAACTGTCAAATTAGTTAACGTGTTACATTTCACTGTATTTTAGTGGGCACGTTCCGAAATCACGACTAAACTTGTATAGAAATTTAAATTCCGACTAATTTGACAAAGCTTAAATTGTTTCCATCCCTTTCTGTTATCTCCTATCAGTAAAAGAGAGCGATAGTTTAAAATAACTTTAGTTCATGAACAAGAGAATCGACACCATTGCCAACTTTGCTAATTCTACGTGTGCAAAGATATTATACAACGTGTAATTGAAATAACTCAAAACCTCTTAAGGGGTCATTGTACTCATCAGTAATAAGCTGTTCCCTGCATTTGTGTTCACATTACACGACAAAATGTAAGGAATAGTTGTGTTTTCGCGATTTCGGGGTTGCTCCCATTATTTAATTAGCATCCCGGGAAACCTCGAAAAAGAAACCCATACTGATTTTATTTAAAAAGTCACGTCTGCCATCTTGGATTTCAAAATAGATGTTATATTCGTAATTAGCATCCCGGGAAACCTCGAAAACGATACCATTTTGATTTTATTTCAAAGTCACGTCCGCCATCTTGGATCTCGAAATAGATGTTATATTCGTAATCAGTACCCCGGGAAACCTCAAAAACTATACCCATATTGATTTTACTTAAAAAGTCATGTCCACCATCTTGGATCTCAAAATTGATGTTATATTCATAATCAGCACTCCGGGAAACCTTGAAAACGATACACGTATTGATTTTATTTAAAAAGTCACGTCCGCCATCTTGAATCTCGAATAGATGTTATATTCGTAATTAGCATCCCGGGAAACCTCGAAAACGATACCCATATTGATTTTATTCAAAAAGATGCGTCTGCCATCTTGGATTTCAAAATGGATGTTATATTCGTAATTAGCATCCCCGGAAACCTCGAAAACGACACCCATATTGATTTTATTTAAAAAGTCACGTCCGCCATCTTGGATCTCGATATTGATGTTATATTCGTAATTAGCATCCCGGGAAACCTCGAAAACGACACCAATATTGATTTTATTTAAAAAGTGACGTCCGCCATCTTGGATCTCGAAATAGATGTTATATTCATAATCAGCACCCCGGGAAACCTCGAAAACGATACCCATATTGATTTTATTTAAAAAGTCACGTCCACCATCTTGGATCTCATAATAGATGCTATATTCATAATCGGAAACCTCGAAATCGATACCCATATTGATTTCATTTTTAAAGTCTCATCCGCCTTCTTGGATCTCAAAATAAATCTTATATTCGTAATCAGGACCCCCGAGAACCTCGAGAACGATATCTGTATTAATTTTGTTTAAATAGTCGCGTCCGCTATCTTCGATGTCGAAGTAGATGTTGTATTCGTCATGCTCCACCCAATGCGGGCCCGACACGCACCGGCTCTGTGTGGTTTGCGCTTTAGAGTTCCTAAGACTGTGGTACAACCATGGGCGTATTCAGAATTTTGTCATCATTCAACGTAAATAGGAATAATCTACTTTTTCTTTGATTTGAATGAATGAGTTTTTTTTTTCAAAATACACATTAAAGACTTTGTGGGATTCCTGGGAATTATTTTTCCCCGATCTGTCATTCATAGTCATCTTTGGGATCCAATAAAAAAACCAAATACATTCGTGCATACAACGCATGGTCACCTTAGTGTGTCAGTGCTTTGTAAATATGAAAACCATATGAACACACTTTACCTGTGAAAAGATAAGCCACCGCCAGGATATGATTCTTTTTTACAACCACAAACGCAACAAAAATTCACCATTTTATTATAAAATATACTGAAAATTCAAAAACATGAAAAATTACAATAATCCGCCATAATTGTTGTCAATATGACAAATCAGTGTTGAAATTTAAAGGTTAAAGTTTACACCAATATTATTTTATAAATTCAATAAGAATACGTAACAAAATAGTACGATCTACTTTTATTAATGGCTTACATCACTATTACGAATTTCACATTATCGTGTTATAGAAGTGCGGTAATAACGAATTTTACAAAACTATAATTTTGATTTAAAAACTACTATAGAAATTTTTATTTTACGTTGGCAATTTTTTAGACAAGGACACATAGGTCGCTTCTCGGCTCTCCCTTTCTTTTGGTTTTCTGCTTACATTACTATTACATGCAAATAAACCTTAAACCATAGATTTAAGGTATAGTTTTGTATTGATAAAAATATGTAGTACTTTGTCCAGGAATGTATGTAATACATACATATATAATGTTCTTGTAGTAACTTCATGGCATGAATCTATATAGTAGGATAACACACTATGTGACTTAAAACGAGCCGAGCGAGAGGTCCATAAAACTATTGCATTTCTTTCTACTAGGGTGTCCAAATAATATTTATTCGTGGATTTTCTCAAACTTAATGTTATCGTTTCGAAAACTAAGAGGGGTCATTGTACTCATAATGAAGTAGATTATATGCTTTGACTTTATTTATATATTTTTCTTACCCCGAGTAGAATCAGTATATCAAATCCGTTCAGCCAAACGATACACGTATTGATTTTATTTAAAAAGTCACGTCCGCCATCTTGGATCTCGAATAGGTGTTATATTCGTAATTAGCATCCCGGGGAGCCTCAAAAACGTTACCCATATTGATTGAATTCAAAAAGTCACGTCCGCCATCTTGGATCTCGAATAGGTTTAATATTCGTAATTAGCATCCCGGGAAGCCTCGAAAACGATACTCATATTGATTTTATTCAAAAGGTTGCGTCTGCCATCTTGGATTTCAAAATGGATGTTATATTCGTAATTAGCATCCCGGGAAACCTCGAAAACGACACCGATATTGATTTTATTTAAGAAGTCACGTCCGCCATCTTGGATCTCGAAATAGATGTTATATTCGTAATTAGCATCCCGGGAATCCTCGAAAACGACACCCATATTGATTTTATTTAAAAAGTGACGTCCGCCATCTTGGATCTCAAAATAGATGCTATATTCATTATCAGCACCCCGGAAACCTCGAGAACGATATCTGTATTAATTTTATTTAAATAGTCGCGTCCGCCATCTTTGATGTCGAAGTAGATGTTGTATTCGTCATGCTCCACCCAATGCGTGCCCGACACGCACCGGCTCGGTTTGGTTTGGGCTTTAGAGTTCCTAAGACTGTGGTACAACCATGGGCGTATTCAGAATTTTGTCATCATTCAACGTAAATAGAAATAATATACTTTTTCTTTGATTTGAATGAATGAGTTTTTTTTTTCAAAATACCCGCTAAAATCGATAGACGACTTTGTGGGATTCCTGGGAATTATATTTTCCCGATCTGTCATTCATAGTCATCTTTGGGATCCATAAAAAAACCAAATACATTCGTGCATACACACAGACCAAGTAGAGATGTGCATACAACGCATGGTCACCCTAGTGTGTTAGTGCTTTGTAAATATGAAAACCATATGAAAACACTTTACCTGTGAAAAGATAAGCCACAGCCAGGATATGATTCTTTTTTACAATCACGTACGCAACAAAAGTTCACCATTTTATAATAAAATATACTGAAAATTCAAAAACATGACAAATTACAATAAACCGCCATAATTGTTGTCAATATGACAAATCAGTGTTGACATTTAAAGGTTAAAGTTTAAAAATAAAAATAAATAAATAAATATCTTTGGGACATTTTTACACAGCACCATCTAGTCCCAAACTAAGCAGAGCTTGTGGTATGGGTACTAGACAATGGATATAATACGTATATACTGTTTTTTTGTAAATACATACTTATAATACATAAGCAACATACCCAGACCAACACAAACACTTATGTTCATCACACAAATATTTGTGTCCTGTGGGAATCGAACCCACGACCTCGTTATCAGTAGTCAGACACTCGAACCACTAGACCACAGAGTTTACACCAATATTATTTTATAAATTCAATAAAAATACGTAACAAAATAGTACGATCTACTTTTATTAATGGCTTACATCACTATTACGAATTTCACATTATCGTATTATAGAAGTGCGGTAATAACGAATTTTAGAAAACTATTATTTCGATTTAAAAACTACTATATAAATTTTTATTTTACATTGGCAATTTTTTAGACAAGGACACACAAGTCGCTTCTCGGCTCTCGCTTTCTTTTGGTTTTCTGCTTACATCACTATTACATGAAAATAAACCTTAAACCATGGACATAAGGTTTGGTTTTGTATTAATAAAAATATGTAGTACTTTGTCCAGGAATGTATGTAATACATCATTGAATTAAACCTATGGAAGTGGCCCATTCTTCTATATCCACCTAGTTTATACAGATATCTATTAAATCGTTATTAAATTATGAAACTATTCTTTGTCTCTTGTTAACCAACGTGTTATGTCGTCTAGTGAAAGAGATCGCATGCTATTTGTATATTCTCTGTTCGGCAACATCTTTACGGGATGTCAAAATACCTACGCCGCGTGGCAACCCCGCTTACCCCGCAATGTGGCCCATAGTACATGAGCTGTCAAGTAAACAAACTAGGGCTGTTGATATTTTTTAAATATCAGATTTTCGATCTATCGATATTTTTAAATATACAATCGGAGTTCGATATATTGAAAAAAAAAAGATATTTCGATATATTGGCCAAATTTCATGATTCTAGGTCAATGCGAAGTACCCTATAGGTTTTTTATGTGAGTTTGCGAGTATCAAAAGGTGACATAGCCGTATGATTGCCTTGACCTAGAAGCTTGATTTTTTATGTCCTAGGGACAGCCGAACTTAGTATTTGATATAATTGCATTATTTATTACTACTTCAAAATGATTTTAATCAGCACACATCTCTGGTACGAAACACGAGCATCGATATCGATACTTTTTAGTTTTGATTACTTACTTCCCTAGCTATGGCCACCATAACGGTGGCCCGGATATTGTAGGTATACCATGCTTATTTCGTAGGTTTTACTGGTCCATAGGTATAAGTCAATGGTAATACATACATATTAAAATTTAATGTTCTTGCTTCATGGTGATGACATTAGATTTTGTTTTTTTTATTTTATAAATAGTTTTATGCCCTGGTTGCTTAGACCTTTTAGCCAAGTCTTTATTTTATTCACCCTAGTGGAGTGATGGAAACTATACTAGGTTTCTGAGGGGATGATGAGAAAATACGAAAGTCACGTTTTTCCATTTTATACCATTCGCCCACACTTGTACACGTTAACGAGCGCTTAATATTTAATAATCCACCATTATTACACATTAACACTCGAAGAAACACAAAGAACAATTGCCATTTTCTTAACATGCTTGGCCTAGAAAAATCTTATAAAACGTAACAGTTACACGTAACAGTTCGGCATTAACATGTTTTTAAAAGTACAGTGAATCAAGTTTACAATTAATATGTTTTTTTGTGGATATATGGTATTTAATTAATCTGTACCATTAATTTATAAATCAGGAGGGTCTGTTATGTTTTTAATTTACTTTATGTGTTCATAATATCTGATAGGGTTGGGTTATCTTCATTAGCACAAATTAAACTTTATTTTGTTAATCCATGAATTCCATGATTATATAATTCGAACAAATAGGATGCTTCATTATTGTATGTGACTCTGGCAACACTGCAGAAAAACGTAATTTCTTGTCAAAAATAGGGACGCTACGTAATTAACGTAATTGATTGATTTACGGCAGTAGTAACGAATTTTAGGTTGAAAATGAAAATGATGCGTTTTTAATGATTTTCATGGCTTAAAATAAAACTATTTACCTCTAACTAATAACATTAAACTCTATTAGCGGCCAAAGTCAGTTTATTAATTATTATGTGTACACACGGTTGACATTGTCGGGGATTTGTTCCGACTTCCGATTCAAAATAAAAACGCCTTAGAATTTAGAGTAAGTATGGACGTCTCTATAGACGTAACTAATAACGGGTGCGTTCAAATATAAAATAATTTATACTGCATTCTGACAAATAAAGGTACCTTAGGTATAGTTCCCGGCACGAGACGTGAGCACAAATTGTACCTGCGTGGTAGTCTCTGTCGTCACCGTGTTCTAGTATTCCGTTTTCTTAATATATTAAATTATGCATTATCATATATTTAAGCCAATGCAAGTGCTCGTTTCTGGTCTGTTGTACTGTGAACAGAGATTCGACAACTTACGCAGTGAAATCTGTGCTCACGACTCGTGCCGGCAACTGTACCTATATGTTTGTAAACGATTGTCTTCATTCTTGCTTTAAAAATAATCTAATGCTAACCAAATATTGCATTAACTATGTACCTCCACTAGATTTTGCTGAAAGTCTCATCTCAGTACTAATTTCAATTTTTTCGTAGTCCAAAATGGCAATTGTTCTTTGGAAAATAATACAAAATTAAATTCACAACATGATTTTTCCGAACTTTCCCGCCAACCCATCCCATCATCCCATCCCATGACATTTGATTTGTTTGTTTTTGTTTTGTGAGTAGTTTTATGGCCTGGCTGGACCACACTAGAGTGATTACAGATCAAATCTCTGCTCAAATGCAGAAACAGTTGACAGTATAAAATAAAGCTAATCTCAATAAATCTCAGCTTGAGACTTGAGGGATGTTCTAAAATTAAATTGCAACTCTAAACTAAAAGTTTTAAACAGTGATCATCGCTTGAGGAACGTTCTGTAATATAGGCCTAAGAATAGAGATCTAAAGATGTTACAAAATATCGATAGACAATAGTAAGTAGACTGTACAAAAACGCTTAGGCCTGTATTCCAGAAGGATACTCAAGCGTTGATCTCTGTTTAAAACTAGTTTTAAGTTGAGCTTTGATTTTAGAACGTCCCTCAAGCAGAGATTTGTTGATCACAGTTCAGCTGAGTTTAGTTTCGTTTTATATTGTCACCTGTTTCGGTATTTGGGCAGATATTTGATCTGTAATCACTCAAGCGTTGTCCAGACTACGCTTGAGTAGAGATTTCTATTATATTTCAGGTCAAATTCGTGTGTTTTGTTGTTGAATTAAAGTTTATAATTACCGTTCTGGAATAAGACCAATACTCAAGTAACGATTCTATCCTTAAGTAGTGATCAGGTGATTGGAGTTTAAACTGTACTTGAGGAAGCTTCTGTAATACGGGCCCACAGACCAAGTAGAGATTGTACGGGCCATAGTTTGCTTTACAAAAATACCACAGACCCATAACAAAAAAAGGTGGTTAAAACATTATGGTTGCGAATTTGAAGAAAAGAATAAACAATTTCCAAACTACAAAGTTTATTTTTAACCACTTATTAATAATTATTTTGTGATTTATCAATTCATCAAACGATGAATTCAGTTTGTAAATGAGTGTTTTAAATCTTTGAAGTGTTACAATATACTATAAATCAGTGTATAAACTGTTACGTTTGTAATTTTTAGATTATTTGTTTTTAAATTAGTCGCCATTTTTATACTTGGTGCTGTGAAACTTTTGGATTTATTATAATTATGTACAATAGTATCGTGTATTAGTGATCAGTGATCACAGTAAATAAACAGCGACTGGATTTTAATGTGAATATTTTCACAGTTATTTCATATAACATGGTTGGACATTGCTTCGCATCTAAGGTTAGAGTTATGATTTTCTATTTATTCATATTCTTTTTAAAATGTAAAATACGTAGGTAATTTTGACTATGTTTTTAGGAAATAAGCGATTCTAAAAGCAATTATTTTAAGTAACCTAAGCCTGACCTATAAATTAATATTTAACGCAATAGTTAATTAAATTTATATTTAATACACTATCACACTGTTACTATCTAACACAATATAGAATAAAATAGTGGGCGATTATTAGTAGGATTTTTCTCATTATTGCGTATTTTTTTGTTGTTTACACATTCCTAAAAAAACACTCCTTCATCTAGATAAATTTCATTATGATTTGTCCTGTATCCATAACACAAATATACATTATTATTTTATGTATGTTTGAATTTAAATATCTTGATAAATAGTTCAAACAACTGCCAATTTGGTCACAGTTACTAAAGTGTCATTTAATTAAACATTGACATGACAAATTTTAATGGAATTTTAACTTTTAGATCTGATTATAAATGGGACTGTTTAGTTAATTTTAGTGATTGTATTAAAACTTATTTTGTTTATTGGTTATCATTCTAATACACATGCTGCCAAGTATTTTTTTTTAAAGTATACATTCAGTCTCTGAATATAAGCCTAAAAGTATACATTTCCTTCATCACATTGTTGCATCGTAAATCAAAGTAGACATGTTTGTGTTTACTCCATTAATTACTATTAATTTACTCTTTTATTAATAGTCACTATGGCATTTATTATGCTCAACACTAACACTCATGGCAGTTGCAATCATAAAACAAGGTATAGAGTTTGTAGTTTTTGTATTAGCAAGAGGCCATCAAAGGCTTCAGTAACCCTAAATCAGCACAACCCTAACACTTAATTGTTGTATGATCATGACCACAACGAGCATTGGTATTGAGTATATTTAAATTAAAGAATATCTATTTTTTTATTTTTTTTATTCTTCTTCTTCATTGTATTCTTACTTGGTAAGGTATTGTTGTATACAGCAAGTGAACTAAAGTTCAACCTTCCAAGTTCGGCTGTCACTGTAATCTATGTAATAGTTTGGATCTCTACTTCATACACTTAAAAGTATTCAGTACTCAGGAGTCTACTCCTCAAAGTGGCTCTAGCCAAAGCCCATAAGAATGTAGGACTGATAGAATATTAAAAAACATGTATGTATCTGTATTTAGGGAAAACAAAATATATCACGTTCTCCATTATAAACTCCACTCAGCCATGTCACGAAATGATAACTGCGCACACCTACAAATGTTCTTCTTCCCATACTGCTGTGTGCTCGTGCCCCATCTTGCAAAAAACAGATACAATTAGGTATCTAGGTGTCCTACTAGACAATACGCTCAGCTTTCACCCACACGTTGCTCTTCTCGTCTCAAGAACCCGAAAAATGATCTATATTTTTAAGAACCTTCGACATGTCGCAGATCCTAATATCATAAAAATGGTATATCTTGCACTATGTCAATCACTTATTTCCTATTGCATAACCATCTGGGGTGGATCAACCAAAACATCTATGCTGAAACTCGAGCATGCCCAGAGGGTGGTTTTAAAGGTGGCAAATTTTTTACCATTTTTACATCCAACTAAAGACCTTTAAATAAATAAATAAATAAATACTTTTGGGACAGTTTTACACAGCACCATCTAGTCCCAAACTAAGCAGAGCTTGTACTATGGGTACTAGACAATGGATATAATACTTATATGCTTTTTTTTTTTGTAAATACATACTTATAATACATGAGAAACACCCAGACCAACACAAACACTTATTTACATCACAAATATTTGTGTCCTATGGGAATCGAACCCACGACTTCGTGATCAGCAGTCCGACACTCGAACCACTAGACCACAGACGTCGTCAACTTTATGAACTTACTGGTGTCTTAACCGTGCGACAATTATTCATCCATAACACAATCCTTCGTAAACACTCGCAGCTCCATTACAACCCTACAGCTTTCGAAAATAAGCGACGAAAGCACTCAGTGTGTCCGACAATACTCTTTCATACTAGTTTCGCACACAGGCACTTTAAGTTTTTGGGTAGCTATTTGTATAACAAGTTAAATGAATTTTTGTCTTTGTACCCCCTCCCCAAGCAGCGCTGTAAAGAAGAGCTATTCAAGTGGCTACAAAAATTAGATTAGGATGCCACCGAACAACTACTTCTTATACCCTCCTAAACTCAAATCAAGACGGGACTCACACAAAAACATACTCACGCATCTCACGCACATAGTGCCACCCCTGCATAATCACATCCGCGCACGACACATGCACAAACGAATACTTACATAACATTAATCTTGACCAACCACACACTCACTTACACACATTGCACCTCATATCACTCACACTCCAATATACACTCCTCACACAATATGGAACTTTAACAACTCTCATACAAACTCACACATAATTATACATATAAACATCCACACATCCCACTTGTTTGTCAACCTGCATGTACTTATATTATAATGCTCTTTCTCTTCCATCAAGTCATATTTGGATGCTGATAAGCAATAATGTGTCAACCCACAAAAATTCGAAAATTGAGTTAATGATGCAGTACGCTTCTTTGGATGACAAAGAACGTTTTTCAATAGGGTTTTAACCTGATTGAATGGTCTTTATACCAAAAATGAGTATAAAAAGGTTGACACGAAATTAGTTCGAAGGGTAAGACATTTTGCAATAAGATGTTTAGGCACTTGAAACATTGTTTGATGACCCTAGGCGCCATCTGTTTAAAGTCAAAAGAAGTTATGGGACATGATCGGTTATTGCGTAATTAGTATTATCCTTTTTCGGGTGTGTAAACAACATTGGCCCATATTTAATTAAAATTATACGTATAAAGTGTATACTGTGAATACTAAATGGAAAACGCAGTAGAAGACTTGGGGAATATAAGATCATCAAAGGTAAGTCAAAATATTACATAAATATAAGGATTTTAGCTATACAAGTTTAGAGGTCATTTTACCGGTAAAATGATTAAAACAGCGCTTTTTCATGACAGAATACTGTTTAAAATTACATTTAAATACGTTTTACATACTAACCGTGGTAATATTACTTATCTTAACTACCTAATTTCAGCAAAATGTAATATTTTTGATTAACAGGTTATTGCTTAAAAAAAATTCTACTATTGACTAGCGCTTGTAAAAGTTTTATAAAGCTTGACACGTTATTGCTACAAAAAAATCTCGTTCACTTGTTCGTTCGATTATTTCAATAGTATGTTAAATGACTTGAAACGTTTTTGAAAAACGTGGAATGAGGGAATTAATAAAACAAACAGGTTCACGACTGTAAGTATCCGCAAACAGGGTAGACAGACATTGTCTCAAATCTTCAGGTTCTCGAAATTATTACATTTTGGCACATACCCTCATTTTGCATGTTGTGTCTTATTTTTATAATTATTTTCAGAATGCCACCGCCAAGATCAAGAAGCCATGTTTGCAGATCATGTACCTAATACCTCACGAGGAAAGCCATGCGTCGCGTCCTACTTCTGACGAGGAGTTTCAGTGTGAGGTTATTAGCCACGATGTTGAAGAAAAGAGGCGTATGGTTCCGTCAAATAGCAGTCTCATTGAGGAGTTTCCAGAAGTTCGGCCAGCAGAAACATACCTTCCGAATATTTATATTTCTGATCAAGATCTGGACTTTGAGAATACACTGGATTTATTGGAGTTTCTAGCTGCTGTTGATTGCTGTTTATGGCTGATAATACAACACTAGCTCATTCGTCGATAATTGAGCGTATTCATCATACAGCAACTATTCAGTCCGAGCCCAATGAGTTGTCTGATTCATCATCAACTCAGCCTATCGCAGTCCACTGCTGGACATAGGCCTCCCCCAAGTTGCGCCACAACACTCGGTTTTCTGCCTTCCACATCCAGTCACGTTCAGCCACGTTCTTCAGGTCGTCGGTCCACCTGGTGGGGGTCGCCCTACGCTGCGTTTACCGATTCGCGGTCTCCACTCAAGGGTTAGTCTGCTCCAGCGGCCATCAGCCCTTCGACAGACATGGCCAGCCCACTGCCACTTCAGCTTACTGATCCTACAAGATATGTCGGTCAATCCGGTTCTCCTCCGGATAATCTCGTTACGGATTTTATCTTTCAAAGAAACTCCAAGCATAGCTCGCTCCATAGCTCATTGAGCGACTTTGAATTTGTGAACCAGCCCAACTGTCAGTGTCCACGTCTCGGCACCGTACGTCATGATAGGCTAGACATACTGGTTTAAGACCTTTGTCTTCAAACTTTGCGGTATATGCGACGAGAAGACTCGGCGAAGTTTGCCAAATACTACTCAGCCTAACTAGAACCTTCTGTCGGCTTCTTTCTTGAAGTTTGTCTACCAAGCTGAATTATCTGCCCTAGGTAGACGTATTCCGTTACGACTTCGAGGCCGACCCTTCAACGAATATTGGCCTCGGCATGACATGCATATTGAACAAGACTTTAGTCTTGTCCAGATTCATGCCGAGACCGACACGCCGAGATGCTCCGTTTAAGCTGTGCAGCATTTCGCCCAGGTGTTCCAACGACTCAGCCATACAACGATGTCATCGGCAAAACGGAGATGTGAGATGTTCTCGCCGTTAACGTTGATACCCTAACCAGTCGAACGAAACGAGATTATTTTGTTGTTGGTAGTTTGATTTTGATTTTTAAATGGATGCTGATAAGCAATAGTATGTCAACCTACACGGAAGCCATTTCGAGTAAATCGTGTTTCAAAATTACGGCGCCAATTTAATTAGTTTGTTCAAGAATTTGTTGCAAATATTGATGATATGCAGTCATTATATCATAATATAAGTTTAGATCAAATTTCTCCCATTAAGCTTGTAAAATCTGTTATATTCATTCCAAAAACCGTTAAATTTGATATTGCAAAATGCGCCAGCAAACATTTTATTTGAATATACATTTCAAGTCTTATAACACATTATTGCTAAACTGAAAAAAATTAACTTAAATTCAATTTGATTAATGTCAAGTACCTTAACCCTATATTGATAAACGTATTATTAAGATAAAAATTGTAATGTTAAGGTGTTATCAATAAAAGCCATGATTTCTTACAATATTAAAATATTTATTTACCTCTTAAAAACGGAACAAATTAGGGACCATCAGGCGTTATTGGCTATTCAATCTTCAAGATTTACTTTGAATACTTACCTACCTACATCATAATCAACATTATCTAAATTAAAACAGTATTTGGATGCTGATAAGCAATAATGTGTCAACCCACAAAAATTCGAAAATTGAGTTAATGATGCAGTACGCTTCTTTGGCTGACAAAGAACGTTTTTCAATAGGGTTTTAACCTGATTTAATGGTTTTTATACCAAAAATTACTATAAAAAGGTTGACACGAAATCAGTTCGAAGGGTAAGACATTTTGCAATAAGATGTTTAGGCACTTGAAACATTGTTTGATGACCCTAGGCGCCATCTGTTTAAAGTCAAAAGAAGTTATGGGACATGATCGGTTATTGCGTAATTAGTATTATCCTTTTTCGGCTGTGTAAACAACATTGGCCCATATTTAATTAAAATTATACGTATAAAGTGGGCCTCGCAAGACTACTAGCCACGAATACTAGATGGAAAACGCAGTAGAAGACTTGGGGAATATAAGATCATCAAAGGTAAGTCCAAATATTACATAAATATAAGGATTTTAGCTATACAAGTTTAGAGGTCATTTTACCGGTAAAATTATTAAAACAACGCTTTTTTATGACAGAATACTGTTTAAAATTACATTTAAATACGTTTTACATACTAACCGTGGTAATATTACTTATCTTAACTACCTAATTTCAGCAAAATTTAATATTTTTGATTAACAGGTTATTGCTTAACAAACATTCTACTATTGACTAGCGCTTGTAAAAGTTTTATAAAGCTTGACATGTTATTGCTACAAAAAAATCTCGTTCACTTGTTGGTTCGTTTATTTCAATAGTATGTTAAATGACTTGAAACGTTTTTGAAAAACGTGGAATGAGGGAATTAATAAAACAAACAGGTTCACGACTGTTAGTATCCGCAAACAGGGTAGACAGACATTGTCTCAAATCTTCAGGTTCTCGAAATTATTACATTTTGGCACATACCCTCATTTTGCAAGTTGTGTCTTATTTTTATAATTATTTTCAGAATGCCACCGCCAAGATCAAGAAGCCATGTTTGCAGATCATGTACCTAATACCTCACGAGGAAAGCCATGCGTCGCGTCCTACTTCTGACGAGGAGTTTCAGTGTGAGGTTATTAGCCACGATGTTGAAGAAAAGAGGCGTATGGTTCCGTCAAATAGCAGTCTCAATGAGGGGTTACCAGAAGTTCGGCCAGCAGAAACATCAATCAACTCAGCCTATCGCAGTCCACTGCTGGACATAGGCCTCTCCCAAATTGCGCCACAACGCTCGGTCCTCTGCCTTCCGCATCCAGTCCCCCCCAGCCACGTTCTTTAGGTCGTCGGTCCACCTGGCATTGAGCTATGCTTGGAGTTTCTTTGAAGGATAAAATCCGTAACGAGATTATCCGGAGAAGAACCGGAGTGACCGACATAGCTTGTAGGATCAGTAAGCTGAAGTGGCAGTGGGCTGGCCATGTCTGTCGAAGGACCGATGGCCGTTGGAGCAGACGAGTCCTTGAGTGGAGACCGCGTATCGGCAAACGCAGCGTAGAGCGCCCCCCAGCAGAAACATACCTTCCGAATATTTATATTTCTGATCAAGATCTGGACTTTGAGAATACTCTGGATTTATTGGAGTTTCTAGCTGCTGTTGATTGCTGTTTATGGCTGATAATACAACACTATCTCATTCGTCGATTATTGAGCTTATTCATCATACAGCAACTATTCAGTCCGAGCCCAATGAGTTGTCTGATTCATCATCAACTCAGCCTATCGCAGTCCACTGCTGGACATAGGCCTCTCCCAAGTTGCGCCACAAGTCACGTTCAGCCACGTTCTTCAGGTCGTTGGTCCACCTGGTGGGGGTCGCCCTACGCTGCGTTTGCCGATTCGCGGTCTCCACTCAAGGGCTAGTCTGCTCCAGCGGCCATCAGGCCTTCGACAGACATGGCCAGCCCACTGCCACTTCAGCTTACTGATCCCACAAGATATGTCGGTCAATCCGGTTCTTCTCCGGATAATCTCGTTACGGATTTTATTCTTCAAAGAAACTCCAAGCATAGCTCGCTCCATAGCTCACCGAGCGACTTTGAATTTGTGAACCAGCCCAACTGTCAGTGTCCACGTCTCGGCACCGTAAGTCATGACAGGCTGGACGTACTGGTTTAAGACCTTTGTCTTCAAACTTTGCGGTATATGCAACGAGAAGACTCGGCGAAGTTTGCCAAATACTACCCAGCCTAACTAAAACCTTCTGTCGGCTTCTTTCTTGAAGTTTGTCTACCAAGCTGAATTATCTGCCCTAGGTAGACGGATTCCGTTACGACTTCGAGTGCCGACCCTTCAACGAATATTGGCCTCGGCATGACATGCATATTGAGCATGACTTTAGTTTTGTCCAGATTCATGCCAAGACCGACACGCCGAGATGCTCCGTTTAAGCTGTGCAGCATTTCGCCCAGGTGTTCCAACGACTCAGCCATACAACGATGTCATCGGCAAAACGGAGATGTGAGATGTTCTCGCCGTTAACGTTGAAACCCTAACCAGTCGAACGAAACGAGATTATTTTGTTGTGGGTAGTTTGATTTTGATTTTTAAATACTGTTTTAATTTAGATAATGTTGATTATGATGTAGGTAGGTAAGTATTCAAAGTAAATCTTTTTTTTTTTTTTTTTTTTTTTTATTTAATCACATGTACAATTTCTGTAGTTTTACTTAACTAGAAAACTCGCCAAACTATCAAGTAAAGCATCTTGAAGATTGAATAGCCAATAACGCTTGATGGTCCCTAATTTGTTCCGTTTTTAAGAGGTAAATAAATATTTTAATATTGTAATAAATCATGGCTTTTATTGATAACACCTTAACATTACAATTTTTATCTTAATAATACGTTTATCAATATAGGGTTAAGGTACTTGACATTAATCAAATTGAATTTAAATTAATTGTTTTCAGTTTATCAATAATGTGTTATAAGACTTGAAATGTTTATTCAGATAAAATGTTTGCTGGCGCATTTTGTAATATCAAATTTAACGGTTTTTGTAATGAATATAACAGATTTTATAAGTTTAATGGGAGAAATTTGATCAAAACTTTTTTTTTTTTTTTTTTTTTTTTCGCCGTCGGGAAATCCTCATGGACGCACTCCGCCCGGGGTAGGCGGAGCCAGTGTCGGACTCTTACCGACTAAAACCACCACGGTGTTCCTTCAACTACCTTAGCCGGGGACGTGGGGGAACCCGTGAGTATTCACACAACCACCCCCGACAGGTCCTGGCCCGCCACAAGCAGGCGAGCCCCTTCTCCCCGTGCGTCAGCCGCACCCTCCTAGGCGGCGCACACGGAACACTGTACGCCACCTCATCTCATGGGCCTTTACCAGCTGCGCCAACTACGCCGGCTGTGCCAGCTACGCCAGCTGCTGGTCGGGCAGCAGACTACCCCGAGTCTGCTGCTCGCAGGCCCTACCTTCCGTAATTTTTTATAGAGGTTTTCTTCCTCGCGGTCCAGGCGGTGAAGCCAAGACCCTCGGTCCCAAGAGGCGCGAGAACACTACTCAGCGGGCACTCCTGGGGTTATGAGATCGACGGGGGCAGGGAAAGACAGTTCCTCCGCTGCCTGCCCAGTGGCAGGGTGAGTGCACACCGGGCCCGACCCTGCTCCTCCACTGTGCCCTCTGCTGATATCAGAGGGACACGTGGAGCAACTCCCCACTGGCCCACAACGGGCCCCTCCCGCGCCAGAATATTCGCCACAGGCAATAAAATCCCCCGAAGGTTAATCCCTCGACAGGATTTTATTGCCTGTGCCCAGGATGCACCGGCCAAACAACTGCCGATCCCTCTAGACATGTCCAGAAGGACAAGCAGCCGTTAGGCACACGTGGAGGTTTTCTGGCCAGCACCCCATTTGATCTAAACTTATATTATGATATAATGACTGCATATCATCAATATTTACAGCAAATTCTTGAACAAACTAATTAAATTGGCGCCGTAATTTTGAAACACGATTTACTCGAAATGGCTTCCGTGTAGGTTGACATACTATTGCTTATCAGCATCCAAATAGTCAGTAAGCAAATCACGTTAGAAGATGCTTGAATTAGATGTTGAATTTATTTTTCCAAACTGATTTTAAACCAGTAAAAAAAAAGTCATGGAAGTTAGACAGAACTGTTTCCTACATTTCTGTATTAATTACTACTGTCATACTAAGATTTAATTATGGTTTTTTTTGAAGTCTGACAAAGTTGCATACTAGCATATTATACCAGTAAAACTTTTCGTAATAATATTCATAATAGGTGAATCACTAAAAAATTTAAATAAATAAGGAGTAATAGGTAGGTCTTCTGTAAGTTACTTTTTTTTTTCTTGACAGTAGTTTTTGTCATAAATATGAAAGATTCAATGTTAGTAGATTAACATTAATGAAAACTATTTAAAAATAATAACTAATTTGGAGAAAAAAATACGTTTTTTCTTTGGAACCACTGGGATTTATTAGACAATATTTGAAACATTATCAGTTATGAGTATGTAAATAACAAAAAAATCTAGTTTAAATCCTTCAAACACTAATGAAAAGTGAAAAAATCAAACAAATCTGTCATAAACTAAAAAATCATGATTTTTATCAACCCTGTCAAGTGTTAAAAACAATTAAAAGTATTGATTACATTTGAAAGTATCAATTCCTGATTGTAGTATTATATTACATACATACAAAGTATTTGATTACAGAAATACTCAGCATCGAAACAAAAGTATTGATACCAATGCGGAATCGATTATTTTTCCGTATCCCTAGTTGGAATAATTCGGATATCAAATGAAAAATATGCTTCAACAAGATCTTTCTGTTAATTAGGATAGCAATAATTACATTATTGGTTAATTTAACTACAGAAGCAACACTTCCACAAAACGTCTGCCCATCCCACCAATTGTAGGTCATTGGCGAGCTATATTTTTTTAGACATGCAGACCATACTTTTTCAATGCATAAGTTTGGCTTATTCCTTATCAATATGTACCTACTGCCTACGTAACTCGTAAAACAAGTTACGTCATTTTAAAACTTCCAAAACCGTAAAAACTGACTAACTGCGTAGGGTATGATAATGACAACAAGTGTTGCGATACTATGTCGTATTCGATTACCTACCTACTACCTGTACCCATGGTATAATAAGATGTTTCACCAGGTATTCTCTTCCCGCAATGACAGCGCGATGCCTCCAAGCTACGTCACGATCAGTGCTGCCATTGATTGATATCTACAATATACTTAGGGAGATTTTTATTCATAATGAATATAAAATAAATACCTAACTAGCCTAACTATTTGTTATCTCGTGTTATTCATCTAATTAGTAAAAAGTGATTCTTTATAGAAGAAAGTAAATGAAAAAATGCATTTTGCTCGGGTAATTTATTTTCACAAAGTGGCAGCACATCAAACTGACAAGTGTCACGCTAACAGCCCGCTATTGGCTCCACGGCCGATGACGTAGTACGGAGGCAATCACGTGACCTAGCTGTCACGGGAAGAAACTACCTGTGGGCCTAGTACGAGTTCGACACTTACGAATACTTTCAAAGTATTCGTTGACTTTCATTAATAAATCTGTAGTTCCTCCTCGTATCCGCCAGGGGCGCTACTGATTTATGAATGAAAGTCGACGAAAACGATGAAAGTATTCGTAAGTGTGAAACAAGTACTAGGCCCACTGGTGTTATTATACCATGCCTGTACCTACCTATGCATGAAACGTCTAGTCTGAGCACCTCGCAAGTCGGAAGAAATCATTCTGTATAACAAAATACCTACATTGCCTTCGTGTACTCTTATTCCACTTTTAAACCTATATTGGGAAGATTATGATAGGTACCCATAGACATAAACACAATTTCTATGCCCATAGATTCCTCAGTGGCCCATAGACATTTTAATCAAACTAGTCCCTATAAAAATAATGATGAACAAATCAACTTCTACTGGTAGGTAAGTACCTACATATGTATTAAAAAATGTTATACATGCATGCTCCTGATATACCTACCTATTTCAATATAATTGAGCGAGAGCGTCGGTCCGGTCTTTGTCACTCGATTTTACTACCTATGTAATGACCTTAGATAGAATAACTACACTCTACACAAACTACGCATAGAAAGAAACCAAGTCCGCGTTGATTGGAGCCAGATATGGCTCCGTTCAGTACAGTGTGTCGGCGAGCATTTTACGTGCCGCGTGCGGGCACACATCCATTGTTTTTGTGCTTCAACTTTGAGCAGACTATGTACTGTATGTCTTATTACTCTAACGTAATGACTTTCAAAGCATCGCGAATGAGCGAGTTCTTGGTATTTGTTAGTTGTTATAGAACTGTGCACATGCTCCCCTGCTCAGTCCGCTCGTGGTTCATAGGTACCTGCGCTATCCCGTTATTCCCTGAGGACGGCATTATATTGGCAGCTCTTTATACGCCTAAACTTACGGATTAGTTAGACAGAGACGTGCGATTTCTTCAACTTATACCTACGTTCGCAAAGTAAGCCTATGATAATATGGAATGCATTACCAGGCCCCTCAGAAAGTATTGCGAAAAAAAGTTTTTATATATGGGAGACTGGCCAGTTATAATGTTTTTCGAAAATATGATTATTTATAAGTAAAAATAAGTAAGTTCCAATTTCAAAATTTCCCTCCACATTTTTTGCGAGTTAATTCAAAGTATTGTGTCTCACTGAAATATGGATCTGCGCCGGGAACATTTTAGAGCTATGATTTTATACGATTTCAAGTGTCGCCTGAAACCGGATGAATCGTATGATAGACTTCAAATGGCATTCATGGATGAAGGCCCTTCCAAGGCAACCGTGTATCGTTGGTATAACGAATTCAAGCGCGGTCGTCCAACTTTGGGGGATGACGAAAGAAGCGGTCGCCCTTTGACGGCTGTTACCGAAGAAAACGTGCTAGCAGTGAAAAATTTAATCCAAGACAATAGGCGAATTACATATCAGGAGATTCAACACATATTGAAGATTGGATCGGGAAGCGTTCACGAGATTCTACACAGCCATCTTCGCGTGAGGAGGATAGTATCACGCTGGGTGCCGCACAACCTCACCGATGCTCAGAAGCAGGCCCGGGTGGAATGGTGCCGTGATATGCTTAACAAATTTGAAGCAGGCTCGTCTCGGCGTGTTTACGACATCGTTACAGGTGATGAGTCCTGGATTTATCAATACGACCCAGAAACCAAGCGCCAGTCGACTGTTTGGGTGTTTCAAAATGAGCCAACGCCTACCAAAGTGAAGCGATCTAGAAGCGGGGGTAAGATTTTGATCGCTAGCTTTTTTAATTTGACTGGCCACTTGGTATCAATTCCCTTACGGGATCAAAGAAGCATTAATGCCGAATGGTATACTACCAAATGTTTGCCAGAAGTTTTCTCTGTTATAAGCAACAAGCGACCAAACACAGGGCTCCGCGGGCTACTGCTCCACCACGACAATGCACCTGCGCACACCGCACTCAAAACGAGGGACTTCCTGGACAGCACGCCAGTCAAACTCCTGGGTCACCCTCCTTACAGCCCTGATCTAGCACCGTGTGACTTCTTTTTATTCCCAAAAATAAAAAATCAGCTCAAAGGGATACAATTTTCGTCGCCGGAAGATGCGCTGGCTGCGTTCGAGCAGGCTGTAAACGAGGTGTCTGCGGCGGACTGGAAAAAGTGTTTTGAAAACTGGTTTAGGCGCATGAATCTTTGTATAGAGGCTGGTGGAAAGTACTTTGAAAAGATTTGATAAAAATATATGTACGTATAGAACAATTTTTTTTAGTTTCGCAAAACTTTCTGAGTGTCCCACGTATATGCACTGGACAAAATACCGCTCCAAGAGTTTACATTCGCTAATTGGCCGGTGCACAATAAGCTGCTAAAAACAAGACGAATATAGCAGGGTTGATAAAAATCATGATATTTTTGTTTATGACAGATTTTTTTGATTTAAAAAAAAAATCCAAAAAAACATTGATTTACTTGATAAAAAAAAAAAAAAAAGATTTTTTCACTTTATATTTGACTTTGAAGGATTTAAACTTGATTTTTATTATTTACATACTCATAACTGACAATATTCCAAATATTGTCTACAAAATCCCAATGGTTCCAAAGAAAAAACGAGTTTTCTATTGCTAATTTATTCAATATTCAGTAGAAAATAAAAACTGTAATTTTTAATTTGAATTTTTCTTTTTTAGTCCCATAACATTATGATTTAAATAAATCAAATAAATTTTATGGAAAAAAATCAAGTTTGATTTGAATCACTGATTTTGTAAAAAAAAACACTTGATTTAAATCAATCAACCCTGGAATATAGTGAGTGACACCTGAGGCAAGATAATATAATAGGTACTACCTGAGGCATAAAAATAAAATGGAATTTTACAACACAATGTGCTTAAGACGTAGTAGGTACCTACTAAGCAAGTGTGACGCATCTTTCTACTCATAGATTATGTAGTCACATTCATAATAGATGATTACTACCACACTGACATACACTGGCTAAAATAATAATTAAATACCTACTTAATAAATTTTAATATACCTACCTAGTTCACATAAAAGTGTCAAATTACTCGAGGTAATTTGATATTCAACTTTTACTTAGGTACATTTCATCATCATCATTTTTATTGACGAATTATTCTCTTTTTTTCGCAGGATTCGCAGGAGTGTTCTTTAGATCCGCAGGCATGACGGAAAAGGTGTTGCACCCAAGTAAGTTAATTTATTATTATTTTTACTAATAGGTGCCTGTAATATTTGATATCCAAAGTTAGAACGCATTATGTATGTACGTGGGACACTCAGAAAGTTTTGCGAAACTAAAAAAAATTGTTCTATACGTACATATATTTTTATCAAATCTTTTCAAAGTACTTTCCACCAGCCTCTATACAAAGATTCATGCGCCTAAACCAGTTTTCAAAACACTTTTTCCAGTCCGCCGCAGACACCTCGTTTACAGCTTGCTCGAACGCAGCCAGCGCATCTTCCGGCGACGAAAATTGTATCCCTTTGAGCTGATTTTTTATTTTTGGGAATAAAAAGAAGTCACACGGTGCTAGATCAGGGCTGTAAGGAGGGTGACCCAGGAGTTTGACTGGCGTGCTGTCCAGGAAGTCCCTCGTTTTGAGTGCGGTGTGCGCAGGTGCATTGTCGTGGTGGAGCAGTAGCCCGCGGAGCCCTGTGTTTGGTCGCTTGTTGCTTATAACAGAGAAAACTTCTGGCAAACATTTGGTAGTATACCATTCGGCATTAATGCTTCTTTGATCCCGTAAGGGAATTGATACCAAGTGGCCAGTCAAATTAAAAAAGCTAGCGATCAAAATCTTACCCCCGCTTCTAGATCGCTTCACTTTGGTAGGCGTTGGCTCATTTTGAAACACCCAAACAGTCGACTGGCGCTTGGTTTCTGGGTCGTATTGATAAATCCAGGACTCATCACCTGTAACGATGTCGTAAACACGCCGAGACGAGCCTGCTTCAAATTTGTTAAGCATATCACGGCACCATTCCACCCGGGCCTGCTTCTGAGCATCGGTGAGTTTGTGCGGCACCCAGCGTGATACTATCCTCCTCACGCGAAGATGGCTGTGTAGAATCTCGTGAACGCTTCCCGATCCAATCTTCAATATGTGTTGAATCTCCTGATATGTAATTCGCCTATTGTCTTGGATTAAATTTTTCACTGCTAGCACGTTTTCTTCGGTAACAGCCGTCAAAGGGCGACCGCTTCTTTCGTCATCCCCCAAAGTTGGTCGACCGCGCTTGAATTCGTTATACCAACGATACACGGTTGCCTTGGAAGGGCCTTCATCCATGAATGCCATTTGAAGTCTATCGTACGATTCATCCGGTTTCAGGCGACACTTGAAATCGTATAAAATCATAGCTCTAAAATGTTCCCGGCGCAGATCCATATTTCAGTGAGACACAATACTTTGAATTAACTCGCAAAAAATGTGGAGGGAAATTTTGAAATTGGAACTTACTTATTTTTACTTATAAATAATCATATTTTCGAAAAACATTATAACTGGCCAGTCTCCCATATATAAAAACTTTTTTTCGCAATACTTTCTGAGGGGCCTGGTATGAATACCCGAAAACACAAATTTTCGAAATCA
Organism: Asteroscopus sphinx; assembly: GCA_949699075.1. Taxonomy (NCBI): domain Eukaryota; kingdom Metazoa; phylum Arthropoda; class Insecta; order Lepidoptera; family Noctuidae; genus Asteroscopus; species Asteroscopus sphinx. Next base: position 20,220,033 of record OX453005.1, read on the forward strand.
CTCGTGATTTAAATTAATTTTAATCGTCTATAAAGAAAAGCAGTATTCAGTAAGATTTAAAAAATATGTTGTAGGTATTTTTGTCTAAAGTTAGTACAAGGGGTCACGTGATGGTGACGTCATAGACGAGCAGTCACCAGATCAATAAGGACTCGAGGTCATTCCAGTCTGGCCCGACGAATACGCCACCGCGCCTTTTACAGATACGGCTTGCGGCAGATTCAATAAGTTACTTCTCACCTCTATACATATTTTTTTAATTCAAACTTATAGTAGTAACCCCCACAATTTTTGGATCAGCGCCCGAACCTTGGCTTGCTAGTGTATTTTATATTTGTCTCCAATTGATTTCGTTATTACCGACGCAATTGCAAAATGCATTCATTGTTAAAATCCTACTATCGCAGTCTCGTGCCACGCCCTGTACTGCAAATATTCAGCCAATCTTAACTCATCTGTGCTCTGAACTAGTCAGTTAAAAGGGCCTAACGCGATGCCAAATGCGATCATAAGGTGTCATTCACCTCTAGAACTAAGGAACCGCGCACTTGGCTTGTTATGTGTACTGCATACCGTCTTCCCGTTTCAAGAGGAAATCTTCGTGAAGTCTTTGAACGTCCTTGCTTTGTCATCTACCATAAAATTAATTACCTTGGTAATTTATCAACCATACTTATAAAGACAGATGTCCTGACTGACTGATTCATCAACGCAGACTCGCAGAGCCGAAACTACTCAAGTTAGAAACGTGAAATTTGGACAACAGATTCCTTTTGTAACTACAAAGAAAGTATTTTTGGAAATTTTAACTATAAGGGGGTGAAATAGGGTGTTAGAGTTTGTATGAAAAATCTTTTCTCCTGGATCGATTCAATCAAAACTTCGGAAAAATAATCTTTAAATTAAATAATTAAATACTTATCTTTTCTTTTTCCAAAATTGCTCCTAAAAACCGACGCAATAGGGTTATAAATTTTGTATGGGAGAATATTATTGCGTTGCTAGATTGAGTCGAAACTCGGTGTAAATAATCTTTAATAAAAGGCAATGAAAGAATTAAGTGTTTTTTTTTTTTTTAAATTAAACTTAGTGGGTGTAAAAAGGGGTGTTGAAGTTTCTATGAAAAAATCTTCCTGGGATTGACACAAATACTCTTCAAATTAAATAATAATAAAGAAATACGTATTTGTTTTCCCAAAACTTCAACGGGGAACATTAAACAGGGCAAGTTAAAACTTTACGCGGGCAAAGCCGCAAGAGCACTGCTAGTCTTGCATAAAATGTATCAAACAATCAGCATACTGGCACTTCAGTTTTATTTTATTACAATAAATACAGTCATGAACTATGAAGTATTTTTAATGTAATACTGCATCATTGCACGTGTTAAAATAAAATTTATGTGACGCTTCTTTCTCAACCTACACACGAAAGGTCATCGTTTCAAGGTTGAATTATATAAAACGATTGAAATCAATAATATCAAGTATAGCAGCGATGTGTCTCTGGCGAGATCTGTCTGTATGGCAGTTACTTACGTGGTACGAGGGGGGAGATGAACCGGGGAGTGCGGTGCGAGGTGCATGTGCCTTGCATCGGTTGACGCATCGCGGTTGAATCCCCACATAGGACGCGAGGAAGTATGTAAAAAGGTGTATATGTATAAGACGTGGATCGATGCCGGAGCCGACACCCACCTCCTACTGCACATAGTGATGATAAAACTAATGACGCAGTTTGTAAATCAATATCTCAATGTTACATACATCCTTTTGGGCTCTAAGGTTTATTTTGAGGATAATAAATTAAAGAAAAATGAAAATACCTACATATTACCATATAATAAATAATACGAGTATGTTTTCTCTTTTTCTATGATATTACCACCATATGGTAATCAAAGTAAATCCTTTGATAACATACCATAATATTATGTACTAGCTTTTACCCGCGGCTCCGCTCGCGTTAAATTCTGCTAACCCACGTCAGTCCAGTCCAGTCCATTCCAGTCCAGTCCAGTCCACTGTCCCGCTGTCCCGCTGCCCCACTGCCCCGCTGTCCCGCTGCCCCACTGCCCCGCTGCCCCACTGCCTCGCTGCCCCACTATCCCACTGCCCCACTGCCCCGCTGCCCAGCTGCCAAGCTGCCCCGCTACCCCACTGCTCCACTACCACGCTGCCCCACTGCCCCGCTACCCCAATGCCCAGCTGCCCCGTTGCCCCACTGCCCCGCTACCCCAATGACCCACTGCCCCACTGCCCCTCTGCCCCACTATCCCACTGCCCACTTCCTGCCCCGCTGCCCCACTGCCTCGCTGCCCCACTATCCCACTGCCCCGCTGCCCCACTACACCAATGCCCCACAGCCTGCCCCGCTGCCTCACTGCCCCTCTTCCCCACTGCACCGCTGCCCCACTGTCCCGCTGCCCCACTGCCCCGCTGCCACTCTGCCCCACTACCCCACTGCCCAGCTGCCCCGCTGCCCCACTGCCACGCTGCCCCACTGCCCCGCTGCCCCACTGCCACGCTGCCCCACTGCCCCGCTACCACACTGCCCCGCTGCCCTACTGCCCCGCTGCCCCTCTATCCCACTGCCCCGCTGCCCCGCTACACCACTGCCCCGCTACCCCAATGTCCCACTAACCCACTGCCCCACAGCCTGCACAGCTTCCCCACTGCCCCGCTGCCCCACTGCCCCGCTGCCCCGGTAACCCACTGCACTGCTACCCCACTGCCACGCTGCCCAGTTGCCCCACTGCCCCGCTACCCCACTGCCCCGCTGCCCCACTATACCACTGCCCCGGTACCCCCTGCCCCGCTGCCCCGCTGGCACGCTGCCCCTCTGCCTCGCTTCCCCGCCCCGCTGCCCCACTATCCCACTGCCCCACTGGCCCACTGCCCCGCAGCCCCACTACCCCACTGTCCCACCGTCCCGCCGTCCCACTGCCACTGTCCTACTGTCCCACTATCCCACTGTCCCACTATATCACTATCGTCCCGTCCCATGTCCTGTCCCATGTCCCATCCTATGTCCAGTCCCATGTGCCGTCCCACTGTCCTGTCCCATGTTCCGTCTCATGTCCCGTCCCATTTCCAGTCCCATGTTCCGTCCCCTGTCCCGTCCACTGTCCCGTCCCCAGTCCCGTCCCCTGTCCCGTCCCCAGTCCCATCCCCTGTCCACTCCACTCCACTCCAACGTACATTACTATCCGCTCGTGCAAATGCATAGAAGCTTCGATCTGTCGGGTGAGTACGCAACCCACGAATATTTTTTTTTCTTTTTTTCTTTCTTTCTTTCTTTCACAAAACCCATACCAGTTTTCAAGTCAGATCATCAGCTTTCAAACAAACAAAAAAATCATCAAAATCGGTCCAGTAGTTTTAGCGTGATGCTGGAACAAACAAACAAACAGACGTTTACAATTTTATAATAGTTAAGATTACTAGCTTCTGCCCGCTGCTTCGCACGCGTGTAATTAAGTTTATCACAGAAAGACGTTAGCGTATCCCTCGGGAACGTTGGTAGACTTCTGGATTTTCTTAACAATTTTGACATTCAATCAGTCAGTCAGTCAGTCCTTCAGTCAGCCAGTCAGTCCGTCAATCAGTCCGTCAGTCAGCCTGTCAGTCCGTCAGTCAGCCAGTCAGTCAGCCAGTCAGGCCGTCAGTCAGCCAGTCAGTCCGTCAGTCAGCCAGTCAGTCCGTCAGTCAGTCACTCACTCACTCACTCACTCACTCACTATACCGTCATACATGATTTTTGCGTAACTTTAACCGTGTACGAAACGCACGCAACGGAAGGTCTCAAAAGGAATATTTTTTCCAGTTTTTGCAACATATTTCATTTATGCTCCGCTCCTATTGGCCGTAGCGTGATGTTATATAGCCTATAGCCTTCCTCGATAAACGGACTATGCAAAACAAAAAGAATTTTTAAATTCGAACCAGTAGTTCCTGAGATTAGCGCGTTCAACCAAACAACAAACAAACAAAAAATTTCTTCAGATTTAAGTTCCTGAGATTAGCGCGTCCAAGAAAACAATCAAACTTACAAACAAACAAACTCTTCAGCTTTATAATATAAGTATAGATTATGGCTTTTTACATTTTCTGGCAGCACTTGATCTCTTAGTAACGTTATCGTCAAAAAACTGGCCAAGAGCATGTCGGGCCAAGCTCAGTATTATAGGGTTCCTTAAGTAGGTCTAATTACAAACGAATCAAATCGAATATTAATCATTGTTATTTTAGTTTTTACAAACAGAGCCACCTAGCGCTAAATTTAAGAAGTGTGTCATATCAATATAACACAAAGTTTCTTTTTGTAATTTTTTAAATAGAAAGTAACTAAAGGAGCATTATTTGCTCAGATCATTTTTCTCTAAGGTCAATGACCTATGAACTAGGACGTCTTAAGTATTTTGCAGTTTTCTCACTATAACTCAAATATTTATGATCACATTATACTCGAAATAATTTTAAAAGACAGTTTTTATAAAGGTCTATCAATTTGGAAGACTATAAGTTTCTACGTTGCATAGTTTAGAAATGGCAGGGGAGGGGGACACATTGTAAGCAACTTTGGCGAACTGTATTTCGCAGATGGTTTACCTGATAAAAAAGTTATGAATGAAACATTACCTTCATTTTAGTAGACCTATTCAATGATAACCAACACGAAAAAAAAATGTTCATCCCCATTTCACATGTATGGGCGCCACCCCTAAAATACGTTATCAAGATTTTTTTATTTTTTTAAAATTGAGATCTATATCTAAACCATTTTTTTTTTACAAAATTTCATTTACTTAAGTTTATAACTGTAGAAGTTATTAAGCTGTAAAGGATTAGGACAGACGGACGGACATGACGAAAGAAGTGTGTCATGTCAACCTATAAGGGTTCCTTGTAGGACTACGGAACCCTAAAAACAGGGATGATACGATTACAAATTATTTTTTTCGCTGATTATAATTAAGGCTGGCGACACCTTTGCTCCAACCGATTGACTTAATTTTTTTGGGTGTATGTAGCTGAAAAGTTTGCAACAAAAAAGAAATACGATACTTTTACCAAATTTTTTATTTTTTTTCCTACCGAGTAGGTAACTCCTAAATCCACTAGCCGGCAAAAAACGACCAAATTATTCAGCATTTTTCGATTTAAAAAAAGGTTTTGTTTTTTACAAAAAATTACTTTTTGTGTATTGTAGCACTTTTTAAAATGCGCATTTTGACACCTTAATTATTTTGATACACTTAAAACTTCCGTAGATAAAGCGAATTCGCACTATTTCTGAAAACTAGCCCCTACTGGACCGATCGAAAAAACATTTTCAATGTTAAAATTAGTTTTCTTACAGCAAACCTTAGAGCGTTAGAGAGATGTTGTTGTATGTTACTATGTGTTATTTTTTATGGTAAATAACATAACACTGTCTTTGCTGTCGCGCAGTCGGGTAAAAAAATATTTTTTTTTCGATATTATCGATACTCTGATAAATGGTAACACCCCTACCACAAGTTTTTAGTTTCTACTTAGCGTCATCCAGAGTTGCCAGACCTATAGATTTTTCTGTAGATCTATAGATTTTTCTGTAGATCTATAGATTTTTGACGTCGCCTACGGTTATACGGATATCGATAGAAAATCTATGGATTTTTGAACGTAATCTTCTTCTATCGTGTCGACATGAGCTGCATAATGATAATAGCTCATGCCGTGGGGAAAAGATTAGCCAGTCAGCAGGTTGGTAGCGGGGCTGACTGCCCACGAACGAACGAAACAAGAACGAAACGAACGAACGTAATAAGTTATTCTCTCTATTTAATGTACATAAAAACACACTTTAAATGATAATGACACTGACACGGGCAGAGAGAATAAACTTTTAGACTTAATAAAATTATTTTTCTGTCATAGACACGTTTTGCTTATGTTTGTTTAATTTCCAATATTTATTTACCAGATTTTAACTATGTAAAGTAAGAGTAAAGGCAAGTCTAAATAGTCAGACAAAGCTTTAAAAAAGTCTCTAGATCTACGGTTTTCATAAACGGGAATCTACGGATTTCTAGATTTTTCAAGCTTAACTCACGGATTGAAAATCGGATCTGGCAGCACTGGTCACCTACCGGGCGATAGCTGAATTATATTTTACACTCTGTTTTTTTCATTTGACTTATTTAGTAAACAATCTTGGCATATCTTTTTTAATTCAATTTGTCAATAATAATTATTAAAAACAACAACAATTCCACACACTTAATAACATTCTTTGACCTAATTACATGTGCAGAACTAGTAATTATATTTTATCAGTAGTTATTTCAATAAAGAGACATGCCAAGATTGTTTACTAAATAAGACAAGAAAGAAAACACAGACTTGAATAATTTAATACGTGTTTCTGCTATTACACGTTAGATGTCGTCATTGTGACTTGGGATCTTTGAGTTTTCGTCTGATAGCCTCTCTATGCTCTATATTAAATCTCTTTGGGCTTGCTCTAAATTAGCTTGAAATTAGCGAATGGCGTCTGCGTTGTTGCCACGTTTACCTTTGCGCGTTTACGATTAATTCGCGCTGTGAATGTAGCGCTGAGTTGCACCAGCCAAACCGATTCAATCCATTCTAATTTAAATCTCATGTTAACTCGCTCGCGCCAACACCGTACCTACGTAACGTATGAAAAGGACAGACTTTTGCCGACTGCCGACCAACACTCAATAGGATTTATGTTTTGAGCATCATTGCTTACGCGTACTGGTTGGAGAATGTAAAAAGTTGTTTTGTTTTAAGTACCTACCTAGGTACAAGAAAATTGTTATTTCAAGCATGATCTAAATTTTCAGGCAGTTAAAGTTAGAACATTTTAATCTTTCTTGATAATTTGAACAAATGCTATTATGTCACGCGTGTCAATGATTTTCTTTGGTTGCTCTGTTCCCGAATTTTCACTTCCCCCTCGCCTTGACGTTCTGCTGCAGCCATTCAAGTTTAAAAAACGCTAGAACATAATCATGGTGATAAAGTGGTAACTCATAATAGGGCCACTAAACTGGGCGCTGCTGCCTGCTATACGAGTGAAACCCGGTCCGCTTGAGGTCAACGAACTGTTCATTTTGCTGCATCCGTTGCAAATACTGCGCGGCACATCGTTGCCGCCACCAATTCTGTCGGCTGAATACACCACTTTTTCATTTAGCTGAGTAAAAAGTGGTCTGGATATCAGAAAGAAACAACTGAGGTTGGCTTGCCAATAGAAAGTTTACGCGCGCTTATCACTCTGTTCTGTTGTTATGATGACTGACTGTTATTATGGCTAGCCAGGCTAGCTAATAAATCTTACTTGCGGAGTGAGAAACAAGAGTCCGGTTTCGTATTCTAATAGGTTTACTTGATATATGTGTCTTACTATTATTTGAATTGTCATTAAAATCAGAATGTGAATATGTGTGTAGGTACAGTGCTGATGACAACAACTCTCACTGTCGCTAAAAAGCATGGTGTTATCGTTTAATCATAGTGGGTAGGTTAACTACGTCGATACATAAACTTTTTTTCGAACGAAACTTGATGTTAATAAAATTAAGTACTTACAATATATTATGTATTTTTTTAACGCATTTACTACATAATAACTCATACTTTTTAGGGTTTCGTACCCGAAGGGTGTCAAACGGGACCCTATTGCTCTCGCTACAGTCTCGTCTCGTCACAAGGCTTTATCTTTTGAACGGTAATAGGTAGCCGGTTGAAATTTCTCAGAATATGTGTTGATATAATTCCTATCACAACAAATACTAAAAATAAAAGTCTAAAACCAAAGGGTCCTCCATACAAGAAACCTCGAAAAACATCAATTTTTTTCAACGTTTTTGTTCCTGCTCTGCATCTTCAAAACGGTAATATTACCATACCTGCGTCAAACTTGGTTTGATTATAGTGCATACTCTGTTGTTTAGCAACAAATAATAAAAATAGGGTCAACATAGACATATATGGTGGTACCTGCGTAAGAAAGAGATGCAAAAATTCATTTTTGCGCACGTTGCGTTGATGTCTTTTGATGAACTCTCGTAAATTAAATCAGTTTCTATGGGGTATCAATCAGGTCGATGAGTGGTACGGAACCCTTACTGCGTGAGTCCGACTCGCACTTGGCCGGTTTTTTTCTTTTCTCCACTGTTTACCTATACATACATGTATATTTACCTAAACACACATGTATATTTACAATATGCAGGAAATTAGTAATTCGACCTATTCCATGAAAGGGGTTATACTAGAGCCCATTTGCAACAAAATTGATCCCTTGATCCAGGGGGCGCCAGTCATTTGTTTTAAAGTTATTAGCAGTTTTTAGGGTTCCGTAGTCCTACAAGGAACCCTTATAGTTTCGTCATGTCCGTCCGTCCGTCTGTCCTAATCCTTTACAGCTTAATAACTTCTACAGTTATAAACATAAGTAAATGAAATTTTGTTCAAAAATAGTTTGTATATAGATCTCAATTTTAAAAGAATAAAAAAATAGTTTTTACGTATTTTAGGGGTGGCGTCCATACATGTGAAATGGGGATGCAAAACATTTTTTCTCTGCACCCCCTCGTGTGGGGTATCATTGAATAGGTCTACTAAAATGAAGGTAATGTTTCTTACATCACTTTTTTATCAGGTGTACCATCTGCAAAATATAGCCCCAAAGTGTCTTGCAATGTGTCCCCCCCCCTGCCATTTCTAAACTATGCAACGTAGAAACTTATAATCTTCCATATTGATAGACCTTTGCAAAAACTCTCTTTTAAAATTATTTGGAGTATAATGTGATTATAATTTTTTGAGTTATAGACAGAAAACTGAAAAATCCTTAAAACGTCCTAGTTCAAAGGTCATTGGCCTTAAAGAAAAATTATCATAGCAAATAATGCTCCTTTAGCTACTTTCTATTTGAAACACAAATCACAAAAAGTAACTTTGACATGACACACTTCTTAAATTTGGCTTCTTGAATTTATCGCTAGATGGCGCTACTAACAACACGCTCTGAGTCGCGAATGCTGCCGATTATTGCAAAAACTAAAATAGCCATGATTAATATTCGATTTGATTCGTTTGTAATTACACCTACTTAAGGAACCCTATAATACTGAGCATGGCCCGACATACTCTTGGCCGGTTTTTATTTTTTTCCGTCTTCGGTTGGAAAAATGCTAATTGTGAAAAATCTATCCTACTTTGGGCACTCGATTGACACTTTCCTGAAAACTGATGAATGAGCAATTACTTTGAATTATTTTGAACGTTAATATTACGAGAATTGGCCTTCTGAATCTGAACTAGACGTGTGCGCCGATGCCGAAATCTCCGGCGGCGGGCGCCGGCAAAAAATCGGCGGCGGCGGCGTGTTTTCGGCGTGATTTCGGCGCGGAGAATTTAAATAAAACTTTCTAGCTTGTAGAATTGTTTTTATTAAAAAACATAACCCTCTTTCTGGCGCAGTCGGGTAAACATTCAGATACAATTAAAAAAATCGCAAACATATAAATCAACAATCAACAAAAAACGGCAAAATAAAAATATTTTTAATTAACGGCTGGCTGCCTTGCAACGGCTGAAATTGTCATGAACAAATGTAATTTTGTTATAAAATATAGAATAATTTTGTAGGCGGTTCATCTTCATCATCATTTCAGCTGAAAGACGTTTACTGCTGGACAAAAGCTTCCCCCAAGCATCGCCATAACGACCGGTTCTGCGCCTTCCGCATCCAGCGGTTTCCCGCGACCTTAACCAGGTCATCAGTCCACCTTGTGGAGGGCGACCCACGATGAGCCTTCCAGTACGCGGTCGCTACTCTAGAACTTTACGGCTCCATCGGCCATCCGATCTGTGAGCAATGTGCTCCGCCCACAGCCACTTAAGTTTGCCATTTAGCATTATCGCCCTTTTTGAATAAAAGTACCACCACACCTCTGCTCCATGCCTGTGGCGTTCTTCTCTTGAGTATTACGGAATCAAACAACTTCTGAAGGGCCTTAAGGATCGGTTTTCCACCTGCCTTCAGGAGTTCGGCCATAATTCCATCATCACCCGGCGCCTTATTGTTTTTGAGCTGCATCAGAGCCATCCTAATCTCGTACAGGCTGACTTCCGAAATATCTTCGGTAGTGTCGGGTCAATCGAGCTCTTGGCTCGTTCGCCCGATTTGCAGCGGGTTTCTGGGTGGATGTGTGATAACTGTCCATAGAACATCTCGACCTCTCAAGAGCTCTGGCTTGGAGGATACGACTCTGCCATCGTTGGTCCTCAGTTTTGCAAGCTGGCTCTGCCCAATAGACAGGTCTCTTGCGAAGACTTAGGAGCCCTCCTTGTTCGTCTCTATCGCGTCTTTAATACATTCGGTATTAAATCGGCGTAGGTAACTGTTCAAGGTCTTCGAGATCTGTCTATTGTGCCGCCTGTACTTAGATGCATCATCTTAGGACTGCAGAATCATTTCGCGTCTTTCCACCATGAGCTCGAGAGTGTAGTCAGAGAGCTTTTTGTTTCTATTTGTACGACAGTATGGACAGTTTCCACAAACCCATCGCTATAATCGTCCACTGAGCTCCCTACACATTCGAAACGATTCTGAAGTTCGAGCTGTAATCTCTCGGGGTTTTGGATTTGGATGTGCTGGACGGAGCGTAGACTTCATCAGTCAGGCTTCGTGTAGGCGGTTAATCCTAATAATTAATAAATAAGTATTAGGACCGGTCGCTGTGGCGATGCTTGGGGGATGCCTATGTCCAGCAGTGGACGTCTTTCGGCTGAAATGATGATGATGATGTAACTTTAGATAAGCAAGTTAGATAGGTATTCTAAATAAAAATGTGTAATCTGACTTAATATCGTTCGTTTTTAGGGTTCCGAAGTCCTACAAGGAACCCTTATAGTTTCGTCATGTCCGTCCGTCTGTCCGTCTGTCCGTCTGTCCGTCTGTCCGTCTATCCGTCTGTCCGTCTGTCCTAATCCTTTACAGCTTAATAACTTATACAGTTATAAACATAAGTAAATGAAATTTTGTTAAAAAATAGTCTGCATATAGTTCTCAATTTTAAAAGAATAAAAAAATAGTTTTTACGTTCTTTAGGGGTGGCACCCATACATGTGAAATGGGGAAAAAAAATTTTTTTTCGCTGCACCCCCTCGTGTGGGGTATCATTGAATAGGTCTACTAAAATGAAGGTAATGTTTCATACACCACTTTTTTATCAGGTGTACGAACTGCGAAATATAGCCCGCCAAAGTGGCTTGCAATGTGTCTCCCCCCCCTGCCATTTCTAAACTATGCAACGTAGAAACTTATAATCTTCCACATCAGCGGTTCTCAAACTTTTTTGGTCACGGAACCCTTTTGACAAGCAAAATACTTGACGGAACCCTACAATAAAACAATAGTTTTTAAAAGTGTATTCTTTATTATATAAGCATAATAAAAGTACAATGTAACAGTTACTAATTATTACTTACTTTAACCACATGCCAAGTACAATAATAGAAGATATTAAAAATGAAAAAATCTTAACTAATGGGAGGTATGAAACTGTTTTTTATTTTTCATCAATTGGTTGATATCAGGTTTGATAGAAGACATTTGAAGTCTCATATCAGGTTCGGCGTCCAGTCTATTGCGATATTTTGTTTTCGTGGCTGCATAGGTTGAGAATCCTGTTTCGCACAAATATGTTGTTGGGAACGGGAGAAGAATATTTAGAGCCATTCTGCCAAGCATTGGATATTCATCACGGATTCTGCACCAAAAATCGTTGAGAGGCGTCGTTTTGAACAGTGACTCCATACTTGTGTCTGATGACATTTCTAAAAGAGATTCATATATCTCGTTTGACATACTTTCGGGCTTTTGCAAGTTGGGTAAAAAAGGATTATGAATCCATGAATTCAGCTTCATTTTTGTATTATGTTCTTCGGGAAAATACTTTACAAAAGATGCGCGCATCGAAGTGAGATATTGGACCAATTCTTCAAACACATCATCTTGAAACATTTCCGAGTCGTTATCGCTAACAAACTCACTGAGTGACGTAAAGCTTTCTATTTCTCTCTTACCAACGCAAATAATCCAAAAATCTAATTTTCTTTTGAAGGCAGTTATTTTGTTATAGGCCTGGAACACTGTTGTCTGTTTACCTTGCAATGATAAATTCAATTCGTTCAGTTTTTGAAAGATATCCGCCATAAAAGACAATCGGAACAACCAAGTTTTATCATACAAACGGTCTTTCAAATTAAAAGAAACTGTATCTGCTGAAAGAAACATTTGTAACTCGGCTCTAAGTTCAAATAGCCTTGTTAAAGTTTTACCCCGAGACAGCCATCGCACTTCTGTATGGAGCAGCAGTGTTTTATGTTTGCTGCCATAATCTTCACACAATAATGAGAACAATCGGGATTGTAGTGGTCGTGATTTGATAAAATTAATTATTTTTACCGCTTCATCCATAACTAATTTTAGATTTGACGGCATTTGCTTCATCGCAAGTGCTTGTCTATGCAGAATACAATGGCTGGAACTACAATTAGGCGCTTTACTTTTTATTCGTGATACTGCTCCTGCTGTTTTACCTGTCATCGCCTTGGCCCCATCTGTACAAATGTCAATGCAATCGTTCCAACTAAGATTATTTTCTTTAAAAAATATGTTTATTTTATTAAAAATTTCTTCCCCGGTAGTGTTTGTGGGCAGCGGTGAACACATAAGCATGTCTTCTTCAAAAGAACGTTCATATGGATATCTCACGATAACCAGCAAGATAGCCAGACCAGTGACATCAGTTGACTCATCCATTTGCAAGGCGAATCGTGTTTTTTGTAGACGTGCAACTAGTTCTTGTTTGACGTAGCTTGCCAGATCATGGATTCGCCGTGAAACAGTATCGTTTGATAGCGGTACAGTAGAAAGATGCTTTGCAGATTTTTCATCGAGCATACATTTTGTTATGTCTAACACACATGGCTTTATTAAATTCTCAGCGATAGTGTGCGCTTCACCTGCTTGAGCAATGCGATAGCTAACTAAATATGATGCCTCCGTGGCCTTTTCATTGATAGTTTGTGTTACATGCATCATATTTTTTTGACTTTCCAATAACTATTCTTTTTTACGAACAAAAAATTCTTTATTCTTGTCTTTAGACTCGGGGTGTACAGTTTCTAAATGTCTGCGTAATTTGGCAGGTGCCATGGAACTATTAGGAAGCAGTTTATTACATAACATGCAGAGAGGTGAGCCGTTGGAATCAACAAATCCGAAACTGATATATGATTCATCATACTTCCTTTTTTTCGTCTTTGAAACCGTGGAGCTTGACGTCGTGGCATCATCGTCTGGATCGGTAATTGCTGTATTCTCCGCGCGTACTGCTTTTGAACATTCAGCGTCATTAGAAGATGTCGTTGCAACACGTTTAACACCTTTAAGCCAACGTTCCATTCTTCTTTATTAATAATGTTACACGTCAGGATGGTAGGGTCAAAATAATGCACAATCGTTACTGCGTTTATGAGACAAAGTTTAGTCCAAAGAAGAAATGTACAAAACTGATACAATCAGAATACAGCGGGCAGTAGAACTTACAAGAAGGCAGCAGGCTAGCCAGCTTGTAAGTAGGTAGGTACGAACTTATCGCTCCGAACGCTAATCGTCAACTGACTGACGAGGCGCGACTTTTTTTATATAATAGCGCTTTTATACTTAGTCCTAGACTCGAACTCGAACATTCTCAAAAATACTCGAGTCGGCGCCTTTGATAAACAAAAAGCGGAAATAAAAATATAAATACAAAAAAATGCGTTGTAAACAATCTCGACTTTATGCTTTTGAAGATAGAGCCGAAAGTCGCTTGTTCACAACTATAGCGTCTAATTCAGAGGCGGCTTTTATCAAAGGGACTGCGCGCTCACAAGTATACGCGCGGCGGGCGGATTCAAAACGTTCGACCAGTGACCAGAGAGAAGTGTTTTGTTTTTTTTTTCTAAATTCTTGCGGAACCCCTACAGGGGTATCGCGGAACCCTAGGGTTCCGCGGAACACACTTAGAGTACCGCTGTTCCACATTGATAGAACTTTGTGAAAACTCTCTTTTAAAATTATTTCGAGTATAATGTGATTATAATTTTTTGAGTTATAGACAGAAAACTGAAAAATACTTAAAACGTCCTAGTTCAAAGGTCATTGACCTTAGAGAAAAATGATCATAGCAAATAATGCTCCTTTAGCTACTTTCTATTTGAAAAAATCACAAAAAGTAACTTTGTGTTATGTTGACGACACACTTCTTAAATTTGGCGCCATCTAGCGGCGTCGTACAACACTCTCTGGGTCGCCAATGCTGGCGTCAAGTGCCGTGTATTACATTTGGCACTGTATAGCGCCATCTAGCGGCTACTGACATCACTCTCTGAGTCGCCAATGCTGCCGTCTATTGCAAAAACTAAAATAGCCGTGATTAATATTCGATTTGATTTGTTTGTAACACCTACTCAAGGAACCCTATAATACTGAGCATGGCCCGACATGCTCTTGGCCGGTTTTTTTGTAAGTTATTGTATGGAAATATGAAATATGAATGGTGTAACGGTTGGTCGGCCGTCACTTTACTTTTTTTGTAACTAGGTCTAGGTACTTAGACATGTCTATGTTCGAAAGACAGAAATTCAGTACGCGGCGCACATGTCTATTCTGAACTGAAAGGCAATGGAATAGAATATTAACTCGCTTTAAAACGTGGTATACAACGTGTTATTGAAATAACTGAAAACCTCTTAAGGGGTCGTTGTACTCATCAGTATAACTTTTACTATGGGACCAACTCTGAAATCGCGAAAATTGTTCATACTGATGAGTACAATGACACGTTAAGAGGTTTTCAGTAATTTCAATAACACGTTGTATAAAAACATCTTTACATCAAATTATTTTAAATTAAAATTAAATTTAAATATTTTCTTTCAAACGTAAGTATTGTGTACGCATTGTTCGGGCTTCTTTATGTCTGGAGTTGATGTAAGCCGAGCAAATGGCAACCGTGTTATTCGGGGCGGGTCGGGTTGCGCGGTGGCGGTTATGGGCTACGTACGCGTCGCCTTTCGCCCACGGGAACTGGTTTCACACGCAGCAGCGCTTGACATCTTGTATTCAACATTATTTCATTACTTACCAGACTTACCACTGTTGATATCATGTAGTTTTCTTTAACCAATACACATTTCTAAATTATATCTCATAAGAAAATACTGTGGGTAGGGATTTGTTTGTGATTTGTGTCTAGTACCTATGGGTGCTAGACACAAATAAACAACAACAAACCATCTAGTCCCAAACTAAGCAGAGCTTGTGCCATAGCAAGTGCTGTGTGAAAAATGTCCCAAAGATATTTATTTATTTTATATAATTTAAACTTGTGACGTTTCTAATATTGGACTAGGAGAAAAAAATATTTAGTGTTGACATAGGCGGAAGGGAGAATTGGGTGTTTAGGGGGCGGGCACCCGTTGTGGGAGGGATTATATGTACCTATGTATAGTGGCACGATCACGTGTATATTTTGCAGCTTGTATTGATCCTGTCGTCTTTTTCTTGTTGTTAATACGATAATGCCGCGCAGTCTATCTAAATAGTGCAAAAAAACCGGCCAAGTGTGAGTCGGACTCACGCAGTAAGGGTTCCGTACCACCCATCGACCTGATACCCCATAGAAACTGATTTAATTTACGAGAGTTTATCAAAAGACATCAACGATCGAACGCGAAATATGAATTTTTGCACCTCTTTCTTACGTAGGTACACACGGCTACACATCAAGCTGTACATTTCCAGTATAAGCTGACCTCGCATTGTATAGGTTTTCCTTACAACGCGAGGTCAGCCTTTACTGGTTTTGTACAGCTTGATGTGTAGCCGTGTGTACCACCACATATGTCTATGTTTGCCCTATTCTTAGTATTTTTTGCTAAACTAAATAGTAGTAACTATAATCAGACCAAGTTTGACGTTGGTATGTATTACCGTTTCGAAGATAGAGCAGCAACAAAAACGTTGAAAAAATGCATGTTTTTCGAGGTATCTTGTATGGGGACTCCCTTAAGTTTTAGACTTTTATTTTTAGTATTTGTCGTGACAGACACTATAGTAACACATATTCTGTGAAAATTTCAACTGGTTATCTATTAACGTTACAAAGATACAGCCCTGTGACGGACAGACGGACGGATGGACAGCGTAGCGAGAGTAATAGGGTCCCGTTAGCACCCTTTGGGTACGGAACCCTAAAAAAACAAATACTTTAGGTAGTCCTTTGGTGCCGAAGTTCATGCTTAGTTTTCCCCTATACAACGTGTAATTGAAATATCTGAAAACCTCTTAAGGGGTCATTGAACTCATCAGTATGAATAGCTTTTTAGGGTTCCGTAGTCCTACAAGGACCCCTAATAGTTTCGTCATGTCCGTCCGTCTGTCCGTCTGACCGTCTGTCCGTCTGTCCTAATCCTTTACAGCTTAATAACTTCTACAGTTATAAACATAAGTAAATGAAATTTTGTTAAAAAATGGTTTAGATATAGATCTCAATTTTAAAAGAATAAAAATATCTTGATAAGGTATTTTAGGGGGTTTTGGGGTTTTTTAATGGGGATGAAAATTATTTTTTCGCTGCACCCCCTCGTGTGGGGTATCATTGAATAGGTCTACTAAAATGAAGGTAATGTTTCATACATCACTTTTTTATCAGGTGTACCATCTGCGAAATATAGCCCACCAAAGTGGCTTGCAATGTGTCCCCCCTCTGCCATTTCTAAACTATGCAACGTAGAAACTTATAATCTTCCACATTGATAGACCTTTGTGAAAACTCTCTTTTAAAATTATTTCGAGTATAATGTGATTATAATTTATAGAGCTATAGAAAGAAAACTGAAAAATATTTAAAACGTCCTAGTTCAAAGGTCATTGACCTTAGAGAAAAATTATTGTAGCAAATAATGCTCCTTTAGCTACTTTCTATTTGAAAAAATCACAAAAAGTAACTTTGACATGACACACTTCTTAAATTTGGCTTCTTGAATTTATCGCTAGATGACGCTACTAACAACACGCTCTGAGTCGCGAATGCTGCCGATTATTGCAAAAACTATAAAACTTTTTAACAAAAAATTGAACCGACGAAAACAGAAACTGAAAAGCGAAAAATAACTAATTATGAGTCGGCGCCAAACGAACTTTTAACAAGCATAGTGCGTGTAAGTTGGAAGTGGCCGAGCGGAGAACGCATTTTTGGAAAGTTATTGTTTATCGATGAAAATCTCACGTTGTATTTGATGTGACGTTGTTTTTATTATTTATTTAAAGTAATTTAATGATCTTCGTTGATTGGTTGTTTGGCGCCGACTCATAATTAGTTATTTTTCGCTTTTCAGTTTCTGTTTTCGTCGGTTCAATTTTTTGTTAAAAAGTTTTATTTTTCATTTTTTTGTGGTGAAACTCTAAATCCAGGTCTCCATTATGTCGTAGTGTCTAGAACTATATTTATGTATGTCAAGTTTCAACAGAATCGGTTAACAGGTAAGAATTCAGTGGGTGAACAAACACTCATCCCCTGTTTTACTACCCTTAGGGGTGGATTTTGATTTTGAAATTTAAATGGGACCAACTTCAAGATATACCCTATCCAATAAAAAAAGAATCATCAAAATCGGACCACTCTGTAAAAAGTTATGCGTGGTCATACATAAAAAAAAAAAAAAAATATATATATACGCGTCGAATTGAGAACCTCCTCCTTTTTTTCGTCGGTTAAAAATAGCCATGATTAATATTCGATTTGATTCGTTTGTAATTACACCTACTTAAGGAACTGAGCATGGCCCGACATGCTCTTGGCCGGTTTTTTTTTTGAGAAAGCAGATATTTTGCGAAGTTGTCATTCTGAGAAGTGGACACATTGCGAAGTTGTCATTTTGAGAAGTGGACGTTATGCGAAGTAGACATTTCGTGAGACTATAATCAAACCAAGTTTGTCGCTGGTATTTTGTATTGACGTTTTGAAGATAGAGCAGGAACAAAAACGTTGAAAAAAATGCATATTTTTCGACGTTTCTTGTATGGGACCGCCTTTGGTTTTAGACTTTTTTTATTTTTAGTGTTTGTCGTGATAACACATATTCTGAGAAAATTTCAACCGGCTACCTATTACCGTTCAAAAGATACAGCCTTGTGACAGACAGACGGACGGACGGGAAGCGTAGCGAGAGTAATAGGGTCCCGTTGGGGGCACCCTTTGGGTACGGAACCCTTAAAAGCAAAATAAAATTAATTTATTTACCTGCATAATTATGTGGGTACAATTTGATTTGATCTTGCTAAAATATTAGTTGAGCTCATTTACCATTTGCATGGCATTCCTATGTGTCAAGAATTACATTAATATAATAATACTTATGTAAGTAGGTACTAGAATATTAAGGTAGTCCCATAAATGCCTACCTACCTATTTAAAACAAAATAATAACGTAATAATTACGTTATCAACGAAACTATTACGATTATTAATTATTGTTTAGTAAATTACCACCATATTTTACGAACCCACGACCTCGTGATCAGCAGTCCGACACTTGAACCACTGGACCACAGACGTCGTCAATAATCGTAATTAATTAGTAATCGTCGTTAATAATTTGTTTACAATAATTCTTGGGTGAAATAAAAAAGTATAAATTTAAAACTTGAAATTCGTCCAAATAGGTATCGGACGTAAACGCGAGTCCAGAAGGGCTATCGAGATTGAGGTGAAGGCACAATGGACCAGTGGCGTGAGAATTAAGATACGTTTGGTCGACTTAGACGAGATACGAGATTTGTATGTGCACACTCTATTTCGGTGTTTGTGGCGCACTCGTCGGCTAATCGGCGCGTCATGTGACGAGCGCCGGAAGGACGGGGGGTGCGGGCTGGCACCGCGGGCCGCGGGCAGGGGCGTCGGAATGCAGTCACCACCGCTCGATGCACACCCAGCATATCTGCTCGATTGATCGTCAAGTCAAGCTCTTGCTCTACTTTACACACGCACAATGCACTGGCCAAATGAAATCATCGCTGCTTCGTAGTAATCGCCATTAAATGCATAACTTATCTCTACACTACTATTATAATATCTTGGGATTAAACATACCTTCCTATATTCAAAACTGCGTTGTTTATTATAAATCGAGGTATTTAAAAACTAAAAACCGTCGTTAAATGAGCAAAAATATGAACAAGTTCTTATTGTGGACGTTAACTATTGGATACAAAAATACGAATAGGTTTAGAAATAGGGACTCTTACTTTTTAGGGTTCCGAAGTCCTACAAGGAACCCTTATAGTTTCGTCATGTCCGTCCGTCTGTCCGTCTGTCCGTCTGTCCGTCTATCCGTCTGTCCGTCTGTCCGTCTGTCCTAATCCTTTACAGCTTAATAACTTCTACAGTTATAAACATAAGTAAATGAAATTTTGTTAAAAAATAGTCTGCATATAGATCTCAATTTTAAAAGAATAAAAAAATAGTTTTTACGTTCTTTAGGGGTGGCACCCATACATGTGAAATGGGGAAAAAAAAAATTTTTTCGCTGCACCCCCTCGTGTGGGGTATCATTGAATAGGTCTACTAAAATGAAGGTAATGTTTCATACACCACTTTTTTATCAGGTGTACCAACTGCGAAATATAGCCCGCCAAAGTGGCTTGCAATGTGTCCCCCCCCCTGCCATTTCTAAACTATGCAACGTAGAAACTTATAATCTTCCACATTGATAGACCTTTGTGAAAACTCTCTTTTGAAATTATTTCGAGTATAATGTGATTATAATTTTTTGAGTTATAGACAGAAAACTGAAAAATACTTAAAACGTCCTAGTTCAAAGGTCATTGACCTTAGAGAAAATGATCATAGCAAATAATGCTCCTTTAGCTACTTTCTATTTGAAAAAATCACAAAAAGTAACTTTGTGTTATGTTGACGACACATTTCTTAAATTTGGCGCCATCTAGCGGCGTCGTACAACACTCTCTGGGTCGCCAATGCTGGCGTCAAGTGCCGTGTATTACATTTGGCACTGTATAGCGCCATCTAGCGGCTACTGACATCACTCTCTGAGTCGCCAATGCTGCCGTCTATTGCAAAAACTAAAACAGCCGTGATTAATATTCGATTTGATTCGTTTGTACACCTACTTAAGGAACCCTATAATAGTGAGCATGGCCCGACAATGCTCTTGGCCGGTTTTTTTATATGGCAACCCTAGCTATAATGCTATAAGCTAGCTATATTGTAATTCAACAGCGACTTTTTAAGAGACGCTACCTTCTATAGTGATTTGCTAATACGTAAATCTTGAAACAGGTTTCCTCTTCTTTCTTCTTGTTCTGTAGGTAGCTAGGTAGCCTCTGACTGTGTGTTCTGGGGGCCTAGTACGAGTTTGACACTTACGAATACTTTCATAGTTTTCGTCGACTTTCATTCATAAATCAGTAGTTCCTCCTTGTATCCGCCAGGGGCGCTACTGATTTATGAATGAAAGTCGACGAAATCTATTAAAGTATTCGTAAGTGTCAAACTCGTACTAGGCCCCCAGAGCGTGATTTTAATAAAAATATTTGGTTTACACGCAGTCAGGTTTTTTGGTTTTACTAATTCATTAATAGTTGGATTGGACGAATTTTATATATCTCTTCTAGATTGCATGCACGCTCACGACATAATTAAAGATTAAACTAGGAACAACAAGTCTTTGAGTGACAAAAATGAAGAGGAATGAAAAGCATGGCACGAGAAAAGTTGTAAGTATGAATGTGGATGGATATCTATAAGAAAAGAGGCAGACTGAAGAAAACATGGATGGATTGTGTCAGAGATGATATGAATAAAAATAAAGTAAACACTGAGATGACGGCTAATATAGAAGTATGGAAGAAAATTGACGACGTCTGTGGTCTAGTGGTTCGAGTGTCGGACTGCTAATCACGAGGTCGTGGGTTCGATTCCCACAGGACACAAATATTTGTGTGATGAACATAAGTGTTTGTGTTGGTCTGGGTGTTTCTTATGTATTATAAGTATGTATTCACAAAAAAATAAAAGTATATAAGTATTATATCCATTGTCTAGCACCCATAGTACAAGCTTTGCTTAGTTTGGGACTAGATGGTGCTGTGTAAAAATGTCCAAAAAAAAAAAAAAAGCTGCGCCGACCCCATATAAGGGCTGTGATAAGGGCGAAAGATGAGATTAGGAACAAGTCTTTGTTTAGAAACTTTATCTGCACACAATCTCTTTATTTTGCTAGATTAATATGGACCTTCCTAACCCTTGCTTTTGTTGTTGTGATTTATCGATTAGTGTTATGTAATATCAGTTAGGTGAGTAAATATTATATTCGATCTCTTCCAACTTAGGATGAAATTGTGTAGTACAAAGCAGTAATTGCAGCGTGCGGATTCAGGCGATTGCCCCTCGCCCCGCCACGCAGCCCCGCGCTCAAACACCGTAAGTAAACAGTCTGGTGTTTATCCGCGTCTCACTCGCACCGACCGCGTCGCGTCGCGTCGCGCCTCTGAGGTGCACTCGCTGTTCCTATTATTTTCGTGACGGGTATTGCGCCGAAGCCGATTCCCGCATCCTCGCCCCTGAGACGCGAGGTCCGGTCTCGCGGCGGAGGCGGCGCGGCGGCGACGACGGCCGTTCGCATCGCGCGCCAGTACGCGCCCGAGGCCGACTGTCGCATTGGTCCGTGCCTACGAAACGTTTGGAGTTTGTCATCGATGTGTTGAAATTGAAAATGCGGCACGTTCTGAGTGCGTTTCACGGTGGATGAAGAGCGCCCAGCCGCGGTTTGAATTACATCGGTGTCGGTGACAGTGAGTGCATTGTGTATTGGCGTGCCGATGATACACGTGAATGTGGATGGAGTTCGGACCTGTGTTGGAAGATGCATTTCAAAGAGTCGTTCGCTATGAGCGATCGACCGAGCGAGCGTGGCCGGCGCAACTCCCGCTGCAAGGGTGAGTGTCTGCACGCGATGACGGCTGCGAGCCGTCTGCGCTCGTGGACAACAACACAGCATCATATTATTACATACATTACCTATAACGTGGCCTACGTGCCCGCATCTGTCGTCTCCCAAACGATACTGCGCGATGTAAACTTTCATGTTTGTTGTCGGTTTTATTGTAGGTGGCGCTAACCCGTCGCGCTATTCATTCTTGTCATGTGGTATTATCATAATAATTAATGATCACGTATGGATTACGGTAAATGATGTACAAGTCTATCCTAGACTCCATTGTCATTCTTGTACTAAATATGCAAGGAATACCATAAAATCATCTCCAAATATTGCAGCGAATCGACGAAAAACTCTTAGTTCGACAATTTCTGTTAATGGTTGTCTCTTCTATTGACATAAATAAGCGATCAGCTGTAGCATCTCCGTGAATTCTAGTACATTTGACACCCTCTCTAATTTTCTATTTATACTCAAAATAACCGAGTATTTACGCGAATAAGACAATCGGACAATGGTGTCGATTCGCTTGTTCACAAACTAAACTTAGGTATTTTAAACTATCGCTCTCTATTACTAATAGCATACATAGGTACTACAAGAAAAGGATGGAAACAATTTTAGTGCTGTCAAATTAGTTGACGTGTTAAATTTCTTCGTATTTTAGTCGGCACGTTCCGAGACCACGACTAAACTTTCCGACTAATTCGACAGCACTAAAATTGATGCCATCCCTTTCTTGTAGGTATCTACTATTAGTAAAAGAGAGAGATAGTTTAAAATTAGTTAAGTTTGTAAACAACAGAATCAACCAACGCTAAAATCTAAATGCAGAATCTTTTAAAAAACCGGCAAAGTGTCAGATTCGAGCACCGAGGGTTCCGTAGTTTGGATGGATAAAAAATGATTGATTGGGATTTCTTTAGTTTGGGGCATAAATAAGGCTTATCTCCAGCAGTGGACGTCTTTCAGCTGAAATAATGATGATGATGAAGTAATATTTAAAAATTTTACAAATCGAAAGCATTAGTAGGTACCTAGTTATTAAAATAAGCCGCTGCACTATGGTCCACAGGTGCGTCAAAAATAAAAAAGTCATGTGGCGATTCTAGGAAATTAGTACTCATTATACCATCTACTACGTCCCTGGGCATTTTTCAAAAAGTTTGTCCGTGACGAAATAGGGAGTTCCTTTTTTTTTTCAAACTTTTTATTTGACCTAATTATAGCTAATGTCATAGGAAATATACATGATTATATTAGAAAGATATCATTTTATGTTAAATATCATCGATTGATGAAAATTCATTGTTTTTTATGTAATGTATTGCAACGAACTGCTCCATTTCGTCACTTTAATTAGTAATTAAATTAGAAATAAATTAACAGTTTTATCCGAAGCAAGGTTTTTTTTATTTTATTCAATGAATAGAAGATATGAAAAGTCAAAATGTAATGCAAAATATTTATTATAATCAAAGAGTTATACAGCGTAAACGATCCCAATCGTCATTATTGCAACATAAACATTATCAAAAACTATCGTTGTATCAAGAATACAAAGAAAATATCAAAATTAACTAATACAATAGAATCATATGTTTTAACAAAATATAATAAAAACAAATACAATCTTCTAACCTTGATATTTTGTCATTAAATCTAAATTAAACACACAGCCAAATCTGGACAGTAACGCTCGTGGAACGTAGCGTTACTATTAGGAACTAGTAAGGCGGAGTGTACAGTAAAACATATTATTTATCAGACTTAAATATAATCACAACCGGAGGCGATATCCATGGATGCGCTCTACGCGTACATTGGTATCACGGAATACAAGAATAATTTATATTCATTTCCTCTATGATTGGTATCAATACAGATTAAATACAATAAATACCTTAGTAAAAATCACTTAGGTAAGATCAAATACTACAATTTTCTTAATACAACGACTAACGACGTGTTATTGAAATGATTGAAAACCTCTTAAGGGGTTATAGTACACATCGATATGAACAACTACTACTATGGGACAAATCCTGAAATCGCGGAAAAAAAACAGCTGTCCTACATTTTGTCGATTTATGTGTCACACAAATGTAGGGAAACAGCTGATTTTTTTTATTATGATGATTACAATGACCCCTTAAGAGGTTTTCAGTTATTTCAATAACTTTTTGTATAGGGTGATTTGTAATTAGTGTAAAATATTTTAACACGTCATTGTACTGATGATAACAAACAACTTTCACAAAAATTTAAAAAAAGATTAACTTCGAATGACAGAGTAATTATTCACTAATTTCGAGTAATAAAAGTATCAAGATAAAAAATTCACTTCAAATAACAAAGTAATTATTTAAATAAAACAAAGTTTAGCCGGATTAAATCGCGTATATTATTTAAATTGGTTTTCCTGACGTTTCGAAAGCTTTGCAGCATTTCGTGGTCGCCTGCGACCTGTACCTGTAGACTAAGATGACAAGCGTCTTTACAGATATTTCGAAAAAACCGAACAATATTATTAATTAAAATCGTTTCGATGCACGCAGTAATCACTCACAATATCATTATCTTTTACAGTGTTGCGTGCTGTTTGGGTCTTGATTATTTTAAGGACTGTGTACCAAACAGGTGGTAGCTGCCAACCATCTTCTCTATTAAAATTAGGATGTTTTTTTAAATATATTTTTTAATGATGTATTGAGTGATTACTGCGTGCATCGAAACGATTTTAATTAATAATATTGTACGGTAGATTAAAATATTTTTTTAGAAATATCTGTAGACGCTTGTCATCTTAGTCTACTTGCGACCACGAAATGCTGCAAAGCTTTCGAAACGTCAGGAAAACCAATTTAAATAATATACGCGATTTAATCCGGTTAAACTTTGTTTTATTCTAATGTGTAGTGATCGCGATAACCTAAGAAATTAAAAATATTGTTTACATTTTTACATTACTTAGAACCCTCCATCTGTATACAGCTTTAGAACTTCATTTCGTCACGAAAAAAGTTCCGCTTGTATATCACGTGACGAATGGATGTGACGATTCCTCGACTACAGTAATAAGAATATAATTTCTAGCTATTCTAAAAGAAGGATTTTACTATAACAACTTCTGCTTGGTCATTTATTAATTAAATATGAAATCTGTCATAGCAAAACAATAAATTGAACTGTTTTTATCTTATAAAACGCCGACACTATGAGGAGCACAACAAACTAAACCGTGACGCTTGCAAACTGTTCTTGCCGCATTTGATTAGTCGATTGAATCCGAAACCAGAATGACGACGGCCATAGACTATAAATGTTGCCATTAATAAAAAAACAATCTTATTTTGTAATTTATAAGTTCGTATCATATTAAAATCACCGTGACTATGTAGGAATTTCCACTACATGTGATTTTCGTGGACACAATAAAATTAAAGATAATGTTATTTTATATGTCTTTAATTAGACATAGAGTTTTAAATGTAATGCCGTAACTCAAAATCTATCTAAAAACATCACATTTGGGTGCCTATGAAAAAGATAAAACGAGTAATTCGATTTCAAAGTTTACAAGAAGGGGTTGGACACAAAGAATTTGTATGGTCAGTGCTGCTTTAGAAGGCTGTATTTTGTAATCTACACAGTTTTTCATATTTATTTTACAACAGTAATATAGTTTAAGATTTGTTTTCATAAAACATCC
This sequence comes from Asteroscopus sphinx, assembly GCA_949699075.1. NCBI lineage: Eukaryota > Metazoa > Arthropoda > Insecta > Lepidoptera > Noctuidae > Asteroscopus > Asteroscopus sphinx. Next base: position 20,245,842 of record OX453005.1, read on the forward strand.
CTAGGAAGTACAAAAATATATAATTCCTGTTTTATCACAATGTTACGAGTCCACCGGACAGGGTGATTTACTAGCCGACAAACTTTTTGAAAAATGCCCCCCTACTTTCCAAAACTATAAATTAAATGCACATTGCTTATTAATTTAATTCCCATTTCCTCATTAAAAGTATCAACATCTAATTGCCCAAAGTTCCTACTCGTGACTCAGGATTTTTTAGGGTTCCGAAGTCCTACAAGGAACCCTTATAGTTTCGTCATGTCCGTCCGTCTGTCCGTCTGTCCTAATCCTTTACAGCTTAATAACTTCTACAGTTATAAACATAAGTAAATGAAATTTTGTAAAAAAAATAGTCTGCATATAGATCTCAATTTTAAAAGAATAAAAAAATAGTTTTTACGTTCTTTAGGGGTGGCGCCCATACATGTGAAATGGGGAAAAAAAAAAAAACCGCTGCACCCCCTCGTGTGGGGTATCATTGAATAGGTCTACTAAAATGAAGGTAATGTTTCATACATCACTTTTTTATCAGGTGTACCATCTGCGAAATATAGCCCGCCAAAGTGGCTTGCAATGTGTCCCCCCCCCTGCCATTTCTAAACTATGCAACGTAGAAACTTATAATCTTCCACATTGATAGACCTTTGTGAAAACTCTCTTTTAAAATTATTTCGAGTATAATGTGATTATAATTTTTTGAGTTATAGACAGAAAACTGAAAAATACTTAAAACGTCCTAGTTCAAAGGTCATTGACCTTAGAGAAAAATGATCATAGCAAATAATGCTCCTTTAGCTACTTTCTATTTGAAAAAATCACAAATAGTAACTTTGTGTTATGTTGACGACACACTTCTTAAATTTGGCGCCATCTAGCGGCGTCGTACAATACTCTCTGGGTCGCCAATGCTGCCGTCAAGTGCCGTGTATTACATTTGGCACTGTATAGCGCCATCTAGCGGCTACTGACATCACTCTCTGAGTCGCCAATGCTGCCGTCTATTGCAAAAACTAAAATAGCCGTGATTAATATTCGATTTGATTTGTTTGTAACACCTACTTAAGGAACCCTATAATACTGAGCATGGCCCGACATGCTCTTGGCCAGTTTTTTTTGTCATTTATTTGTACCAATTCTTGTAAATGTGTTGTTTTTTTTTATTTTATTTTTTGTCTAAGACGTTCTAGTTTAAGGTATGTACAAAATAATAACATATTTTATAATTGTTATTTAATTAGTATTTTCACAAAATACCGCCGCTACGCCGCACTATGGGAAAGCTCCATACAAGACCATCTCAAAAATGGATAATTCGAATGTCATCATTAAGGGATGGTAATAGATTTTTTATGTAATTGAATAAACAGGCTTTTGTAGTTTATACTTTTTTTCGTATTTATCACCTCCTAAGATGTAGATATATTTAAACTTAACGCATTATCGGGGATGTTATTTCACGAGAGAGCGTAACCAAATTGGATGCCCATTTTTAGGGTTCCGTAGTCCTACAAGGAACCCTTATAGTTTCGTCATGTCCGTCCGTCTGTCCGTCTGTCCTAATCCTTTGTAGATGAAATTTTGTTAAAAAATAGTATAGATATAGATCTCAATTTTAAAAGAATAAAAAAATCATAATTACGTATTTTAGGGGTGGCGCCCATACATGTGAAATGGGGATGTAAAAACTTTTTTCACTGCACCCCCTCGTGTGGGGTATCATTGAATAGGTCTACTAAAATGAAGGTAATGTTTTATTATAATGTGTAGTGATCGCGAAAACCTAAGAAGTTATAATGTTTTATACATCACTTTTTTATCAGATGTAGGTACCATCTGCGAAATATAGCCTGCCAAAGTGGCTTGCAATGTGTCCCCCCTCTGCCATTTCTAAAATATACAACGTAGAAACTTATAATCTTCCACATTGATAGACCTTTGTAAAAACTCTCTTTTAAAATTATTTTGAGCATATTGTGATTATAAATTTTTGAGTTATAGAGAGAAAACTGAAAAATACTTAAAACGTCCTAGTTCAAAGATCATTGACCTTAGAGAAAAATTATCATAGCAAATAATGCTCCTTTAGCTACTTTCTATTTGAAAAAATCACAAAAAGTAACTTTGTGTTATGTTGACACACTTCTTAAATTTGGCGCCATCTAGCGGCGTCGTACAACACTCTCTGGGTCGCCAATGCTGGCGTCAAGTGCCGTGTATTACATTTGGCACTGTATAGCGCCATCTAGCGGCTACTGACATCACTCTCTGAGTCGCCAATACTGCCGTCTATTGCAAAAACTAAAATAGCCGTGATTAATATTCGATTTGATTTGTTTGTAACACCTACTTAAGGAACTAATAATAGTAGTAGTAACTAACAGTAGTAGTAGAGCTCCTTTGTGAAAGAGCTCGTCCGGGGAAGTACTACCACCGTGCCTACTTCTCCGCCAAATAGTGATGCTTGCATTGCTGTGTTTCGGTCTGAAGGGTACGGGTGCCGGTGAAATTACAATCACATGAGACTTTCCACCTTCATGTCTCAGTTTGGCGAACCGACTTGCGGTACCATTTAGGTAACAGCCTAGGTGGTATTGCAGTTGTTATGGGCAAAGGTAACCACTTAACATCAGGTGGGCCTTTAGATCGTTTCGCCATCCAATACCATAAAAAAAAAAAAAAAAAACCCTATAATACTGAGCATGGCCCGACATGCTCTTGGCCGGTTTTTTTTTAAATAATTCTTAGAAAAGTGTATAAGTGACATACATTTTTGGAAAGTGTCTTCTTACAATTTTTTTGCATTATTTTTTTTGCATTTTTTTTTTTTAATAATTTACTTATATAGAAAAAACCGGCCAAGAGCATGTCGGGCCATGCTCAGTATTATAGGGTTCCTTAAGTAGGTGTAATTACAAACGAATCAAATCGAATATTAATCATGGCTATTTTAGTTTTTGCAATAATCGGCAGCATTGGCGACTCAGAGCGTGTTGTTAGTAGCGCCATTTAGCGATAAATTCAAGAAGCCAAATTTAAGTAGTGTGTCATCTCAAAGTTACTTTTCGTGATTTTTTCAAATAGAAAGTAGCTAAAGGAGCATTATTTGCTATGAACATTTTTCACTAAGATCAATGACCTTTGAACTAGGACGTTTTAAGTATTTTTCAGTTTTCTCTCTATAACTCAAAAAATTATAATCACATTATACTCGAAATAATTTTAGAAGAGAGTTTTTACAAAGGTCTATCAATGTGGAAGATTATAACTTTCTACGTTGCATGGTTTAGAAATGGCAGGGGGGGGACACATTGCAAGCCACTTTGGCGGGCTATATTTCGCAGATGGTACACCTGATAAAAAAGTGGTGTATGAAACATTACCTTCATTTTAGTAGACCTATTCAATGATACGCCACACGAGGGGGTGCAGCGAAAAAAAAATTTTCATCACCATTTCACATGTATGGACGCCACCCCTAAAATACGTAAAAACGAGTTTTTTATTCTTTTAAAATTGAGATCTATATGGAGACTATTTTTTAACTAAATTTCATTTACTTATGTTTATAACTGTAGAAGTTATTAAGCTGTAAAGGATTAGGACAGACGGACGGACATGACGAAACTATAAGGGTTCCTTGTAGGACTTCGGAACCCTAAAAAATAGGTATTTTTCAACCGCACCACTTTTTGCAGAATCTTCGTTTTGAATTAGAGATTTCTATGTTATCGAAGTCTCCCGAAGTTGAGATATTAATTGAATGAGATACCTTAAATAGTCCATTAAGCTTGAAAAACATAAAAAGTTGCGCATATTTGCGCCAATTTTGATTAGGACTAAGAATACTTCGCAAAGGAGAACGTCTATTTTCACTTGGTTTTCAATATTCTTATTTTCTCAAGAAAGGACAATGAGTAAAAACGTCCCCCTAAACTAACATCAACCAACAGATCTGAAATGTATCTCAGTCGAAGCATCTTGATACGGTGATCAATTTTTACTATGGCGACACCCCTCAAATATGTGGGATATTCCGGGAATACGTCAAAACGTCCCCCCAAACTTGCATCAACCAACAGATCTGAAATGTATCTCAGTCGAAGCGTCTTGATACGGTAGTCAATTTTTACTATGGCGACATCCCACAAATGTGCAGGATATTTCAGGAATCCATCAGAACGTCCGCGTCCCCTGAAATGTGCACCAACCAACATACCTGAAATGTATCTCAGTCGAAGCATTTTGAAACGGTGATCACTTTTTACTATGGCGACATCCCTCAAATATGCGGGATTTTCCGGGAATAAGTCAAAATATCTCACCAAACTAGCATCAAGTAACAGATCTGAAATGTATCTCGGTCGAAGCATTTTGATACGGTGAACAATTTTTACGACGGCGGTATCCCTCAAATGTGCGGGATATTCCGGAAATCAGTCAAAACATCCGCGTCCCCTCGCGACGCGAATCCCAAACTTGCACCAACCAACAGATCTGAAATGTATCTCAGTCGAAGTATCTTACTACGGTGATCACTTACCAGGCCCCTCAGAAAGTATTGCGAAAAAAAGTTTTTATATATGGGAGACTGGCCAGTTATAATGTTTTTCGAAAATATGATTATTTATAAGTAAAAATAAGTAAGTTCCAATTTCAAAATTTCCCTCCACATTTTTTGCGAGTTAATTCAAAGTATTGTGTCTCACTGAAATATGGATCTGCGCCGGGAACATTTTAGAGCTATGATTTTATACGATTTCAAGTGTCGCCTGAAACCGGATGAATCGTACGATAGACTTCAAATGGCATTCATGGATGAAGGTCTCTAAAAATATCTGTGTTTGATTTGACGTTTATAATAATACTTATAGTTTTCTTTTAGTTTGTCTTAGAAGTTTAATTTAGTGTATATTGTTTTTCGCAATTTTATTCCTAGAGATTCCCCTAACACCATCGAATTACTCCTTTGAATTCAAGAGAGTGCAGTTTCCCATCAAAGTCTGCTTCTCAATAACTATAAACAAAGCTCAAGGTCAAACTCTTAAGGTAACGGGAATAGACTTGAGGGAAAGCTGCTTCTCTCACGGTCAGTTGTATGTGGCATGCCCCAGAGTAAGCGCACAGAGTAGCCTGGTATTCTAGCTCCCGAAGGAAATACAAAAAATATTGTTTACAAAGAAAGACTGCGGTAGGTGTAGTATTTCGATTTCGTTGTAAAAAGACAATATACCCCCGTGGTAACTTTCACCAAATCAAAGGCCGAGCTTCGTGCTCACAAAATATAACGAAATTTCATTTTATTTTCATATTTATTTAACCTTTAAATCCCTACACTATAATAAAGATTGTTATATTTTATAAGTATTTGAACATAATAATTGCAAAATTTAATAACGTAAAAAACCAACTAAAAATCCTATTAGAACCATTTTCGACATCTACGCGGACGAAGTCGCGAGCAAAAGCTAGTCACTACTACTACTACATTATTTTCATATGAATGCACGGATGAAACAATATCTTATAGTTTAAGTATTAAACATGAAGATCGTAATTGCCCAGGAAATCTTCAGTTTTATATTATTTCTAGACCCCGTGGATTTTGAGGTTAAACTGGTCGTTGGTCTTTTTATGGAACCTTAAGAAACAACTAATACATAGAAAATGTCTGTTGGATAGGGGGGACAGGTCTCATACAAATGTCTGTTGGATAGGGGGGACAGGTCTCATACAAATGTCTGTTGGATAGGGGGGACAGGTCTCATACAAATTTGAGCATTTTCCTTTAAATGAAATGACTATGGAACAGTATTTCAGTGAGTTCTAAAATGTAGTTTACGTTATTAACCCTGCACTATTTTTAGGGTTCCGTAGTCAACAATGAACTTGGAATTTTTTGATGACCACATTTAAATGTGCTGTTAAGATATCATGCCATTGATAAGTTTTTGAGGGCATCTTGACCACTTCATTGATTAAATGATATATTTATTATCAGTGTTTTTGAAGATAAGAACACTTACAATCGCAATAAAAATCATCATCCTCCGAGCCTTTTCCCAATTATATTGGGGTCGGCTTCCAGTCTAGCCAGATGCGGCTGAACATCAGTATTTTACACGGAGCGACTGCCATCAGGCCCCCGCAACCCAGTTACTGGGTAATACTGACATTCGGAGGTTAGACCAGTTGTCAGACTTTCAGGCTTCTGACTACCCGTAATGACTGCCATAGATATTCGTATGACAACCGGGACCGACAGCTTAACGTGCTCTCCGAGGCACGGAGGGGTCTCGATGTGTAACGAAACGGTCACCCATCCACAGACTGACCGCGGCAAGTGCAGCTTAACCTTGCAGATCGTACAATCCGCGCAGTCGTTGCTTCGCTACGAGCCCCTAATCGCAATAAAAATACGAGTATTATTTTATATATTAGGTAAGTCAGCAGTACCTTCGGTTTTGCACAAAGCACTATTATTTTTGAGGCATATAAGAAGGTTGATTTTAGTGACATACGTGGGACACTCAGAAAGTTTTGCGAAACTAAAAAAAATTGTTCTATACGTACATATATTTTTATCAAATCTTTTCAAAGTACTTTCCACCAGCCTCTATACAAAGATTCATGCGCCTAAACCAGTTTTCAAAACACTTTTTCCAGTCCGCCGCAGACACCTCGTTTACAGCCTGCTCGAACGCAGCCAGCGCATCTTCCGGCGACGAAAATTGTATCCCTTTGAGCTGATTTTTTATTTTTGGGAATAAAAAGAAGTCACACGGTGCTAGATCAGGGCTGTAAGGAGGGTGACCCAGGAGTTTGACTGGCGTGCTGTCCAGGAAGTCCCTCGTTTTGAGTGCGGTGTGCGCAGGTGCATTGTCGTGGTGGAGCAGTAGCCCGCGGAGCCCTGTGTTTGGTCGCTTGTTGCTTATAACAGAGAAAACTTCTGGCAAACATTTGGTAGTATACCATTCGGCATTAATGCTTCTTTGATCCCGTAAGGGAATTGATACCAAGTGGCCAGTCAAATTAAAAAAGCTAGCGATCAAAATCTTACCCCCGCTTCTAGATCGCTTCACTTTGGTAGGCGTTGGCTCATTTTGAAACACCCAAACAGTGGCGGCTTGGCGACTGGCGCTTGGTTTCTGGGTCGTATTGATAAATCCAGGACTCATCACCTGTAACGATGTCGTAAACACGCCGAGACGAGCCTGCTTCAAATTTGTTAAGCATATCACGGCACCATTCCACCCGGGCCTGCTTCTGAGCATCGGTGAGGTTGTGCGGCACCCAGCGTGATACTATCCTCCTCACGCGAAGATGGCTGTGTAGAATCTCGTGAACGCTTCCCGATCCAATCTTCAATATGTGTTGAATCTCCTGATATGTAATTCGCCTATTGTCTTGGATTAAATTTTTCACTGCTAGCACGTTTTCTTCGGTAACAGCCGTCAAAGGGCGACCGCTTCTTTCGTCATCCCCCAAAGTTGGACGACCGCGCTTGAATTCGTTATACCAACGATACACGGTTGCCTTGGAAGGGCCTTCATCCATGAATGCCATTTGAAGTCTATCGTACGATTCATCCGGTTTCAGGCGACACTTGAAATCGTATAAAATCATAGCTCTAAAATGTTCCCGGCGCAGATCCATATTTCAGTGAGACACAATACTTTGAATTAACTCGCAAAAAATGTGGAGGGAAATTTTGAAATTGGAACTTACTTATTTTTACTTATAAATAATCATATTTTCGAAAAACATTATAACTGGCCAGTCTCCCATATATAAAAACTTTTTTTCGCAATACTTTCTGAGGGGCCTGGTATAAAATAAAAATACATGTAGCGACCCCAAAATAAACTGTGTTAAGGGTAGGAGGGAGGATGATGAATAGTTCGCGTAAGTTTAACTAATAACAATATTATAATATTACTAGCTTTTACCCGCGGCTCCGCTCGCGTTAAATTCTGCTAACCCACGTCAGTCCAGTCCACTGTCCCACTGTCCCGCTGCCCCACTGCCCCACTGCCCCACTGCCCCGCTGCCCCACTATCCCACTGCCCCGCTGCCCCACTGCCCTACAGCCCCGCTGCCCCACTGCCCCGCTGCCGCAATAACCCACTGCCCCGCTGCTTCACTGCCCCACTGCCCAGCTGCCCCGCTGCCTGCCCCGCTGCCCAGCTGCCCCGCTGCCCCCCACTGCCCCTCTGCCCCATTGCCCCGCTACCCCACTGCCCCGCTGCCCCACTGCCCCGCTGCTCAACTGCCGTGCTGCCCCACTGTCCCACAGCCACACTGCCCCGCTGCCACGCCGCCCCGCTGCCCCACTAGCCCACTGCCCCGCTACCCCACTGCCCCGCTGCCCCACTGCCCCACTATCCCACTGCCCCACAGCCTGCCCCGCTTCACCACTGCCCCGCTGTCCCACAGTCCCGCTGCCCCTCTGGCCCACTGCCCCGCTGCCCCACTATCCCACTGCCCCACTGTCCCGCTGCCCCACAGTCCCGCTGCCCCACGATCTCACTGCCCCGCTGCTCAACTGCCGTGCTGCCCCACTGTCCCACAGCCACACTGCCCCGCTGCCACGCCGCCCCGCTGCCGCACTAGCCCACTGCCCCGCTACCCCACTGCCCCGCTGCCCCACTATCCCACTGCCCCACAACCTGCCCCGCTTCACCACTGCCCCGCTGTCCCACAGTCCCGCTGCCCCACTGCCCCGCTGCCCCACTGCCCCGCTGCCCCACTATCCCACAACCCACTGCCCCGCTGCCCCGGTAACCCTCTGCCCCGCTGCCCTACAGCCCCGCTGCCCAGCTGCCCCGCTGCCCCGCTACCCCACTGCCCCGCTGCCCCACTATCCCACTACACCACTGCCTGCCCCGCTGCCCCACTCCCCTACTGCCCCGCTATCCCACAGCCCCACTGCCCCGCTGCCCCATTGCCCCGCTGCCCAGCTGCCCCGCTGCCCCACTGCCCCGCTACGCCACTGCCCCGCTGCCCCACTATCCTACTGCCCCGCTAACCCACTGCCCCGCTGCCCCGGTAAACCACTGCCCCGCCGCCCTACTGCCCCGCTGCCCCACTACCCCAATGCCCCGCTGCCCCACTATCCTACTGCACCACTGCCTGCCCCGCTGCCCCACTCTCCTACTGCCCCGCTGCCCCGCTACCCCACTGCCCCACTGCCCCGCTGCCCTACTATCCCAGTGCCCCACTGCCCCAGTAACCTGCTGCCCCGCTGGCACGCTGCCCCGCTGGCACGCTGCCCCTCTGCCCCACTGCCTCGCTGCCCCGCTTCCCCGCCCCGCTGCCCCAGTACCACTACCCAGTGGCGTGCATTCCATATAGGCAATTAGGCAGTCAGTACCCAGTGCCTTCCTTATTCAAATTCAATAGTGGTGTAAGTTATTATCCTTTTTAGGGTTCCGTAGTCCTACAAGGAACCCTTATAGTTTCGTCATGTCCGTCCGTCTGTCCATCTGTCCTAATCCTTTACAGCTTAATAACTTCTACAGTTATAAACATAAGTAAATGAAATTATGTAAAAAAATGGTTTAGATATAGATCTCAATTTTAATAGAATAAAAAAATCTTGATAACGTATTTTAGGGGTGGTGCCCATACATGTGAAATGGGGATGAAAATTTTTTTTTCGCTGCACCCCTTCGTGTGGGGTATCATTGAATAGGTCTACTAAAATGAAGGTAATGTTTCATACACAACTTTTTTATCAGGTATACCATCTGCGAAATACAGCCCGCCAAAGTGGCTTGCAATGTGTCCCCCCCCTGCCATTTTCAAGCTATGCAACATAGAAACTTATAATCTTCCACATTGATAGACCTTTATAAAAACTATCTTTTAAAATTATTTCGAGTATAATGTGATTATACAAATACTTAAGACGTCCTAGTTCATAGGTCATTGACCTTAGAGAAAAATGATCTTAGCAAATAATGTGGACAAGACTGAAAAGAAGAAAGCAAGATTGGTGGCAAAGGGCTTTAGTCAGCGTTACGGTATTGACTATCGCGAAACTTTCGCTCCCGTTATGAGGCTTGACACAGTAAGATTACTAGCAGGATTAGCTGTAGAGTTGGATATGGAGGTCCATCAAATAGATATCAATACTGCTTATTTAAATGGATATCTCGAGGAGGAGGTATACATGAAAAAACCAGACCTTCTAGAAGAGAGTCTTAACAAATTCGTACAGATGGAAGAAGATCAAAGCTTAATCAAAGAGCAGGCTGAGCAAATGCTAGAGGACATCAGAGCGGGTGGTGATGTTTGCAGGCTACGAAAATCTTTATATGGTTTGAAGCAAGCTGGACGTCAATGGAATATAAGATTGAACGAAAAACTCAAGAAAACTAATCTGAAGCAATCTTTAAATGAACCTTGTTTATATTTTAGAGACATAGATCGTGAAACAAAACTTTTTGTTTGTTTCTATACGGATGACATTTTGGTCGCAAGTCAAAGAAGAGGTTGCATTGAAGATTTTAAAAGGGAACTGGCAAAAGAGTTCGAATTAAAAGACTATGGAGTTGCTAAGTTTATTTTAGGCATAGATATTGTCAGAAGTGACAACTTCATCAAGTTAACACAAACACAGTATATTGACAATATTGTAAATAAATTTGGTCAACAAAACTGCAAAGAAGTACATTCGACGCCAATGGAGGTAGGTTTGAAATTACAAAAAACTGAGAAAGTTGATAGTAATCTACGGTTTCGGGAGTTAATAGGATGTCTTATTTATTTATCCGTAGGAACCAGACCAGATATCGCGAATGCGGTGGCTAAGATGGGGCAGTTTGTAGACAAGGCGGATCAAACATGTTGGAAATCAGTGATTAGGATCCTTCGTTATCTTAAGAGGACCCGTGAGCGCGGCCTCGTTTATAGGAAAACAGGTAAATGTGTCTTTGGCTATTCTGATAGTGATTGGGGAAATTGTATTATGGATAGGAAAAGTTTCTCAGGTTACGCGTTCATTTTAGCCGGAGCGGCTATTTCATGGAAATCGAAAAAGCAACAATGTGTAGCGACTTCAACCTGTGAGGCGGAATATGTCAGTTTAGCATCGAGTATGAAAGAGGCTATTTACTTGAATAGTTTGCTAACTGAAATCGGGTTAGCTTCTTTTAGCAAGGTAAAGTTGCATGCGGACAATCAGGGAGCTATTGCATTATCAAGAGATCCAGTCTTCCATGCCCGCAGTAAGCACATTAGTATCAAGTGTCACTTCTTAAGGGAGACCTTGCGTGACAATAAAAATATCGTGCTCCGATATATCCCAACAGATTTGATGCTTGGTGATATATTAACTAAACCCCTGCCTAAGCAGAAACATTATTTTTGTATGGATGGTTTAGGGGTTACTTAGTTTTTATATTCCCTTGTATTTTGGAGTGCTGTTTTGTTTTACCTTGTTAGTTTAAGTTTTGTAAGAGCTGTTGTGTTTGCGAGGTACAATTTAAGGGAGCGTGTTGAGTAAATCCTGTAGGTAATATAAATTGTACCTGGCATGATAAAAAAGAAATGATAGTTCGAAATATCCTATCATGGAAATGTCACTTGGTTACAAAACAAAATCACGTAAAGCTGGTTGCTATTAAAAGATATCTCCCGAATAATATTTTTATTTCCATTGCTGTACGCTGATATCTAGCTGTTACGCTACAATAAATAAGTAAACCACCTCCCCCTTATTACAAAACGTGGACTAATGTGGTTTAAAATTATAAACCATGGTTTTGGTAAATTTCTTATTACAAAAGCAGGTTAGATAAACCTGCTTTTGCATAATTTGGTTTAAGTACGGCACTAAAATTAAACCTACGCGACCCCTAGTTTAACAACACTAAACCATACTATAAACGTCAAATTGTAATTTTAGGTTATTTTCAGCTATATTTGTTTTGTTTACTTATTACAGTATATTTTGTATGGCCCCTAAAATATTCAATAAACTACCTAATGATATAAAAGAATTGAATATAATGAAATTTTAAAGTAAATTACGGACGCTATTGATTGCCAAAGCTTATTATACAATTGATGAATTATTCCTGAATGATATTTTATAATTTATTAATTTACAAATTATTTGACATTGATTAGGATTATGACATTATATATAATTTTTTTTTTGACATCAAATTGTGATTATTCTTTAAACTTAGTATGTAAACTTTGAGATTGAATTTGATTTTATTGACTTTTAATTATTATTTTTTAGATTTGACATTGATTATGATTCTGTTAAATTTGAATAACTGTAATACATGAGTGTAAGCCAACTGGCAGATTTTGTGAATCATAAAATATGTATGTGTACCTACCTACATTAGAATTAAGATCTTCTGTACCAAAATCACACCAATAAAGATTCTATTCTATTCTATTCTACATGCCTCGTTTACATACATACATATTACATCCTCGATTTTAATAAATCTTTCACTATTACTAAGCTACTTATCCAGTAGTAACATAGGCTATATTTTATACCAGTATGCGGGCGAAGCCGCGGGCTGAGTCTAGTAAATTATAATTTCCGATTCTAACGTCCAGTAACATTCCGTGTGGTGCCGGACATAAATAATAGCACCACCCTATCTCTTCTCATGGGTGTCGTAAAAAGCGACTAAGGGATTCACCAGAGGACGAGCAGCAGCGTTCTCTGAGTATTTAACCAACCAACTGCAATCGCCAACCCGCGTGCCTAGCGTAGCGATTATGGCATATGGCCCTTCTTGGGGGATGCCTATGTCCAGCAGTGGACGTCTTCCGGCTAAAATGATGATGAACCTCCAGTGATATCTCTTCTCATATTATCTTCTAAGAACTCTGTAACTTTACACTTATTTATTTATACATATATGCTTTATTGTGTAAAAACATTACATTGAATATGCATTTAAACTGTTGTACAAATAGTCTAGTCTTACAGGACGATACTAATATTATTTTGGGGCTCATAATATGCTCATGATAACAATTATACAGCGCATTACTTCATTATACAATATAGGAACCAAGGCGTATAAGACAATTTTCATAATTATCATACAAAATATTATGTAGAATGTAACTTTGGTTCATAATTCTTATTAATTACCTGCATAAATATCTCTTACAAAATAATGACTTTGTTAATTACGTGTTATGGATAAAAATAATAAAATGGATCTACTAGTTACTGCCTCGTTGGTCTAGTGGTTGAAAGCGCGACTGCTGAGCGTGGGGTCCTGGGTTCGATTCCCGGGTCGGGTAAAGTGTTATTGGTTTTTTTCATTAGGAAATTCTCAGTAGCAGCTTGGAGTCTGGATTTGTGCCCGGTCAATAGCAATAGGCTCGCCCCCTATTACATGGGACTATAACATAACTGGCGAAATGTGGGTGTACTATTACACCTCTGCCTACCCCTTCGGGGAAATACAGGCGTTATGTTATGTTATCCACTAGTTAATTGGCTATTACAATCTGGTTATTTTCATTTAGTAATTTATTTAATTTAAGGTATCGGATATCGGTGTGGTATGAAATTAAGGTAAATACTAGGTTTAACAGTTTGACAACCCCAATAAAAAGGAATTTCCCATACTACCTACGTATTTCTTTTTAATTTTTTATCGTACCAAATGAATCAGTCACACGTTTCGCTTGGCTACGACATTCGTTAAAGGCATCTGGGGTTATGCGGTAGGTGGAATGAGGCGTGGGGGAGGAAGGGAGTCGCAAGGATGGAGGTGAGATCATAGTGGCGAGTGGCCCGGGGAGGCGATCGATATGTACATTGAACATACATACGTATCTATATAAATAACTGTACCTAACTTCTCGCAACTCGACTGTCTGTTCCAGATACTGCGCCAAAACCCTGTCCCTCTCCAACCTCTACTCCTACCTTACCTATTCTATACCAAAAAGATCAATTTTTTATCAGAGAACTTCAGTCAAAACCTTATCACATATTTATACGATATTCTAAAAAAAATCTTTTTCACCATTTATATTGTAAAAAATAGAACAATATTATAAAGAATGCTAAGAATCATTATACATACTATCATGTGAATCAAAGTAAGTTCATATTTGCCCAAAGCATGTGGTAGTGGTGACTTAAACACTTCCATATGTCTATTGCCACTACCTAAATGGTCACAATCATGTGGACCACATAAATTAAGTACGTATTTATGACCGTAGGTATCTGATTGGATTGGGCAGAGATTTATACAGCCGCTATTTTTTCTAAAGTTAATATCATGTACTAGCCGTACCACAACAAACAGTTAAAAGACATATTATCTAGATACCTAGTTTCTGTATTCTGAGTACCTACATTGAAATAATAAATAATTACCTACATTGATTTACTTCTTTTTTTTTTTTGACTGCCTTGTTCGTCTAGTGGTCGCAAGCGCTTGGTCCTGGGTTCGATTCCCGGGTCGGGCAAAGTGTCATTGGGTTTTTTCTTTAGGAAATTCTCAGTAGCAGCCCGGAGTCTGGATTTGTGCCCGGTTAATGGCAATAGGCTCGCCCCCTATTACATGGGACTATAACATAACTGACGAAATGTGGGTGTACTATACACCTCTGCCTACCCCTCCGGGAAATGCAGGCGTCATGTTATGTTATGTTACATTGATTTATCTTTATAGGGTGAACAGAATTCTTAATACTGTTAAACAACACGGAGGAGCATTGGTAACAAAAACTCCTGTTAAAAGTTACGTGCGTCAGGCTGGCCCGGCCCCGTGGCTTTAGGTCGCGAGATATGTATTATCCGAATGTACTCCTCTTCAGAAGCATTTGAAGGGTGCCGGGCCAGCCTGACGTTTTCAGCCCGGCCCCATCTGTACCACGACAACTACCAAACTTGCTGAGAAAGTGGTGCCACAAAAGGGATGTACTCCGTAAAATACACGTACATAGTGCTTAATTTAATCTTAAAACCTAATATTTACCGAGATATTAAGGTTTAAAAGGGGCCGGGCTGAAAACTGTATCGACAGCTTTAACTGGATAACCACGCAAGCTATAAGTACCTATCCTAGGTACCAAATAATCTCCGGCGAATTTAGAACACTTGTACTTCTTTCTTTTCAAATTAAACCCTCTAAATATATAAATATAAGTAATTTAAATTCGGCTGGCCCGACCCCTTTCCATCATTAATATCACTCAATATCATATCAATTTCTTTAAGAAGGCGATCTTTGCATTCCTATACAGCAGTACATCAATGCAGTTTGAGTCCTGCGTCTATCAGCCGTGTATTTGAGACGATAATTGAAATCTAAAATATGTTTGTATTTATTGATCGAGTGACCATCTGTCAAGTTCGAATTTTCAGGACATTATTAAATGTTATCATAATTATTGAGTTATTTATTATTATTTATTTATTCTTAATCCTTTATACCACCACAACAACCAGTCCTGAAATACAGTCTAAGAGTTTTCATTTACTAGTCGAGACCCCTAGCACACCTGGAGCTTGGCTTTCAATTATTGCTTGAGTAGTCTAGAAATAAATACAACAAGATTTTTGACATTGGAAAAGCGAGAAAACTTCAATTAATAAAGATTTTGTTTTTTATGTTCCTCGAATGTGTAGTATAAAGCACTAATTATATTATCACTCGGAAGAAAGTGTGAATCTCATGGTAGCAAACACAGAAATGGATTTACAGAGAAAGGAAATTCTCCGTACATCCACTTCTTAAACATTGGTTCTAAAGAGAAAAATAATTATCGATAGAACCATCACGGATCTCATAGATCTAACGAGAAATAAAGTTCTCAATAGATACACTTCTTCAAATATTGGTTCTAATGTGAAAATTTATTCTCAATAGATCCATCATGGATCTCTAGATCCAAACTGAGTTACTGGTTCGCCAAACTGAGACATGAAGATGGAAAGTCTCATGAGACTGTAATTTCACCGGATGTTGATCTGTTGCTCCGTTACTGCGTGAAAGGGATACAAACCAACAAACACATTTTCGCAATGGGACTACCTGTATATAAGTAGCTTAAGTTACTTTCCGGCCCAACAACAACACGATATAAATGTAGAAAATTACTTCAAGCAAAGTGCTCCCAATCCAGCTATTACTGCATTTTTTTTCCAAGCCCTTACGAAACTTGACCACATATGTACCGTAAACTGCCCTAACTTGGTCCACAAGCCCTACTTTGCCTAGTTATTTTTTGAGTAAACTATAATAGCTATGATTTCCGTACTTGGGGGGGGAGCTTTGAAAACTATGACAACGCTAAACGCTTTGGTTCAGTTATAAAGTGTCAGTGCGTGTGAAAATCAAGTTAGGCCTAAGTAAGGCATGGGCAAAGTAGGGCTTGTTGGGCATTTCACGGTACTATTTTGGATAGCTTATAAAACGAGGATGTTATTTCTGTAATTTATACGCTAAATATCATATACATTTTTTTCCAGTAATTCTCTGTGTAAAGGGTACTTGATGATGATGATTTTGTTGTGTCCGAAGAAGGAAAATATCAAAAAAATCTTAAACTGCTACAACTCGAAAACAAACCTTGGTTCACGGGATCATTTTTGTTGCAAGTGAGCTCTAGTATAACCCCTATCATGGAACAGGTCGAATTACAAATCATCCAGTATATTAGTAGGATTATGTATTGTGTCGTGTTTCATTCTTTCATTAGTGTCCCACGTCCAAGCTAAAGATACATATCATCTCCTCGGTTATTTATCAATACTTATGATTATGATAAATAATGTCCTGAAAATAATTAAATAAAAAATAAAAAGCATTTGACTGATTGTCACTCGACCAGTACATTTTTAATATTGATTATCTTCTCAAATACACGCCCTACGGCCGGCTCGCATTGGCTCGCATTGAGTGCATTTCGTCAACGATCGGTCAATCTCGGTAATATTCGGGCCGTGCGGCGCACGAATCTAGGCTAGTTACTTCATAGTAAATGTACTAATTATCTTCCGTCTCACGCGGCAGGTGATGTAGCTCGTATTTCATAGAAGTTGTATAAGCGCTCTGCGTGCACTCCGCGAAGCGCACGGGGCTTTTTTGTTCGAGCGAAAATAAGTCTTAACGTCTTCAGTTTAGAGATTAAATTGATTTGTCGTTACTTCATAACTATTCGTAAGTATAAAGTAGGTGCGTAATATTGATGTTTTAGATATTTTGTGATTCTCTTTAAAGGTATTATGAATTTATGAACGGGTAGTGCAGCGCACGAGTGCACTTAAGGTATAGCCGCCACTGGTCACTATACTTATTTGAATGCAAGCCGCATTTAAAAAGCTGTAACTTCTGTAGCACGCCAAGTGGGCCGCCGGCGGACACAAAATATTTTTTACGTGCAGGCCATTTGGTCCGCTGTAGTCCTTCTTCTTCTTATCGTGTCAATGGTTCAAATATGGTTGGAATAAAAAGTGGCCACTTCAATGGCGTTTTCAGTGGCGGCAAATAGATCATCTCTTGTGCAGGTGTTCGGGCACAAGGGACACGTTAGCAAGTGCGACATGGATTGCTCTGGGTCACCGCAGTCACAGTGTGCAAGGCTAGGGTCCCTAAACCCCCATTCACACATATTAAGTCTACAGTGACCAACCTGGGTGCGAAGGCGATTGAGTGACTTCCACACTGGCCACTGTAGATCGTGTCCTGGTGGTAACTTCTCCTGTGGAGTAATAAAACCAGGAGGTGGAGGGTGCTTTTCAGTCCACAATTTGCATCTGGCGGCAGCTGGGTGGTCTTTAATAGCTCCCCTAAATTCAAAGCAATATTATCACACGTGGCGTGCTGCTATAGGTAAGCTATTTAAATATTTGAGTAGCTTTTTTTTGGATCAATAATTTAAAAAAAGTACGAAGTGAATAGCTTAAAATTAGAAGGATTTATAAATGACTAAATATTCATTTATAAAAAGGTAGTATAGGCAATAAAAGATTTTTATTTAGTGTCACAAGGATCATCACAAACCAAAAAAATAATTATCGATGCAAATTTGCAAAAAAATCCGCGCACACGCTGGGTTGTGTGGGGCAATTGTAGACAGACTATGTTCACTTTCCTTATTAGGTTTCGTGTATCCACGCTTGTTTCTCCTGCACTTCCGTTTTTTTATTACAGTGAATGCATCTACGTCTGATTATTCTATTTCGCTGGTCAAGTTGTTGTGATTTTCCCGAATTTATTTTACCCGATGATTTGAATCACTGTCACTTCCCAAAATGTCGTGAAAACTTGACGAAAACATCAACATTGACTTCGTTGCACAAAAGTGCGTGAAGACACCGTCACAGGCAAGCCACGTGGGCGGCCGGCGGGCAACTTACTAATTTCTATGATTGGCGTGCAGTGATTGAATAGCGACATAAACCTAAACAAACATTTTGGCGCGAACTTTGTGGTGCGCCGGCCGCCCATATGGCCTGCTAAACTCAAAACATGAAAGTCTAGGTGGCCTGTAATGCTGGAATATATGTGGGCCGCCGCACTATGGGAAAAACGGGTCATTCTCGTCTCAAAAATCGATAACTTTTTAATGGCTCAATATTTTTTTCTGAAATTTTGCATAAATAAAGTTCAATGTATATCCTATCAATAAAAGAAATAATATAGTTTTATTTAATGTTTAATGTATATTTATAAAAATATTAAATAAAAACACGCAAATTTTACTTAGATAAACTAATTTAAAACATAATTATTTTCTCCATAATTTAAATAAATAACACTATTAAGGTGAATGCTACAGGGTAGCCCTCGAAATTCAAAAATTTTGGCGTTTTTTTGCAAATTGTAGCTTTATTTCGCGTTGTATATCGGTCTAAATGTGATTAGCGGAAATCATAACAATAGATCTACTGAATAATACTCATAAAAAGTATTAACCTAGCTCTATAAACTGTACAAGCTCGAAAATCGATAATTTCATCGTAAATTAATATTATCGATCTTGAACAGCTTATGGAGCTAGGTTAATATTTTTTATGAGTATTATTCAGTAGATATATTGTTATTATTTCCGCTAATCATATTTTGACCGATATACAACGCGAAATAAAGCTACAATTTGCAAAAAACGCAAAATAATTTGAATTTCGCGGGCTACCCTGTAGCATTCACCTTAAATAAGTAAAACAATAATGGAGCAAAAATAAAGTAAACTCTTGTTAATATCGAGAAGTTAAAAGAAGAAGAAGTTAAACTTAGCTTCATTAAAGAGTTTTTTTGAAATTGTTTCACTGCCTTTTCTGAAGTCCGTTACATAAGGATCAGAAGTATATAATAAAGTATGAAACACATCTTCCATAGTAACTATTCTTGAACACTTCCTAGCTTGGTGGAGCCTATACTTTTTACAGTCTTTCTCGCTTCTTGCGCGTCTTCAAAAAGTTGTCCAATAGGTAAAACCGCATAGTATTCGATGATTGTTTCTCCATGGATAAGTATTTTATGAACGGACGGGGGCATGTAATACCAACTATATTTGGTAACATATAACTGAGCTGTTTCATAAGCATATTCTCCGTTTTATTGTTTGAATTAATAGGCATTTCTGACGACATGGTTTGTTGTAAAATATATAGCCGCTTTATTAATTCGTCATCCACACCTGTAAGTCTGCGAAGTAAGGATAATTTAGGAAAAATCGCCTCGCTGTATTTCCACTTTCTTGACGTGGTTTATCGATGTGTAAGCCAATTTAATCCCGAAAACGTCTTTGTACGAGTTTTTCTTTTCAGCTTTACTCATTTTGTTTTCAGTTGTAGTGGCTGCCCTTTTTCAAAAGACGTATGAAATATGTAAAATCATTTCCATACACTTTATCCAAGAATGTAACGTAGAGAGTCCGTAGGCACTTGTTGAGGACAAATCATAATTTGATCATAAATAGAATTCAAAATTATTCTTATTCACTAAATTGCACAGGTCACATCTTTTGCAAACGAAATTATTCATTTTGAAAATATAAGGTTTTCGAGACTTCTCACTAACTGATATTTTTAACTACTAGCCCAAATGAAGGTATCATAAGAAACTGTAATATTGCACAAAAATCAACCTTTTTATATGCCTCAAAAATAATAGTGCTTTGTGAAAAATCAAAGTACTGCTGGATTACCTAATGTATAAAACAATACTCGTATTTTTATTGCGGTTGTAGGTGTTCTTATTATCAAAAACACTGATAATAAATTCATTAGTTATACAATGAAGTGGTCAAGATGCCCTCAAAAATGTATTAATGGTATGATATCTTAACAGCACATTTAAATGTGGTCATAAAAAAAATTAAGGTTCATTGTTGACTACGGAACCCTAAAAATAGTGCAGGGTTAATAACGTAAACTACATTTTAGAACCACTGAAATACTGTTCCATAGTAATTTCATTTAAATTACTTGAGAAAATAAGAATATTGAAAACCAAGTGAAAATAGACGTTCTCCTTTGCGAAGTATTCTTAGCCCTAATCAAAATTAGCGCAAATATGCGCAACTTTTTATGTTTTTCAAGTTTAATGGATCATTTAAGGTATCTCATTCAATCAATATCTCAACTTCGGGAGACTTCGATAACATAGAAATCTCTAATTCAAAACGAAGATTCTGCAAAAAGTAGTGCGGTTGAAAAATACCAATTTTTTTCTATATGAATAAATTATTAAAGGTATAATAAATAATGCAAAAAAATTATAAGATCATATTTTTTCCAAAAATGTATAACACTTATACACTTTTCTAAGAATTATTTTAAAAAACGGGCATCCAATTTGGTTACGTACTCTCGTGAAATAACGTCCCTGATAATGCGTTAAGTTTAAATATAATTCTATACATCTTAGGAGGTGATAAATACAAAAAAGAGTATGAACTACAAAAGTCTCTTTATTCAATTACATAAAAGTTCTATTAAGCGTTTAGTCGCATAATGTCAAAAGCACAAAATGACAAATGTGAAATAAATATCCAAAGCGTACGATGTCAGAAGAGCAAAATGTCCAAAGCGCACAAAGAAAAAAGAGCGAAAGGTTCAAAGTGCAAAACGTCCAAAATTCTAATTATATTGCTACATAAGTTGGCCCATAATATATGGTTTATTTCGGTGAGTCAGAACCTACTACAAAATTATGAATACGCCCAATCCTCATTCTAATATCACCCTGAGCCATGCCATGGTATACAACGTATTGTGTGCAATAAGTACATGAGTTGTAACATGCACCATCTTCAACAGGTGCTGGCGTCAAGATGGAGCACTTCCAAGCGGCGCTGGATCCTCGCAAGCAGGAGCTGCTGGAAGCGCGATTCCTAGGCGCCAAGGTCAGTTTCGCCACCAGTTTTACTATTGCCACATTATTTAGTCATCAGAAATTAGGAGATTCACAGGAGAACGAAAGTAACCGACATAGCTCGAAGAATTACCAAATGCGCATGTTGAGGCACTTGTGCAGATTATATGCATCGTGTAAACGACCGTGTTAATAAATGCGCTGGTCCAGTGAGTGCCTTATGACTTATGAATGTATGTATCGTATTAGCCCGCGCATGTAGCCCGCACCATCACATACTCCAGTAACGCACCGTGTACATTATCTTCAGATGACTAATTCACGTACTTGTACTTGAATTGGTCATCTCATCATCATCAGTCGTTGTACTTTATAGGTATAATTTCCCACTTGCCAATTTTTAGGCTCAATCGCAAAATGTCCACTTTGCTAAATGTCTAAGTCGCAAAATGTCCCTTTCTCGAAACGACTCTTTCGCAAAATTAATTACGCAGAATGTCTCTTTCGCATAATGTTCCTTTTTTAGGGTTCCGTACCCAAAGGGTGCCAAACGGGGGACCCTATTACTCTTGCTACACTGTCTGTACGTCCGTCCGTCCGTCTGTGAAATATGTGTTGCTCAAATGAAAGGGCTCGATGAGCTCTACTCAAATATGTGGGGAAAACGTCTGATGGCCAAATCTCTTTTAGATCTTAGACCCATCGTGTTGGTACTCAAATGAAAGGGCTCGGTCTTCTCAAACATATGGTCAAAACGGCCATCGCTCAGCAAATTGCTGTGCCACATGCACGGAGCAGAGCCACAGCGCAGTTTGCAGCGACAGCCGGCGTCGACAGAACAAAACCCTGTGGTTCGTTGTTCTAATGAGTAATAATTGCATGGGTATGTATCTAGAGTTGTACCGTTTGAACGAACATCTCGGATGTTGAATAGATGCGGATACTCTAGGTAATCTATTTGGGTTTACGAGCTAATAATAGAAGAATGGAATTGTTTAGCCAAGTGGTTGGTTCATTGAATTATATTCTTAGTTTATATTCAAATGAGGTTTGTTAGTTGAGATTGTTTTCAGGCTTCCAATAGACACAGTAGTTTTTATATCCGAGCCAACATTTTGCTAGAGATTGTTCAAGGTAAAGGATGGCGAAACAAGCTAAAGGCCTACCTGATGTTAAGTTACCTTTGTGCATAAAAACTGCAGTACCACTTAAGGCTAAGGCCTAAGTCTTGGGCTGTTGCCTAAATGGTATGGCAATTCGCGTTTGCCCAAATTGAAACCATTAATATGAAGTCTAATTTGATGTGATTGTAATTACACCGGTAACCGACATATTGCCGGTGCATATATTGAAATAATAATAAAATCAGAGAAATGGTCTTATCTACTTTATTGAAATGAGAATCTTGATAGCTTGTGTTAACCGTATAGTTCGTAGCGGTCCCTAAAATGCCCCCGACATGAGAACCACCGTAAGCTCAGTTTGGTCCCATTTATGGGACGGAATAATATGTCAAACGTCACCCTAATTAAATATATGAATATTTAATGTACTATCTATCGAATCATGTATGAGTACGCTAATTAGGATATTTAAATAAAAAGCACGTGTGTCAGTGCCATTATATCTCTAATATTTAGCGCTTTGAAAATTCCAAGTGAATACTGCAATACCGCCATTTTTTTACAGTGATGATCGAGGCTAAAAAACATAAAATTTGTCGATTCTGTACATCCAAACTTTACAGAATCAACTAATAAATCACTCATCATATAATAATTCGTGGGAATAATCCTTCATATTGGTAAAACTAGTAGTGATAACAAAGTTTTTCTTATCTAAAGTAGAAGTTTCCCGCCGATTGCGCGTTTTTCGTTGTATATTATCACTATTATCACTCATTGTATCTAGTACGCGTGGTAAAAAAATGCCAGAATCTATTGAAAAATATAATAAACTACAAGAAAATAGCCATGTTTTAACGTAGAAACACACACGTTGATAAATATAACAAAATCTTTGTTATCACTCCCCAATTTGCGATTCAGAATTAGCCGCCATACCATAGATGACATAAGTTATTACTTTTTTTTTGGACAATGATGTGTCAATGCGATTATGTGAATCGATTATATATTGTTTTTTTTTCGAACCGATTAATAAAATAAGTATTATAAGAAATCGATATTTTCATATTTATGATATCAAATATTACATGTATTTACCTACGTGAAAACAAAAATATATTTTTAAAATCATAAAAATTATTATTCGAAGTATTTCACCACATCTAGCTATACTTACTATCATAAAATTGTAAAGGTCGAAATGTCTGTACATTGAGTTTTTTTTCGCGAAAATCGGCTAGGGGGACTAAGCAATACAACACGAATCATTCGTTTTTAGAATTTATGTCTGTCTGTTTGTTACCTCATCACCTTAACAGCTGAACGGATCGTAATGAAACATTGCATTTGTATAGGTATTAGTCTAACTTAAAAGAAAGGGATGTTTCATCTTAATTGGTTGAGTAGATTCAGCGATACAGCTTGACCCCTCTATTGTATTAAGTTGCATACAAAGTAGAGGTCATGATTGTTGGTTAGTTGCAGGTTCCTAAAAATACAACTAGATGTCGTTAGTATTATAGAAAATATTGAAAACCATAACATAGTCAGCCCATTACTGTCCCACTGCTGGTGGGTATGGGCCTCTTCTCGGAATGAGAAGAGTTAAGGAACTGGATATTGTTAGTGTAATAGATTATCTTAACATAATCAGCCCATTACTGTCCCACTGCTGGGGACGGACCTCTTCTTAGAACAAGAAGAGTTAAGAAACTAGAAAATATAGAATAACAAAACAGACAGCTCATTACAGCTGTCCCACTGCTGGATATGGGGCTCTTCTCAAAATGAGAAGAGTTAATGAACAGGATATTGTTAGTGTTATAGAATAACATAACATTATCAGCCCATTACTGTCCCACTGCTGGGCACGGGCCTCTTCTTACAATGAGAAGAGTTAAAGAACTGGATGTGGTTAGTGTTATAGAATTACATTACATAATCAGTCCAATTACTGTCCCACTGCTGGGCACGAGCGTCTTCTCAGAATGAGAAGAGTTTAGGGCTAATTCCATTACCTTAGCCGGTTGGTTGTAAAAACAAAATATATAATGGTAGGTGAATAGTGTAATCGTCTGTGCGCTTATGTATATTAGAAGACATTGTGTTAATAAACATGACATGATGTTATTTTCCGACATACACGCGGACGGAGTCACGGGCACAGCTAGTTGAAAATAAAGTATGTCGTTTGGCGCCGAATTTATCCACCTTCGATTGGAATAAGTTTGCATTCGTAATTCAAAAATAAAAAAATGAGCGTTCTGTCTTTAGACTAGGTAATAAAACACTGAGTGATAATTTCATTCAAAGTTCCGCTCAAAGTTGAAGGACAAAAACAATCTATGTGCGCCCGCAATGGGCCACTTAAAATTACGCCGCCACACACAGGCGTGCTTTAAATATACGACCGTAGCCTTTTCAGGCAAACTTGAAATTACTTCACTCCACATGTGAATATTTCGTTTCTTAGGCCTATTAGTTACTCTAAGATTATATCCAAAATTATTCAATAAATACGGAAAAATAAATTTTATCTATGAAACAAATCTCTCGTTAAAAATTATTTGACAAAATAGCTATATTACATTAAATTTTATAAAAGCAACGGAGAGACATCTCTTGCAAAACCGGGATAAGTACCTCACCTATTACCTACAATAATGGTTTAGCTACTTATTATCAACTCTTCGAACCCGGCACACACTGGCTTTTCGAATTTATAGGTAAGCGAATCAAAATTTCTGTGGACATATTATTATCATGAAGAAAGATGCACATCCTGAGAGTGCTCTAAGAAATTATGCGTGTGGTCTACCAACCGACATTCAGGCCAGCAGCGTGGTGGACTAAGGTCTAAAGAAGAGAAGCACGTGTCCAACAGTGGGATAGTAATTGGGCTAATTATGCTCACGCATAGCGAAAATCCTTCTCATTCTGAGAAGAGGTCCGTGGCCAGCAGTGGGAGAGACACGGAACAAAAGAATATATTCTTTTCCTCTATGGGGAGAATAAAGGGATGATTATGTCATAGCTAAAATCAAATTTTGTACACCTATTGGATTTTCGCTAATATACTATTTGTGAGCACTTGTTTAGATCAATATTACTGTGTGTATTAATAAATAAATAAATAAATATTAACAAAGGCTTAGGCCATAGTCCACCATGCTGGCCATTCATTCATAGAAGAGACTGTAACATGTTAATAATTTTGCTCAAACATGGCAAAAGACAAATTCAGTACATTTCGATTTTGGTCAATATACTGGGCACACTGTAGTTTAGCTTACAAGGACTAGTGCTTAGGCCATAGTCCGCCGTGGACTGCGCGCTATGTTGGCCATTGATTCCGAGAAGAGAACCTTGCCCAGCAGTGTGACTGAATCGGTTATAATTCTGCTCACACATAGCAAAATTTAAGTTCAGCACATTTTATAACATACAAAATTATGTCGTTAATACATTAAGTTTGAAACAAAAAACCTGTGCGGTCAGGGGACTCCCGTCAGGAACGAAGTTCCTCACGCACACACACACAGGCACACTAGAAAGAGAAAGAGAGAGAGAGAGCTCGCGGTGTGCATATATCCCTGCTCATAACGCAAAACTCTTACGTGACGTAACATTTTCTCCCGAATTTACCGCAAGCCGCGTTATGGAACTTTTTTAAACTTATTATTTCAAATTATTTATTTATAAACTAAAAATAAATTAGTCGTATTCAATAATTAATGATGAATATTAACGATAAATAAAGAATTCATATCATTAAATTTTGCGGGACTAAAAACGTATACGAACTTTGTTTTATTTTTTTATGATAATTTTTCGAGTAGGCCGAATGAGTATCGATATGACTGAATGAAACATTTGTATTGTGATAACAATTTTGGATAAATGGTCAGCACTAGTGCTTCTCAACTTTTTTAAATTAACATTTATATCGACGTAGAATTGTACGTAAATTTCATCGTGCTATTTATTATATTATGTATCGTTAATGATAAAAAGTAATATGCCAATAAAAAGGAAATATCTTTAAGTTTCCCTTTTGCCAGCGTTTTAACAAGTGGTTAGGTTACTAATGTGCATTTTTTGAGCTTATCTAAGCCCTCTTACAATTGCATAGGTATAGAAATTTATGTTTTATATTCATTAAATTGTAAGATGCATCCAGTTTTATAGACATAACACATAATTTAATAAATACTCAATAGATACTGGGTATTAAATTGTAGAAAAAACCTAAGTTTCACATTAAATTCATAGAATGAAAGTTGTATGCAAATTCCCGATTTCATGAGATTTCATGACGTAATTTGCGACAAGTCGCCGAGTCAGCTGATATGACAAATGTCAGAATCTTGTCGAGCAGAGAGGTTAAGGTAAAGAAATAAACGGGAACTACATGTTTGAGGCCATTTTTGTGACGACAGTAGTTTTGAGGGCAATTTCTTAATTCAAGTTACAGTAGCGAACATCTGTATTATTCTCTATAAATTCTATCGGCGAATTGTATAGGAATATCTTTGTCAAATCATAAGCAATGTTGTTTCCGAAACGATTCTTTTGTTCTCACATTTCCTGCGTTCGTTAGGCCAGTTGGTTTATCGGTAAATAGTAACGCGGTAACGCCACAATGTTTTTGTCTACCTGCTCCCCGATTCCGAACGTCTTCGACGAGCAGTTGTCGTCCGATTCGGTTTGTTATCTCTTTTTGTCTCGTTAGGTGAATTATAGACGAAACGAGATAACAAAGCGAATCGGACGACAACTGCTCGTCGAAGACGTTCGGAATCGCGGAACTAGTTGGATTAATTAGGTACCTACCTATGTAATTGCGTACCAAACTACTAAGTGCACTCCAGCGTTTTTTCGTCTCATTCGGTAAAGGAACTTTCTTGAAAAAAGATGATAGTATTTCCATTAAAATAACTAGGGTCCTCGAAATAGGTATATGTTACACTTGTACATAAAATATCTTTGAGTAGGTCATCCTAAACTTCTACCTGGCAGTTAAGGACGTAAATTATATAAAATAACCTTAAAACCGGCCAAGAGCATGTCGGGCCATGCTCAGTATTATAGGGTTCCTTAAGTAGGTGTTACAAACAAATCAAATCGAATATTAATCACGGCTATTTTAGTTTTTGTAATAGACGGCAGCATTGGCGACTCAGAGAGTGATGTCAGTAGCCGCTAGATGGCGCTATACAGTGCCAAATGTAATACACGGCACTTGACGGCAGCATTGGCGACCCAGAGAGTGTTGTACGACGCCGCTAGATGGCGCCAAATTTAAGAAGTGTGTCGTCAACATAACACAAAGTAACTTTTTGTGATTTTTTCAAATAGAAAGTAGCTAAAGGAGCATTATTTGCTATGATCATTTTTCTCTAAGGTCAATGACCTTTGAACTAGGACGTTTTAAGTATTTTTCAGTTTTCTGTCTATAACTCAAAAAATTATAATCACATTATACTCGAAATAATTTTAAAAGAGAGTTTTCACAAAGGTCTATCAATGTGGAAGATTATAAGTTTCTACGTTGCATAGTTTAGAAATGGCAGGGGGGGGACACATTGCAAGCAACTTTGGCGGGCTATATTTCGCAGATGGTGCACCTGATAAAAAAGTGATGTATGAAACATTACCTTCATTTTAGTCGACCTATTCAATGATATCCCACACGAGGGGGTGCAGCGAAAAAAATTTTTTTTTCCCCATTTCACATGTATGGGCGCTACCCCTAAAGAACGTAAAAACTATTTTTTTATTCTTTTAAAATTGAGATCTATATGTAGACTATTTTTTAACAAAATTTCATTTACTTATGTTTATAACTGTAGAAGTTATTAAGCTGTAAAGGATTAGGACAGACGGACAGACGGACAGACGGACGGACATGACGAAACTATAAGGGTTCCTTGTAGGACTTCGGAACCCTAAAAACGGCCAAGAGCATGTCGGGCCATGCTCAGTATTATAGGGGGTTCCTTAAGTAGGTGTTACAAACAAATCAAATCGAATATTAATCATGGCTATTTTAGTTTTTCCAATAGACGGCAGCATTGGCGACTCAGAGAGTGTTGTTAGTAGCCGCTAGATGGCGCCAAATTTAAGAAGTGTGTCATGTCAACATAACACAAAGTTACTTTTTGTGATTTTTTCAAATACAAAGTAACTAAAGGAGCATTATTTGATGAGATCATTTTGCTCTAAGGTCAATGACCTTTGAACTAGGACGTTTTAAGTATTTTTCAGTTTTCTCTCTATAACTCCAAAATTTATAATCACATTATACTCGAAATAATTTTAAAAGAGAGTTTTTACAAAGGTCTATCAATGTGGAAGATTATAAGTTTCTACGTTGCATAGTTAAGAAATGGTAGGGGGGACACACATTGCAAGCCACTTTGGCGGGCTATATTTCGCAGATGGTACCTATACCTGATAAAAAAGTGTTGTATGAAACATTACCTTCATTTTAGTAGACCTATTCAATGATACCCCACACGAGGGGAAGCAGCGAAAAATAAAATTTCATTCCCATTTCACATATATGGGCGCCACCCCTAAAATACGAAATCACGGGTAATTAATAATAATTGATAATAAATAAATAATAATTTGTAATTAGGGTTCCGTAGTCCTACAAGGAACCCTTATAGTTTCGTCATGTCCGTCCGTCTGTCCGTCTGTCCTAATCCTTTACAGCTTAATAACTTCTACAGTTATAAACATAAGTAAATGAAATTTTGTTAAAAAATGGTTTAGATATAGATCTCAATTTTAAAAGCATAAAAAAACCTTGGTAACGTTTTTTAGGGGTGGCGCCCATACATGTGAAATGGGGATGAAAATTTTTTTTTGGCTGCACCCCCTCGTTTGGGATATCATTGAATAGGTCTACTAAAATGAAGGTAATGTTTCATACATCACTTTTTTATCAGGTATACCATCTGCGAAATATAGCCCACCAAAGTGGCTTACAATGTGTCCCCCCCCTGCCATTTCCAAACTATGCAACGTGGAAACTTGTAATCTTCCACGTTGATAGACTTTTATAAAAACTCTCTTTTAAAATTATTTCGAGTATAATATGATTATAATTTTTTGAGTTATAGTGAGAAAACTGAAAAATACTTAAGTCGTCCTAGTTCATAGGTCATTGACCTTAGATAAAAATGATCTTAGCAAATAATGCTCCTTTAGTTACTTTCTATTTAAAAAAATCACAAAAAGAAACTTTGTGTTATATTGATAACATAAAGTAACAGCGCCACCTAGCGCTAAATTTACGAAGTGTGTCATATGAATATATAATACACTTCTTAAATTCAGCGCTAGGTGGCGCTGTTTGCAAAAACTAAAATAGCAATGATTAATATTCCATTTGATTCGTTTGTAATTAGACCTACTTATGGAACCCTATAATACTGAGCATGGTCCGACATGCTCTTGGGCGGTTTTTATTCTTTTAAAATTGAGATCTATATTTTGACTATTTTTTAACAAAATTTCATTTACTTATGTTTATAACTGTAGAAGTTATTAAGCTGTAAAGGATTAGGACAGACGGACAGACGGACGGACATGACGAAACTATAAGGGTTCCTTGTAAGACTACGGAACCCTAAAAAACGGATAGATAAATACCATGCTGGTATAATAGACGTCACATAGATTGTGTTATTAATATAAGAGACGTCAATTAAGTTCTTTTTGATTTAATTTTAAGGGTAGAAATTGATCTAACAAAAGAACAATGGCAGATCCCTATACATGATTTTAGCTGAGGTAAACGAGTAGCGTTTAGAAGAAAAAAAATCATGAACTAGTCAGCATTACTTCCTGACCAACCTTTGTACCAATATTATTAGTTGGAGAAAGTCTGGAAATTAAGATATTGCATTTTGAATTTTTGAATATTTTGACGTTATGAGACGTTATTTGATTTTAGTTTGACATTTTATCTAACCACATTTCGCACGATACATGAAACGAAAAGTACCTTTATTATGCGTACCCTTTGACAAGATACCTATAGACCAAATGTCAAGAACAAAAATTTGATACATTCAAAACCCTGCCGATTTGCGTAGTACACGCGAATTACGCACACACTCACATTCAAACCAAGCCGAACTGTTTATTGTATTTCGAATCACCGAACGTGTCACCACGACACTTAACTGTCAAAGAGCTTTGAAAAAAATCTTAAAATGCCTTCGTATGTCGTGAAACGGTGCAAAAATAATTCTACAGCGCATAAAAAATCAGATGGAATTACTTTTCACAAGTTAGTAATTTATTGTAATCATATTTTAATGTTTACAATTCATTTTCTTGTAACCTTACCGCGGCAAGGAATATTCCTGTGTTGCATGTTTATAAATTATAATTTACCCCAGAAATCGGGTAAAATTAATCGTCATGTTATTTTTACGCTTTTTTTACTTTTTAGATTTCCGAAAGACCATAACAGAAAAAAAGAGTGGGTTGAAGTAATACGTAATAGCATAAATGAAAATAATTGGTCACCATCCAATTATTCACTCATTTGTAGCGAACACTTTGTTGAGCATGATTTATACATGACTAAAAACGTGATCCCTCATTTTGGGCTGCGCCGCAGTCGGGTGAAAATTTCTATTAAAACAACATAATGAATCCTTCACATCTACCACAATGGAATCCAATGAAATGAGTAATTTTTGATAATTTTGCAAATAATTTACCAAGGAATAGTACACAAGTATCCAACCAACAGCAGTAATTTTAGTTTTAGTATAATGTTCCATTTTTTATGTAACTACTATGAATAATTAAACCCTGATTAATTATATTTCAATTGTTTTTCTTACATCTAGCATTTTCTTCGCTGCAGTGAGATGAAAAGTTGTGTGTTTTGCACGGCTACAAAATTATTTGCGTCTCGTGCCTTTACATTTGTTTGATTATATTTTAGAATTCAATCTTAAATTCTTCGCTTGCTTTAATAGAAGAAAACGCGCTAAATAACAACTTTACAGTCTTGCATAGCAAATAATTATTTTTTATTATATAGTTATATTCTATGTACGGCCAGGGACACGAATTATTTAGCAAATTGAGACACAAATTTTGCCGTATTTTGCCTTTCTAGCCCTGATCCTAGTCGTTGGTATACTGATAACGAATGACAATAATTGTGATTAGTAATATACGGAAAATTTAAATTGACAGTCAATTTGCTAAACAATCCCTTTCCGTGACTTTTCATAATTGGATCGTATTAATTATTTAAAGACTTGATATTAGTCGTGGTCAGTTGTTTGATATCAGGGGTAAAAAGATTTTATTTAGCAACACTCCCATCGCTGTCAATGTCACTCATACATTTGCAGACCCTGCATCAATTCAATGTTCCGCTGGAATTTGTCTTGAGTTTTTACTTGGTCTATGTGCGTACCTATGAATGTATGGACTATAATAATATAAGTATACGTTATTTATGTATAGGTAGTACTTTGGTTTTATAAAGATCAGTATTGTAGGCCTCTCAATCGGCTAGACGTTCTAAATGGTGAATATCTAATGTCTTGCAGCAGCATAACCCAAGTAGGCAAGCACAAATCACTGATTACTGTGGCATAAATTGCGCGTGGAAATATCTCAAGTAGAATAGAATAGTCCAATGTGCAGTTCCGGTCGAATAAAATAGAAAATCGTATTTTTCGTACAACACACAGGAGAAAACAGAAAAAAGCAAAGCGAGTGACAACTAGTGATGCCGCTCTATTATAGGCGACTTATCGATAGTCCATCGATAGTCCAGTAACAGTGCCAATATTGATAGCCACTGTCATGCAGTCGACTGTACCAATAGCGCAGAATGAGATAATACTATTCATAACTAGCTTTTACCCGCGGCTCCGCTCGCGTTAAATTCTGCTAACTCACGTCAGTCCAGTCCACTGTCCCCCTGTTCCACTGTCCCCCTGTTCCACTGTCCCACTGGATCACTGTCCCACAATCCCACTGTCCCACTCCACTGTCCCACTGTTTCACTATCGTCCCGTCCCATGTCCTGTCCCACTATATTACTATATCACTATCGTCCCGTCCCATGTCCTGTCCCACTGTCTCACTATCGTCCCGTCCCATGTCCTGTCCCACTGTCTCACTATATCACTATCGTCATGTCCCATGTCCCATCCTATGTCCCGTCCCATGGCCCATCCAATGTCCCGTCCTATGTCTCGTCCCATGTCCCGTCTCATGTCCCGTTCCATTTCCCGTCCCATGTTCCGTCCCCTGTCCCGTCCCCTGTCCCGTTCCCAGACCCGTCCCCTGTCCACTCCACTCTACTCCATCGTACATTACTATCCGCTCGTGCATATGCGTAGAAGCTTCGTATCTGTAGGGTGAGGGAGGACGCACCCCACGAATTAATTTTTATCTTTTTTTCTTTCTTTTTCAAAACCCATACCAGTTTTTAAGTCTGATCATCAGCTTTCAAACAAACAAAAAAATGATCAAAATCGGTCCAGTAGTTTTACCGTGATGCTGGAACAAACAAACAAACAGACGTTTACAATTTTATAATAGTTAAGATTTGTAGTACAATCGATAGTATCGCACGTCAATGGTGGAAATGCTTTCGATTGTATCGATACTATCGATAGTATTGTCCTCCTATACGAGTTAAATATCGATACTGTCCACAGTATCGATTATTGTAGACTATCGATAGATGGCTGTTATGCATGTTGTTCCTTCTACATTACCTACGTATTGAACGATGCTATCGACCATTTTGTTACTATCGATTGTGTCAAGCTATCTATAGTATCGATATTATCATTAATAAGTACTTGTGGAACATAAATACTGTCGATACTATCGATAGCACAGACACTATTTACGTCTAATACCATCGATACTATTAGACGTGATCAATAGTATTAACACATTTAGCGCTTTCTCTTCTATCGTGTCGACATGATCTACATAATGATAATAGCTCATGCCATGTGAAAAAGATTAGCCAGTAAGCAGGTTGGTAGCGGGGCTGAATGCCCAGGGTTGCGCTGGACGATCAATTAAATATCGTCACTCGTGGAGGTTCTTTTAATGCACGTGCATTTAGCGCTATCGATATCCTAACTGATTTTCAAAGTCAACTATCGATAGCAGGACTATCGATATTTCGGCATCACTATTGTCAACAAGTCACTTGACAGAAAACAGAATGTCACATAAACAAACGGAGTATTTTTTTTCTACGACGACGGAACAGGTAATGGCCAGCTATACCCACCCAGTGTTGCTAACCCTAATTTTAGAAAATTGGTAGATGAAGTGCCAATAGTTGGTAGAAATTGGCAGAATTCAAAACGAAAAATAGGTAGATCTACCACCTTAATTTATCTGATTTTTCAGGATTAAAAATACGTAAAAACTGTTCGAAAAGATCTTATTTTTTCATTACATACATTGCTTGTATCAGTGGCCATGATAAAAGACTAGAAACAAGAAAACATATTAACTGTACCTACTATTATTATAGGTATTATAATAACAAAGTTATGAAAATCACAACACAAAACTCGACCTAATTTTCGCGCAATGAAGAATGAGATTGCAAACATGGTGGCATTTGTATTTGCCTTTTGCTCACTCGTACAGTATTGTTTGAGCGAGAGGCACATAGAACAATAGAAGTGACGCCATTTTCAATCCCATTCTTTAACTGCGCGAGTAGACGAAAATGCAAGTGTCAGCTGTCAACGTCATTGTCACTGCTGCGATTAGTCAAACTCAGTCTGTTACGTTCCTTTACATGCATGGCTCAGATCGAACTTATTGCTATCACATGATATACTTATTTTTATTTCATTGACGGTAAAAAATTGTTTTCAATATGTAGGTGTCATAATATTTTGAAAAATAGGTAGATTCAGGGATTAGGGCGGTAGAAAGGTAGAGTCAGGGATCAGGGTCAAAGAGTGGAATTCCTTGCCGGCGTCAGTGTTTTCCGAGAAGTATAATCTGGTGGTCTTCAAGACTCGAGTGAATAGGTTTTTGCTGCGCAAGCGTGTACCATCGTCGACCGCACCATCGCTTAACATCAGGTGAGGTGGCGGTCAAAAGCAAGCGTGTAAAGAATAAATAAAAATAAAAAAAACGCGACCTACCCGCGCCGCTCATTCACAACTCACTGCTCCTTGTGTAAAACTACCTACTTCTGTTTTGTTTTGGGAGGCCAAAAGTATTAGATATATATTATCTACATTGTTTTATTTTTTCAAGCAAAATCAACGCAATGCATACTTTATTTTGAGCTACTCTTAATGGCATATTGTTTACTTTTATTTTTAAGTTTATGTTTTATCTGTAAGTGAATTTGTAATTCTTTTGAGAAAATAAAGATCTTTAACCGTAGGTAGGTAGACTGGAGGCAAATTAGGTAGATCTACCAATAAGTTGGTAGAGTTGACAACACTGGCTATACCTACACTTACAGCATGATTGATACATGATTTGAAAGGGCGATTAAATTAATCATTCGTACAGCAATCATTTTTTTAGGGTTTCCTAAGTCCTACAAGGAACCCTTATAGTTTCGTCATGTCCGTCCGTCTGTCCGTCTGTCCGTCTGTCCGTCTATCCGTCTGTCCGTCTGTCCGTCTGTCCGTCTGTCCTAATCCTTTACAGCTTAATAACTTCTACAGTTATAAACATAAGTAAATGAAATTTTGTTAAAAAATAGTCTGCATATAGATCTCAATTTTAAAAGAATAAAAAAATAGTTTTTACGTTCTTTAGGGGTGGCACCCATACATGTGAAATGGGGAAAAAAAATTTTTTTTCGCTGCACCCCCTCGTGTGGGGTATCATTGAATAGGTCTACTAAAATGAAGGTAATGTTTCATACACCACTTTTTTATCAGGTGTACCAACTGCGAAATATAGCCCGCCAAAGTGGCTTGCAATGTGTCCCCCCCCCTGCCATTTCTAAACTATGCAACGTAGAAACTTATAATCTTCCACATTGATAGACCTTTGTGAAAACTCTCTTTTAAAATTATTTCGAGTATAATGTGATTATAATTTTTTGAGTTATAGACAGAAAACTGAAAAATACTTAAAACGTCCTAGTTCAAAGGTCATTGACCTTAGAGAAAAATGATCATAGCAAATAATGCTCCTTTCGCTACTTTCTATTTGAAAAAATCACAAAAAGTAACTTTGTGTTATGTTGACGACACACTTCTTAAATTTGGCGCCATCTAGCGGCGTCGTACAACACTCTCTGGGTCGCCAATGCTGGCGTCAAGTGCCGTGTATTACATTTGGCACTGTATAGCGCCATCTAGCGGCTACAGACATCACTCTCTGAGTCGCCAATGCTGCAGTCTATTGCAAAAACTAAAATAGCCGTGATTAATATTCGATTTGATTTGTTTGTAACACCTACTTAAGGAACCCTATAATACTGAGCATGGCCCGACATGCTCTTGGCCGGTTTTATTTTTTTATTTATAGTTTATAGGTTCCCGTATTCGCGCTTGATATTTTGTTACATTTCACTACCAAAAAGATTTTTTATTATTGTAGCTAAAAGGGCATACGGCCAAAGTACGGAAAAAGAAAAAAACATTAATGGCATCATGCATAGACAACAAAATATAGCATTATTTTCACAGACCTAATTTATTTAAACGTAACCGATATGCATAAAATACTTATTTTTTCAACAGACTTCTACAGCAAAAGTTAATGTGCTGAAAAATCGTAGAAAATAAATTTACTTAGATTACTGAAGATCACATTCTTAAACGCTTACATTTTTCTTACCGATGATTATGCCAATGTGCTCCATACAGTTCTCAATGGTGTGTGTAGTTCGCCAACCCGCACTAGGCCAGC
Source organism: Asteroscopus sphinx (assembly GCA_949699075.1). Taxonomy (NCBI): domain Eukaryota; kingdom Metazoa; phylum Arthropoda; class Insecta; order Lepidoptera; family Noctuidae; genus Asteroscopus; species Asteroscopus sphinx. The sequence goes on from OX453005.1 coordinate 20,282,221, forward strand.
GTGGTGGACTAAGGCCTTAGCCTTCTCGTACTGAGAAGAGGCCCGTGCCCAGCAGTGGGACAGTAATGGGCTGGTTATGTTATGTAATAGCTTAAAAATAGTTTTAAACTTTTGCTTTGTAATAGTTAATGTGTCAAATATTATAATAATTAAATTTACGTTCGATCTGCAGGACTTATAAATCAGTAATGCCAGGCTCGATCACACATTAGGAACGCGACGACTATACACAACGCTACCATTGCATCGTCAAGAATTAAATAAATAAATATATTGGGACATTTTGCACAGCACCATCTAGTTGGGACTAAGCAGAGCTTGTACTATGGGTACTAGACATTAGATATAATACTTAAAACATATATATTACTTTAATACTTTTTTTTGCAAATAAATACTCATAATAACTATGAAAAATGTACGGAATGTATTAAAATGTATGGAAAAAGAAATAAATAAAGACAATTAATCAAAAGTGCAATGTCATTAAGTTTGATACTCAATATTCTTTTGCAGAATTAATTTCTTATCAGTCATCTTGTCTATTGGTGCAATAATATAGTTTGGTGTTTTCAGCAAAAAATCATTGGGTTCGTTTAATGGCTACATTTATCCAGAATCAATATCATGTCTTTAAGTCTTATTTGATGACTTTTCTCTACCTATTTCATCAATATATATGTACTACGTACTAGATGCGCTGTTTAGAAGAACAACATGGTTAGTTATGATTCCGGAACCACACTGTCATCTGTCATTAGTTCACTTGACAGCTGTCTCGCGTACACAAGTAAATTTTATCAACGGTTGCGTTAACTCAATTTGGAACATGCTGCTTATATGAGATCTTGATTTTCACACAATATAATGTTATGATATAGAAATTACAAAAATATCAAATAGAAAAAGTAAAAAAAAAACCGGTCAAGTCAGAGTCGGGCTCACGCAGTACGGGTTCTGTACCATCCATCAACCTGATATCCCACAGAAAAAGATTTAATTTATGAGAGTTCATCAAAAGACATCAACGCACAAAATTTTTTTTTTTTTTTTTTTACATTATCCTACTTAAATAATTTTACTAACATTTGTTTTCTTTAGATTTCACTTCGCATGCGTAAATGCGTTAAAATAATTTGTTTTCATTTCCAAAAAAACGTTTACTTTACTGCTTTATGAATATCATGCACTGGGCCATAGAGACATTCATGCATATGTGACGCGAAAATTATACGAAGCCAGTAAATTGATCGGTAGTCAAGTAATTAAAAATGTATTAACAATAAAACAAAAAGCAATTACACGTGATATCTTTACCATTTTATAGATGTACACGTCTTAAAATATTTCGGATTAATATTGTAGGACCTTATACATATTATGCTGTAACATTATTAGCACCTAAAAGTGCTCCATACTGTTCTCAATGGTGTGTGTAGTCGGTCAACCCGCACTAGGCCAGCGTGGTGGACTAAGGCCTTAGCCTTCACGTACTGAGAAGAGGTCCGTGCCCAGCAGTGGGACAGTAATGGGCTGGTTGTGTATGTTATGTATTATTATCTGAGGGAGGTCCTTTTAGGGGGTGATTGTACTTACTCATTATGAACAAGTTTTACTATGGGCGAACCCAGAAAACTCGAAAAAAACTGCTGTTGTGTTGTGTGAGTGTGATGTGTATTTATGTTCAGATAAAATGTCTATACATTTGTACATTTTACATAAATGAAAATAATGCCAAAAAAACATTTGCATTTTTTTTGACATAGTTCAATCATAATTTTTTTATGAATTACGGTCGGATTTCGACCATTGGGCGACCTCTCGTGTACTTTAAACATTGTGATGTTTTCGGAAAACTTCAAAAACTTTGCGCTCGCTCCACTCGCGGTACTAGGTACATAATCAAGCTTTGTGTCGCTACTTACGTTTTCGCAACAAAATATAAAAATTTCGGCCTCGCTACGCTCGCGTTTTTTAGGGTTCCGAAGTCCTACAAGGAACCCTTATAGTTTCGTCATGTCCGTCCGTCTGTCCGTCTGTCCGTCTGTCCTAATCCTTTACAGCTTAATAACTTCCACAGTTATAAACATAAGTAAATGAAATTTTGTTAAAAAATAGTCTACATATAGATCTCAATTTTAAAAGAATAATAAAATCGTTTTTCTGTATTTTAGGGGTGGCGTCCATACATGTGAAATGGGGAAAAAAAAATTTTTTTTGCTGCACCCCCTCCTGTGTGATATCATTGAATAGGTCTACTAAAATGAAGGTAATGTTTGGTACACCACTTTTTTATCAGGTGTACCATCTGCGAAATATAGCCCGCCAAAGTGGCTTGCAATGTGTCCCCCCCCCTGCCATTTCTAAACTATGCAATGTAGAAACTTATAATCTTCCACATTGATAGACCTTTGTGAAAACTCCCTTTTAAAATTATTTCGAGTATAATGTGATTATAATTTTTTGAGTTATAGAGAGAAAACTGAAAAATACTTAAAACGTCCTAGTTCAAAGGTCATTGACCTTAGAGCAAAATGATCATAGCAAATAATGCTCCTTTAGCTACCTTCTTTTTGAAAAAATCACAAAAAGTAACTTTGAAATGACACTTCTTAAATTTGACTTCTTGAATTTATCGCTAGATGGCGCTACTAACAACACGTTCTGAGTCGCGAATGCTGCCGATTATTGCAAAAACTAAAATAGCCATGATTAATATTCGATTTGATTCGTTTGTAATTACACCTACTTAAGGAACCCTATAATACTGAGCATGGCCCGACATGCTCTTGGCCGGTTTTTTTCCTCAGGTAGTTTTATTTCTTATATCTTTCTGCAGCTGACTGTACCTAATTCCGATTTCTATTTAATTTATTATCAAAAATAAATTCCTGATTTGCCCCGCCCTAGGCCAAAAGCTCAGTACGCCATGTCTAATATTTTTTTACAAGCTGACATATTTGTAGGATATAAAGGCTTATGAATGCTTGCGCTGTTTTGAAACTAAGTAATTTATTCTTTGTTATTGATTTTGATAACCATACCACAAAATATCTCATGGATTGAATGTGGAACGTCAAAAATCTTCGGGTTGAACGTGGAAGGAAAACAAAATTAAATTAAATAGTGGGTTTAACTTTGGGTAGAAAATGGAAGCACTCCATTCGTTTGATGAAGTTTTGGTAATTACACGATGCAATGCTACAATCAACCGTTACCACAGATTACATATTAGTTGCTCCGTTACCTACTACCTCTACTACTAATTTGCTATTTAGCGTTACACGTAGCACCTTCACACGAATGAAACTTCACACTGCGTTGCCTAGTCGTTATTATAATAAAGAGACAGCTACCTACTATTTTTAAATACTTATGTCTGTTATGTTATTTAACATTTTGATTATTACTCATATTGACAAAATATCCATGGAATAGGCAGACGTTATCTTAACTATTATAAAATTGTAAACGACCGATTTTGATGAAACTTTTTTTGTTTGAAAGCTGATGATCTGACTTAAAAACTGGTATGGGTTTTGAGAATGAACGAAAGAAAAAATAAATAAAATAAAATTCGTGGGTTGCGTCCTCACCCGACAGATCTAAGCTTTTACGCATTTGCACGAGCGGATAGTAATGTACGTTGGCTGGATGAGTGAGTGAGTGAGTGGGAGTGGGCGTGGGCGGGCGTGGGTGTGGGCGTTTGAATGGGAGTAGGATTGTGAGTGGGCGTGGGACTGGGGATGGGCGTGGGCGTTTGAGTGGGAGTAGGAGAGGGCGTGGGCGAGTGACTGGGAGTGGGCGTGGTACAGCTTCTACGCATTTGCACGAGTGGATAGTAATGTACGATGGCTGGATGAGTGAGTGAGTTAGTGAGTGAGTGAATGAGTTAGTGAATGAGAGTGGGCGTGAGACTGGGAGTGGTCGTGGGCGTGTGAGTGGGCATGGACGTGGGCTTGGGACTGGGAGTGGGCTTGGGACTGGGAGTGGGCATGGGCATTTGAGTTGGAGTAGGAGAGAGCGTGTGCGAATGACTAGGAGTAGGCGTGGGCGTGGTACAGCTTCTACGCATTTGCACGAGCGGATAGTAATGTACGATGGCTGGATGAGTGTACGATGGCTGGATGAGTGAGTGAGTGAGTGAATGAGTTAGTGAGTGAGAATGGGCGTGGGACAGGGAGTGGTCGTGGGCGTGTGAGTGGGTATTGGCGTGGGCGTGGGACTGGGAGTGGGCATGGGCGTTGCCGTCTGAGTGGGAGTAGGAGTAGGCGTGGGCGTGTGACTGGGAGTGGGCGTGGGGCGTGGGCGTGGTACAGCTTCTACGCATTTGCACGAGCGGATAGTAATGTACGATGGCTGGATGAGTGAGAGAGTGAGAGAGGGCATGGGCGTGTGAGTGTGAGTGGGCATGGGACTGGGAGTGGGCGTGGTCGTGGTACAGCTTCTACGCATTTGTACGAGCGGATAGTAATGTACGCTGGCTGGATGAGTGAGTGTGTGAGTTAGTGAGTGAGTGAGTGAGTGGGCGTGGGACTGGGAGTGGGTATTGGCGTGGGCGTTTGAGTGGGTGTACGAGTGGGCGTGGGCGTGTGACTGAGAGTGGGGGGTGGGCGTGGGCGTTTGAGTTGGTGTAGGAGAGGGTGCGGGCGAGTCACTGGGAGTGGGCGTGGGCGTGGTACAGCTTCAACGCATTTACACGAGCGGGTAGTAACGTACGATGGCTGGATGAGTGAGTGAGTGAGTGAGTAAGTGAGTCAGTTAGTGAATGAGTAAGTGAGAGTGGGACTGGGAGTGGTCGTGGGCGTGTGAGTGGACGTGGGACTGGGAGTGGGCGTTGGCGTTTGAGTGGGAGTGGGCGTGGGAGTGTGCGTGGGGCGTGGGCGTGGTACAGCTTCTACGCATTTGCACGGGCGGATAGTAATGTACGATAGCTGGATGAGTGTGTGAGTGCGTGAGTGAGTGAGAGAGTGGTAGTGGGCGTGGGCGTGGTACTAGGAGTGGGCATGGGCGTGGGACTGGGAGTTGGCGTGGGCGTTTGAGTGGGAGTAGGAGAGGGCGTGGGCGAGCGACTGGGCGTGGGTGTGGTACAGCTTCTACGCCTTTGCACGAGCGGATAGTAATGTACGATGGTTGGATGAGTGAGTGAGTGAGTTAGTGAGTGAATGAGTTAGTGAGTGAGTGAGCGAGAGTGGAAGTGGGCGTGGGACTGGGAGTGGGCGTTTGAGTGGGAGTAGGAGAGGGCGTGGGCGTGTGACTGGGAGTGGGCGTGGGCGTGGTACAGTTTCTACGCATTTGCACGAGCGGATAGTAATGTACGATGGATGGATGAGTGTGTGAGTGAGTTAGAGTAGGCGTGGGAGTGGGACTGGGAGTGGAAATGGGATTAAGAGTGGGAGTGGGTTTAAGACAGGGACGGATTGGAGTGGATGGGAGTGGATTCGAGTGGAATGGATCAGACTGGATCGGATTGGATCGGTCTAGATCGAACTGGATCGGATTGGAACGGACTGGATTGGACTGGATCGGACTGGACTGGACTTTGCTCGTGGTTTCGCTCCGTGGTTCTTCAATTAATCCTACAGGAATCGTTTTCTTTTTTCATAAAATGCATACCTGTTTACAAGTCTAAACACAAAAAATAACAAAATAGGTCCCGTTATTTTTGCGTGATGCTCGAATAAACAAACAAACAGACAGTTTTGTAATAGTTACAGGAAAACACCTAATTATTAACAGGATCCGTCACGGGGGGATAACAGAATCTAACGCGAGCGGAGCCGCGGGTAAAAGCTAGTTCTCATAAAATCATAAGTAGCTTTAGGGTAAGGGGGACCTAAATACGTTGAAAGGATTGACCCACGTAATTCCGACTGTTATTTATACTAGCCATTAGCCATACCTAATTTTTATATATATTAGTGTGGCTCCAGTCAGCGAGCGAGTAATGTTGACATTCAACGAGTTGATCACGTGGTCCAGCTCCAGTAGGCATGCACCTGCCCCGCTGCCGCCGTTTTCTGCTCTTCGCGACATCACCTATGTGCACTGCACATCTTGTCGTCTCGACCGACCAAGTGATGTTGTACCTACTATATGTAATTCTATTATGTGTCTCGTCTCCGTCCGTTGCCCCTCATACTTCGCTCCCCTGTTTCGTCCAGATGACGCGTCATTTGGCAGAGCTAGGGCATCGGTTTTGTTCTTTGTTTTGATCACTTGATATAGATATGTATTTGTTATTAAAATGATCCGTTTGATTGAACACGTTCTCTTTTTTGCTGAATGATTCTAAGTGAGTAGGTAATCCTGATCACTTGAATTAACTTCTTCTGGATCAATTTGCTATTAAATTGATCGACAAAGCAATCAGGAAATGTTAAACCTACCTACTCCAGCGCGGAGTCAATCGATATCGGTAATATAAGTTTGTTATAAATATTCATTATCATTGTTCAATATGAGTGGCAGTCTCGCTTGTCTGAATAAACCATTTCGCCATTCAACGACAAAATGGCGGACGGACATAAATAGTTTCTTGGAAAATGTATGGTTGTTGTGACTTATCGACCTAATAAAATTTTGGTAGGTACCTGTAACCCCTGTCTGCAAGCAATTAGAGCAGACAACACCGATCAAGAAAAATAGGTATCGATATGTAATAGTATGAATAAGTTGTACTAGGTACCTACCTACGTTCAGAGACGACTGAAAAGTGTAGTTTACTTTTATGTAGGTACAAATAGTTATTTTACCTGCAATATAATAACGTAATGCATTACACGATGTTGGTACCTACCTATTGTAAAAAGCAAATAGCTATAATAGTGGGGAAATGGTTTCTAATAGGCTAGTTGTGTAGTAATTAAAAGAGCATTAAAACAGCCTCCACGAGTGACGATATTTAATTGATCGTCCGGCGCACCTTATACACTCAGCCCCGCTACCAACCTGCTGACTGGCTAATCTTTTCCCCACGGCATGAGCTCTTATTATTATTATGTAGCTCATGTCGACATGATAAAGAAGAACTATCCATATTGTTAAACTGTGGTAGTGATGTAACGAATATTCGCATTCGCAAGATTTCTGCGAATGTTTTGCGAATATTGATAATAGAAAAAAAATACAATTTGAAGATAATTGTAGGTTACTAAAATCAAAATCCATTCATTTCTTATGTTTTTTAATGCAAGGGAAAGTAACTTAACCTCTTAAGCACGTTATCAGTCTTCACTTTATCATTTGGTATTATTTATTTATTATTTTACTTTGGGGTGACTTTCACTAGGTTACCATCAGGTGAATGGGGCGCTACACACCTTCATGAACAGCCGCAAAGTGTTGTGTTGTTGTGTGTGTGTGTGTGTGTGTGTGTGGGGTGTGTGTGTGTTCCCCATACTTAGAACTGAAACTCAAGTATTTTTTTTCATCAAACCCGTACCTGTGGGGTATCTATGGATAGGTCTTCAAAAATTATATTGAGGTTTCTAATATAATTTTTTTCTAAACTGAATAGTTTGCGCGAGAGACACTTCCAAAGTGGTAAAATGTGTCCGCCCCCCCCCCTGTAACTACTAAAATAAGAGAATGATGTACATTACCATGTAAACTTCCACCGAAAATTGGTTTGAACGAGATCTAGTAAGTAGTTTTTTTTTTAATACGTCATAAATCGTTAACCGCAATTTACTAGCATTTATTATTAAAACATCGATCAAAGTTACAACGAACTACAAGAACTTTTTAACCGACGAAAAAAAGGAGGAGGTTCTCAATTCGACGCGTATATTAGTTTTTTTTTTTTTTTTTTTTATGTATGACCACGCATAACTTTTTACAAAGTGGCCCGATTTTGATGATTCTTTTTTTAATGGATAGTGTATATCTCGAAGTTGGTCCTATTTAAATTTCAAAAGCAAAATCTACCCTTAAGGGTGGGAAAACAGGGGATGAGTGCTTGTTCACCCACTGAATTCTTACCTGTTAACCGATTCTGTTGAAACTTGGCACACATAAATATAGTTCTAGACACTACGACATAATGGAGACCTGGATTTTGACCACAAAAAAAGTTAAAATAAAACTTTTTAACAAAAAATTGAACCGACGAAAACAGAAACTGAAAAGCGAAAAATAACAAATTATGAGTCGGCGCCAAACAAACAATCAACGAAGATCATTAAATTACTTTAAATAAATAATAAAAACAACGTAACGTCAAATACAACGTGAAATTTTCAACGATAAACAATAACTTTACAAAAATTCGTTCGTCGCTCGGCCACTTGCAACTTGCACGCACTTTGCTTGTTAAAAGTTTGTTTGGCGCCGACTCATAATTTGTTATTTTTCGCTTTTCAGTTTCTGTTTTCGTCGGTTCAATTTTTTGTTAAAAAGTTTTATATATTATGTTACTTGCTGCTACGGAACCCTTCATGGACGAGTCCGACTCGCACTTGTCCGCTTTTTTTTACATTGAGCGCATTGATCGCGTGTTTATAGGTCAGCACAAGGGTGATACTAATAGTAAAAAAATAAAACTTTTTAACAAAAAATTGAACCGACGAAAAGAGAAACTGAAAAGCGAAAAATAACTAATTATGAGTCGGCGCCAAACGAACTTTTAACAAGCGAAGTGCGTGCAAGTTGCAAGTGGCCGAGCGGAGAACGCATTTTTGGAAAGTTATTGTTTATCGTTGAAAATTTCACGTTGTATTTGATGTGACGTTGTTTTTATTATTTATTTAAAGTAATTTAATGATCTTTGTTGATTGGTTGTTTGGCGCCGACTCATAATTAGTTATTTTTCGCTTTTCAGTTTCTCTTTTCGTCGGTTAAATTTTTTGTTAAAAAGTTTTATTTTTCATTTTTTGTGGTTAAAATCTAACTCCAGGTCTCCATTATGTCGTAGTGTCTAGAACTATACACACCGGCACAATTAGCGGAACACAAAAAAAGCAGGATTTTAAAATCTTTTACTTGAGGAACTGGCCAGTTATGATATTTTTTTAATTTATTGTCAAATTTGAAAATAGAAAATTAGATGACATACACTTTTTTCATTCATTTGTTTTATTTTCCCGAACAATACGTTTTGTCAACTTGTTCGAGTAATAACAACGTAATTGTAATTTTTTTGAAAAATTGCACTTAATGGTTTTTTATAAATTTGTTATTCTATAGGCAATTTTGTTTATTAAAAACTCTTTATTATGCCTGACTTAACATCACTGGAAATCATTAGGGCTGATGAAATGAGAAGAAATGGCCATACCTACAGATCGATTGCCTCAAGGCTTCGTCGACCAGTATCAACGATTCATCGCAGCATCCAGCGGTACAGATCGTCTAATTCTCTTGTGAGGAGGAGGGGTCAAGGTAGAAAAAGATGTACATCGAGACGAGATGACAGTTTTTTACAACTTGGAGTTCGTAGGAATACGCGATTAACGGCTGTACAAGCTCGAAATGAACTGGAAGACGTTCGAGGAGTACGAGTAAGTGAGCGTACAGTTCGCAGGAGATTTGAAGAAGTTGGTTTAGGATCGTATATACCTGCCAAAGGCCCAAAACTTGAGAGACGTCACCGCGTAAACCGATTAAGCTATGCGCGAGAACATCATCATTGGGATTTGAACGAATGGCAGCAGGTTCTCTTTACTGATGAGTGCAGAGTTCTTTTAAAACAGATCGATGGGAGACAGCGAATATGGAGACGCAAAGGAGAACGCCACATACAGTCTAATTTTGAACACACAGTGGCTTATGGTGTCGGCTCGATTATGGTTTGGGGAGGGATATGTTTGGGAGCTCGCACGGAGTTAGTGATAGTCACAGGAGGGACCATGACAGCAGATCGATACATCAGAGACATTTTAGAAGAACATGTTGTACCATTTGCCCCATTTATTGGTGACGACTTTATTATAATGCAAGATAATGCTCGTGCTCATAGTGCACAATCGGTACAGGCATATCTGAGCCACGTAGGTATACCGGTGATGCAGTGGCCAGCAAATTCCCCCGATATGAATCCGATAGAGCATGTCTGGGACTTGCTAAAAAGAAGGGTTAAATCCAGAATGCCACCCCCCAACAATCTGAATGAACTTGGAAACGCATTACTTGAGGAGTGGAAGCGGTTGCCTCAAGAAATCATCGATAACATAATCTGTAGCATGCCCAGACGAATGGAAACCGTAATCAGAGCAAGAGGGGGAAACACTCGTTTTTTTTTATTGATAAATCATTTAATGCTTACTTTTTTTTATTTATTGTGATGGTTCATAATCATCTAAAAATTTCACTTATTTCAAATTTCTTTATTTTTCAATAAAAAATAACGAAGACTTTTCAAAGTCGTTGTTAAAAGATGTTAATCAATTTGTTATTTTGTGTCTAATTACATTTTCGTCATATATATGCGTTATTATCTCATAGTCTCACTTTTTTTTCTGTTCCGCTAATTGTGCCGGTGTGTATATATTCATGTGTGTCAAGTTTCAACAGAATCGGTTAACAGGTAAGAATTCAGTGGGTGAACAAACACTCATTCCCTGTTTTACTACCCTTAGGGGTGGATTTTGAATTTGAAATTTAAATGGGACCAACTTCGAGATATACCCTATCCATTAAAAAAAGAATCATCAAAATCGGATCACTTTGTAAAAAGTTATGAGTTGTCATACATAAAAAAAAAAAAAAATTAAAAAAAATATACGCGTCGAATTGAGAACCTCCTCCTTTTTTTCGTCGGTTAAAAACTCGACGGACACCCGAATACGAAACAGTGAGTTTTTTTATATGGGTAATATTGTAGATATGCCTTCACCAATCTATCACAAACCAATTCAGAGCATACCTACGCAAATCGTGATTTGCGATAATGTGGGACGGTTGCTTTAACGCTCGTTCTCCAAACCATTGCATGATGGCATACATTATTAATAGACGGTCTATTACGTTTCATTCTACATTTAGGAAGCCGGTTGGTTACCTTGATATCGATTAGGCTTTCGTCTACTTGTAGTGGATATTTATTAATTTTTTTATGAGTTTATATTTGCGAGTACCTAGGTAGGTATTCTAGGTATACAAGGGTATTATATACCTAGAATATAGGTAAGATTGTTCTACGAATTCAACTTACTTTAGGTTATTTTTTGAAAACGTTTCATTATTATACATATTAACATGCAGTTCATATGCAGTATGCGATGTAAAATGTCACAGTAAATAAAATAAAAATAAAATATCTTTGGGACATTTTTACACAGCACCATCTAGTCCCAAACTAAGCAGAGCTTGTGCTATGGGTACTAGACAATGGATATAATACTTTTTTTTTTTTTCGTAAATACATACTTATAATTGTCAAAGCTACATCCACAGAAATGAAACACCCAGACCAAAACACAAACATTTAAGTTCATCACATAAATATTTGTGTCCTGTGGGGATCGAACCCACAACCTCGTGATTAGCAGTCTGACCCTCGAACCACTAGACCACAGACGTGACAGCGTGACGGTTTACTTTGTTCAACTGGTTCAACTAATATTCCTTTGAGTGAGTGCCTTAGAACATTTACTATCGTGGCGCGCTCAGCTCATTTACAACCAATGGCAACAATGTGTAGTGTAAACATGACTATAAATAGCAGCCTTTCAAAATAATTAATAGCGAGACCAGTTTCGTATAGTACAGTCGACCGCACGTCGGTGGTAACAATAGGAAAATTCCAATATACGAAAATTACAACTATAAGACTTTAGTCTATAGCTTAGCTTTTGTCTTTAGCTTATAAGCTTATCAGCGCATAATGCCACTTCTCAAAATGAAAACTGTTCGCAAAATGCTAACTTCTCACTTCTCAAAACGCCAACTTCTCACAAATTCTTAAAATGTCAACTTCTCAAAATACCAACCTCTCAAAATGACAACTTAGTATAAATGACAGAGTTGTAAAAAATTTAACTATAAAGGAACTATAAACTATTGAAGGAGGTCGAGAAGTTCTATGTACAGTTATACACGTCCACCCGGAAACCCGCTGCAAATCGGGCTAACGACCCAAGAGCTCAATTGACCCGATACTATACATACCGAAGATATCCCGGACGTCAGCCTGTACGAGATCAGGATTCTGGGTTAGGGTTGGGTTAGGTTCTGAAGCAGCTCAAAAACAACAAGGCACCGGGTGATGACGGAATTACGGCCGAACTCCTGAAGGCGGGAGGAAAACCGATCCTTAAGGCCCTTCAGAAGTTTTTTGATTCCATCATTCTCGAGGGAAGAACGCCACAGGCATGGAGCAGAGGTGTGGTGGTAATCTTCTTCAAAAAGGGCGATAATGCTCTACTGAAGAATTATAGGCCCATCCCACTTCTGAGCCATGTCTACAAGCTGTTTTCGAGAGTCATTACGAACCGTCTTTCGCGCAGGTTTGACGACTTCCAGCCTCCCGAACAAGCCACGACGAAAGTCTTTGACCAGTGTGTGTTGCCAGTAATTACTTACGGTACTGAAACGTGGTCGCTCACAATGGGCCTCATAAGAAGGCTCAAAGTCACTCAAAGGGCAATGGAGAGGGCTATGCTCGGAGTGTCCCTGCGTGATCGAATCAGAAATGAGGAGATTCGCAGGAGAACGAAAGTAACCGACATAGCCCGAAGAATTGCCAAACTTAAGTGGCAGTGGGCGGGGCACATTGCTCGCAGAACGGATGGCCGATGGGGCAGTAAAGTTCTGGAGTGGCGACCCCGTACTGGAAGGCGCAGCGTGGGTAGGCCCCCCACAAGGTGGACCGACGACCTGGTGAAGGTCGCGGGAATCCGCTGGATGCGGAAGGCACAAGACCGGTCGTTGTGGCGATGCTTGGTGGAGGCCTATGTCCAGCAATGGACGTCTTTCGGCTGAAATGATGATGAAACTATAAAAGGTCAAATCAAATATTTATTATTATAATGACTGCCTTGTTGGTCTAGTGGTTGCAAGCGCGACTGCTGAGCGTGGGGTCCTGGGTTCGATTCCCGGGTCGGGCAAAGTGTTATTGGGTTTTTTCATTAGGAAATTCTCAGTAGGAGCCCGGAGTCTGGATTTGTGCCCGGTCAATGGCAATAGGCTCGCCCCCTATTACATGGGACTATAACATAACTGGCGAAATGTGGGTGTACTATACACCTCTGCCTACCCCTTCGGGGAAATACAGGCGTGATATTATGTTATGTTATGTTATGTTATTATTATAATTGTAGATATTAAAAGATTATAAGTGTCAAATCTACTATTTATCATAGGTAATCACGAATACCAACCACTAATGGAAATAAAACTTTTTAAGGTGAATGCTACAGGGTAGCCCGCGGAATTCAAAATTTCTTGAGTTTTTTGCAAATTGTAGCTCTATTTCGCGTTGTATATCGGTCGAAATATGATTTGCGGCAGTAATAACAATAAATCTATTGAATAATACTCATAAAAATTATTAACCTAGCTTGATAAGCTGTACAAGCTCGATAATATTAATTTACGATCAAATTATCGATTTTCGAGCTTGTAGAGCTTATAGAGCTAGGTTTATATGTTTTATGAGTATTATTCAGTAGATATATTTTTATTACTACCGCGAATCATATTTTGATTGATATACAACGCGAAATAAAGCTACAATTATCAAAAAACGCAAGAAATTTTGAATTTCGCGGGCTACCCTGTAGCATTCACTAAGGTCCCCCGGTCCAAAGGAGACTTATTGCCCGTGCCCAGGGTGCACCGGCCCAACAACTGCCGTTCCCTCTAGACGTGTCCAGAAGGACAAGCAGCCGCCAGACACACGTGGAGGTTTTCTGGCCAGTACCCCACCCTATTACTCTCGCTACGCTGTCCGTCCGGCAGTCTGTCTGTCTGTCTGTCACAGGGCTGTATCTTTGTAACGGTAATAGATACCAGTTGAAATTTTCACAAAATATGTGTTACTATTGCCTATCACGACAAATACTAAAAATTAAAAACCAACGGGGTTCCCCATACAAGAAACGTCGAAAAACATTCAATTTTTTCTAAGATTTTGTTCCTGCTCTATCTTCAAAACGGTAACACGTACGGACCAGCGTCAAACTAGGTCAGAATATAGTGCATACGTCCATACTATGTAGTTTAGCAACAAATACTAAAATAAAAATAGGGCCAACATAGACATACCTACTTATGTGGTGGTACCTGCGTAAGAAATAGATGCAAAAATTCATATTTCGGTCACTGTGCGTTGATGTGTTTTGATGAACTATCGTAAATTAAATCAGTTTCTATAGGGTATCAGGTCAATGGGTGGTACGGAACCGTTTCTGCGTGAGTCCGACTCACACTTGGCCGGTTTTTTCCTTAACTACTGGTATTCGTGATTATAATGAATAGATGATTTGACATTTCATATCAATCATAATTAGGTATGTTAGTAAAGGAGATTGTCGTTAAATTAGGAATTCAGGAGGTATTGTATAGGTAGGTACCTACCTGAACTTCGATACTTTTAAAAATATGGTTTTTGGAACCTACCTAATCTTTGATTTAGGTACAGTCGACTGCATGACAGTGGTAACACTTCAATTCGAAAACCGCCCTTACTGCTTACGAAATAAAGATGCTGCTAATGTCAAAGTGTTACCACCGACTTGCGGTCGACCGAACCTAATGCATTTACCTACTACACTCTGTTTACTAAAGACTTGTTGATACAAAAGTGTATTATGAAAACATAATAGGTACCGATCCAAAAGTTGAATTACGATAAACTTGATAAACCGAGCAGAGCAGTACCTATGCACTATGCAGGGAAAGGGCCTCGAAGTGTAGGCAAGTCGGGGCCGCGGGGTCAGTGACATGCGCGCTCCGCTCCCCGCCCCGCACCTCTATCACTGAACGCTAGAAATGAAATCACGGTTTTCACACCACTATTTCATACTTCTGCTGAATATACCTAGACCTACTACCTACCTGGTCTGTTTTTCTCTCTCTTGTCTTATTTAGTAAATAATCTTAGCATGTCTCTTTATTCTGTTATGCACATGTAATTAAGTTTAAAATAAAATTAAGAATAAAAAAAGCTTAGCCTTAAGCCAACGCAAGGACCCGTGTCTGGTCTGTTGTATTGTGAACAGAGATTAGACCACTGCGCAAGTGGGAATCTGTGCTCAAGTCTCGTGCCGACGATTTTATCCACCAGCTAACACTATTCATTTTAAAATCGTATGGTGTCCAATGTAACTGCGAGTGGAGGAGCGATGAGGTTGCGGCAGATTGGCATGCAGAGGTGGGTGACTTGCGGCTTGTCGTACAATACAATACAACAACCATGCTTGTTCCGCATTGAGAGAAAGAGAAGTAGGCACAGCGCAGTGTTCAGTCAGTTGGTTTGCACATTCGACGCGAAGGGAAATTATAACATGGCGCACACGGCCTCGCCCCGCCTCTGCTACAATGTGCCGTCAAACCTCATTCCACCGCTTAGCCGCCCGGTTCCGCAGTTATTTTTACACAGGCCGACCTTTCGCACCGGTCGTCACCGCACCGCACTCCAATATTAACTAAATTTCTGTTCACGACGCACACACATTTGCAACTACATTCGTAAATATATTCACACATTAAACAATTTTTAATTAGTTTCTGAGATCTTCGTAATAATCATAGTCGGAAGTAGGTATTGAGAGAATCGTAAATACGAAGGTAAATAAAACTGGCATAGAAACGAGCACTCTCGTCCGCTGCCACGGAGGCAATGAACGCGCGGCGGGGCGGCACGGCAGGCGGCCCGTCAGCTGAGCGTCACGCCGCGCCGCCGCGACATTGCAAGGTCCGCTCGTATTGCCTCGCCTGACCCACTGCGCCGCGCGTCGAACAACCGCGCTGCGCCATCCCGGCCGGCCGACGCCCGGCGCGACGCGGTGCTGCCTGCCCCTAACCTAGCCGAGCGACTAATATGCAACGAAAATTTTTATGTTTCATTGATGACCAAAACCTCCGATCAAATTGGTATGGGTATTTGATCGGTGACCAACATTAAATATGCCAGATATCCTACTATATCTTACCTACCAATGCAATGTGGAGAATAGACTTTTAGGGACAAAGAGACGACAATGACTCGAAGATAATATTAAAACCATCGAAGTGTATTTATTATTCAGAACCGAAGTTCAGAACACTCATAGGAACCAACTATTTTTTGGGAAAATATAGATAGTATACCTACATTGAAAGAAAATTAAGTATTTTATGGAAAAGTCATTTATTTATTTATTTAATTAATCCTTTATGCACAACTGGGTACAAAGGCGACAATCTTCATCAGGAGACAATTTTCTGTATTTTGAGAGGTTCCTTTGCCATGCTCAGGCATAAGAAGAGTGTGTGCATGGGCTTGGACGAATAAAAAGAATTATTTTTATTCGTCCAAGAGTGTGTGAAGCTTATAACAGAGCCTGCGTTATCTGCTGGAGGGCTAGAAGCAAAAGATGGTTTCATAAGAACCAGAATAAAAGCCGGAAAAGGTTAACCACTTTTTGAAACCGAATCTCACTATTTTCGCCAGCAAAGAAGTTAGGAGGTCTTTGATAAGAGGCACTTAAACATAACTTGTAATGCGTTTTTAGTTGTATGTTTCTTATTTTAGTAATATTTCATTAAACAATTAACAAAATTGTTTATAGCTCATTAAACTGACACCTGTTTGCAGTTCATATTTTCTTTCATTTTCAAGTCAAGTCTAGTGCGCCACCTCAAGATGTTGACTTAGCTGGCTGAAATTTTGCACTAGTCTATGGCTATGGATCAGCAATTGATAATACAGGAAAAACAAAATTTGAAAAAAGTGGTTTTTCACTCCACCCTAGCGTACATTTCTATCTACGCTTGCAAATGCGTAGAAAGAAGCTTCATAGCTGTCGGGCGTTATCAGATGCATGCCACGATTTTATTATTTCTTTTTCTATTTCTTTTTTAAATCCCATACCAGTTTTTAGGGTTCCGAAGTCCTACAAGGAACCCTTATAGTTTCGTCATGTCCGTCCGTCTGTCCGTCTGTCCTAATCCTTTACAGCTTAATAACTTCTACAGTTATAAACATAAGTAAATGAAATTTTGCTAAAAAATTGTCTATATATAGATCTCAATTTTAAAGGAATAAAAAATCGTGATTACGTATTTTAGGGGTGGCGCCCCATACATGTGAAATAAGGAAGAATTTTTTTTTTTCGCTGCACTCCCTCGTGTGGGGTATCATTGAATAGGTCTACTAAAATGAAGGCAATTAATCATACATAACTTTTTTATCAGGTATACCATCTGCGAAATACAGCCCGCCAAAGTGGCATGCAATGTGTCCCCCCCCAGCCATTTCTAAACTATACAACGTAGAAACTTATAATCTTCCACATTGATAGACCTTTGTAAAAACTCTCTTTTAAAATGATTTTGAGTATAATTTGATTATAAATTTTTGAGTTATAGAGAGAAAACTGAAAAAGACTTAAAACCTCCTAGTTCAAAGGTCATTGACCTTAGAGAAAAATTATTAGCAAATAATGCTCCTTTAGCTACTTTCTATTTAAAAAAATCACAAAAAGTAACTTTGTGTTATATTGAAATGACAATCTTCTTAAATTTGGCGCTGTACAGGCAGCGCTATCTAGCGGCTAGTAACAACACTCTCTGAGTCGCCAATGCTGCCGTCTATTGCATTTGGCACTTTATAGCGCCATCTAGCGGCGGCTACTAACAACACTATCTGAGTCGCCAATGCTGCCGTCTATTGCAAAATCTAAAATAGCCATGATTAATATTCGATTTGATTTGTTTGTAACACCTACTTAAGGAACCCTATAATACTGAGCATGGCCCGACATGCTCTTGGCCGGTTTTTAAGTCTAATCATCAGCTTTCAAACACATAAAGTTTCACCAAAATCGGTCCAGTAGCTTTAGCGTGATGCTCGAACAAACAGACATTTACAGTCTTATAATATTTAAGATAAGATAAAAAGTAGCCTATATTTTAATCCGGTGTTATGTTCTATTTGTATATCAAATTCCATTAAAATCCATACATCCATCCATTTATAATGAGAATATTGCCTTTAGAAATAAACGTAAAAAGAGTTGCCATAGTACCTATGTAGGAGCTGACCTGTCACATCACCATCACAATCACTCAAGTATTACTATTAGGTATTCTGTGACTCAAGTGTGGTCGAGACCACGCACGCTGGTGTAGAGATTTCTTTCCTAGTTCAGGTTAACTTCGTGTGCTATGTTGTTGAATTGAAGTTTATAATTACCGTATTGGAATAAGACCGGTGCTCAAGTAATGATTGAAGATTAAACTAGATTAAACTGTACTTGAGGAACGTTCCGGGCCTTAGATATGTTTTTTTGAACCTTTATCTATCGTTTGACTAGACAGTTAAATAAAATTTGTGGTTTGCGAAAACTTTACACCATTTTAATTGCATTTTAATTGAGATTTAAGGGTTTTCTTTTCATATTTTAGCCTGATTGCACTGTGTTCAAGTACAAATGCTCACACAAATGTGAGATAAATATATAAAGTTGTTGCATAACTTGCAAATAAGTATAGAAAATTTTTTTTTTGGAAATACCAAAATGAAAATAAATTGGGCTGGACCTACTTTGAGCGTACGAAAGAGCAGCACGAGCGAAAAGAAAAAAAAAGAAAAAAAAAAAAACATGATTTTGTTTATATTTTTTTTTATAAAAAAAATCTAAAGATATACAAATTGTGTAAAGAAAAAATCGCTCACGAGCAGGATTCGAACCTACGACTCCTGGCTCAGCAGTACGCCTATTTAGCCACTAAGCTACCGCGAAAAAATGTGTCATATAGGTCTGGAGGAAACAGCAGTTTGTTGAGCTGGTGCACCCTGGGCACGGGCAATATTCTTCTTCGGAGGAGGACCTTAGTGTCCGTGGCGAAATTTTGGCACTTGTTGGTAGACTTGGGGTAGTCCGCCGCCCGACCAGTCAAGTCTCGGGCATGCGGTGTTTCGCGCACGCTACCGAGGAGGGTGCGGCCAACGTTAGACCGTACGGGGATCGCCTACTATTGGCGAGCCGGGACCTGATCAGCCGGAGGTGGTTGGCGAATGGGGAGTCTATCTCACACCCCCGGCCAAAAGTTGTTTGAGTAACACCACCGTGGTGGTTTTAGTTGGTAAGATCCGACACTGGCTCTGCCTTCCCCGGGTTGAGTGCGTCCATGAAGATTTCCCTACGAGATAAAAAAGGTGCACAAATCACAATGTCATACTGGAGTTTTGACATTGTGATTTGTGCACCTAATTAGATGTTACAAAAAAAAGTCCAATATTATAAATGATTTTTGGTGAAAATGAGTAGGTTTTGTAATTAATTTTAACCACCTGTTATGTTTCTAGTGTTTTCTCGTTTTATTATATTTTATTGTATAGGATGGCGAAACGAGCTAAAGGCCCACCTGATGTTAAGCGATTACCTTTGCCCATAACAACTGCAATACCAACTAGGCTGTTGCCTAAATGGTACCGCAAGTCGGCTCGCCAAACTAAGACGTGAAGATGGAACGTACGTACGGTGGTAGTACTTCCCCGGATATATTTATTACATTTTTATTTATTTAGTATTTTAAAACATTTAACTAACAAATTACCAACTAACAATTAACTATTACTTATTTTAAGTTTCTTATCTTTTTACCCGACTGCGCCAGATGGAGGGTTATGTTTTTCGAGTGTATGTATGTATGTATGTATGTATGTATATTTCTTTGGCACGCTCTGTGGCCTAAACGGCTTGATGGATTTGAGATTGAGAGGTGTCGTTAGATTCGTCTTAATTCTGAGAGTGACACTGGGTACTTCAAAATTTAAAAAATTAAAATGTCCGCTTTTTGGCGCCATATTACCTCTTAAAAATTTTTTTTTTTCCGTCTAAAACTATCGAGTGGGGTATCAAAATAAAGGGTTTTATAAATGCTTTACAAAAATATATACAACTTATATGTTTAAATGTAATTTGGAATGAAAAATGCTAAAAAACAACAAAATATTCAACGTTAAAAATGAATTTGTCTTTTCAAAAAAAACATTAATAGTATGATAAATAAAACATGACAAAACTAAAAAAAATAAAATAAAAAAATTATTTAACAAAAAGAAAAAACCCGACTGCGTGTAAAATTAACAGAAAAGATATAAACAAGACTTATCAACACGCAGGCGGAGGCTACCTATGAACTATTATGTAATTCATGACCAAAAACATACGTAGCCTCCGACTGCGTGTTGATAAGTCTTGTTTATATCTTTTCTGTTAATTTTACACGCAGTCGGGTTTTTTCTTTTTGTTAATTAATTACACACTATTGTCTACATTTCTTACTTATTTCTCCTCTCGCAGGTCTGCTGGTAGAAATTTCTTTGAAATAAGCAGTACCTTTGTACTAAATAATGTTAATGCTGTCTCCTTTCATATGTTATTGTGTGTAATGTACATAAATTATAAATAAAAAATGAAAAAAAAGTAACTAATTAACAAATTACTAATTAATTATTATTCCCTTTTAGTGATGCATCGAATACGAATACGAATATTCGTATTCGCCGAATATCATCAAATTAACGAATATTCGTATTCGCCGAATATCTTAATGACATTCGTAAAGTGAAGTCCCATGCAGATATTGCGTTGCGACTTCCGAGTGTTGCGACCGAGTTGAAAATGACACAAAGATGCATTCATAAAAACATTAAACTTTCTTATCTTTTGTTTACATCCACAGATGGTCAGTACCTAATTGTGGCACCCTTTTAGTTTTTGTTTGTGAGACTAGCTTGGTAGGATGGAGTGAGAGTGAGCTATACACACATCAAAACTGTCCAGCGATCAAGTACATTTTTGACTATAAAAAAATATCCAAATAATATTTACCAAATCTAGTCTTCCAGACTGGCTTCTTACTTTAATTTCCTATGTAAGAAGTTAACAACTTATCCCTATATTTTGTAAAAATTAAGAAACATTTTAATTTCTGCAAATTGTGGTAAATTAACCTAAGTTAATGTCGTCAATTAAACGGCAAAAAAGCAAAAATGATGAATGATTTTTTAAATTAAAGATAAAATAAATAATAATCTTTGTTTCCACCATTGACACGAATCACACAATCACAGCGATTTGGCATGCTTGAAATCAGTGCATCAAAATCACTGAGGAATGGCTGCCCACGTTCTTTCTAACAAGTCAAAAAGTTGTTGTGGCGTTTGTACGGCATCCATACTCGGCAGAGCTCTTCTCCATACGTGCTCAATTGGGTTGAGGTCTGACGATTGAGCAGGCCACGGCAGAACGTTGAAGCGAGTATCGGCAGGAGTACGTGTTACGACTCTAACCGTGTATGGACATGCATTGTCGACGACACAACACAACGACTAATGCACGACAATTTGTCGTGCATTAGTCGAAACAAATTACCCAACCGGCTTCACAAAGGGATGATCACGTCTGAAACAATCCTCTCTGCATAAATTTGAGAATTGAGGATGCCCCTGATCCAAATGAGATTGGTTCTTCGACCGACCCAAATACCGGCCCAAACCATTTTTGTTCCCCCTCCATATGAATGAACTTCCTAACAGAATGTCAAACGTTCTTGACGTCCACTGGTCCTCCAAACTCAAGTACGTCTTGTATCCGGTCTCATACTGCAACGAGATTCATCGGAAAAGCAAACACATCGCCAGTCTTCTTCCTCCCAATATCTATGTTCGCGAGCCCATTTCTTTCTTTCATCGTAACCGGACCCTACGATTGCGGGGTGCTATAGGTGGAACTGTTAGCGGCCTTCGGGATCATAGACCCATTTCACGTAAGCGATTTCGAATAGTTTGATCGCTTATCAGCAAGCCTGAAGAGCTGTGGAGCCACGTAGCCAACATCATGGCGGTCATGGTACGATTCCATCGAGCAGTATTTTGGATGTACCGGTCTTGTCCACGAGTGGTGATGTCCATGTCACTCGGCCACGCTGCCCGTGATACGATAGCGTGTCCAGAGGTGGCTTATAACGCTCTGTGTAGTGCCAAGAGCGACCGCCACAGCACGTTGCATTTTTTTTTTTTTTTTTTTCCGTGGGGAAATCCTCATGGACGCACTCCGCCCGGGGTAGGCGGAGCCAGTGTCGGACTCTTACCGACTAAAACCACCACGGTGTTCCTTCAATTACCTTAGCCGGGGGCGTGGGAAGTGGGAACCCGTGAGTATTCAAACAACCACCCCCGACAGGTCCCGGCCCGCCACAAGCAGGCGAGCCCCTTCTCCCCGTGCGGCCTAACGACGGCCGCACCCTCCTCTGTGGCGCACACGGAACACTGCACGCCACCTCACCTCACGGGCCTTTACCAGCTGCGCCAACTACGCCAGCTACGCCAACTGTGCCAGCTACGCCAGCATGCCGCTAGGCCAGCATGCCAGCTACGCCAGCTGTGTCAGCTACGCCAGCTGTGCCAGCTACGCCAGCTGCTGGTCGGGCAGCAGACTACCCCGAGTCTGCTGCTCGCAGGCCCATCCTCCTGTAATTTTTTATAGAGGTTTTCTTCCTCGCGGTCCGGGCGGGTTAAGCCAAGACCCTCGGTCCCAGGAGGCGCGAGAACATTACTTAGCAGGCACTCCTGGGGTTACGAGACCGACGGGGGCAGGGAAGGACAGTCCCCCCTCTGCCTGCCCAGTGGCAGGGTGAGTGCACACCGGGCCCGCCCCTGCTCCTCCACAGTGCCCTCTACTTTCTCAGAGGGACACGCGGAGCAACTTCCCATTGGCCCACATCGGGCCCCTCCCGTGCCAGAATATTCGCCACAGGCAATAAGGTCCCCCGGTCCAAAGGAGACTTATTGCCCGTTGCCAGGGTGCACCGGCCCAACAACTGCCGTTCCCTCCAGACGTGTCCAGAAGGACAAGCAGCCCTCAGACACACGTGGAGGTTTTCTGGCCAGCACCCCACAGCACGTTGCCTGGAACCAGCTTGCAACATTCCGATGGCTCTCATCATCTCTTCTCGTGTAAAATGATGTTGTCGCTCCATATCAATGCAATTTTTTTTCAGTTCCGATTCAGAAAATGTAACGGTTTTGTAAAAACGCTATTACACACTTTTATAGGAATCCTGATTGACTGTGGATTTTCTATTTTTAATCAAAATTGAAAGAAAATTATTTATTCAAATAATTAAATATTCACTAAAAATAATCAATAACGATCAAAAAAAGTTATAAACCTCAATTGCGGCGATACTCTAAAATGTACTTGATCCCTAGACACTTTTCATGTGTGTTAATTTAAGTTCAGTCAAAACAAAGCAATTTTCTGTAAGTTAACTGTGCTTCATCAAATTGTGTACTAAAATTGAGCAGAGTCGTTTTAAACTGTTGATATTTGACTAATAATTACGTGCAGCTATAGTAAAATCAGGTATTCGTATTCGCCGAATAGTAAAATTGGTATTCGTGTTCGTAAAACTAGTATTCGTGTTCGTAAAACTAGTATTCGTTGCATCACTATTCCCTTTATTAACTTAACATAACATAACATCACATCACGTCTGTATTTTCCCCGAAGGGGTAGGCAGAGGTGTATAGTACACCCACATTTCGCCAGTTATATTATAGTCCCATGTAATAGGGGGCGAGCCTATTGCCATATAACAACAAACAAACAAAGTTATAATAACTAACAACTAACTAACTTTACTAAATAACTTTTATTAACTTAACAAACTTATAATTTACATTTTTAAATATTATTTAAATAAAAAAACATTTAAAAATATAAAAAAACAGTAGCCCAGTAGTAGTATTATTATTGTCTCGTGCCAAATTTTTTTTTTTTCTTTCTTTTCCCGTAAAATCAATCAAATTGTTATTTATGAATTTTTCGTGTTTGTCTGAAAATTAACATCAACTGAAAATCGTGTCAAGTCCAACTATAAGGTTACTACTTAATACTATTGGTCTACGTTCTAAGTGGTAGTCACCAAGTCTACTATGGGTAATTTATTAGGATAAATACGCCTATAAATTGCGCCCTTTCGTTGTTATAAGACTTATAAGCAAAAATATTTATTTTATTTACTATACCGTTAAAGTCCTGATAAAATGGTGGTTCCAGGATAATTACTACACCATTTTTTGATGCTTGGGAGTTGTGTGTCTTGGTCTTGTATTGAAGTAAGTACAAGAATAACCTTCACTAAAACAAAGCTCCATAGTAAAATACGCAGTAAAGTGAGTTTAGTAAATGTGCGGGTGTCAACGCTGTCGGCACTGGAAATAATCAATATTGCATGCAGGCTCTGGTTCGAATCTCGTGGCGCCTCGTCTGTGTTGCATACTTGCGGCTAAATTGCGCTGCCCCCCCCCCTCCTTGCACCTCGCGCCCTGCACACCCCTCGCACTAGAAAATTGGGTTAAACAGCACGCGGCTGAACGCCCGCACCGGAAGAGGGGATTTTGGGGTCCGCAGAACTGCGCTTCTACAATGAATGAGGGACAGAGATGTTACAGAGTATTGATTGTCCTTTACGTTGGAGTCGCAGTTTACGTGCAGAGTAGGTATATGCCACACTATTAATATTAACGTACCTAATACATACAACATAAAATATGTAAGTAACAATCTTATCAAAGGGCCAGGACCCACTACTTCACATAATTTTTTCAGACATGTGTGATTACTTTGTGTGTCATTATTGGGCGTAGCGTAGTACCTAACAAGCAACCAAGCACATACATGAAGAACTGTTTTGAAACTGAAGTAGCAGAGCTTAGAAATGGAAAATTTACAAATCTGGAAGCATCAGATGTTTTAGCATCAGAGTAATTTTTTGAAAAAAACACATTCGATTTTATGTTTTTTGGTCGGGTTTTTTGGTTTTGTTAATTGATTTTTTTATTTTATTTTTCGCTTTTAGGTTTCATTTTTCGTCGGTTGAATTTTTTACAGCTGATAATATATTATGATAAATGCGTCGCCGTGTCGTTTGGAAACATCTGGAACCTGGATGTTACAGCGCAGAGAGCGCTACAGAGATCGTTGATAAATAACAGGAAGAAAATAGGCCCAACGTGGGATCCTTGGGGAACACAGAAGAAACGGACTTAAGATTGGATTTGAAACCACTTATCATGGAAAGCTGAAAACAAACAATTTCGAAATGAACACAATAACACGCACCATCTTAAAAAGAGCCAGATATTCCAGCATTGCTCAGCTTCCTTCAGAGAATGTCGTGGTTCACCAAATCGAATACCTCCGAAAATTCGAAAATTTGTCGTAGTAAATGGCATGGTCTTTCGTTTTGCTGCCAAATGGCTTATGTATGGTGGTAATATGTCGAGAAGGTTCAATGTCTACCCCGGGCAGAGTGCGTCCATGAGGATTTCCCCACAGCAAAAAAAGTAACCTTTTTTTAGGGTTCCGTAGTCCTACAAGGAACCCTTATAGTTTCGTCATGTCCGTCTGTCCTAATCCTTTACAGGTTAATAACTTCTACAGCTATAAACATAAGTAAATGAAATTTTGTTAAAGAATGGTTAAATCTTGATAACGTATTTTAGGGGTGGCGCCCGTTAAATGGGGATGTAATTTTTTTTTTCGCTGCACCCCCTCGTCTGGGGTATCATTGAATAGATCTACTAAAATGAACGTAATGTTTCATACATAACTTTTTTATCAGGTATACCATCTGCGAAATACAGTTCGCCAAAGTGACTTGCAATGTGTCCCCCCCCTGCCATTTCTAAATTATGCAACTTAGAAACTTATAGTCTTCCACATTGATAGACCTTTATAAAAACTCTCTTTTAAAATTATTTCGAGTATAATGTGATTATAAATTTTTGAGTTATAGTGAGAAAACTGAAAAATACTTAAGACGTCCTAGTTCATAGGTCATTGAACTTAGAGAAAAATTATCTTAGCAAATAATGCTCCTTTAGTTACTTTCTATTTAAAAAAATCACAAAAAGAAACATTGTGTTATATTGATATGACACATTTCTTAAATTTAGCTTCTTAAATTTAGCGCTAGGTGGCGCTGTTTGCAAAAACTAAAAAGCAATGATTAATATTTGATTTGATTAGTTTGTATAGATATATTAGACCTACTTTAGGAACCCTATAATACTGAGCATGGCCCGACATGCTCTTGGCCGGTTTTTTTCCGGTGAGGAATCCTCATGGACGCATTCCGTTGGCGGACGGCGGAGCCAGTGTAAAAAAAAATCAAGTTTTTTATTTCATATAATTACAGGCACTTTTGAAACGTCAGGCTGTAGTTGCACGTTAGTGTCGGACTCTTACCGACTGAAACCACGGTGTTCCTCCAACTACCTTTGGCCGTATAAACGGAAACCTGTATAATCGCGCAACCACCCCCGAAAGTTCCCGGCTCGCCACAACCAGATGAGCCCCTTCTCCCCGTGCGGCCTAACGTCGGCCGCTCCCTCCCGGCGGCGCACACGGCACACTGCGCGCCACTGACACGCTAATGTCACGGCCACGCCGGCCACGCTAGCCATGCCAGCCACGCAAGTCACGAGGGGTACGCCAGCCTCGCCAGTAACACCAGCCACGCTAGCTACGCCAGGCAGCAGGCTACCCCAAGTCCGCCGCCCGGCTATCCTCCTCTTATTTGTTATAGAGGTTTTCTTCCTCATCCTCCCGTAATTTTGTATAGAGGTTTTCTTCCTCGTACCTGCTCCACCGCTGTGCCCTCTGCTAACTTCAGAGGTACAAGCGGAGCAACGTCCCTTTAGCCCAGTTCGGGCCCCACCTGTGCCAGAATATTCGCTACGGGCAATAAGGAACCCTGGCCCAAAGAGGAGTTATTGCCCGTGCCCAGGGTGTACCGGCCAAACAACTGCTGTTCCCTCCAGACATATCGAGAAGGACTAGCAGCCTTCAGGCACACAAGGAGGTTTTCTTGACCTGCCTGAAATAAAACCGTATCATAGGGCGTTTAGCATTGGTTTTAGTTTAGATGATGTGATTTTTGAAGTTAATAATCGTTAATAATTTCTTAGGTTTTCGCGATCACAACTTACTAGACGTGGGCGCCGCGTTGAAAAATGTCGGCGGCGGCGTGCTTAACAATTACAGCCGGCGGCGGCGTGGCGCCGGCGGCGTGTCATTTTTATAAGAAAATCTTAGATACAATGTAAATCTACTACGGCAGTGATCTCTCGCTTCTGGTTGTGGTTTTGTCCATGGTTGGAAGCGAGAGCGCTTGGGAAGGCGTCTCATTTAATTCTGCAAAAAGGTGATGCATCAGGTGACGGAGAGAGAACGAGAGGCGTCCACCTCTCCCATTCCCCAGGAGATGGACCGGGCGTCGCAGGAGGGCGTACGCCGACCTCCGGCTACCCTAGGAGGAGCCTGCGAGTGACGGACTCGGAGTACCCACCCTCCTACCAGCCAAGGCCCGTGACGGTGGCGCGTCATGAGCCAGTCGGAAGGAGGGTGCAGCCGACGTTAAGAAAGAAAGAAAGAAAGAAAAATTATTTATTGCCACAACAAGACGACATGGGGAGAAAGGGCTCGCCTACTAGTAGTAAGGCGGGACCTGTCCGGGATGGATGGAGACTGCAGATCGTATCGCACGCTTGGAACCAAAGGTTAGCAGAGGAACACCGTGGTGGTTTCAGTCGGTAAGAGTCCGATACTAGCTCCGTCACCCGGTCATCCTGCGGAGTGCGTCCATGAGATTTCCCCTCGTAAAAAAGGTTGCATGGGACTGCGTCCTTCTCCGTGGATCTCGTAACCCTAGAAGCAGTGTTTACATGTCGTGGCTCTTATTAGGACCGAGAGTCTTGACTTCACCGCCCAGACCATGAGGAAGAAAACCTCGAATCGTGCATGGCTGACGGGAGTCAGTCTCTAGTGTGACTCTAGTGGTACTGGCCGACACCAGCCCCCCGATTCAGAACCACACGATAACTAGCTGTCGACCGGTTCGGTTTGTTATCTCGTTTCGTCTGATGATTCACGCAACGAGAGAAAAGGAGATAACAAACCGAATCTGTCGACAACTGTTTATCGTGTGGTTCCGAATCAGGGGGCTGGTGGGTTTTTCAACTCAGCCTATCGCAGTCCACTGCTGGACATAGGCCTCTCCCAAGTTGCGCCACAACACTCGGTCCTCTGCCTTCCGCATCTAGTTCCCCC
The DNA here is from genome assembly GCA_949699075.1 of Asteroscopus sphinx. Classification (NCBI taxonomy): domain Eukaryota; kingdom Metazoa; phylum Arthropoda; class Insecta; order Lepidoptera; family Noctuidae; genus Asteroscopus; species Asteroscopus sphinx. Next base: position 20,310,492 of record OX453005.1, read on the forward strand.
CAGCCACGTTATTGAGGTCATCGGTCAACTTGGTGGGAGGGCGCGCTACGCTGCGTTTGCCGATTCGCGGTCTCCACTCAAGGACTCGTCTGCTCCAGCGGCCATCGGTCCTTCGACAGACATGGCCAGCCCACTGCCACTTCAGCTTACTGATCCTACAAGCTATGTCGGTCACTCCGGTTCTTCTCCGGATAATCTCGTTACGGATTTTATCCTTTTATTTATTTATTTATTGTGAATACACCAACAGTTATAAACATCAGACATTATCTTATTCTAATATTACAGGTACATTATCCGATGCTTAAACAAATTAAAGGCGTACATAACATTCATAGGAGCTGTTCCTTCCTTCCTTCAAAGAATGTCTAAGCATAGCTCGCTCCATAGCTCGCTGAGCGACTTTGAATTTGTGGACTAGCCCGACTGTTAGTGTCCACGTCTCGGCACCGTAAGTCTTGACAGGCAGGACGCACTGGTTGAAGACCTTTGTCTTCGAACATTGCGGTATAGGCCAAGAGAAGACTCGGCGAAATTTGCCAAATGCTGTCCAGCCCAAACGGATCCTTCTGTCGGCTTCTTTCTCGAAGTTGTGTCTACCAAACTGAATTACCTGCCTTAGGTAGACGTATTCTATTACAACTTTGATTGTCGACAGGCATTCAACCGGCAGGTACAGGACGCCGTGGAGGCCATTAAAAGCTTCCTCAAGATGACCAAGGGCCTATGCAGTGTGAACCAAAAGACCCTTGAAGTGTCAAATGCCTCTATTGTTGAGGCTGCGGAAGTGCTGCTGAAGCGTAATTCTTCGGAGGAGATGGCCAAGCCTGGAGCCTCACCTTGCTGGAGCACCTCACCCCAACCCCCACCTCAGCTCTTAACCAGCAGCTCAAATGGCCCAGCTCCGTAAGGAGTATGATGAGTTTAAGGCAGAGCTGGAAAGGGACCGGCGCCTGTGCGAGTAGCCTGGCCACACCACGCCGTCGACGCAGAAGGTCGAGCATTACCTGATCCACCGTATCATCCAGGAGATAGCGAGAATCACATTCAAGGACGTAAGGAGAGCGAGGGAAGGTCCCTGCGCCCACCATTGGCTGCAGACCGCAGAAATGTGGAGCAAGCGCGTGCGTCTACATACGCGACGAAAGCCGCAACACCACGCTTACCTAAGGCGCTGAGCCAGCCGGCCTCGTTAGCCTAGACCACCCCCCGGCCTCAGCAGCTCATACTGGGGCAGAAGGGCAAAGGTGGAGCAGCCACTCAGGCTGTAGCCATTGCCGCGGCTACCCAGGAGCGTCCAACGCTCTCAAAAATATGCGAGGATGGTTGAGAGACCACCGGCGCCAAAAATAAAATGAAGAAGGTGGTGGAGGCAGCCAGGCTGAAGATAGCAGCCACGCTACTAATCGTATTATAACACCTACCACGCGCGCGTATTTGCTCTCGGCACACGCCGCGGACTATTGGCGGCGGCGGCGGCGGCGTGCCGGGCAGAGTTGGCGGCGTCGCGCTGGCGCGGCGCCCACGTCTACTACTTACACATTATAATAAAACAAGTTTAACCGGAATATATCGCGTATATTATTTAGATAGGTTTCCTGGCGTTTCGAAAGCTTTGCAGCGTTCGTGGTCGCAGGAAGACTAACGGCCAAAATTAATAACCAATCTATCCACGATTTGCCCTACTGGAGATAGATATTTGACATAAGCTCCATACAAAATATGTCAAATTTCTATCTCTAGTAGGGTAAATCGTTGATAGATTGGATATTAATTTTGGCCGTTAGATGACAAGCGTCTTTACAGATATTTCTAAAAAAATATTGTAATTGATTAGATCACGGTAGACCGTACAATTTTTATAAATTAAAATCCATAGACCAGTAAGCCTCTGAAGCTTACTGGTCTGTGTTAAAATCGTATCGATGCACGCAGTAATCACTTACAATGTCATTGTCTTTTACAGTGTAGCGTGCTGTTTGGGACTTGATTATTTTTAGAACTGGGTTCCAAACAGGTGGTAGCTGCCAACCATTTTCTCTATTAAAATTACGATGTTTTTTTTAGTGTCCGACCGAAACAGGATTTTCAGCCGAAACCGAAACCGAACCTTCGGTCTTGGTCCCAGTTTCGGCCGAAACCGAAACCGAAACTTATTTGAATTATTATAGCATGTTAAATCTATTGTATTTTTACGCATAAATAGACAGTTAACACGTGTAAAAAAATTAAATGCAACAATTAAGTATGTAAAAAATCGGTCAAGTGTGAGTCGGACTCACGCATTCAGTAGGTTCCGTACCACGCATCGACCTGATACCCCATAGAAACTGATTTAATTTACGAGAGTTTTTCAAAAGACATCAACGAACATACGCGGAATGTGAATTTTTGCATCTCTTTCTTACGTAGGTACCACCACATATGTCTATTTTTGCCCTATTTTTAGTATTTGTTGTTAAACTACATGCACTATAATAGACCAAGTTTGACGCTGGTATGTATTACCGTTTTGAAGATAGAGCAGGAAATAAAACGTTAAAAAAAAATGCGTTTTTCTCGAGGTTTCTTGTATGGGGGACCCCCTTTGGTTTTAGACTTTTTTTTATTTTTTATTTTTAGTATTTGTCGTGATATGGGTCATAGTAGTAGTAAATAATGAAGTTTAACTAGAAAACTTTCCCGTACTACTGTACTACGCGTGCGAATTGACTAAGCACCTCGCGTACACACGGCTACACATCAAGCTGTACATTTCCAGTTTATGCTGACCTCGCATTGCATAGGCTTTCCGTACAATGCGAGATCAGCTTATACTGGATATGTACAGCTTGATGTGTAGCCGTGCGTACTAAAGGGAAAAAATGCGCCATGACTAATAGTACTGAAGGTCATTCACGGTAAAAGTTAAATCACCGGAGGTAGTTGTGTATCGGATTTACGGGGCGGTTCGAATCATTTCATCATCATTCATCATTTCAGCCTAAAGACGTCCACTGCTGGACATAGGCCTCCCCCAAGCATCGCCACAACGACCGGTCCTGTGCCTTCCACATCCAGCGGATTCCCGCGACCTTCACCAGGTCGTAGGTCCACCTTGTGGGGGGCCTACCCACGCTGCGCCTTCCAGTACGCGGTCGCCACTCCAGAACTTTACTGCCCCACCGGCCATCCGTTCTGCGAGCAATGTGCCCCGCCCACTGCCACTTAAGTTTGGCAATTCTTCGGGCTATGTCGGTTACTTTCGTTCTCCTGCGAATCTCCTCATTTCTGATTCGATCACGCAGGGACACTCCGAGCATAGCCCTCTCCATTGCCCTTTGAGTGACTTTGAGCGACTTTGAGCCTGCGACCGTTTCAGTACCGTAAGTAATTACTGGCAACACACACTGGTCAAAGACTTTCGTCTTGAGACACTGCGGTATTTTGGACGAGAAGATATTGCGTAGCTTCCCGAACGCTGCCCAACCGAGTCGGATTCGACGATTGACCTCTTTCTCGAAATTGGACTTACCTAGCTGGACAGTTTGTCCTAGGTATACATAATCGTCAACAACTTCGAGTGTAGTTTCTCCGATGTTTACGGGAATGGATGCTATATGGGAATTCGACATAACCTTTGTCTTGTCCATATTCATTTTAAGACCCACTCTATCAGAAGCTCTACTGAGGTCATCGAGCATTGTACCGAGGTCCTCCATGGTCTCAGCCATGACTACTATGTCGTCGGCAAACCGAAGGTGAGTGATGTACTCGCCGTTTATGTTAATGCCTAGCCCCTTCCAGTCCAGAACCTTGAAGACATCCTCCAATGCAGCAGTGAACAGTTTCGGAGAGATCACATCTCCCTGTCTCACACCCCGCTGCAGAAGGATAGGTTTCGAGGCTTGTTCCTGTAATCGGACTGACATAGTGGCGTTTTCATACAAAGACTTTAACACTTCGATGTACCGATAGTCAATCTGGCACCGTTGAAGAGACTGTAGTACCGCCCAAGTCTCGATCGAATCGAAGGCTTTCTCGTAGTCCAAAAACGTTAAACAAAGAGGCAAGTTATACTCTTCGGTCTTCTGTATAACCTGCCGCAGCGGTGTCCGTCAAAATGAAGGGACCAAGTCTTGGATTTCCAATCTACATACATAAAAGTTTATTATGGAATGGTTTGATTAGGGTTTTGTATAAATACAGTTTAACTTTGTCCATTATTAAAATGATATTTCACTCGAAAAAATCAATAATCTTCTGAGGAAACTTCGTTTATATCTCTCTACCCTGTATACCAATTGCTTTGTTAGACTGTACATTCCCTCCATGAAGCATAGCGATGGGACATCCTGTATTTTTATTTATTTCATAAGGCAATTACATCAAGTAACAATCACATGGTATAGGTGGTCATAAAATAATAGGTGTTGTACAGATTGATACCCTAACGAAATCGCACACCATGATATACAACGCTATTATTAAGGAAAAAAATGAAATGTATCAAGTTCAACACACAGACTACAGAAGTTCAATATAAAAATATACAGAATTTCAATGCTATAACTACAAATAATTAATTATGAGTGTTATGGAACAAACTTTATAAAAACAAAAATGAGCATGACTACTTTCCGATACATTCAGAAAATGTAGCAGACAGCAATCACGCAGCAAAACTTAAGCAACTTTAGTTAGTAACAGAGATGCTGCTGCCAGTTAGACAAATAGGGCAGCAACATTTTTTCTGAAGACCGCGGCACGGGAATCGAAGATATCAATCTTATTATTGTCACGCGATACTGCGTTATAAAGTCAAGTCGACACATTCTAATGATAGGATTGTAATAGGAGGTGTTATTTTTGAATACCTGAAGTGAAAATGTATTCGGCTTTCGAGTGTTATGTTATTTTATATCAACTACTTTACCTACTATTATAGGAGACATAACAATCAAAATAAATAAATGCAACAGGTGACCTAATTGCTAAGCAGCAATTTCTTCCAGCTACCTTTGGGAAATATACAAATATAAAAATAATTAATATTTTTTGTTTTTTAATTTGTACATAAAGTTCAACTTTAACAAAAGAAATTTTATATAAATCTTAAGGTAGCAAAAGGGTATTAAATATAAGGTAGCAAAAGGGTATTAAATATAAATACTTCGAAAAATATAAATAAACGATCCATTAACATGTCAGACAATATTTTTGAATCGTCAAATTGGAGGGACCATCGTTTATTGTCAATATTTCTCAAACGATTCAAGTTAGGGAAAAAAAATATCAATATTTTTAAGGTAGAATAAAGGTATTGTAACACTAAATTGGTAGGATATTCCTGTGAGCAGCCTATCCATCTGGTCCCTCCATTTTGACGTCATAATAGAGGGACCAAGTATTTTGTTAAATTATTATGTATACATTGAGGTAGCTAAAATTATTGCATAGGTAGCAAATAGTAGAATAACAGTATTAAACTTTTATGTATGTAGATTGGAAATCCAAGACTTGGTCCCTTCATTTTGACGGACACCCGCAGCGTATGTATGTGGTCTACGGTGCTAAAGCCTTTTCGGAAACCGGCTTGTTCGGGAGGCGGGAAGTCGTCAAACCTGCGCGAAAGACGGTTCGTAATGACTCTCGAAAACAGCTTGTAGACATGGCTCAGAAGTGGGATGGGCCTATAATTCTTCAGTAGAGCATTATCGCCCTTTTTGAAGAAGAGTACCACCACACCTCTGCTCCATGCCTGTGGCGTTTTTCCCTCGAGAATGACGGAATCAAACAACTTCTGAAGGGCCTTAAGGATCGGTTTTCCACCCGCCTTCAGGAGTTCGGCCGTAATTCCGTCATCACCCGGTGCCTTGTTGTTTTTGAGCTGCTTCAGAGCCATCCTAATCTCCTACAGGCTGACGTCCGGGATATCTTCGGTATAGTGTCGGGTCAATCGAGCTCTTGGGTCGTGAGCCCGATTTACAGCGGTTCGAATACGGGTACAAAATGTTATCCAACAACAATTACAAACAAATATAGTAATGTTTGAATCAAACATCACAGGTATCTTCACACATCTTAAGTGTTACATTAATTTCTACATAAATTCATATTGTATAAGTTCTAGGGAATAACTCAACAGAACCAAGTAAAATATTTAAAGAATTATATTCTATTACAACTTACAACCTATGGCTAGCGAACTCAATTGGCAATCACGTTCACTCACTCGAAGTTAGCCGAATGATGCGCGACAATTCACGAATACCTAGTTTCGGCGTGGCCGAAGATACGGCCAATTATTGGCCGAAACTAGATTTTTTGGCCGAAACTAGCCGAAACCGAACCTTCGGTCGGTCCTTAGTTTTTTTAATTTCAATAGCCTCACGGAGCATTCTAGGTACATATCGGTTTTCCTTCGCCAGGACTTGTGGTTTATCAAATCGAAGAAAATAGTTGGGTTTGTCTAGGGCATTGGTTCCCAAACTTATTTTGTCTACGCGAAAGTCGAGCGTTCAGTCGGTGTCTAAGATTCCTCCTAGCTAGATGAAATTACAAATCGCCCCCCAAGCCTTTACACAACGCCCCCATTTTTTTCTGGGTCTCTTACCGCCCTTTAGGCCTGCAGCGGCCACAGGGGGGCGTTATCGCCCACTTTGGGAATGGCTGGTCTAGGGCATGTTCAAAAATCGATAATAATCGATAATCGCAATATTAGCATAAGATTTATCAATGAGATAATGAACGTTTAGGAACATTCCAACATAGCCAGTAAACTGTGACGACGTCGGTTAACTTTCTGTTATCTGTGTATTGTCAGCAGCTTGTGGCTTGATGCCGCGTATATTTGAAGTGAACATTGCGTGTCAGTTTTATTTCGAGATCTTTGTTAAAAATGTATACCTATCAAGACATTCATAGAGTTAAGTAATAATATCGACGTAGGCCGTGTACGTACATATATTATATGTACGGTCGACCGCACGTCGGTGGTAACACTTTGACATTTGCAGCATCTTTATTTCGTAAGCAGTAAGGGCGGTTTTCGAATTGAAGTGTTACCACTGTCATGCAGTCGACTGTACTATATTTGTATGCAGGTACCTCTCGCAGGTTGCCAACTCGCTAACTTTCCATTCGTCTACTGCTGTAGGTTGGTATGCTAAAAATAGACGCGACAATAAGCATACTGCAAGCAAATCATTCGTCGATTTGCTAATTGAGTAGGTAGGATGTTTAAAAATTTTGATCATTATATTTTATAGAAAATTATCTGCTCGTTGGCCATGAAGTGTTAAGATTGCTTAATTTTCCATCTACTTTTGTCTCACTTTTTGAAGTACCTATTCGATTATAATAACAATATAGTTTCTTATCTGCAAAACGTCATACAGCCTTGTAAGTAAAGCAATCGGTGAAACTTATAATGATATGAACGTTATTAGCTAGTAGCGCAGTCACGTGGTTGTCCCTTATTTTCCTTATCGTTTTGATCCAATCGAAATGCGTCGCGTTCGCAGGCGACTTTTTGTTGCTAGCTTAATACAGGAGTGGTCGCAGCGAACCAGGAGAGGAGGGGCAAGAGGCACCGGAGGGAGTACATACAGAACGGCAACGTTACCGCGATAATGCTAATACACTGTCTGTTTCAACTGCCACTACCTACAGTCGTGATGTTGACACCCTGATCGCTGATCATGCATATGGTTTGGACGCAATTCTTGTTGTCTTTTTTTACCTGTAGCCTAGTAAAACTGCCACGTCGCGCGTCGTGTGATTTCGAAATGCTTTGTCCCATTCAACATCATTGTTTGAATCTGTATTTTGCTATATCATGAGATTATGAATCTTATACATATTAAATGAAGAAGTTATTACTTTTTAATGTAAATATTGCATTTATTTTCATTGTACCTACTTTGATTATTACTTGTAAAGTCAAGCGCATATCGATGGTGATAAAACCAGTTTAAGCAGAGACTGGATGGTCTTGTATGAAACTTGCATATCTACTAAGCCAGTTTCACTTATGTTCAGTTATGAATGTTATGATGGTTTAGCAACCATTGATAATATTTACTTATGCGGTTGACCCGTACATGTCATAATGAAAGATATTGTATTGTACTACCTATATAAATTTGTTTACGTGGAGTTTCTTTACCCAGACGCGACGGTAGGATACGGTAGGTAATGTAGGTATATGCTTTTAGGGTGAGAGGCTGTTTTGTCGATGCAAACGAATGTTCCCATTTATCTCCAAAACGGTTTGACAACTATTACTATGGAAGCAACCCTGAAATTGCGAAAAAAAGTCGTATGATGAGTAGACTCACCACTTACATTTATGGTAACCCGCACAAAACCCTTATATGTTAACCCTCTAACTGGGTTTCAAGCATAGAACCCTTTTACATCATGATAAAGGAAACCTCATAAAAGGCTTAACCCTTCGAAAGGCAATCTAAACAATTTTTAAGCAAAATTGTAGGTAGGTAGGTATAATGTACCTACTTATGTTTACAGGGTGATTTGTAATTCGACCTATTCCATTAAAGGGGTTATACTTGAGCTAATTTGCAACAAAAATGATCCCGTGAACCAGGGGGCGCCAGTCATTTGTTTTCGAGTTATACCTTTTTTAAGTTTTTTTTTGATATTTTCCGTCTTCGGATGGAAAAATGCTAATTGTGAAAAATCTATCCTATTCTGGGCACTCGATTAACACTTTCCTGAAAGCTGATTAATGAGCAATTACTATCATACAAAATTCATGGCCAACATTTCCATAACCTCGGAAATAAATGGTCATAAATCACGAGTTATAAAACAAGATCGTCCAAGTACACTTTAGATTGCAGAGAATTACTCGAAAAAAAATTAAGACATTTGGCGTACAAATTACGGAAATAACATCCTCATTTTAAAAGATATCCGAAATGGTACAGATGTGGTCAAGTTTCACGAAGGCTTTGAAAAAAAATGCAGTAATAGCAGAATTGGGAGCACTTTCCTTGAAATCATTTTCTACATTTATGTCTCGTTCGAGGCGAGTTTGATTAGGTATACTGTTGTGTAATTTAGGTTGTATGAATCTCTGCGGAATGTTTTGGTCGACCAGAGATCATTGTAGTCCATAAAAAAAACAATAAGTGGGATCGAGAGACAGGAGTTCCTGCTTAGTGGTGAAGGCACTAAGATTGCAACAGCCTCGTCACCTGATCAGGATTAGGTGGCTGGTAGGCCAGGCTACCACTATCACCTACCACTACCATCACCACCACAACCACCACAGGTGGTGGTTGCCTACCACTTTCAAGACTGACGAGGTCTTTTGCGATTACGAACGGTCCGAATGGATGTTAAGGGCGAGAACAGCAGCAAGTTGGCTCAAACATTGCCCGAGACGTCCTGTTACGCTGCACATGAGGGAAAGCTCATATGGGTGTGCTTCTGAACCTTGTGAGTGTTTTCTCATACCCATAGGAATCTCGTTCATCCCATCACTATGGAAGAGGAGGAAGACTGAGCTACCTCTGCCGACCTAAGGTACACACAACATCATTTGCAGCACCTCAACTTGCTGTTGTTCGTTCAGATATTGCTTGATTACATCAGTGGTTCATACTACTACACAGACTACATAGGTGGTAGTGGTAGCCTGAACTAACAACCACCTAATCGTGATCAGGTGTCGAGGCTGTTGCAATCTTAGAGCCTTCATCTCTAAGCAGGAACTCCTGTATCCCGATCCCACTTATTGGTTTTTATGGACTACAATGATATCTGATCGACCAAAATATGCCGCAGAGATTCATACAACCTAAATAACACAACAGTATAACCAAACTCGCCTCGAAAAAGACATAAATGTAGAAAATGATTTCAAGCAAAGTGCTATTACCTACTGCATTTTTTTTTCAAGCCTTCGTGAAACTTGACCACATCTGTACCATTTTGGATAGCTTATAAAATGAGGATGTTTTTAACGTAATTTGTACGCCAAATGTCGTAAAAAAAAATCGAGTAATTCTCTGCAATGTAAAGTGTACCTACTTAGACGATTTAGTTTTATAACTTGTGATTTATGACGATTTATTTCAGAGGTCATGAAAATGCTGGCCATGAATTTTGAATGATAGTAATTCCTCATTAATCAGGTTTCAGGAAAGTGTCAATTGAAGATTAGGACAGACGGATAGACATGACGAAACAATCAGGGTTCCTTATAGGAACCCTAAAAACAGAGTGTATTAGTACCTACCAATCTAGGTACTTACCATTGCTTTAAGCGCCTGGCGTCACTGCGGCACATAAGTACCTATATCGCGCTTGGTGTATTAATCTATGGCGCTTGGAGCTTGGTTGAATAATTCATAGCTATCTATAATTATGTAGGTCTCAACATTGAAGTGGATACATAGTAGACCTATCTGTTTATATGTTGGTACATCGCGGCCGCGGCGGCGGCGGCGGCAGTCAGCTCAGACGCCTACGTAACACGTCCAGTAAGCAGTTTGTTGTGGGGCACGAGCGCTGATATCACGTACCCACTCGTTCGGTCGGTGGCACGCCGCGCCGCCCGCCACCCGCCGCCGTGGCCGCTACCTCATTGCGGGAATAATCGGTCAACTATTCGAATTCATTGCTTACGTTCAATTACAAGTGAATATTAAAGATACCTACCTTAACCCTGGTAACCCTACCTATTCATTCTTTACTAAAATCGTTGCCACTCAATAGATGTTTGTTTTGTGCAATAATCCAAGTAGTCAACAACAACACGATCGCAATCGTGGGCTGTTGACCCGTAGCTAACTCAGTGCGAATACTGCAAATGCGAGTGAACGCACAACGTTCTTTTGTATCAGGTAGCTAGTAAAGTTCTTTTTTTTATTAAATTAAACGTTATTCACTTCGTAGTTATATACTTGAACGCACAATTGCAGGCAGATATTTTTCACTGGATATAACAATGCTTTTGGCCTTGTATCCTTGTAAAATGGCGCCTCGCCCGTCGTTATTATTATTACATTCGAAGCAAACTTCGTGACGATCTCTACTCTCCACTCCACTTCTCCACCCCCCTTGCGCTCCCCACGGATGCGTATCCGATTGTCGCGACTGGCATTTCGTTTACAACTTGTCAAACTAGTTAGGTTATTTGGATGAAGTGTGAAATAGTAAAATAATTGATATGGATATATTAACTTCCACGTAATTTGTAAGTGTAGGTGTTTTTTTTCGTCGGAAATGAGTGAGCGCAAGAGTATAATAACGAATGAAACTGGGCGAGTCATACGTAAAGACGCCATCTTTCTTTACAGATGTCAGCTGGGTCACAAATTCAGATGGCACCACAAACCACTGTCAACACGGGGCAACCTCTACACAATCAAGATTCCAATATGAGCACAGGTAAATTGTGATTTAGTGATAAAAGTGCAATAAATGTTTGTGATTTGTGATCAGTGCTCTGTGTTTACTTCACGCCGGGTTGCCGTCAAAGTTTAACCTTTTCTAACAAACTCTTGAGGGACGAACTTGTGTGAAAAACTGTCATCAAACGAAGGATTGTGACGTCATTTATCGTGTATGATGCCGGATAGGAACCGTGAAAGTGCCGTTTTTCTCCTCGACAACCGAGACTATTACTATTGCGTTGCGTGCTACAATGCATGACTATAAAAGTGGAGCTAACATAAACCACGTCGGCCTACTGAGCTCCTTGTCAAAAAGTGAGTTAACTAACTGATCATGAATTAATTGACATTGATTGTTCATTTGTAGAATACCTGTAGTGTTTGTTTACTTGTTGACATTAGTCTTGATTGATAAAATCAGTCCTATGCTATGGTCAAGTTAATGATAAACAACATTATTTACCTATCAATTGACACACCTATCACATTATGATTTTTGTGACATAGACTTCCTATAAAAACATAGTTATTTTAGAGTAAAGAGTTTGAAAACACTAGTAACCCCCTTAGAATAACAGTAAAATACTAATCTGATACCTAAATGCTGTTATTCCAATTTGGTTAAATTCTGATTGCTATTGTAAACATGCATTTTTTGACAGATTATTATTTAGACATCAATGATGATTTGTGACCATCATACAGTGTTTACTCAGCTCAGCTCTTTGATTTATAAGGGTATTATTATTAATTCATTAGCAGAGTGGAATACTATTTGCTATTCCAAGGCCTTTTAAAGAAGAATTTAATTTTCAAGTATATGGCTGTACACAACATAACATTTGCTCGCACTCTGATATGATAACATTTGCTTGCACTCTGATATGTTCCATCACCTTTAATACATATAATGCAGTTCATAGTTTGACAATGTCTGTGGTCTAGTGGTTTGAGTGTCGGACTGCTGATCACAAGGTGTGGGTTTGATTCCCACATGACACAAATATTTATGTGATGAACAAAAGTGTTTTTAATATAAGTTTTTAAACTAACATGGTCACTAACACTTTTATTATTGTATGTCATGGGATATTTACCATGTAAATCCCTTTTTCTGAGTTAATATTTCGGTGCTGTTACTAGCACTATATCGGAACTCAGAAAAAAGGATTTACATGGTAAATATCCCGTGACATACAATAACATAAGTATAAATGTTTGTGTTGGTCTAGGTATTTATTATGTATTATATCCATTGTACCCATAATACAAGCTCTCCTTACTTTGGGACTAGACTGTGCTGTGCAAAAGGTCCCAATTTTTTATTTTTTATTTTGGTCAATTCTTCCTTACTATTGATGTTTTCTACATAAATGCCTCTTCTCATATACTTATTAGTAAATCACAGTCAAAACAATTACAGGGTCGTCTCATAGTGATAAAGAAGTTGATGCTTTAACACCAGAAAAGACAGCTGCTATGCGAGGCTCAACTGTTGCACCTGGCACTGCGTTAGTGCCACCAAGTGGTGCTACACCTACTATAGCCATGCCAGAGAGGAAAAGGAAACGGAAAGGTGCATATTTTTATAACACTTTATTTATAAATTAATTTTGAAACCTTTCTTTACACATAAATCCAAAAGTTAAATCCCGGTTTCTGAAAGTGTAATCAATAATAATCTATTTTTAAATCTTGCTATGTTATGTAATGGGTTGACTTAAATATTAACAACCAATTATAGCAGTTGTCATGAGATATGACAGTTAATTAGTTAATATTTCGATTGATCAGCCTTTGAGAACCCATGGGTTATATCAAATGTATAGTGGAATATTTTACATGTTGACTTGCTAAAACTGAATAGAAACAGTATTTTTTTAATGTTTTCACAAGAGATATATAAAAAACATCATACATAGTATAGAAATAGATTAAAGGAATAAGCATAGAATAGATAATAAATACTATGGAATAAGCCCAGTTTGTTGCAATAAATGGATGAAAGGATCTTAACAATACTCAAAAGTAATTTTCAATTTTAACAGATTATTTATTTAAGAAATATCAGCTTAGTCTTTTCCAATACTATATTAGGGTCAGTTTTCAGTGTAACAAAGTCCCACTGGGTTAATAATGAGTGTTAATGAATGATGTTGTAATTTTCAGGAGAAGAAGGTGTTGGCGGCGGTGGGGGCGGAGGTGGCAAACAGAGGCATAACTCATCAGACAAAAACATTAGGGAATACTTTTCAAAACACCCCTCTTCAAGTCCTGTAAGGCATGCTGGTGCAAAGTCGCCATCGCCACAGGGCGCGAATTATCCTATGGTAAATATACTTTGCAGTTACCATTTTCAGAAAAATCAACTAATAATAATAATAATGTCCTCCCGGCCGAATTTCGGTCACGGCGGCCAATCTCAATGGAGACTAGCCATCTGCGCGGGACATATTATAGTGCACAAGTGTGCGCAAACACAGGTGCACTCTCTATCCCCCACTCTCATAATCCGATGGGACGGCAATTCGACACGACCGAAGAGAGATCAGGCACAGGACCGACGGCTTTACGTGCTCTCCGAGGCACGAAGGGGTCTCGATGTTTAACGAAACGGTCACCCATCCACAGACTGACCGCGGCTAGTGCAGCTTAACCTTGCAGATCGTACAATCCACACGCTTGCTATTTAGCCACGAGCCCCTCAAAAAAACCAAAAAAACCAAGTAGCATGCCTTTAGACGTAAATGTGGTGATCCATTGGCGAGCCGCCACTGACTCTCAACTCGCCATCTGATCCTCTAGCTCACTTAACACTTGACTTAACGCCGGCATCATGGCGTGTTCCCAATCGGAGTTACTATGTTACTTGGGCATACTGTCTCTTCTTTTGCTATAAGCCCTAATTTCCAACGTTATTTAGTTTGGCCATGTAACAAAATGAAGTTATGTGGCATTGCAGTCTCACCAACGATATGCAAGAAGGAAATTATAATAAACTTTTTGTTTTTAGTACCCACCTTCACCCTCGTCGTTACTACCTTCCGGTGCCGATTTTTTACGTACGGCGTCTCAGCAACGACCCCACACGTCTGTTAAACAGGTAAAAAAATTACTAACACATCAATCTTCTACTTAATAAAATTCTTAAAACCGACTGACAGACAACGCACAGCCTAAACCAGTGGGTCTAGACCCACTAGGAGGATGAAATTTTGCACAGGAGTTCCTTATATGAAGTAGGTGAGCACTAAGAAAGGATTTTTGAAAATTCATCTCCTAAGGGGGTTAAATAGGGGTTAAAAGTTTGTCCAGTTTGTTTGTTTGTTTGTGTTTGGGGTCCTGGGTTTGATTCCCTGGTTAGGCAAAGTGTTTTTGGGTTTTTTATTAGGAAATCCTCATTAGCAACCCGGAGTCAGGACTTGTGCCTGGTTAATGGCAATAGGCTCACCCCCTGTTACATGGGAATGATAACATAACTGACGAAATGAGGGTGTACTACTATACACCTCTGCCTACCCCTTCGCGGAAATACAGGCGTTATGTTATGTGTGTTATGTTGAAAGATTGTATGAAAATCCGTCATTTTTGACGATAGATTTTTGAAAAACGTTATTTGACTTTTTGATTAAAAATAAAGATAGTTACGTGTTTTTTGGAAAATCAACCCATGAATGATGACCTTTAGAGTTTAAAGTTAAGATGCGGGATTGCGGAGCGACAAAAGTCAAGCTTCATTTTATGAGAATTATTAAAGACAACACCCAGTGCTGCGCGGGAAGCGTTTGCGAACAAAAGACGATAGCGCGCAGCCTGGCATTTGGCTAGGCTGGGCTGGATTCAATATGTGGCAGGCCTGTGGGTTGTCCCATTCGGAGATATAGCTTGACCCTCTATACCTACTACATGTTCCTAATCAAAATGCAGGTCATTATTGCATGTTTCTAAAAACATGTAGATTTCTGAATTCCACGCGTGCGTAGCCACTGGCAAAGGTAGTCAAACGATAAATATTTTCTTCTAAATATCTTATGAAAGTATATGGTTCATTGTAATTGTTCATAGGTTCAAACAGAACTGACATGTCAGAGGATACAGGAGTTAGAAACTCAAGCATCTTCTGACTTAGAACTAAGAAATACTAAAATAGATGAATTAACGAGATCTAATGAAGAATTGAAACATCAAGTGCAAGCACAGAGCAAGGTATTACAAAGATTTTATTTTAATTTAATCTTAAATCATGTATCTAGATAAAATGAATAATTTTCGCAATTAACTGTGTGTTTTGTTTTAGGTAATAGAGCAACATAAATCACACATTAATAAATGTATAGAAGTTGTTAAAAAATTGTTAAATGAGAAAAGCACAATTGAGAAGAAAGAGGCTCGACAGCGGTGCATGCAGAATAGACTGAGGCTTGGCCAGTTCGTGACGCAGCGAGTCGGCGCCACGTTTCAAGAGAATTGGACTGATGGATATGCATTTCAAGAATTAACGAGGTATGTGTGCTGATTCAGCGAATATTTTAATTATTATTTTAGATAAATTTGCTTTACTTTAATCTCATGGGTGTTCCAAGGAGTTTAGAAGTAGTAGAGCTCCTTTGTGAAAGAGCTCGTCCGGGGAAGTACTACCACCGTATCTAATTCTCCGCCAAATAGTGATGCTTGCATTGCTGTGTTTCGGGTCTGAAGGGTACGGGTGCCGGTGAAATTACAATCACATGAGACTTTCCATCTTCATGTCTCAGTTTGGCGAACCGACTTGCGATGCCATGTAGGCATAGCCTAGGTGGTATTGAAGTTGTTATGGGCAAAGGTAACCGCTAAACATCAGGTGGGCCTTTAGCTCGTTTCGCCACCCTATACTATAAAAAAAATAAAAAAGGGAAGTCACTTGGTCTTATCATTTGTTAGTCACTTAAGTACTAATTAAATGTGCACTATTCGAGACAAAATAAATGAATAACCATTTGAATACAATGTTAATGATGTTAACAGCAATGTTGTGTGCCACACATGAAATCCCATTTAATTATTTATATTATTTTCTAACCGGATAAGCCTTCGCCAAAGCCTCGTAATTGATGCAAATTGTAATGTAATTAATACTGATTTCTGAGAATAATGCCAATCTATTTTCGGAGACAAACCTACTGGAATGGCTATTTTAATAGTCATATTATTCATTTATTAGGGTTCCGTACCCGAAGGGTGCCAAACGAGACCCTATTACTCTCGCTACGCTGTCCGTCCGTCCAACCGTCCGTCTATCTGTCTGCCTGTCACAGGGCTGTATCTTTTGAACGCTAATAGGTAACCGGTTGAAATTTTCTAAGAATATGTGTTGCTATGAGGTGTATCACGACAAATAAAAGTCTAAACCAAAGGGGGTCCCCATACAAGAAACCTCAAAAAACATGCATTTTTTTCAACGTTTTTGTTCCTGCTCTGTCTTCAAAATGGTAATATATACCAGCGTCAAACTTGGTCAGATTATAGTGCATATTATGTAGTTTAGCAACAAATACTAAAAATAAGACAAACATAGACATATGTGGTGGTACCTGCGTAAGAAGACATGCAAAAATTCATATTTCGCGCACTGTGCGTTGATGTCTTTTGATAAACTCTTGTAAATTAAATCAGTTTTTATGGGGTATCAGGTCGTTGAGAGCTACGGAACCCTTACTGCGCGAGTCCGACTCGCACTTGGCCGGTTTTTATAATACTTGCTAAGATCTTTTAGCCACGTCTTTAGTAAAACACACCCTTATAAAGTGATGGAAGCTTTACTAGAGGTTTCTGAGAGATTAATGAGAAAATACGAAAAGTCACGTTTTCCAACTTTGTACTATTTACCCACACTTGTGCACGTTAACGAGCACTTAACATTTAATAATCCACCATTATTACACGTTTACACTCAAAGAAATACAAGTTTTAGAAATTAATACAAAATCTACAACACACTCTTTTTCCAAATTTTCCATTTTTACACAGAAAATACAGAGTCACTGCAGCAATCCTTAGAAGTCTGCTAACTTTCACCAGGCCAGCATGGTGGACTATGGCCTAAACTCTTCTTGTTTTGAAAAGAGGCCTGTGTGCGGCCCTGAGACAGAAATGAGCAGATTATGTACTTTTAAGGCCACACATTGGTTTTGGAACTGTCCCTTTCTAACAAACTGCATATTGTGTGTGTGAGAACAGAGCGGAATAGCACTGTTTAATGTTTTTTTTACATTTTGCACATATCTCGGTGAATCATGTTAATTAAAAATCTACTCTACATGAATCTAGAAAAGTACAAGATATATCTTATTCGCAAAAAATAATAAAACTGCTGGAATTTTCAAATACCAAGCGAAATTGTGGAAAAACAGACTTTGGATAATAAACATATCGCGCAAATTTTATTGAAATTGCCAGAATCTACTAACTATAAAAAATTATCAATAAAAATTTGATCTTACGTCGTAACAACAAATGAAAATATTTTGAATCAAAAGTCTCTAATTTTCCTAATGCGTCGTTTTAAATAGCATAGATCATACCAATGCAGAAGTTACTAACATCATCATTCCCAATTTGACAGGCGGCAAGAAGAAATAACGGCAGAAAAAGAAGAAATAGATCGTCAAAAAAAGCTGTTATTCAAGAAGCGTCCCGTGAACAACGAGGGTGGCGGCGGCCGCGGCAAGCGCACCACCAGCGCCGCGCCCAGCACGCCGCAGCCGTCGCCGCTGCACAACGGCACCGACGCGCCCACCTTCCTCAAGCCCGACCCGCTGCCCAGCATGACCTATCAGGAGTACTATGAAGCTGATGAAATACTAAAGGTAATTCTAGTTATAACGTTTTTGAAGTAAAATTTCTTTAGGCACGCTTGACTTGGGGGTAAGCTGGTGAATGCGTTACGAAAAGTGAGGCGAACGGAGGGGGTAGTGCGGGACGCGGGGAACGAGGCGCGCGCGACGGCCGGCCTCGGCAGAGCACACGCGCGCCGCGCCGCCATTCCTTTGTTCCCATTGAAATAGTATTGAGGGAGATATAAGTTAGTGAAGTTTTACTTCAGTCGTTAAAGCACACTCGTCTTTTTTGTTGTTTCGAACTAGCTGAACAATTTGTGTTCACGTAAATCGATAAAATGTAGGGACAAACTTATTTATTTTTCGCGATTTTAGGGTTGGTCCCATAGTAAAAGTTGTTCATAATCATGAGTACAATGATCTCTTTTCGAGAAAGACAAAACAACTCACCAAACTTTTATTAGAAATCGGATGAATGGTTTAGAAACGCATAGAGGACAGACATAAAAACATATAATTTGTGTGTTTATTGACATTTCGAATAAGCATTTACATGCACTTTCAAAACGTTAAGAATCTAGTTGGATGGTTCCAAAATGTTGGTGTTATAGAGCTGGCAAGAAACTATGGACATACTCTTTTCGTGTAATAAACAGTACAATGGTTTGTTACATGATTTGTAAAGAATTGAACACTCATTATCTTCTCTTATCTATACTTATGACTACCTCGTTAGTCTAGTGGTCGCAAGCGCGACTGCTAAGCGTGAGTTCCTGGGTTCGATTCCCGGGTCGAGCAAAGTGTTATTGGGATTTTTCTGTTAAGAAGATTCCCCAGTAGCAGCCCGGAGTCAGAAAGTTGACGGTGCTTACACCACCGTGCCTTGGAGAGCACGTAAAGCCGTCGGTCCTACGCCTGATCTCTCTCAGGTCGTGTTGGATTGCTGTCCCATCGGATTATGAGAGTGGGGGATAGAGAGTGCAACTGTGTTTGCGCACACACTTGTGCACTATAATATGTCCCGCGCAGATGGCTAATCTCCGTTGAGATTGGCCGCCGTGACCGAAATTCGGCCGGGAGGACATATTAAACTTATACACGCTACACGTTCTAATGAGGGTTCCAGGGAGCCGTTGGGTGGGAACTCAAAATAATTTGAAGTATAAGTCTACAAGGGAGGCCTATGTTCAGCAATGAACAAAATAGGCCGAAATGATAATCTTCTTTTCTCATGTTGCTTTGCAATGCATCTTAATTATTATTATTATAAGCCTGAAGTGTCCCACTGCAGGGCAAAGGCCTCCCTACTCTCCTTCCACTTCTCCCTGTCTATTGCTACAAGCGTCCAGTCTTTTTGGAAGGAGTCCAGCTCATCCCGCCATCTCCGTCTGGGCCTGCCGCGTTGACGTCTGCCATGTAAAGGGACCCATTGAGTTGTTAGTTTGGCCCAGTGGTCGTCTGACATGCGGCAGATATGTCCAGCCCAGTTCCACTTTAGAGTGGCAGCCTTACGGGTGACGTCGGCTATTTTTGTTCTGGAACGGATCGTTGTGTTTCTTATCCGGTCTACAAGTTTTATGCCCAGAACACTCCGTTCCATCGCTCTTTGGCAAACCTCAAGTGTGGACCTCAGTTGACTTGTCAAAGACCATGTTTGGGATCCATATGTGAGGATGGGAAGAATGCACACGTCCATGAGTCTTCTTTTAAGGGATAGAGGTAGATCACCCTTCATTAGATCTTTCATAGCCCAATAGCTCCTCCAGGCATTTTCGGTGCGTCTTGCAACTTCTTTGTTTTGTCTTGCCTGGAAGGAAACTATTTGACCCAAATAGAGATACATCTTAATACTTAGCAAAAAAACGCCGCTTTTCCGGCAGGTAGCTCATAATTGTAGTTGCCTTATATGACTTTATTACAAAGCAACCATGTTTATGACAAGTGGATAAGTAGTGTAGTGTAAGTGTGTGCCGCGAGTAGCGTTGCCGACACTTCAGCGGCTGCACTATCGATCGTATTCGGTATTTGTAGTATTCGGTTGTCATGACACACCTAATGCGCCGAACGTTCTGCATTACGCGGTGTCTTGTTCAGCGCGCTACGTGACGGAAAATTACGTGGGTGTCGTCGTCGGTCAGTGTCGTCACTTTCGGGGCGCGCCGAATTTTCAGTCGCGTAACGTGTCGCTTGCTATGCAAAATACATCGAATGCATTCTCGCGGAAACAGACGCTCGACGAAAGGTTCAGCGCTACGCCGAACGCGACGTAATTTTGGCTGATGTGTCATATGTTACTTAAAATATACTGCGAGCGTATCGAGCCGAACGTTCCGCGACTCTACTCTCGGCAGGTGTGTCGCTACACTAAAAACAGCATATTGCAATAACAAATCTATTGAATATTCATTGCAGTGGCTGTTTGCAGACTTATATGATGTTATGTAGATGTTTGATGCCAATAAATGCTTGTTCTACTGCTCTCTGTAAATTGCACCCCTAGATCAAAATAAAGACAACTCGGAAAATTTAGATTTGTTATTATTATATTCAAATACTCTCTCATATTACCTACACCAATTTTTGTCTGCTGATTTAATTTTTAGTTGAGTTAGTTTTGATCCAGGTGTGTGAAATGAGAACTATGTGCAGTGTACGGGGAATAGTGCTAATCAGACTTTATCAACTTATCATTTTTACGCATTTACGCATACAGAGCGAAATCTAAAGAAGTAAATTATGGAAAGAAAAATTAGCTCATGAGCAGGATTCGAAAATGCATTTTTTTCCACAATTTATGTCTTTTGATACAACTAGTTACGCTCTTAAGTAATAATTATGTTTTTTTATAGTAATAATTATTGTACCTTTTGTTTAAAGTTTCACTAGTATACTAAGAAGTATCTACTGTAATCAAAATTGACAAATTGTAAGTTGTCCTATCTGGAAATAGTTTTATTTATTATTATTTAATGAAAACTGTACTATTTGAGCAGATTACAACCCTTTCCTAAATCTATCATCATACTTCCAGGCCCAATAAAAAGCAGAATAATAAGTTGTTTCAGGTCCATATTACAAAATGTTTCTCAAGTAAAGTTTGATCTTTAACCACCTGATCACTAAAATCAGTTTTTTCTCTCTTGTCTTATTTGGTAAACAATCTTGGCATGTCCCTTTATTCAAATAACTATTGATAAAATATAATTAGGTACTAGTTCTGCACGTAATTAATTAGATTAACAAATGTTATTTAGTGTGTGTAATTGTCAACACAATATCACTTAATAATTATTATTGACGAATGGCATTCAAAAGACATGCCAAGATTGTTTACTAAATAAGATAAGTACGAAAAAACAGAGTGTACTTATTAAACATAGAATCGTTACTCAAGTGTCAGTCTTATTCCAATACGGTAATTATAAACTTCAATTTAACAACATTTTATAAGAGTGGAATTCTTTGCCAGCGTCTGTGTTTCCCGAAAAGTATAATCTGGTGGCCTTCAAGACTCGTGTGAATAGGTTTTTGCTGGGCAAGCGCGTATCATCGTCGACCGCAACATCGCTTAACATCAGGTGAGGTGGCAGTCAAAAACGGAAGCCCATTTGATATTAAAAAAAATAAATAAAAAAAATAGCATACGAATATAACCTGAAATAGCAAAGTAATCTGTACTCAAACGTGGTCTCAACAACACTTGAGTGATTACAGATCAAATCTCTGGTTAAACACTAATCTACGAATCTAACATTATAGAATAAAGCTGAGGTCACTGAACTGTGATCAATTAATCTATGCTTGAGAAATATCCTAAAATCAAAGCTTAACTCAAAACTAGTTTTAAACAGTGATCAAAGCTTAAGTTTAACACATTGACAAAAGCAGGCTGAAACTAGTGAAAATTGGGTCAATTATTTTAGTATGTTTGATAAGTTGGCCAATTGTATATAAAGTTGCTAAATGAAAGCAAGTGTTTTATAAAATTACTGGTTTTATACTAATTAAAAACGTCAAGGCTAAATATAATAGTTTTGTTTGATGTCTATTACAATAGGGTGTTTGACTGGTATCGCCAAAAATTATGAAAATTGCACACATCGTAGATTTTAGGTTGAAGAATAACTTTTATTAAGTTTTTAAAATTTAAATTGATTCTAAATATTTTATTTTCCTGTTTGAAATTTAGTTTTTTTAATCTGTTGATCACGTGATACAATACGTCTTGAGACTTGGCCGCCATTTAGAGTGACGTCAGAATCTTGTACGACATAGGGCGAGCTAAATGTTGCCATGGTCGTAAAAATAAAGAGTACGAGTTTTTATAATAATAACATATTCATGTCAGCTAGTTTATTTTTTATTTTATCGAGCCAGTTTATAATACTTTATAACTTACTAACAATTAAACTTATGAGCATTTGTACGTAATTATGAACGTAATTTACAAGCTTTCGTTTTGTAGGTGCGTGATTCAAACACAAAATACAAACCTTTTCAGTCATGTCTCATGCCAGAAATAAAAATACGTTCCGTTTTCAGCGCTCGCACCGCTGCAACCATCTCGAAGGAAATATAAAAATTAAACGAAAAATAAAAGCATTATCAAAATAAAAATAACTCTCGACATTGCCTTCTAACTACATTGTTTCGTAAACTGGAATCTTAAGTTTTTTCTCAGATTTTTTACATTTCCTCAAATTCGTTCCTTTTTGGTAAGCATGACGTACTTTTAAGGGAATTTACACCGGCAACACTGACAGGAACAAGAACAGTGACGTAGGTTGACGATAATGTCATGTGACTTAGCTTTTTGGTGCGAAATTTAAAACGAGAAATGAAAATCATGATTATTTAATTTTAAAAGCATATTTTAATAATTATTTGTTAATGAATGCTTTAATTGGATGTTTCGCCATCGTTTTACATACATTTCAAAAAATTATCAAACACCCTATTATACTTTTCAATTTATTGTTATTTTGTTTCAGTTGAGACAGAGTGCACTTAAAAAGGAAGATGCAGATTTGCAGCTAGAGATGGAAAAGTTAGAAAGAGAAAGAAATCTTCATATTAGGGAACTGAAGCGGATACACAACGAGGACCAGAGTCGCTTCTCACAACATCCTGTGCTCTCTGACCGGTGAGTTTTATTCAGATTATTGTGTAGTTTTAGTTGTACAAAGTATGTAGATTAAGAACTGTATAAAAATGTATGTGAAGGACTGATTCATGCTACAAAGTTTGTCAATTGCATTATAGTAATTATTTCGTTTTTGTACTGGTTATAATCTGATACTGTATTAATTAAACAGCATAGCAGTCTTGTAATTCAATGCATGAACATTTTGTATTAGCTGTATTATAGCATCAGTGTTACATGGAATTCTGCTCAGCATATATTGCAGCCATTACAATATGTATTAACCCACTCAAAAATCTAAAAGCAAATATTCACACACAATATATTAAGATAAAATGTTTTGGAAGTAGATAATGTGATAACGGCGTAACCCTGATCTAATTTAATGTTTTTACAAAATATTGTACGATTTTTGAGTGCTTTTGTTACATGCATTTAGTATTTATTTCGCGGTTGATCATAGTATGGCAAAACATTTTTAATTTTTTAATATTAGCAGTGGTAGCCGTCACGCGAAAGTCGTGACGGTTACGACCGTCGTTGTCGTAATGGCCGACATAAGTAACAATTAACGATTCGTTCCGTTGGTAATTAATTTGTACACAAGATGCCCTTCATCACCATTCTAGCCCGGTATCACCCACTGCTGGGTATAGGCCTCCTTTCTTTTTTTGCCAGCCTCTTCGATCTTGTGCGTCCAAGATGCCCATAGTAGTTGATAATTCTATCAATGATGATTATATGAATGTCTGGCCTATATTAATCTGTGTAAGCCTAAAATTTAAATGAGAGGAATAGCTGTTTGGGGGGTATATTGTATTTCTCTTTGGCGAGGAAGCAGTAACTTTTACCTACTTATTCCTAGCCTATGTTTTTAAGTAATGCTTTACCCTAATGAATGTAATATACACACGCTCATACACGCTTTTCTGTTATCATAGAAAATAGGATCCCCTTGTCCTCTTGTTTTCTACTTGAAATAAAGTTGTTTATGTTGTTGTTGGGCGCCGCAGAAACCCGCCACATTCATATTTTGTTTGCGTGTTTTGCAAATTGTAACAACGTGTCAACACATTGTATATTGTTCGGAATATTATGTTTCGTGACAATAAATAAATAAAATAAAAGTAGTTATAATACTATCTACCTAATACTCATAGATAAATTCATTTGCTATCTAGTTTTTAAAATAATCGATATGTAAAAGTTATTTTAACATCCAAATCCGAATACATTATTTCAATTTCAATAGAAAATTAATATTATCGAGCAAATATAGCTTATAGAGAGTGAGCGGTGATAGCCTAGCGGTTGAGCGCTTGCCTTTCATGCAGGAGGGTCTGAGTTCGATCACGGCCCACACCACTCAATTTTCGAATTCGATTGTGGATCAAAATTTCACTATCACTTGCTTTAACAGTGAAGGAAAACATCGTGACAACCTTCACACCTGAGAGTGCTCCATACAGTTCTCGATGGTGTCTGTAGACCGCCAACCCGCAGTAGGCCAGCGTGGTGGACCGAGGCCTTAAATCTTCTCATTCTGAGAAGATGCCTGTGCCCAGCAGTGGGACAATAATTGGCTGATGATGATAACTTATAGAGCTAGGGAACTGTTTTTATGGTAGAAGTAAGTTTTGAATTTAGTGGTTTCGTGGAGTAATGCTTTGCAGTAATGTTCGTAATATGTAAAAATGTAAAAAAAAAATGTGATATAGATCTGCTCTTGACTGCAATCTAAACAGCTTTGTCAAAATGTAGTCGACGATGGAGCGAGCAAACCTATTAGGTGCCGATTCACTCCAGCTTTAAGAATTTTTAGATTGTAAAAATACATGCTGTTCAGTTCTTATTGAAAATAGGATCCCAATTTTTTTTTTTTTAATAAAATTGTTCAATTATCAACAACAATATTGTATCAGGTACCTGCTGCTAATGTTGCTCGGCAAAGGCGGCTTCAGTGAAGTCCACAAAGCATTCGACCTGCGGGAGCAACGGTACACGGCCTGCAAGGTGCACCAACTCAATAAAGACTGGAAAGAAGACAAGAAGGCCAACTATATCAAGTGAGTCCGTGTATGATGGCATCTAGTCATTATTCCATGTTTATACATATTTCTTTAATTCAAATGTTTGGTCTATCAACTGATTGGACGATAAAACAAAAAAAAAAGTGTTTGTAATATCCTCCCGTGCTCTAGAGATTCATACTATTGATACTACTTGTATGTAGGTATCTTTATAAATATCTCAATATAACTTAAAACAAAGCCCCACAAAACCGTATTCACAGTATGTCTGTGGGAACAGTTAGTTTAGAGCAGAATCAGAATAGGGTGTTTGACAATTTTTTGAAATGTATGTAAAACGATGGCGAAACATCCAATTAAAGCATTCATTAATAAATAATTACTAAAATTTGCTTTTAAAATTAAATAATCAAGATTATTATTTCTCGTTTTAAATTTCGCACCAAAAAGCTAAGTCACGTGACATTATCGTCAACCTACGTCACTGTTCTTGTTCCGGTCAGTGTTGCTGGTGTAAATTCCCTTAAAAGTACGTTATGCTTACCAAAAAGGTACGAATTAGAGGAAATGTAAAAAATCTGAGAAAAAACTTAAGATTCCAGTTTACGAAACAATGTAGTTAGGAAGGCGATGTCGAGAGTTATTTTTATTTTGATATCGCTTTTATTTTACGTTTAATTTTTATATATCCTTCGAGATGGTTGCAGCGGTGCGAGCGCTGAAAACGGAACGTAGTTTTATTTCTGGCATGAGACATGACCGAAAAGTTTTGTATTTTGTGTTTGAATCACGCACCTACAAAACGAAAGCTTGTAAATTACGTTCATAATTACGTACAAATGCTCATAAGTTTAATTGTTAGTAAGTTATAAAGTATTATAAACTGGCTCGATAAAATAAAAAATAAACTAGCTGACATGAATATGTTATTATTATAAAAACTCGTCGTGTGGTATCCGGCAAATAAAAAGAATAGACCACCCCCCGTCTACCCATGGGTGTCGTAAAAGGCGACTAAGGGTTGAAATCAGGAGGATGGGCAGCAGCGTCCTTCTGTGCACTAACATCGTGCACCATCATCCACTGCGGTCACCAACCCGCCTGCCCAGCGTGGTGACTATGGGCATACATCCCAATGCACGCACAACCAAAGAAACGGCCCCCAGTTCCCGGTGGTCCCTCTATTCCCGACTACGGTAGCAGTCGTGGTAACGGTGGGACGGGGGGTGCGAAGAATCCCCGGGTTACGGCAGGCTACCAAAACCGACGACTCTATCTGGCATCGTATAATGGACAAACGTTGATACTGGACCATCACCTCGCCGAGCTTGAAGTAGAGTTAAGTCATATAAAATGGCATATACTGGGGTTATCCGAAGTCCGTAGAGAGGGGGAGGACACGATAACCCTGGAGTCAGGACACTTACTCTACTTCCGCGAAGGTGATCAGCTCTCCCAAGGTGGTGTTGGTTTTCTTGTCAATAAGGTCCTCGTGAACAACGTTGTGGAAATCGGTAGTGTGTCGACACGGGTAGCGTACCTTGTAGTAAGCTAAATGATAGGTACAAGCTGAAAATAGTGCAGGTATATGCGCCGACCTCGACACACTCTGACGATATAGCCGAAGCGATGTACGAAGACATAGCTAAGGCTATGAATAGTACCGCTAAGGCTCACTACAACGTTGTTATGGGGGACTTCAACGCTAAAGTGGGAGTACAAGAACGCGGCGAATCGAAAATCGGACCTTACGGTTTGGGGCGCAGAAACCACAGGGGCCAAATGTTGGTCAACTTCTTGGAGTCCCAGGGGCTCTTCTTAATGAACTCCTTCTTTGAGAAGAAGCCCCAAAGAAGATGGACCTGGAAAAGCCGCGATAAGGTGACAAGGAACGAGATAGACTTTATCATGACTGATAAGAAGCACATATTTAGAGATGTCTCTGTGATCAATAGGTTGAACACCGGAAGCGATCACCGACTTATCCGAGGCACTCTAAATATCAATTTTAGAGCTGAAAGAACGCGCATGATTAAGTCTACTCTCCGACCTTCGCCGCTCCAAACCAGTTTGGGCTCCGAAAGGTTCCAAGCGGAACTTCAAAATCGATTCGACTCGCTGGAAACCACTGGCAATATTGAGGAGAAAACCAACACCATAGTCAAAACATTGCAGGAACTGTCTCGAAAATTCTTTCCGCCGCAGCGTGGAAGCAAGATGCCCAAGCTTTCGACTGAGACTCTCGATCTGATGAGGAAAAGACGGGAAATGTCAGCCGCGCATTCGTTTTCATCAGATAATAGGTCCTTAAACCTACAGATTAGGAAGCTGATGCGACGTGACCTCCGCCGCTCCAACACCCGCGCCGTTGAGGCTGCGATTGAGCAAAATAGGGGGTCGAAAGTTTTCGCTCAGCAGCTAGGGAGGACCCATCTGATGAAACTGAAAGCCGCGGATGGCAAAATTGTCACCTCTAAGATCGAGATGCTTGATGAGGTCGAAAACTTCTATGGGCATTTGTATTCCACGAAAACGGCGAGACCAGCGGTTCCTAGCAATGACGACAAAAGAGCCCAGCTCACGCGCCATTACACCGAGGATCTTCCGGACGTTGACCAGGGCGAGAGTAGGGCGGCCCTCGAGCAGCTTAAGAACAACAAAGCTCCGGGCGATGACGGCATTACTACTGAACTCCTAAAAGCAGGCGGGGCTCCGGTCCTGAAGGAGCTACAGAGTCTGTTTAATTCCGTCATCCAACAAGGCTCTACACCGGAGGCATGGAGCGGGAGTGCGGTGGTACTGTTCTTCAAAAAAGGGGATAAAACCCTTCTGAAGAACTACAGACCCATCTCACTCCTGAGTCATGTGTACAAGCTGTTCTCGAGGGTCATCACGAATCGTCTCGCCGGAAGACTCGACGAATTCCAGCCACCAGAGCAAGCTGGGTTTCGAAAAGGCTACAGCACCGTAGACCACATCCATACTGTTCGGCAGATCATACAGAAGACTGAAGAGTACAATCAGCCGCTGTGTATGGCATTCGTGGACTACGAGAAGGCCTTCGACTCTATCGAAACTTGGGCAGTTCTGGATGCTCTTCAGCGATGTCACATTGATGAGCGGTATATAGAGATGCTGAGATGCCTATACAACGCTGCTACCATGACTGTTCAGCTCCAGGACCAAAAGACGAAGCCAATCCAACTGCGCAGAGGGGTGAGACAAGGGGATGTTATATCCCCGAAATTGTTCACTAACGCGTTGGAGGACGTCTTCAAGACGCTGGACTGGACTGGACAGGGTATCAACGTTAACGGCGAGAACATCTCACATCTCCGTTTTGCCGATGACATCGTTGTAATGGCGGAGTCGCTGGAACAACTGGGCGAAATGCTGCACAGCTTAAACGGAGCCTCTGGACGTGTCGGTCTCGGCATGAATCTGGACAAGACTAAAGTCATGTTCAATATGCGTGTCATGCCGAGGCCAATATTCGTCGAAGGGTCGGCACTCGAAGTTGTAACGGAATACGTCTACCTAGGGCAGGCAATTCAGCTTGGTAGACACAACTTCGAGAAAGAAGCCAACAGAAGGATCCGTCTGGGCTGGGCAGCATTTGGCAAACTTCGCCGAGTCTTCTCGTCGCCTATACCGCAAAGTTTGAAGACAAGGGTCTTCAATCAGTGCGTCCTGCCAGTCATGACTTACGGTGCCGAGACGTGGACACTGACAGTTGGGCTAGTCCACAAATTCAAAGACGCTCAGCGAGCTATGGAGCGAGCTATGCTTGGAGTTTCTTTGAAGGATAAAATCCGTAACGAGATTATCCGGAGAAGAACCGGAGTGACCGACATAGCTTGTAGGATTAGTAAGCTGAAGTGGCAGTGGGCTGGCCATGTCTGTCGAAGGACCGATGGCCGTTGGAGCAGACGAGTCCTTGAGTGGAGACCGCGAATCGGCAAACGCAGCGTAGGGCGCCCCCCTGCCAGGTGGACCGACGACCTAAAGAACGTGGCTGGGGGGGACTGGATGCGGAAGGCAGAGGACCGAGCGTTGTGGCGCAACTTGGGAGAGGCCTATGTCCAGCAGTGGACTGCGATAGGCTGAGTTGATAAAAACTCGTACTCTTTATTTTTACGACCATGGCAACATTTAGCTCGCCCTATGTCGTACAAGATTCTGACGTCACTCTAAATGGCGGCCAAGTCTCAAGACGTTTTGTATCACGTGATCAACAGATTAAAAAAACGAAATTTCAAACAGGAAAATAAAATATTTAGAATCAATTTAAATTTAAAAAACTTAGTAAAAGTTATTCTTCAACCTAAAATCTGCGTTGTGTGCAATTTTCATAGTTTTTGGCGATACCAGTCAAACACCCTATTATTTATTGCAAGAATGTAGTGCAAATAGGTGATAATGATTTCACGTCCTGTATTTCATAATTCATTGGTGTTTTCAATCGTTTTTAGTCGGCGTTAGATGACGAATACTGTCGATGTAACTTATAAAAGTGGTAGCACTGTACAGTCAAGTGCATGACGATGGTAACAAAACCAGTATAAGCAGAGCCTGTCTTGTATGAAACTTACGTACTAAACTATTTCCACTAATGGTTTAGAAACCATTGATATACAGTTGACCATAGAAGTTTTACATCAAGTATTGCTGGTGAAAGGATGACGTACTTAACTATTGTTACTAATGGAGGTTCTTATCGCACCCCAATTGTGTGTTCAGCAAAAAAAAACGTGTGCCGTCAGGGGATCCCCGTCAGGAACGAAGTTCCTCACGCACACACACAGACAATAGTAAGAGAAAAATAGAGAGAGCGCCCGGTGTGCGAATCACGCCTACCGCAAGCCGCGTAAAGTATTTCTATACATATTTTTTGGTCCTTCGAGCCGGATTTAGACTAGCTTAAACGATCCGGACGCGCCCTTGGTCTGGATCAGGGCCCCGGATTCGACGACTCTCTTCAGATATTTCCTGATGAACGGAATTTAAAAAAAATCGTTCCAATAACCCAATGCTGATAATGCTATTTCTTCTTGTAATGTTTCATGCCTTTTTAACCGACGAAAAAAAGGAGGAGGTTCTCAATTCGACGCGTATATTTGTTTTTTTTTTTTTTTTTTTTTTTTTTTTTTTTTTTTATGTATGACCACGCATAACTTTTTACAGAGTCATCCGATTTTGATGATTCTTTTTTTAATGGATAGGGTATATCTCGAAGTTGGTCCCATTTAAATTTCAAAATCAAAATCCACCCCTAAGGGTAGTAAAACAGGGGATGAGTGTTTGTTCACCCACTGAATTCTTACCTGTTAACCGATTCTGTTGAAACTTGACACACATAAATATAGTTCTAGACACTACGACATAATGGAGACCTGGCGTTAGATTTTAACCACAAAAAAAATGAAAAATAAAACTTTTTAACAAAAAATTGAACCGACGAAAACAGAAACTGAAAAGCGAAAAATAACTAATTATGAGTCGGCGCCAAACAACCAATCAACGAAGATCATTACATTACTTTAAATAAATAATAAAAACAACGTCACATCAAATACAACGTGAAATTTTCAACAATAAACAATAACTTTCGAAAAATGCGTTCTCCGCTCGGCCACTTGCAACTTACACGCACTTTGCTTGTTAAAAGTTCGTTTGGCGCCGACTCATAATTAGTTATTTTTCGCTTTTCAGTTTCTGTTTTCGTCGGTTCAATTTTTTGTTAAAAAGTTTTATTACTTTTCCTTATGGATTTATCTACTCCTAAATCATCTCATTATGTTTGATGGTTTGTTACAGACACGCGCTGCGGGAGTACAACATTCACAAAGCACTGGACCACCCTCGCATTGTAAAATTATATGACGTATTTGAAATAGATGGCAACTCCTTTTGTACAGTTCTTGAATACTGCAATGGACATGATCTCGATTTTTATCTCAAACAGGTGAGTTACAATCGTTAATTTGACTTTCTTAGGTGACTGCCTCGTTGGTCTAGTGGTCGCAAGCACGACTGCTGAGCGTGGGGTCCTGGGTTCGAGTTCCGGGTCGGGCAAAGTGTTATTGGGTTTTTTCATTAGGAAATTCTCAGTAGCAGCCCGGAGTCTGGATTTGTGCCTGGTTAATTACAATAGGCTTGCCCCCTATTACATGGGACTTATAACATAACTGGCAAAATGTGGGTGTACTATACACGTCTGCCTACCCCTTCGGGGAAATACAGGCGTGATGTTATGTTATGTTAGGTCCGAAATACAGAATAAAACTCAAGCTCTGATCACTGTTTAAAACTAGATTTGATTTGAGCTTTACTTTTAAAATATTCTTCAAGCATAGATTCATCGCTCACAGTTAGTGAGCTTAGCTTTATTCTAAAATGTTAGATTTGTAGATTCGCGCTTTTGCATATATTTAATCTGTAATCACTCAAGTATGGTCAAGATAGCGCTTGAAAATAGATTTCCTTCCTATTTGGGTATATTTTAATTGAATTGAAGTTTATAATAAATTATCAAAATACTGATATTTTTGGTCAATATGAGTACTACGTATCTGCTTGAGGCACGATTTGAGTCTCGATTTAGCTGAGTCTAGATTGATTACCATGTTGGAATAAGATGCTCAAGTAACGATTCTATGCTTAAGGTGCATGTAGCAGCCAAGTGGCGCCCCCATCAGTAAAAAAAATATTACTCTCTGAATATATCATTTATCGAAATTAGTTTTTACCAATTGAAGTACAGGTACTCTAGTTTAATCAGAAACTATTAACTCTGCCATGACTCTCTCTATTGACTGCCTCGTTGGTCTAGTGGTTGCAAGCGCGACTGCTGAGCGTGAGGTCCTGGGTTCCGATAGAGTGGAAATATGGACAAGACAAAGGTTATGTCGAATTCCCATATAGCACCCATTTCCGTAAATATCGGAAAATCTACACTCGAAGTTGTTGACGATTATGTATACCTAGGAATTTGACTAATCAAAGACCTAGGACAAACTGTCCAGTTAGGTAAGTCCAACTTCGAGAAAGAGGTCAATCGTTGAATTCTACTCGGTTGGGCAGCGTTCGGGAAGCTACGCAATATCTTCTGGTCCAAAATACTGCAGTGTCTCAAGAATAAAGTATTTGACCAGTGTGTGTTGCCAGTAATTACTTACGGTACTGAAACGTGATCGCTCACAATGGGCCTGATAAGAAGGCTCAAAGTCACTCAAAGGGCAATGGAGAGGGCTATGCTCGGAGTGTCCCTGCGTGATCGAATCAGAAATGAGGAGATTCGCAGGAGAACAAAAGTAACCGACATAGCCCGAAGAATGAAGTGGAATGAAGTGCCAAACTGAAGTGGCAGTGGGCGGGGCACATTGCTCGCAGAACGGATGGCTGATGGGGCAGTAAAGTTCTGGAGTGGCGACCGCGTACTGGAAGGCGCAGCGTGGGTAGGCCCCCCACAAGGTGGACCTACGACCTGGTGAAGGTCGCGGGAATCCGCTGGATGTGGAAGGCACAGGACCGGTCGTTGTGGCGATGCTTGGGGGACGCCTATGTCCAGCAGTGGACGTCTTTCGGCTGAAATGATGATGATGATGAAATGGCTAATAAAAGATAAAATCTCCCGATAATAATAATAATATGAATTAATATTCATTTTAGTTGTGTATAATTTCAGCACAAGACTATTCCAGAGCGCGAGGCACGCTCGATTGTGATGCAAGTCGTGTCAGCGTTGAAGTATTTGAATGAGATTAAGCCGCCAGTGATCCACTATGATCTGAAGCCGGGCAACATCCTCCTCACCGAGGGCAACGTGTGCGGCGAGATCAAGATCACAGACTTTGGCTTGTCCAAGGTCATGGATGAGGAGAACTACAATCCCGACCATGGAATGGATTTGACGAGTCAGGGAGCAGGCACTTATTGGTAAGTCTTTGTTCTCTATCTTACGACGTTAAAGACGTTACGTCCACTAGCTCAAAATGAATGTAACTTTATTTATAGTACGATCATTACGCTGTTGAAGTACTGCTTACTGTGAAATGAAATGAAACCATAAGGGCTTTAGTGGGTTGTCACTCAAACAGTTCATTTTTTTTTCGATCTGGAACTTGATTTGATACACATCAATATAATGAAATATACAGCACATATTTTTTTTAAATTGGAATAATTTATAAAAAATAACGTAGACTATAGTTAGTCTACTATAGTTTGTGAACTAGTGTTCTACTAAGGTACAGGCAGTACCTAAGGTAAAGTACAATTGTTCTGTGATGGTTAACTTATTTATGGGTCTTGTAGATTTGCAGCTTTTTATCATCATATAGTAAAAACATTAAAATTGTAAAAAAATCTCTAAATACTTAATTTGAAAGTGAAAAAGAATTTGGATCAATTTCAAATTAACATACGGAATATAGCTTCATCTTGAGTTCACTATGGCGACTGCTACAAAATGACCATTTTGTCATGACCAATTACAGTAAGCATACTATAACTGTGTCGCTGTTAAGTGAGAAACAGGTGGCTGCATAGTCAATTTTGCAACCAAATCAGTAGCGAGTATGCGCGGTAATGGCGGCAAGACTGATAGGTTGTTCATCGTGGCAAAATGGCGGGTGACCACGTGTTCTCGCCGTCTCAGTCGTTCGTTAATGTTCGATGCATCCTATTTCCTGCTCACACTTATTACGCGACTGTACTTGCGCGGCACTTCGCAAAGCCTGGTTTCAGAGCGGCACAGTTATATTACGCGTACACATCACGGATGATCGAGTAACACCTACATACAAAAAAACTCATTAATGAAACTAATTAATTAATAATAATTTTGTATTTTATTACAGGTACCTGCCACCCGAATGTTTCGTCGTCGGGAAGAACCCACCAAAGATCAGTAGCAAGGTGGACGTGTGGAGCGTTGGAGTGATCTTCTACCAGTGCCTGTACGGCAAGAAGCCGTTCGGACACAACCAGAGCCAGGCCACCATACTGGAAGAGAACACGATACTAAAGGCGACCGAGGTGCAGTTTGCTAACAAGCCCACGGTCAGCAACGAGGCTAAGGTGAGTTTGATATACCAAGTTTCTTCCAAGTATCTGATAAACATATCATAGTAATACTAGTCTAACCACTCCAAACAGTCGTCCAACGCGAGAGTTCAGTGTACCAAGCTGTCTTCTGAACTGTCAAACAGTGTCCCGAGTTGCCTTGAAACAGTCAAAGTAAAAAAAAAAAAAAAACTGCTGTCCCACTGCTGGGCGAAGATCTCTCCCGTGTTCTTTCCAATCATTCGTTTTGTGCGGGAATCGAATTCGTGTTATGCTACGATCCTAAGGTGATGCTAAATGAGGATGATTGATGGTGAAAATTTTGGTTGTATGTCAGTTTCCATGTAAAATATTATTTATCTCTATGTAGCAAGAAGTTTGGAAAGTCTGATGTTGATAATGGGGGCCTCGACTCATTATAAGGGGTCATCCATAAATTACGTCTCACGTTAAGGGCGGGGAGGGGGTCAACTAGGAGTGATATCGTGTGACAAAGGGGGGAGGGGGGGCGGACGAGTCACAAGCTTAGTGACGTCATATGTACAAATCTAAAGTATTTAAACTCTAAACTTCAACTCTAACGAAAACATAAAAACATTAAAGATTTAAATTTTGGAAAGAAAAATCGCTCACGACCAGGTATCGAACCTGCGACTCCTGGCTCAGTACGCCAGTGCTATAGCCACTAACTAAGCTACCGTGAACACTGTGTAAATGCGTTATCAACTCTCGCGTTATCAATATTTTTCGTTTCACTTTTCTGTTTTAATTTAATAATTTCTAAATTTAAAATTGCAAAATATGTGAAGTCACACCGGGTGGGGGGGGGGGGGGGGGTCTGTGTCAAATGGTATAATGTCAATTGAAACCACCTGTGACAAGGACTGGGGAGGGGTCTCGAAAAATCATGAGATTCGTGCGACGTAGTTTATGGATGGCCGCCCTACATTGCTCCTTCATTTTGAAAGCAGAATGTAGGTAGTCAGTGTGTGTTTGTATAACGTAGTAATTATCAGGGATGTTATGGATATGAAATTTCGGATCTGGATACGGATACGGATACAGATATAGAAATAATATTATACCGGTTTCAGATACGGTTACGGATATAGAATTATTTCAGATTATCCGTTATTTTCGGTTAGTTTCGGTTATGGATATTTGATTTTTAAGGAATTGTAAAAGTAAAAGAAAAAAGCAATAGAAATATCAAATCGGCTCAGCCGAGCAAAAACTAAAACATGTCATAACATGTCTCATTTAGACTCCTCTCCTATCAAAAATATTCGAAACTTTTATATCGGATTCGGTTACGGTTACGGATAGATTTTTATTTCGGATATCCGATAGTTTCGGTTATCCCTGGTAATTATATTATCTTTGAGTGTTTGTTTGTGCAGAGCTTCATCCGCGCGTGCCTGGCGTACCGCAAGGAGGAGCGCATCGACGTGTTCGGGCTGGCGCGGCACGAGTACCTGCAGCCGCCGGCGCCCAAGTCGCGCGGCGCGGGCGGCGCGGGGGGCGCGGCGGGGGCGGGCGCGGGCGCGGCGCCCGCCAGCGCCTTCAGCTCCAACATGTTCGGCGCCGGCTCCAGCTCCTAGCCGCGCCGCCGCCGCCCCCGCCAGCCGGCGCCGGCCCGCAGTGTACATAGTGGTGCGGCTGGACGCTGACGCGGCGGCGGGGGGAGCGGCGGGGCCCGGCGCGCCCGCCCGTGTCCGGTGTCGTTCGACTCTCGTAGACGTACTTTTTAGTTTTGAAACTTTGTCAGTTAATATCCAGAGTTGTAAAATGACTAAATATCATTTACAGATAAATTGTTTAAGATTATGCTTACTGTTGACTGTATTTATTGAGCAGGTGATAAATTGTGATTCTCCATTTGTGAATGGTTTTATCCTTTTATCACTAAAGAGGAATCCTTGGGACTATCCCTTGCATATTATATAAGTTATCCCTATTAAAAAAGTTAAAATATTATACATGACTTTTATTTAGGGCTCTATTTACAAAAAATACATCACAGCCGTAAAAGCTTTTGGTTCAATGACGATTATTTTTGTCAATCGCGGTGATTTTAACAATGTTCTATCACGATAGTCGTGGTCGATCAGTAGGCCCACGTTCAGAAACGGATGTTCATTTTTCATGTTTTTATGGCTATAACGATATATTAATGATATTGGCCGCATGGTTTAGCGGCTGGAGTTGGCGGTAATTTTAATTGTTTGTGAAGAGAGCCCGATGCCCGCTTTCATGTTAAGACCTCTGAACAATGACTAAAAACGCATTAAGCGTTGTTCTATACAAAGCGATTACGCGACTAGTATTTGGCTTTTTGGTTTAAAATAGGGTTGCTTACCCGTGGTCCACCTACGTAGTTCACCTAGGTGTTCCACGGGTAACTCTTTGTACCCGTAGTTCACCTAGGTGTTCCACGGGTAACTCGTTGTACCCGTGGTTCACCTAGGTGTTCCACGGTTAACTTTCTGTACCCGTGGAATACCTAGGTGTTCCACAGCAAACTTTGTACCCGTGGTACACCTAGGTGTGCCACGGTTATCTTTTTGTACCCGTGGTTCACCTAGATGTATTATGTGTAATCGAGTGTACCCGTGGTTCACCTAGGTGTTCCACGGTTAACTTTTTGTACCCGTGGTTCACCTAGATGTACTCTGGGGTAATCGGGTTTATCCGTGGAACACCTAGGTAGGTACATATTTTCCTTGAAATTATTCTGGTCTGTCCCCTTGTTCTTTTGATCTGTCTGTGGATAAACAGGAACGAAAAGTTCAACCTGTCCGCCCTGTTACTGATGAGGGGACAGATCAAACTAATTATTTCCCGTCTGTCCCCCTTGCTGTTTTCTTAGGGGGACACATAAAAATAAAATGTTTTGTCTGTCCCCTTATCGCCAAAGTGGTGACAGATCGAACTTTTTATTCGTATCCGTCCCCTAAATTATAAATTAAATGAGAAAAATAAACGTACGTATTGAGCTAATGTCTTATATTGGTATAAAAGTCAAATAAGTATATGTTGATTCTGACAGGCAGACAGACGGATAAGTGCTCAGCGGCCTAGTTAACTCGGATACCTCGCTTAGTGGTTAAAAATTACCTGAAAGTTGAAATAAATGGAATACTGTTGTCCAATAAGTTCAACTAAAAATAACGTTAAACAAAACAGGGTTTTCATAGTTGAAACTAATGAATGCCGTGAAATACAAATTAATGTTGTGAAACAACTGAATGTCGTATAAAACAAATGAAGGTCGTGATAAACAAATGAATGTCGTGAAAAACAAATGAATGTTGTGAAACAAATGAATGTCGTAAAAAACAAATGAATGTCGTGAAAAACAAATGAATGTTAGACGAGCCTTCTTCGCCATTTACAATGGTACAATGGTGCATTGGTAGAATGGTGCATTGGTACAATGGTGCATTGGTACAATGGTGCATTGGTACAATGGTGCATTGGTAGAATAGTGCATTGGTACAATGGTGCATTGGTAGAATGGTGCATTGGTACAATGGCGCATTGGTACGCACGGCTACACATCAAGCTATACATATCCAGTATAAGCTGACCTCGTATTGTATTGGTTTTCCGTAGAATGCTAGGTCAGCTTATACTAGATATGTATAGCTACATGTGCAGCCGTACGTACCAATGCGCCATTGTACCAATGCACCATTGTACCATTGCACCATTGTACCAATGCACCATTGTACTATTGTACCAATGCGCCATTGTACACGTAGAATTAGCCGTCTACACATTAAGCAATTAATATCCAGTATAAGCTGACCTCGTATTGTATTGGTTTTCCGTTGAATGCGAGGTCAGCTTATACTGGATATGTATAGCTTGATGTGTAGCCGTGCGTACCAATGCGCCATTGTACCAATGCACCATTGTACCAATGCACCATTGTACCAATGCACCATTGTACCAATGCACCATTGTACCATTGCACCATTGTACTAATGCGCCAATGTAAATGCCGAAAAAGGCTCGTCTAACATTTATTTGTTTTTTCGACATTCATTTGTTTTTCACAACATTCGTTTGTTTTTTAAACATTATTTAGTTTTTTTACGACATTCGTTTGTTTTTTACGACATTCATTTGTTTTTTTACGACATTCGTTTGTTTTTTTTACGACATTCATTTGTTTTTTTAAGACATTCATTTGTTTTAACAACATTCATTTGTTTTTACGACATTCATGTGTTTTTTACGACATTCATTTGTTTTTACGACATTCATATGTTTTTTTACGACATTCATTTGTTTTGCACCACATTCATTAGTTTCAACTATGAAAACCCCGTTTTGTTTAAAGTTATTTTTAGTTGAACTTATTGAACAACGATATTCCATTTATTTCAAATTGCAGGTAATTTTTCACCATTACTTAGAAAGTTGTCCTACTAGTTGGAATATTTTTGTCCAATTAGTTCAACTGATTGAACTTATAGTTGAATTAAATGGAATAGATCGTAAACAGTTACTCGTGGTTTACTTGCTAGTCGCGAACCACGGGCAACTCTTTTTAAATCATTACCCGTGGTTCATCTCATAGGTGTACCACGGGTAATACTTTTTGAGTCATTACCCGTAGTTCACCTATCAGGTGAACCACGGGTACTACTTTTTAAATCATTACCCGTAGTTCACCTATCAGGTGAACCACGGGTACTACTTTTTAAATCATTACCCGTAGTTCACCTATCAGGTGAACCACGGGTACTACTTTTTAAATCATTACCCGTGGTTCACCTGCTGGGTGAACTACGGGTACAAAAAGTTAACCGTGGAACACCTAGGTGAACTACGTAGGTGGACCACGGGTACGAAACCTAAAATAAAGAAATCAGTGTTTTTGTAAAATCAACCCTTAACCCCCGTAAAATAGGGGTTGAAATTTTAAATCCGTCATCCTTGAAGTTAGATGAAATAAATAAATATTTTGGGACTTTTACACCAAAAAAGTTATTATACTCACACAGCACCATCTAGTCGCAAACTAAGCAGAGCATGTACTACGGGTAATGGGTATCATACTTATATACTTTTTTTAGTAAATACATACTTCTAATACATAAGAAACGCCCAGACAAACACTTATATGTTCATCACATAAATATTTCTGTCATCTGGGAATCGAACCCACGATCTCGTGATAAGCAGTCCGATACGAACCAATAGACCACAGAGTACATTCATTTGTATATATGAGACGTCGATAGTACGTAGTATACGTATAGACGTCGATCGTAGATCTATGGAAATTCATATTGAATTTGGCTGTTTGGTTGAAAATAAATAAATACGTGTTTTAGTGTTTTTGGAAATTCATTAGCCGCGTACTGACTGAGCGAGCAGCCTCGCGGGGCAGCCTCGGACGTTTGCTTCGCATCGTTTGCCGCGCGAGGCAGCCTCGGTCTGTAAGTTTTCTAATCCGAGGCTGCCTCGCGCGGCAAGACCGAGCCACCGTGAGCATCGACGCTCAGTTTAACTTGAAGTCGAATAGAGACCGCGCGTGCGTATAGTTTGCCCGAGACCACCATGAGGCCACACATTCGGAAAGCTGTCGCTACCACTGCCTTTTTAATAATTCTAAGGCTTGCAAAAAAAAGAAAACAGAAAACTAAACGTTTTTGGATTAAACTCTTATACAAAAATAGATTACAGGCTGGAAACAGATTGTTTGAAGAGTTGTGCTTCGATGACGAAGAAAAAAATTTCACTCGAATGAGTAAAATCGAATTTGACAATGTGTATTCTCTCATAAACGCCAAAATAAGCAAGAAGGACACAAATTTTCGAGAAGCAATATCCGCTAGGGAAAGATTATTAGTGACGTTGAGATTTTTGGCCACAGGAGATTCTTATACCAGTCTACAGTATCTATTTCGTATATCAAAACAAAGGATATCGGTTATAGTTCCTGAAGTCTGTGATGCTATAATTGAGGTGTTAAAGGATTATGTTAAGGTAAAATAAAATTACATATTTTCAATATTTTTTTATTAATTAAATTAGAAAATTGGACAAATAATATAAGAAAATTAAACAAACAAATATTTAATGATGAGGAGCTGGAGAAGGAGAAGGAGGAGGGGGAGGCATCGAAATTGGTGAGATAGGAGGCATCGGTGAGGCAGCAGGCATCGGTGAGGTAGGAGGCATGGGCGAGGCAAGAGGATCAGGCATCGAATATGTAGATGGCGTCGATGAGGAAGAGGGATGAGGCATATATCTTAAATTGTCGCGTTCACCATATGATTGAGTATAATAACCATAACCACTGTATGCTCCCATGTCTGCATCAAAGATAATTTTATTTATTGCATTTTTTACGTATGCTAATGTAATTTTATCATATTTTCGCAACTCATTTCCTATATATTGGCCATACACATTATAGGGATCATTTTGTTCCGATATATTATTGCTTGCACACTGTTGTAACAGTGTTAATGCTTCAGATATGGCGTTATCTGTAAGATCATCACTTTCGTTCATTTTGGATCTCTTTTTAGGTCTAGTTGACTTTTCTTTAGGTCCTTCCGTAATCGTCGAGTTTGAAGTTTCATTTCTTTCTTCGTTATGACCGTCATCATTTCGAGTATTATCCAGACTTGCATTCTGTAAAGATAGAAATTATTACTTAATTTTATTTACAGATACCATCATCCGAAGAAGAGTGGCTTACCATAGCGAAAGAGTTTGAGAGCAAATGGAATTTCCCACATGTCATAGGAGCAATGGATGGGAAGCATGTTATATTACAGTCGCCGATAAATAGTGGCAATGATTATGACTGTTACAAAATGTTTCCAAGTATAGTGTTGTTTGCTTTAGTTGACGCTAACTATAAATTTCTGTACGTAGACGTTGGCAGCAAGGGACGTATATCAGATGGCGGTGTGTTTAAAAACACCAATTTATATAAAAAGGTCGAAAAGAAGGAATTGAACATTCCTCCGCCAGAAATATTACAAATACCGTATAAAATTGCAGTGCCCTATTTTATTCTAGGCGATAAAGCTTTTGCTCTCAATGATTACACATTGAAACCTTATGAAGGTACTCCAGAAAGAGGTTCAATGGAAAGGATTTTCAATTACAGGCTGTCCAGAGCAAGAAGAGTTGTGGAGAATGCATTTGGCATTTTAAGCTCCGTTTTTAGAGTACTGAGGAAGCCGCTACTATTAGAACCAGAAAAAGCTACGAAAGTCGTATTGACTACCATATGCTTATATAACTACTTGCGTAGAGATCAAGCTTCCTCACAAAGGTTCACTCCCCCAGGATCATTCGATGCCGAAGTTGAAGGGACAGTAATACCCGGCCGATGGCGACAGGATACAGAAATGTCATCAATGCTATCTATTCAAGCCATACCACGGCGAGGATCAACAAATATAAAAGAAATACGTTCACATTTAGGGAGACATTTCATAACAAACGGAGCAATTTCTTGGCAGAATAATTATCAGTAAATAATAGGTACTCACTTCTTCACCTAAAGTATCTTGTGTATTTCCTGGGTGATTTCTATCTCCCAGAAAACTGAAGGCTTCATAGGCATACCAATTCGAAACATATATTTCACCACGACCTGCAGTATAAAATAAAAAAAAAAATATTAGAAATTATATAAAAACCGGTGTAACTTTGGATATAATAAAATTAATGTTGTTAACCCTAATCATAAACTTTAAATAATAAATACCTGATCCTGTGATTCGGCTTTTTTTTTCTCTCGACTTTTCCCTCCTGTAAGACCCTAGTAAAGACTCCATTTTTTTCTTTAATTCAGTTATTGGAAGGTTCATTTCCTGGCTTATTTTTCTCCATGCATCTTCCCTTAGTCCTCTATTTGTATAATCAGGATATTGCGCATCCCACAGTCGTCTATATTCACCATATAGTTGTACTAATTTTAGACACTGTTCTTTGTCCATCATGACGCACAACTAACACGCAACGAATAAGCGAGGCAAAACACTACCGTCTTGAGTGAGCGCGGCAAACGTACTGAGGCGCCTTTGAGCATGCGACAAAAACCGACAACGCTCGGCTCGGGCCGCGGCACGCTCGGGCGAGGCAGCGCGTGCGTTTGCCTCGGGCGAGGCACGTCTTGACCGACCGAGGATTTGCCTCGCGAGGCAGCCTCGCGAGGCTGCTCGCTCAGTCAGTACGCGGCTATTCCCTAAGGGGGTTAAATATGGGAGAAAAGTCAGATGTGTCATGAGTCTCAATAGGTCAAGTTAACGATAGGAAATCCTATCGGGCACATAGCCAGTAGCGTAGCTAGCATGGGTGACACCCGGGGCGGATATCAAAGGTGAGTGTGCTGTCAAAATCAATAAAAACCCGATATAAACGCATGGGCGTACCGCCTTTGATCTGGGGGGGGGGGGGGGGAATAAATCAGTAATCAGTAGATAATGAATGTAACATATATAAGTAGATATTTTTTATATAATGAAAAATTTTAATAATGAAAATCATCCGCCATTGGCGGCATTTTGCCATTTGGTGCCGTTTTGTTGTTTTTGAAGGCTATCTTTTAAAATGAAGGCCAAAATAATAAAATGAACGAAAGTTTTTTGAAATTAGGTAAATGATGTAGTACAGAAAGTAAACTTCAGGTATGAGACAAATACAAGAAGAAGCGCGAGCAGAGCGAGCGTGAAAATTGAGCGAAAACTGTGGCGAAAACACATGACTTTCAGTTCACAGAGTCGATATTTTAGGGCGAGCGCGAGAAATTTTCGGGGTTCATATTATAATACCTATAATATTTTAAACAAAGAAAAAATACTCCACAACAAAAAAAACCAATGTATGTTATTGAATTTTTGTAAAGTTTTAATTTTTTCGTCGCAGATGGGTTTCACCTTTTAGGGGGTGACACCCGACCACTATTAAGTCGCAAGTAACCGCAAGTGTCAATTATGGTCCCCGAACCGAATGATAATCAAAATAAGTAAATAACGTAAAGAATTATTTTTAGAAATCAATATCCATTTTTAGCGGTTATTTTATTACGGTGACACTCACGATTAAGTCGCAAGTAACGGCGAATGTCAATTAGCCCCTCAAGCGTTTGATAAAAAAAAAACAAAATGGCGTTCGCGTCCTTGAACTTGACTTGGCCCCGCCCCTTTTGTACCTACTTGCATTTCTTATAAGATTTTTCAATATTCTAATAAGAAACCCATACAAAAATGTTATTGTTAGCGGTTATTTCATTGCATACATTTTTTTTTGTGTTTTTTTTTTAGGTGCGCTCCCCCACCCCTCCGCCCCCCCTAGCTACGTCACTGCACATAGCTAGTCAATAGTGTTCTTTTTGTCTAATGACAGTAGTGTAGAAATAACGTACCTATGTATAGGTAGGTCTCCATCTATTTAGCTCCTAAACGCTTTTGTTACCTGCTGGCAATGATTTCAGTATACAAGTCTATGCCTGCTGGCTAACGATGTTCTATAGTTCTATTCAACGGATTCTCATGCCTGTGACCTCGTTGACGGCGATTTTAATTAGAGGGAATTTTCAAGCCTGGAATAACTTCAATTCAAAAGTTTGCAGCGTAAACTGAGTTTGTAAGGATGAGGAAGGAATCAAAGGTTTCACGGAGCTCACCCCACAATAATTACGCGATAGGTAGCAATTTTAATGAAAACTGACTACCTACGGTTCAACAACAGTTTTTTATTTATGATTCTGGTAATTTTGATGTGCTTTTTTACCCACATTTTGTATTGTATAACTTTTTTATGACATAACGTAACATCACGCCTGTATTTCCCTAAAGGCAGTGGCGTGCATTGGCCTACAACACTTGAATTTAATTGTGGTGTAAGTTATTGGATTTTTGATGTAGGAAGATTAATTTAGCATTTATAGGTCTATCTTAAGATAAATAATCATCGTACTGTGAAAAAAGTATAATAACTTACACCACTATTGAATTTGAATGAGGAAGGCAGTAGGTATTGCCTAATTGCCTATATGCAATGCACGCCACTGCCTAAAGGGGTAGGCAGAAGTGTAAGTAGTATACCACCACACATACTAATAAAAATAAGACGAAGTGCTGCGAACAGTCACAGTGAAACCAACAAAACTGTGCTCCTCCATGTACAAACCAGCGCTCACGTACACATGTGCATTTCAAACCGTGCTCACCGCTCTCGGTAACATGTTGCGGCATCGTTCAAGCAAGAAGCATCGCGAAATCAAGTATCTTTCAGGTGCATGGTTTTGGCGTGAGCGCTGGTTTTTACATGGAAGAGCACGGTTTTTTTGGCTTCACTATGATAGTTCGCAGCACTTCGTCTATATATTTTACTCTGTGAACACCACCCACATAAGTCCCATGTGAAATCCCGGGAGCGAACCTATTG
Source organism: Asteroscopus sphinx (assembly GCA_949699075.1). Lineage (NCBI taxonomy): Eukaryota > Metazoa > Arthropoda > Insecta > Lepidoptera > Noctuidae > Asteroscopus > Asteroscopus sphinx. Next base: position 20,355,385 of record OX453005.1, read on the forward strand.
CCAAATAACCGAGTTAATCCAGACTGAGGGCTGCTACTGAGAATATCCTAATGAAAAAACTCGATAACACTGCCCGCACCGGGAATCGAACCCAGGATCCCACGCTTGGCAGTCGCGCTTGCGACCACTGACCAATAATTATAAGTATTAGTTTGATTAAAGATTTTCTTACTAAAACATATTCCAACTCAATAAAAAAAAATCGTCTTTGTGAGCGAATTTCTCTTTTCACAATTTATAATTTTATGTGTTTAAATTTCGCCGCGCAATAACAATAATTGTCTTACATAAATCTCAAACCTTTCAGGATTCAACTTCAGTGCTCCGTTTTAGAAAAATACTTTAATAATAATTGCAGATGATGTCAAAAGCAACCCTAGGCACGATCCAGGCAGGTTTGGCTGCCACTTTTATTCCTATGCTCAGTAGTTTTCCCAGCCTCCGGCATTTGCAAGTTGTTTCTCCTCAACGTCCGCAGAGATTTGTGTTTTTACAACTCACGATTATTCGTTAGAAATGTTTACAGTAGCTCATTTTAAAGAATGAATTAACAGGTTTACGAGCTCGTATATGGTTTGAAATTAATATGTTAAGAAAATACCTCATTAGTTTCCTTCTGTTGTTAATTTAGGTAATTCAGATTTGAATTTTGCAGGAAATAGGCTTATGGATGTTTGCCGAGATTTTCCTTGTGCCTGCAGGAGACTGAGAGCTGTGTTATTATTAAGTCCTGAATTGTTCTCCTGTTTTTAACTTACCTGAAGTTACTAACGCTTTTTTTACAGTGAAAATAAAGCTTTCTTCTTTTACGACCGACCGAGGCGAGCGGAGTTAGCGGAGGGATGTGACTTGATGTGAGAAAGCTAGCTGGGGTTGCACACTGCCTGCGAGTACCTACGATGCCGAGCATGTCTACTAGACATGACTATTTTTCAATATTATTTTACCATATCTCTGAAGTAAAACCTAAATTTCCCGAGTGAATGCTAGTAAAAGTCCGAAAATAGCTATTATTACAGACCACGGGCCTTACTCCCTTACTCGATTGGATCGAGTTCTGTATCAATCGAATCTGAATTCGAGTTAGTCTCAATACGTACTCCAGTTCCTCTAGGAATTGACATTAGTTCGATTTGGTTCAGAATTCGAACTAGTCGAGAGTAAGGTCCCTGTTCGGACTTGTTAAATCTTAGGTTTTACTGGAAAATATGAGGATTTACCGTAGTTCGAGCTTTTACAGTAACATATATACATAAATAAGTAAAAAGAAATCTGTCGTATTATCACAGGATTATTATAGTAGTAGTATTATCTTGATTTTAACTTTGTTACATTTAATGAGTTTGTGATGGTTGGTTAAGAAGTAACACAATTAAAACCATACGAAACTTTATCAACACATATTTAATAAAATAAAAGGTCATGGGTAGGTAGAAGACCCGTCACTATGTTTTCACTTTGTAAGGAGGGTAGCGCATGTACTCTCCTGGCTCAGCTCCGCAGTGGTGGAGACCACCGAGATGGTGAGCCCGAGGTGTTGATGGGCCGGCTGGATCACGCCAGGAGATGGTGACAGGTGGTCGTCACCGGGCCGGCGAACGGCCGCGCGTAGGTAGGCCGCGTGGAGCGCCGCTAAAATGTAGCAGGCCAGCTACCACGCAGCATGATGAAGATGATAAGCTACAGCGTAGCACCCTGGAATAATGTCCAGTGTGAGTGGCGTGATCACAAGCGTCTCCTCTGATTGCGACCACCGGAAGCATAAGCAAAGCGAGAGTACAATTGCGATAGTGATGGTGGTGTGTGATTGTCACAATCAGAACGGAGTTTACAATGGGAATGTGAGAAGCACTGAATGAATTTAAATAAAACAATAGGTAAAACAAATGGGAAAGAAAAGTTAAATATCAAAATATAGCAGAAGGCTCAAAGGTCAAGTTAAAATTTAAACAGAAAAATCGTTATTGATAAACTACCTGAAATACAAAATAAAAGTTATACTTGTTCAACACTTACCCAATATGGGGATTTAAAACATAACACATTAAGAGCCTACTAAACAGGCGACAACCGATGCCAATGATGTGGAGGGCACACGATTGAAGTCACGGCACCTAATAACGAGGTGCCGTAAACGTGCACCCCCCACGGTGGCAAAAGTCGGTGTGCCGGTGCAGGACGAACGAACTATAGAATTAACTCGAGCCCGAGCTAGGCGATAACAAATATCGCTGTGTGCGTGCGCTCGTGACTCGAGGCCGCGCGCGAATCTAATGGCCGTTAAGCATTTGGTTTTAAAATTAATGAAATAATAAAGAAAAAAGGTTAATAATAATGATTTTAAATTAAAAATACTAAAAATAACGTTACAACGTTACAATACCCCCCTCGCCAGTGAAGGATTTTATTCGTCCTAAGAGGAATAAAATCCTCTTCGAAAAAAAATTGTATTTGCTTAACCTTTCAGAATCATCAATCATTTCAGTCATACTTCTCGCAAACATAAAAACATCAGTAACTGTAACTACGTACCAACATTACCAACGCACTCTTCCATACCGACAGGTTTCCAGTTGACATAAACTGGAATCCATACAAATACTATTTAATTCCAAGTAAAGGCGAAGAACGAGCAAGAAAAAAAAAACAAAAAAACTAATGATGTAATACTGCTAAAACCAAGTGCCTAACGTTTTCTAGAAAAAAGTTCTAGAAAAGAGAAAAAAAAAATAACTAAAAGAGGGTAAATGTTGAACAAGTCAAAGAAAAACAACTAAGTACTCCGTCTGTTACAATTTTTAAAAAAACTACACGAGTAACGTTATGGTTGTTTTCCTTGAAATACTAAAAAGAAAAACAACAACAAAATAACAAAACAAAAATAAAAGTAAGGTGCAACTAGTGTGTACGAACGCTTAAAAGGAACACAAAATCCTAATAAGTGAAGTAAAATAAAAAATTTTGAAAAAAAAGTTTAATGTTATTTGCTGACTGTACATAGGCAAATACCATGGAGTGGTAGCAGTCAGAAACATTACGTTGAAAATATTCATTAAAAAAAATTACAAAAAAAAAACTTCGGCAACATGTATAAGTGACAAATTTGCCGATAGTACTTTTACGAACAAAAATAAAATCGACTCGTAAAATGAAAAACAATGTAAATTACGACGTTAAATTCAAATCGTACACCTTAGTTACTGCCAACCAATATAAAACAAAACGTTTCACAAAATACAAAAACACATCACACAAAACACTAAGGAAAAAAAAATGTACCCACCTTAGAAAGAAAAAAACATAGTGACCATAAAAAAACCACGTTGAAGGCGCCAATGATACGTATAATGAGTTTGTGATGGTTGGTTAAGAAGTAACACAATTAAAACCATACGAAACTTTATCAACACATATTTAATAAAATAAAAGGTCATGGGTAGGTAGAAGACCCGTCACTATGTTTTCACTTTGTAAGGAGGGTAGCGCATGTACTCTCCTGGCTCAGCTCCGCAGTGGTGGAGACCACCGAGATGGTGAGCCCGAGGTGTTGATGGGCCGGCTGGATCACGCCAGGAGATGGTGACAGGTGGTCGTCACCGGGCCGGCGAACGGCCGCGCGTAGGTAGGCCGCGTGGAGCGCCGCTAAAATGTAGCAGGCCAGCTACCACGCAGCATGATGAAGATGATAAGCTACAGCGTAGCACCCTGGAATAATGTCCAGTGTGAGTGGCGTGATCACAAGCGTCTCCTCTGATTGCGACCACCGGAAGCATAAGCAAAGCGAGAGTACAATTGCGATAGTGATGGTGGTGTGTGATTGTCACAATCAGAACGGAGTTTACAATGGGAATGTGAGAAGCACTGAATGAATTTAAATAAAACAATAGGTAAAACAAATGGGAAAGAAAAGTTAAATATCAAAATATAGCAGAAGGCTCAAAGGTCAAGTTAAAATTTAAACAGAAAAATCGTTATTGATAAACTACCTGAAATACAAAATAAAAGTTATACTTGTTCAACACTTACCCAATATGGGGATTTAAAACATAACACATTAAGAGCCTACTAAACAGGCGACAACCGATGCCAATGATGTGGAGGGCACACGATTGAAGTCACGGCACCTAATAACGAGGTGCCGTAAACGTGCACCCCCCACGGTGGCAAAAGTCGGTGTGCCGGTGCAGGACGAACGAACTATAGAATTAACTCGAGCCCGAGCTAGGCGATAACAAATATCGCTGTGTGCGTGCGCTCGTGACTCGAGGCCGCGCGCGAATCTAATGGCCGTTAAGCATTTGGTTTTAAAATTAATGAAATAATAAAGAAAAAAGGTTAATAATAATGATTTTAAATTAAAAATACTAAAAATAACGTTACAACGTTACAACTTGGAAGCTGGAAATAATACAAATAATAGTTTACACCTAGGAATCATGTGAATTACCTATAGAAGGTATTCTTTCTACTGCAGCTGTACAAAAATATAAGTAAGTTGACCTGGAAAATACCCTTTCAAAAGGATTTTTTTTTATGCATTTACGGTTTCACACGGAGTGGAAGGGGTAGCTTTGTATTTCCTGCGCATGAATGCTTCTCGTGGAAGGCTCTACAGAGTGGTGGGGTTTATCGCCCCCATGCGGAATAAAATGCTCGTTGCATTTGTGCAACGGTCGTGAAGTGCGGCTTTATTGTGCGAGTTATGTGTTGAACACTTCGACTGAGTGTGAAAAACTGTTTTATGAAAACATTTTGTTACCATAAAGGATGCTTTCCCATTATTTCGCATCCCTTGTTCGCCGTCATCCTCAAGTTAGGTACTTCGTTAGAACTCCCCCCCTAGCCATGTTGACGATCAACAATCAAAATGTATGGGAATGACATATCTCGACGAAAAAGTCATTCGTTCAGATATGTCATTCCTACATTTTGATTGTTTTCTATTAGCGTTGACGATTGTAGACTGCAAACACAGAGAAAATAATCACTACGTGACTGTAAAATTGGCTAGGGGGGCAGGAATTTTAATTGTAGTTAGATAGGAAAATGCTTGCTTGGTTTACAGTGGTGTCGATTCTCTTGTTCACGAACTAAACTTATTTTAAACTATCGCTCTCTTTTACTAAAAGTAGATACAAGAAAGGGATAGCAACCATTTTAGAACTGTCAAATTAGTTTACGTGTTACATTTCTTTGTATTTTAGTGGGCACGTTCCGAGATCACGACTAAACTTGTATGGAAATTTTAATTCCGTCTAATTTGACAGCTCTAAAATGATTGCCATCCCTTTCTTGTATCTACTATTTGTAAATAGAGTGATAGTCTATATATACTATAATAAAACTGTAAAGGTCGAAAAGTCTGTACATTGAGTTTTTTTTCGCGAAAACCGGCTAGGGGGACTAGAAATAAGGTATAGAACACGAATCAATCGTTTAAAAAATTTATGTCTGTCTGTCTGTCTGTCTGTCTGTCTGTCCGTCTGTCTGTCTGTTTGTTACCTCATCACGTGAAAACGGATGAACGGATCGTAATGAAACTTAGCATTTGTATTGGTATTAGTCTAACTTAAAATATAGGGTATGTTTTATCTGAATCGGTTGAGTAGATCCAGTGATACAGCTTGACCCCTCTATTGTATTAAGTTGCATACAAAGTAGAGGTCATGATTGTTGGTTGGATGCAGGTTGCAGGTTCCTAAAAATACAACTGGATTCTATTAGTATTATAGAAAATATAGAATAACATAACATAGCCCATCACTGTCCCGCTGCTGGGCATGGCCCTCTTCTTGGAATGAGAAGAGTTAAGGAACTGGATATTGTTAGTGTAATAGATTATCATAACATAATCAGCTCATTACCTACTGCCCCACTGCTGGGCACGGACCTCTTCTCGGAACGAGAAGAGTTAAGAAACTAGAAAATATAGAATAACATAACGTAGTCAACCCATTACTGTCCCATTACTGGGTATGGCCCTCTTCTCAAAATAAGAAGAGTTAATGAACTGGATATTATTAGTATTCTAGAATAACATAACATTACCAGCCTATTACAGTCCCACTGCTGGACACGGGCCTCTTCTCAGCATAAGAAGAGATGTGGTTAGTGTTATAGAATAACATAATCAGTCCAATTACTTCCCACTGCTGGGCACGAGCGTCTTCTCAGAATGAGGGAGTTTAGGGCTTATTCCATGAAATTCCATCACCTTAGCCGGTTGGTTGTAAAAACAAAATATAGTATGGTCGGTAAATAGTGTAATCGTCTGTGTAGGCGCTTATATGTATATATTTGAAGATATTGTGTTCATAATTATGACACGATGTTATTTTCCGACATCCACGCGGACGGAGTCGCGGGCACAGCTAGTTTAAAATAAGTTTAGTTCGTGAACAAGAGAATCGACACCAGTTTCAGACTAAATTACTTCTTATTTTAAACTAGGTCTTTGATAGCACTTGGTCTAAACAAGTGGTACTTAACCTTTATGTGGTGGGGGACCACTTACCTAAACATTTATGCTATCGCAGACCACTAAGTTGTAGTCGGTGAAGTTAAGTTTTAATTTACCTACTATACCTAATAGGTAACTCAAAACATGAAATGAAAATAGATAGGTAACTAAGGTAACTTGCAACGTCAAACCGAATATCATATTAGAATCGCATAGCGCCTTAAAAATAAAATAAAAACCGCGACCAGAACAAAAGGCCACCGGGTTTTGTAACATACATAAAACGAATTAGGTATAAGTGAAACCCTTAGACCAACATAAAAAAGGTGAATCCATGAAATTGTTTCGTATACCAACGCGAGCGAAGCGAGCTCGAATTTTTTTAGGGTATTCAAAAACATGACACAATTTTATATGCACTTTACAGGGAGTTGTACAATATTTAATTTAAAAGTTAGTTAAAAGGTCAAAAAGAACAATTAGTTGTGTTTTTATAATTATCTAAATATTCACAAAACATTCTAATAAACTTTCGCGCGAAATCATAAATTTTAATTCCCGAACAAATTCGACATGGGAGCCTTCAAGAAAAGAGAATACGTCTTTTTAAAAGGTCGGCAACGCATCGGAGACTCCCTTGGTGTTGCGGATGTTCATGGGCGGTGGAGATTGCTTACCATCAGGTGACCCGAATGCTCGTTTGCCCTCCTATGTTGTAAAAAAAAATGTACTTAGTAGGTATGTTGATGATGATGTGAAGCCTACGTGAAGCACCGGTTAAGAGCTACTGGTCTAAACCCAGGAGTCTTATAATTATACTAGCTTTTACCCGCGGCTCCGCTCGCGTTAAATTCTGCTAACCCACGTTAGTCCAGTCCAGTCCAGTCCAGTCCATTCTAGTCCAGTCCACTGTCCCACTGTCCCGCTGTCCCGCTGCCTCGCTGCCCTGCTGCCCCACTGCCCCGCTGCCCCGCTACCCCACAGCCCCGCTGCCCCGCTACCCCACTGCCCCGCTGCCCCGCTATCCCGCTGCCCCGCTGCCCCGCTGCCCCACGGTCCCACTGCCCCACTGTCCTACTGTCCCACTATCCCACTGTCCCACTGCCCGGCTGCCCCGCTGCCCTGCTGCCCCACTGCCCCGCTGCCACATTGCCCCGCTGCCCCGCTGCCCCGATACCCCACTGCCCCAATGACCCGCTGCCCCCAATGCCCCGCTACCCCGCTGGCCCGCTGCCCCACTATACCGCTGCACCACTGACCTGCTGCCCCGCTACCCCACTGCCCCGCTGCCCCATTATCCCACTGCCCCACTGCCCTACTGTCCCACTGTCCCACTGCCCCACTGTCCCACTGCCCCACCGTCCCACCGTCCCACTGTCCTACTGTCCCACAGTCCCGCTGCCCAGCTGCCTCACTGCCCCGCTGCCCCACTGCCCGGCTGCCCCGCTGCCCCACTATCCCACTGCCCCAATGCCCCGCTGCACCACTGCCCCGCTGCCCCGCTGCCCCACTATCCCCTGCTGCCCCACTGCCCGCTGCCCCGCTTCCCCACTGCCACGCTTCACCGCTGCCCCACTGCCCCGATGCCCTACTGCCCCAATGCCCCGCTACCCCACTGCCCCGCTGGCCCGCTGCCCACTATCCCACTGCCCCAATGCCCCGCTGCCCCTTTATCCCACTGCCCCGCTGTAATACGACCCCACTGCCCCGATACCCCACTGCCCCACTGCCCCATTATCCCACTGCCCCACTGTCCCACTGTCCCACCGACCCACTGTCCCACTGTCCCACTTTCCCACCGTCTCACTATCTCACTATATCACTATCGTCCCGTCCCATGTCCTGTCCCATGTCCCATCATATGTCCAGTCCCATGTGCCATCCCACTGTCCTGTCCCATGTCCCGTCTCATGTCCCGTCCCATTTCCCGTCCCATTTCCCATCCCATGTTCCGTCCCCTGTCCCGTCCCCTGTCCCGTCCCCAGTCCCGTCCCCTGTCCCGTCCCCAGTTCCAGCCCCAGTCCCATCCCCTGTCCACTCCACTCCATCGTACATTACTATCTGCTCGTGCAAATGCATAGAAGCTTCGATCTGTCGGGTGCGTTCGCAACCCACGAATTATTTCTTTCCTTTTTTTCTTTTTTTCTTTCTGTCTCAAAACCCATACCAGTTTTCAAGTCAGATCATCAGCTATCAAACAAAAAAAAAACATCAAAATCGGTCTAGTAGTTTTAGCGTGATGCTGGAACAAACAAACAAACAAACAGACGTTTACAATTTTATAATAGTTAAGATTCAACTGATTCATGATCCTGAAAAAAATCCTAATACCTAAGGTATTAGGATTTTTTTCAGGATCATGATTCATTTTATCGTTCCTGATTACATCAGGAACTTAATATTATATTAGTCTGGCTGAGTACAGGCATAACTTTTCTGGAGTCCCAGATCACGTTTTTCAAGATTACTTATTTACAAAATCTGAAAAAGTTGGTTTTCCAAAGTACCATATATTTTCACAACATTGTTCAGATAAACCTTTCAGGTATCTACTTATAGGTACTTAACTGTTTTATTACCACGTTTTTATTAACTCGCTTTCAGTCTTGTCTGTCAGTTCGGTACAAATTTTGCAATCGATTCTAAACTAACTTCCCGATGAGCTAAAGACTTGAATCTGTAAACATAGCTCAGGACTGGATGACAATGCAATAAGTATCGCTTTCTTTTTAATTAAAAACGCGTTTAAATAAATCTTTTTCATCAAATTATTTTAAAACACTTGCCAACTAAGTTTCTGACTAACAGATTCTGAAAAAAAATAACTAGGGTAAAGTAAATAAATGTATATAGACGGGTCCCTTATACGCGTGTGGGCCAATAAAATAAATCAATTTATTTATCGAGGACGATACGGTTCGATATTTATATAAAAATACCTACCTCATCGATATACATACATATATGTACGTTGACCTACCTAAAATATTTTTAATTTTTTGTAATTTAGATATTTTAGGACGTGATAAATAAAGCATAATAAATAAACAGCCTTATGATATGACACAGTTAAACTTCACTTCTGTCCAGTGTTGCCAGGTCCGATTTTCAAAATCCGGGAGACTTATTATGAAAAACCGGCCAAGAGCATGTCGGGCCATGCTCAGTATTATAGGGTTCCTTAAGTAGGTGTTACAAACAAATCAAATCGAATATTAATCACGGCTATTTTAGTTTTTGCAATAGACGGCAGCATTGGCGACTCAGAGAGTGATGTCACTAGCCGCTAGATGGCGCTATACAGTGCCAAATGTAATACACGGCACTTGACGGCAGCATTGGCGACCCAGAGAGTGTTGTACGACGCCGCTAGATGGCGCCAAATTTAAGAAGTGTGTCGTCAACATAACACAAAGTTACTTTTTGTGATTTTTTCAAATAGAAAGTAGCTAAAGGAGCATTATTTGCTATGATCATTTTTCTCTAAGGTCAATGACCTTTGAACTAGGACGTTTTAAGTATTTTTCAGTTTTCTGTCTATAACTCAAAAAATTATAATCACATTATACTCGAAATAATTTTAAAAGAGAGTTTTCACAAAGGTCTATCAATGTGGAAGATTATAAGTTTCTACGTTGCATAGTTTAGAAATGGCAGGGGGGGGGACACATTGCAAGCCACTTTGGCGGGCTATATTTCGCAGATGGTACACTTGATAAAAAAGTGTTGTATGAAACATTACCTTCATTTTAGTAGACCTATTCAATGATACCCCACACGAGGGGGTGCAACGAAAAAATTTTTTTTTTCCCCATTTCACATATAGGGGCGCCACCCCTAAAGAACGTAAAAACTATTTTTTTATTCTTTTAAAATTGAGATCTATATGCAGACTATTTTTTAACAAAATTTCATTTACTTATGTTTATAACTGTAGAAGTTATTAAGCTGTAAAGGATTAGGACAGACGGACAGACGGACAGACGGACAGACGGACGGACATGACGAAACTATAAGGGTTCCTTGTAGGACTTCGGAACCCTAAAAAGCGGGAGATGTATTGAGGAAAAATTAAAAAAATCGGGAGATTATGTTTTTCAACAAAAATCAAAGTTTTTGAAGTAATCCCGGTATTATATTTTGCTACCATCCCAGCTGTAATATTAAAATCAAAGCAGTTTGACATTTTACTGCACTATGTAACAAGTGACGGAAATATTCAGGGCAGCAACTCATCAGTCTGTTTAATTTTATGCAGTGTTTTTGCCAGGTTTTGATCTTATTCCTATTTATACAGGGATTGTAAAAAATCGGGAGATTTTTGTCAAAAATCGGGAGATCGGGAGATTTTTAGGAAAATCTGTGAATCTCCCGGAAAATCGGGAGACCTGGCAACAGTGCTTCTGTCAGAGATTGCAAGTAGGCGCACGTAACGAGATAATTATTTTTTAATTAGAGATAAGATAAAACGAGTTCAATACGGATAGGTATTAGTGTTATTAGTTGTTATTTTACTTTGTTACCAAATAAAATGTGTAATATCTTTTCCAAATCCAATGGATTCCAGATTGATACCAGGATGATAATAATTATCAGATTGAGTCTAACGGCCAAAATTAATATCCAATCTATCCACGATTTGCCCTACTAGAGATAGGAATTTGACATAAGCTCCATACAAAATATGTCAAATTTCTATCTCCAGTAGGGTAAATCGTGGATAGATTGGATATTAATTTTGGCCGTAAGCAGATAATAATTTTAATCATAAGATTTAGGCCTTACTCACGTATGTTGAATGACAACTATCGAATTAATTTCTCTTTAATCTGTGATTTGCTGTAGTAATAAAGTTCACCAAAAGATTCCTTCGAGCCGGATTTGAACCAGCGACCTATGGATATCAGCAACTTTACTCTACAGTCCACCGCTCTACCAACTGAGCTATCGAAGGCATGCCTTTCAACTTCAAATAAAACATGTCTTGGTATAAGCGCACGTGTTAATGTAAAAAAATTCGTAATATCTTGAGCAATTTGTTACAGTTTTGAATTCCAATGCGTATTTAAGTTGTAGTTTGTTGCTTTCAATATTATAACGATTGTTGCTTTCAATTTTAAATAATTGAGGTGGTGAATAAGCCACATATTGGCTAAATCAGTATACTGGGTGTAAGGGGAACGCTTCCGAAAACGAAGATAGGTGCTGGGGGTCTACTCCCGTTTGACGATATTCGATAAATCGTACGATACATCGCACAATTTGCTACTGCGGTCAACCATCGTTCCCTTATCGCATGCGATGATCGCGTTTTGACGTTTGTTTTTCTCATCTCCGGTCAATTGTATACGATTATGAACCGTAGTCTATGTTAATTGTGCCTTTTTTATGTGCCTATCTTTATTATGTAAGTATCAGTCGGAACGAAAGTTCGTACTACGTTTGTCGTTCGTAAAACGCGAGTAGACCCCCTGGTGATTACTGATACGAAACCACGAAAAAAAAATGCGATTCTTTTTTTAGATTTTTTCATATATATTTCAGTACCATTTTCTCAAACGTTTTTCTTTTTTTTAGGGTTCCGTACCCAAAGGAGAGAGGGGGGAGGGACCCTATTAAATATATACGTGGGACACTCAGAAAGTTTTGCGAAACTAAAAAAAAATGTTCTATACGTACATATATTTTTATCAAATCTTTTCAAAGTACTTTCCACCAGCCTCTATACAAAGATTCATGCGCCTAAACCAGTTTTCAAAACACTTTTTCCAGTCCGCCGCAGACACCTCGTTTACAGCCTGCTCGAACGCAGCCAGCGCATCTTCCGGCGACGAAAATTGTATCCCTTTGAGCTGATTTTTTATTTTTGGGAATAAAAAGAAGTCACACGGTGCTAGATCAGGGCTGTAAGGAGGGTGACCCAGGAGTTTAACTGGCGTGCTGTCCAGGAAGTCCCTCGTTTTGAGTGCGGTGTGCGCAGGTGCATTGTCGTGGTGGAGCAGTAGCCCGCGGAGCCCTGTGTTTGGTCGCTTGTTGCTTATAACAGAGAAAACTTCTGGCAAACATTTGGTAGTATACCATTCGGCATTAATGCTTCTTTGATCCCGTAAGGGAATTGATACCAAGTGGCCAGTCAAATTAAAAAAGCTAGCGATCAAAATCTTACCCCCGCTTCTAGATCGCTTCACTTTGGTAGGCGTTGGCTCATTTTGAAACACCCAAACAGTCGACTGGCGCTTGGTTTCTGGGTCGTATTGATAAATCCAGGACTCATCACCTCTAACGATGTCGTAAACACGCCGAGACGAGCCTGCTTCAAATTTGTTAAGCATATCACGGCACCATTCCACCCGGGCCTGCTTCTGAGCATCGGTGAGGTTGTGCGGCACCCAGCGTGATACTATCCTCCTCACGCGAAGATGGCTGTGTAGAATCTCGTGAACGCTTCCCGATCCAATCTTCAATATGTGTTGAATCTCCTGATATGTAATTCGCCTATTGTCTTGGATTAAATTTTTCACTGCTAGCACGTTTTCTTCGGTAACAGCCGTCAAAGGGCGACCGCTTCTTTCGTCATCCCCCAAAGTTGGTCGACCGCGCTTGAATTCGTTATACCAACGATACACGGTTGCCTTGGAAGGGCCTTCATCCATGAATGCCATTTGAAGTCTATCGTACGATTCATCCGGTTTCAGGCGACACTTGAAATCGTATAAAATCATAGCTCTAAAATGTTCCCGGCGCAGATCCATATTTCAGTGAGACACAATACTTTGAATTAACTCGCAAAAAATGTGGAGGGAAATTTTGAAATTGGAACTTACTTATTTTTACTTATAAATAATCATATTTTCGAAAATCATTATAACTGGCCTATATATAAAAACTTTTTTTCGCAATACTTTCTGAGGGGCCTGGTATATATTATTATTATTCTCGCTACGCTGTCCGTCCGTCTGTCTGTCACAGGGCTGTATCTTTGTAACGGTAATAGATAACCAGTTGAAATTTTCACAGAATATATCACGACAAATACTAAAAATAAATAAATAAATAAAAAAACCAGCCAAGAGCATGTCGGGCCATGCTCAGTATTATAGGGTTCCTTAAGTAGGTCTAATAACAAATGAATATTAATAATTGCTATTTTAGTTTTTGCTTTGAGAAGTATGTGTGGTGTAACTTTGAGAGATAAAGTAAGGAATAACATGATAAGGGAGCGTTGTGGAGTGAAAGAAGATGTAGTGACAAAGATTGAGAAAGGTATGTTAAGATGGTTTGGACATATAGAGAGGATGGACGAGAGGAGATTGACGAAACAAGTATACGAAGCGAGTGTGGATGGAAGAGTTGGAAGGGGACGACCTCGGCGAACGTATCGCGATCAAATCGCAGATGTTCTCAAAAAATGCCAGGTTAAGAGTTCTCTAAACCGACGAGCATGCATGACGAGGTTAATGGACGTAGATGAAGCGAAAGAGGTGTGTCAGGATCGTAGCAGGTGGAAATCCATAGTCTCTGCCTACCCCAATGGGAAACAGGCGTGATAATATGTATGTATGTATGTAGTTTTTGCAAACAGCGCCACCTAGCGCTAAATTTAAGAAGCTAAATTTAAGAAGTGTGTCATATCAATATAACATAAAGTTTCTTTTTGTGATTTTTTCAATAGAAAGTAACTAAAAGAGCATTATTTGCTAAGATCATTTCTCTCTAAGGTCAATGACCTATGAACTAGGACGTCTTAAGTATTTTTCAGTTTTCTCACTATAACTCAAAAATTTATAATCATAATCATAATCATTTATTGCTTTCATGGTGTTCAAAAGGTGTTACAGTAGAATAATAGTATCAAACATGAACCCTGCTAGGGCACAGCAACATCTGGCGTACCAGATTCTATAATCTAAAATTAACTAAATTAAATACATTTCTGACAAAATCATACCTACTCAACATAGTTTAACATAGTTTGTTTTATAATCACATTATAGTCGAAATAATTTTAAAAGAGAGTTTTTACAAAGTTCTGTCAATGTGGAAGACTATAAGTTTCTACGTTGCATAGTTTAGAAATGGCAGGGGGGGGGGGACACATTGCAAGCCACTTTGGCGAACTGTATTTCGCAGATGGTATACCTGATAAAAAAGTTATGTTTGAAACATTACCTTCATTTTAGTAGACCTATTCAATGATACCCGACAGGAGGGGGTCCAGTGAAAAAAAATATTTCATCCCCATTTCACATGTATGGGCGCCACCCCTAAAATACGTTATCAAGATTTTTTTATTATTTTAAAATTGAGATCTATATCTAAACCATAACAAAATTTCATTTACTTATGTTTATAACTGTAGAAGTTATTAAGCTTTAAAGGATTAGGACAGACGGACTGACGGACAGACGGACAGACGGACGGACATGACGAAACTATAAGGGTTCTTTGTAGGACTACGGAACCCTAAAAAAGGCAAAAAAAAACAAAGTGGGTCCCCATACAAGAAACCTCAAAAAACATGCATTTTATTCAACGTTTTTGTTCCTGCTCTATCTTCAAAACGGTGATACGTACCAACGTCAAACTTGGTCTGATTATAGTGCATACTATGTAGTTTAGCTACAAATACTAAAAACACGCCAAACATATAAATATGTGATGGTATCTACGTAAGAAAGAGATGCAAAAATTCACATTTCACGCACGTCGTTGATGTCTTTTGATAAACTCTCGTGAATTAAATCAGTTTCTATGGGGTATCAGGTCGATGGGTGGTACGGAACCCTTACTGCGTGATTCTGACTCACACTTGGCCCGTTTTTTAGTAGCTATTATTGACGAGCTTTAGTGTTATAAATAATGGTCTGTTTTAAGTGCCTATTAATATTTATTAATTAAAAGTTTTTAAACTTTCGCGAATTTCACTCATATTGAACTATGTTTACGGGACTCGTCGCGTACAATTAAATCAAAATATAACAAACATTTTGACTTTTTTTTGTATGTCCGCAGAAACTGTCAGCATTGTGTGTCGTGATTCAGCATATCTTGTTACGGACAGCTACGTTACGAAAAACCAACCGCGGGTAGTTCGAGAAAACACCCGCCGCTCAAGACGATGACACCCACATACTTCAGTCTGCTCGTGACCACGGCCAATGCAACTTGAGTGAAACGTCGAGATTAGTCAAAATGTTTGTTATATTTTGATTTAATTGTGCGCGACAAGTCCCGTAAACATAGTTCAATATTTAATTAAGTATTTTTTTTTATTTTTTTTCTTTATTTCTGTTACCTATATTTCTTCATGCCAAATTTTGATATCATAGGTCAATGGGAAGTACCCCATAGGTTTTGATGAGTCAGTGACCTATCTTTGAAAGGCCGTAAGTTTTTATTGCTTTCAGTTATGAACTTGATTTTTTTACATGACTATTGGGCTACAGATATTTAATTTGAGTATTTGTTTTATTTGGATATTTGATATTAATTTTAGTTCAATATTTTTAGCCGTTCTCGATAAAAACAGGAATTTTTAGTCTAACGGACAGGCAGACAGACAGACAGAGGGTCGGATAACAATGTGATCCTATAAGTGTTCCGTTTTTTTCGTTTTGAGGTACGGAATCCTGAAAAGAGATACCTGCAGCCGGCTGGGAATATGTTCAAGATCTTCGTTACCTAGGTAGGTACTTTAGGAGTACCGAATTAATTAAGTAAAAGGCGAAACGAAGCTTAAATTGTCGAATACGGTTCCAGAATACAGTTTACCGAAGTCTAATTTAAATGGAAGCCAGCGTGGTATTGTTTGTTAGTTCTAATTACGGGCGAGCAACTTCAACCATACAATTAACCAGAGGAAGTACGACCAGTAAATAAGGTACTTATTATTTTTGATTTACTACGACGCAAACTTCATTGCAATTCAACAAATCGAATCAACATCGTTTTTAGGGAAATTGATGACTAGCGAAATTGGATTTGTTTGTTTGAACGCTGCAAGGAGAATTTAATAGAAGAAAATCGTTGCGAGCAAAGCAACGAAATTAGGAAATCAAGACTTATTTATAAATGAGTTTTCGCCGGATCCTGTCCTGTCAGTTTATTGACGATCGCGTCGAATCGACTTGTCTTGTATTAGTCCTAGTTTCCTGATTGACTTCGCAGTTAATTAGTCAATACCACGAGTCCCTCATGAGCAATTTGCCTGAAAGTGTTTGGGCGGCATTGATACAAGTTATTGCTCATAATCGTAATTAAAGTTGGTGCGACTAGCGCTCATAGAGCAACCGCAACCCCAGTTAATGAGTGCGCCCTACGCAAACGAATGATTAACGTGCCTGTTAATGGGAATTTTCACCACTCATTTTATTCAATTAATTAACCTTGTATGGCAAGGGATACGAACGGTAAGCGTTTTTAAAATAAGTAAGTTGAAGTTCTTAATTAATAAGCTTATTAAATGGATTTCTCAATTTAAAGACGCTGGTATACCTAGTTAGGTACGTCTAGTTTTTTTTAAATAATTGAAATAATAGAATTGGTTTGAAAAACAATTACATTCATCATGATCATCATCATTTCAGCCGAAAGACATCCACTGCTGGACATAGGCCTCCCCCAAAAAAGGGGGGGGGGGATATGCCACAATCGTCACGCTTGGCAGGCGGGTTCGCTATCGCATTTGGTGGAATAGAATAAGTAAATACCCAGAGAACGCTGCCTTAGTAAACAATAACATTCGTGTAATGTTAATTGTTCTGGAGTGGCGACCGCGTACTGGAAGGCGCAGCGTGGGTAGACCCCCCACAAGGTGGACCGACGACCTGGTGAAGGTCGCGGGAATCCGCTGGATGCGGAAGGCACAGGACCGGTCGTTGAGGCGATGCTTGGGGGAGGCCTATGTCCAGCAGTGGACGTCTTTCGGCTGAAATGATGATGATGTGATGATGAATGTTAAATTATATACCTAGTTCAATACGTGAAAGCTCAAGCATAAATAAGTGAAGGAACAAGTCTCGTAAGTACCTAAAAGCTGCAGTATTGCCGAAGAGCCGTAATGTGTTAGGTTTAAAGTCTACGCGTATCTTTCTGAACGTTTTATGAGGAAAGTGGGTTTCATAATGGTGTACTAAACACTAAGGCCCGTATTACAGAACGTTATTCAAGTACAGTTTGACCTTCAATCAACATATCACTACTTAAGGATACAATCGTTTCTTGAGCGTCGGTCTTATTCCAATACGGTAATGATAAACTTCAATTCAACAACACGAATTTAACCTGAAATAGGAAAGAAATCTCTACTCAAGTGTGGTCCAGACCAGTGATTACAGATCAAATCTCTGCTCAAATCCGAAACAGGGCACAGTATAAAATAAAGTTAAACCCAGCTGAACTACGATCAATAAATCTCTGCTTGAGGAATGTTCTAATGGACATGGCCAGTTTGTATAAGGCTCTCTGCCTAGCTTCTAAAAGTTCATGTACTAATATGAGTTTTGCTTTTTTGGATTCAGGGATCCCTAAAATTATTATTTATATGCGTTACATAGTCCAAAAACTTCAATTTTTTTTTTTATATTTGCATAAAATTTGTCAGGTAGTCAGATGTTTAAACTGTTCAATATTATGTTTTTAATTTCGGTTTTGCTTTTTGAATGGATAAGTAACATAATAATACTATCCGACTCGCACTTGGCCGGTTTTTTGATGATCCAGTTATGCTTAAGAAGCTTTATCGATTATCAAAATAATCGAATCGATACATCACTAGATTAAACAAACTTAGCAAAGAAAAATTAAAAACAATAAAAGTGGAAAATATAATTAGTAATTATTACTCACGATTTTTTAAAAATGAATATTATGATCAATATGCATGATTATTATTACATTCCCGTTAATCTTTGCGCATTTTCGCGGAACGTAAATATTTTGCATATTTGCTTGTGTAGGAACAAAACGTTTACCGAAAATGGCGAATAAGACCGGAAACAAATAATTAAAAAATATGAAAACACTATGAAGTTATACATAAAAATAAATAGTACAGTAATTTATAGATTAATTTTTACTGCTTTACCATTAAGCTTTTGTTAATGTACACCTTCTACTGAGTAACTAGGCTGGAATTGGCCATGTCCATTAAATCCCATCTCAAAACCAGTTTTAAACAGTGATTAACGCTTGAGGAACGTTCTATAATACGGGCCTAAGTATATCAAGCAGTTCTATGTAGCACTGTCCTCGTACGTACCTAACTGTTATAAATCTGTGTGCACATGGAATCATAATCACTGGGTTTTGGCGGTTATTATAGTTTACCCATATATTTTAGTAAAAAAGTCAAAGGCAAAGTCTAGTAGACTTTGCCTACGACTTCGCCCGCGTATAATCTATAATTCAGCTTATCACAAAAAAACTTTTCGCGCATCCCTCGGGAACAAACATACACACTCACAAAGTTTCGCATTTATAATACTAGTGTGATTTTCATCAGTTATTGTTAAGACAAACATTTCGCTACACGGTGAGTTTATGCTGTAGGGATTTCCTCTTATTTCCTGACATCAAGAAACCAAATTCCAAGTAACCTAAATAGGAGAACGAACATCGAACAATTTCCGTGAATTTCGGTCGTGATGGCAGAATCCTCAAGGGACAATCCATAATCCAAGATTTCAATAACGGTACTAAACAGAAAAATCTGAAACGCCGTAGATTTAGGGAGGCATAATTTTAAAACGAGAGGCCCTGCTCGCCGGAGGGGATAATTTGCGAGTCCCTAGCGCTTTGATGTTCAGCGGCCTTGGACTAGCATGCGGCGAAGCGTGAGCTGGTGCCAGCCGCGGACTCTTCATCCAAGAACTTGACCTTTTTACGTCTCGTATGAGCTTCGATTAAAAAATTAACAGCGTTGTTTTATTTTGCATAGTCAGTATGTTTTGTTTTGTTTTGTGGGTTGGTAGTGGGTAGTTAGGTAGGTATAATGGTTTTTGAAAAAGTTATCATGCAAAGTTTAATGGTATGAATAAGTTGAACACTGACCGTAAAAACACACTCGCACTCGTAGAGTTGCAGAAGCACTTATTCATCCACATGGCAATACAGAAGCTATAACTACAGAGAAGTAAATGATATTCTATTCTAATAAAAACAAATGTTCACTTTAGTGTTGGTGTTGAGAATGAGTAGGTACCTAGTTTGGTATTCAAAATGCCAAGTAGTGCCAATCTGTGCCAATTCATCTTTTTGCATTGGGTAGCTAAACTGTAGGTATTGTAGCTAGGCGCTACATATGCAGTTGGTTTCCAGTACAATGCCTTTTGCGAGAGCTTCATTAGCGCACGCTAAGAGCGCATCTCTAAACGATTACGTCATTGAAAGACTATTAAAAAATGTAAAGTCGCTAAATTATCATTATCAAGTTGCTTACTTGATGATTTCAGCGCCTACTTTTAGTAGGTATGAACTGAAAACACGTTTGCCTCGTAATTTCAGACAGTTCTGAAAGCTTGTGCTTTTGTACTTAGTTTTTAGGGTTCTTTATTTAGTTTCAGTGATTTTCCATCATACGAATTTACGAAATGTAAAGCATACAATACATATTGAGAAATAACATTTTGCACTTAATTAGGTATGATTCATTGTATAATAATAATAAACCATGTTCCTTGATATTTGCAATGAAAATATCCAATTCACTGTGGCCTCGAAAATTTACTGATCGCGTGCTTAGGCTGAAACCCCCTGACCTTACACCTCCAATGTCAATGTTATCTGATCCGCCTCCACAATGTTTATAAGCTTGGGGCGTAGCAGCACTCACTGAAAACGATGTGTTTTCGTAATTTCCAATTATTACATACAGAAACAGGAAATTAACGCATGACGCTTTGCCAAAATATTATTATGTTGTTTGTGGTAGGTATGCAGCCATTTAGAAAAGTCAGTTTGAGTGAAATTTCCGACAGCTTATGTTTAATTTATTAAGTTAAACATTTAGGTAAGCTGCAGAAAGTATAACAGATGAGGTCTAACTAAACACTGCAGTCGCATTCCTGAGTGGGTGGACACTGATTGACTTGAAACACAAGAACCACATCATATAACAACCGTACCTACATTGTTGTTGCTGAATGAATTTGTTGTTTGGTTGAATCCAATTAGGAATGCTTGATATTGCCTAGCTTGCAAAAGTCAATAAATAAAGTAGGTATGTTTATAAAATTTTCCTTGTTCACACCCCGAAATGTTAGGTTGGCCACCTTTTATACATATGTGAAACAAGGCCAGCGTTCACACTGTTTCAGTAATGAGAGCTTTGTGCCCATGTTCGCGGCCACCTTCCTCAATCGTCTTACCTATTATTTGATCAAGTGGCCTCGGCATCGATCGTGGGCACCGTGCACATGGGTGTCGAGTGTCGATTGTACCAGGTGAGCGAAAAAATTCACCGATTGCACCCAGCTGCAAATGCACTGATCTGTGCTTTTATTAACAACAAATTCTGGGCAAGCATAACAATGATAGCCAGTTTTTGTTTATTTATTCAATTTCATCATTGGATTTGGAAAAATTGCCTCATATTTCAAAGACAACAAGATAGTACCTACCTTTACCTATTCTATACTTACATAAATTGTGATCTGTGATCTTATCGAAAATAAAAGAAGACCTTTGATTGTTCTATTCGCGTTCTATTCAAGGAAAAGTTATTGTATAACCACGGAACAGTGTGTATAATTAAGCTGAGTGATTGGCCACTACCAAATATTTAATGTCTTTGGCTACTACCACTACCCACAGTGTACCTATATAAAAAAATTAAAATAATAAATTAGTTGATCATTCAAATTTATTTTTCAGGCTATTCAATTAATTTAGTTATTTGAATAGGTTGCAAATTGCCAGTCATCTTACAAATTTTCAATGCATTTTGTTATTGTTGCAACTTTGCTACTTTAGCAGCAGTGCCTATGGTTTTTAATAAAATTGAGCTGAAAAGCTGGAGTTTAATATTTTGATTAATTTGTTTTTCTATTTGTTTTTTTTTAAAACGATACCTGAAAAGATGACGGGGAAATTTATTACCGTTGTTGAGTAGAAAACCATAATAATAATCATAATCAATGGAATCCGAGGGACTACAACTTTCGGATTCCATACACCTAAGGTCACTCTCCGCAAACTATACCTACAAATACCTGGGTATGTCGGAGGGGTTAGGCATCAGCCAGGCTGACATGAAACAATTGTTGCGGGAGCGCTTCTTCGGCCGCCTGAAGAAAGTACTGAAAAGTCTTCTTTCGGGGGGAAACAAGGTGCGCGCATTCAACAGTTGGGTCATGCCGGTCTTGATGTACTCCTTCGGCATACTTAAGTGGACGCAAACAGAACTGGATGCCCTGGACAGGAGATTCCGGACTCTGCTTACCACAAATCGGATGCATCACCCACGATCATCAGTGATGAGACTGTACATCCCGCGGAAGTGTGGCGGTCGAGGCTTTTTAAATGCTAAGACCCTCCACAACCGTGAGGTGTGCAGTTTGAGGGAGTATTTTCTCCACGCTGACGTGGGTATGCACCGAGATGTGGTCGCAGTGGACAACGGTTTCACCCCGCTCTCCTTGGCTAAAGAGAACTGGCGTAAACCTGCAGTACTGAGTACTAAAGACCGCGAAGAAGTATGGCAAAGTAAGGAGCTACACGGGCGCTTCTACCGGGCCCTCCATGGGTCTGACGTAGATTCTCTAGCGTCCGTGTCTTGGCTACGGTTCGGTGACCTATTTGGAGAAACCGAAGGTTTTGTTTGTGCAATTATGGATGAAGTCATCATGACGAATAACTACCGGAAGTACATTGTAAGGGACGGGACGGTTGACATATGTCGGGCGTGTCACTCTCCTGGAGAGTCTCTCAGGCACATTATTTCCGGTTGTCCACGTCTCGCCAACGGTGACTACTTGCACAGACATAACCAAGTGGCCAAGATTATCCATCAGCAAATTGCTTTGCAATATAACCTTGTCGAGTCTGAGGTACCATACTACAAGTATGCGCCCGACCCAGTTCTTGAAAACGGTCATATCACGTTGTACTGGGATCGATCTATCATCACTGATAGGACTATTATGCACAATAAGCCTGATATAGTGGTGATAGATCGATTAGAGCGCCGCACAATGATTATTGATATCGTCGTCCCGCATGACGGGAATCTCGTGAAAGCTGAGACAGATAAGCAAATGAGATATCTGGACTTGGCACACGAGGTTGTCGACATGTGGGACGTGGATTCAGCAATCATTGTGCCGATAGTTGTTTCAGCCAATGGCTTAATAGCCAAGAGCCTCGACCATCACCTTCAGAGGCTTTCGTTAGGTGGCTGGGTCAAGGGCCAGATTCAGAAGGCGGTTCTCCTCGACACGGCACGTATTGTGAGGAGGTTCCTTTCTCTGGGGCCCTGACCGCCGGTAGCTTGGACCTTGTTCCCGATGCCGGTGGCTTACTATTTTTTTATATTTTTAAATGTTTTTTCCTTTTTATACAAAAATATTTAAAAATGTAAATTTATATGTTATTTTATGAATAAAGGAAATCATAATCATAAAAAAAATTAGTTAAGAGCTATTATGCATTTTTTATTCTTGACATTTCTATAAAAAATTCGAAGTCGAATTGAGAACCTCCTCCTTTTTTTCGTCGGTTAAAAAGTAAATACTAAGCATCGTCATAATTTAGCCGTAATAATAAACATAAAATACAGGTACCTAGCACGTTTATAAAATTAGTAAAAAGTTTATTGAGTCTATTTATTGCCTTCTTGAAAATTACAGCTCTTGTTATAATAATAATAAATCACAGGTTTGATTTGTATCTTTTTTGTATTTTTATATATTTTTATTGTGTGTGTTGTGTTCTCTTAATAATCTCATGGATTGTGCCATGTGGGGTTAAAATTAAGTTATTTTAAAAATAACCCTAAATTGAGTATATTTAACAGCACTTATCTCTCAAAAATAGCCGGCTATCAATCCTCTGAACTGAAAGGAAAAGAGGGAAACAATGATTTTAGCAGAACTATCGATTAACGATCGCCAATGAAACTCACGGCAAGGTTAGAGCTTTTTGAAAGGCGGACGACGTAGGATTAGCAATTAGGGGGTCGTACGTGGAGGCATGTCCTCGAGGATAGGCTGGAGGGACACGTAAGTACACACGGCTACACATCAAGCTGTACAAAACCAGTAAAGGCTGACCTCGCGTTGTAAGGAAAACCTATACAATGCGAGGTCAGCTTATACTGGAAATGTACAGCTTGATGTGTAGCCGTGTGTACACGGAGCGCGAGATTAATGACGATATCCGAACATGTTTCGTGCCCCTTTCATGTAGGTATGTGATAGGTGCCAATAAATCTGACCCATTTTTAATCAATGATCTGTCTTACCTTAAGATTTATTTTCCAATTTGTCTGATAAAAATTATACACGGTGTAGTTTCATCCCTTATTTATTAGATACATGGTTACTGATTAACTTTGGCTACAGATTACCTATTAGTTACTATGCTTGGCTTATTATTTTAATTGTATCTTTATTCTTATTGCATAAAATCTAGCACATAAATTATTGGGAAAAGGCAGTGGCTCCTGTAACACAGGTGTTTTAACCTAGCGTAGGAGTCAGGGCCTTCACATGATGTAAAACAACTTTTGTGTCAATAAAGAAAATTTATTATAAAATTTGTTACGGTTCATTCATCTTGCTTGTAAAGACACGAACGGAAAGCTATCTGTGTCCTCAATCCTAATGTCGTAGCTAAGGTTATGAACGCCCACGGCAAGATTTGATTTTGGGTAAGTCCGCGCCCCAGTTGCTGCGGCCTGCAGGCTGCGGGTCTGCGAATGCGTCCCATTGAAGATTGCGCCCCTGACAGCCGCCCCCGTGTGCCAGGGGCCTTACTCCCGACTGGTTCGAGCTCTGAACCAAATCGAGCTAATGTCAGTTCCTAGAGAAATGCAGTACGAATTGACACTAACTCGAATTCAAATTCGATTGATACAGCACTCGTAAGGCCCCAGGCCCTAGACATAGACGCTGCACGACTAAAATAATGAGTCTTGTCAGTGTGTCGTTTATGGAGGTAACATAAACAGTTTTAAAGTAATCAATACCACTTACAGAGCACTCTCGTAATTGAGAATAAACAAAGGTACAATTCATTAATGCCCACACGAAACGGGTAATAAGCTTAACTAGCGCATCAGGCACGAATTGGTCCATACACAGCTTGTTTATGCAAATTGTGATCGTTGAATGAGTGCTCCAGCATTCTCTAGCATAATGTGACTAAAATGTTTAATACTTAGAATACCTACATGATGCATGTCCAATTTGTCGCTGTTAATTTGTTTAATTTATTTTCTTGTATGTGCAGAATGGAACATTGTCATGATATATTGTCATTGTCATGTATGTTTCGGGTGTTTGCAGGACATGAAACTGGCTGGTCGCAGTCTGGCTGTCCAGTGGGACTAGTAATGAGCCACTGTCACTAATAGTACTATGTATCTGTAATTATGGTGTTGTGTATACTCTAGACTCTAGACTCTAGAACAGTGGCGGATTTAAACATTTGCCGCCAGTAGGCTATTATAATTTTGCCACCTCTACCGACCTCTTCAAGTGTCAGTTCCTTGATTATTTTTACAATCCAACGATTCAAGAATTAGTTTTTGAGCATGGGTTTTTAACCGACTTCAAAAAAAGGAGGAGGTTAATGTATTCGGCGGGTTTTTGGATATTTCTGAGCTAATAAAAACTCAATCATGGGTCAAAGTGTCGCCTTAGGGTTATCTAAGTGATGAAACATTTACATGTTGCAGGTTTTGTGTGGAACCAATGATTTAAAAAAAAACATTGTGTGGACCTAATAACATTTAGGTATGTATATGTATAAATATAAATCTTTATAATTTCTGTAAGACATAAAATTAAAATCCCTTAAAATCTGCCGCCCAGCGACAACACACGTCGCTGCTGCCGCCCTAGGCTCCAGCCTACTCAGCCTGCTGGTAAATCCGCCACTGCTCTGGAAACTACTATTTAATGGACCTAACCACTCGGAAGATAAGCTAAATCTAAGCTACAACGTGTTATTGTAATAACTGAAAACCTCTAAGTGGTCATTGTACTTATCAATATGAACAACTTTTACTATGGGACCAACCATGAACTCGCGAAAAAAAAATATCAGCTAGTCCTTACACATAAATCGACAAAATGTAAGAATCAGCAGATTTTTTTTTGTGATTTCAGGATTGGTCCCATCTCAGATTTATTCATTCATTCATTTCAGTCGGAAGACGTCCACTGCTGGACATAGACCTCCCCCAAAGGGGGGGATATGCCATAATCGCCACGCTTGGCAGGCGGGTTGGCGATCGCAGTTGGTTGGTTAAATACTCAGAGGACGCTGCTGCCCATCCTCTGGTGAATCCCTTAGTCGCCTTTTACGACACCCATGAGAAGATATAAGGTGGTGAAATTCTTTGCGTCCGGCACCACACGGACGACCATCTCAGATTACTGAATAATAATAAAAGTTATTCATACTGATGAGTACAATGACCCCTTAAGAGGTTTTTAGTTATTTTAATAACATTTTGTATATCAATGACATCCCAGAGACATAAAACCTTGAAAAAAAAACCACATGAATAATAAGTTCTTCATCATAGTGTGGGCTTATTTGACGAGACAAATGTACATTATATTCGTGCGTGTCGTCTATCGAACGCCCCTGAGTGGATTAACATGACATGGCAACACATTTATGTCTAAACAAGATTCCTGCAGGCCTAAAGAGACTCTAATATAAGCAGGGAGTGGGACCTCATTGTCTCCCCCAAAGGCTCCGGTGACACTTAATGGATTCTTGACACGCTCCAGCTCTCCGAGACACTGGACAGATAACCATTGTTTGCTATATTTGTGAGAAAGGCAACATTGTTCGCTGTGAACGGTGCAGAGGTGAAATTATTAAACGCGGTAATTATGTTGTCAATCGATCACCTATAAGGTGCCTATAAATTATTGTGACACGTTGACGTAAAAACTGTTGTGCATCGATTGTAAATTACTTACTTACATGGTTTACTTTGTGGTCTTTACGCGTTTTTATTTTATTTTTGTTGCTAAAGGGGCCAAAATGTGAAATCAGAATTTCAAAGCTGAGCAATCAGTGTCATCACTGCGGGAGCTGCCCAGAGGAAACGGCGCAACACATACTGGAGGAGTGTCCAGTTTGGGCCGCACAGCGCGGCAGCGCCGTGACCACATCACTGCAGTAGGCGGCAGCGATATCATGCTTCCGGCCGTGGTTCTATCTATGGTCGGAAGCGGAAGCGCTTGGGAAGGCATTGTCTCCTTCAGCGAGGAGGTGATGCTCCCTAAGGAGGTGGCGGAGAGGGTTCGAGAGGCGACGACCTCCACTCCAATCCACAGGAAACAACCTGGGCGTCGCAGGAGGTATACTGACCTCCAGCCACCCTAGGTGTGGGCCTGCGGGCGGCGGACTCTGGGTGGCCCGCCGCTCGACCAGTCAAGGCCCGTGGCGCTAGTGCGTTGTGTTCCACGCTCGCCAGTCAAGAGGAGGGTGCGGCCAGTGTGGTTGCCGGACGGGGAGAGGGGGCGCGAGCCGGGCCCTGCCGGCGAATACAGAAGTTTCCCACGCCCCCAGCCAAGGGTCGTTAGAGGAACATCGTGGTGGTTTTTACTCGGTAAGAGTCTGACACTGGCTCCGCCTTCCCCGGGTGGGGTGCGGAGAAAAAGAGAAAAAGGGAGAGCAATAGAGTCTCGTTCGCACTCTTTGGTTACGGAACCGTAAAATCCAACAAATGTGTAGGTGTTAGGGTATGTGTAGCACAGGATATTAAAGTTCCGAAACGCGTGAATATTGGTGCTTCCCTAGCGCAGAATCGCACAGCAAGCATGTAGGCGCGCGTTGCATTTCTGCCGGACAGAGTTCCTGTAAAGGATATCCGGCGTTGGCAGGGGGGTGGAACGTGCTTCCTGGGCAGCTCAGTGGGGCAGTAGTGATGCACCTGAAATGTCATTATAAAAATGAATAATTTAGAACATTCTTGCATTGACAAAATCCGTAAGTTCAAGGATATGTAGAAAATTCCTCAAACTGTTTCTAAAAAAATCCTATATACCTACCTAGATTACCTAGGTACCTTTCCGATATGTTCAGTCAAATAGAAATTATACGGTAAATTCTTATTCAGAATATCAAACTAATAAGATGTTGAAACAAACTAGCAAGCAAAAGGATCATAAATAATAACTATTGTACTTTGGTCAGACCGACCAAACCAATCTTTTGGTCTGAGTAGGTACTTACCCAGTTCTTGTTTAGAGCCAAGTATTCAATAGGAACTTATCATACTGACATTATTTAATGTGAAAGTTTGTAAAAGATGTTTGGATGTTTGTTTGGATATTTGCATATATGTTACTTAATCACGCCTTAACCGTTGAACGGATTTGGATGAAATTTGTCATACAGGTAGACCATAAATAGTATTAACATATAGGGCACTTTTTATTCCGAGAAAATATACAGTTCCCGAGGGATGCACGATAACATCTTTCTATGATAAGCCGAATTAAACGCGGGCGAAGCTGCGGGCATAGGCTAGTACTTTATATAGTAATAGTCCTGAAATGTAAGTTTTAACATTTGTACAAATTTGAACCTGTTATGAACTTTCATTAGGTATAATTATGTAAAGGTGACGTGAACCTCCATCTTACTAATATTATAAAAAAAATTATAAATGTGAATGGTTGTGAAGATGTTTGGGTGTTTGTTACTCAATCACGCTAAAATGGCTAAACAGAATTGATTTGATGAAATTTGGCCCACAGACAATCCATAACCCGGATTAAAATATAGACTACTTTTCATCCCGGGAAAATAAGTCTTTCTCGGGCAAAGTCTATGGTTGACCATAATATCAGCCTAGCCTTATAAGTATTTATAAGTAACCTCCAGGAAATAAATAAATTCTCTTGAAAAAACTGCACTCTGCAAATGAGAGAGAGAGAGAGAGACTTCATATAAAAAAAATGTTTATTGTCCCAGTTAACGCCGTACAGCGACCATACACCCCATAGACAGCTCATAACAGACAACCGATGTCTGCAACACATCTATGAAATTTCAATAATGTAGGTCGCCACTATTCACCACTTGAAATCTTCAAATCAGTTTCCACCACTTACATGAGCCGTCAAAACTGCCGCGTCAGTGATTAGCGTTAGTTATTTGTAATTTTTTTGACATGTAATTTTTTTTCTATGGATTTGATTATCTGAAATAAATGAATTTATAATGATTAATATAAACGGTTTCACTCACGTTATATCATCGGGTGTGCCCGACCGGTTTCGAGCTCGAACGGAGCCCTTAATCATGAGCTGGTTACGCGGCGGCGTCGCGCACCAAATCCATAGAAAAAATCAAGCACACCGGGCACACCCGATGATATAACGTGAGTGAAACCGTTTATATTAATCATTATGAATTTAACTCACGATAGTTATTATATAAAAATAAATGAATTTATTATTATTAGCCAATAGCCGCCTTGGTAGGGCCAATCCGATTGCAGTACCCTGCCTCAGCTAGTACCAAAATTTATTGTATCTTCGATCAGAAGGTACTATATTGTTAATCTAAGTATTGTATGCATTATATTCAACATTAGGCGTCTATTGGGCTGTATGGTCGTTGACGCCGTGCAACAATTAAATGCAAAGCAGGTAGGTATACAAAGAAAATTACTGGCCACGGTACATTCTGAAAGGCACCATCTATCTAAGTTTGAACGTTGTTTCTGTATTCCGAGGTTTGAACGTGGGCTGGGATAACAGCATCGGCGCAGGCTTCCGCCAAGTTCTATATCGTTGTTTCCTGTAGCTAGAACTATTTCGATACCTGGGCGGGTGACGTGGAGCGTACTTAATAACGTGTATGACATATATAGTGTATTGCTGTGCAATTTGTAGTATATGTTGGTGTTACTACATGGTTTCGTTATTTGCAGGCTTACCAAGACTCTGGTTCTCTGGTTGCAGGTAATTTTACTGGGCGGACAATGACGGAGACTCTAATGGTAAATCAGCCTTTTCATGGTGGAAAAACACATAAATAGCTTAACATACTTACCTACATTTCGTTTAAAAAAAATCATAGCACGTATTTATTTCAAAGGAGTTGGAATCTGAATCAAAATGCGTTACTTTATAATTGTAGATCAGACGAGCTTACCTGTAAGCGAAGTCTTGATTCTAATTTTATGAGCTGCGATCTGAAATATAATTGATATTATACATTGTAGATGTTCAGAGTTTGCTGCAATAATTAAATTGGATATTTAAATACAATTTGTTTTGATTTATTAAACTCTATACTAACATCAGGGATACTTAATGTATAATGTAGAAATATTAAACAATAGTTGGTAATCAACAGACAGAACGTTAATTATTAATTATCCATTGTCTAGCACCCACAGCACAAGCTCTGCCCAGTTCTGGACCAGATGGTGCCGTGTAAAAACGTCCCAAAGACATTTATTTATTTATTTATCAACCTAAGATATGAAATGTACGAGATTGAAATACATGCTAATGTATTTTCTTGTTTATTACATGACATATTATGTTGTTTGACATCATTAAAATTTAAGTAGGGATTATTGTTATAATAAATAACTGATAATGCAAAGTTGATGAATAAGATTCTTCACTAATGAGAATTATAATATTGGGTTTTAAAGATATTTTTGAGCTGTTTTCTATCCAGCTGCCTTTCAGTTTCAATGTACACACAGCGTCCTTAATTGATTACCCCTCATGTTCTAAAATTTGTTCATAAGTGGGGGTAACCAATCGGTGTAGCTGACTGTACCTCTTTCTTCATGTTTTTTA
The DNA here is from genome assembly GCA_949699075.1 of Asteroscopus sphinx. Lineage (NCBI taxonomy): Eukaryota > Metazoa > Arthropoda > Insecta > Lepidoptera > Noctuidae > Asteroscopus > Asteroscopus sphinx. The sequence continues at coordinate 20,385,856 of OX453005.1, forward strand.
ACCATTAACTAATGGTTTTACTGTTAGGTTTTTCATGGGATTTTTCGAAAGGTAGACTTAAGTAAGGTTCATCATTACCTATTTATTTCTAACAGTTTAAATATGGAAGTAAAAATAAAAATCTATTAAATTATATTATTGTAAGTTGGACTTAATCACAATTGTTATCTTAATAAAATCTGTTATTTAGGTTTATATATTGTTAAATACAATAAATAAAATTGTTAATTAATTATTGATATGTTTATCTATCAGCCAACTTCTTGGCAAGTTTTCCTAAAGTTAGTCTTGTGTTATTAGGCCAGGAAGGTGGTGATGAAATTGGATATTTTTGTAAGATTCTATGAACAAGAGTGTTTTGATAATGATGTTCCAAATCTGTATGCACCTATAAGGAATCTTATAATTATATCAGCCTTATCCACTTGTGGACTGATCAGGGCTGATAAGGCTCCAAGTTCATTGCAATAGCCAATCCTGAGTTTTGATGAACAGATGCTGTACACTAAATCCATAGGTTCTGTACCAGGTCGGTCCACCATACTTTATAAGTATTTAGTATTGTTTTGTAGGCATTTCTTATTAAAGACGAATAAAAGAAAAATAGATGAAATAATTTGAAGTTTTTGTGTTATATGCTTAGGACCTTACTCCATGAAATATGTTTACCATAAGTCAATTTTAGTCTGACCAAGTTGTAAGTAAATTAAGCTGAATTTATTGAGTGACAGTTCTCTTACTGTATTGTACTTGGTGTTTCTGCATTATTGATCTTTTATTCTGGTTGTCTTTAGTTTAGCATATTAAGAAGCATAAATGTGAACTAGTCTCTTGACTATGACCAGGTCCATATCCATATAATAATACCTCAGGGTGCATTTTTTAAGTGAAGAAATTGTATGTTTCCATTTTGTTAACGCAGATGATGGCAGTTGTAATATTGATTCTTAACAGCAAAGCAAGTGATAATATGTTAATGCTTGTTAAGCAAATAATTTTTAATGTTACATATTATATGCTGCGATTAATTTTAGTTTATATCAAATTTTAATAATAAGTAGTATGGACAACCTTTTATTGTGATCAAAATACACCAATGTGGTCACTCTCACTATGCCTCCTTCAAACCCTTTTCAGTAAAAGAGGCTTCTGATATTTTATGACCAACGCTGAATTTGGTATTCAGTACCCATACTAAAATTATTTATAGTATTGTAATTATTATTAGAATTATAGAGGTTTTCAACAACAACAACAACTTCAACAACTTCTAGGCAAAGTGGCTGGTAATTTGTTAGTTAAATTAAATATCTGTAATATACACTTTATTTTCTATGTGTTGTTCTAGGTCCACACTTGTGTATTAATTATAAAACCTAGAAATTTACATTGTTTGTTGGTAACTCCTCTAATTCTGAGAAGAGGCCCATACCTCTGTGCCCGTACCCCGCAGTGGGATAGTTATGGGTTGATGATGATTGGTTAGTCTTTTCAGGGTTTATTAGCAATCCACCCAAAATGTTTTAATAAATTTAGACTAACATTTACATTTTCAGTACATCCTTGATAAGTTTTGACCTCTATGTGGGTAAACATCAAGGTAAATAGTTAATAATTATTTATAAAGCCTTGGTTTTCGCACTATCATATGTATCTGAGTGATAAACCATGATGGAACATAGCTGTGAAACATAATTGTTTAATAGCAGTACTAAGTCAATGACACAATTTTTTTCTGTATTTTTACCCGACTGCACTGCAAAAGAGTGCTTCGTTGGTCTAGTGGTTGCTTGCGACCGCTGAGCGTGAAGTCCTGGGTTCGATTCCTGGGTTGGGCAAAGTGTTATTGGGTTTTTCCATTAGGAAATTCTCAGTAGCAGCCCAGAGTCTGGATTTGTGCCCGGTCAATGGCAATAGGCTCGCCCCCTATTACAGGGGACTATAACATAACCGGCGAAATGTGGGTGCACTTTTACACCTCTGCTTACCCCTTCGGGGAAATACAGGCGTGATGTTATGTGTTATGCACTGCAAATACAGGGTCTACTACTACTTAGTCAGTATTAAAAGTTTCTATGAATAAATTAATCAATGATTCCATTGAAGGAACACATGTAAATATTTTTATATAAATCTTAGCAGTTTGATACTGCACAGGCTGCGCAGCAGCCCCGACACCAACCCGCGTGCGATAGCCGCCTGGGCTGATAGCCCTCTTGTGGGCACTGGTCACCCGGACTAAATCTCTGCTAGTTATTAAGTACTAACATAGAATAAGTTGCATTTGTTACTAACACATTGTAGACCAATTTGTTGTCTGAAAGATAAAGAATTTTGATTTGAAAGAATTTTGATATCATTTGCTCAAAATAATTTTCTTTTATTTATGGTGTTAGGTTATTAATTAAGGGTAAACCTGAATGTGCCATTATAGTATGCATCATGGAAGGTTTTAAGTAATAGATTCATTATTAGTAGATATGTTGACAAGATGACATAGCATTGATGTGACAAGTCTGTTTGTTTATAATGATATTATTTCTAACTATGAAAAATGACTAGTTAGAATACATAAAGGTATCATGTGGTATCTCGTACACTTGTACCCTTTTTAAAATGACAGGATCGTCAGTTATATATTTCCAGCAGCTACAGTACTTAGATAAATTGTTAGTATGTGGTTACCTGGTTGGTATATTATATGTATATATGGTTGGTACATTTCAGTATCAGCCTTGTGGGTCTTATGCTCTCTCGGAGCTGATGGATAGGTTGCTTTATCAGAGCTGGTACACATTGGTTATTCTTCCAGAGTTGGAAAGAGTTTCAAGAGCCGAGTATCGATCCGAGGAATCACAATACAACCGAGCATAGAAATAAGGCAGTTCCTGAGCAGCTATGCCAACCTTACCACTTGTAGCGGCTTAATGCACTTGTGAATATATTATTAAGTCTAATAAAAGTTCACACCATGTGTGATATCTCTTGATTTTGATTAATATTTATCATCAAGCAAAGGTTTTACTTTCATTTTGCATACAATCCGTCATAGCTTTCCTTATAATAGAAGGCCAGTCATAGGTTAATTCATATGTATGACTTCTCAATCCCTTGGTCCCTGAGTTTAGAGACTTCCGTGAGCCCCGCTTTCACTTTTGAATTAAGTGGTGGTGCATCCCAGTAAGAGTAGTTGTCAAGCAGTGTGTTTTTCCCCTAATGTAAGTAACCTTTTCTTGTGGGTACAGTTGTAGGAATATGCTTGGACTTTTAGTTGAGTGTTTTGGATTCTACTCTTCTTTCTTAGGTTCATTTTTAAATGGGATGTTAAATAACGAAGAGCCTTATTTGAAGCATTTGTTATCACTTATCAGCCATTGTAACAGAAACATGTTTACTGTTAACTTAAGCATCACGTACTTGATGGCAGATATTCATATGGACCACCGCCAGTGTTTATAAAAACGACTGAAAGCATCGCGTGCCCCAGTGGTCTACTAAAGCCTGACATGCCCACACATGTAGTTTGCAAACCAGCTAGCGACATAGATATCTAATATCGCTCGAATATCTCGTATTCACCAGTTTCACTGTAAATGTAATACACACGCCCCATAAGCAGAGTAAGGTAGAGTTGTCCCACGAAGGCGACGTTTCAAGTACCTATTTGTTTTAGGTAAATCACGGGAAAAAACAGGTTTGGACGTGTTTGGAATAAGGTTATGATTATGGTTATGTTATGGTTATGGTAAAACTCACCTGTTCTTTTATTTTACAATCAAGAAAGGGTTCACCTTCTTCAAGACTCGCATCCATCCAATAATCAGGGTTAGGTGTTCCTGAGAATCGAATAACTGCAACAGCGCGGCTGCGACATTCTGCACAGCCTGTCGTTCGATGGTCGTTCCTTCAGGCGAAAAGCACCCCCGTTTTCGCTTTCGGCTCTCGAACAAAGCACTTTCTAGCATTTTAATTGGTTTTCTTTCACTTGACACGATAATTTAGACAAAAATTAAAGAAAATATTCAAGGAGAAAAAATAAGAACGCAGATGTCATAAGACGCGCGAAACAGAAGTGACATATACCGGGGTGGCCAGCAGATAGAAATAATAAATATAGTATTTTTAACTTATTTTTTTTTTTCTAAACGAAACGCGGTGTCTAAGCGCTCGGATTAGATAACTACAATGTATAATATCAATTATATTTCAGATCGCAGCGAAATAAAATATTAATTAACTAGCTTTTACCCGCGGCGTCGCTCGCGTTAGAGACTGGTATCCCCCCGTGACGGATCCTGTTAATAATTAGATGTTTTCCGGTAACTATTACAAAACTGTAAATGTCTGTTTGTTTGTTTATTCAAGCATCACGCAAAAACTACGGGACCTATTTTGTTTTTTTTTGTGTTTAGACTTGTAAACAGGTATGCATTTTATGAAAAAAGAAAACGATTCCTGTAGGATGAATTGAAGAACCACGGAGTGAAGCCACGGGCAAAGTCCTGTCCAGTCCGATCCAGTCCGATCCAGCCCAATCCAGTCCGATCCAGTCCGATCCAGCCCGATCCAGTCCGATCCAGTCCGATCCAGTCCCAGTCTTAGTCTCAGTCCCAGTCCCAGTCCCAGTCCCAGTCCCAGTCCCAGTCCCAGTCCCAGTCCCAGTCCCAGTCCCAGTCCCAGTCCCAGTCCCAGTCCCAGTCCCAGTCCCAGTCCCAGTCCCAGTCCCAGTCCCAGTCCCAGTCCCAGTCCCAGTCCCAGTCCCAGTCCCAGTCCCAGTCCCAGTCCCAGCCCCAGTCCCAGTCCCAGTCCCAGTCCCAGTCCCAGTCCCAGTCCCAGTACCAGTCCCAGTCCCAGTCCCAGTCCCAGTCCCAGTACCAGTCCCAGACCCAGACCCAGTCCCAGTCCCAGTCCCAGTCCCAGTCCTAGTCCCAGTCCCAGTCCCAGTCCCAGTCCACTCACTCACTCACTCACCCACTCGCCCACTCGCCCACACGCCCGCTCTCTCGCGCACTCGCCAACTGGCTTGTCACCCGCTTGCCCACTTGCCCACTCGCCCACTCACCCACTCGACCACTCACCCACTCGACCACTCACCCACCACACGCCCACTTCTCGCCCACTCGCCCAGTCACCTACTCGCCCAATCGCCCACCACTCGCCCACTCTCCCACGTGACCTCTGGCCCACTTGCCCATATGCCCACTCGCCCACCCGCCCACTCGCCCACACGCCCACCTCTCGCTGACTCGCTCACTCGCCCACTCGCCCACTGGCCCACTCGCCCACTGGCCTGTCACCCACTTGCCCACTCACCCACCAATCGCCCACCTCACGCCCACTCGCCCACTCTCCTACTCGCCCACTCGCCGACCTCGCGCCCACCTCTCGCCTACCTCTCGCCCACTCGCCCACTCCCCAATCGCCCGCTCGCCCACTCATTCACTCACTCACTCATCCAGTCATCCAGCCATCCATCCATCCATCATCGTACATTACTACCCGCTCGCTCGTGCAAATAAATGCGTAGAAGCTTCGATTCTGTCTGACGCACCCCACGATTTTTTTATTTCTTTTTTTCTTTCTTTCTCAAAACCCATACCAGTTTTGAGTCAGATCATCAGCTTTCAAACAAAAAAAGTTTCATCAAAATCGGTCCAGTAGTTTTAGCGTGATGCTGGTACAAACAAACAAACAGACATTTACAATTTTATAATAGTTAAGATACAATATAACAACGTTTAGGTAATTCTAACATAATTTTATTGCTTTTCATACAAAAAATTAGAGAAATCGCAATTTAGAGGTAGCTTCCGGTCCTTGTCTGTGAGTCGAAAGATTCTGATTTTCGGTTGGCTCAAAAGAGCGCATTTCCAAGCTGGCGCCACCTACATACGACAGGATTCTTTTTTTTCTACACAGTACAATTCAGCCCGACCAAAAAGTTTTTAATGCAATTTCTTTAGCAGCCGTATTTTGTCTATGGAGGCGCGCGCTAGAGCGCATGCGTGCGAATGACAGCTGGATATGAGCGCCTTATTGTATGCAAAATGTTGTAAAAAAATATAATTAATAATCACCGGTTCCCGTTATCGTAGCGAGGTAAAATACGTACCAGTTTTTAAGTCAAATCGTAAGTTTTTAGTTACAAACCGTTTCAACGAAATCGGTCCAGTAGTTTTATCGTGATGCTGGAACAAACAAACAAACAAACAGACAACTGACATTTAACAATTTTATAATAGTAGTAGATGACGGTTCGTTCTAATATTGAATTATCCTTTTTCGGGGTCGGGGTTTCCTTTATATTTACGGAAAATACATTTAAAAATAGTCGGCTACGAATTTATTTTAATAATTAAGAAAAATATCGAAAAAAAAACCGCGGTCTTGTGAGTTTATAAACAGCCAGAGTGAATTAAAAAAAAACCCTATTAAGCCGGACGGCCTGGCGCCGGTGGTGACGCGGTGTGTTCCATATTAAAAATTTTAGAAAGACTACAATTTGCCGGGATACTAACTTTGTCTGTTCCGAAATTCAAAATCGCAGTTTTATAAACTAATATTTGATTAAAAATGACTATGAGTTCAAGCGATTCTGAAAGATTTATTTTATAAGATTTATGAAGTGGCGAACTTACAAGAAAATATGTATTTTAGAAAAACTACTATTTATTACTCTCCTTATATTCGAAATGAAAAGTAGAGTGTTTAACGCGGGTGAAAGTCATCAATTCCCTTGTATCCCTTGTATTCCCTTCCCTTGTATAACAATCTACTATTCCTTACACCTCTATAGGATCAATGCAAATGTCCATCTTTTTACGACGACACGGCCAAATAAGATTAGATTTTTCCTAAAGCAATTTAAAATACTCTTCTTAATTTTTCGACTAGCAGGATTAATCATACAGGAACATAAATAATGTAGGAAATAGATGAGGATATGACGCCAAACCTTTCCAGATCGTTCCGAGAGGTCGTTCGAAGAATAATGTATTAGGAAGATTTATACGTTCATTAGCATTCGTGTTGGTACGCCGTCAATGTCATACGATAATCTGTGATGCCTCTTACATCGACAACAAGTGCCCGAGACCCGAGAGCACGAGAAATGAGATGTGCATCGAATAGATCCATTCAAGGTAGAGGCTGAACTTTGACCTTATATACGTGCAGTAAGCTAGAACATGTGGAACGAGATCCTGCTTCTGCTTTACTATAGGTTCGTATCGTGCGGTGTGGGAAATAAAGCATTCGTTCGCTAGCGTATTAGGCTATCGATTGTTAATTATAATGACGGTAATCAGCATTCAGAGCGTCAATATTGTGAGTTGCGGACGGATATCGCACCGCACCGATCCTCGAGGTTGGTATATTTATGGACCAATTTGCTATAGTCAATGAGGAAGTGTTTGCAGACAAGCAGTTTATTTGCCGACCCCTGTCATAAGACAATAATAAGAGAAAATTGTTTGGTTGCTTTGTTTATTCAGTTGGTAAACGTAGAAATCTGAATTTGGTGTACAACAGAGTGAAATAAATAAGACAAATAAACGATGTTATAGAAGGTATATATTTCTGCAAATTGTACATTTTTCGTGTTATGAGTCGAGATGGAGAATTATTGACGCCGGCTGCTAACAAATTCGATTTTATCTGACTCGGATTTACTCGTGCCTGGTTCTAAGTAATATCAATCTGTGACCAATAAGCTAAAGATTGCATGTGTTCATAATGTAAGAGGACGAGGATTTTTACAATATTGAAGCAACATCTGTTTTGACTTGATGGGGAATTTGGCGTAAAATATTCATTTGTTATGAAAAATGTACTACACGATAATCTGAAGAAGATTGAAGTTGTCTTCATTTGTCTCGTGTAAAAGATCCAGTATTTAAGTTTTCTTTTAAAATAATGCCATCGAAAATCTACTTCCTGCTTCCTTCTATTCTATCCTACTTTCTACTCCTACTAATATTATAAACGTAAAAGTTTGTGGGTATGTATGGATGTTTGTTACTCTTTCACGCAAAAACTACTGCATGGATTTTAATAAAATTTGGCATACAGATAGAACATAACCCGGATTATTATAGACTTTTTGTTCCAGGAAGATGAGATGAACAGTTCCCGAGGGATACGCGATAAACAACATTGACGCAGGCGAAATCGCGGGCATAGGCTAGGCTAGTAATAAATATGATAAAATTCGGGATTTATTTTGTTGTGCAAACAATAAATATTTCAATATTTTTCACTTCCATTGCTAGAGTGCTACTTCAACGTTTTCAGGCTTTTCACTTCTTCTTTCTCCTCGCCTTTTCTCAATTATGTTGGAGTCAGCTTCCAGTCTACTGACCAGATGCGGCTGAACATCAGTACTTTACACGGAGTGACTGCCATCAGACCTCTGTAACCCAGTTACTGCAAAATACAGACATCCTAAGGTAAGACGTTGTTAGACTTTCGGGCTTGAAGACTACCCGTAACGACTGCCATAGATATACGTATGGCAACTGGGACCGACAACGTAACATGCTCATCAAGGCAAGGATGTGCAACGAAAAATGCAAGACTCGAGGTGCAACGAAACGGTAACCCATCCAAGGACAGACCGCGGCTATCGTAGCTTTACCTCACATATCTTGCAATCCAACGCGGTTATTACTTTACTTAGCCACGAGCCCCTCTGGTATTGTTCTTTTCATAAGCAGCTAAAAAGTACAAAAAGAAGACAGATCACCTTCGAATAAACTTAGACCACATCAGACCACAGGCCAATTGTATTAGTTGGCAATTTTAATGAAGTTATATACATACCTACATACAATACAATACAATACAAATCCTCTTTATTGCACAACAAGATTACATTAATTTCTTAAATAACTACTTATGCGCTAGTGTACAACCGCAAAACATACAGTGTACATATAAATATTATCACGCCTGTTTCCCATTGGGGTAGGCAGAGACTATGGATTTCCTGCTACGATCCTGATACACCTCTTTCGCTTCATCTACATACCTCGTCATGCATGCTCGTCGGTTTAGAGTACTCTTATACCTGCCATTTTTGGAGAACATTATTGTAGAAAAAAGTGGCAGTGGCAATGGGCTGGCCATGTCTGTCGAAGAACCGATAGCCGCTGGAGCAGACGAGTCCTTGAGTGGAGACCGCGAATGCGCACACGCAGCTTATGGCGCCCCCCGCCAGGTAAACCGACGACCTGAAGAAGGTGGCTGGGCGGGACTGGATGCGAAAGGCAGTGGACAGTGTTGTGGCGCAACTTGGGAGAGGCTTATGTCCAGCAGTGGACTGCGATAGGCTGAGTTGATGATCATGGAAAAAATAAATCTTTTGTTTCCTAATAACTAGAGGTTTTTTTTATTCTGTGTCAGATAAGCATAAAACTTGCAGTTTAATTGACTGCATGATCGCATCATCCATTTAATAGTACAGCCTCTGTGTTAAGTTTCTGTACAATTGACTTGTAGGCAAAATGCAGACTGCTTGCAAGTTTACAATATAGAAAACATAAACTCGGGTAAGTATAACAAAACGTGACTAGTCAGTCTATTCACTAGTCTAGTTAGGTACTAGGTAGTCTAGCACTATGCTGTATATGATCATGGTTCCTTTCAAAAATATCGTTTTCTTCAAGATACTTTTTGCTAAACATTCGTCTGGTATGCCAGTCACATGTTGCAAATCGTGATGATTTATCGTCTTCTTTGACATCAACTATTTTCTGTTTTACTCAAAAGAAGTACTATCATAAATTCATAAAGCGTATCTAAAAAAACACGCAAACTTGTCTGAGTCCTTTGTTGATGCAGATAGTAATGTCAGCAAAAGCAAAAACTGAGTGAGAGTGGATCGTCGAGCGGTTCGTTATGTGAATATGAATAGGTACGTGGGACTCGCAGTCCGCTAAATTACTCAGTCAGTATGCACCGACTGTGGTGCTCCTATAGAGTTGCCGTTGGTGTAACATTCTTCATGAAAGTAATAATTATCATCTGAGAACTAATTGTAGAAAAAATTGAGACTACTTTTATTTTATTTATTGAGAGATAATAAAATAAAAGAAGTCTAGAAGACTTTATTGTAGATCACGAATCTGAAAACTACTACCAACGAACTGCAGAAGGTAGCTGGGATTAGGGTTATCATCCGTCCGGATTCAACTGGAAAAGTCCGGCTTTTTGACCTTCTGTCTGGATTTTGTCATGTGTCCGGAGCCGGACTGTTGGCGCGGGTGGGTGTGTGACACGAAGGGTCATGTCGATTTTGTTAATATTTTTTTGTAATATGTATAAGTAAGATGTCCGGATTTTTTTTCCAATATTGGGTATTTCGTCAGGACTACCTGGGACTAAGGAAAATAAGGAATGGTAACGCTAGCTGGATTGGACTAGATGCGATAGGAGGAGGGTTAAAGTATTCTAGCGTAGCGTAATGGACTCTCGCAGATTGGCACCCAAGATAGGTGCCCTAGGTAACTGCTTAACCGGGCGGGTACATTCTGTGGAAGCAACAAGTTACTAGCTACCTTTTACGGTTAAAAAGATACAGCCCTCAGGGACGGACGTACGGACGGACAGGCGGCGGCGGCGTGGGCGTAGGTATAGTAATAATAGGGTCCCGTTGGCCCCTATGTGTACAAAACCCTAAAAAATAACAGGTACCTGGAGATTCAGATTATAGAATAAAAGATCGTTTTTGTTTTATAATCTGAGCTGAGCCTGAAGATATTAAATTATGCCTTCTCACATTATTTCTGTGAGTGCATTTATTTGTTAACGTATAATTTAGGTAATGCTAATACAAACCAACAAGCCAGTTAATCATGTAGCAGTGACGTTTGGGTAAAATATTGTGGGTAGTATGTCATCATCATCATCCTCATCATCAGCCCATTACTGTCCCACTGCTGGGCACGGGGCTCTTCTCAGAATGAGAAGGCCTTAGTCAACCACGCGGGGATTTTTTTTTTTTCTTGGTGAAAATCCTCATGGACGCACTCCGCCCGGGGAAGGCGGAGCCAGTGTCGGACTCTTACCGACTAAAAACCACCACGGTGTTCCTCTACCGACCCTTGGCCGGTGGCGTGGGAAATACTCCTGTATTCGCCCAACCATCCCCGGCAGGTCCCGGCTCGGGACTAGTGCGGGTTGGCGGACTACACACACAATCGAGAACTGTATTTACAGCACTCTCAAGTGTGCAGGTTTCCTGACATATGTAATAAAATAAAAGTTCCAGTCTGGTAAGGCTTATCTCCCACATCATAGAATGACGTTGTTTTCACCATTATGAAATATGACTGCCGAGGAAGGTTTGGTTCTAAAAATAATAACTTCGCGATTCGCGACCGAGGATAACCGAGACAAGGTAAACGTACGAGGTTGTTCCCGTCGCGTCGGGAAAGATTCTTTGATAATAACATTACCTATACAGTGTGTATTATAATTGCGTGGTTATATTTGTAGGGCTTGGGGTCGGTCATTCAATAGCCAGTTAACTTTTAACTGAGGAGTAAGTTTGACATTTTGACAGTTACATACATACATACATATTATCACGCCTGTTTCCCATTGGGGTAGGCAGAGACTATGGATTTATCTTGTTGTGCAATAAAGAGGATTTGTATTGTATTGTATTTCCACCTGCTACGATCCTGACACACCTCTTTCGCTTCATCTACGTCCATTAACCTCGTCATGCATGCTCGTCGGTTTAGAGAACTCTTAACCTGGCATTTTTGAGAACATCCGCGATTTGATCGCGATACGTTCGCCGAGGTCGTCCCCTTCCAACTCTTCCATCCACACTCGCTTCGTATACTTGTTTCGTCAATCTCCTCTCGTCCATCCTCTCTATATGTCCAAACCATCTTAACATACCTTTCTCAATCTTTGTCACTACATCTATTTTGACAGTTGTAGTATTGAAAATCTGTCAAGATGTCACATTTATTCCTCAGATAAAAGTTATCAGACTATTGAAATACCGGCCCTTATTCAGGGCATAGCATAGAAAGAATTCGCGAAAAAAATCACTTGTATTTATTGTGTTTTTACTTTTAATTTCATACGTCACTTTTGACGCAAATAAATATATTTTCTTTCTATTTTTCTTTCGTTCTTCTCTTTCTGTTTCTTAGAACAGTACGAACTCACACCTCACCTCACTCCTGCATGGAAGGCAAGCGTTCAACGACTAGGCTATCGTTGCTTACGAAATGTATGGAAGAGCCGATTTATTTTTCGCGATTTCAGGGTTGACCCCGTAGTAAAATTTGTTTGATAGCATTCCATCTTAAGACGAATAAAAAAATGTGGACGGAATCTCGCAAAGAAAAGATTGAAGCACTTAAATAATTCCTAAACCCACTATAATTTCGACAGCATTTTAATACACCATCACACCAGATATAGGTATATTGTTATTTTATTTGTGAAACTACGACAACGACTACCGTCACACGAGATTTGTTGCGTAATCGCGACTTTTTGTCTTACTATGGTTGTGCATGTGTGTGTGTGCCAGGAGCCGTCTTTCTATGGGTGCTTCATTATTGTTTAGCAAGATTCCGTCCGCCTTTTTAGGGTTCCGTACCCAAAGGGTGCAAACGGGACCCTATTACTCTCGCTACGCCGTCCGTCCGTCCGTCTGTCACAGGGCCTATCACAACAAATCTAAAATTAAAAAAAAAACTAAAACCAAAGGGTGTACAAGAAACCTCGAAAAACATGTTTTTTTTTTCAACGTTTTTGTTCCTGTTCTGTCTTCAAAACGGTAATACGTACCAGCGTCTGACTTGGTCTGATTATAGTGCATACTATGTAGTTTAGCAACAAATACTAAAAACAGGACAAACATAGACATATGTGGTGGTACCTACGTAAGAAAGAGATGCAAAAATTCACATTTCGCGTATGTTCGTTGATGTCTTTTGATAAACTCCTATGGGGTATCAGGTCGATGGGTGGTACGGAACCCTTACCGCGTGAGTCCGACCCACACATGCCCGGATTTTTTATTCGTCCTTGATTCCATGAATGAGCTTTCCAAATAAGACCACGCATTGTATTTTATTTATTAGGTACTTATTGCACAGCTAAGGTTTTAACAAAGGGGGGGAGCGTCGACCGCATTGACGTCGATATCGGCTATTTACGTCCCCGTATGAATGGTAACTGTCAAAAAGAAGATTAGCAGGCATTCTTGCAGCACACTTGTATCTGATATATTGCACGCTGCACAGAACAACACTTCAGCTCACTGTGCGCACCAGTATTATTGTTGCATTCGTTGACCTGCTTACGTAAATTGAAAGCAATTGTGGTGAAATGTGGGAATTAACGATATGTACCATTAAATTATACGACATAAATGGTCATAGTTGTTGACCAGACTCAAAAAACTTTGCGTGGGAGTCAACATTTAATGTGATTATAATAATGTCTCCTCCCCGCCTATTTCTTGATACGGCCTTGTCTGGACAAATATTGGAAAAAGAGATGAAATATTTTATATTATTGGTAGCACATTTGCAGAGCAAACATTTTGGTAGTATAGGTATTTCGTATGTTAATTTTAATCTTATCAATCTAATATTCCTAGGTATTATACAGTGTTATACAGTATGTAACAAAAACCCTGTTGTTCTCTCATTCGGAAAAAGTCTTCAATAAAAATAATCAAATTAAATATTATCAAAGTGATTATATAACTTTCAATTTACAATTAATAAGGATTTCATATTTAATTTCTTTATTTTTATGGAAGAGTTTTTCCAAATGAGTTGTGTCCTTACAGAATACCGATTCTGATAGCGTAGCTCACAGGAACAACAGGGTTTTTATTACATACTCTATACAACGTGTAATTGAAATAACTAACTGAAAACCTCTTAAGCGCTCATTCAGCTTATTGCAGTTACTCATTCTTATGAAAATCCAGAAATCACGAAAAAAAACTATTGCTCCATACATTTATGTACGCATAACTTGACAAAATGTAGGCAACAGCTGTTTTTTTTTGTGATTCTAGATTGGCCTCATAATAAAAGTTGATTATAATGATAATGAGCCTTAGAGGTTTTCAGTAATTTTAATTACACGTTGTTACTCACCTAGGTTCATTGTTTTGTCCTATTTTGGTTGTAAGTAGGTACCTATTCATGTTATGATGTTGTGACATTAAATACAATGGTATGTGTTATATTTCTATGGGTAAGTATATGTCAGCTTGATGAGGCTTCTTTTTGTTACTTCTTTTAAGTAATGTTAATTTTTACTTTACACTAATTGTAAAATGTCTTCATAATTTTTTTGGCTTTCAAATTAAAGGCGTCATATATTCGTAATATCAGCATGTGGGTATTTTTTTTAAATTAGGTAGTAAGTAACTAAAATAACTGCTTATTGCATTAAAAATATACATTTTAAATTATTAGGAAGAAGGCAATCTTAAGGTGTGTAATATTAATTTATTGGATAGGTACCATCAAAAGTTAAATTGTAATAATTTAACTTTTGGTGGTATCCAATAAATATACTTAGCTTAGATACTGTCGATCCCATGTCAGTGGGAACACATGAATTGCGAAAACCCCCTCACTGCTTACGAAATAAAGACGCTGTCAAAGTCAAAGTGTTAGTCACCGTCTGCCAACAGAATTGTTGAAAAACACTCCGTTTTCTTCCGTCTAAAGAAGTTTAACTAGCCCACAAAACACCCATTTCCATAGCCTCAATAATTTTAGTTATCATCTTTCGCAATAGTTTTGCACCTTCTTGAGATGATTCATGACCGCCATTCTCCTATAGTGTAGCTAGCTGTGGAACAAAGACATTTGTATACTCTGTGGAGTGTCTCCGGTTGGTGTCGCAGCCCACCACAGTTCTTAAAGGGGCGACGCGACGGTGAGCTAGACCTGTGTCCTCTGGCAAGTCTTCCAAAGGTACGGACTTCTTTCTCACGGAGGATAACGCTTGTTCCAAGAGAGATAAAAATAATAATTTTGTTTTGCCAAAAAGAAATAATAGGTCGGGGAAAAAGTCTTTTCGTACTTTGTATGTATAAAATTGAAGAAAAATCTCTTTGGTTATACTGTTTGCATCTAGCTGGTTTTAATATCAATATACAAAGGACATTAAGAAAAATAAAAAGTAAAAACCCATTTTCCGGCCGTATTCCGTAGTCCTACAAGGAACCGTTATAGTTTCGTCATGTCTGTCCGTCTGTCCGTCTGTCCGTCTGTCCGTCTGTCCTAATCCTTTACCGCTTAATAACTTCTACAGTTATAAACATAAGTAAATGAAATTTTGTCAAAAAATGGAATAGATATAGATCTCAATTTTAAAAGAATAAAAAAATCTTGATTACGTATTTTAGGGGTGGCGCCCATACATGTGAAATGGGGATGAAAATATTTTTTTCGCTGCATCCCCTCGTGTGGGGTATCGTTGAATAGTTCTACTAAAATGAAGGTAATGTTTCATACACAACTTTTTTTATCACGTATACCATCTGCGAAATACAGTTCGCCAAAGTGGCTTGCAATGTGTCCCCCCCTGCCATTTCTAAACTATGCAACGTAGAAACTTATAGTCTTCAACATTGATAGACCTTTATAAAAACTCTCTTTAAATTTTTTTTTGAGTGTAATGTGATTATAAATTTTTGAGTTAGAGTGAGAAATCTGAAAAATACTTAAGACGTCCTAGTTCATAGGTCATTGACCTTAGAGAAAAATGATCTTAGCAAATCATGCTCCTTTAGTTACTATCTATTTAAAAAAATCACAAAAAGAAACACACTTCTTAAATTTAGCTTCATAAATTTAGCGCTAGGTGGCGCTGTTTGCAAAAACTAAAATAGCAATGATTAATATTCGATTTGATTCGTTTGTAATTAGACCTACTTAAGGAACCCTATAATACTGAGCATGGCCCGACATGCTCTTGGCCGGTTTTTATTCAATTGTTTTTCTGTCCGCCAGAATGAGTGAATCTAACTAAGAAATTCGATACATTCTGAAGTTTTATTACAAAAAAGAAAAAAATGCGACTCAAGCCGCGTAAAAAAATTGTGACTTTTATGGCCATTTTTTTTTGTTTTATTTTGCCGTGGGGAAATCCTCATGGACGCACTCCGTCCGGGGCAGGCGGAGCCAGTATCAGCGGACTCTTACCGACTAAATCCACCACGGTGTTCCTTCAACTACCTTAGCCGGGGGCGTGGGAACCCGTTAGTATACACACAACCACCCCTGACAGGTCCTGGCCCACCATAAGCAGGCGAGCCTCTTCTCCCCGTGCAGCCTAACGTTGGCCGCACTCTCCTAGGCAGCGCACACGTAACACTGCACGCCACCTCACCTCAAGGGCCTTTACCAGCTATGCCAACTGCGCCAACTACGCCAGCTGTGCAAGCTACGCCAGCTGTGCCAGCTAATGGTCGGGCAGTAGACTACCCCGAGTCTGCTGCTCGCAGGCCCCATCCTCCCGTATTTTTTTATATAGGTTTTCTTTCTCGCGGTCCGGTCCGGGTGGTGAAGCCAAGACCCTCGGTCCCAAGAAAGGCGAGAACACTACTCAGCGGGCACTCCTGGGGTAACGAGATCCACGGGGGCAGGGAAGGACAATCCCCCCGCTGCCTGCTCAGTGGCAGGGTGAGTGCACACCGGGCCCGCCCCTACTCCTCCAATGTGCCCTCTGCTGACATCAGACGGGCACTTGGAGCAACTCCCCGCTGGCCCACATGGGGCCCATCCCGTACCAGAATATTCGCCACAGGCAATAAGATCCCCCGAAGGTTAATCCCTGCTGGCCTGCGGGCCAGTGGGGAATTGCTCCACGTGTCCCTCTGTTGCCAACAGAGGGCACAGTGGAGGAGCAGGGGCGGGTCCGGTGTGCACTCACCCTGCCACTGGGCAGGCAGCGGGGGGACTGACATTTCCTGCCCCCGTCGATCTCGTAACCCCAGGAGTGCCCGCTGAGTAGTGTTCTCGCGCCTCTTGGGACCGAGGGTCTTGGCTTCACCGCCTGGACCGCGAGTAAGAAAACCTCTATAAAAAATTACGGGAGGTAGGGCCTGCTAGAAGCAGACTCGGGGTAGTCTGCTGCCCGACCAGCAGCTGGCGTAGCTGGTACAGCCGGCGTAGTTGGTGCAGCTGGTAAAGGCCCATGAGGTGAGGTGGCGTGCAGTGTTCCGTGTGCGCCACTGAGGAGGGTGCGGCCGACGATAGTCCGCACGGGTAGAAGGGGCTCGATTCAACTTGACTGCTTGTGGCGGGCCGGTACCTGTCGTGGGTGGTTGTGTGAATACTCAGGAGTCCCACGCCCCCGGCTAAGGTAGTTGAACACCGTGGTGGTTTTAGTCGGTAAGAGTCCGACACTGGCTCCGCCTACCCCGGGCGGAGTGCGTCCATGAGGATTTCCACAAAGCAAAAAAAAAAAGAAAGTTAACATCGAGAGAGGACTGTTAAAAGTACTTGTCGCATTTTTGTTATCAAAAATCCCAAGATTTCTACAGCAACGGGATTATGTCACTACAAGACGGCAACAAGTTATCGAACAAAATGGCTATACAGGGCGTCTCACGGATATGCCACATGGAGGGAAAGTACCTTGAATATTGTAGATGGGACATTTTAAAATAAGAAAGAAAGATTTTTTTTTTTTCAGTCTCGGTATAGGCGAGAGAAAAAAAAAATGACATATAAAATTACAATTATTTTTTACTGAAAGAAGACATTATTTGAATTTAAAAAACAATTTAAACTGCATTCATAGATATTTAAATAATTACATGGTTGAACCGGAAATCGAACCCGTTACATGAGAAAAATAATTACCCTATAGCTTTATTTATTTATTAAATTTATGCACACACAGAGAAATAATCTTATCATACCGATCGAAAGGCTTAATCATATAAGGATTATTTTTTGCTTAATAACATAGTGTCACAAATAAAAGGAAGACCTAGAGGCTACACTAATTTGTAAAATTGGACTAAACAATAAAGTTAATTTAATTTAATTTAATTTAAAGGTTGTCTGAAAGATATCGCTATTAGCGATAAGACCGCCAATAGATAGATAGAGTATACTTTACTGTTTGCACACCATAAAAATAAAACTAAAGTTAGGTATAACAAACATGAGCATAGTGCTATAACAATTAGTGGTCTCTTACAGACAACTATTGGATGGACTTGAAATGTAAAAGAAAATGCCAATGCCTATGCCAATGCAGATACCCTTAATATACGTGTTGTTCTTGTTTTCTGGTATTATTATAGTGTACGATGAAGCATGCATATTCATTATATTCAGTACTTATAAGAAAAAAAAAATACGACAATAAATGTAAACAGGGTTATTACTAGTCTATACTTTATAGAAGCGTTTTAAACACATCAATTAGTTATTTAACAAAAAATTAAAACTTCGAAATAATAAGTAACACCATTTGTAGGTATTCATCTGTAACCATTAAGAAAGAAAGTTTAAAATCATATGGACTCGCACAGGTCTTGACGCTAACGATCGTTGCCTAGAAAAATAGTCCTACATTCAAAATTGATTGATTAACCGACTTCAAAAAAAGGAGGAGCTTATGTATTCCGCGGTTTTTTTTTTTTTTCATGTATGTACACCGATTACTCCGAGATTTGTGGGCCGATTTACGTGGTTGTTTTTTTATTTGGTAGAGAAAGTCCGCGCGGTGGTCCCATATAAATTTTATTGACTTAGGTTGAGTAGTTTTTTAACCAGCTTCAATAAATCAGTTTATTTTAGCTTCGCCTATCTAGATGATCTGCTCATTGGTTCGTTTTTCTGAGAATTCTTGGCCGATATGCGTGTTTTTTTTTCACGATAGTTATTGGACGTTTGGAAGAACATGAGCGAGACCTTTGCCCAACAGTGGGATAGCAAAGGTTAATTAAAAATATATTCTCAAACTGGTTATATAAACATTTATGAATCAACCCTCGCAATTATCAACTAAAAAGTATGAAATAAAAACTTTTTAACAAAAAAAAAACCGACTTCAAAAAACTTAACTAAATAGTAAAAAATAATCATTTTATGTATTTTAAAATCTTAACATAAACCAACATTTTGAAGGCGGTGCGTTATTTTCATGTTCGTTCACATAAACTGTTTTTTACTATAGATATGCGCTCGACTGTACATTATATTTACATGACGCAAAGGGTCAATCATGCGCCGCCTTCAAAATGTTGGTTTATGTTAAGATTTTAAAATACATAAAATGATTATTTTTTACTTTTTAGTTAAGTTTTTTGAAGTCGGTTTTTTTTTTGTTAAAAAGTTTTTACTATATACGTGGGACACTCAGAAAGTTTTGCGAAACTAAAAAAAATTGTTCTATACGTACATATATTTTTATCAAATCTTTTCAAAGTACTTTCCACCAGCCTCTATACACAGATTCATGCGCCTAAACCAGTTTTCAAAACACTTTTTCCAGTCCGCCGCAGACACCTCGTTTACAGCCTGCTCGAACGCAGCCAGCGCATCTTCCGGCGACGAAAATTGTATCCCTTTGAGCTGATTTTTTATTTTTGGGAATAAAAAGAAGTCACACGGTGCTAGATCAGGGCTGTAAGGAGGGTGACCCAGGAGTTTGACTGGCGTGCTGTCCAGGAAGTCCCTCGTTTTGAGTGCGGTGTGCGCAGGTGCATTGTCGTGGTGGAGCAGTAGCCCGCGGAGCCCTGTGTTTGGTCGCTTGTTGCTTATAACAGAGAAAACTTCTGGCAAACATTTGGTAGTATACCATTCGGCATTAATGCTTCTTTGATCCCGTAAGGGAATTGATACCAAGTGGCCAGTCAAATTAAAAAAGCTAGCGATCAAAATCTTAACCTCGCTTCTAGATCGCTTCACTTTGGTAGGCGTTGGCTCATTTTGAAACACCCAAACAGTCGACTGGCGCTTGGTTTCTGGGTCGTATTGATAAATCCTGGACTCATCACCTGTAACGATGTCGTAAACACGCCGAGACGAGCCTGCTTCAAATTTGTTAAGCATATCACGGCACCATTCCACCCGGGCCTGCTTCTGAGCATCGGTGAGGTTGTGCGGCACCCAGCGTGATACTATCCTCCTCACGCGAAGATGGCTGTGTAGAATCTCGTGAACGCTTCCCGATCCAATCTTCAATATGTGTTGAATCTCCTGATATGTAATTCGCCTATTGTCTTGGATTAAATTTTTCACTGCTAGCACGTTTTCTTCGGTAACAGCCGTCAAAGGGCGACCGCTTCTTTCGTCATCCCCCAAAGTTGGTCGACCGCGCTTGAATTCGTTATACCAACGATACACGGTTGCCTTGGAAGGGCCTTCATCCATGAATGCCATTTGAAGTCTATCGTACGATTCATCCGGTTTCAGGCGACACTTGAAATCGTATAAAATCATAGCTCTAAAATGTTCCCGGCGCAGATCCATATTTCAGTGAGACACAATACTTTGAATTAACTCGCAAAAAATGTGGAGGGAAATTTTGAAATTGGAACTTACTTATTTTTACTTATAAATAATCATATTTTCGAAAAACATTATAACTGGCCAGTCTCCCATATATAAAAACTTTTTTTCGCAATACTTTCTGAGGGGCCTGGTATATTGCGCTCGACTGTACATTACATGACGCAAAGGGTCAATCAAGCGCCGTCTTCAAAATTTTGTTTTATGTTAAGATTTTAAAATACATACAATGATTATTTTTTACTTTTTAGTTAAAGTTTTTGAAGTCGGTTTTTTTTTTGTTAAAAAGTTTTTATTTTTTGTATCGGTCAGAGGACGTGATACTTTATCTATACGTGGTTTTGTTGTATAGCCACATCCACTTTGTATATATTTTATAGTGGATATTATACTCACACCAAAAACAACACACACAAACACAAAGCAATCATTCTTAATTTTTCTCATGTACCTACCTATCTGGTCTGCTCGACGTCCGTATGTCACTGCAGGGATCCAGCAGAATACCAGCGTCAGGTCAGTATTATATTATTTGTCACTTATGTACCTATCACACTTTATATTGTCTTTTTACTTGTTTGTCCTGTCTTGTTTTTGTACAAAATAAACGTTTTATCTATCTATGTAATATTGTTAATGTAGAAGAGAAATAAGGTTGATCCCAATATACTGCCCTGAGGAACAACATGGGTCACAAAGAGATCACTGTTAGTATAGGAACAGGATAGGGTCAGGGTATTGGGTTTGTGTGATGAACATAAGTGTTTGTGTTGGTCTGGGTGTTGCTTATCTATCTACTATTCTACTACTATTATAAAATTGTTAAATGTCAGTTGTCTGTTTGTTTGTTTGTTTGTTCCAGCATCACGCTAAAACTACTGGACCGAATTTGATGTTATTTTTTTGTTTGAAAGCTGATGATCTGACTTAAAAACTGGTATGGATTTTGAGAAAGAAAGAAAGAAAGAATGTGATAATGTGTGAATGTGTGAGTGATGAGGAATGAACTATGGTCTGCTTTGTCTATCTATGGGGTGAATAGCAACCTGATTCAAGCGTTGAAATCTCTCTATGCGGATTCTAGCGCTTGTGTCAGGATTAACGGCGCCTACTCTGACTGGTTCAGCATCGATAAGGGTGTGAGACAGGGATGTGTAGCGTCGCCGTGGCTGTTCAATCTATTCATGGACAGTTGTTTGAAAGATTTGAAAGAGAGTGAAAATGGTTTAGAAATGAATGGGTTACTCGTCAAATGTCTCCTCTATGCCGATGATCAAGTTATCCTTGCATCGTCGGAGGGGGAGTTACAGAAGATGGTAACAATTATGGATGGTGCTTTGAAGAGTAAAGGTATGAAAGTTAATGTTAGTAAGACAAAAGTTTTGGTTTTTGAAAAGGAAGAAGTTATGACAGAGTGCAATATTTTGATAGGTGACGAAAAGGTGGAACAAGTTAAAGATTTTGTATACCTGGGTTCCATGTTTACGAGAGATGGCAAGGATGTGAAGGACATTGAAAGGAGAGTGAGTGCTGGTAATCAGGTGAATGGGGCACTACACACCTTCATGAACAGCCGCAAAGTGTCGGAAAAGGCACGGCTGGCTGTTCATGGGGGAGTGTTAGTGCCTACACTTATGTATGGTAGTGAAAGTTGGGTATGGCAGAAGAAACATGAAAGCAGAATAAATGCAGTAGAAATGAGAGCTTTGAGAAGTATGTGTGGTGTAACTTTGAGAGATAAAGTAAGGAATAACATGATAAGGGAGCGTTGTGGAGTGAAAGAAGATGTAGTGACAAAGATTGAGAAAGGTATGTTAAGATGGTTTGGACATATAGAGAGGATGGAAGAGAGGAGATTGACGAAACAAGTATACGAAGCGAGTGTGGATGGAAGAGTTGGAAGGGGACGACCTCGGCGAACGTATCGCGATCAAATCGCGGATGTTCTCAAAAAATGCCAGGTTAAGAGTTCTCTAAACCGACGAGCATGCATGACGAGGTTAATGGACGTAGATGAAGCGAAAGAGGTATGTCAGGATCGTAGCCGGTGGAAATCCATAGTCTCTGCCTACCCCAATGGGAAACAGGCGTGATAATATGTATGTATGTATGTATGTAAGAAAGAAAGAAAAAAAAATAAAAAAAATTAGTGGGTTGCTTACTCACCCGACAGATCGAAGCTTCTATGCATTTGCATGAGCGGATAGTAATGTACGATGGAGTGGAGTGGAGTGGACAGGGGATGGGACTGGGGATGGGACTGGGGACGGGACAGGGGACGGGACTGGTGACGGGACTGGGCACGGGACTGGGGACGGCACGGGGACGGGACAGGGGACTAAAACATGGGACGGGAAATGGGACGGGACATGAGACGGGACATGGGACAGGACAGTGGGACGGCACATGGGACTGGACATAGGATTGGACATGGGACAGGACATGGGACGGGACGATAGTGATATAGTGAGACAGTGGGACAGGATATGGGACATGGGACATGGGACGATAGTGATTTAGTGAGACAGTGGGAAAGTGGGACAGTGGGATAGTAGGACAGTGGGACGGTGGGACAGTGGGACAGTGGGGCAGTGGGGCAGCCGGGCAGAGGGGCAGTGAGATAGCGGGGCAGTCGGGTAGTGGGGCAGCGGGACAGTGGGGCAGCGAGGCAGTGGGGCAGCGTGGCAGTGGGGCAGTGGGGTACAGGGGCAGCGGGGCAGTGGGATAGCGGGGCAGCGGGACAGAGGGGTAGCGGGGCAGGGGCGCAGCGGGGCAGTGGGGCAGCGGGTTGGTGGGGCAGTGGGGCAGTGTGGCAATGGGGAAGCGGGGCAGCGGGGCAGCGGGGCAGTGTGGCAGTGGGGTAGCGGGGCAGTGGGGCAGTGGGTTACCGCGGCAGCGGGGCATTGGGATAGCGGGGCAGTGGGGTAGCGGGGCAGTGGTGCAGTGGGATAGTGGGGCGGCGGGTCAGTGGGTCATTGGGGCAGCGGGGCAGTGGAATAGTGGGGCAGTGGGGAAGCGGGGCAGCGGGGCAGTGGGGTAGCGGGGCAGTGGGGCAGCGGAACTGCGGGGCATTGGGTTACCGGGGCAGTGGGATAGTGGGGCTGCTGGGCAGTGGGGCAGTTGGGTAGCGGGGCAGTGGGGCAGCGGGGCTGTGGGGCAGCGGGGCAGCTGGGCAGTGGGCCTGCGGTGCAGTGGGGTAGCGGGGCAGTGAGGTATCGGGGCAGCGGGGCAGTGGGGTAGTGGGGCAGCGGGGCAGTGGGACAACGTGGACTGACGTGGGTTGCAGAATTTAACGCGAGTGGAGCCGCGGGTAAAAGCTAGTGTATTATAAGAATGTATTTACAAAAAAAATATTGTATATAAGTATTATATCCATTGTCTAGTACCTACCCAAAGCACAAGCTCTGCTTAGTTTGTGACTAGATGGTGCTGTGTAAAAATGTCCCAAAGATACCAGGCCCCTCAGAAAGTATTGCGAAAAAAAGTTTTTATATATGGGAGACTGGCCAGTTATAATGTTTTTCGAAAATATGATTATTTATAAGTAAAAATAAGTAAGTTCCAATTTCAAAATTTCCCTCCACATTTTTTGCGAGTTAATTCAAAGTATTGTGTCTCACTGAAATATGGATCTGCGCCGGGAACATTTTAGAGCTATGATTTTATACGATTTCAAGTGTCGCCTGAAACCGGATGAATCGTACGATAGACTTCAAATGGCATTCATGGATGAAGGCCCTTCCAAGGCAACCGTGTATCGTTGGTATAACGAATTCAAGCGCGGTCGACCAACTTTGGGGGATGACGAAAGAAGCGGTCGCCCTTTGACGGCTGTTACCGAAGAAAACGTGCTAGCAGTGAAAAATTTAATCCAAGACAATAGGCGAATTACATATCAGGAGATTCAACACATATTGAAGATTGGATCGGGAAGCGTTCACGAGATTCTACACAGCCATCTTCGCGTGAGGAGGATAGTATTACGCTGGGTGCCGCACAACCTCACCGATGCTCAGAAGCAGGCCCGGGTGGAATGGTGCCGTGATATGCTTAACAAATTTGAAGCAGGCTCGTCTCGGCGTGTTTACGACATCGTTACAGGTGATGAGTCCTGGATTTATCAATACGACCCAGAAACCAAGCGCCAGTCGACTGTTTGGGTGTTTCAAAATGAGCCAACGCCTACCAAAGTGAAGCGATCTAGAAGCGGGGGTAAGATTTTGAACGCTAGCTTTTTTTAATTTGACTGGCCACTTGGTATCAATTCCCTTACGGGATCAAAGAAGCATTAATGCCGAATGGTATACTACCAAATGTTTGGCAGAAGTTTTCTCTGTTATAAGCAACAAGCGACCAAACACAGGGCTCCGCGGGCTACTGCTCCACCACGACAATGCACCTGCGCACACCGCACTCAAAACGAGGGACTTCCTGGACAGCACGCCAGTCAAACTCCTGGGTCACCCTCCTTACAGCCCTGATCTAGCACCGTGTGACTTCTTTTTGTTCCCAAAAATAAAAAATCAGCTCAAAGGGATACAATTTTCGTCGCCGGAAGATGCGCTGGCTGCGTTCGAGCAGGCTGTAAACGAGGTGTCTGCGGCGGACTGGAAAAAGTGTTTTGAAAACTGGTTTAGGCGCATGAATCTTTGTATAGAGGCTGGTGGAAAGTACTTTGAAAAGATTTGATAAAAATATATGTACGTATAGAACAATTTTTTTTAGTTTCGCAAAACTTTCTGAGTGTCCCACGTATAATTATATCTTTATCTTAACTATTATAAAATTGTAAACGTCTGTTTGTTTGTTTGTTCCAGCATCACGCTAAAACTACTGGACCGATTTTGATGTTATTTTTTTTGTTTGAAAGCTGATGATCTGACTTAATAACTGGTATGGGTTTTGAGAAGGAAAGAAAGAAAGAAAAAAAAATAAAAAAAAATCGTGGGTTGCTTACTCACCCGACAGATCGAAGCTTCTATGCATTTGCATGAGCGGATAGTAATGTACGATGGAGTGGAGTGGAGTGGACAGGGGATGGGACTGGGGATGGGACTGGGGACGGGACAGGGGACGGGACTGGTGACGGGACTGGGGACGGCACGGGGA
This sequence comes from Asteroscopus sphinx, assembly GCA_949699075.1. Classification (NCBI taxonomy): domain Eukaryota; kingdom Metazoa; phylum Arthropoda; class Insecta; order Lepidoptera; family Noctuidae; genus Asteroscopus; species Asteroscopus sphinx. The sequence goes on from OX453005.1 coordinate 20,411,502, forward strand.
CGGGACAGGGGACGGAACATGGGACGGGAAATGGGACGGGACATGAGACGGGACATGGGAGAGGACAGTGGGACGGCACATGGGACTGGACATAGGATTGGACATGGGACAGGACATGGGACATGGGACGGGACGATAGTGATATAGTGAGGCAGTGGGACAGGATATGGGACATGGGACATGGGACGATAGTGATTTAGTGAGACAGTGGGAAAGTGGGACAGTGGGACAGTGGGATAGTAGGACAGTGGGACGGTGGGACAGTGGGACAGTGGGGCAGTGGGGCAGCCGGGCAGAGGGGCAGTGAGATAGTTGGACCGTCGGGTAGTGGGGCAGCCGGACAGTGGGGCAGCGAGGCAGTGGGGCAGCGTGGCAGTGGGGCAGTGGGGTACAGGGTCAGCGGGGCAGTGGGATAGCGGGGCAGCGGGACAGTGGGGTAGCGGGGCAGGGGCGCAGCGGGGCAGTGGGGCAGCGGGTTGGCGGGGCAGTGGGGCAATGGGATATTGGGGCAGTGTGGCAATGGGGAAGCGGGGCAGCGGGGAAGCGGGGCAGTGTGGCAGTGGGGTAGCGGGGCAGTGGGGCAGTGGGTTACCGCGGCAGCGGGGCAGTGGGATAGCGGGGCAGTGGGGTAGCGGGGCAGTGGCGCAGTGGGATAGTGGGGCGGCGGGGCATTGGGGCATTGGGGAAGCGGGGCTGTGGAATAGTGGGGCAGTGGGGAAGCGGGGCAGCGGGGCAGTGGGGTAGCGGGGCAGTGGGGCAGCGGAACTGCGGGGCATTGGGTTACCGGGGCAGTGGGATAGTGGGGCTGCTGGGCAGTGGGGCAGTGGGGTAGCGGGGCAGTGGGGCAGCGGGGCAGCTGGGCAGTGGGCCTGCGGTGCAGTGGGGTAGCGGGGCAGTGAGGTATCGGGGCAGCGGAGCAGTGGGGTAGTGGGGCAGCGGGGCAGTGGGACAGCGTGGACTGGACTGGACTGACGTGGGTTAGCAGAATTTAACGCGAGTGGAGCCGCGGGTAAAAGCTAGTGTATTATAAGAATGTATTTATAAAAAAAATATTGTATATAAGTATTATATCCATTGTCTAGTACCTACCCATAGCACAAGCTCTGCTTAGTCTGGGACTAGATGGTGCTATGTAAAAATGTCCCAAAGATATAGTTATATCTTTATCTTAACTATTATAAAATTGTAAACGTCTGTTTGTTTGTTTGTTCCAGCATCACGCTAAAACTACTGGACCGATTTTGATGTTTTTTTTTTTTGTTTGAAAGCTGTTGATCTGACTTAATAACTGGTATGGGTTTTGAGAAAAAAAGAAAGAAAGAAAAAAAGAAAAAAAAATTCGTGGGTTGCGTACTCACCCGACAGATCGAAGCTTCTATGCATTTGCACGAGCGGATAGTAATGTACGATGGAGTGGAGTGGTGTGGAGTGGACAGGGGATGGGACTGGGGATGGGACTGGGGACGGGACAGGGGACGGGACTGGGGACGGGACAGTGGACGGGACAGGGGACGGAACATGGGACGGGAAATGGGACGGGACATGGGACAGGACAGTGGGACGGCACATGGGCTGGACATAGGATGGGACATGGGACAGGACATGGGACATAGGACGGGACGATAGTGATATAGTGTGACAGTGGGACAGTGGGATAGTAGGACAGTAGGACAGTGGCAGTGGGACGGTGGGACAGTGGGGCAGTGGGGCAGTGGGGTAGTGGGGCAGAGGGGCAGCGGGTAAGCGGGGCAGTGTGCCAGTGCGGCAGTGGGATAGTGGGGCAGTGGGGTAGCGGGATAGCGGGGCAGTGGGGCAGTGGGGTTGTGGGGCAGCGAGGCAGCGGGACAGTGGTGCAGCGGGGCAGCGGGGCTGTGGGTCAGCGGGGCTGTGGGGAAGCGGGGCAGGTTGTGTGGCAGTGGGACGGTGGGACAGTGGGGCAGTGGGGCAGCCGGGCAGTGGGGCAGTGAGATAGTGGGGCAGTCGGGTAGTGGGGCAGCGGGACAGTGGGGCAGCGAGGCAGTGGGGCAGCGTGGCAGTGGGGCAGTGGGGCAGTGGGGTACAGGGGCAGCGGGGCAGTGGGATAGCGGGGCAGCGGGACAGTGGGGTAGCGGGGCAGCGGGGAAGTGGGGGCAGCGGGGCAGACAGCGGGGCAGGCAGTGGGGCAGAGGGATAGAGGGGCAGCGGGGCAGCTGGGCAGCGTGGCAGTGGGGCAGCGGGGCAGTGGGGCCTTGGGGTAGCGGGGCAGCGGGGAAGTGCGGGGCAGTGTGGCGGTGTGGTAGTGGGGCAGCGTGGCAGTGGGGCAGCGGCGTAGCGGGGCAGTGGGGCAGTGGGGCAGCGGGACAGCGGTGTAGTGGGGCAGCGGGGCAGTGGGACAGTGGGGTAGCGGGGCAGCGGGGAAGTGCGGGGCAGTGTGGCAGTGTGGTAGTTGGGCAGCGGGGCAGTGGGGCAGTGGGGCAGCGGGACAGCGGGGTAGTGGGGCAGCGGGGCTGTGGGGTAGTGGGGTAGTGGGGCAGTGGGGCAGCGGGGCAGCTGGGCAGCGGGGCATCGGGGAAGCGGGGCGTTGGGGCAGCGGGGCAGAGAGAAGCGGGGCAGTGGGGCAGCGGGGCAGTGGGGCAGCGGGGTAGTGTGGCCGTGAGGCAGCGGGACAGCGGGGCAGTTGGGTAGCGGGGCAGTGGTGCAGCGGGGCAGTGGGATAGCGGGGCAGCGGGACAGTGGGGTAGCGGGGCAGTGGGGCAGTGGGGTTGTGGGGCAGCGAGGCAGCGGGACAGTGGTGCAGCGGGGCAGTGGGGCAGCGGGGCTGTGGGTCAGCGGGGCTGTGGGGAAGCGGGGCAGGCTTTGTGGCAGTGGGACGGTGGGACAGTGGGACAGTGGGGCAGTGGGGCAGCCGGGCAGTGGGGCAGTGAGATAGTGGGGCAGTCGGGTAGTGGGGCAGCGGGACAGTGGGGCAGCGAGGCAGTGGGGCAGCGTGGCAGTGGGGCAGTGGGGTACAGGGGCAGCGGGGCAGTGGGATAGTGGGGCAGAGGGGCAGCGGGGCAGCTGGGCAGCGAGGCAGTGGGGCAGCGGGGCTGTGGGGCCTTGGAGTAGCGGGGCAGCGGGGAAGTGCGGGGCAGTGTGGCAGTGTGGTAGAGGGGCAGCGGGGCAGTGGGGCAGAGGGGAAGCGGGGCAGTGGGGCAGTGGGGCAGCGGGACAGCGGGGTAGTGGGGCAGTGGGGCAGTGGGGTAGCGGGGCAGCGGGGAAGTGCGGGGCAGTGTGGCAGTGTGGTAGTTGGGCAGCGGGGCAGTGGGGCAGTGGGGTAGCGGGGCAGTGGGGCAGTGGGGCAGCGGGACAGCGGGGTAGTGGGGCAGCGGGGCTGTGGGGTAGAGGGGTAGTGGGGCAGTGGGGCAGCGGGGCAGCTGGGCAGCGGGGCAGCGGGGAAGCGGGGCTTTGGGGCAGCGGGGCAGTGAGCAGCGGGGCAGTGGGGCAGCGGGGCAGTGGGGCAGCGGGGTAGTGTGGCCGTGAGGCAGCGGGACAGCGGGGCAGTTGGGTAGCGGGGCAGTGGGGCAGCGGAGCAGCGGGGCAGCGGGCAGTGGGGCAGTGGGGCAGCGGGACAGTGGGACAGTGGACTGGACTGGAATGGACTGGACAATACAATACAATACAAATCCTCTTTATTGCACAACAAGATTACATTAATTACTGACGTGGGTTAGCAGAATTTAACGCGAGCGGAGCCGCGGGTAAAAGCTAGTATATATATATAACCATAAGAGATTATAACCATGCATGAGTATAGGTTCCAACCCGAAAACAATGGAACTGTTCAGTGAAGTCGTTTTTGAAGTTTCAGTTGTGTAGGTAGCTGCGAGGTCGCAGCCTAGCCAGGTACCTACGGTGCTCTGTGCCTTTGACTCCCAGTCTCTTCAGCTTATTCAATGGATAGTGATAGAAATCGTATCAAAAGCCTTGCTAAGTCAAGCAAAATTTGACCGGATTTTTTTTCTCGGTAAATCGCAGCATTGAGCGTAAGTAGGTAGTAGGTCTAGGTACCTAACTAAATACCTACCTAGGTAAACTGTGGTTTTAAATTTCCGAAAAGCTAATCGCCGATCGCCAACGTTTAAAAGTAGGTAGGTAGGTAGGTGTGCTTGGGCCCTTGCAGGTTATATTTTAGCCCGTTTGCGCTTTTTGACCTTATTTTGTTTTGCAAGGTAGGAAGGTACCGTTTTGTGCACTTTACAATAGGTGGGTAGGTAGGTAGGTATACACTTTAGCATAGAAAGCTAAAGAAATTAGCGCTCGCTTCGCTCGTGCCAGAGTTCAGAGCTGGCCAGCTCTTTTAAAATAAAAGTAATAGGTACTATTCATTATTTTAAAAGTTTCATTGTTTATTTCATTCATTCATTTCAATATTACACTACCATTCAAAGAAGGCGTGCATTCCTGCCCCGCGCTTGTCGCACCGCCCCCCGCGATGCCCGTGTCACGAATATCCGACCAAATGAACGGCGCGCGCTCGGCCCGCCAGTCATCGAGCGGCGGTCTTGGAAGATGCTACTGAAGAGAAACAAAAATTACAACGGTGTTGACCTGACATGCGCGTAGTTGTTCCTAATTTGTGACTAAAAACAAACGAACCAATTGGATTTCAGTGATCGAACAAAGTGACAGTGCAGTGTAGACACTAAATCGGCTGCAAGATCGCTTATTCCGCGTATGTTTTAACCGTTTGGTGCAGTGTTTATGTTGGGTGCGCGCCGCCCGTCTCGTCCGGCGTGCTTGAGGGACGTCGCCCTCAAGGATTCATATTAGAGGTAAGGCGCTAAGATTTTGATTATTTTAGCCTTTTGTTTTGTACGAGGCAATATCTACGGCTAACAGCATTGGACTGCGCGCGGTTTGTAACAGAGAACGGTGATTTATATTCAACTGAAAGCCGGTTCCTACCCCAGTCACGATACGAGGATGGGTTCAAATAAATCCGGTCCGGTTACAATGCATAAAGTTAACATAATAATTGTGACTACGGCAAAGTATCTTCTACAAGTTCTTAATACTGTTGGCACAACAACCAAAATTTTATTGCGGGGTTAGAATTATAAACTTTTATACAAAAATAACAGGTAGGTAGGTGATTAAGTTTACGAACGTCAAACTTTTTACTAACTTTTTGATTGCATTGTGGTTATTATTCATCTGAAACACGAATGAAACAAGCTGTTGCAAATGCTTGGGGACCATGCATGAGGTGAGTTCACTAAAAATCGGTCTATGCAGTTTTATTACTTGTTTTTTATGTATATTATAGTTAATTATTAGAACAAAGAACCGTTATTTGTAGTTGATTTTGTATTTGTTCTTAATTAATCAATAAAATAAATGGGGCTGCCGTTAGTGCATCAAATTTGTAGTAAAATATTAAGTCGGCATAGGGGGCCGAGATTAAGGAGTCCGCTTTAAAAAAAAACCTAATGTCAGCCATTCATACTTCTAAATTTTAATAATATTTTTTTAAATACCTTCAATCGCATAGTAAAACAACGTTCATATAAATTAAAATTCACTACCTACCCACTTTCATGTTATAGGTAGGTACCTACCTACCTACTTTGTTTTATTTTTGAATCGTTAAACTTGAGATCATCAGATTACCTTACCTACCTACAAGCTCCATGAAAATAAGTATTTATGAAAAAATATAACGAGGTTAGGGCTACCTGCCGGATTTAGGCAAATTTGGTACCTACCTATCTAGAAATTTGAACCTACATAACATAAAAACTAACTTTAGTTAAGTATGTTTGATCAAAACTATATCTGGTACCTAGGTATCTACATTTTGAACCCCTTCACAGGAATAAATAGCATCTTGAAAGCAAGCCAGTAAGATACAAAATTGTAACACAATTGAAAAGTCAAAATTGCTTAAGGTGCCGACTTTAGGGCATTTTACCCTACAAAGATAGTAAGGAAAAAACTTGCCAAAAAATCCTCGATTTATTCCGATACGAAAAAAATTAAGGTCCGTATTAGGTAGGTAAATAGCGTTCCTCAAGTAGGTAGGTACCTACCTAGCTATTTTCAATTACCTGATCACTACTTAAGGATAGAATCGTTACCTACTTGTGTATCGGTCTTATTCCAAATTCCAATACGGTAATTATTTACTTCAATTCAACAACATAACACAAGAATATAACCTGAAATAAGAAATAAAATCTCTACTCAAGCGTGGTCTTGACCACACTGGAGTGATACCTATACCTAGATCCTTGAAAATCCGATGGCGAATGGTAAAATGCTACGTGTTATCGATACCTATTCCTGTACGGCGTCGAAGGTACGGACCATCACCAAAAACGTAGAGGCCAAAAAAAAAAATATGTGGGCTTTATCTTCTATAAAGCCGTTAAACGTTAAAGATCTTAAGAATGGGTAGAGTAACTAGGTAATATTAAAGTCTTAAGAATAGGTAATATTGAAGAAAACCCTTGAATGATTAAAAACAGTGAAAAGAAGAAAAATCTCATATCTACGGACACATACGGAAACGAAAAATATTACCTACATAGGTATTGAGGAAAATACTAGAGGGCAAGATAGAGGCCAAAAGGAGCAGGGGAAGAAGGAAATTTGCCTGGATTGCAACATCAAGGGATGGACTAACATCAATGACGCATCCAGTTTATGCAGACTGGCAGAAGATAGAAACGAGTTCCGTGCGGTGGTCGCCGACATCCGATGAAGATATGGCACATGAACATTGACTTATATATTACTTTTTGAAATCATTGCACATTAAGAAGAAGATTATAGATCAAATCTCTGCTCAAGCACTAATCTACAATCTTACATTTTACAATAAAGCTGAACACACTGAGCGATGAATCTATGCTTGAGAAATACCTATTCTAAAAATTAAACTCAACTTCTTAGGTTTTCGCGATCACTACACATTATAATAAAACAAAAAAAAAAATACATAATATACGCGGTTTAATCCGGTTAAACTTTGTTTTATTACAATTAAGCTCAACTTAAAACTAGTTTTAAACCAAAGACATTAAATATTTACTAGTGATTTTAAACAGTGATTAAAGCATAGACTTATGAGTTTCGTTCTGCAATAAGGAATCCTTTTCCGAATTACGTAGGTAGGTACCTAATAGGTATATGTATACACAATTATTTTACTTATTTTACTGAATACAGGTTTTTGTCGGCCCCAGGATTTTACGGATACGGATTTTTTTTTGCGCCATGATTTGCTCCATACAAATTATTTTCTATCCCTAGTAGGGCGAATCGTGGATAGATAGGTAGGTTAGGTACCTAGGTTATTAATATTGGCCGTATGTCAACCCCACTCTAAGATTTCAACAGACTCAGCAGTGTAATGTGGGTAGATTTGCTAGATAGATAGGTAGGAAGTAGGAAACTGCGTTTGACAATGGAAATCAAAATACCTAGGTACCTACTTGTTTTGGCGAAGATAGAGAAATTACATAAGACAAAGCTGCTAGTTTGTATGTACAATTAATAACCGATTAGCCAATTACCTGAAACTATTTTTTTCATTGGTGTAGAAGAGCCATGCCCGTTTTAGGGATGTAACATAAGCTTGTAAAATAAAAATACAATATTCTTTCCGTATCCCCGATGATAACAAGAATATCTTCTGTAAGTGTTATTGGCGTATCTTACGAGTACGTATGCTGCAACTGGCTTGGGACGGGTGCCGGGTGGTAGCCGGTAGGCGGGCACCGAGAGCGTAACCTAGTTTCACGGGTCACGCTACTGAGCGCTCAGCTCACCCGGCGAAATGCTCATTCGCTCGACAACTTACTGATACCGGCTTATAATCACACCTACATAATTTAACTGTGAAGAAGTACGATATTTTTATTCTGGTAAGTAGGTAGGTCTATAAAAACATATAGTAGGGTCGTTTCGCCGGTTTTCGGCCATTTAGTGGAGTTGTCAACTTAAAGGCACCAGAAAAAAATATTGCCATTGTGCTAGCCTAGTACTATCAATGTTAATGTATAGCCTACATAGTGTAGTTTCAATTTTTATAATAACTTGGCGCTTTAACATAATACTTTTTTTTATAATAATTTTTAATGTGAAAAATGGGCATTATGCTAGTTTTCGGCCACAAATTTCAGATTTCGGCCTACATGAATTTCAGTTTTCGGCCACTACTTTAGATGAAATAGAAAGGTGGTACAAATGAAATATTTATTGTGAAATTATAATAAAATGTATTTTATTAATTAAAAATAATTATTACCAATCAGGTACCATCATAAGTTTTTAGTTAATCTTACCAAATCACTTAGTTTCATACATTAATTCTAACTAGTCTTTATTAATTAAAATACAAATCATCTGATTTCGTATTTGCAGGGTATTTTCACTGTAAATATACTTTTCAGTCGCAGTCTCCATACAATTATTGCTATTTAAAAAATAAGGTATTAAACAATAACTTCGAATATCATAATCAGTAATTTATCATAAAAATTAAGGTCATCATCATTTCAGCCGAAAGACTAAGACATCCACTGCTAGACATAGGCCTGCCCCAAGCATCGCCACAACGACCGATCCTGCGCTTTCCGCATCCAGCTGATTCCCGTGACCTTCATTAAGTCGTCGGTCCACCTTGTGAGGCGCCTACCCATGCTGCGCTTTCCAGTACGCGGTCGCCACTTCAGAACTTTTCAGCCCCATCGGCCATCTGTTCTGCGAGCAATGTGCCCCGCCTTTTTTTTTTTTTTTTTTTTTTTTATGCCGTGGGGAAATCCTCATGGACGCACTCCGCCCGGGGTAGGCGGAGCCAGTGTCGGACTCTTACCAACTAAAACCACCACGGTGTTCCTTCAACTACCTTAGCCGGGGGCGTGGGAACCCGTGAGTATTCACACAACCACCCCCGACAGGTCCTGGCCCGCCACAAGCAGGCGAGCCCCTTCTCCCCGTGCGGCCTAACGTCGGCCGCACCCTCTTAGGTGGCGCACACGGAACACTGCACGCCACCTCACCTCATGAGCCTTTACCAGCTGCGCCAACTACGCCGGCTGTGCCAGCTACGCCAGCTGCTGCTCGCAGGCAATACCTCCCGTAATTTTTTATAGAGGTTTTCTTCCTCGCGGTCCGGGCGGTGAAGCCAAGACCCTCGGTCCCAAGAGGCGTGAGTACACTACTCAGCGGGCACTCCTGGGGTTACGAGATCGACGGGGGCAGGGAAAGACAGTCCTCCCGCTGCCTGCCCAGTGGCAGGGTGAGTGCACACCGGGCCCGCCCCTGCTCCTCCACTGTGCCCTCTGCTGATATCAGAGGGACACGTGGAGCAACTCCCTACTGGCCCAGAACGGGCCCCTCCCGCGCCAGAATATTCGCCACAGGCAATAAAATCCCCCGAAGGTTAATCCCTCGGCAGGATTATATTGCCCGTGCCCAGGATGCACCGGCCAAACAACTGCCGATCCCTCCAGACGTGTCCAGAAGGACAAGCAGCCGTCAGGCACACGTGGAGGTTTTCTGGCCAGCACCCCGATGTGCCCCGCCTACTGTCACTTATGTATTCTTACCTTCGTTCTACTGCGAATATCCTCATTTCTGATTCGATCACGCAGGGAAACTGAGCATAGCCCTCTCCATTGCCCTTTGGGTGACTTTGAGCCTTCTTATCAGACCTTTTATGAGCGACCATGTTTCAGTGCCGTAAACGGTTTGTTTGCACACTCTGGTCAAAGACTCTCGTCTTGAATCTAAGGAGAATTGAAGGAGATATTGCGTAGCTTCCTGAAAGCTGCCTAAACGAGTCGGACTCGACGATTAACCTCTTCTCGAAGTCGGACCTACCTAACTGGACAGTTTGTCCTAGGTATAAATAGTCGTCAACAACATCGAGTGTAGAGTCTCCTATATTTACGGGAATGGGTACTAACCTAACCTAACAATCCTAACATATATAACACAACCACCAACATACAGATAATCATAACCTTACAACAACACACACATAACCAGTAACCACATTACATAACCTACACACATGACTTTAACACACAACCTTTGAACGTAAGCTTTGTTTATGGTGTTTATTTCTTTCTACTGAAGTCATTGAGCATTGTTCTGAGGTCCTCCATAGTCTCGGCCATGACTATTATGTCGTCGGCAAACCGAAGATGAGTAATGTACTCGCCGTTCATGTAAATGCCTAGCCCTTTCCAGTCCAGAACCTTGAACACATCTTCCAATGCCGCAGTTAACAGTTTTGGAGAGATCACATCTCCCTGCCTCACACCTCTCTGCAGAAAGATAGGTTTCGACTTGCGAGGCTTGGTCCTGTCGTCTGATTGACACAGTGGCGTTTTTATACAACCACTTCAGCACTTCGATGTACCGATAGTCAATCTGGCACCGTTGAAGAGACTGTAGTACAACCTAAGTCTCGATCGAATCGAAGGCGTTCTCGCAGTCCACAAACGCTAAACAGAGAGGCAGGTTATATTCTGAGGTCTGCTGTTTACCGCAGCGTATGTATCTGGTTTACGGTGCTAAAGCCTTTTCGGAATCCGGCTTGTTCGGGAGGCTAGAAGTCGTCAAATATACGCGCGAGACGGTTCGTAATGACTCTCGAAAACAACTTGTAGACATGGCTCAGAAATGAGATGGGCCTATAGTTCTTCAGTAGAGCATTATAGCCCTTTTTGAAGAAGACCACCACACCTCTGCTCCGTGCTGGTGGTGTTCTTCCCTCGAGTATGGCGGAATCAAACCACTTCTGAAGGGCCTTAAAGATCGGTTTTCCACCGCCTTCAAGAGTTCGCCGTTCACCCAGCTCTTTGTTGTTTTTGAGCTGTTTCAGAGCCATTCTAATCTCGTACAGGCTGACGTCCAATATGTCTTCAGAATAGTGTCGGATCAATCGAGCTCTTTGCAGCGGGTTTTCTTATTGACGTGTATAACTGTCCATAGAATTTCTCGACCTCTCTCAAGAGCTCTGATTTGGAGGATACGACTGCCATTCTTGGTCGTCAGTTTTTCTAGATGGTTCTGTTCAAAAGGCAGGTCTCTTGCGAAGATTTTTGAGCCCTTGTTCTTCTCTATCTCGTCTTTAATACGTGCAGTATAAAATCGGCGTAGGTCGCTTTTCAAGGACTTTGAGATCTTATATTGCGCCGCCGGTGCTCAGACGCATTATCTGAAGACAGCAAAATCATCTCGCGTCTTTCCTCCATGAGCTCGAGGGTATAGTCAGAGAGCTTTTTGGTTCTATTTGTACGACGGGTCTTAAAGATCCTTGTTGTATCTTGAGTACCTATATGGTGCATTTTTTTCTTTATTTCCTCAGGTTTTGAAGGAACCCTCTGAAAATATATTTAAACATCTTCTACCAAAAACTGTTCGTGAATGACTAATTATTAATAGAAATGGTCGAAAACCAAAGCAGCATTCCGTTTTCGGCCACTCTCTCATTTCATACAATTTTATGTTGGCCGAAAACTGAATCATAATTATAGACTTATTCTAGTTTTCGGCCACTACCGAAATGGGTATTTTAGTTTCATCGTTAACCGTTATAAATTGCAGTATTTTGGTGGCCGAAAACTGCAAGCTTAGTGTCTTCGCAAGCATATGATTAATTATAAATGAAGAGAAGACTAAAAGCGTGTAACTAAATAAATGAAAGAGACAAAAGTATCCAGGCTGAACGCGAGCTAGTTTTCGGCCACACGGCCGAAAACCAAACATTTGGAGAATTTTTCAAGTTACTTTCCGGCCACCTAAATGATTAACTTTGAAATCAAAATATTAAAATTATCAATGTGAAAATACAGTAATAAACTATATAAGCAGTGGAATATATGCACATTATAAGATAATCCTAGTAAATACAACACAAAACTTGCTTTTGAGTGGACCGCGCGCCACTATTTTTTTCGCTCTTTCCCACACTCGTTGACAACTCCAGTGCTGGGGTTGAACTAAGCAATTAATTAGAATTCACGTGTTGTAGTTACCTAATCAAGTAATGTTAGAAGATACAATGCAACTATTTGCGGTTATATTAAACTTCAAGTCGTGCGATAAAATGCATTAAAATTGTTATTAAATTAAATTTACTGATTCACCTGGGACAAAAGGCCGAAATCCAGAGGTGGCCGGCTAACCAGCACAACGACCCTATCTGTTAAAACGAATCGTAGTATGTCGTAGCGTAGGTACTAGGGCTTCCCAATATCGCCTTTTTTCCAATATCGGAATTGGACCCGATATTGACCTCAAAATATCGGAATTCCGAGATACCGATATTGAGACACAATATTTTTAAATACTACTAGGACTTGATTTAAAATGAAAACCTAATCCTGTTTGTAGAGTAAAAAGTGGAGATTATGCCAAAAGTGTTGCTTTTGAAAAGTAATGGGTCTTTATGACCTTATAAACCTGTACGGCCTGTCATCATCATCATCATTTCAGCCGAAAGACGTCTACTGCTGGACATAGGCCTCACCCAAGCATCGCCACAACGACCGGAACTGCGCTTTCCGAATCCAACGGATTCCCGCGACCTTCACCAGGTCGTCGGTCCACCTTGTGGGGGGCCTTCCAGTACGCGGTCGCCACTCCAGAACTTTACTGCCCCATCAGCCATCCGTTCTGCGAGAAATGTGCCCCCCCCACTGCCACTTAAGTTTTGCAATTTTTCGGGCTATGTCGGTTACTTTCGTTCTCCTGCCAATCTCCTAATTTCTGATTCGATCACGCAAGGACACTCCGAGCATAGCCCTCTCCATTGCCCTTTGAGTGACTTTGAGCCTTCTTATCAGGCCTATTATGAGCAACCACGTTTCAGTACCGTAAATAATTACTGGCAACACACACTGGTCAAATACTTTATTCTTGAGACACTGCAGTGTTTTGGACCAGAAGATATTGCGTAGCTTCCCGAACGCTGCCCAACCGAGTAGAATTCAACGATTGACCTCTTTCTCGAAGTTGGACTTACATAACTGGACAGTTTGTCCTAGGTCTTTGATTAGTCAAAGTCCTAGGTATATGTCCGCGCGTAGCTCACGGTTTCATCAGGATTCATCACGAAATAAATTTCTCATAACTCTAAATTATGTATTTTCCGATTATTACATGAACTGACCAGAAGAAGAAGTTTTTACAACAAGAATGACAGCCCGCGCAAAGCACAGTGTCTCCATCTTTATATTACTACAATCAAATAGACCCAACGGAGTCACTAAATACATTTTAATTTATAAATGAACACTAAAATAATTAACCAGTCGTCGTGATAAAACTAATATTAATTTAGATAATCTCTAAACATTATATAAACCAACAAATCATGCCAGATATTAAAATATGAAACAATATAAAGCGGAATTATCAGAACCACAAATTTAAATTAACAACATTTAATTTCATTAATCTAATTAGAATATTCGAATTGTAATTATCATAATATTAACATTATTTACAACATTAATTTAATTAATACGGATCATCAAATATTAAACTTTACTAAACAAAAAGGTATCTTCTTTGATCTTTGATGATCTTTGCAAAGTACAACAAATACAACTTTGATGATCTTTGCAAAGTACAACAAATACAACAGCAAACTACATAGCAAATTCTAGAAATAAAGGATATTTATTTCAAAATACTTCATAATCTAATTAAAAGTAATTCATTGTATAAACTAGTTACCTCAAAATGGCAATAGATTGCGTTGTAAGCATCGATATTCGATATAGCATAGACATTAATTGGTCTGAGTCCGAGTATAAATTAATATTTTAATGTTATAAGCTATGGAAAGCTATATATATTACTCTCAAATTACACCAGAGGGCGCAATGTTCAACCAACGCCAGGAAGAAACATTCAATACTGACCAGTAATAAAGATTAATATATTAAGTTCTGTCAAAAAAGTGTAAACAAAATTGATGGCAACACTAGCGCGCCCATATATACATAATCGTCAACAACTTCGAGTGTAGATTTTCCGATATTTACGGAAATGGGTGCTATATGGGAATTCGACATAACCTTTGTCTTGTCCATATTTCCACTCTATCGGAAGCTATACTGAGGTCTTCGAGCTTTGTACTGAGGTCCGCTATGGTCTCAGCTATGACTATATTATGGTGTCGGAAAACCGAAAGTGAGTTATATACTTGCCGTTTATGTTAATGCCCTTTCCAGTCCAGAAACCTGAAGACATCCTCCAATGCAGCAGTGAACAGTTTCGGAGAGATCACATCTCCCTGTCTCACACTTCGCTACAGAAGGTTAGGTTTCGAGGCTTGGTCCTGTAAATGGACTGACATAGTGGCGTTTTCATACAAAGACTAACACTTCGATGTACCGATAGTCAATCTGGCACCGTTGAAGAGACTGTAGTACAGCCCAGGTCTCGATCGAATCGAAGGCTTTCTCGTAATCCACACACGCTAAACAAAGAGGCACGTTATACTCTTCGGTCTTCTGTATAACCTGCCGCAGTGTATGTATGTGGTCTACGGTGCTAGCCTTTTCGCAATTTGGCTTGTTCGGGAGGCTGGAAGTCGTCAAACCTATGCGAAAGACGGTTCGTAATGACTCTCGAAAACAGCTTGTAGACATGGCTCAGAAGTGAGATGGGCCTGTAGTTCAAAAACTATAACAAAAATTGTCATTAATAAGTGAAAAAAAACTTTGTAAGCAATAAAAGCAAAAGCATTTTCTCACTAGCACTTTCCACCAAAAATAAGATTTATGTATTGAAAATACATTACAAATTAAAAAGTTTGTTGTAAGGTCTCGGTTCGAGGCACACCACTAGCACTATTTTTGCACAATAACTAGCTCTCAGATTTTTTGATGTTATCATACATTTTCTAGAAAATATCGAGATATCGGAATTCCGATATTTTACTTTCTAATACCGATATTATAAATACCGTAAACTGCCCTAACTTGGCCCACAAGCCCTACTTTGCCTAATTATTTTTTGAGTAAACTATAATAGCTATGATTTCCGTACTTGGGAAGCTTTGAAAACTATGACAACTCTAACATTTGGTTCAGTTATAAAGTGTCAGTGCGTGTAAAAATCAAGTTAATGTCTTAGGCAAAGTAGGGCTTGTTGGCAAAGTTAGGGCATTTTACGGTACGTAGAAAATGTAGCGAGATTCCGATATTTCGAGATCTCGGAATCGAAGCCCTAGTAGGTACGCCGTAAGCACGAGTGATGCATTTTTTTGGCAAAAGTTTTATGTGAGTAATCAATAGATATACAATATGTTAAATATAAACCCATTCTTGTTCGGTAGGTATCGCTTTACGAACTTCAATTCGGAAATGGTACCTATATACCACCAATTCCTACTAATCTGAATGCCAAATCTAATTGTTTTACCGTATAACTGTGATTTATAGGTAGCCCTTTGCATTTGTGCTGAAATCTAATAATGTATTGACTAATGTGTATATTTTGTTTTTTCTCTCTTATTTAGTAAACAATCTTGGCACATCTCTTTATTCAAATAACTACTGATAAAAAATAATCAGTAGTTCTGCACATGTAATTAGGTTAAAAAATGTTGTTTAGTGTGTACTAAAATTGTTAACATAATGTCATTTAATAATTATTATTGATAAATTGCTATAAAAAGACATGCCAAGATTATTTACTAAATAAGAGTATTACAAATCTTATTTATTTATTTATTTATTTTTTCTTACGAAAAACAGAGATTATGTAGGTATCATGGTTTAATAAAAGTAATAAATGAGTTCGTTTTATTTTCATAAAATAACATAACATCACGCCTGTATTTCCCCGAAGGGGTAGGCAGAGGTGTATAGTACATAGTACATACACCCACATTTCGCCAGTTATGTTATAGTCCCATGTAATAGGGGGCGAGCCTATTGCCATTGACCGGGCACAAATCCAGACTCCGGGCTGCTACTGAGAATTTCCTACTGAAAAAACCCAATAACACTTTGCTCGACCCGGGAATCGAACCCAGGACCCCACGCTCAGCAGTCGCGCTTGCAACCACTAGACCAACGAGGCAGGTTTTATTTTCAGGTGGTAATAAATAGGCTTACCTTGATATTCCGTAATATAAGTTATGTATGAAGTTCATGACATTTTATAATGAAGTTTCAATTTCTAATGTGACAGCGGCTTGGGCATACATACCTATCTGAAAAGATTAAATAGTTACTTGCGATAGAATAGGAACAATAAAACACGAATGATGAAGTCATTGGCTACGAAGTCCGCGATGCGTGCAAGATGTAAGTGATTTCTGGCCAGTGGCTGTCGAGATTCTGAAGATAACAGGTTTTATCATGCCGACTCGTCTCTAATTTACTACATCATACTCGGAATATGGTAATAGCTTTGTGTCATAGATCTAATGTATTCGATGCTGTTAGCAGTTTGTGTTAGGTTTCAAACTGAGCTGTCCTTTGAGTCGCTTCATTTCCTAATTAGGTATGATTTGTTTTTTTTTTTTGTATTACTGTCCAACAAGTCACTACAATAAAACTATTGGACCGACTTAGTAGGAACCAAAGGAACCTTTTTCTGTTTGTAGGAACATTCCCGAACGCAGGAATTAAGGGGTCGATTTCACATAAAATTGGGTACCACGAATGATTTTACACTAATGAGATCATGACACAAATGAAATCTAAATCACGCTAATGGTATGCATATTTTTATTGGTTTACAAAGTATGTTTAGCCATATTTATATTGATGAAGATTACTGGTAACAACTTGTGAAAAGTTTATTAATTTGATATTTCGATGTCAAAGGTTTTAATATTGGTCATAAACTTGCATTTTTAACCAATAAATATATGCATATAATTAGTGTGATTTGGATATCATTTGCGTCACGATCACATTGGTGTAACTTCATTTGTAGGCTGTGAAACTGACCCTAAGATATGCGACGGACGATAATTGGTTGTATCACCTTGAATGGAAACTGGGAACTTTATTATAGTTGTTTAGAACACGTTTCTGTTCGGTAACAGTAATAACATCGACCGCGGTCAGTGAGTAATACATACTGTTGAAGTAAAGAAAAGAATCAACAAAATGCTAGATTTCGCTGAAGGATTAGGAGCAGCTCGTGCGAAACGTCAACACAGCTTGTTTGAAACAAAACCAAATTAAATGAGTCATTGAGTCGAATGTCAATGCTGTTGCTAGAAACAGCATGTAGATGTAATAACAACAAATCATTAGAAATGTGGCTAAATTGGGTGTAGTCGTTAGTTTTTGCGTATACTTCTCTATTTAGGCTGAGGATTCATTGGTAATGCCAAGCTATACCATATTTAACCGTATAGCTTGGTAGGAACTGGGGGTTAACTCGCGTTTGACGATATTCGATTAACCGTACCATTCATTGCACAATTTACAACTCCGGTCAACCATTTCCCTTATCGCATGCGATGATTGTGTCTTGACGTTTGTTTCTCTGATCTTCGGTCAATTCCATACGACTATAAATCATAATCTATCTTAATT
The DNA here is from genome assembly GCA_949699075.1 of Asteroscopus sphinx. NCBI lineage: Eukaryota > Metazoa > Arthropoda > Insecta > Lepidoptera > Noctuidae > Asteroscopus > Asteroscopus sphinx. The sequence continues at coordinate 20,429,051 of OX453005.1, forward strand.
GTTACTTTTTATGTGCCTATCCTTATTCTTCAGGTATCAGTCGGAACGAAAGTTTATACTTCGTTTGTCGTTCGTCGGACGCGCGTATACCTACTACCTGTTCACATTAAATTAATCAAATTCTTACATTCACTATTTATTAACCTTTCAATTATGAATTAGAATGAATACCCGTCAAATAGAGCAGTAGGTACCTACTTACATTTATCACCTGTGTGACCGTGTGCATAGTGCGAAACGCTCCGCTATTTTTTTTTATGATACTTTATTGTACACACAAATACACATTAATATTACAATAGGAAAGCTTATGTACATCGGCGAGCTTAACTCAAAAATGAGTTTTCTTACAGCAAACCTTAGAGCGATAGAGAGATGTTGATATATTATTAGAGGATAAAAACAAGTGTACAACAGAATAACAAAAATTTTGACTACATAACTTATCTAACAAGATTAAACTATTTACAAGTAAAATAATTATATTAAGATATATATACTTATATACATAAATAGGTACATACATATGGACATAAAATACATACATATATATATATATAAAATACGTATATATATATAATACATATGATTTATGGTGAAAGAAAATGCTCCTTAATTCTTCTCTTGAAGACATCCAGTGAAGGGCTATCGCGTAGAGAGTGTGGAAGAGAGTTCCACAGGCGCACTGCATGAATGGTGAAAGAACCGTCGTAACGGCTAGATGTGTGATAGGGCATACGGAGGAGAAGGGAAGAGGATGAGCGACAGGGCTTTCCCCTGGGGACAAGATACTCAAAGCGTTCCCGGAGATATGATGGAGAATTAGGATTGTGAAGAACAGAGTAGAGAAAAGAAAGAATGTGAGTATCTCGACGACGTCGAATAGGCAGCCACCTCAATTGCGTCCGGAATTCCGACACATGGTCGTATTTCCGAAGGCCAAAAATGAAGCGGATTGCCAAATTCTGCAGTCGTTCGAGTTTATTGAGAAGTTCCTCTGTTGCATCAAGAAAACAGATATCAGCATAGTCCAGAAGTGGAAGAAGATTGGGCAAGAGTGATTTTAGTAGGAAAAGGTAGGAACTTCTGGAGCCGTTTGAGAGACTGGAAGGAGTAATACACCCTCCTGCTTACTTCCGCAATGTGAACGTTCCAAGAGAGATTGCATTCAATAAAGACACCTAAGTTCTTGGCACTTTTGGAATATATTATAGGGACGGAATCGTACAATACCGGCGGAAGAGACTGCTTACCCAAGAGATCAAGATAATATTTGCCACCAATAATGAGAGCTTGTGATTTAGTAGGATTGACCAGCAGGCCAAAAGATTTAGCCCACTCATTGATATTTTGAAGATCACTATTGATGGCATCAATGGCCTCAGGTAGCTCGTCGATTTTGAAATGACGATAAATTTGCAAGTCGTCTGCGTAAAGATGGTAGCGTGAAGATAAAATTTTAGTGATTTCGTTAATAAAAACTGAAAAAAGAAGAGGAGAGAGGACGCCACCTTGAGGCACGCCCGCAGCTAGATCACACCATTCTGAGGAAACCTCATTTATTGGATGATTTAGCAGTGATTTTATCAGGCAATGGCCGCAAATTTGTACGTAGAACTAGAAATACAGGAAGGTAAATTAACTTCTAAACCCTGGCCCTGTTATCAATTGAGCAAATTTTATAGGTAGGTACCTTGAACGAATAAAAAAGGCTAGGTATACATTCTCGTTGCAATTCCAGCGTGAAAGCAATATTCCGTGAAATTGCGTTGCAACATGATAGATATTTGATAGCATGTCGATGTCGTCTACCCAATAAACTGTGTAAAAACTCGATCAGTCTCAGTTAGTCGAGTGCTGTATTTGAGCCCAGTTTATTGCTTCGCTGGCTGGCTGCATCCGGCTCGTAAAATTTTAAATGTTTGGCTTTAGTGCCACAAGTCCAAAACAGACTATGCTAGACCTTACATGGCGATTAGTAATATTTATGATGGATATTTAAGTATCAACGTTTTCGTTTTGATTACTCGGTAGTACTTACTAGTGCTTACTGTATCTACCCAACAATTAAATCACTACATACTGAAAAAAAAACGCAAATCTCGGCTTTGCAACATAAAAATCTACAATATAAAAGTAATTATGAAATGACTTCCCTTGATTACATAATTTAAACTTGCGTCACCGTGAAGTAACTACTTAATATCTACCATTAAGTTAATACCTATTTGGAGTAAAAAGTTTTTATTGCTTACCCAAATACAGCGAGTAGGTACCTACAATAAATAATGGTTTTATCTTTATTTCCATTTTAAATTAGAGCTGTGCACAGGACGTCTTTCGGCTGAAATGATGATGATTATTCACTTGTATATTAAAAAAAACCGGCCAAGAGCATGTCGGGCCATGCTCAGTATTATAGGGTTCCTTAAGTAGGTCTAATTACAAACGAATCAAATCGAATATTAATCATTGCTATTTTAGTTTTTGTAAACAGCGCCACCTAGCGCTGAATTTATGAAGCTAAATTTAAGAAGTGTGTTTCTTTTTGTGATTTTTTTTAAATAGAAAGTTACTACAGGAGCATTATTTGCTACGATCATTTTTGTCTAAGGTCAATGACCTAATGAACTAGGACGTCTTAAGTATTTTTCAGTTTTCTCACTATAACTCAAAAATTTATAATCACATTATACTCGAAATAATTTTAAAAGAGAGTTTTTATAAAGGTCTATCAATGTTGAAGACTATAAGTTTCTACGTTGCATAGTTTAGAAATGGCAGGGGGGGGGGACACATTGCAAGCCACTTTGGCGAACTGTATTTCGCAGATGGTATACCTGATAAAAAAGTTGTGTATGAAACATTACCTTCATTTTAGTAGACCTATTCAACGATACCCCACACGAGGGGGTGCAGCGAAAACATTTTTTTCATCCCCATTTCACATGTATGGGCGCCACCCCTAAAATACGTAGGTCAAGATTTTTTTATTCTTTTAAAATTGAGTTCTATATTTATTCCATTTTTTGTCAAAATTTCATTTACTTATGTTTATAACTGTAGAAGTTATTAAGCGGTAAAGGATTAGGACAGACGGACGGACATGACGAAACTATAAGGGTTCCTTGTAGGACTACGGAACCCTAAAAAACGTAGTTTTAAATAAAATCTGAATAGCATAGCAATAGTGTTATTGGGTTTTTTCATTAGGAAATTCTCAGTAGCAGCCCGGAGTCTGGATTTGTGCCCGGTCAATGGCAATAGGCTCGCCCCCTATTACATGGGAATATAACATAACTGGCGAAATGTGGGTGTATTATTACACCTCTGCCTACCCCTTCGGGGAAATACAGGCGTGATGTTACTTTATGTTGTTCTGAATAGCATGTTATTTTAGTTATGTATGACTTATGATAAGTTTAACGGCCAAAATTAATATCCAATCTATCCACGATTTGCCCTACTAGAGATAGGAATTTGACATAAGCTCCATACAAAATATGTCAAATTTCTATCTCTGGTAGGGTAAATCGTGGATAGATTGGATATTAATTTTGGCCGTAAGTGGTGGTGTGACCAAACCTTTAATAAACTAAGATCGCACATAAAGCACAAAGAAAACAAAATGGTTAAATATTTATGTTTGACATACATGTAACATGCTCAAGATGACCTCCAGCACTTGGTCGCCTTGAAACTGAGAAGATTTTGTTAACACAATTGCATGGTTTCGTGAAACCATACCCATAGCTATTTTGTCCGCTGCCTGATTCCCAAGTTCTATGAGTTAATAATGCATTAAGCTAAAATCTAGACTGTGTTAATATACGTAGACTTGAAGACTAATTAATAATAAATTAATAATTATCTTAGCAAAAAATATTTCAAGATTTTGATATAAAACTGACACGATCTTCTTCGGTAAGAAAAACGCTATCTATGCCACTGAGGTATTATAGTGATCTATGCTAGCTTTTCTCATTAGGATGACGTATTAAAAAAAATTATAAATAGAATGTACAGTACGACTTCAGTCCAAAAGTCCAGTATACTGGATACTTTTCTTTATTGAAGAAATTCGCTTATGTTGTGAAAATGTTCTTTGTTGACATAATCTTTTCTGTTTTTTTTTGGCTTTGAAATATTATACTTTTACTTTTAGAAAGTCACGTTGAGCAAACAACCCTTACGTTCATATGATGTGAACTTGTTACTAGTGACATTTCGTCCAAAAACATCTGTTGCAAAATCAACTTTGCTTGTTTGTCGTGTTCTGCTCTACGGATCTGAAATCCGGACTGGGAATAGGTACGCAGCCGTTGTATATTACGGTGCCAGCTTATTTATTGTTTTTTATTGTCACCAGAAACTATAAATTGGGACTCACTAGCCCAATTTGGAATTGGGTGATGCCAAACCGTAAGAGTATAATTTAAATAATAATACAAAACTGCCAGAAGAACTTCAGTAGTCAGAGTCACTACTCACTATATAATTTAGACGACCTCTGTAGTCTAGTGGTTCGAGTGTCGGACTGCTGATCACGAGGTTGTGGGTTCGATTCCCACAGGACACAAATATTTGTGTGATGAACATAAGTGTTTGTGTTGGTCTGGGTGTTTCTTATGTATTATAAGTATGTATTTACAAAAAAAAAGTTAATAAGTATTATATCCATTATCTAGTTACCATATTACAAGCTCTGCTTAGTTTGGGACTAGATGGTGTTCTGTAAAAATGTAAAAAAAAAAAAAAAAAATTTCGACCCGTCCCGGTTTCTCACGGGTAGCACTATCATCTACACCTTCTTAGATACTCCCTCTTTCGATTGGTGAAAACCGTATGAAAATTCGTAATACAGTTTATGAGATTAGCCCGAAGGCCCGAACAAACACGAACTCTGCGCGGCGGGGGACTAGTTTATAATATGTAGTGATGTTAATATGTACGGCTACTTCAAGCTTAGAAGATTTGCTCTAAGACTAAGCCATGTTTCTAAGTGAAAATTTGGGTATTAAATAATCGTAGAATTTTTCAAGTATTTTTGTATAGATAGAACAGTTACTTACTCGTCAACATGGTGGGTAATTATTATGTCGACTCAACCTTTAAAACTTGTGCTTCAAGTTTTTGTTATGAAACCCTGGCCAGTCACGTTTCCTTTGTTTTCGACTGCAAACTTCAGAAAACACCATTCTCGTCCGAAGAAGTACTACCACCGCACCGTAATTCTTTCTTCCGCCAAACAGTAATGCTTGCATTGCTGTGTTCCGGGCAGTTCCGGTGCGAAGGAAACGGTTGCCGGTGAAATCACTATTGAATCTCATGAAACTTACATCTTCATGTCTCAGTTTGGCGAACGCGGTTTGTAATATCGCCTAGGCCCTAGATAGTAGTGGTTGTTATCGGCAGATATCAGCAGTTATGTTACCGCTTAACATCAGGTGGCCTTTACCTCGTTCGCCATCCATTACAATAAGAAAAAACAATTTAAGGGATGTTTTATGTTATAAGCTTACCCATATCTTTATTAAAATATTCATTCTATGCACCAAGTTTATGGCTGATCTCGACAAAGTTGCAGAAGCTGCCGTAACAGTTTAGGAAGTTTCCCTTTGAGGGGTATACGAACAATTGGAGAGTAACGTAAATATTTCAAGTGCTTATAGAATAATTTATGGCCTTAAGATGTAGATAGTTGATCCAGTACGACATTGTTTGTATTCAATCTTCATAATACGAGCAATTTATATTATATTACATTTCCCTCTGGCTTTCCTTTAGTTATTGAAAGAAAACATTTGTTTAATTTATTGTATACTAGCTGTGCCCGCGACTCCGTCCGCGTGGATGTCGAAAAATAACATCGTGTCATAATTATGAACACAATATCTTCAAATATATACATATAAGCGCCTACACAGACAATTACACTATTTACCGACCATACTATATTTTATTTTTACAACCAACCGGCTAAGGTGATGGAATTTCATAGAATTAGCCCTAAACTCCCTCATTTTGAGAAGACGCTCGTGCCCAGCAGTGGGAAGTAATTGGGCTGATTATGTTATTCTATAACACTAACCACATCTCTTCTTATGCTGAGAAGAGGCCCGTGTCCAGCAGTGGGACTGTAATGGGCTGGTAATGTTATGTTATTCTAGAATACTAATAATATCCAGTTCATTAACTCTTCTCATTTTGAGAAGAGGGCCATACCCAGTAGTGGGACAGTAATGGGTTGACTACGTTATGTTATTCTATATTTTCTAGTTTCTTAACTCTTCTCGTTCCGAGAAGAGGTCCGTGCCCAGCAGTGGGGCAGTAGGTAATGAGCTGATTATGTTATGATAATCTATTACACTAACAATATCCAGTTCCTTAACTCTTCTCATTCCAAGAAGAGGGCCATGCCCAGCAGCGGGACAGTGATGGGCTATGTTATGTTATTCTATATTTTCTATAATACTAATAGAATCCAGTTTTATTTTTAGGAACCTGCAACCTGCATCTAACCAACAATCATGACCTCTACTTTGTATGCAACTTAATACAATAGAGGGGTCAAGCTGTATCGCTGGATCTACTCAACCGATTCAGATAAAACATACCCTATATTTTAAGTTAGACTAATACCAATACAAATGCTAAGTTTCATTACGATCCGTTCAGCCGTTTTCACGTGATGAGGTAACAAACAGACAGACATAATTTTTTTAAACGATTGATTCGTGTTCTATAGCTTATTTCTAGCCCCCCTAGCTGGTTTTCGCGAAAAAAAACTCAATGTACAGACTTTTCGACCTTTACAGTTTTATTATAGTACTAGCTGTGCCCGCGACTCCGTCCGCGTCGATGTCGGAAAATAAAATCGTGTCATAATTATGAACACAATATCTTCAAATATATACATATAAGCGCCTACACAGACGATTACACTATTTACCGACCATACTATATTTTGTTTTTACAACCAACTGCCTAAGGTGATGGAATTTCATGGAATTAGCCCTAAACTCCCTCATTCTCAGAAGACGCTCGTGCCCAGCAGTGGGAAGTAATTGGGCTGATTATGTTATTCTATAACACTAACCACATCTCTTCTTATGCTGAGAAGAGGCCCGTGTCCAGCAGTGGGACTGTAATGGGCTGGTAATGTTATGTTATTCTAGAATACTAATAATATCCAGTTCATTAACTCTTCTCATTTTGAGAAGAGGGCCATACCCAGTAGTGGGACAGTAATGGGTTGACTACGTTATGTTATTCTATATTTTCTAGTTTCTTAACTCTTCTCGTTCCGAGAAGAGGTCCGTGCCCAGCAGTGGGGCAGTAGGTAATGAGCTGATTATGTTATGATAATCAATTACACTAACAATATCCAGTTCCTTAACTCTTCTCATTCCAAGAAGAGGGCCATGCCCAGCAGCGGGACAGTGATGGGCTATGTTATGTTATTCTATATTTTCTATAATACTAATAGAATCCAGTTTTATTTTTAGGAACCTGCAACCTGCATCTAACCAACAATCATGACCTCTAATTTGTATGCAACTTAATACAATAGAGGGGTCAAGCTGTATCGCTGTATCTACTCAACCGATTCAGATAAAACATACCCTATATTTTAAGTTAGACTAATACCAATACAAATGCTAAGTTTCATTACGATCCGTTTAGCCGTTTTCACGTGATGAGGTAACAAACAGACAGACAGACAGACATAATTTTTTTAAACGATTGATTCGTGTTCTATAGCTTATTTCTAGTCCCCCTAGCCGGTTTTCGCGAAAAAAACTCAATGTACAGACTTTTCGACCTTTACAGTTTTATTATAGTATAGATTTTTCTCAATAGGGACATGATATTTGTTTCGTAATTAAATTGATTCCAAAGTTAAGGGACCTATGTGGTTACTGGTTACTCACATTTTGCAACAATTTCATTAATCTCTCGTAATAATGACCTTAGTTTTTTGCATACCGCTTGGAAGCTATTCAGAGAAAAACCACATAAATAAATCCGTGGCTGGCGTGAATATGTTGACAACTCTAGATACGTTTTTATTTGCTTCCGAAGCCTATGGTTTTATAGGAAAAAACAAGATTGACAAGATGCGAAAGACTGCATAAAATTATACTTAATACATTACATTACATAAGTTGTCATTACATAAGTTGTGGATAATGGATGTTAAACTGTAAATTGCTGTCCTGTAAAATCATTGTTTTGGACATATCACCATATTCACAACAGCCACGGAAATATTGGATATTTATTCATGTGGAAAAACTATAGATAATTTCGACTTGGACCCTATAGATAACACTTATTACACGCTAAATGGATTCGTCGGTCTGGTCGCCTCGCTTATTATTCACGTAAAGTTCTTCCGTTGATTTGCTGTTTCGCTTACCTACTAACCACTGATAAAATTAATGATTACAAATACTGAATAAATAAAATAAGGTTCACCTCGATTGAATTGGCATTATTGTACCCTTGATCCGTATCGATAGCGTGTTGCAACTGCTTGATGTCACAATAATATCCTATAATTTAAAAATCGCCAAGATTAACAAATAAAGAAAAAACAACTCTAAATTTTCACTTTTTTTTTTGTAAATACGTACTTAATAATGCATAAGAAACACCCAGACCAACACAAATACTTACGTTCATTCATAAATATTGTGTCCTGTGGAAATCGAACCCACGACGTCGTGGTTAGCACGATCATGAGATTTTAGGATATTATTTAATGTCATTACTTTACAATTTTATTTTTATTTCACAAGTTAACCGAGTTACAACTGTTACAAGTCAGTCTTCGTAAAAAAGCGTTAAAATTAGATTTTCCACGACGAAGATATTTTACTGGGAAGTAATTTCGTGTTAATAAAAGTGGAATTTAATTTCATTACTTGTTATTGTAACTTTGGTCTCGTACCTACTTAACATGATCGTGAGAAGTTGGCTGATGCCGAGGGCAAATTACCAAGAACCGGAACAAACTTATAAATAAGATTTTGTGGTCATATTTTTAGAATTTCGACTGGTTCATGGAAGCTGTTTACATTTCTTTTGAATATGTAGGTACAAGTTGCAGTACTTTTACGTAATGTGCTGCGTTACAGCACGTCACAGACAAGTAAGCCTAAAGCACGTCTACAGAAATCCTGTCTAGTAGAGCAGCGGTTCTCAAACTTTTTTGGTCACGGAACCCTTTTGACAAGCAAAATACTTGACGGAACCCTACAATAAAACAATAGTTTTTAAAAGTGTATTCTTTATTATATAAGCATAATAAAAGTACAATGTAACAGTTACTAATTATTACTTACTTTAACCACATGGCAAGTACAATAATAGAAGATATTAAAAATGAAAAAATCTTAACTAATGGGAGGTATGAAACTATTTTTTATTTTTCATCAATTGGTTGATATCAGGTTTGATAGAAGACATTTGAAGTCTCATATCAGGTTCGGCGTCCAGTCTATTGCGATATTTTGTTTTCGTGGCTGCATAGGTTGAGAATCCTGTTTCGCACAAATATGTTGTTGGGAACGGGAGAAGAATATTCAGAGCCATTCTGCCAAGCATTGGATATTCATCACGGATTCTGCACCAAAAATCGTTGAGAGGCGTCGTTTTGAACAGTGACTCCATACTTGTGTCTGATGACATTTCTAAAAGAGATTCATATATCTCGTTTGACATACTTTCGGGCTTTTGCAAGTTGGGTAAAAAAGGATTATGAATCCATGAATTCAGCTTCATTTTTGTATTATGTTCTTCGGGAAAATACTTTACAAAAGATGCGCGCATCGAAGTGAGATATTGGACCAATTCTTCAAACACATCATCTTGAAACATTTCCGAGTCGTTATCGCTAACAAACTCACTGAGTGACGTAAAGCTTTCTATTTCTCTCTTACCAACGCAAATAATCCAAAAATCTAATTTTCTTTTGAAGGCAGTTATTTTGTTATAGGCCTGGAACACTGTTGTCTGTTTACCTTGCAATGATAAATTCAATTCGTTCAGTTTTTGAAAGATATCCGCCATAAAAGACAATCGGAACAACCAAGTTTTATCATACAAACGGTCTTTCAAATTAAAAGAAACTGTATCTGCTGAAAGAAACATTTGTAACTCGGCTCTAAGTTCAAATAGCCTTGTTAAAGTTTTACCCCGAGACAGCCATCGCACTTCTGTATGGAGCAGCAGTGTTTTATGTTTGCTGCCATAATCTTCACACAATAATGAGAACAATCGGGATTGTAGTGGTCGTGATTTGATAAAATTAATTATTTTTACCGCTTCATCCATAACTAATTTTAGATTTGACGGCATTTGCTTCATCGCAAGTGCTTGTCTATGCAGAATACAATGGCTGGAACTACAATTAGGCGCTTTACTTTTTATTCGTGATACTGCTCCTGCTGTTTTACCTGTCATCGCCTTGGCCCCATCTGTACAAATGTCAATGCAATCGTTCCAACTAAGATTATTTTCTTTAAAAAATATGTTTATTTTATTAAAAATTTCTTCCCCGGTAGTGTTTGTGGGCAGCGGTGAACACATAAGCATGTCTTCTTCAAAAGAACGTTCATATGGATATCTCACGATAACCAGCAAGATAGCCAGACCAGTGACATCAGTTGACTCATCCATTTGCAAGGCGAATCGTGTTTTTTGTAGACGTGCAACTAGTTCTTGTTTGACGTAGCTTGCCAGATCATGGATTCGCCGTGAAACAGTATCGTTTGATAGCGGTACAGTAGAAAGATGCTTTGCAGATTTTTCATCGAGCATACATTTTGTTATGTCTAACACACATGGCTTTATTAAATTCTCAGCGATAGTGTGCGCTTCACCTGCTTGTGCAATGCGATAGCTAACTAAATATGATGCCTCCGTGGCCTTTTCATTGATAGTTTGTGTTACATGCATCATATTTTTTTGACTTTCCAATAACTGTTCTTTTTTACGAACAAAAAATTCTTTATTCTTGTCTTTAGACTCGGGGTGTACAGTTTCTAAATGTCTGCGTAATTTGGCAGGTGCCATGGAACTATTAGGAAGCAGTTTACTACATAACATGCAGAGAGGTGAGCCGTTGGAATCAACAAATCCGAAACTGATATATGATTCATCATACTTCCTTTTTTTCGTCTTTGAAACCGTGGAGCTTGACGTCGTGGCATCATCGTCTGGATCGGTAATTGCTGTATTCTCCGCGCGTACTGCTTTTGAACATTCAGCGTCATTAGAAGATGTCGTTGCAACACGTTTAACACCTTTAAGCCAACGTTCCATTCTTCTTTATTAATAATGTTACACGTCAGGATGGTAGGGTCAAAATAATGCACAATCGTTACTGCGTTTATGAGACAAAGTTTAGTCCAAAGAAGAAATGTACAAAACTGATACAATCAGAATACAGCGGGCAGTAGAACTTACAAGAAGGCAGCAGGCTAGCCAGCTTGTAAGTAGGTAGGTACGAACTTATCGCTGCGAACGCTAATCGTCAACTGACTGACGAGGCGCGACTTTTTTTATATAATAGCGCTTTTATACTTAGTCCTAGACTCGAACTCGAACATTCTCAAAAATACTCGAGTCGGCGCCTTTGATAAACAAAAAGCGGAAATAAAAATATAAATACAAAAAAATGCTTTGTAAACAATCTCGACTTTATGCTTTTAAAGATAGAGCCGAAAGTCGCTTGTTCACAACTATAGCGTCTAATTCAGAGGCGGCTTTTATCAAAGGGACTGCGCGCTCACAAGTATACGCGCGGCGGGCGGATTCAAAACGTTCGACCAGTGACCAGAGAGAGGTGTTTTGTTTTTTTTTTCTAAATTCTTGCGGAACCCCTACAGGGGTATCGCGGAACCCTAGGGTTCCGCGGAACACACTTAGAGTACCGCTGTAGTAGAGCATCGGTATTATTTTTAGTGACTTTTTATAGTCGGTCTAATAGAAATTCGATCATATACACATGGTAGCAAGATGCATATTGCGTTGCACAAGTTTTATCGTATACCCAAACAATAAAACTACACACCTACTACACACATATACCTACTTGTATTGCACCTGACATCTGCCATACCACCTCCCAATGGTTGACCAGTTGAGAATGCTTAAGGTTATATACGACTTTTAATTATTTTAAACTGAAGATCACGTCTAAAAGAGAAATGTTTTAAACTACATTTTTTTTTAATAATTTTGCATAAGAATATTTTAGATTATATTTACATCACATAGTGTAATTAATTTTAACGCGGATGTAAAAACGAGATTTACACAAAAACTATTGATCGTAGTTTTATGAATCCTTCACCATTTTAAAGTAACTAGTATATGTATACTAGTATAAGAATATAGTATAGTAGTGTGTGTATTATTTTTATATATAAGTATTTTTTTAAATCGAATGAATAATATAAAAGTAAATAAATTACTATAGTTTACGCTGGCGTTGGATGGCAGTACAGGACGTACATACGGCATACGGACGGGACACGGGACAGATTTAACGCTTATCTGCGTTCAAAAAATTGCCATTGTCAAAAAGTTAAAAAAAAAAAACTACGATGTTTTGCTCACTCTATCATTGAATTATTATAATATCCATCGTGGGACGATTTTAACGATAACTTAATCAATCCTTTTCTAATGCAGTTATTAAGTTTAGTTAGACAGAAATAAAAAGCCTGACCTCAACTCCTCAAGGGATTTTCATAAGATGCTGATTATGAGTAAACCTATTAATATTTTTTAATGATCGCAGTATTATATTAGGCATTGAAAAAGTAGTTTAACGATTAAACCAAGTGTACGTCGTTAAATCCAAGACAAATAAGACTCGCCAGTAAGTGGACCAAACGACCAAAGATAAGTATTACAAGATAATTACTTTCTGCCTCTCTTCGGATAAGTCTTCATTGTTTAAAGTAGATAATGGATCTTTAATTGATAAACTTTTTCTTTTCTATGCACTGTATTAATTATGCTGTGCCGTTTGAATTGTGTTGAACCTATGTTGAACCATTGAGACCAATCTCATAATATTACCTGGGCTATATAAGCTATATTATATATCAGTTACCTGTTATAAATACAGGGACAATTATTTATTATTATTATTATTTATTTATTTATTTGTTCAGTGGTATACATAACAAAAACATTCTAAAGATGTAAACATAAACTCATTAGAGTTTTGCCGTAGCGTATTTTTTTTTTTTTTTAATTTAAAATTATCGTGGATTCGTTTATTCGATCAGTAAACTGGTTAGATGCTTCGTAGTCTTCAATTGTCGTATTGTATTTTAAAAGGTTTTTATCAATCTATTTAACATAAATAATGTGATCTCAATTTGATAAATCAGGTCCTTTTCCATTTACCAACCGTTTGTCAAAATTTCACTAGAGAGGTCTTGCTTAAAAATGTTAATACGTACACACGGCTACACATCAAGCTGTATAAAACCAGTATAGGCTGACCTCGCGTTTTAAGGAAAACCTATAAAATGCGAGGTCAGCTTATACTGGAAATGTACAGCTTGATGTGTAGCCGTGTGTACCTAGTTAGTTAATATTATAGCAGATTCACCCCATAACATATGATGAGGAGTCACCGTAGCGGTAATGTAACAGGCGATTGTTAGAGGAACACCGTGGTGGGTTTAAGTCGGTAAGAGTTCGAACTTCGACTCCGCCACATATGGCTCCGCCTTAGACCAACAGAAAAAAGGTAGACAGAGTACCGCGCTGTCACAAGGAAGCAGGGTAAAGGAAGCTGAATTTGAAATAGGAAGCTGATCGCGTTCCAGTGCGACGCGAGAAACCGAACGCGCTAGACGTCACATTGACAGTATTGTTTATGGTCTTAATATGCCTTCCTGTGTTGTGAAAACGTGTAAAAATAACTCGCTGACACAAAAAAAGCCTTGCGGGATTACATTTCACAAAGAAGTACTTGATTTTACGTAATTTTAAATTATAAATACAATAAAATTTCGTAATGTACTGTTGGAACACAAAACCTGACGTATTGTTATCGGTGTGACCAGCAAATCGACATCAAAAATAACCCCAAAATACGGGTGACGTTTGGGCCTGATGGTGTTATTAGGATTAGTAACTTTCGTAATTTGGCCATCGGTTTGATGTTTTTATTTATTTTGAACCATTCATATAGTACTTAATTTAATTACGATGTGTTATTTCAATGGCTTAAAACTTCACACACCTCAACTTATTGTAATAAATTGGTATGGCAAGTAATTATTTATTTTCATAAATTATTGTAGAATTTCAGTATCACTGAAAACCTCTTAAGGGGTCATTGTACTCATCAGTATGAACAACTTTTACTATGTTACCATCCCCGAAATCGTGATAAAAATCATCTGTTACCTACATTTGTGTTCACATGAATCGACAAAATGTAAGGATCAGCTGATTTTTTTTCGCGATTTCTGGTTTGGTCCCGTAGTAAAAGTTGTTCATACTGATGAGTACAATGACCCCTTAAGAGGTTTTCAGTTATTTCAATAACACGTTGTAGTGGTGATTTTTGTTGTCATACTTATTCTAATCGACGCGTCCTACTCTGCCCGCCGCACAATCCCGCGGCCATTTTCAAAGGATAATAATATCACTATTATATGATACACGTGATCACGTGTATCACGTATGTATAATTTCTCCGGCATAAACCAGAAAACAAATTGAATAAGGTCTGTTAATGAAAAGTACCTAAAGATAAGATTCCATCATACTTTATGGACATAGGCCTGGGGGAGGCCTATATCCAGTAGTGGATGTCTTTCGGCTGTAATGATGATACTTTATATCTAAATTAGATTGTATACCCAGAAGTCGGTAAGAAAAGACAGTACTACCGGAAATTAACACAACACAAAGGTTTTTAGTATTATTCTCTTTTATTAAACGTATCATTAGAAAAATATGTTTATTTACATTGCTACATATTGTCCTTAAAATATAGGTAATATTTAATATGTGACAATGGGGTAAATTTGAAAACCGTGGATTAACGGGAACACGATTATGGGTCTCAACTCCGTAGGCACAGTATTGTATAACACCGACGGTAGAAGACCCAGAGCTTGCATACTCTTCAAAAGAAGCGTGAGATTCTTGCCGATTCCCTGCATGTGCTCGGACGACATAGTTGCTGCTTACATTGAACTACCAGGAGGCGGAATCAGGCCTATCGCCTGCTCTGCTTATCTTTCTGGGGATGAAGCAGATCCTACCATTGAATTGGCCAACACGGTAACCTACTGTGAGGATCAGAAGACTCAGCTACTTGTGGGTTGTGATAGCAACGCCCACCACACAAGCTGGGGAAGCACTGACACCAATACCAGGGGTGAGTTACTGTTTGATTATTTAGTGTCTAATAACCTTCTTGTTCTCAACAGGGGCAATTCCCCTACCTTTGTTAACAGCGTTCGCCAGGAGGTGCTAGATATTACAGTTTGCACAGGCTCTTTACTGCACCGTGTAAAGAAATGGCATGTCTCTGACGAGGCATCCATGTCTGACCACAGACACATCAGATTTGACTTAGCTCACTCAGGAATGAGAAAGACTAATTCTTATAGAGATAGGAAAGCAACTAACTGGGCAGGCTTTAGGGACTGTCTCAGGTCAAACCTGCTCTCCATTAACAGATCTGTTAGATCTATAGTACAATTGGAGGCGACAGTAGGGGACCTTGAAGGCGGCATCAAGACTGCCTTCTTCCAGAACTGTCCGCTCAAAACCTCCACCACCATGAGAGATGTCCCATGGTGGAATAGGAACCTAGAGCGACTCAGGCATAACGCCCGAACCTTGTTTAACAAGGCCATGAGGGATGAAACCTGGGAAGACTATAGGAAAGCGCTAACTGCGTTCAATAGAGAATTGAGGAAGGCCAAAAGAAAATCCTGGCGCGAATTTTGTGACTTCATAAGAAGTACCTCACAGATAGCCAGGATTCATAAAATCATCTCAAAGTCACCTCAAGCCCATTTAGGGATGCTAAGACACCCAAACGGGACCTACACAAGATCCGCAGAGGAAACACTGAAGCTCTTAGCTGAAGTGCACTTTCCGGACTCTGTGCCAATAAACAGAAGTGAGGACTACTCCTGCCAAAACCCTCGGAACTTAAGACCAAGGGTCGAGGATTGGAGGATGGCCTCGCTTATTTTCAGACCCGATCGGATCGAATGGGCTATTAACAACTTTAAGCCCTTTAAGACCGGAGGGGAGGATAATATATTTCCAGCTCTACTACAAAAGGGGCTAGATATCCTACTACCAACGCTGATAAGGGTCTTCAGAGCGAGCTTTGCTTGGGGATACATACCCACAGCATGGACTAAGGTCACTGTCACTTTTATCCCCAAAGGGGGGGACAGGGACAAATCACTGCCTAAATCCTACAGACCAATCAGTCTTACCTCCTTCATGCTTAAAACCATGGAGAAGGTACTAAACCAACACATCAGGGCAACCTACTTGGTTGACAAACCCCTGCATGTGAATCAGCATGCCTACCAAAAAGGCAAATCCACTGAGTCTGCATTAATGGACTTAGTGGATAAGATAGAAAAAGCAATTGAGGACAAGGAAATTGCCCTGTGTGCCTTTTTGGACATAGAGGGAGCCTTTGACAACACCTCAACAAATGTCATACTCAAGAGTATGGAGCTACGCAACATTGACCGAACGACCATTTACTGGATCGAAGCAATGCTGCGCAACAGGGTGGCGTCAACAACACTTCTAGACACCACCATACAGATGAGGCTAAACAGAGGATGCCCACAAGGGGGCGTCCTATCTCCCTTGGAGTGGTCCTTAGTGGTTGACAGCCTACTAAGCGAGCTTAATGAAGCTGGCTTTTACACGCAAGGCTATGCAGATGACTTGGTGGTGGTTATTGTTGGCAAGTGCCAACCAACCATCTCCAATTTGCTGCAAACTGCCTTTAGAAAAGTCGAGAGATGGTGTAATGAGTCCCAACTCTCAGTAAACGCAGACAAAACGGTCATTGTGCCTTTCACAAAGAAGAGGAAGTTGGATGCCTTAAAACCACCAACCCTCTTCGGTAAAGAGGTAAACTTCTCATGTGAGGTCAAATATCTAGGAATCATCCTAGACCAAAAACTCACATGGAATGCGCACATCAAGCATGTGATAAGGAAAGCTAAAATTGCTTTAGGAACCTCATGCAGACTGGTCAACTCAAGATGGGGCCTTAGGCCACGGGCAGTGCTGTGGCTATATACTGCTATAGTAAGGCCCATGGTAACTTATGGCTGTGTTGTATGGCACAAAAAAACCCATCAGATCACCTGCAGGGATACTCTTTCAAGTCTTCAGAGACTTGCATGTCTCATCACGACGGGTGCCATTGCATCGACTCCGACTGCTGCACTCGAGGCACTGCTCGACCTTGTACCCTTGCACGTGCAGGTGCAAATGGAGGCCAAGGCGGCTATGGTAAGGGCGAGGATAGCAGGAAGGACAAGATGGAGCTCTAATTCCATGAGGGCACTGCAAGAGAACCTTATGAAAGAAGACATCATGGCCATGCCCACGGATGCGATGCTAAAGGAGTACAGCTTCAATAGGCTGTTTAGGGTATTTATACCTCAGAGGTCTGAGTGGGAGGACGACATGCCTTGCAAATATCAGTCCACTGACGTTGTTTGGTTTACCGACGGATCAAAGAAAGGGGGTCTGGCAGGAGCTGGATTCCACGGAGGACGACCAAAGGTTAAGAAATTCGCTAACCTAGGTCAATATACCACCGTATTTCAAGCGGAATTATTTGCCATCATTGGTTGTATCCGTGAAAGCCTGCAAAGGGCCTACATAAAAAGGCGAATATTTATATTCTCTGATAGCCAGGCAGTCCTAATGGCCTTAAAATCAGAGGAAATCGACTCCAAGCTTATCAAGGAGTGTGTCCAGCTACTAAATTCGCTAGGAAAAACAAATTCTGTGACACTAGGATGGGTACCTGGGCACTGCGGAATTAGGGGTAATGAAGCCGCTGATGAACTCGCTAGAGCTGGTGCGGAATGCCCCACTGTAGGGCCGGAGCCAATTTGTGGGGTTCCGAAATGCATCACCTCGGCTAATCTTAAGGACTGGGGAACTCATCAAAGCATTAGACTTTGGAAAAAAACCCCAGGCCAAGAGCACTCGAAAGCGCTTCTAGTAGGCTTCAGGAAGAGATTTACAAAAGAAGCGCTTTCGCTTAACAGGAACCATATAAGGATCCTGACTAGAACCCTTACAGGGCACTGTAAACTGAACAAACATCTACACAGGATGGGCCTCACAGATATCACAGTTTGCAGATTTTGTCGCGAAAAGGACGAAACGCCCATTCATATCCTATGCGAATGTGATGCAGTGCACCACATTAGAAGTCAGCATCTTGGAGGCCACACAATCTCAGCTGATGAGATCAGATCCTCAAACCCCAAGGCTATAGTCGACTTTATGGTTGGCTTGCGGCTTGGAGAGGTGCTGTAGTATACTATTAGAGGCGTTACAATAGATCTTTTAGGTCGCAGTGACATAGGGGACTTGCATAGACCTTACCTCTTTTCCAAAATAATAATGGGGTAAATTTGTTTTCGGTGGCAACATTTTTTACTAAGCACACAGATGCATGGCAACTGCGTGCGACACAAGGTCACGCACACAAGTTTGTAAAGCATGCATCACATCTTTGAACGCTTTTGTTAACACATGCGCCGTCTACCTTTTTTCTGTTGGTCTAAGGGCTCCGCCTTCACCGGGCGGAGTGCGTCCGTGAGGAATTTCCCCACGGAAAAAAAAGATAAGTACCTTTTGTTGAGAACGAGCCCTTTTCCTTCCATCATCGCTTTCTTATTAAAGAATAATGATGTGTGGAAATAAGAATAAGAATACATTTATTTATTTATAAACGTATGAGTACAGGTAAACTTAAGTACTAATAATGTAATGTAATGTCTGGAAAACCTTTCAGTATTATTTACACTTGCTATAAGTATGTTTAGTGTGCCTGTGTAGTTGTTTATTTGTAGATTATGTGAGAAGTGTGATAACTTAGAGTGAATTAAAAAAACAAATATTTAGTTTATCTTTTAGAAAAGACGTGTAAATCGTAACTTTAACGTTTTGACGCATATCCAGTTTACAAGTATAATTAAGATTTTTTCATGACACGTACAATAAATTTAATAAAATTATCTTTAAAAAAGAATTGATCGTCTAATACAGCGGTACTCTAAGTGTGTTCCGCGGAACCCTAGGGTTCCGCGATACCCCTGTAGGGGTTCCGCAAGAATTTAGAAAAAAAAAACAAAACACCTCTCTCTGGTCACTGGTCGAACGTTTTGAATCCGCCCGCCGCGCGTATACTTGTGAGCGCGCAGTCCCTTTGATAAAAGCCGCCTCTGAATTAGACGCTATAGTTGTGAACAAGCGACTTTCGGCTCTATCTTCAAAAGCATAAAGTCGAGATTGTTTACAACGCATTTTTTTGTATTTATATTTTTATTTCCGCTTTTTGTTTATCAAAGGCGCCGACTCGAGTATTTTTGAGAATGTTCGAGTTCGAGTCTAGGACTAAGTATAAAAGCGCTATTATATAAAAAAAGTCGCGCCTCGTCAGTCAGTTGACGATTAGCGTTCGGAGCGATAAGTTCGTACCTACCTACTTACAAGCTGGCTAGCCTGCTGCCTTCTTGTAAGTTCTACTGCCCGCTGTATTCTGATTGTATCAGTTTTGTACATTTCTTCTTTGGACTAAACTTTGTCTCATAAACGCAGTAACGATTGTGCATTATTTTGACCCTACCATCCTGACGTGTAACATTATTAATAAAGAAGAATGGAACGTTGGCTTAAAGGTGTTAAACGTGTTGCAACGACATCTTCTAATGACGCTGAATGTTCAAAAGCAGTACGCGCGGAGAATACAGCAATTACCGATCCAGACGATGATGCCACGACGTCAAGCTCCACGGTTTCAAAGACGAAAAAAAGGAAGTATGATGAATCATATATCAGTTTCGGATTTGTTGATTCCAACGGCTCACCTCTCTGCATGTTATGTAGTAAACTGCTTCCTAATAGTTCCATGGCACCTGCCAAATTACGCAGACATTTAGAAACTGTACACCCCGAGTCTAAAGACAAGAATAAAGAATTTTTTGTTCGTAAAAAAGAACAGTTATTGGAAAGTCAAAAAAATATGATGCATGTAACACAAACTATCAATGAAAAGGCCACGGAGGCATCATATTTAGTTAGCTATCGCATTGCACAAGCAGGTGAAGCGCACACTATCGCTGAGAATTTAATAAAGCCATGTGTGTTAGACATAACAAAATGTATGCTCGATGAAAAATCTGCAAAGCATCTTTCTACTGTACCGCTATCAAACGATACTGTTTCACGGCGAATCCATGATCTGGCAAGCTACGTCAAACAAGAACTAGTTGCACGTCTACAAAAAACACGATTCGCCTTGCAAATGGATGAGTCAACTGATGTCACTGGTCTGGCTATCTTGCTGGTTATCGTGAGATATCCATATGAACGTTCTTTTGAAGAAGACATGCTTATGTGTTCACCGCTGCCCACAAACACTACCGGGGAAGAAATTTTTAATAAAATAAACATATTTTTTAAAGAAAATAATCTTAGTTGGAACGATTGCATTGACATTTGTACAGATGGGGCCAAGGCGATGACAGGTAAAACAGCAGGAGCAGTATCACGAATAAAAAGTAAAGCGCCTAATTGTAGTTCCAGCCATTGTATTCTGCATAGACAAGCACTTGCGATGAAGCAAATGCCGTCAAATCTAAAATTAGTTATGGATGAAGCGGTAAAAATAATTAATTTTATCAAATCACGACCACTACAATCCCGATTGTTCTCATTATTGTGTGAAGATTATGGCAGCAAACATAAAACACTGCTGCTCCATACAGAAGTGCGATGGCTGTCTCGGGGTAAAACTTTAACAAGGCTATTTGAACTTAGAGCCGAGTTACAAATGTTTCTTTCAGCAGATACAGTTTCTTTTAATTTGAAAGACCGTTTGTATGATAAAACTTGGTTGTTCCGATTGTCTTTTATGGCGGATATCTTTCAAAAACTGAACGAATTGAATTTATCATTGCAAGGTAAACAGACAACAGTGTTCCAGGCCTATAACAAAATAACTGCCTTCAAAAGAAAATTAGATTTTTGGATTATTTGCGTTGGTAAGAGAGAAATAGAAAGCTTTACGTCACTCAGTGAGTTTGTTAGCGATAACGACTCGGAAATGTTTCAAGATGATGTGTTTGAAGAATTGGTCCAATATCTCACTTCGATGCGCGCATCTTTTGTAAAGTATTTTCCCGAAGAACATAATACAAAAATGAAGCTGAATTCATGGATTCATAATCCTTTTTTACCCAACTTGCAAAAGCCCGAAAGTATGTCAAACGAGATATATGAATCTCTTTTAGAAATGTCATCAGACACAAGTATGGAGTCACTGTTCAAAACGACGCCTCTCAACGATTTTTGGTGCAGAATCCGTGATGAATATCCAATGCTTGGCAGAATGGCTCTGAATATTCTTCTCCCGTTCCCAACAACATATTTGTGCGAAACAGGATTCTCAACCTATGCAGCCACGAAAACAAAATATCGCAATAGACTGTACGCCGAACCTGATATGAGACTTCAAATGTCTTCTATCAAACCTGATATCAACCAATTGATGAAAAATAAAAAACAGTTTCATACCTCCCATTAGTTAAGATTTTTTCATTTTTAATATCTTCTATTATTGTACTTGGCATGTGGTTAAAGTAAGTAATAATTAGTAACTGTTACATTGTACTTTTATTATGCTTATATAATAAAGAATACACTTTTAAAAACTATTGTTTTATTGTAGGGTTCCGTCAAGTATTTTGCTTGTCAAAAGGGTTCCGTGACCAAAAAAGTTTGAGAACCGCTGGTCTAATAAAATATAAATTAATTAATTAATTGTTGAGTATTAATAAATTAAGAAGAAATAAGAAATAGTGTTTCTATTTATCCTTTTTTGTTACTTTACTACTATAACTTTTAATATAATTACTACTCTTTACTACCTATTCTTTTAATGTGCCATCATAATTAAGTAGGTATTTTACCGACTGTGTAGAGTGACTAATGCAGGTGATCTTACAGTACCTACATAACAACGACAGCTATAAAATAAATAATATCCTATGTAATTAATGTAATTCATTCTAATAATAATGTTTAATAATGTTGTATAATATGTTTAATTAATTAAGTACTAATATTTGTATGCCACCTGTGGCAGCACACAGAGAGACTACCTATAATGTACCTAACACCAAAATTACCTGTGTACACAAATAAACGTTTTGATTGATTGAAAAAATATGCAAAGAAACACGTAGGTAATTTGTTGGCAATAAATATTATATGGATGCGGAAGGCGCAGGACCGGTCGTTGTGGCGATGCTTGGGGGAGGCCTATGTCCAGCAGTGGACGGACGTCTTTCGGCTGAAATGCTGATGATGATGATGAAATATTATATTGACTGGAATAAATATAAATTTAACCATTGTTTATTCTTTATATGTATATGTCGTAGGATAATCGTAAAAATCGGATATTTGCGAAAATCCTAGGACTATTGCAAATGACCGAATGATTGTAATCTAAGAAAGGTTTTCGTTATCATCCGACCTAGTTTTGGGATCATTGCAAAAATCCGGCTTTTTTTAGGAATATCGCGAATAACCGCTCACGTTATGAGCGCTGATTGGCTAAAATGAACGGTACGGACTGACGGATGCGCTGATTGGCTAACGGCTACGTTCCTTCTTCTTTTGTTTTTGTCTGATATTGCATCAGTGTTTTGTTGATTATATACAACAAAACACTGATGGGCGCTCCATGCGTTGCTCCACATCGGTGCCATTGTGGTGAAGCTGTCGACAGCCTCGGACACCATGGCCTTTCTTGTTGCAGGAGTGCAGGTCGCATATCACGGCACGCCAATATTAACGACATTATTCATCGTACTCTTGCCACCGCCGGCGTACCAGCCGTACTAGAACCTAATGGCTTGGCACGTGACGATGGTAAGAGACCAGACGGTATGACGTTATTACCTTGGAAGTTGGGTAGGCCTCTGGTGTGGGACGCAACCTGTGTCGACACCCTTGCTCCATCCCATCTTCCTAGCTCGGCGGGCTGTGGCTGTGCTGCCGCTGCAGCTGCGGAGACCCTCAAGCGGCGCAAATATAGTAATCTTATTGGATGCTATGATTTTGAGCCGTTTGGGGTCGAAACGCTCGGGCCATGGGGTCCGAGCGCTCGGCTCCTTTTCAAGGAAATATCTAAGAGACTGGTCGACACTTCGCGTGACCAGAGGGCTGGCTTGTTCTTTGGGCAACGAATAAGCGTTGTCATTCAACGTGGCAACGCTGCCAGTCTTCTGGGCACGCTTCCGGATGACGGTGATGTGGAGGAATTCTTCGACGCCTAAGTCTACTTTTATGATATTTTAATATTATTGTTTCTGTTTTTTATACATGTTTATATTGTATATATTATTTATATTAATGTAGATAGGTAGTAGTTAATTATAAGATGTGTATTTATATTTTGCATTCATTTCTTCTAAATAAAAATAAATTTATATACCTAAATGTAAATTGTGATAATATTTTAACATCAAAACACTTTATTTACAATAATACATATTGCCTGGTCACTTCTTCACGTTACTTTTGTATGTCTACTCATTGAATTATATGTTGTGTCTACTGTATAGTAGAGTAGT
This sequence comes from Asteroscopus sphinx, assembly GCA_949699075.1. Taxonomy (NCBI): domain Eukaryota; kingdom Metazoa; phylum Arthropoda; class Insecta; order Lepidoptera; family Noctuidae; genus Asteroscopus; species Asteroscopus sphinx. The sequence goes on from OX453005.1 coordinate 20,452,978, forward strand.
ATATAGTATTATATTTATTTATTTATTTCATAAGGCAATTACAACAAGTAACACTCACATGGTATAGGTGGTCATAAAATAATAGGTGTTGTACAGATTGATACCCTATCGTAATCGCACAGCATGATATACAACGCTATTATTCAGGAAGAAAATTATATGTATCATGTTCAACACACAGACTACAGAAGTTTAATATAAAAATATACAGAATTTCAATGCAAATAATTAATTATGAGTGTTATGGAAGTTTGATTTTTTTGCCCATGTTCTGACACCCGAATAAAGATATAATTCGCCTCTTACTTTAGCCAATCAGCGTTTAAGTTTCCAATCGTCCTAAACAAACTGGGATTTTTGCAATTTATTTATTTATTTATTTATTTCAAGTATAATGAACAACATTTTATTTTTATTTTATTTGATTAAAAGAGGAACAACAAACAGCTATATTATGTAATATAACTAATTATATAACTTATGTAAATAAATAATAATGTAGCCCACAGCGCTGTTCACAGATTACCATAAAGTGTATAAAGCTTTAAGTCGCTAGGAAATGAGCTGTACATTCAAGACAGCTGTTATTATTATAAAAATATTAAAAAGAACCATTAACCTAGAAGTGTCTCATATAAAAGACTTCGAAACCTTTTCATGGAGCATGCAAAAATATCAATATGTTCGAATGTTTCATTATATGTTGCTGCCATTCGTCGAATTGGTGAACGGAGGCCAGTGTTGAACATTACAGTTTAATTAAAACTAATGCGCTGTACATATAACTAACATATAAACAATTATGTATAAAAATAGAAAATAAAGTAACATAAAAACCTTAGAAATAAAAATAATAACACTAATTTATTAGGCATCCGTCATCTCACAAAAACTTAAACATTCACGACACACACTATCCATCTCGACGCAAACAAATCGCACTCAGACGCCGAAGTCAGGAGAGAATCTGAATAGCTCGGATAAATGCGATTTTTTTTCTTAGATTCTAATTATCCGGTTCTTTGTAATTTTCCTAGGATTTCCGCAAAGATACGATTTTTCCGATTATCCTACGACATATAGATTTAGTGCATTTACCGGTTTTAAATATGTCATTTTAGCTATTTAAGATACAATTCGTCAAATCAATGTGACATAATTAGAGCCTAGTTTAACGAAGTATATTTTTTTGACAGCAAACCAGTTGGGTATAGTTAATCCGTTTAGTTGTAGCGCCATAGTTAATAACCACGTATATACCTAAGTGTGTTGTTTTAATTAGATAAGATGAAGTGGGTTCAGTAATGACGGTCACCTGTCACCACTGTCACCGTGGCTGCCTCCACTCCGTAGTGTGGTTATTCATGAGCGAATTATTTTACTAATTTCTTATTACACACAAATAAACATTTTAGTTACGTAACACAACATGTTTGCCGAAAGAATATTAATTATTGTAGGCAATCGATCAATTTTTAGGCTGTGTAACTGTAGTTTAACTTATTATGACCCGGAATGTCATGTCTTTGAGGTTTTACTATAGGTACATATACATATAGGAGGTATGTAATATGTAAATAATTAATAATATGTAATTTTTATCCCATATAAAACTACTTATTATAAACAAATATTCCAGTTTTGACTTGAAACTAAAAATTACGATATAAAAGAGGAGGTATTTAAAAAAAACTACTTCAAAAAAAAAAAAAAAATTGCATGGCGAGAGCATATGGCGATGATTTATATTATTATAAAATTTATAACACCATTTTGTACCCATGTTAGCAAATAAATAAAATTGAATTGAATTGAAAAATAAATTAACTAAAAATTATGAAATAATATTTTCAAAACGAAATCAACGAAAAATTAGGGGCCTGCAATTTTTTTGAGGTCGGTGGTCGGTGCAAGCAAAGCCATCGAATATAAAACTTAATAATAAATAGAAACGACATCCGACCTCAAAAACACTGTAGACCCCTAATATTTCGTTAATTTCGTTTTGAAAATATAATTTCATCATTTTATTCATTTCTTTTTGAAGTCGATTTTTTTAAATTACTCTTTTATTTCGTAATTTTTAGATTTATGTAAAAACTGGAATATTTGTTTGTAATAAGTAGTTATTAGTTTTGTTATTTAATTTTATTTAAAGATTTTTCTTACATGCACTAGAATTTGACTAAGGTTTTGAGAATTTCGAGATGTTTTCCCTTTGACACCACACCCGTAGCTCGTATCAATAAGCCAGGAGTGACACTTACACGTATTAGTCTATATCTTGAAAACTACGGAACCGATTTTGGTATAAATACACTGTTCTGTAAGGAAAAATTGTCACAATTCGATTAATAGTTTCGGATAAATGCATGGACAAACATACATACATACATACGCCTATAAAAATTTGTATATTTGTTTAGAAGCCCTAATAGATTATTATCATATGTAAATATATTGCAGTTCCATAATAATATTACATACATACGTGTCGAATTGATAACCTCCTTCTTTTTGAAGTCGGTTATAAAGGCTTTTTTCGCTGACGGATCATGTCAGCCTCATAGCTGACAAAAAAAGATTTACTGATCAATTTTATAATCAAGTAAGTACCTAGTAGTAATTACAATAGATTGAAAAGTAACATTATCTCAATTATTACCCCTTACAACATATTAGGTTTATCAGTTTCAATTGATTGACACATATACCTAATGTATATAGATAGATAGAATATTCTTTATTGTACACCAATAACATTATTAAAACTTAGGACATCTAAACTCTTAGTATATCTGAACTGATATGGTATATTCTGTTTTTTCTCTCTTGTCTTATTTAGTAAACAATCTTGGCACGTCTTTTTATTCAAATCATTTCAGCCGAAAGATGTCCACTGTTGGACATAGGCCTCCCCCAAGCATCGCCACTACGATCGGTCCTGCGCCTTCCGCATCTAGCGGATTCCCGCGATCTTCACCAGGTCGTCGGTCCACCTTGTGGGGGGCTCCACCTTGTGGGGGGATTTATTCAAATAACTACTGATAAAATATAATTACTAGTTCTGCACATGTAATTAGGTAAAAATGTGTGTGAAATATTTAACTTTATGTATTTTTATAAATATTACTGACGAATTGCATTAAAAAGACATGCCAAGATTGTTTACTAAATAAGACAAGTAAGAAAAAAAAACCGGCCAAGAGCATGTCGGGCCATGCTCAGTATTATAGGGTTCCTTAAGTAGGTCTAATTACAAACGAATCAAATCGAATATTAATCATGGCTATTTTAGTTTTTGCAATAATCGGCAGCATTCGCGACTCAGTGTGTTAGTAGCGCCATCTAGCGATAAATTCAAGAAGCCAAATTTAAGAAGTTATGGCATTTCAAAGTTACTTTTTGTGATTTTTTCAAATAGAAAGTAGCTAAAGGAGCATTATTTGCTATGATAATTTTTCTCTAAGGTTAATGACCTTTGAACTAGGACGTTTTAAGTATTTTTCAGTTTTCTCTCTGTAACTCAAAAAATTATAATCACATTATACTCGAAATAATTTTAAAAGAGAGTTTTCACAAAGGTCTATCAATGTGAAAGATTATAAGTTTCTACATTGCATAGTTTAGAAATGGCAGGGGGGGGACACACATTGCAAGCCACTTTGGCGGGCTATATTTCGCAGATGGTACACCTGATAAAAAAGTGGTGTATCAAACATTACCTGCATTTTAGTAGACCTATTCAATGATACCCCATACGAAGGGGTGCAGCGAAAAAAAATTTTTCATCCCCATTTCACATGTATGGACGCCACCCCTAAAATACGTAAAAACGATTTTTTTATTCTTTTAAAATTGAGATCTATATGTAGACTATTTTTCAACAAAATTTCATTTACTTATGTTAATAACTGTAGAAGTTATTAAGCTGTAAAGGATTAGGACAGACGGACAGACGGACAGACATGACGAAACTATAAGGGTTCCTTGTAGGACTTCGGAACCCTAAAAACAGAGATGAGTTAGACTAGTTGTATAAAAGATTACCAAACTTACCGCTTTTTACATTAAAAAACACGGAAATTAGACCGACACGAATGAAAAAAAAATTGGGTATGCACGTCAGTCAGTTCAGAATATACGATAAGAAAGATCAACGTACTGTTGTTCTCATGTTGTTATGTCTGTATGGCAATGTAACAAAGATATAATTTGAGTAGTGTTGGCTACTTGGTTATGGGGTCAACGTAAGGACAAGTTTACAACGCAGGACGCTAGAGTAGCTCGAAATCAGGGGTCTACTCGCGTATCACGAACGACAAACTATGTTCGAACTTTTCTTCCGACTGACACGTCAAAATAAAGATAGGCAAGTAAAAAAGGCACAATAAAGATACGGTTCCTAATTATATGAAACTGATCGGAGTTCAAAGAAACAAATGTGAAAACAAAATCATCGCATCCAATAAGAAAATGATGGTTGACCGGAGCACAGATCCCCTTAAGTGTTTGGGTCAAAAAAATCCATTTTTTATTGAACGGATGGGCGCCATAGCTTTTGGCTCGCGGTGGTTCCAACTTGCATTTTGTACGAAAACGTTGCGGACCAACGTGAGCCGGAGGGAACTTGGGGGGAATACTATACACCGGAGTAACAAAATGTGTGATGAATGGTACGATTAATTGAATATCGTCAAACGCGAGTAGACCCCCAGATCTCATATTTTGAATACTAGCCAAATATAACTAGAGTTGGTGCGACATGGCGACAGGGCCAACAAATCCAACAACCATGTCAACAAGATGATATTTTATTTTTATGGACCAAAAAACGATATGATCATACCTATATGTATCTAGCTAAACGAAATAAAGCGCTGACACTGAGGAGTTATAATTCCTCAGTGAGCGCTAAGAGAATTTTAAATTCAAGTTTCCAAAAAAAACACGTCTCGAGGTTTGTCGTGATGGTAAGTTTTTTTTTGTTTTATATTAGGATAAATAAATTATGATTGTAATATCTACTATTATAAATAACGATTTATTAAAAAAACAGGATTTTTTATAAAATTTATATGATTACTTCAAAAACATTTAAAATTTATGTTTTTGCGGATACATTGACCGCGTATATTTTTGTTTAATGGCCTAAACATAGTGAATTACGGTTATAACATTATTTATTTCTTGCAGATAGGACACGAAGATAGAAAACGACTTCAAAGTAAATTAATGGGTTCGATTCCTGCGCCGTGTGACAGGATTTTGAAAATCCTTGAATGCAGTTTTTTATTATTCTAAAATGGACGTCGTCGTTCCTTAGAACGATATAGTACCTACCTGTAAGATTTCTTCCCACTGACCCATTGAAATGATTCACTGTGTGTATTTAATTACATTAATGTATAAGACTTGATCTCACCAACGATAATTGTCTGGCTAAACGACCGCTTATCCACAATTCTAGTAAATTTTTCTAGTAATTTGCCGATTAATCAGAGAATTGACATTGATGAACACCGGCCTAACTCATTGATCGATTAACGTAAGTGAGTGAATTAAATGTAAATTACGTTGCGTTGATATTATGTAACCCAGTTTTGTTTTTTTTATTAATATACATAAACAACGTGGGCGTGACCTTTTGCGTGATAAATTTATTTTTGTAGACGGAAGCGATGTTATTGCACTGTGAATATCCCTCATATTTATTCATATTTCGAGGTGACAGTCTATTTTGGTGCCGCCATGCAGCGTTGGCCTGTGATGACAGATCCTCGAGTACACACACAACGTTTTAGCATTCCCATGCGAAAAGATTTAGTACAATAATAGCGTCATCTCTTGATGATGATATTGCTCATGTAGACAATAAACACGTAGACGTTTAATTTGTTCGACTGGTGTGTTTACGACTGGTTCTATATCCGTGCTCTATATTAATGTTAGGTGAGGAGTTGCGTATCCTGCAGATTCCAGGTGATGCTGCAGCATCAGGTCTAGATTACCATGTTCTTGCAGTATCATTGAAGTAACATGATACCAATTTTCGAATCGATCAGACCTGTGGAAGTTGCTCACATCCTTTCATCAACTAGAAAAAAGCTGATGATCGTCTAACGGTTGTACAGATTTTCTTGCATCATAGCTAAGAACACTCGATCAATTCACCTTTCAAATAAATAAATAAACTAAATCAAAATAGGTTCATACGTTTGGGAGCTGCGATGCCAAAGACGGCAAAGACAGATACACAGATACACACGTTAATCTTATAAAACCCCTCTGTTTGCGTCGGGGTTAAAAAAGATTAATAATATGTAAATTGTCATTGCTTTTAATGATTCCGTAAATTGTTACATCGGCTTCGGCAAAAAAAAGCAACTTAAGGCAGAGTTACGTACATAATGTAGTATAATAATGACTGATATTTTATCTGAAAATAAACAAGAACTGTCATTCAACACTCAAACTACAAGGTTTAGGTTATTGTAAGAATTTTAGGTGATTAACCTGTGAATGGTTTTAGTTTACTTAAGTTTGGTAAATAACAGTACAGTACTACAACATAAGTATTCGCGCGACTGTATGACGAGTACGTCCGCGGATATTTGCGTTTACAAACGGATATTTGCACAAAGGGCGAGATAAAATTAGATGTTTATTTTAACACTAACGAGTTTTTAAGTCGCCATCGGGCTGCCTGTTATTGTTTACTTGTCATTATCATTAATATACTTTACATAGCTTTACATATTAAAAATTAATCATTGCTTCATAGTAATGCTGTAGACAAAATATAATAATCATCTCTTTTAATGTCTTGTACACACGAATCACCTAATTACTCAATCGGTGATTCTGTACTTACACATGGTAATGCCATAACAAGAACAACAACAGTCAATGTAACAGCGTTTTATATCTGTAACTCTCGTTACTTAATTTTATTGTCTTTACAGTATTAGTGTTTACAAATCGTTAATTGTTTGCTATGACGCAGATATCATAACTTTTTTTTGTTAAGTCAGTGGATAAGTATTTTTATAAATCACATACTGCCAAAATTAATAACCTATCTATCCATGATTTTCCCTATCTGAGATAGAAATTTAACATAAGCTCCATACAAATTATGTCAAATTTCTATCTCTAGTAGGCCAAATCGTGGATAGATAGAATATTAATTTTGGCCGGTAGTCCTCGCAATTTTTTCCAAACAGCCTGCTAATTTGTATTATACCAACTTAGTACATAATTTGTCCTAGAAACGAATTAATTACTTCATTATAATCTGAATTCGGAGTTACAACAATAAAAATGTAATAGTAGTGAATAAATTGTTAAATAGTGACAGGTGTCCCGCAATTCTTTTGTTCCGCAGAGAGTCGATATACGCATAAGTGACGTCATATTTTGATGTATGGCTTACTATCCTTCCATCTATTTCTACATTGTCACCTCCATTGATTTCAACAAAGAACTCATTGTCTGGATCCGTAATTGTGTCTATTACCATGCTAATATCATCGGTAATGCGATTACTGTACTTATCGGCAGCTACTTACTGCATGACAGGTATCTTGATACCATATAAATATTAGAGCTGTCGGCTTAATGCAATGCTGATGCTGGTTTAATCATAAAAACAAAATCAGACAATTAAATCATACTGGCAAAAACATTTATGTAAGTCCCGAGTGTGTTCTGAAAAAAAACTGGATATGTGATCTAGCATTTATTTTCATATCAAAATATTTGCAGAGTGATTTAATAGAATGAAATGGAATATTAATTGAGCTAATACCTAGTTTACAAAGAATAAAATGTTTAAAAATCGTCGAAGCGGCAAGATACCAGGCCCCTCAGAAAGTATTGCGAAAAAAAGTTTTTATATATGGGAGACTGGCCAGTTATAATGTTTTTCGAAAATATGATTATTTATAAGTAAAAATAAGTAAGTTCCAATTTCAAAATTTCCCTCCACATTTTTTGCGAGTTAATTCAAAGTATTGTGTCTCACTGAAATATGGATCTGCGCCGGGAACATTTTAGAGCTATGATTTTATACGATTTCAAGTGTCGCCTGAAACCGGATGAATCGTACGATAGACTTCAAATGGCATTCATGGATGAAGGCCCTTCCAAGGCAACCGTGTATCGTTGGTATAACGAATTCAAGCGCGGTCGACCAACTTTGGGGGATGACGAAAGAAGCGGTCGCCCTTTGACGGCTGTTACCGAAGAAAACGTGCTAGCAGTGAAAAATTTAATCCAAGACAATAGGCGAATTACATATCAGGAGATTCAACACATATTGAAGATTGGATCGGGAAGCGTTCACGAGATTCTACACAGCCATCTTCGCGTGAGGAGGATAGTATCACGCTGGGTGCGCACAACCTCACCGATGCTCAGAAGCAGGCCCGGGTGGAATGGTGCCGTGATATGCTTAACAAATTTGAAGCAGGCTCGTCTCGGCGTGTTTACGACATCGTTACAGGTGATGAGTCCTGGATTTATCAATACGACCCAGAAACCAAGCGCCAGTCGACTGTTTGGGTGTTTCAAAATGAGCCAACGCCTACCAAAGTGAAGCGATCTAGAAGCGGGGGTAAGATTTTGATCGCTAGCTTTTTTAATTTGACTGGCCACTTGGTATCAATTCCCTTACGGGATCAAAGAAGCATTAATGCCGAATGGTATACTACCAAATGTTTGCCAGAAGTTTTCTCTGTTATAAGCAACAAGCGACCAAACACAGGGCTCCGCGGGCTACTGCTCCACCACGACAATGCACCTGCGCACACCGCACTCAAAACGAGGGACTTCCTGGACAGCACGCCAGTCAAACTCCTGGGTCACCCTCCTTACAGCCCTGATCTAGCACCGTGTGACTTCTTTTTATTCCCAAAAATAAAAAATCTGCTCAAAGGGATACAATTTTCGTCGCCGGAAGATGCGCTGGCTGCGTTCGAGCAGGCTGTAAACGAGGTGTCTGCGGCGGACTGGAAAAAGTGTTTTGAAAACTGGTTTAGGCGCATGAATCTTTGTATAGAGGCTGGTGGAAAGTACTTTGAAAAGATTTGATAAAAATATATGTACGTATAGAACAATTTTTTTTAGTTTCGCAAAACTTTCTGAGTGTCCCACGTATAATAAAAAGTGCAACTGGGCTTAGGCCAGTGTTCTACAACGTTAATTCTTTAAACGGCCGATTACTCGAAAAATGTACTGGAATTGTAGGTAAGCGTCGCTTGACCAGGGAATTATCCACCTGAAAATTCAATTTTATCGTAAACAATTTGGACGAAGATACAATTTTAGGAGTCGGAAATCTAAGAAAAACAAGAATACGGACATTCTGAAGACATTCTGAAACTGTGAATTCTTTGTTTTCTGTAGATTTTTGCTTCCAATTGGAATAAAAAAGTTCTTTTTCGGAACGATGGAAACTAACTTCATCATGAAATCAGCAGTGTAAATACGATTGTGTTTTAAAACATAATTTGTTGCATTCGACATTAGTTCAAAAATATCCCTCTGATCTGGCTTATGAGGAAAAACACATTATGGTATTAACAGCTTATCTTTTCGCGCCAGTTATATTGAGATTTGGCTTAGCTTTGAGAAATAGGTCACATTGATTCTCGAAGTAATCTACCGCTACTTATAGGTTATTTGGATCTCAAACCCACTACATTCCACTATCTATGGCTCAAGTTAGTATTAGAGTATGGATGGCTACCTTCTGGTGGCTCTCAATGCTTGAAAGAACTAAAGAAAAGATTCTTTGTCTTTCTTGCGATTTTAAAGCATTCTAATTGCTTCATACTACAATAATTATCTTATTCACAAGCATGAGACTAGTTTTTTCATCTTTGAATTGCAGGTCGTTATTTATACACTGACAATACTGACATATCTGTCTGACTTCCGCAACCTTGAAGGAAATCAGGTTTCCGCCTATGATATTATCAGTGTACTGGTGGATGCTTCTGCTAATCTACCTTATGCTATTTCTGATTTAACTCTTACAATTCAATGTGTAACATATTTTAATCGAGAGACATATATACGTTATGCAGTCCGAAAGTGAATAAATTGTTGGCAAGCAGACGCTGCAGAGGTGCTTCATGCTAACAATCAGACAAAGTAGCATTTGTTGGATATTTGTATTATGTATGTATTATGTTATTATGTCAGAGCGTATGATTCCAAATGTCAAATTTAATCGAAGGCTATCATAGTAAAATTATAATGATTAAGGTGCAGACAAGGAAAATCAATACCAATTCGTTACTCGATTGGAATGTTAACCTGCTTCCTATCATTAGACTTGGCTAGTTATCAATCAAAGTTATTGATTTGGAAGCGCCATGAACAAAGGAATTTCTGGGTGATGTTGTAAATCCTGCCATGACGTATTTAAATGGAGTCGACAAAGTAATTGTTGTTTACTTTCTTCGTCATTTTTCTTATAAAATTATTCACTGAGAAAGAATTTTGACGTTAAATACATGAGAAGGAGGTTAGCTTGTTCGCTGTTATCTTTCTTCTTAGTGATTCAATTCACGTGGGTGACGTCTAGCTTTCATCTTAGTTAACTTAAACATAAAATCAAAATATTAAATTCTTTTGAAATTTTCTGGCGGATGTGCTTTTGTCTTTCTTTATTGCATCCGAAGAAATGTTAAACAATGAATATGAAAAAGATCTTATAAAGATCTAGCTCAAGGACTTTAGAAATTGTTGTTGTTTACTTAGTTTTTTTTACAGTTATTTCTATCTACATTATTAGTAAAGTCATTTCGTTTTACATTTTTTACACGCACATGTATGTATTGTAAACTTTGTTTATCATTAAACTCGTGTCATAGTTTGTTCAATAGTTACTGTTGTTTACAAACTTGTTTTTAAGTTGGTTTAACTTTTTAACTCCTGCTGAAGTTTTCTGTTTGCTGATCATCTTTGGAGAAGTAATTAACGAAGAAAATTATCAACAGTTTTAGTTTAAGCCAAGCCAAAGCAAAGTTTAAGTGTTAGATACACCCTATATTATGCTATGCATGGTCAGACATAACCAAAAATGATCGGATGATGACTTTATGAATTATTTAAATATGTAAGCTTGAAGCTATTGCAAAACTTCAACTAAACGGAATGCTCTATACACACATATGTACTCAATTAATTAGATTAATTAGTTCAACGTTTTTCTACATTTAGACATTCAGGGAATGCGGTCTAATTCATATAGGCTAAGGCATTATGAGTCAACGGAAAACAATTTCAATTTACGAATGCACCGGATCTAACGGTCGTAATAAAGGTATGTTTGCCCGCAACCTGCGCTTTCATTGACTGAAATTCATGAGAGCGGCTCGTGGAGGGCTTGAGTCGGCGGCTGGCGTCGCGGCGCGTTTTATTCGCCTGCCGGGTTTATTGACCCGGCGACCGTGACCCCCCTTCCCATCTTCTTTTTTTTTTTTTTTTTTTTTATTCTTAACGGGCTTGCGTTTGACCGCCACCTCACCTGATGTTAAGCGATGGCGCATCTTCCCCGCGGTTTGCAACTGGTTTCTAACTTATTTGTTCTCAAGCTTTCGTCTTGTATTATCCGTCGACTGTTGTTGATATTCGGCCTATAATAGACTCAAGTTTACCATAGCTTCGATTTTGTGATATTTCAGTCTTAACTTAAAAGGATTTTTTTATACTTTTTTTATACGTGAATCGTTTTCCTTGTAGGTATTTCAGGTACAGTCATGTCTTCTGGATCTTTCAATGCCGTCACTTCTAATTCTAATACTTTGATGTTTTGAAAACTTGCAGCTTCATCTTTCGGAAATACTTTTTATTGTAATCCAGTCCAATCAATTTCTAAATGTAATTGGATAACAGTTTCGCTTAGTTTGTCAATCATGAGTTCTTTTATTTCAGTTGTGTTCGTTTACATTGAACGCGTTGGCTTCTATCAATAACCACAACATAGAAAATTACATAAAAGCATATCAGGCCCTTTTCTGACAACATGTTTATTTCAATAAAGATAAAGAAATTTCCTACGTAATGGACGTCTGCGCCTCGTTTTATCTCTAATTGGGTTGTATTGCCAGACCAAATGGGCGCTTGGTTTGGGTCTCGTTTAGAACGGTTGTGTTATCTCCCATTTAAGAAGCTTTGGATAATGTTAAGTAGAGAAAATGAGATATTACGGTACGATCTCAGAGAATCTACAAGGTGTTCTCATTAAACAACCAGTGGGGTGTGTAATGCATTGACATTGACATTAGCTTTCATTTTGAAATGATAACAATATTCATTGCGTGTTACATACTTGGCGATAAGACAAATTTTCAAAACACACGGAGCAATGAACATTGAAATCCTATTGATTGCGATCGCGAGTGAGTTACGCAATTCGGCAGCAGTTCTAGAAAAGCTCTCAGCAGGCCAACACAACGTCAATTAGCTCTTAGTTGTTCATCCATGCTCTTAGATATGTTCTCATAGCTTAGTTTAATCGGCTATTCAGCTGGTAAACTGTCCAGACACAAGTATAAGTAGAGTGTGTGTAACTGTGTAAGTGTCTGTAAACCGGACCTCAGTGTTCAAAGAAACAAGATCACCCAAGTTCGCAAGTGGTAGAAAGAAAAGATTTTGATTAAAACATTCAACCAATTCTACGGAGAGCAATGTGGGACCATCTGGTTAAAAATATCCTTTAGAAATCATTTTACGTTTGCTGAAAGCATTCATGAAATTTACCTTTTGGAAAAGCTTAAACACCAAGTACGGTCGACTACACGTCAGTGGTAACAGTTTGACATTGACAGCGCCTTTATTTCGTAAGCAGTAAAGGCGGTTTTCTAATTCAAGTGTTACCAATGTCATGCAGTCCACTGTACCTAATAAGCGTTTTGTAGATAGTACTCAATACCTTAGAGTAATTAGAGTCTAGAGTGATAATTTCTTTCAAAGATCCGATCTCAAAGTTGAAGCCATGAAACAATCAAAGTGTGTCCGTCAGCCAGCGGCATGAAATATCGTATCGGTCTACCACGTGTTACGTTTATCATAAACTATTGGCGCAGCACGGTCACAGTGTGCAGCTGCCAAGTTTTCACAACGGTGTTTGATATTCTGATTGAGTGGCTCTGCTTACCTCCCTAGGAATATAAATGTGGTGCTTCGCAAATATTCGATCTATAACCATTTAAAAGTATCGAAGTCAAATTCAATGCATTTAAAGGGTCGTTTTCACGATTTCGGGGCTCGCCGAATTATACAAAAACCGGCCAAGAGCATGTCGGGCCATGCTCAGTATTATAGGGTTCCTTAAGTAGGTGTAATTACAAACGAATCAAATCGAATATTAATCATTGCTATTTTATTTTTTGCAATAATTGGCAGCATTCACGACTCAGAGCGTGTTGTTAGTAGCGCCATCTAGCGATAAATTCAAGAAGCCAAATTTAAGAAGTGTGTCATCGTCAACATAACATAAAGTTACTTTTTGTGATTTTTTCAAATAGAAAGTAACCAAAGGAGCATTATTTGCTACAACAATTTTTCTCTAAGGTCAATGACCTTTGAACTGACGTCTTAAGTATTTTTCAGTTTTCTCTCTATAACTCGAAAATTTATAATCACATATTCGAAATAATTTTAAAAGAGCGTTTTTACAAAGGTCTATTAATGTGGAAGATAATAAGTTTCCACGTTGCATAGTTTAGAAATGGCAGGGGGGGGGACACATTGCAAGCCACTTTGGCGGGCTATATTTCGCAGATGGTACACCTGATAAAAAAGTTATCACAACGGTGTTTGACATTCTGATTGAGTGGCTCTGCTTACCTCCCTAGGAATATAAATGTGGTGCTTCGCAAATTTTTTGATTACCTTCATTTTAGAAAACCTATTCATTGATACCCCACACGAGGGGGTGCAGCGAAAAAATGTTTTCATCCCCATTTCACATGTATGGGCGCCACCCCTAAAATACGTAATCAAGATTTTTTTATTCTTTTAGAATTGAGATCTATATCTAGACTATTTTTCAACAAAATTATATTTATTATTTTTATAACAGTAGAAGTTATTAAGCTGTAAAGGATTAGGACAGACGGACGGACATGACGAAACTATAAGGGTTCCTTGTAGGACCACGGAACCCTAAAAAGGTTTATTTTGTGCTTTTTCAATTTTTTTTTTTTTTTACTTTGGTTTAGTATCAGTATGCGAAAAATTAAGACAAAATTAAGGCCTAGTGTTACTCCAGTATAAATAAGGAAACACTGAAATACCATAATATGTCCTAACTTGCTGTCGTAGTAAATCATATATTTACTTATGTGGTAATGTTACATTGTAACAGTAGTGTAAAACACTACCACGTCGTAATTGTACGATAAAAATTTCAACATCGGTATCGTGGTTCATTAGCTATCGGAGGCAGGCGCGCGACTGTTATGCTAATTTGATTGTCTCCTCGCGCGACTCGTCTAGCCTCGCCCGTGCCGGAGACTAATTTAATCCGTTACTCATCACTCTTTTCTACAATCAATAAATCAAGGACCATAGGGTAAACTACACATAACTACGCAATAGTTTACTCACAACCAGATGAGACGCAGTGATTAAAGCTAATCTTCTAAGCAGGCATTTCCCAAGTTGTACTAATCTCAAAATTTACATGGTTTGAGGACTTGTTTTGTTTACAAAGGACTTGGGGAAAATTGTTGACTAGACGGCAACTTCCTTTGAATTTTATATGTTCCTTTTATCCTCTTCTATTTGAGTGTGTTTCCGGTAGTAGTGCATTAAATATGCTGTTTGTGTTATGCTCGTGTGTTAGCTGGATTGCTTCTCATTCCTGCCACAGTGGTTCAGTGTGGTGGCCACTATGTGGCGTAACCGCAAGCTATGGGCCACCCTTAAAATTTTCCATGCTTGCTTGCCGTAACTACTCGACAGGTAGCCGGGATCTCGTATACCTTATAAAGAATTTGTCTTCTCTCAGTTTTGAACGCCAATATCTTGTTTAATATTTCAAGAACCGGTTCCTAATCTTAATATCTAAGGACACTTTTGCTTTGTCATTCAATTAAATATGAACAGGTAGGATCCAGGTAAATCCAAGTAGGTACCTGAGTTTATCAAAGCAAATTTATAATTGATTTATTTCTCGTCGCCTTGTTTTCAGTTACTGATTTAAGCCAATAGTGCCTATCTCCTATGATCCTATCTATCTGCATATATGCTATTCAACTCTTAACTTAATCTAGCTACTTTGCCACAATATTGGGGATGATTGTATTCGTCGGTTAGTCGACTTAAATGTCTTGGTTTTCGTTAGTATTGAGGTAGCTAAACAATATATTTCTTTTAGTATCACATGAACACAATCTACTCCCCTCAGTTTATTTTGATTGAATCGTCAGTAAACTTCTCTTTTAATGCATAGTAAACTTCTCTGAACCATAATGTCTGTTGTTATAATACTGTGGTTTGACTTTAGGGACTTTTGATACGTCGCTTTATTTTAAAAGCCAAGAACACTTAGGAGCTGTCTCACAAACTGCCCTCGATCGTACTTTAAAAGCTTCGTGCGATGTTCCCCCACGGTCTGAGTTGGGTTGGCAACACTGCCTTTGGATAGCACAGTGTTCCCTCTACAATTCCGGTACCTATTTCTGATTTCAAATTCAGGAGAATTTGTACCTACTTGCACTTATACTGAATATTTCACACGTTTATGAGATATGTGTGTGGTTTCCATAACGTGGTTGTTCTTGGTTGTTCTTGTCAATATTTTGAGAAACTAATAATATACCGTAGACTAACGGGATTTATTTAGCATCACCAACTGTAAAAATCTGCCCACGTAAATGTTCTAATATCACTGACATTTTTATTGCTGTTAAATCCGAAGTAATGTGAACAAAAAAAACTTAAAAATTGGATTATACCTACTTTGATGTTGTAGTTTTGACTTCCGTAATATGCCTATTTTCTCATTTAAGATTTAATAAAAGAGAATTTACGATCACTTTATATCGCTGGAAGACATCGATATATATGAAATTTTCAATGCTGGAAGAAAATATTAGGTCCTTACATATGAAATTGGCGTTTTGTACGGGAGGAATATAAAGTAATATTTTTTTTGTAAAATATATTTCATTAATCAAAGTATGCACCGTTGTTATCTATGCACTTTTGCCATCTCATAGGTAGTTTATTGATCCCTGTACTAAAAAAACCATGGGGGTGAGAATCAATAAACTCTTTGAAGGCGGTTTGGACTGCCGCCTCAGAGTTGAATTTTTTTCCCTGTAAGAAGTTGTCCAAATTCCGGAAAAAATGGTAATCTGTTGGAGCAAGGTCCGGGGAGTACGGTGGATGTCGCAGACATTCCAATTGTAGCTCAGCTAACTTAGTGGTTGTTTGTTGTGCAGTGTGTGGTCTTGCGTTGTCCTGAAGGAGCAGTGGCCTAGAGCGATTAACCAATCTCGGTTGTTTAGCAGCTAGTTCTTACTTCATGGTTTGCAGTTGCTGACAATAGATATCTGCCGTAATCAATGGCCAGATTTTAGAAAGCTGTAGTGAACGACACCGGCGCTAGTCCACCAAACACTCACAAGTAACTTTTTCTGAGTCAATTTTCGTTTAGGGCAGGATTTAGCTGGGTCTCCAGGGTTCAGCCATTGCCACGAGCGCTTCCGATTATCGTACAGTATCCACTTTTCTTCACAAGTTATGATTCGATTTAAAATCCCTTCATTATTGTGTCGGTTGAGCAAAGTAACACAGCAGTCGACGCGTGTTTGCAAGTTCGATTCACTCAATTCGAGGTACCCATCGTTCAAGTTTTTTTTACTTTCCCGATTTGCTTCAAGTGGATTAATACAGTTTTATCACTTACTCCGAAGCCTGCAGCTATCTCTGAAGTGCTTTGTGATGGATCCGCTTCCACAATAGCCTTTAATTCTTCATTTTCCACTTTGGTCTCCGGCCGTCCACGGGGTTGGTTCTGAAGGTCGAAATTTGCAGAACGAAAACGTTGAAAGCAAAAACGTACCGTGCTTTCTTTTGCGACACCAACGCCGTACACATCATTAATCCTTCGAGCTGTTTCTGCAGCACTGGTGCCACGGTAGATCTCGTACTCGTAAATATACTGATATTTCATGTTTTCCATTGTGCGGTAATAAGCGACGCCAAAGAAACAAATAATGAGGAAAAAACAAATGAATGACTGTTTTCAAAACTCAAATATACTAGCTAAATGAATTTGTAAATTTGAATTTGGAATTCTAAACCAAAGAGGAGATATTTCAGATCAAAGTGGTCAGTACGACAAAACGCTAATTTCATATGTAAGGACCTAATATTTTGTACTAACTGAGCTGAGCATTTATTTCTCCCACCCACATTTGGAAGTTATACATATGTTAAGATAATACGTAGGCGTACCTAATTTATTATTATTTTCTCTCTTACAAAAGTTTGACTGTGTTTGATGGTTATACAAGTAATAATGGAATAACTTTCCTATATTACGGGGTTCTACCAGTTTGTTAACGCGCCATCATCGATAGTCGAGGGGCGCGCGCAGATGACCGTTGCCATGGGAACGGTCTTGTTGACAACCTGTCTTTTGCATCAATTGTTTCCTACTACAAATTTTATTATATTAAAGCCATATTTCTTATAATGGTTTTCTTAGTTTTCCTGAACATTTGGCGACCGTGATTAAAAGAAGACCTGCAGTCTTCAGATTTCGGAGAGAGAAAACAACCGCAACAGAAAATAACGTTTGCCTGAACGCGCTGGTGGACCCAGTTTTTTGCTTGTGTGGCAACGTGGAGATTGTTGGTGTTCGGAGGCTTACCAGGACAAGGCGAGGCATCGCGTCAGGTGGTCTTTCCGAGGGAAGTACGCTCATTATTCGTTTTCCCACCCCAATTTCCGTCTCTGTTTGCGTGATTAGAGTTTTTTCTTCTCAAGTTGCCTTTAAATCCCAAGACGTCGTAAAGGCCGATAATATTTGACGTGTCTATCTTTTAATTTAGCACGTAAAATTTAATTTAAAGGGATTACCTAGTGTATTCATATTTTTTTTTTTCAGGTTTGGGTATTGACCAACCTACAATTTTCTATAGGCGTGCCATCGCCATAGTTATCGCTGTTAAAACTTTGCATCTTAACTTCTATATTGAATATTATTTCCCATGTCTGCAAAGCAATCCTTTTAATAAGATAGTTTTTAATTATTCTTGCATTATATTTCCTTCTAGTCGCTGAGTCACGCTGATTGACGTCAGTGGCCATCTTATTGTGACGACCACGAGTGGAGCGCAATCGACCATTGGGTTTGATTTTAATGCACACATTATTTACCTAGTTCAGTGTTTATAATTTAACTTAAAGATGTCGGATGCTGAATTTAGTGAATTGATAAGAAAACGAGGTAATATTAGAGGTCGTCTAATTAAAATTTGTGAATATGTGCAGGAAATGCAGCAGATGGAAATTAATACTTTAAATAGTATTAAAATACGTGAATTAGGAAAACGTTTAGAAAGCTGTCAAGATTTGTTTAAGAAGTTTGATGACATTCAGACATCAATTGAAAGTAATTGCAAAGAAGCAGATGTAGATGAACAAATAAATTTAAGAGATTCTATTGACGCTAAATTCTTTTCTGTAATGTCTATAATAGAAGACATACTTGAAAAGCATAAGGTTGAAAAGGAAAAATTCAGCGATGCTTGTAGTGTTTCAAAAGCAGAGTCTCTTTGTTCTCATTCTCAAGCTCATGGATTTCAATCCATTAAGTTGCCAACAATTAAATTGCCAACATTTAATGGAACATACCTGAAATGGCTTGAATTTAGGGACACTTTTCAGTCGTTGATACATTCAAATGCACAAATTCCGAACATTAATAAATTTCATTATCTGAGGTCGTCACTAGAGGGCGGTGCTGTTGAAGTGATAAAATCATTGGAGTTTACCTCAGATAATTATGTAATAGCGTGGGAATTATTGTGTAAACGATTCGATAACAAAAAGATTCTTATAAATAATCACCTTAAAGCGCTATTCAGTCTTGAATCGTTGAGTACAGAATCATTTAAATGTTTACGTTATTTAATAGATAACGTTTCTAAAAATTTACGAGCTCTCAACACATTGGGTCAGCCGACTGACCAGTGGGACGCTCTAATTATATTTATGGTTACGGCGAAATTAGATTCCAGTACGAGTATGAAATGGGAGGAGCATAGGAACAACTTGCCAGACATTCCTAAGTTGGATGATTTTAATAACTTTATACGCAGTCGTGCTGATATTTTAGAAACTGCAGCAGTCGCTATAAACACAAATGACAAGGGAGATGTAAATAAAAATAAGCGGAATTTTATTATTAAACCGCAAAATAATTGGAACAAAAATAATTCTGATTCCAATTTTAATAAGGATAAATATAATTCTTTTGTTTCTTCTGTTGGAAACTTATGTGAATATTTGTGTTTATTGTGCAGTGAGCAAGGACATCGAGTGCACGAATGTACTAAATTTAAGAACCTGAATTTAGAAGATAGGACGAAGGAAGTGTCTAGATTAAAATTGTGTACAAATTGTTTGCGTGAAGGTCACAATGTATCCCGTTGCCGTATGAAGCTGTTCTGTAGGTTCTGTAACAAAAAGCATAACTCTTTATTGCATGTCAATAAAACATCTCATAATAATAGCAATAATACAGAAGCGACCTTACCGCTTGCCATTCCTTCTACGTCATCTCGTACTCCTCCTGTATCACTATCCGTAGTGTCCGTCAGCCAGGTTCTGTTGTGTACTGCTATGGTAGAAGTTGTTAATGAATGCACTAAACACACTTACCTGGTTAGGGCGCTATTAGATACTGGCAGCCAATCTTCTTTCGTGACTGAAAACCTGAAAAGAAAGTTGGAACTTACAACATTAACTACTGAACCTGTGCGCATTTCAGGTATCAATAATTTAACATTCAATATATCTGAACGATGCTACCTGAATATAAAGTCGCGCATTAATTCGTTCAATAGTAAAATAAAATGTCTTATTGTACCTCAAATAACAGGTATTTTACCTAGTGCACCTGTAAACATTCAATCACTGAATTTACCCAAAAATATCAAGCTTGCCGACCCAGAGTTTCATCACCCCTCTGAAATAGATGTTCTTCTAGGGGCAGATGTTTTTTGGAATATTGTTGGACAAAAGCGTATTTCATTGGGTGTAGGTAAACCTATCCTACAAAACTCTGAGCTAGGGTGGTTAGTCAGTGGCCCATTGGGAGAATGTAACCCTAGTCTCGTTGCATGTAAATTTACTAAAGAAATTCATGACGACCTAAAAAGGTTTTGGGAAGTTGAGGAAATGAATTCGTCTAGTGACACTTTGTCACCCGAAGACAGATTATGTCATTCGCATTTTTTGGAAAATATGAATCGTCTTCCTAATGGACGATTTTCTGTCAAGATGCCATTCAGAGAAATTCCTGAAGAGGCACTTGGTGATTCTTATTTTTTAGCTAAAAAGCGTTTCATGAGCCTGGAGAGGAAATTAAATAATAACCCTCAGCTGAAACGAAGATATACTGAATTTATTGAAGAGTATCGTAGCTTAGGCCATTTGAATAAAATTAAGAGGCCTAAGTTTGGGTATTATTTACCGCACCATGCGGTATTAAGAGAGAACAGTGAAACTACTAAGTTGCGTGTCGTTTTTGACGCATCAGCCAAAAGTACTTCAGGAAAATCATTAAATGACATACAATATGTTGGTCCTGTAGTACAAGATGATTTGCTCTCGATCCTATTAAGATTCAGAAGTTTTAAGTACATTCTTACTGGTGATATACAAAAGATGTATAGGCAAGTTGAAATTGACCCATCTCAGCGGCATTTACAGCTTATCTTATGGAGGGATGATGAATCTCTACCTCTCAAAGTGCTGCAGCTAAATACAGTGACTTACGGGACTGCTTCTGCTCCTTTTTTAAGCACGCGATGTCTTTTTCAATTAGCTCGTGAGTGTCAGGATCCTTTTATTTCTAATATCATAGAACATGACATCTACATGGATGATTTGAATACTGGATGTCAGTCCAAAAAGGACATTAAAGTAATTTATGATGGTATCAGTAAGGTTTTATCTTCAGCATGCTTACCTCTACATAAAATACGCACAAACTGTCCCCAGGTGTTACAAGGAGAGACCACTTCTAAAACTCTTGATATCAGTAAACATTCCACGGTTTTAGGACTTAATTGGTCACCTTCACCGGACACGTTACATTTTACTATTGATATGGATACTAATAAAACAATTACAAAGCGTTCAATTATATCATCAACTTGTAAAATTTTTGATCCGTTAGGACTATTATGTGCATGTACTATAAAGGCTAAAATTATTTTACAACAGTTATGGTCTGAAAAGTTGGGCTGGGATGAATCAGTGCCAACTCATATAGTTAAAAAATGGATAAAAATTGCAGAAAATATGAATTGTTTGTCTAAAATTATTTTACCAAGAAATTCACTATGTGATTTTCCAATTTCTATTGAATTGCATTGTTTTGTAGATGCGTCACAAGAGGCATATGGAGCCTGCGTCTACATGCGATCTGTTGACAGTAAAAATAACGTCACTGTCAGACTACTATGCGCTAAGGCGAGGGTTGCACCTCTAAAAGCTATGACTATTCCTCGCCTAGAGTTGTGTGGCGCTCTGCTCGGTGCTCGGTTGTCCACAAAGGTACTTAAGTCCATTCGATGTCACAACATTGTGCATAAAGTAATTTGGACAGATTCAATGATAGTACTTGGCTGGATTAAAGCACAACCAAAGCTTTTAAAAACCTTTGTAGGTAATCGAGTGATAGAGATTAATGAACTAACGCAGGGATTTTCGTGGCGGCACATAGCAACGGAACTCAATCCTGCCGATCTGGCCTCCAGGGGTGTAGATCCACAGCGTCTGCAGGATGAATCTATGTGGTGGGAAGGACCCTCCTTCTTAAAGGAGGATTCATCCTCCTGGCCACCACAACTAAATAAAATAGTTGAATTACCTGAATTAAAGGTACATACGCAAATGTTATCTGTCAATGGTTCTAGTGGCAATTCAATCATATTTTTTAACAACTATTCTAATTATAATAAGTTACTAAGGGTACTAGCTTATGTACTGAGGTTTATATATAATTGTAAAAATGTAAATAAATTACATGATACTTTACAGGTAGACGAAATAAATAAATCTAGAGCTACCCTGATAATAATTTGTCAACATGAATCCTTTGACATTGAGATAAAGGCTCTAAGCAACGGTTCATGCTTACCTAAGAAATCTAAAATCTTATCTTTAAATCCTTTTCTTGACGCGGAAGGTTTGTTAAGGGTAGGAGGTCGTATTGATAATTCAAAATTTAATTACAATAAAAAACATCCTATTATTTTGGACAGTAAACATAGGTTTACGTTTTTACTAATGCAACACGAACACTGTCGTCTATTTCATGCAGGTCCGCAGCTGCTGTTGTCTTCCGTGCGGGAAATGTATTGGCCAATAGGCGGAAGAACCTTAGCACGCAAATTATATAAGCAATGCGTAGTGTGTACTCGTTTTCGTGGTAGGACTATCCAACCAATTATGGGAAACTTACCATCAGCTAGGACAAATGTATCCTTTCCATTTTATTCGACTGATACTGATTTCGCTGGACCATTTCTTATATCTAGTAAGAAGGGGAGAGGCAATCGGATAACAAAATGTTACCTCTGTTTGTTTGTTTGCCTAAGTACCAGAGCGGTACACCTAGAGCTGGTTAGCGATCTAAGTACTCAAGCGTTTATACTTTGTTTACGCAGGTTCGTATCGCGAAGAGGTAAACCCCATGAAATCTATTGCGACAATGGAACTAACTTCGTGGGCGCATACAATGAACTGAGTAAAGCTTTGCGCTCCAGCCGTGAGTCGGTAACTGACTTTGCCAGTAATGAAGGGTTCAAATTTAGATTTAGTCCAGCATACTCACCACATTTTGGTGGTTTATGGGAGGCAGGCGTAAAGGCTGCCAAATACCATTTAAAAAGGGTAGCCGCTAACGCCTCTCTAACCTTTGAGGAGATGTCAACTCTATTCGCGCAAATAGAGGCGATCCTCAACTCTCGTCCTCTTTCCCCTTTATCATCCGAGCCCGATGACTTAAATCCTCTTACCCCCGGGCACTTCCTTATCGGACGGCCACTGACGTCGGTGCCTTCGTTTTCAGCGGGGGACTCCGGACCCAACTACAACGCCATTCAAAAGCTACGCCTTGAATTTTGGAAGCGATGGCGAATGGAATATTTAACGGAACTACAGCAAAGAACCAAGTGGAAGCTTGGCACTGCAATCCCGAAAGTCGGAGATATGATAATTGTAAAGGAACCGAATCTGCCTCCACAACGCTGGCGGTTGGGACGTATCACGCGTCTACATATGGGCGCTGACAACGCATGCAGAGTGGTCGATATATATACATCTAGAGGAACCATCCGGAGAGCGGTACATTACATTATCCGCCTACCTATGGAGGAACCTGAGATTAGTGTTGAAGATACTTCAAGGCCCGGAGTATGTTAACGCGCCATCATCGATAGTCGAGGGGCGCGCGCAGATGACCGTTGCCATGGGAACGGTCTTGTTGACAACCTGTCTTTTGCATCAATTGTTTCCTACTACAAATTTTATTATATTAAAGCCATATTTCTTATAATGGTTTTCTTAGTTTTCCTGAACAAGTTTTACTTTCAAATAGTTTAGCATCAATATCGTATAGTATATCATCA
This sequence comes from Asteroscopus sphinx, assembly GCA_949699075.1. Taxonomy (NCBI): domain Eukaryota; kingdom Metazoa; phylum Arthropoda; class Insecta; order Lepidoptera; family Noctuidae; genus Asteroscopus; species Asteroscopus sphinx. The sequence goes on from OX453005.1 coordinate 20,476,875, forward strand.
GTATAATTATTACGTATTTGGTATTATTGAATGTACTGTCAGTAACCGTGGTTCTTGAGATTTAAATCATATAATTTATGGGAACTAAAATAGATAAATATATAAATAAATATCTTTGGGACATTTTTACACAGCACCATCTAGTCCCAAACTAAGCAGAGCTTGTGCTATGGGTACTAGACAATGGATATAATAATTATATACTTTTTTTTTTGTAAATACATACTTATAATACATAAGAAACACCCAGACCAACACAAACACTTATGTTCATCACACAAAACAAAACACAAGCACAAGCAAAATGTCATACGCAAAATGCTACAGAGAAAATATGTTGGTTGTTTTAGATGAAGCGGCGAGGGGTGTTGCGTGCAGCGGCGAGGTGAGGCAGCGGGAGCGGCATGGACCATGCGGTGAAGGCGATGTCGGCGCGCGGGCCGCTGTCCCGGCTGGTCACGCGGCGGCGCTTCGAGTCGGCCGAGCTGGAGGAGTTGTATGCGCGCTATGCGTGCAAGCTGCAGCGCACCTCTGTCGGCTCTGCGCTCGCCCTGTGGGCGCTGCTGGCCGCCGCACTCGCCGCCGTCGATGCCACCCGCGGCTGGCGGAGAGCACCACAGGTAATATCACTAAATAAAGCATTAAAGCAGTGAGTAAAGCATTCGAATTAGTCGTTCATAAAGTGCTTTTTTTTTTCAAATTGGAAGTCGTTTTGCTTAGAAAATTGAATTAAGTTTCTATGATCTATGTATAGGTAGGTACATACAGGTACTTGGCTAAGTAATTAAAAGTACGTTTTGTTATCATATTTTTGTTACAAGTCCTAAAACGTCGTTCTAAATCAAACGTACTGATTAGGAGTGCCCCAAGGTAGCATACTAAAGGTTGTCTGGAAGATATCGCTTTTAGCGATAAGACCGCCCATGTACCCATAATTTGTACGTTGTTCCTGTTTACTACTATTTTCATGGTGTACAATAAAGTATATTCTATCTATCTATCTATCTATACTAAGGCCCGTATAACATAACGATCCTCAAGCGTTGATTACTGTTTAAAACTAGTTTTGAGTTGAGCTTTGATTTTAGAACGTTCCTCAAGCAGAGATTTATTGATCACAGTTCAGCCGAGTTTAGCTTTATTTTATACTGTCACTTGTTTCGGTAGGTATTTGGGCAGAGATTTGATCTGTAATCACTCTAGTTTGGTTCAGACTACGCTTGAGTAGAGATTTCTATTCCATTTCAGGTCAAATTCGTGTGTTATGTTGTTAAATTAAAGTTTATAATTACCGTATTGGAATAAGACCGATACTCAAGTAACGATTCTATCCGTAAGTAGTGATTGAAGTTTAAAATGTACTTGAGGAACCTTCTGTAATACGGGCCTAAGTCCATTCTTTGTAACTTGTCAATTTTGGAAGTAGGTATTCGGAAACCCAAACATCTTTCACCTAGATCTTTTTTGTAGTGAGTTTAAATTTGAATGTAACCTTGAACTATAGAATGACTCTGGCAAGGTTACGCATAAGAATCTGAGGAAAGTTAACAATGATAGGAATACTGTGCAAAGACGTTGAATGAAGAAAATAGGTTACTGTGCCACGAGGGATGCCAAATTGCTTGCGTATGCGTATCAATGTTTCAATTGCAATAATAGAAGCTAGCATATCGCATCTTATTTCAAGAGATTTTATATTGCGTATGAGGTTGCGAATATATTGATGGATGCTTTTGCCTCAAGTAAATTTGATACTTATACAACGTGTTATTGAATTAACTAAAAACCTGAAACTAGTTTGTTCAGGATCGAGAGTAGAATCTATTACACTACTTTTTAACAGGTAATTTTCAACAAAAAATATTTTCATACCATGCCGAGTCTAAAAGTTTCATACGATACGACGACGGCGACGTGGCGCTGAGCGCAAAGGCGAGCGATACTCAGTAAAAAAGTGTGATGCAAACTTTTGGGTAACATTTGTTTCCTAAAACTATTAAAATTAAACTTAATTTTAAGAGGTTATTCTCCTCCCGACACAGTAGCGTCGAGAGCGTCGCACGACTCGCACGTTCGTGAATGAAACTAGCGCGAGGAATCGATTAGAGTAACCATAATGCCAAAAATTACAAATATCTTCTAAAATAATAAATGATAATTAATAATTACTTTCCACATCAATTTATTATAATAAAAAGTAGTTAGGGTGTCTGAGGTTTTGAGTTATTCCAATAACACGTTGTATAGGCTTAGGCAGATAAAGAAAATGGGTACACTAGAAGCCGACTCAACATTGAGAAAAGGCTAGGAAAAAGAAAGAGATAAGAAAAACAGTTTACTTTGTAATTCGGCTTTTCTGCAGACCATCCATTGTATTTGTCGATAAGTTCAGCCTCAGCAAATTTTCTGTAGATAGTTTTAACCAGCTTTCGATGATGAAAACCTATCAGTATAATATTTTCTGTTGTCCAGGTCGGCGTATTAACAGCACATGCACTACTATGCAGCGGGTTAGCATGGTGGTGTGGTCGCGCCGGAGTGGCACCAGAGAGACGGTTGCCACGGGCTTGCTGGCTAGCGTTGGCCGGAGGGGGCATCACTCTGGCCACAACTCTACCGGCCTGGAACACCGGTGCGGCGGCTGAAGGTGCGGCTCACGTGGTATGGGCCGTGTTCGCCGCATACGCATTGCTACCGGTTGGAGCCCCCGTCGCCGCGGCCTTCGGCATCCTCCTACCCACGGCACACACCATAGCATCAGCACTCGTCGCTAATCGTTTCCCTTACCACGTTTGGCAGCAGGTCAGTTACCTATAATCTCAGTTTTGGCCTCTATTCAAGTGTATATATAAATACTTTGACGGAGACTGCCATGAAATTGGTTTATGGAACTAAATACTTAACAGCTGTAATATAACTGCGGATTACATTATGTTATGAAATGTTCAAGCGTAGCCAAGCACGGACAGTACCTCACCTATATATCGATTGGAGTTCATCGTGCGACTCGACTCGACTGTAGCAATAAAAACAGATACCAGGCCCCTCAGAAAGTATTGCGAAAAAAAGTTTTTATATATGGGAGACTGGCCAGTTATAATGTTTTTCGAAAATATGATTATTTATAAGTAAAAATAAGTAAGTTCCAATTTCAAAATTTCCCTCCACATTTTTTGCGAGTTAATTCAAAGTATTGTGTCTCACTGAAATATGGATCTGCGCCGGGAACATTTTAGAGCTATGATTTTATACGATTTCAAGTGTCGCCTGAAACCGGATGAATCGTACGATAGACTTCAAATGGCATTCATGGATGAAGGCCCTTCCAAGGCAACCGTGTATCGTTGGTATAACGAATTCAAGCGCGGTCGACCAACTTTGGGGGATGACGAAAGAAGCGGTCGCCCTTTGACGGCTGTTACCGAAGAAAACGTGCTAGCAGTGAAAAATTTAATCCAAGACAATAGGCGAATTACATATCAGGAGATTCAACACATATTGAAGATTGGATCGGGAAGCGTTCACGAGATTCTACACAGCCATCTTCGCGTGAGGAGGATAGTATCACGCTGGGTGCCGCACAACCTCACCGATGCTCAGAAGCAGGCCCGGGTGGAATGGTGCCGTGATATGCTTAACAAATTTGAAGCAGGCTCGTCTCGGCGTGTTTACGACATCGTTACAGGTGATGAGTCCTGGATTTATCAATACGACCCAGAAACCAAGCGCCAGTCGACTGTTTGGGTGTTTCAAAATGAGCCAACGCCTACCAAAGTGAAGCGATCTAGAAGCGGGGGTAAGATTTTGATCGCTAGCTTTTTTAATTTGACTGGCCACTTGGTATCAATTCCCTTACGGGATCAAAGAAGCATTAATGCCGAATGGTATACTACCAAATGTTTGCCAGAAGTTTTCTCTGTTATAAGCAACAAGCGACCAAACACAGGGCTCCGCGGGCTACTGCTCCACCACGACAATGCACCTGCGCACACCGCACTCAAAACGAGGGACTTCCTGGACAGCACGCCAGTCAAACTCCTGGGTCACCCTCCTTACAGCCCTGATCTAGCACCGTGTGACTTCTTTTTATTCCCAAAAATAAAAAATCAGCTCAAAGGTATACAATTTTCGTCGCCGGAAGATGCGCTGGCTGCGTTCGAGCAGGCTGTAAACGAGGTGTCTGCGGCGGACGGGAAAAAGTGTTTTGAAAACTGGTTTAGGCGCATGAATCTTTGTATAGAGGCTGGTGGAAAGTACTTTGAAAAGATTTGATAAAAATATATGTACGTATAGAACAATTTTTTTTAGTTTCGCAAAACTTTCTGAGTGTCCCACGTATTTGTGTTAGCTTAGGGTTTGTCAGTTCGCAATATGTTAGCTTCACAATCTTGACCTTGGCATGAACCCGACGCGACTCGTCACAGTTATTATGAGTATTATGTCTACCTAAGGCTAAATGTCCATAGCGGGTACGGTAAAACTTTATGCTTTGGTTCTTATAGAATTGGTCACGAAAGTCACGATAATTGCAAATTGGGAGGACAATAAACGAGAGTTATGCTGCTTACGTTCCCGTGCAATTTGTTTTTAACAGAAGTGCTATAAACCAGCTATAAAAACTTTTAGTTCTTCATCTTCGTAACCTACGTGGTTCTATCTTCTTATCTCTTATATTTAAGAATCTCGTGTCACGGTGTTTGTGGCCGCACTCCTCCGAAACGGCTCGACTAATTTTTATGCAATTTTTTATGTATATTTGGTAGGTATGAGAATATGTCGTAAAGTATATTTCATACCGCTAGGTGATTAGGGTGTCCCTATCCAGAAGTAATTTATATAGCAGAACAATGTTTGCCGGCTCAGCTAGTATCGTATAAAAATAATCGAGCTCGTAGAATAACCTTTTTCTTTCCCGTTAACATTATAAGAGATGTGGTGGCCAAGGTTTTTTGGAAATATGAGAAATAAAATATTTCTTGTATGGCAAATGGAATTGGCACTTTACATTCTTATGTAATGTAAATGTACACTGTCAAAACAGCGGAATAAGTTGCTGAAAGATATGATGGATTTAATAGATGATTGATTACATGAATGATCTCTCTCGTCTTTATAAAGAAAATGAAATAAGGATTCGATTTTATGTTTCCAGTGCGCAGCACAGTAACAGATTTTTGCAACCAAAGTGACCTACCATAGATGTGAAGCGATGGGTAAAAAAGGAAATGGTGGCTAAATAAAGGACTTATAAGTATAATTTAGTTACCTATGCAAAGTCATTGCCTTATAAATTAGATTTAAATATCTGCACGATATCTCCGAGTAGTTTCAAACGGAGTGGAGGTCGTAGCCTTGCCCTCTTGGCGCCCACCGTGGGGCTCGCTTATTATGCCCCGCTCCACTATAATGAGGGTTGCTGTGCTCGCGTGCGAAGCTTACGTCATCCTTGCCATCTAAACAAACTTGTACCCTAAAACATGCTACAAGTCTAATACAAAAATATGCAAATTAGATCTATTAGATAATAGTGAGCTTCATTAAGTGATGACTAAGTAAGAACTAAGAAGTTTGTCAAAAAGATAAATCTGACGTAAAATTGTTAGTCGGAACGGATCCAACATTAGAAGCAAGGCATTTAGAAAATTATCGTGCATAAAAAAGCAGTAAAACAGAGAGTTTATTGTTCATCTGTTTGAGAAGATTTTATGTGTTTTTAGTTTGTTCATAATAATATGTATTTATTTTCATAGTTGTATGTAATCTCGTAAAAAACTCATCACGACTGCTCGTTCTTAGTGAACTGAGCATAAAGCTTGTCGTTTGCATTACTGCAAGCAACAATAAAATGGCCTTCTGGCAAATGTAGTTTCAGAATGTTACTGAAATTCATATTCTTTTTAAAGCATTTTTTAAGCGCTACCCTGTTAGTTTTACTGACGTGTCAGCTCGTTCTAAAGTTTTGCACTACAAAATCCGATCTAGCATAACTTACACACATCACGTACAGGCGCCCAGACCTAGAACAAATATCTTTACGTCATACAAATATTTGTTCCATTGCGGGAATTGAACTTGCGACCCTGAGAACACAGGAAATCTGTAGAGACTGCGTCGTTTTAGTTGTACACGTTAGCCATATTGGTAGATTCCATGAAGAGTTAGTACAAAAAAACGCAAGAAATCTATGTTTTAAGCTACCTTTTGGCGTCGTGTACTTCAGTAATAATAGATGTTTCATTTAAATTTTGTTATTGAATGTGATAGTTTTATTCATGCTGTGGTAACATAATTTTGTAGAATATTCATTTATTGCATCTAAGACTAACAATAACCTTTTTTCTCGCAGTCACGAAGCGCCACTTCAAAGTCCTGGGTCTCAGATAGCTTTTGCTATAAACTATTTAAAAATAGACCATAGTATTTTGAATATGTTTATTAATTTACAACATGAAAAAATATCTCCAGTAGGTAAAGCTAAATGACAACTTTAAAATACATGTTTTTAACCGGAAAATTGGTCCTAAATTAAATAGAGATTTAAAAAAAAAACCACATGAAAGTTCAGACTTTTGCCAACATGATAAATTTGAAATATAGAAATAATGAAAACAAATCAAAAGACTATTTTACTTGCACTCGTGACGCGATCTTCTGCCGAATTGCGTAACTCGCTCGCCATCGCAATCAATAGGATTTCAATGTTCATTGCTCCGTGTGTTTTGACAATTCGTCTTATCGGCAACTACGTACCGCGCAAAGAATATTGTTATCATTTCAAAATGAAAGCTAATGTCAATGCATTACACAATTACCCCACTGGGCTCAGTATCTCGATATTCAGAATCCAAGCGTGAACACATGCTTCCAACTGTCAAAATGTAGTACTATTTGACAGTTGGATGAATGAGTTAGATTCGTCTCTGAATGTAAACCTAATTTAGTAATGGAATAGATCTTTCTATCTAATAGAATGAGAACGCCTAATTCCACTTCTCGTTGCTTTTTTTGTAAAAAATATGTAAGAGGGCTCTTAAGGCAGATCTAGTAATCCATGACGAAAAATCTAAAACGGGACAGACTATTGATCTCAGGCATCAAATCATGTCTGAAATCAAAGATTGCCGCATTTTTGCTATTCGGATTAGGTATTCGATACGTGTAAGTTGTAACTTGTAACCGGATAGAAGGAAAGCGCGCTCAAGGAAGAGCACCGGCAAGATGGTCAGACGCCATTAAGAGGGCTGTCGGAGGCAGCATGTACCGAGCGGTCCACACAGCGGAAGACCGCATAGCTTGGAAATGCGTCGTATGTGGTCGCGATCCTCAGCAGTGAGGGAACGACGAAGAAGAAGAAGTTGTAACTAGTGATTGATTCTGATTATAGATGAACTTCAAACCTTTGAAGATCTCACATTACAGTGATTGACTCTGTAGAAGTTAATAGACTCACTTATAAATATTTATGAAGGCTACGTCCATCATATTGAAAGCATAAAAGCTTTTTGTTTGAAATTAATCAGACGACGTTTTATAAACCAGGTGCCATTTTAAATCAGAATGGATTTCCGATAAACATTATGACATGTGAACGATAGTTTGGCGGGCGTGAAAAGTGTGATATATTTATGAAACACAGGTTTGAATTTAAGATTGTGGGGGCGGTGTTATTTCCGACAGAGGAGTTCATCGTCAGGCTCTGTATCTATCAAAGCGGAGAGGAGTGATGTGTCGTAAAACTCGTAAACAACCAATAGGATTGTGATTACTGAACGGTCGACCAAGGATTCTTGGATTGTCAGGTTGTCGTCGGACGTGCAAAATAAAACCCAATACATATAATTAAGTAAAATAGTTAAAATTGCTGTCGTATTTTTCTTGTCGTCGTTCTGTCAAGTGAAAAACAAAATCCCCTTATGTCTCGTCATTGTCCATGCCTTTCGAAGAGGTTGGACGCCCCGACATTCCCACCTCCAGTATTAGGGTCCTGGCCTAATACTCAAGATGGGGGGCGGACGTCCAATCTGCACAACTTCGTCACAGGTCGTCTGTATGTCGCTCCAGTCTGTCCTGGTCCAGTCCTGACGTCTGCTACTCTGACATGTCCGTCTCTACCCGGGTACACTTGTGTTACCACTCCTCGTAACCACAAATTCCGAGGCATTTGGTTGTCAGCAATGATCACTAAGTCTCCTATTGTAAGTGGTTGTGTTTGTCTAAACCATTTGTCACGTCGTGTCAATGTCGGTAAGTATTCATGAACCCACCTCCGCCACAACAAGTCAACCAAGCGCTGTGACTCGCGCCAGTTACGACGAAGTAGATCATTATCAGTGTAAAAGTCAAACGGATAGTCCTTAAATTCCGTTGCTGTCAATAAAAAGTCCATTGGTGTCAGTGGTAGTTCGTCCATATGATCTAGAGGTACATAAGTCAATGGTCGATTATTGATCATAAACTCTGCCTCAGCCATCACAGTCTGCAAGGTTTGGTCAGTTGGAGTCTTGTCTTTCAAAATTACCTTGAGAGAGGTTTTGACCGAACGAATAAGCCGTTCCCAACAGCCTCCCATATGCGCTGCAGTCGGAGCGATAAAATTCCATTTTAGCTGTCTTATGGAACCAAACTTTAACAACTCCTGTCTATCAATTTGTGACATAGACTGCTTCAGCTCATTGTCAGCTCCCCTGAAAGTGGTTGCATTGTCGCTCCAAATTTCGCGTGGACATCCACGCCTTGCTACAAAACGCCTTAGGGCCATGATGGCACCACTAGTAGATAGGTCGTTTGTTAGCTCTATGTGTACAGCTCTCACTGTTAGACATGTAAAAAGAGCCCCGTATCTCTTTTCCAGTCGCCGTCCTACCTTAACTGTCATCGGGCCAAAGTAGTCAAGTCCAGTGAAAGTAAAGGCTCGATTTCTGTGTGTAAGCCTTATTTCTGGCAGCTGTCCCATGAGAGGTGGTACGGGTTGTGCACGCCTATTTTTACATACTTGGCAGTCGTTCCAAATAGATTTGACGGCGTTGCGACCATTTAACACCCAATATCTCTTTCTCAAATTATTGAGTACTGACTCCCTTCCATTATGAGCAGCCTCTCTATGGTAGCGTTTTATCAGCAATCGTGTAAAATTATCTTTGGGGTGCAAAATAATGGGATGTTTAGTATCGTCGTGAACGTCAGCTAAATCTATTCTCCCACCTACTCGCAAAATTCCATCAGTATCCAAAAACGGCGTCAATTGACGTATTGCGCTGTCTTTCGGAACGCACTTATTTTTAATTAGCTCCGTGATATCGTTTGCAAATCTTCTACGTTGACTCAATTTCAGCCATAGAAGTTCTCCTTTGGTCAACTCTTGAGCCGTCAGTTCACCAGTCTGTTTTTCTCTAGCGGGTCGTGCATTGTTCAGAAACCGTTGAGACCAAGCGGTTGCTCTAATCAAGCGCCAATAATTAGAGAATCTTCTATCGTCAGGTAAACAGTCACCCAGAATCTCTAGCGAAACAAAATAAACTGTTTTCACTTCCACATCGTCTGGGTCCAAAGGTGACCCACATTCGTCTTTGAAAGGCCATTTAGTCTCTGGTTCGTAGAGAAAATCTGGTCCGCGCAACCATCTGTTATTGTTTTCAACCATTGTGTCCCGTGTGGCGTCATCAGCGGCGTTCAAAACTGTCGGAACCCACCTCCAGTTGCAGACTTCTGTCAATTCCGCAATTTCACTTACACGGTGAGCCACAAAGGGCTTGAACCTACCGCTTTCTGACTTTATCCAGCTCAGAACAGTTTTTGAGTCCGACCAGTAACAAAGACGCGTCAGATGTACGGCCATATACCCTTTTAGAAATTGTCCTAGTCTTGCTCCCAAGAGAGCTGCCTGAAGTTCAAGCCGTGGTATGCTTAAAGACTTCAGCGGCGCAACCCTTGCCCTTGCCATGACCAGTGTCACCTGCCACGAGCCATCAATTAACTGCCATCTCAGATAGGCGACACTGGCAAAGGCTCTTGAACTTGCGTCACAGAAAATATGTAACTCAACAGCCCCTGCTTTATCGAAAGCGTCAGAAAACATCCAACGAGAAATTCTGACATCTCGCGCTTTGTATAACTCCTGGAGCCATGACTGCCACCTTTCAAAAAGACTCGAATCAATTTCGTCATCCCAACCGATTCTGGATTTCCAGATATCTTGGAACAAAATTCTTGCTTTAACTATAATAAACAGAAGAAATCCCAAAGGGTCAAATATCGTCATTATCACCTTTAAAACCTCTCGCTTTGTAGGTCTCTTAATTCCTAACTTGATCGTATCACTTAAATTGTCAAGCTTCAAAAGGTAACTGAAGCTGTCAGTCTCCGGGTTCCAGTTTACTCCAAGTACACGCTCCGCGTTCATAGTTAGCTCGTTTTTTGCGTCAGTCAGCATCTTGAGTCCGGCTGGAGCCAGCTTGTCGTTTGGTAGGTGTTGCAGAAGATTTTTGGAATTTGACATAAAGTTCCTCATATTAAATCCACCTGATGAATGAATCGAAATGACGTCATCAACAATTTTCTTAGCTTCGTCGTCGGAGTCCACAGAGTAAATAAAATCATCTACATAATGATGTTCTACTATAGCTTTGACAGCTTGTGGGTGCGTAGTCAGAAATCTTTTAGCATTAACATTTTTGACATATTGGGATGACGATGGCGAGCAGATAGCGCCGAAGGTCATCACGTTCATGACATATTCATCACCATCCCACAAGAGCCTTTGAGCTTGTCTGTCCTCCTCGCTAATGAGAATCCTATGAAACATCTCTTGTATGTCACCAACCACTGCTATTTTACCAAAGCGAAACCCAATAAGAACACCTGGCAGTGACGTAAGGAAATCGGGGCCACTTATCAAAAAGTCATTAATTGACTTTCCTTCCGATTTCGCAGCACAATCAAGTACTATGCGTAGCTTATTGGGTTTATTTGGATTGAAAACAGCAAAATGAGGAAGGTACCAAGTCTTACCTGTCTTGGCGTCTTTTTCATCCTTAGTCAATCGGCTTATGTAACCCTTCTGGTCGTTTTCAGCCATCTTCTCCGAATAACGACCAGCAAATTCCGACATACGCTTCATTTTTCGTGCCAGGCTGTCAAATCGCTGGCGTGCTACACTATAACTGTCAGGAAGTTCTGGGTAGTCCTGACACCACAGAAGGCCAGTCTCCCACCTGTCACCTACCATTTTCGTTGTCTTCTCCATAATTTCCAGAGCCCTCACATCCTCTCGAGAGCGTGGAGTGTCGAAGTGCGGCGTCGTCCCGAAAGCCTCTGTCGAAAACATTTTCTTTACGGCGTCATTTAACTCCTCACAAGCACAAACGTGCAAAATAGACGTGTTGGTCGGAGTTAGAGGTGACATTTTACCGTGTATAATAATACCGAGGCGAGTAAACGAAGCTATAGGGGCGCATCTGGGTCCATCAACTACATGTCTCGTCACTATCAGGTCAATGTTGTCATGTCCGATTAGCAGTCTCGGTCTTTCATTTGTCGTCATGTCATCATTTATATATTCAATTAAATATTCATATTTACAGAGTTTCTTATAACTACATCTATATACAGGCAAGCTTAAATTATCTACAACCCTGACATTGTCCATTTTATACACATTTGAACAATGTTTTCCGCAAATGTAAAAGGATACACATTGGGACCGGACACAGAGTGCTTTCATATCTGGTGTCGCGCCGTGCATGCACAGGTCCGTCGCCGGTCCTGTCGCACCAATCTCTGCTGCAAGTTTCGGGTCCATTAGGCTAATTTCTGCGCCTTCGTCGAACAAAGCCAAAGTATCCACAGTTCCAGTCGGCCCAGTGATGACAACTCGTGCCACTTTCATTAGAACGTGTACGTCACTTGTCATATGGTGGTTGACATTTGCTGTATTTTGAGTTTCATTCGAACGAGGTTCCGCATGCAACAAAGAGTTATGGCACTGACTACATTTTTGTTTTTGCCGGCACTCTTTCAATTGATGATTTTTCGAAAGACAGCTAAAGCAGAGCTTTTGTTCGGTCACATACTGCCATCTTTCGTCAATCTTCATTCGTTCAAAGTCGGAGCAATCCTTTAGCATATGGTCACACGACTTGCAGATTGTGCATTTATCACTACCTTTGTTCTCTGTCGTCAGGACACTGTTTCGTTGCCACGTTCTAGTAATAGGTTGTTGTCTGTTGGTTGCCGCATTACTAGTCTGTACAAAAGGCTTCGTAGTCATGGGAGCAACGTGTGTCATAGCATTTGCCGCCTTCATAAGCCATTCCGACACGTGCGTGAGCGTCACGGGCTTTATATTTGATTCGTATCTGTAGACACTCCATTGATACTTTAAGATTGAAGGTAGCTTACCGATCACCTCTTTTATGAGCATGGGGTTTGATAGATGCCCGGTTTCATCGGTTGAAGTCATAGCAGCTACTACGTTCTGTACGTTGGTGGCAAATTCAATGAAATTATTTATGTCGTCATGTCTCACCTCCTTCATTGCTCTGATCTTATTTAGCATCACTTCGATTATCAAGTCTGGTCGACCGAAGCGAAGTTTTAATGTGTCAATGATCTTATTAAGGCTTGTCCCACTCACCAGCAACGCAGAAACAGCGTCCCGTGCTCTCCCTCTCAAGCATTTAACCAGTCGAGCGATATTTTCACCCTCAGTATATTTACATAGTCTTGTTGTATTTACAAATGTTGAATAAAATAAAGGCCATTCTTCTGGGTCTCCAAAAAACAAAGGTAGCTCTTTTTTCGATGCTTGTCGAGCTAAAAACTTTGACAAGTCCTTCGAAACATCATGTCCAGCAGTTTCTTTCACATTATTTACACTTGTACTACAGTCGGCAGCGACAGATGCGCTTCGCAATATGTCTTCGGGTGCTTTGTCCACTGTCATGGTCGTATTGCGAGCCGCGCCGCGTCCAAAACCGTCGAGAGCTTCTTGTTCTATTTTGATCTTATCCATAACAAGCTCATTTTTTATCTCTGCAATTCTTACTTCGGCTCTTCGTTCCGCAGCCTCAATTTTGAGCGCGATAATCCTCTCACGACGCATGGAAGATGACGTACTCGCCACCGAGACTTGGGATGGAACTGGGGAGGGTGCGCAGCTGTCGGCCGGCACGCCGTCCTGCGCGCGGCTGTCAGCCAGCACGCTATCCTGCACGCGGCTATCAGCCAGCATGTCATCCTGCACGAGGCTGTCAGCCGGAACGCCATTCTGTTCCTTCTTGGCCCGAGCCCGAGTCGTCATAGGGCTCCGGAGGGTCATTTCTCCAAACGCAGCAGATGTTTTTCTATATGTCTGGTACGCAAAATAGATCGAAGGACCACCTTGAACGGTCGACCAAGGATTCTTGGATTGTCAGGTTGTCGTCGGACGTGCAAAATAAAACCCAATACATATAATTAAGTAAAATAGTTAAAATTGCTGTCGTATTTTTCTTGTCGTCGTTCTGTCAAGTGAAAAACAAAATCCCCTTATGTCTCGTCATTGTCCATGCCTTTCGAAGAGGTTGGACGCCCCGACAATTACTATTGTGTTGTAAGAGACATTTCCTCTCCTCTCCGCTTTGGTGACCCTAACAAGGAGAAGGACACGGCATCTCACTGAGCGAGATCAGGGGGCCTAGTACGAGTTTGACACTTACGAATACTTTCATAGTTTTCGACAACTTTCATTCAAATCAGTAGCGCCTCTGGCGTAAAGTATTCGTAAGTGCCAAAGTCGTACTAGGCCCCCAGATAAATGTTTGTACCGTCAATTCATTTGTCGGAGGCTGTTGTGTTTAAGTATAGTGATATCCTGCGCGACAGTTAATTGCAGCTGCCCTTGTTTAGAACTAGAAGTGAACCTTCACGAACTTATATGACGCTAAAACTCTGCAAACAATTGCAAAATTCATGAACACGTAACATAATAGACAGTTACATATTATTTGACAGATAGTATGGTTATTTACTGCGGTGCTGTGTGTACAGATCGTAATTACGTCCGTAACATCTGGTTTGTATAAATCAATCGGCCAACTTGTAGGTAGAATTAGGTGCGATTTGCTATAATGTATTTCAATGCTTATAACAGCCTTCATCTTGTTTAGTAAATGCTCCTGAATGAAAGCTGTAAATTATAGAATTTCAAGTGCGGTAAGGGGTATGGCAGCTATTGAAATTGTTGAGATTTTATATTGTATCTCATGTATAAAAATAACATTACACTCTTTTTAATTTGAAAGTGTTTACTGTTTTGGATTTCTTGTTACTATTTTAGGGTTTACACATCAGTCTCTGAGTTCTCTCTCATTGAATGTTTGTTTAATCTAGTCATTGTAAAATGATGTTTTTATTATGTACTTATTTATCTATTTTACCTAAATGTCTGGCCATCAATCCTGATATCATAAACAGACGCTTCAATATGATTTGCACTTTAAAATTTCAAAATACCAATCATCCAATCATATTATCCATCGTATTTTATTTACATGTGGTCATGTTAAGTGTTAGTAACTACGTTAAAATCTGTAGTTACAACGTTGAATAACCGAATGGGCTGGCAATAAATATGATTGATATCGTGTACTGTAACAAATGTTCAGCAGGCATGACCTTAGCGGGCTTTGCGTTTCATCTAGACTTTAAATAACTCGCTTTGTTTATTTTCGGAGCGTAATTGCTCGTAGGAAAGCTTTGCATATATCTCGAACAGCATTTACGTTGGATAGATTAGATTAAGCTAAGTGCTCATTACTCATTGCCGTGGTTTCTGCACTGAAAAGATCCCCTATCACTTCGTTTAATGACGTCGTAACAAGGGACTAGGATGGACAGCTGCCTTTATGCTAATATTGTGCTTCTCCCAATCTGTCTTCTAAGTACAGTATTTAAGGCTATCTGTTACGATCTATCTTTAGCATGCATGACGAGGTTAATGGACGTAGATGAAGCGAAAGAGGTATGTCAGGATCGTAGCCGGTGGAAATCCATAGTCTCTGCCTACCCCAATGGGAAACAGGCGTGATAATATGTATGTATGTATGTATGTTACGATCTACGTCGTGTCCGACGGGCTGTTGTCGCTTCGTCAGTTGTAGAAGCTTAACAACTGTTAATCATACTACGTAATATAGTTCGTATTATCCAAATGAATTAAAAAACAAACAATTAATTAAAAGGTATATTATGAAGCTTACAACAGTATAAATTAGCATGTATGAATATTTTTTGCCGTACGGGATATTTTTGTATAAACTAGAACTAGTAATGTATTCGAAATAAAAATGTCCCGTTATGATTACGATTGTCTACATTTTTGCATGAATTTTGGCTCAAATATTTGCGCAGAAATTCTTAGTGTTGTACGTAGTAGGTAGATAATAATCTTGATCTTGTTGTAGAAAATAGTTATTCGTTGGGCAGTCGAGGTCGCTCCCGTGTCACCGCTCAGCCTCAAGGGGAAGCCAAAACACATTTGTGTAACATGTCTCCTCCGGAGCGAGTTCACCGCGCATTTCCATAATAATAATGTATTATACTGCGATGAGCGTGAAATTTATTCACAGTTGCTGGTTATTCACACGCCGTGTCAGGTCACACTGATGTCACTCCACTGAACATGTTCAATACGTGATTATTATGATTGCTCTCTAATAAATAACACTAAAGAAAATGTTTAGAAAAAATCTATACGTAAATCTTTAAAACATTAGTTCGCGTTTTTCTGACGCACGTCATGCACTGACTGATTTTGTATTCAAATGTTTTCAACATGCTGAAAAATACATTTCGCCCGTGTGCCGCGGAAATGGATTGCCAACGGCCGAATAATACCTGAGGCAAATTCGTATAATTTAATCGGTCGCTTTTACACCGTCAGAACTACGGTCACAGTGTGATTTATGATTGTTTGATCCATCCCTTTCTAGATTTGTTACAGTTTCTTCGCAATGGCACAGATAATATATGGCAATCGGAACGTCATAAGATTGGTGTATTATGACTCGTGGACCCACCAATTTACGTTACGCCTAATAACTTTGACTATTGATGCATTTAGATCAACATCGTGATTGGCTTGTTTCAACTAGAAATTATGCTTTCATCATTAAACCTTCACCTGTTCTGCTATCATTAAGTACATCAGAAAGTGTCTGCAGGCGCCAGCGCCGCTATGCACACAGCAGCATGCTAATAAACACGTCTTGTCTCACGGCTTGATCGCGGCCATTTACAATTTCACGTAATGTAGTCGGACAGGTGAGCTTTCTTGTCAAAGTGACTAGTGTTGTGAAACGCACGATCATGTTTCTTAATAGAAACATAAATTGGCGGGAGCAGTTTTCTATCATGATTGACGTGTGTGAGGCTTTAGTAGTACCTACTACTATTTTCTATTCAGTGCTTTAGGGTTCTGTGGGTTCAGTCATAAGTGCATTTGGAAACAATATTCTAGGTAGTAAAATTGTTTGCGTTCGTTTCGTGATTCGCTGTTGATATTTCTTTGATATACACTCGAGCAAACGGAATCATGACCCACCATAAGCTTAAATTTCTACAAACATTGTAATACAATTAGGTCGAATTTCGCTTAAATATATTACCCTGGCAACAAACTTGTTATCATAACATTTTACTGGGCAGTGACAGTTAGTTTACCAATTTCTTCTAATTTGATTAATATTATTCTGGAATTGACAGAGGTAGTACAGGATTTTGAAAAAAAAAATTTTACTTCTTTTTTATAGGTAAACTATGCGGAACTACAGTTAATTCGAAATTCAAAACATAATTCTAGCTTTATCAAAAACGTAACTTTTTATCCAATTATTATACTATTGCATTTAATAACAAAGCTCAAAATTGCATAGACCTCTGACACGTATTAACGCAGTTTCCTTAATATTCAAAATGTCGTAAGTGCAGCATGATGCTAATAAGATGAAAATTTTACTGTTTTGACAATTTCATACGAATTATCGGCTGAGTGGGTCATGATTACGATTTGTTGACTGTACCTACTTGATGTTACTTTATTATAATTATATGATTTTGTATCTTCACTTAGGATTTTTACAGAAATATTTTTAGAGAAAGTAGTTGCGAAGTATTTTCACAAAAGGTTTTTCAGTTTACGATAGTTGAGGACACATTTAATACCACTTTTATTCGCACTTGGCTGAACTTTGATGTATGCCTTTTTAACATTGCTTTGAACCACATTGACAACCATTAAAATTATTCACGCCTGATTTATGAATTGATCGCTATATTCTTGCAATAAAACCTGGACGAAGCTGAGGTCAAAAATGAACTTTAATATTTAAATCGTAATTTACTTTCGCTTGTTGTTGCTTTCCACATCCTTTTTGAATTATATATTTATTAATCGGTGCGGACGCGGTGGTGCTTTTATTTGAAAGCGCTCGGGACTATTTAGCTCATTTTGAATGACTGCAAAATGTATGGAAGATGGTTGACATTGAATATTTTTGTAGCTGGTAGATGAGTCAAGTTGTGGGGGCGAGTGAGGCGACGCAGGCGGCGACAGGTTCTATTTGCATAACTCGGGCTGGATAATGCACGGCCCGCTGCCTATCTCATAAACGCTATAAATAAATTAAACGCTCAGTGGCTGGGCCACACAGATCACTGGCTCAATAAAGTTATAATAGGTGTGTCGTGATTCCTGTTATGGCAGTTTACTTGCAATAAGTTTTACCTTCTAAAGCGTAAACTTTTAAATACATTAAATAACATCGTCTTAGATATTTAATATTATGGATAATTTATACGGAATTGCTAAGGCGCCTGTAACAGTTAGGTACATTATAATTATGCCGTTTTACTCGTTCACTAAGATCAGATGTACAGAGTAAAAGTCGTCAGGACAGAGTGTTATCCACTCTAAAGTAAAGTAAGGTATTCAAGCTTAAAAAATATGCAGATGCGCCCTAATCGCTACGGTTGATGAATGATGTTGATGAGGTGGCGACGCTACGCTGTTTTATTTGAATTACATTGCGAACTTTGAAAAATTAAGTAAATAAATGGGGTTTTTTTGCAAATCAGTTTTATTTAACTGCCCAAAGCTGGTTATGTATGAAAAATGAAAAATATATGAAAAAATCTAAAAAAAGAATCTATTTTTTTTGTGGTTTCGTATCAGCCAAGTTGACAATCTACGAAAAAGTAATTCGTTGAGATATGTCATTCCCATACATTTTGATTGTTTACAAAGCGTTGACGATTGTAGATTGTCAACTTGGCTAGGGGGGCAGTAATCACCAGCACTATCACCTGTCTTCGTTTTCGGAAGCGTTTCCCTTATACCCAGTATAAGTATCCAATCTTAATAACTTGAAATATTACAAATTGCTATTCCTCTTGATATTCCCACTGGCGCTGGAATACGTGAGCTTCCCGAAGCGGTTCGTGCTCATTTTAACAGTATTTTTGTTTAACTTTCTCTCGGTGTGTGTAAAAAATTCACTGTTCGCAGTTGCAACCCTCGCAACGATCTTTTATATCAGCGAGAGTTTTCAGTCTAAATTTAATTGAATTCCTGTTTTGAATGTATTTGCACTTCGCTTGAAATGTATCTATACGTTGGAATTTCGCTGCATGAGCAATATAATAAACAAATATTTATTACGTTTTAACTTGTTCAAAGTTTATATTGTGAAACGGGACGATACAAAATCAATTCGCTAAACAACGTGTATCAGAAATGCGTGGTCATATTTGAAGAGCTTATTCAGGGAATGCTATCGAACAACTTTTACTATTGAACCAACATTGAAATCGAAATAAAAAATCAGCTTATCCTTACTTCTTGTGAAGCGACATCGATGATTTAGTAGGGAACAGCTGATATTTTTTTCGCGATTTAACGGTTGGTTCCGTAGTAAAAGTTGTTCTTTGCTATGCCCTGAATGAGCTCTTTAAATATGACCACGCATTTCTGATACACGTTGTATAAATATTACCTACCTATTTCATGTTTTACTCAGGCGCACATCATTCATCATTACGGCATTTAATTAAAACTTAACTTAAAATGACTACATACAAGCCAGACAGGAATAGTAATCTTTATATATTTAATTCTTCTGTGCGTGTGTATGTGACTGAACTCCTAAACGGCTGGACCAATTTGGATGTTTTTTTTGTATGTGTTCCAGTGGATTCGAGAATGGTTTAGATTCACAATTGGATCCGGTAGGTGGCGCTGCTTTTCCGGGCAGGGCGACGTCTGCCGGGTCCGCTAGTACAGTCGCCACCATGACAGTGGTAACACGTCAATTCGAAAACCGCCCTTACTGCTTACGAAATAAAGATGCTGCTAATGTCAAACCGTTACCACAGACGTGTGGTCGACCGTACCTATTCTGTAAAAGAGTAAAACACATTTCAACTGGCTACCTATTACGGTAAAAATATACAGTCCTGCGACAGACAGACGGATGGACAAACGGCGTAGGCAGAGTAATAGGGTCCCGTTGGCACCCTTTGGGTACGGAACACTCAAAAGGTTTGGATAAGTAAAATTTTCTTATCATATCGAGTAAAGGCAACGTTTCTTGTCATACTCGGCGGATCGACTCTAGTTGAGCATAGCGTCGTAAACTATGATATTCCAAGCTTTTATGTTAAACAAGCATTGTTTTACTATGCTTCAGTCGCAACTCGCATTACTTTTAACAACAACCGAGACGGTGTACAAATACCTACAGATATTAATCTTATTTACTACTCGTAGTGAGTAATTGTAGTATTTATTTATTTATACAGGGTGGAAAAAACCAACGGGACATAGAGGAAAATTAGGTAGGTACATAAAATATTGAACATAGTAAATTTTACTCAAAAGAAACACTCTTTTCTTTTAGAAAATAAGAATAACTACATTCACAGATTCCTGAAAACTTCCTTGTCTGAACCGGGAATCTAACTAAAACCAATCTAAAAAAACCACTATAAAAAGTATCTACCACCTGTATTTTATGGGTTATGTTGATAGGGCAAATAATAAGGATCAAAACAGCCCAATAAATATAGTGTCTTAAATTAAATGAAGTCCATTAAATATGAACAAACGACAATAAACTAAGATGTTTTGTGAGTAAAATTTTGTTTCCTTGGTATCATTTTATCGAAATGCATCTAAACTATGTTAGATTCCATGGTCTGTCTTCAATCTAGGACACAATGTTTGTTAGAGTGATTTGATAATATTGTCAACTCTATCGATTAGTGGCTTTGAAAATAGAGGCTGATATTTTTAGCATTATTGAAGGCTCGACTCCCGGCTGAGACAAGCTAGTTTTCAAAAATCTTAAAATTTAGTTATAGCTATTTTTTAAAATTAAGGAATGTTTCTTTTGAGTAAAAGTTGCTATCTTCAACTTTTCCTCCATGTCCCGTTTCTGTTTTTCCATCCGGTAGATATATGCTTTATTGTGCACCTTAAGAAGAAGTAAGAAAGAAAAATCATTTATTGCCACAACAAGACGACATGCGATAGATGCACATAAAAAATAACTTTATTAGGTACATTTAATGTAGTTCAAAGATGTATTTAAAGTTGTTAGTTACCTCGTTGGTCAACTCGCTAGCGCTCCCCGAGTTCAAATTGGCCAAATTGTTGTTGTGTTTTTTCATTAGGACATTCTCAGTTACTACTATATTCTGAGTTTACTACTGAGAATGTCCTAATGAAAAAACACAATAACAATAATAATCCAGACTCCGGGCTACCGCCCGGAGTCTGGATTTGTGCCCGGTTAGTGGCAACAGACTCGCCCCCTATTACATGGGCTCAACATAACTGGTGAAATGTGGGTGCTGCCTATCCCTTCAGGGCAATATAGGCGTGATGATGTTTGTGTTTGCAAAGTTGCCTGAAAGAAGTCGAGCTAATTCAGTAGATCCTTTTACTTTACTTTACACAATATTATAATTTATCGTAAATCCATTGGACGATTCCGTCACGTCGCCAGCGATATTTCAGTCTCTTCGTAAACAAATTAGATTGTCCATCGTTTTATTTTCTTGCCTTCTTCTGACAACATTTGAATTTGACGCGATAAATAGAAATTGATGTTTATCAACTAATGATTTTAGTTTTGGTCGAGCTTTCAGTCCTTATTATGTTGATATAATTTTTCCTTAGAAGTAGGTACTGGCCAAAAATCAGAAATTCATAGTTTCAAACGTAAAGGAACTATCCACGATCGGCAGGGCGATTGCGTAACTCATTTGACAGTTAAATTTTGATGTAAAATTGAAGACGATGTTGATAACATCGCAATCAAACATTGGAATTGTGTAACGACATACAGGGACTTCATTATGAAGTAACTGACATTCCATTGCGATGTAAATGACGTCATGTATGTTAGATCACGTTTCGTTATGCAAGAAAGCTGCTGCAAGTATGCGTTTTAAGGTTTATCATTCATTTAATTTCATGACGAATTCCTCCGACATCGTAATCAACAGTTTTGTAGTTACGCAATTTGAATTGTATCATTTTTCCGGATTCAAACGTCAAAATTGACATTTTGTTGATTGCGATGTAGTTACACAATTGCCCTGCTGGAAGAAATTAGGAAGAACTAAACACGCGCGAACGGATTTATTTCAGCATCAGATGTAGGACTATTATAAAGCTAAATATATTATGTGTTGTTAACAGATGTTGGGAAATGTAGTGGTGTTCGTGTGTGTGAACGTGGTGGGTGCCCTGATGCACTCGCTGATGGAGACCGCCCAACGCCGCGCCTTCCTTGACACCAGGAACTGCATCGCGGCTAGGCTCGATATGGAAGACGAGAACGAAAAGCTGGTAAATATACAATGAAGTTTTATTTATAAAGTTTTAACTTGAAGACCGCATCAGCGAAGATATTTCCGCCACATAGTTATAACTACCACGGTGAGGTGATCCGACAGATAACCAAAGTCGTCGACATAACCCACAGGATAAGCAAGCTGAAGTGACAATGGGCTGGCAATATTAGTAGGAGAACCAATGACCGTTGGGATAGGTGCGTTCTTGAGTGGAAACCGCAAATCGGAAAACGTACCGTGGTACGCCCTTAGGGTAGGTGGAGTGACAAGGGGTGCTGGCCAGAAAACCTCCACGTGTGCCTGACGGCTGCTTGTCCTTCTGGACACGTCTGGAGGGAACGGCAGTGGTTTGGCCGGTGCATCCTGGGCACGGGCAATAAAATCCTTTCGAGGGATCAACCTTCAGGGGATTTTATTGCCAGTGGCGAATATTCTGGCGCTGGAGGGGCCCGTTCTGGTCCTGTGGGGAGTTGCTTCACGTGTCCCTCTGTTGCCAACAGAGGGCACAGTGGAGGAGCAGGGGCGGGCCCGGTGTGCACTCACCCTGCCACTGGGCAGACAGCGTGGGGACTATCCTTCCCTGCCCCCGTCGATCTTGTAACCCCAGGAGTGCCCGCTGAGTAGTGTTCTCGTGCTTCTTGGGACCGAGGGTCTTGGCTTCACCGCCCAGACCACGAGGAAGAAAACATCTATAAAAAATTACGGGAGGTAGGGCCTGTGCCAGACTGGGCCTGGACCTGGGCCAGACTACCCCGAGTCTGCTGCTCGCCAGCAGCCGGCGTAGTTGGCGCAGCTGGTAAAGGCCCATGAAGTGAGGTGGCGTGCAGGGTTTCATGTGCGCCACCAAGGAGGGTGCGGCTGACGTTAGGCCGCACGGGTATAAGGGGCTCGCCTGCTTGTGGCGGGCCGGTACCTGTCGGGGGTGGTTGTGTGAATACTCACGGGTTCCCACGCTCACGGCTAAGGTAGTTGAAGGAACACCGTGGTGGTTTTAGTCGGTAAGAGTCCGACACTGGCTTCGCCTACCCCGGTCGGAGTGCGTCCATGAGGATTTCCAGAACAACTTTATAGTTATAAAACTTAGTATAAAACTTGATAGTTTCTTCTGTTTCTTGATAATTTTAGTTATGTAGATGACTTAATTTTGCATGTTTGCCATGTCCTTTACTTCGCTTGAGTAGTACCTATGGTATCAGTTTACAGCTGGCTGCTACGGGCGCTACGGCTGGCGGCCCATCAACTCGGTATTATTAATTATCGATTCTTATGACACCAATGACCAACGAACTATGATTGAACTTATAAAACATAGATCTTGCGATAACAGCCTGTATATACTTTTAATTATAATAATTTGACATATTATTTAAGTGAACATTGAGATATTTACTATATAGATTTTTTCAGAAGCAATTCCTTAACCATTGGTAAATAAAAACAAAATAACATTTCGAATCTTAAATTTTGTTCGGATGAAACGATTTTTGAGAATGTATTTTGGTATGACATTTTCCCGCCTGCCCGTTGATAAAAATGTGATAAATAGCGGCGGGTTATTCAACCGAAATTGTTTCTATTCTGTTCCTTCACGAGAATCTTTCATCATAAGGGACCATTTTCGTAAGCCCTAAAATGATGCTGCCGTTATTATGACTTGATAAAAAGCCGCTTTCATAAATGTTAGGCTTATTACTTGTTATTGAACTATTGGGACTCAACAAAATATACTAAGTATTACTAGTTAAATACTATAGCTGTACTCACTGCTCCACCTATTCTCTATCTTATACTATAAAAAAATCCGTAATTGTGCATCAGGTATCAAAATTTTATGAAAATTGGTTACAGTTTGACGGTTACCCGCAAAAACTAAAGGTGATTGCGACGCAGTTGGAAGCGAAAAAAATTTATTTTTATGTATCTAACTTATAGTGCTAGGCTAATATTTTTCATTATTTTATCGAAACATATTCCGATCAATATACAATGTGAAACAGGGCTACAATTTGCAAAAAAAATACTGCGTCGCAATCGCTTTAGACAGAGCTCTCTTTTTCATATTATTTATAGGGTAAAAAAACCTGGCATGGCATAGAAGAATATGATTCATATTAATTTAATTAACGACAAAAATTAATTGAGAAAAAAAAAAAAAAAAATTAACGACTTCAATTAATTTTAATTCAATTTCAAGTTACCGCAATACTGGCAATACTACGTAGTTATTGTGATATGTAATGAAAAATACACCACAATACGTCACTTATGAGTACCTACATAATAAAAATAACGAATATTAATCAATGGTGTTGGTTAGTTATTCCATTAATAAAAGTAATTAGAATCGTGAAAGTGTAAAAAGAATGAAAAAGAACAACTTGATGTGTTCATTGACCATATGATGCTTACACATCATAATAAACACGTTACCTATGTGTATTAAAATTTTAGTAGATGCTATTTAAAGATAAAGATCATTTATTTGTCAAACATGCGTTTACATACAAATTAAGCATGCAAGATGTAAAATAAAATGAAGCACCTACATGTTTGTTATGACATGCTTAGTTTTTTGGCCTGTTTTGAAATGCAAAGATTTTTTTAAATTAATTACTTATCGACCATACAGCCCAACAGACGCTTAATGTTGAATATAATGCGTACAATAGATTCTGTTAACTACCTGAGGCAATATTGCAATCCGATTGGCCCTACCAAGGCGGCGATTGGCTAATCACTAACGCGGTAGTTTTGACGGCTGACATAAGTGGTCGAAACCGATTTAAAGTTTTCCAGTGGCCAATAGTGGCGACCTACAGATGTGTTGACAGACATCGGTCGCCTGTTATGAGGCGTCTATGGGGTGTATGGTCGATGGAAATACTAGACACAGCGCCTGAAAGTCTCAAAAAGAGTGTTTATATAAGACAATCGACGTTCAGGCTTTTACGATAAAAATACGCTATGAAATATCCAGCCAACTAATTTAAAAATAAGCAAATACTTGTTCTGTGTATTTTTAAACTGCAAACAGTCATTTAACATTTTTATTTATGCTTCTGGAATTCTGGAAACGCTGGATTTACAGCAACTGTTATACGAATATTATTTTGTCTTTATCAATGGTAGAAAATGAGAATGAGAAATGAGTACGGAAGAATAAAAAAAGGCGGACGGAATCTCGCTAAGAACAATCATTGTACCTATATAAATGAACTGAATTGAATTGAAAAAAAAAAAAGATTTAAACACTTCATTCAATTAAATTCATTAATTGTTCGTGAATATAGGTACAATGGTAGTTATGTCAAGAGTATTATTAGCGCCTCTATATCCTGCTACTAATGTAGCGTACAAAACTACAATTATAAAAATATTAAACAAACAAAAACAAAAAAAATGCTTTAAAATGACATTGCAAGTAATGATTATAATTACTGATATTATCCATGCCTAGAATAAAAAATAAATTAAATACATTATTCAAATTAGTCACTATGCATTTAAATATCATGTTAAAACTTAATCTAAGTAATATGGTGGCCAGCGTCGTCCATAAAATAAATAAATAAATAATAAATAAATATTTTTGGGACATATTTTACATGGCACCATCTAGTCCCAAACTAAGCAGAGCTTGTGCTATGGGTTTTAGACAATGAATATAATACTTATATATTTTTTTTTCGTAAATACATACTTATTATGCATAGGAAACACCCAGACAAACACAAACACTTATGTTCATCACACAAATATTTGTGTTCAGTGGGAATCGAACCCACGACCTCTTGATCAGCAGTCCGACACTCGAACCACTAGACCACAGACGTCGTCAATAAAACAAAATCAAACATTATAAACTATTGTCAGTTAGAAATTCAGTAATGGTGTAGTATGCTTTTTCTATTTTAAAATGTACGAACCCTTTTTTTTTTAAGAAATTTGAGTCTCTTGTTTCTTTTATAGGTAGTTTTTCAAATATTCATTAGACTTACTATGGGTGTGATTATGTGCGTGCCAGCCAGTCCGTACTTTCAAGCGAGCCGACTTACTATGGGTGCTTTGTGCTTTACTTATTGTTTAGCAAGATTCCGTCCGCCTTTTTTTATTCGTCCATGGAAATGAGTAACAATTTCTCCATTACAAAGTCAGATAAGTGTGAAGGTCCTTTGAGCTATAAACAAGAAAGGCTTTATAGATAATATGTAAATCTGGGTGATTGGATTAAACGTTAATCCTGTTTACAATATTGTTTTATTCATGCTGCTTAACCTATTATAAAATAGTCGTTTGTCACCAATATAAATACTAGGTACCTTCGTCCTCAAGTGATCCAAGTAAACTTTTGGTCAAAATTCAGTTACTTATGTATGCAATTTCGCTTTTTTGGGACCATAGCATATTCCATCATTATAACTGCATTGTAAGTGTAACCTAGTAAAAACTTCAATCGGCACATTTCAATTTGATTGTATGTTTAGTCGGAAATATTTCCGGTGAGCCACCACTAAGGCTGAAATCGCTTGCACTCAATGTTCGATGGCAGCGGTAGGTACGTGTAATGTAGCAGGATTCGTTCAAGGGATTTTGTCGGCGAAATGTACCACTAGCAGCGTCTCTGTAAGATCCTGTCATATATGGTCTTAGCAGATAGTTGGTGCGCTTCTTAACATATTTCACATACATGCCGCACAAAAAAAAACTTACCTGACGCATGTATTGCGGACTTAATTTTCTAATACTGTGATTTTCAATACGGTGGATTTATTACCATACTTGCCGTAATTGGACTATTTTCATTATTTTGCACGCCGAGCGAATGAGTAAATAATTATGATTTTACTTAATGTATTCTCTACTGTTTACTAATTATTATAGCTTAGTACTTAATAGTACCTATTAGCGAAGAGACCAACATTGAGAGTAATCGCCACCGCGCCTCTTAATTAATAGAAAGATAACATAACATAATATGTCATGTCAT
Source organism: Asteroscopus sphinx (assembly GCA_949699075.1). Taxonomy (NCBI): domain Eukaryota; kingdom Metazoa; phylum Arthropoda; class Insecta; order Lepidoptera; family Noctuidae; genus Asteroscopus; species Asteroscopus sphinx. The sequence goes on from OX453005.1 coordinate 20,503,756, forward strand.
TTTTATTTTTCTAAAAACCATCATCGCCGCCAAAAAGAATAGAGAATAAAGAAAAAGGGAATAAAGATGTTTTCTACAATTGTTTTTTTTGTACATTATAATAGTCTGTAGACGATAGGTTTATAGTTTTATAAGTTTACTGGACTCATTTTTCAGGCTGGGCCTATTGCCAAACGTCTAATAAAAATCAATTTATCAAGTCATAATTTTGTGATTAGAATAATAGCGTGCTAACAACATACTAATTTATTTTATCTTTCTGTAGGAAAGATTGCTGCTGTCCGTATTACCGCAACACGTAGCCATGGAAATGAAAAACGACATCATATCACCAGTCGAAGGACAATTCCATAAGATCTACATCCAAAAGCACGAACAAGTCAGGTAAGCTTACACCATATTATGTAATAATACAATGATACTTGTGCCATATACAGTAATACACAACTAAAACTAATTAGGTTATGTTCGCCAATTTAGTAGCAGTATCTCATCTTGAACGCGACACGACTTTGGCCTACCTCCAAATTGATCTCGAAACGACTCTCTCCGATTCAATACCTCCTATACAAGTCAGGTCATATATCTATTTGTAATTAAAGTCGTGACGACAATCAGCGAAGAGTACAATTATTTCGAATTACAGAGACATTTTGACAGAGTGCACGGAGAGTTATATGACAGAAAGATAGTTGAAATATCCAATACCATTTCCAATGCACTTTTCGAATCATATAACACGAGAACTTTGGCTGAGTTTGGCTTGGCAGCTCTTATTGGTACAATCTTAACGCCCAATCAGGATCTTGCTCTAAATCGCTAGCTCTTCAAAGTAAATTAAGAAGGTCAAGTGTTCTTCCGGATAAATGGGAGTAATGGCGTACCCTTATCACTTCTTAAACTTTAATTATATTCAAAAGTAGACAGGCAGACCTGATGTGGTCCTTACTTTGAATATCCACTGTAAATGAGGGATATTAAGTAGATGGGCAGCAATTCATTCATACACAAAAAAGGTTGCGGAAATGAGAAAAATCGTTGCTCTGCGTCAATCAAGACGAAGAATAAAACACTTGAGTAAACCAGGATTACACAGAGGAAACGCTTGGATGTTTGTAGCTATACAAGATGAAAGAAAATCGGGAAAGTAAAAATAACTTAATCGATTTGAAGATGAATTTAATACACATCGACGAGTTTAAATCAAAGCAAATCGTTTAATATTAGGTAAGCAGTAATTTCTGGCGACTCTTGAATTCATTTTGGTGGTTCTGAATTTGTTCGATCCAGGGGTTGTTTAAATATTTATAATTTTTTCTTTGAATGCATTATGTAGGTACCACTGTGTGAAATGTGGCTGTTAATAATTCCTTGGTTTATTCCAACGTTTTAGGGTGAGTCGGGTCGTGATCTTTATTTATTCACTTGTGTTTACATGATTTACCCGGTTCCCCCATCACAAAACGAAAAAAGGTGAAAATATACGTTGGAGAATTGATTTTTAATTTAGTCCTACAAGATTTTCGATTTACTTGTATGAATAATATTATTTGTCCAATGCAAAGACATTAAATATTTACTTATTAAATCTCTTTGGTCCAATGTAAGTTGAAGCTAATAATGCGGTACTCGAGCGTTCAAAAAAGGATTAAAACGCGTATAATGGTGCGTAAAGTATAACATTAAGATTTCATAATCGTTTATTTCCAGCGTGCATCGTTTCTCCACGGCAATAACGTTCATGTTTCTTGGTATAAACATATTACTATCTGTTAAATGTTCCCATCAGCGTGCCTGTAGCACAGAGCCTGTAGCCCCGTACTAATTGTTAGCGTCGGCTCACACTATCGGTGGCCGCCACGCTAAGCGGACCACGCATTATGATTAACAACCTTATCGCCACTAATTACTTACTGTACCGTTTATGATTAGCTACAACAATTATGCGCTGGTGGAATGTATTAGAATTTCCTGGCATCTTTAGGTGACATTTATTTATCACTTTCTGGAATAAACCCTTGACGTTTATTATGGATGAGTCAGTTTTATGTTCGTTACGGCGGTTTTCGATGACAATCTGTAATAAGGAGTTAGGATAAGATTTCTGGAAGCTTCTGTTATTATCGAAAATAACTTTTCCTCTCAAAATATAAATTACACTAGATTATTTAGGCTATGAAAATATAGTGGCATAAAATTTATAAAAATATTGAAAGTAGAGAAATGAGGCCGGATTTTGTATCGTAAAGCTTTAATCGTTGTAATTTTTTCATGCTTTCAAGTCTTGATAAGAAGTCGGTTATAAAAGCCCAATTAATTACGTTTGCACTTGTTTTTTTTAACTGACCAGTTTGACGTTTTCGTTAGGGTATTTTTTTCTGTACGCGTGTGTTGGTCTTGTGGAGTCTTCACAAGATTTCGTTGTCTTTGATAATCGGTTACAAATAAAGTAATATTAATATATGTTAATAAATTCTTAGGTTTTCGCGATAACTACACATTATAATAAAACAAAATCAACTCCACAGACCGGTGAAGTGTCTCATTCCCTTACAAGATGCAGGGGTCTACAAGATTGATTGTGATTGTGGGTTATCATACATAGGTCAAACAAAGCGTAGTATAGCCACTAGAATTAAAGAACATATAGATGACGTCAAGAACAGACGCTCCACAAAGTCTGCAGTGTGTGAACATGCCCTAGACAAACCCAAATTAATTCTTCGATTTGATAAACCACAAGTCCTGGCGAAGGAAAACCGATATGTACCTAGAATGCTCCGTGAGGCTATTAAAACACACCCTAATTTTAATAGAGAAGATGGTCGGCAGCAGCACCTGTTTGGAACCCAGTTCTAAAAATAATCAAGTCCCAAACAGCACGTTACACTGTAAAAGATAATGAGTGATTACTGCGTGCATCGAAACGATTTTAATGAATAAAAATTGTACGGTAGATTAAAATATTTTTTTAGAAATATCTGTAAAGACGTTTGTCATCTTAGTCTTCCTGCGACCACGAACGCTGCAAAGCTTTCGAAACGTCAGGAAAACCAATTTAAATAATATATGCGATTTAATCCGGTTAAACTTTGTTTTGATATCTGTTGTAAAATATACCTAAATTCTTTTGTATTATCATCGCTTGTACTGTGTAAGGCAGGTCATTGTTATTCATGTCTATTTCCTGACATAGTTATTACAAATGCTCGTTTTGTTTTTTTCTGTCTGTTGTCTGGTCTAGGTTATATAGTTTTTGTAGAAAAACTGAGCAGACTTAGTATAATGAACGTGAGAACTACCTAAGCTCATTTTTACAAAGTGCCTCTTCAAAGTAATGAAGTTACGTAAGTTAGTTATTATGATAATGTCGCACAGTGTACATAATTCAGTTAGTCCATGGATCGTCTTTGTAATCACAAGCGATCAAATTAGTCACAGCAAACATTTCTTATTTTTTGGCACGTAAATATAGAAAGATGTTTTCTATTGTCAAGTCTAGAAACTAATGTTATACAACTTATACCAGGGATAGGAATTCGGTTGTGTGATTTACTTGTAACTAAATGTTGATATTAATATGGACATTCTCGGGATTTTCGGAAGAAACAATCCCGGGAACCGTAATTTATTGCCAATAATATAATTTATTTTAATTTTCAAGTATCGTGAAGGGACCGTACCTGAAGAATATTTTAAATGTCATAAATTTAATTAATACTTATCAAATTTAATGTCATTAACATAAAATACTGATTAATTATAAACAACATTTATTTATTTGACAAAAAATTTAACCATTTCATTATTTTGTAAATCATACATTTTAAAATTATCTAGTTAGTAAAATTCTTAAATAATAATAATTATGTTATTAGGTATGTTATACATAAATCAACACATAATACTTTTGCTTTTTGAAAACGTTGCAAATACAAAAATCACACTACCTAATTACAATCCCTGCTTATAAGTCAGAACACAAGTCAAGATTTCGGCTCGATTTCTAAGATAGACAAAAAATATTTATTACAATGTCTGGCAAAACATAACAAAAAGTAAAGAAAATTTCTCCGCGTTTTCTTTCGCAACAATACAATAAGCAACTGTTCATATTACCAAGAAAGTTACGATACTGGAGCAGTGGTTGAGACTAGTGATGCGACTCGAGTCCGATTTTGCCACTCGAGTCATTCGAGTCATTTTACTGTTTTACTCGAGTACCACTCGAGTGGTCGAGTCACTCGAGTGGTTCACGAATCACTCAATCACTCGAGTGGTCGAGTCACTCGAGTGGTTCAGGAGTCACTCGGTCACTCACCTCACTCACTCATAAACGTCGATAACTCATTCAACACAACAGTTCACTTGAGTTCACTTCACGCAACAAGTTCAAACAAGTGTGACAACAACGCACTTAACTTATCTTTTTTAAAAAGCAGGTTTAAACTTGTTTGTCTCGGAGAAAGGTTGGCGAGTGACTCGTGTGGTGGGCGAGTGACTCGAGTCCGAGTGAACTCGAGTCCGAGTGAACTCGAGTCCGAGTGAACTCGAGTCGATATTTTTTTCACTCGAGTACGTTTTTTTACGATGTCACTCGAGTCACTCGAGTAAAATTGGACTCGAGTCGCATCACTAGTTGAGACTCGAGTTGAGAGAATACTTCAGAATTATGTTAAGGGTATAATGGTTATTATATTACTTGTAATAACAATAGACGCGTGCTTATAACAGCGTTTATATTAATTGGTAACGCGCTGTGTTCATTTTCTATTATAAACTATTAGTACATAATTGTATACCATGCTTTAAACGTGTTTGAATTAATTCCGCGACTATTTTATCGTGTGAAACATATTTCAAAGCTATTTCATTAATTTCAACAGTTTATTATACGACACACTGAAGTCGACTTTAATTTTATATTTAGACCAATACACTAGTTTCCTTATATAATTATAATATGACGATTTTCTTAGTAGGAAAGCTAAGACTAACAAAGCCCTGCTTTAATCCAGCTTTTGCTAAATATAATATGACTGGAATCGGCACTTTAGATGCTCTTAGCATTGACGTCACGCTGAATTTACATTAAACAAGTACTTGTCTCAATGAATTATGTTTCCACCCTTTATCACCTAGTGTTTGTTGTTTCGCAAACTAAACGAATGTCACAGATAAATTATTAAGTACAAAGAAATAGAGGTTTTTTTTTTTTTTTTTTATTGTATTGGATGGCGAAACGAGCTAAAGGCCCACCTGATGTTAAGTGGTTACCTTTGCCCATAACAACTGCAATACCACCTAGGCTGTTACCTAAATGGTACCGCAAGTCGGTTCGCCAAACTGAGACATGAAGGTGGAAAGTCTCATGTGATTGTAATTTCAACGGCACCCGTACCCTTCAGACCGAAAAACAGCAATGCAAGCATCACTATTTGGCGGAGAAGTAGGCACGGTATAATTCTCTTGCTGATGCCCGCGGCTTCATTCCCGTGTTAAATCGATAAAAAGTATCCTATGTGTTAATCCAAGACTTGGTCTATCTGTGAGCAAAATTTCAACCAAATCCGTTCAGCCGTTTCAGTGCAATTGAAGAACAAACAAATAAACTAACATCTATACTTTCGCATTTAAAATACTAGTGTTTACTTTCTACTATCTCTGGCCACCTTTATAATTTTTTTTTATTTGAACGTCACCGAACTTGAATAGAAGAAACATTTTTCGCAAAAAAGTGCAAAGCTTTTCACATTGCATTTATTTTTAATGTCTGAATAGAAGGCTACCAGACATCATTGTTCGAGAATAACGTTTTCGTTGTTTAATTTGTTATGTAAATTCCCATGTTATATGAATATTTTTCTTTTGTATGAGGTCTTTGCGTCTCTTGTGTGCGAATCACCGACGTTGGGTGAATCATTGTGCTCATTTAGCCTCTAGCTGTTTGTTCATATTTATTACATTTTGTTTGCACAGTCTTATTTCCATAAGGACGCATCATCGGCTTTGCTGTTCATACGGAGATCCGGTCGTGGTCCGTGGTACAGGTGCTTTTGTTTACAGTGTTGCTGTATACCTACATATATTTACTTAAAGTTATTTTCGTATGAATCGCTTCTTTATTATATTACTGTGTTATCTCTCCGAGATTAAGTTTGACTGTAATTTTCTTCTTAAAACATTTTTGTTGTTTACAACTGAAACTCAATTAATTCAATACAAATTTCTATTTTAATACAAATTTATTATATTTCAAGTTCAGAAAAAAATACAAAGTTGACCCATTACATTTTACATGTCAGTGCTTTTTAGGGTTCCGTATCTAAAGGGTGCCAAACGGGATCCTGTTACTCTCTCTACGCTGTCTGTTCGTCCGTCCGTCCGTCTGTCTGTCTGTCACAGGGATGTATCTTTTGAACGGTAATAGGTAACCAATTGAAATTTTCTCAGAATTTGTGTTGCTATGACCCATATCACGAAAAATATTAAAAATAAAAAACAGACTTTTTAGTTTAGCAACAAATACAAAAAAGTAGTGGTACCTGCGTAAGAAAGAGAAGCAAAATTTCATATTTCGCGCACGAGCGTTGATGTCTTTTGATGAACTCTTGTAAATTAAATCAGTTTCTATGGGGTATCAGGTCGATGAGTGGTACGAAACCCTTACTGCGTGAGTCCGACTCGCACTTGGCCGGTTTTCCTATAAACATTATTCTTCAATGGAGTTTAGGAACACGATCTTTATTTTTCAGCATTATTTCAGTCGTCTCTTTTATGACGGCTATTTGTTTTACGTCCGTATTATTTTGTTGTTTAGAAGATCATCAAAACGTCGCCGACGAAATGTTTGAGACGTGTTCGTTGAATATTTTCGTCCGGAATGCTGAAACGAGTATGTATTCTAATTCTAATCAAAATGCTTTTAAAAAGCACACGGGAATTTTGTAAGCGAAAATGTAACTTAAATCAAATCATTTATAATATTTGCCACAAGATATCTTGTTCAAGATATTACAATTAATTACAGATAAACTATGTAAGTGAAGTGCCATAAGGAAGTTTTCAAATCGCAGCTCCCACTATCGACTAAAAAAATTGTCATGGATTCCGAAATATTACCATGTCTCACCTACGGCTGCCAGACTTGGACATTCAATCGCAAGATTACCAACAAAATCCAGACTACTCAAAGAAGAATGGAGAGAAGTTGCTTGGGTATAAAATTAAAAGACAGGGTGAGGAATGTCGATATTCGGAAGAAAACTAAAATAACAGATGCCCTAACCTTCTCACTCCAAAGAAAATGGAAGTGGGCAGGTCACGTGGCCAGGCTTAAAGATGGAAGATGGACAGGGAGTATAATAAAATGGTCTGGACCACGAGGCAAGAGAAGCAGAGGCAGGCCTAGCGCTAGATGGGTAGATGAGATAGTGGAGATAGCGGGTCAAAGCTGGCTAAACACAGCCAGCAACAAAGAGTACTGGCATTCCTTGGAGGAGGCTTTTACCCGAAGGGGGTCCGTACAAATTACATATTAATATTTTATGTTAAAATCTCTGTATATTGAAATTGTGTATTTGTAATTTGAATGGAAATAAATAAAGCATTATTATTATTATTAATTGTTGTGATATAATTAATTGCTCCAAAAATTTATGAAATACCACCTGAATGTAGTGAGAAAATTAGATGAAAGTGGGGGATAAACTGTTCAATCCTATAAGTCCTTCACATCATCATCATCATCATCATCATTTCAGCCGAAAGACGTCCACCGCTGAAAAATACTGGACATATAGGCCTCTCCCAATTCGGGGATATGCCATAATCGCCACACTTGGCAGGCGGGTTGGCGATCGCAGTAGGTTGGTTAAATACTCAGAGAACGCTTTTGCCCATCCTCTGGTGAATCCCTTAGTCGCCTTTTACGACACCCACGAGAAGAGATGGTGTGGTACAATTCTTTACGTCCGGCACCACACGGAAGTCCTTCATATAGTCATCATAATATCTTGCCATTTTGTAGGCAAGCGAAAATTATATCAAAAGCTAATTAATTATTCCGATTTCCAATAACAAATGGCAGATACTTCCAAAAAATACCATAAGAAGCACTAGACGTTTCGAGATAGATTCGATTCCCTTTCTTTTCTCGTATATGTCAGTGAGAGAGGTTTTACACGATTGCCGTCTGACGCCTCTTCTCAAGTGCAGGGATCCTTTGTTTAGCGCTTTAAACGCCCGTCCCTCCTCACCGCCATTCTTCGCAGCCTCTTTGGTACGTAACACCGAGTCACAAGAGCTGTATTCCGTTGTTCTTTCTGTGTAGGAATGTGCGCAATGCTAAGCCTCTAGCGCCTGAAGTCTGAACCTAAGCTGAGGTGAAATGAAAACTAATTTATAGCAAAAGACACATTGCAAGCATTTCACACCTTTTGTTTGTGCTGGAAAATTCGTTCATGAACGTAATGCAATTACTAAAACAATTATTCTATTATTTTAATGCATGCTAGCGGGGTGAAATCTAAATATTCAATAATCGATACAGATAAGCTACTTCTGGTTGGTTGGCAATCAGAAGTCGGTTGGAATCATGTGAGCAATCGTGAGCGAATTTTTCTTTCTACAATTTATATCTCTACAAAAAAAGTTTATAAAATGCTGATTATGCAAAACAAACTGATACTCACAGGTAAATAAAATAATACATATCTTGTTTTTTAAACTATATATTATACCACGTTGTTAACACGAAAGCGAGTTAATATGGAATTGTCATCCAATTCTGAGTTATATTGAAAGTTTCAAGTCTCTAGCTCATCTGGAAGTTAGTTTAAGGCGAGGTCGTAGTCAGTCAGTCAGTCAGTCAGAAATAATGTATCTAAAACATATAATTATTTCAGATTTTTTATGTCATAATTTGCCCATCAAAACAAACATCTAAAACAGGCATAAACGGGAACACGCCTTAAAATTGATTGCAATATTTTTACTAAGAAGCACGATACAGGTGTATTCTATTCAGTATACCCAACATAAAATATGCATGACGCGTTTGTTTAAAGCTTCGTGCAAACTTCTAGTCATTTAGTGGTTTCGTAACGACGCACAAGTATGGTGGTTTTATGGAAACAACTTGTATTATGAGCGTGAAACTCATCAATCATGTAAATATTGGCGTAACAGGAATTACCAACTATAACAGGAAATGTTCCGTAGAAGTTTAGAATAGCAGCGGCGCTCATACCTATTTACTGACTCTACTTGTCATTCCTTGGCGGGTTTCCAAACACTCAAATACAAGTATTATAAAAATTATTTTAATGAACCGTTTTAACCTATTCATGTACAGTGTACAGCGGTCTGGAAGTGGCACCATTTCCACTTGAAACAAGGGCCGAACTGTTAACTGTTTGCAGATTCTTTATAGCATTTGGACATAATAAATACTTGGTTTATTATCAATTTGACCTTACATCATAAAATGTTTGTAGCGTATTTGTTAACAACATAGTAGTGAATTTAACAATGTCATCTATTTCCATCGTGGGGACACAGAGGTTGGATTGTAAAAATAAGGTAAAATTTGGGCATTTTAAGGTAATCTGAATCATAAATGTCCATATCATAAAAAGATAAAGAAATATATCTTATGTTCTTATAACTTGTGTGTCTTATTTGTTGTTAAACATGTTACAAGTCTTGGATTTATTTATGTATTCCATTGGCACATTTTAGTGAATCATCCGGATGAGTTAATGCATCTTCTAAAGACTATCTGTAGTGGTTTGCATTTGATATATTGTTGGCATGAATACAGTCGCATTTGTATTACTTATGCTGTTCATATTTATGATAGTTCGAAGTAATGTAAGCATGACCCAAATTTTTATAAGGAAATGTGAGATAAAAACATTAAATACGAAGACAAAAGGAGGTCGTTATCGATATTAATACAGATTTGGATATGAAATAATTTATTATGTTTCCAAATTGGGTTTAATATTAATATGGTGACCTTTAGATACTTGTTGTTCCTTTGGCCTTTAACACAATACCTTATTAGACAACAATTCGCTCAGTATGAATTGCTAACATTAGGTCGTGACCGCACCTAGCCTACAGCCGTTAATTCAGCGGCTGAGCCGTAAGGACATTAATTATGCACCCGAACTGGACAGGTATCAGTTTGCCTACAAAGGAGAAGCCCCTCAGTGACCAGGGGCGTGTCTCATCGATATGTATGACGCGAGGGACGCTTTCTGCTTATCAAATTATATACAGTGTTTTCTAATACTTCTAATCCATCATCTGTATTTGTGTCAGCAAAGTAGAACAAGCTTACGGCCAAAATTAATATCCTATCTATACACGATTTGCACTACTAGAGATAGAAATTTGACATAAAATGTGTGAAGCTTATGTCAGATTTCTATCTCTAGTAGGGCAAATGATAAGATATAAATTTTGACAGTTAGTGTTTTAGACAGAATCGTGTCTCGTTATATTATTGAATAGAATTGTATAATATTCTGTCAAGCACTCAGCAATTTTGTAAAGAGGCCATTTAAGGAAACTTTTGAAGTTACGTTTACAAAACATCTTCCAATCCGGAGCTTTTGTTACGTAATACTTATTTACATTGTTAACCAAATATTTGATTAGTGAATTCACATAAATTACAAATGTTAATAGTTAAAAAACGTATACAAACATGACACTCCCACATATTCTGTTAATCAACTCTAACATAAACAATAAAGTATTTATTTACAAAACTGAAGCAAACACAACAAACCAGCGGCCATCGGCGACTATCCACAGTGCAGTCTATTTACATTAAAAACATTTCAGTTATAAATATGATTGATGGATCATATAATCATATTAGCAAATTAGATGTTGAACATTTTATGTATTCGCCACTAAACGCCAAACTTCTACAATATTAACGTCCATTAAAATGCAATCAACTTACTGTTGATATTACATTTCCATTAAACAAACGTGGGATTGGCTGTGGACAATTTTAATTGCTATTTGGTTTTATATTTCCACTCACTCTAACTATTTATTTTGGGAATCTACTTATACTGTAATAATTACATTGGTTCATTTGTATAATGAAATTGCATTTTATATTTATTGAATGATGGTAATGATGAATGGTGCTGATAAATAGATCTGATACTTAATTAGTTGATAATAGTAATGATAGTCGACGTTAATGATATCACTTTGTTTTTTTTGCGCAATCAAGCTTAATGGGTCAATAAGTGCTCTTTAGACCTTTACCTGTAAATGTTTGTATCGTATTTTTATCCCATTACATTAATGCTATATACGGTCTTAAGTGGTACCAATACGAGGGTTGTAAGTACACCCTCAAAAATATTTTATACAAAATCCACAACGTTACGCGAGGTATTGCTGTTGCGTCATAATTTGTAGAACCAATTAATTCGCGTAACATAAGTATGAACATCATTTTCCGATTTCTCGTCAAAGGTTCTATTGAATTTCGCGAGCGTAAGGCGTTCCTTTGTCGAAATTTACAGAATGTAAGGCATTTATTGCGGCGCAAATTAGCATCGGAATTTCTTTTTTTTTTGTTATTTTGAGTGCGCCATTAAATCAATTTACGTTCTAATGCAAATACATATTAAACAATTTTGTTTCAGTTTAAGAATAGTCCATCTTTGAAGGGCTACTTCTTAATACTTTAATCAAAAGCCATATTGGATTAACTGAAGCTCATTATCAAGTTGTGAGCTGAATTTAAATGAAATCATACCGTTGCCGAGCTCGGCGATAATATAATTTGTAATTTAATTGTATATTAGTTATTCTCTTCTGTAGGGCAGGCTGTCTAAAGACACTTGGATCTCATTAAGATGCATTTACTTTCCCGTCACGTATCCGTACGATTGCGCAACGAATCCGAACGGTGTGACGTCACGAAGCCAGGAAGTCTATTACCGCACCGCACCGCACCGTGCCGCATTTGATCCTTTTAGGCTAAACGGATATTCCGTTGATAGGATTTGTCAGTCTGTGTCTACTTACCTGGTCTCGAATCATTACAGTTATGTTCAGTTAGTTTCCCGCAAAAATGTCTGTAACATCAATTTCGTTTGTAGAAAGTTGTACGCAAAACGACATTAGACTCGGCAATAATTCTTTGACGTCTTTTCTTTTACATCAAAAGGATTTTCATTGCTACTGTTTATTGGCTAGACGGCGGGCGGCGTGTGCTAAAATTTGATTTTTGTGTGTCTCCAGGCATTTCTGTGGCTTTGCTTCTGTTGTATAGGTACTTACCAGTGGCGTGCATTGCATATAGGCAATTAGGCAATACCTACTGCCTTCCTCATTCAAATTCAATAGTGGTGTAAGTTATTATCTTTTTTTCAGAGTACGATGATTACTTATCTTAAAATAGACCTATTAATGCTAAATTAATCTTCCTACATCAAAAAATCAATAACTTACACCACAATTAAATTCAAGTGAAGTAAGCCAATGCACGCCACTGGTACTTACCCTACCTACATCTTCATATACCAACAGCATCATTACTTTATATAGATTAAAATCTGTTAAGTAAAAGCTCTTACATTACATGGCGCCATGATGGAAACTGAAAACAATGTCAAATCACATGTCGAATGACGAAGTAATATTTACAAATCTTAAAATCCATTTTAATTTATTTTTAGCGAGATGTGTTCATGAATATGGAAAAGGTGTGTTAATGCGATACCTGTGTTCACCCCATCAGATCACATCTATGCTCTGCCGCGTTTCAATACAGATTATGGGTAAACATTAACTGAACAAAGGTATTATGTACCTTGGATATATTTTATACAGTATATACGTTGTTTACCTTTTTAATATGCTTTGTTGAATCATTATTTTCTGTAAGATTATTTTGCAAACATAGAATCACGACAATGTTTACAAGTTAAGGACTTTTGGACATAGGTAGAGCTAACTATTATTTTACATCTTTAATAAGAATTTGAACCATGTATCTATTATCTACACAATAGATAGGTACATGTTTTTGCAAATAAATATATCTTTAACTACGTTAATGGAGACTTTTGGAGTAGCTTTTAGTAGTATTCGGTGTTTCATATTTCGAATCGTGTAGCGTAGGTACCTACTATTTCCAACCTAATCCGCTACCACGCTAAGATTTCGGGTCAGGTTAGGAATAAACGAAATCATCTGACCCGCAATCGGGTTAGGTTAGGAATATAGACGCATCGGGTCAGGTTAGGAACAAATATTAATACATTTTTGCTATTCCTAACCTAACTCGTTGGCGGGTTACGATTTTCGAAGTATGTATGTACTATCAGCAAACTTTCCGGTGAACTACCACTAAGGCTACAATCGCTTGCGCTCAGTCTTCGACGGCAGCCGTAGGTACGTGTAATGTAGCAAGATTCGTTCAAGGGACTTTGTCGACAAAGTGTATCACTGAAAAGGATCGTCACTGTACCTACCTATGCAGCAGCGATAATCGGTAAAATCACGCATATTCCAGAAATGCAATAGTGTCGCGTAGTTTCAAACATTCCCGCACAGGAATTTGCTCATAACACGTGTCCTAAATATATCTAGGGCTGCTACTAAATCATCTGTCCTTTCGGTGAGAAAAAACATGTTGTTCGATTCACGTCACCTAGAAGACTTGGCGAGTGCCCATTGAAAAACATTTTCGGTTGCATAATGCACCGCGCGTGTACCGCAATCGCAAATCCATTCATTGTGATCACAATGAACCCAGCTCTATTTTGTCAACTGCTTACCTCCAAAATAGTGATGTTATTGCTTTTATGGTAAAGTGAGTTTTTACCCTAGCCTAGCAGTACCAGGTTTAACCAGTGATAAGGACCGTGTAATCGCGTAAAATAGTTATGCCTAACGAAGACACAAAGAAAACCAATAATAATCTTGCTGTGGCAATAAATACTTTTTCTTTCTTTCTTTTGACGACGTCTGTGGTCTAGTGGTTCGAGTGTCGGACTGCTGATCACGAGGTCGTGGGTTCGATTCCCACAAAACACAAATATTTGTGTGATGAACATAAGTGTTTGTGTTGGTCTGGGTGTTTCTTATGTATTATAAGTATGTATTTACAAAAAGAAAAGTATATAAGTATTATATACATTGTCTAGTATCCATATTACAAGATCTGCTTAGTTTGGGACTAGATGGTGCTGTGTAAAATGTCCCAAAAATATGTATTTAAGTATTTATTTTTTATTTTCAATAAAAATAATTTAAAAAATAGTTTTTTTATTTCGTAACTTTAATCATTGTCATCTGTAACGTGATGTAAGGAATACTGTTGCAGAATAACTTCAACTCTGATGTTAACTTGAATATTTTGTATCAAATTAATACATGTTATTGAAATAACTCAAAACCTCTTAAGAGATCATTGTACTCATCAGTATGAACAACTTTTACTATGGGACCAAACCTGAAATCGCGAAAAAAAAATCTGGTGTTCCCTACATTTGTGTTCAAATGAATCGACAATATGTAGGGAACAGCAGATTTTATTTCGCGGTTTTTGTTTGGTCCCATAGTAAAAGTTGTTCATACTGTCATCAGTATGTACCTACTCATGTACAATTAAGAGGTTTTCAGTTATTTCAATAACACGTTGTATAAAAGCAGACTGGTTTTAAGCAGAAAATTCTTATAATACAGGTACCTATGAAAATATATCCGATACCTTTTGTCTTTGTTCAACGTCGAGCTGCTGTAGTCGGGAAAAGGAGACTGAAAGGGTTAGATATTACTTTTGGTCGCTTTTGCTGAAGACAGCTCAATATTGGATGCAGCTTGGAAGAAAAAAATATTTATTGTATTTTGATAAAATAGCCAATTTAGACTAACAAAACAAGAATAAGAAATTAAATTAAGGAATGTAAAAAATAATAATGCTGGACATAGGCCTCCCCCAAAAAGGAGGGATATGCCATAATCACCACGCTTGGCAGGCGGGTTGGCGATCTCAGTTAGTTGCTTAAATACTCAGAGAAAGCTGCTGCCCAATTGTCCATACTCTGGTAAATCCCTTAGTCGCCTTTTACGACACCCATGAGAAGATATAGGGTGACGGTGATGTGTAGGAATTTTTCGAAGCCCAAGTGCTTATTTTACATGTATTTTGTACATATTTATATTATGTATAAAAAGTAGTTATTTACATAAAAGTTCATCATTAATGTGTACCAATGCCTACCCATACATAAAAGTTTTTATAGCACCAATTTACACGCTCAGCTTCCGATTATAGGAATTCATTCGTATGTTTACATACGCGGAATGTATGTACTTCTGAGTATATTCACAACGCTTCCTTTTAAGTTGTCCAATTATAAGCTTATGTAACACAAGACAGTATACACACACTTTTATTTACTTTGTCTGAATCCGCACAAATAAAAGCCTATACCTACGAATTTTATCTTTTCAAATTTCCCGCAAGAAAAACTGAACATAAAACTAAATAAATTAACCCTAAAAAAATTGCACATGTTTTTTAACTAGTTGTGTAAAAAAAAAGTCAGAAACAAAATTTATGATGAAAACCTGAAAACTGAAATAGTTAATTATAAAACTAACTCAGCATTAAAAACTTTCCACGTTGGAACTGAATCAAAAGCGAACGCAAAACTTGAAACAACTTAATTAGATTAAAACTGCAATATGTTCCAACGAGTCCCTGAAGGCACTTTTCATTAAAACTAATAAATATGTACTAGAAACTTGTTCTGTCCTTGTTTCTTCCTAGTTCAGCGGAGTGGAGCAAAAAATTTTACGTGTCGTCTATTTTCACAGTCGACAGGCACATTGGAGATTGCAAAATAAATAAAACATGACGTAGTGGAAAATACTTATTTTAAGAAAAATGTAACGTGATATTAACATGACCTTAGAATATACTCTAAGAACATGATAATAAACCCTTTCACACCCCTTCTAAACATCCAGAAGGACTTGATAACCACTACACCAAATATTGTGTAGCAGTATTTTCGCAATTAACAAGCTAATAAAGTTTATAAGGACCCCATTAGCACAAATAGGAACTCTATCGCAGTCCTCTGATATATTTTTCTATACAACATGTTGATCTGTATTCGTGCCATATTTTAGGAGGTGACTATACCACTGATACTGAACACGAATCAATAACAAAATCAATACCAAAAATTTCTTTTTTGTTAAATACCTATTGTAAACAAACAAATTGCCTCCTTGTGTCGCGTGCAACACAAAAACGATGCGTGCGACACCACCAAAACAATTTGCAGGTATTTCCACCCTTTGACAATGCCACCGATGACTTATTTTTAGAGTCGTTGGGGATTTATTCTCGAACCCTCGCTATGTTTCCAAGTGAAAATTTGGGTATTAAATAATCGTAGAATTTTTCAAGTATTTTAGATGACTAAGCACATTATTTATCATCTGCTCTAGAAATATGGCACGATTACAGATCAACATCTTGTATATACTGATTGATTTTGGCACATTTAGGAGAGGTCTGGACCTAGACCTCTCCCTAATGTGCCATAATTATAGCCAACATTATCGACAGAACACCATACTAACTTCTCGTCTACCACAGTTCCAGACAAAATTAAAATTCCATTATGTGTAGCATGAATCCACGTTCGCCGTATCCACCAAATCGTAGATGACAATGTCTTGAAAACCATCAATAGTGTATTATTTCTCAGCAGTACCACAGAATACCTAATAGTACTATGGCAGTGATGGCCGCTGGAGCAGACGAGTCATTGAGTGGAGACCGCGAATCGGCAAACGCAGCGTAGGGCGCCGCCCCGCCAGGTGGATCGACGACCTGAAAAACGTGGCTGGGGGGACTGGATGCGGAAGGCAGAGGACCGAGTGTTGTGGCGCAACTTGGGAGAGGCCTATGTCCAGCAGTGGACCGCGATAGGCTGAGTTGATGGATGATGACTATGGCAGTACCTAACAGCTTTTTCTTTTGTTACAGTATCCTATTCGCCGATATAGTGGGCTTCACGGTACTCGCATCGCAGTGCAGTGCTCAGGAACTGGTGCGGTTACTCAACGAACTCTTCGGGCGCTTCGATCAGCTCGCCAATGTAAGTAATATGTTAAGAAATGATTAATTGGCTATGTGCAAGATGGCGGTGGGGACAGTCAAATCGATCGCAGCGCACGCTGTGGCAGAAATATGAGACATATCAGGGCTGTGTTTTGTGTTTCCACGCTAAATTCGCTGTCTTTTCGATGTTTATGAGCTAAAGAAGGAAATGGATCACAAGAATTATTGTGTTGTGAACCGCACATATATTGAGAAGAATATTTAATGTAAATTTTCCAAGTTTGCTTGGAGTTGGAGCAAATAAACAAATGGGTACTTAATTGCTTAAAAAAGGAAAAAGCAAGTTACTGATCCATATAATTGTTAGAATTTCACTGATTAGTTGTAATACTTTAAAATAGTAATTTAAAAACAAAGTAACTTTACTGGAAATGAATAATTAAGGCACAATTTGGAGTAGTTACAATTATAGATATTGGAAAGAGATATTATGTAAATTATGTTTTATGATTTTTAATCCTGTTCTTATTTCACAAATATTATGTATCAATATCAGCTTATTAAATTAAATTAAATTCATTTATTAACTGTGACTACAGAGGCCCACATGTTAGTATAAAACTTAACAAACTACGTATATTTTACAAATATTATTTATTGCACTATAATATCGTCAATGTTCCACATTTATCTAAATTTTTAACTTTATTTAGTAGATATTATCAAAACATCGCTTAATAACTAATTGTTAAAATAATTCACGGGTCCTGAAAATAATTTTTTTATTACGGCCGCTAGGCGGCACCCTTGTCGTGCACATAGCTAATACGTCACAGCTTAATCATAATAAGTTTCCCTAAACTTCATGCCGTCATTGGCAAAGTACAGGACATTTACATGGCATTCCCTCATAAAACCACCATAAAACCCTATATGTATGTCTATATCATTACAGCCGAAAGACGTCCACTACTGGACAAAGGCCTCCCCTAATTAAGGGTCTATATATACTATGCATAATAAAATCGTAAAGGTCGAGAAGTATGTGAGTATTTTTCGCGAAAACCGACTAGAAAGAAATAAGCTATAGAGCACGTTTTTCGCTAGAATTTTTCATGTCTGTCTTTCTGTTTGTTACCTCATAACGTGAGAATCACAATTTAACTGTACAGTTGTGTAGGCATTAGCCTAACTTAAAATTTGAGGTATGGTTCATATCAATCGGTTGAGAAGATCCTGCAAGCAAGCCAAGCCGCCTCTAAAATTTTGGTTTATGGAAATATTTTGAGTATCGGAACGACACGAATTTTCCCCGAAGCCTTAATATGTATGTCCGTAGCACTGGAAGCTCTAAACCTAACTTGTTTGTTTGACCAAAAACATGTTTGGCTTATATTCCAACTTTGTTGTACCAGGATAACCACTGTCTCCGCATCAAGATCCTGGGCGATTGTTACTACTGCGTGTCCGGGCTGCCCGAGCCGCGGTCAGACCATGCGAGATGTACTGTCGAGATGGGGCTCGACATGATCGATGCTATAGCGTGAGTCATAACAAAACATTGCTATCATCATATTGAACTATATTTACAGGACTTTCCGCGCACAATGAAATCAAAACAAAACAAACATTTTGACTAACCTCGACGTTTCGGCCAAGTTGCATTGGCCGTGGTCACGAGCAAACTGAAGTATGCGGGTGTCATCGACTTAGATATAATAAATAATAAAATCAAATCTTAATATAGTTCAATATGAGTGAAATTTGCGAAAGTTTAAAAACCTATCATCATATTATTATTTACTTTTCGTTTAATACGTCTATGGGGTCTTCAGTGTAATCTATAGTATGCATTTTCCTCTTATACACAGAGCGTATGTCTTTTGCTTACATAATTAAGCCTATGTCATCTGACTTCCTCAAACATTTGAGTAGGAAATACCAGTGCAGTAGATCAGTCATCCATCAGACAGGCAACAGATATGAATTTTTCAGGCAACAGATATGAATAATTTGAATGACAGCCGATGTAGTTTCCCGTGGTAGGTACGTACAAAGAAATGCATGTTATGTAGAAGCTGGCTGTACGTACGTTTATCGAATTATCTGTGCGGTAGCCGTCTGGCCTTCAACTGCAAATATAATCACCAGGTCTTTAACCTCGCAAATTATTTCCAACCATATAGCAACGAAGCCGTGAAAAAATAGAGTGACATCTACAAATATAAACCTAAAATAGTCACAAGAAGCCACAAACGACCCACGCCTACGACAAACAAACACTGCGCCACCTTGACTCGCCAATTTATGGCGGCCGTACTACAATAAAATTTAATTGGTCATTTCAGCCGTTGTGACTGGCTTACTGTCTGTGAAAAAATACACTACACTAAAATATCTTTAGTGAAATATGAAGCTAAGTGATCGCTTTCTGAAGCTTCATCTTACAATTATTTTATAGTTTTATAGTGCAAAGTGGCATAATTAAAAGCAGATAGGGGAGAGACGAGAGACTCCTCTCATCTATTCGTAATATACATATTTATTTTTAATTAATAAGCCGGGTCTGTGTGGCGCGTGTCGGCCGTAGTGCGAGGGCACGCGCATTGGAGCATGTCGCGATACGGGCTTATCTGCGCATTGGCTCATCAAAGAAGCCAGCTAATTATACTCTTTGTGATCATGGCCCCCGCTGACATCCTGGGTGGCCCTCCCTCGGCCGTGAAGGTCAGTAGGCCGGCCTGGAATGTTGCATTTTATCGCATTCTGCCGTAACGTGTAGCTAATTTTGCAAAATGATCGTCTCAAGGCAGTTTTTTTGTGGACGTCATTACCGTTACAAACGTTTCCAGAAATATTCAAGCGCTTTTAATAATTCACATTTAGATCTGCATTCATAATTCGCTCCCACTTTTGAAAACTATTTGGTGTGTAATCTTCAGATGATTGTTTGATTAATAAGAAAGTACTTAATTCATAAGTGTTGCCATAAATTAAAACGAGTGACTCAGGAGATTTTAAGACTTATTGTTGGGAGCGGTGTAACGGTCTGAGTTTTCAGAAATTTTATACTCCATTATAACTGTGTGCATAAGTAGACTGCGGTTTCATAATAAGAGGCAAGCAATCAACACCCGTGGACCGACCACAGGCCACAAACCTCAAGCACAGAACAGCTATCTGTATTCAGCGCGGGTGTGTTTCAGACACGCGTCACGTTCACTGCCGTCATCTGTACGTTATTGAAAGGACATATCCGCCTTGTCGAGCACACGAATAACCGAATCTCTGTGATGGGCATGAGAATGACATAATCTTGTAGTGCTATGCCAATTTTCCGCGAAATGTATCAGGATTCTACGTGTATGGCTCGATAGCTCAATGTAGTCAATGTTCTCCTTATGGAAAATATCCTACTATTTATTCGGAAACAATATGAAAGTTCCTTTGTAGTTTCCAATTCCTGTGGTGCGCAAAAATCCAAATCACGTGTAGATATCATAACTTGAGTCCACATGACTACGTCGACGACTCTGTCAGTAACAGCTTATACCCAGAGTCACGTAGAAAGAAAACATGCCAAGCGTAACGTGAAGATCTTTTATGATCAGAAACCAAATCGAAGGACATGCTCTTTCAAGTGTAAATTCGTATCATTTTGTGTTTTTTTCTTTTTCATCCAAATTATGTATTGAATTGCGTCTTCTACCATTTAAACCTCACAAAGAAATGGAATATTGAAACCGATGTTAGATTTCTAAATAAATCTTATTTATTACCATCAATGTAAACACATATCGCTTTGATAGATAGTGTTTGTAATGTAAAATATTGAACAGAGTAGTTGTCAACACTAATTCTAACTATCAAACGTGATATTCGGTGGACGTGGCACGTCATTGAAACTGTATGTATTGCTCTTGACCTAAATGTTATTCCTCGTTTGTGGATTTACGTAAATAACCACAATGGTAGCGTCTGTCAAATATACGCTACAAGCTACGATGAAAGAACCTACTTACTACCAATAGGTTCTTTCATCGTAGGCTACAAGTATGATTTCTGACAATGGCTCGTATTAACAAACGGGCATCAATTAAGTCAATTAACACACAAACTGCGGTAGTCTCGTTCGCAAAGTGTGGTCTATAAATAGTGTTCCGCTTACGGTGCTTCACAAACATGCATGCTGGATGCACGCTCACACCCATATTTTTAGTTGTTTCCTCAAACGTTCCTAGACTCAAACTCAGTCAAGAATGCCTTAAGGGTTTCTACAAATAATATCAAAATCGGTATGGGTCTAGGTACATGTATTTAATAAATTCGTCAAAATCGGTTTTTTTTCAGAATAGAAACAATAATAACTACGTCGCAAATAACACTTTTCCATTTTTGAGGAAGCCTTAAGATTAGTCGCGATGTACCTTGAATTCTTCCTCACCTTGAGTAAGGAAAACTATGAGGTGACGGAGATTCTTGCAACTGTGAATACCACGGAGGAAATATTGTATTGAGTGAGGTTAAGTGGAGTCTCCCTCTCTCTTCTAATGGCTGTTGTAAAAGGCGACTAAGGGATTCCCCAGAGGATGGGCAGCAGCGTTCTCTGAGTATTTAAACAACCAACTGCGATTACCAACCCGCCTGCCAAGCGTGGCGATTATGGCATACCCCCCCCCCTTTGGGGGAGGCCTTTGTCCAGCAGTGGACGTTTTTCGCCTGAAATGATGATGATGATGAAGTGGAGTCTAGAAATGTTTGAGGAAACAATTTAGAATATGGGTGTATATGTATATGTCGTATTTGGGATTCCTATATCAGAGGGAAAATAAACAACTGGCGATATTTTATCGCAATCCCTGCAGCTGTGTTGACCAGTGGCGGCCGACAGAATAAGTAGATACTCAACTCAAACATACAATTCGTTGACAAAGTGCGCTTTGGACTGCAGTCGCAGACTGTCGATATCAGCTCCGCAAAGGGGCAATCGTGTTCACAGCACATTTACACGTTTGTTGCCACATTTTATACATGATGTTTGAACAAGGAGGAAACTCAAACGATGTTGCAATGGAATATCTTATCGTATCTCTGAGCTAGTGTACAGTCGACAGCGTCGTAACATTAAATTTTCTATTAATTGAATGACGTTGGACTGACCTTTTAAAATGTGGGCGTAAAGTATAAATTGACCTACATTACAGAAATATCATCCTTACTTTTAATTTTAATTCGAATACATGCTGAAGGAAACAAAAATACTAGTAGGCAATGACATTTTAATAGTACAGATATGCTGTTGCGCGCGCAATCTGAAGACACGAAAACGTCCTAATTGGGACGTTTTGCTTCTAGTCTGCGTCAAACAAGGCGCCGAGCGTGACGTGTGACAAAATAAAAAAACAAGAATGCCGTCATGTGTGTACAGAAAGTGTACTAATTATGACGCGAAACTAACTCCTTCTTCTCGTGTCGTGTCGACATGAGCTGCATAATGATAATAGCTCATGTCGTGGGGAAAAGATTAGCCAGTCAGCAGGTTGGTAGCGGGGCTGACTGCCGAGGGTGCGCCGGACGATCAATTAAATATCGTCACTCGTGGAGGCTCTTTTAATGCACCCCAAACTAACTTAAACTAACTAACTTAAAGTAACTATCTTACTTACTTTGTACTAGTTTATGTGTATTGTGCTGCCGCTGCGTACGGAACATATTTTTGGTTGGTTTTGTTAGGGTGTGACATATCTATACTTTTAAATATCATTGCTAGTAGGTAAATAATATTTTTGTGTGATGTTAAAAATAAAAGTATTTTCGTCTAAACTCGTGTATGTACCGGAATGAAATTGGTCCAGTAAAGTTATTTTCATGTCGCTGTTATTTCTGCCGATTCTAGATATTAATACCTAACTGGTAAATATAGAACGGGGCGAGATCTGCGTGTGCGGGATGTGAACGACATTCATTCATTCATTTCAGCCCAAAATCGTCCACTGCTGAACAAAGACCGCCCTTAAAGGGGGGGGGGGATATGCCATAATCGCCACGCTTGGCAGGCGGGTTGGCGATCGCAGTTGGTCGTTTAAATATTCAGAGAACGCTGCTGCCCATCCTCTGGTGAATCCCTTAGTCGCCTTTTAACCCATGAGAAGAGAGAGGGTGGTGCAATTCTTTACGTTCGGCACCACATTCAGAACGAAGTGAACGACGTTCAGTACAACTAATATTGCCAAGTTTGTAGTCCACTCACTGTAGGAACGCTTTGGTATTTGTTCATGTCAGACGACTAAAAGCTGCTGGTTACAATTTCACTAGCATTTATATTTTCAGAGTAATTTACGACGTTTACTAGATTTTGAGTTTACATTGAAGTAATATCTCAGCGCTCTAATGCTAATTAACACTCGTTCCTACGTTTTAAATGATAATTAAAATTTTAATTAAAGTGCTGATGTAATGGATTTCGAACAGCAAAAACATTTTTGTAATCGTTATAAAATGAGCATTTATTCTAGAGTTTTTAACTAGGTTCAATGATATTTGAAATGCATATTTTAATTTTTGTACAAATGTGGACACGGCAAATAAAGGTAGGTATAGCTAAAAAGCAAAAACTCGTTTTGTTTTATGATAAGCCATAAACGATCGAAGTCACCGTCGCGCGTCGTTGCTCTGAAACTCCCAACTTCGAGTGGACTCTAGAGGCTGCAAGCAAACAAGCACTGTTACCAATCTACTACCACTGACCCGGGGCAATTTAGTATTCAGGGGACGTATGCTCGCGTCGATAGTGACATGTGTCCCCTTTCAACCCACTTCCATTTAGGGGAGTGACGGGCGAAACACGGAAAATTGGATGAAGACACAACTTCCAAGACAAAACAAAGAAACGTAAAACAATAGCCGCTTTATTGGTGGTATTGGCCAAACATTTCGTAACGCCATTAGCGATGGGGAGAAGCAATAACAAAGGGAAATTAACATATCATAATTGCGTTAGGAGTCTTCGGATTAACTTCTCATCTGCCTACGCCACTGCGCTCGGATTATAATTCAATTTCCTCTTGTAACATCAGTGTGCTTCTGGGAGCTCATATTACATCACATAAACTGTTCCTAACTATATTATTGTCTATTTTAATGTCCCAAAAATATTTTTTATTTTTATTTTATTTTTTATATACAACATTGTAAGCTTACATATAAGGGATATAACAACCTAAACTGGTTGAAAGCTTTTAAATTGTTTAACTTACAAAAAAAAAACTACATTGTACGTTGTTATTACAAGACTCAAGTGCCTGATATTGTAGCCATGCAGAGATGAACAATTAAATGGCTTATCTACTCCGAGAAAAACTTTACGACTGTAGATAATAAATACTTAATTGGATTTATTTTGATTAATTCTTTACAAGTGTGATGGTGGGCCAGGTGGGCCGACGACCTAAAGAACGTGGCTGGGGGGGACTGGATGCGGAAGGCAGAGGACCGAGCGTTGTGGCGCAACTTAGGAGAGGCCTATGTTCAGCAGTGGACTGCGATAGGCTGAGTTGATTGATTGATTGATGTGTGATGTGTCTAATCCTTCCTTAGTAATAATAAAGTTTTACTTTCCTGTCTAACTACTTCTGACCTTAGGTCTGAATTAGATAATTAAATTAATGGTTTTATTTTACAAAGAAGATATTTTACAAACATAATAATATTAGAGTGAAATCTATAAAAATGCGATGTATCTATTAAATACATCAATAACTCCCAATTCAATGCGGACGGGAAATCTCTGAAACGGAATAGAATGTTTGTACATAAATGTATTTTTTTTCACGCGCAACTCATTACGGCCATTGACAGTAAACTGTGGAATGAAATCCAGACTATCATGTTGGATAAAACGTCTGTTGACCCCATAAACTTATTATACTTTACGCCAGTATAATAAGTTAATGGTTGACCCACTTCCTAACTAATCCAACAAATCGGTAATTGATTTGTCGTTTCACTCCACTGAAGTAGGTAGGTATATTTCATACAAATGAAGACCAGTTCAGTCTTGGCGTACACTATATTACTTTACGGGGTATCTACGTGTTTCCAACGTGATTGATGACCGTATGTAAGTACAAGATTTGTGAAGGGGACAAATGGAACTTTTTAGATAGGACGTTTATGTATATACAAGGTGTAATTGAAATAACTGAAAACCTCTTAAGGGCTCATTGTACTCATCATTATGAACAACTTTTACTATGTGGCCAACCAAGAAAACGCGATAAAAAATCAGCTATTGCCAAAATTTTGTTATGCGAACATAAGTGTGGAGCAGCAGATAATTTTTTCGCGATTTCTGGAATAGTCCCATAGTACCTAAGAGTTGTTCATAATGATGAGTACAATGAGCCCTAAAGAGGTTTTCAGTTATTTCAATTACACCTTGTATATTATATTCTACGATAAGATTCGGAAAAGCTGTTAATTGGTATCTACGCCCACCTTGCTGTCGTAAACTAATGAAAAAATATTAAGTTTTGCTGTCGCTATCTGGCCGGCCTTTTTATTAACTTGCGTAAATTGAGTAATTATTCGTTTAAAATGTTACAGCATTTTTAATTCTAAACATATTAGGAAGTATTTTAGCAACAAGTGGCGGGAACAAATCGTCGGCCATCGTGGTTTCATATGCACATTACACATAACAAAATGGACCGTAAAAACGCGGTAAAGTAAGGACGATTTGTCACCGATAAAAACCATTGCTATAAAATCTCGCTGGCGTTAATAAACAACAAAGGAAATCGTAAATCTGACCATAATTAGTTATGGTTCATTAGCTGAGAGAAATACCTGCATGGTTCTTGAGTGATATTTAATATTTTTTCTACAATACGCAGTGGTAATAAACAATATATATTATAATTATACATTTCAGCGATGGACGGCGACGTTAAATCATTGTCGAACAGACGTTGGTCTTCCTTTTTAATTACGTTGAAAATAACAGTACGACTACTGCCATTGTGCCATTACAGTAACTTAATAACTGCTCGTTTAATTTAATTCGTAGCTTTGTGAAACATTAAGAATTAATCTGGGGAAATTACCAAGATTTCGTGCGCTGTGAACGAGAAATGGTCTCATTACAGGAATCCCGCACAGAGCGCTCAACTCGACTCGAGTTTCATTTAAAAAGTCGTTTTATAAAGTATCCATTTAGTAAAATAACTAGGAAAAGATTTACATTGAACAATGTAAATATTTAGAAATCATAAAGTGGTAGGGATTCGCTGAATGTTTTAACTAAAATAAGACAACAAATTTTAGTTAAAATAATAATTATTATTACGTTCGTAAATACTTACGGCCACATCGTTATTTTACAAATCCATAAAGTATATTGGATAAGCGCCACTACAACACCTGAAATATCTTTAGGATATAAACAAAATTGTATAGGTATGCCAAAGCCAGGCCGCTACAACCCAAGCAACCATGTTCAAATAATTCAATAAATATTTTTTTAGAAATATATGTAAAGACGCTTGTCATCTTAGTCTACCTGCGACCACGAAATGCTGCAAAGCTTTCGAAACTTCAAGAAAACCAATTTAAATAATATACGCGATTTAATCCGGTTAAACTTTGTTTGTTTTTGTTAAACATGAAAGTAGAATAAATGCAGTAGAAATGAGAGCTTTGAGAAGTATGTGTGGTGTAACTTTGAGAGATAAAGTAAGGAATAACATGATAAGAGAGCGTTGTGGAGTGAAAGAAGATGTAGTGACAAATATTGAGAAAGGTATGTTAAGATGGTTTGGACATATAGAGAGGATGGACGAGAGGAGATTGACGAAACAAGTATACGAAGCGAGTGTGGATGGAAGAGTTGGAAGGGGACGACCTCGGCGAACGTATCGCGATCAAATCGGGGATGTTCTCAAAAAATGCCAGGTTAAGAGTTCTCTAAACCGACGAGCATGCATGACGAGGTTAATGGACGTAAATGAAGCGAAAGAGGTGTGTCAGGATCGTAGCAGGTGGAAATCCATAGTCTCTGCCTACCCCAATGGGAAACAGGCGTGATAATATGTATGTATGTATGTAAACTTTGTTTTATTAACAATGTTCAAATTGAATTAATACCACTTGCAGAACATAATTTTGGTTTTATGATTGTCAATATATTACAACAACCCATCTTCTATCTATATACTATAATAAAACTGTAAAGGTCGAAAAGTCTGTACATTGAGTTTTTTTTCGCGAAAATCGGCAGGGGTACTAGAAATAAGCTATAGAACACGAATCAATCGTTTAAAAAATTTATGTCTGTCTGTCTGTCTGTCTGTTTGTTACCTCATCACGTGAAAACGGCTGAACGGATCGTAATGAAACTTAGCATTTGTATTGGTATTAGTCTAACTTAAAATATAGGGTATGTTTTATCTGAATCGGTTGAGTAGATCCAGCGATACAGCTTGACCCCTCTATTGTATTAAGTTGCATACAAAGTAGAGGTCATGATTGTTGGTTCGGTGCAGGTTGCAGGTTCCTAAAAATACAACTGGATTCTATTAGTATTATAGAAAATATAGAATAACATAACATAGCCCATCACTGTCCCGCTGCTGGGCATGGCCCTCTTCTTGGAATGAGAAGAGTTAAGGAACTGGATATTGTTAGTGTAATAGATTATCATAACATAATCAGCTCATTATCTAATGCCCCACTGCTGGGCACGGACCTCTTCTCGGAACGAGAAGAGTTAAGAAACTAGAAAATATAGAATAACATAACGTAGTCAACCCATTACTGTCCCACTACTGAGTATGGCCCTCTTCTCAAAATGAGAAGAGTTAATGAACTGGATAGTATTAGTATTCTAGAATAACATAACATTACCAGCCCATTACAGTCCCACTGCTGGACACGGGCCTCTTCTCAGCATAAGAAGAGATGTGGTTAGTGTTATAGAAAAACATAAATTACTTCCCACTGCTGGGCACGAGCGTCTTCTCAGAATGAGGGAGTTTAGGGCTAATTCCATGAAATTCCATCACCTTAGCCGGTTGGTTGTAAAAACAAAATATAGTATGGTCGGTAAATAGTGTAATCGTCTGTGTAGGCGCTTAAATGTATATATTTGAAGATATTGTGTACATAATTATGACACGATGTTATTTTCCGACATCCACGCGGACGGAGTCGCGGGCACAGCTAGTTTTAATAATATAGAAAGAAAGAAAAATAGTTTATTGTCACAGTTAACGACGCGCAACATTTAAACAACAGTGATAAACACATGCAGCAGCACACAATATGTCATACAGTTTGAAGCTTTTGTGTCCTTTATTTTTATATACTTTATATTATTCCAACCACTGTACATACGTTATACGAGAGAACGGGAAACGTAAATTCAATAAATAAAGCGTTCACGAATTCCAGTGTGAAGTAAAATAAACTTATTTCAGCAATTCGTATCCGACTGTGATGTTTACATCTGCACATTTTTATTTGGAACGTTGTATAGTGTATAGGTAGCATTCAGCGCGTGCGCACTGCTGCCAAGTTTATCGCCATTCGTCTTTTAGTTACGTTGTCTATCCAATGTGAAAGAGTTACAACCCAAGTGTTTTGAAGAGATTTATAACACGAGTAAATAATTCCACTTTAGCAGCATTTTACACCGCTTATTTGATTTATGTACTGTTTTAGGGTTCCGCATTTGCAGACGGAGAAACGTGTTATCCTATTGGAATTACCTACGACTTAGGTTGTCTGCATACCTGATCACGAATATAACACTCTATCTACATATTTATAAAACATTCTCTTTCAATATTTTTATAAAAATATATGAATAACAGTGACATGACATCATCCTCATAATGATTTAACTAAAACAAGATTTTAAGCACAACTGGTTTAAGAGCCAACATTTTTGAAAAATATTTGCCTTATGCCGTCGAAACGGTTTTGGTACTTATTTGTAAGAAAAATGGATTATTTGTGATCTGTGAATATCTGAGAAATACGGGGGCCAGATCGCATTTTTTCTCGTAAAACAATTAAGTCATAATTTAACATCATTATTTAATTCTGGCACTAGGTCGGGAAATAAAATGAACAACTTGTTTGTCTGTGTGGATTACTCGAAATTATTGCTAGCAATTATTTATAACGCTCGTTTTTCTCAAGTTTGTTTAATTTATAAACTTTTTACAGGAGTGTAATGTGATTATTACAATAAAAATGAATGTTCTGATGTTTTAAATTTGCCAATTATTCACTCCGTAACAGCTGAACAGATTTAGTGCAGATGCATGGGCTCGGTGCTTTTCTTCCGAGAAAACTATTTACGGACTTTTCTAACTAGCAGTCCGGCCATGCGTTTAAAGCCAACTTTTTTTTTTCATCAAATGCGTTTGCGACGCCCACGATATTGCATACAAACTTTCACCCCCTATTTTACCCCCTTAGGGGTGGAATTTCTAAAAATCCTTCCTTAGTGGATGCCCACGTTATAAAAAGTCTGTCAAAATTTCATGTCTCTAGGCCCAGTGGTTTAGGCTCTACGTTGAAAATCAGTTAGTCAGTCAGGGCAAGTAATCATACAAGATAAAATTGTAGGTCAAAAACTGCCATACTTTTCGAACAAGCTTCTAATCTACGATGTGTTTATATAACAGAAGTGCAAAGATTATATTTATGTCATCATTCATCATCATTATTTTAGCCGAAAGACGTCCACTGCTGGACATAGGCCTCCCCCAAGCATCGCCAACGACCGGTCCTGCGCTTTCTGCATCCAGCTGATTCCCGCGACGCGGTTGACCTATATTTATGTAATGTACGGCTATTACTTAAAGATTATTGAGATCTTAATTTATAGTTTATATCTTGGTGCTGGCGCTAGTAACTAAGCCATACTGGTTCAACCATCTTACTGAGAGCAATTCAATCTGTGTTCCAAATGTGGTGATCATACCTAGCAGTTTTACTCCAGAAAGTGATTCGTGAATGATTTCCTACAGTTCCATTCAACAATTTACTTATTGGTAAACTACAAATATTCACACCCATATCAGAGGTCCACATATTCAAAGTTGCTCAGCGAGCTATGCTTGGAGTTTTTTTGAAAAATAAAATTTGAAATGAGATTATCCGGAGAAGAACCAGAGTGACTGACATAGCTTGTAGGATCAGTTAGCTGGAGTGGCAGTGGCCTGGATATGTCTGTCGAAGGACCGATGGCCGTTGGAGGAGTAGACGAGTCCTTGAGTGGAGACCGGTAATCGGCAAACGCAGCGTAGGGCGCCCCCCAGCCAGGTAAAGTAGCTGGGGGGGACTGGATGCGGAAGGCAGAGGACCGAGTGTTGTGGCGCAACTTGGGAGGGGCCTATGTCCAGTAGTGGACTGCAATAGGCTGAGTTGATGACGAAGATATCAGAGGTTAGGGTAGGTAATAAATTACCTTGGCGCAGGCGTCTTTATGGCGATCTGATGCCACCCTTAATAAAGCCAGTGGGCGATAGATTGGGGAGTCTATCGTCCGCATTGCACGGCCCTTGAGTTGTGGTGATGTCCCAGGTGTGCCCCGACATCGCCAAAAGAGTGTGTAAAATTAAAGTATGTAGGCCCTGAAGTGGGCCGCGCTGGATGGGTCGCGAAAGTCATGCGTAGCAGTTCTCGTGGCCCATCCACCCAAGGCGAAAGTAGGCACGCGGCGGAGTTTTTAGTGGGTGCGAGCCCCAAATAACCACACTGCTTCCCCGGCAGTGTGACATGCGATAGGCATTTTCTACGCTTAAAAAAAAAGGTAATAAATTATCTTATTAGAATCAACAGTGGTATTAATTCTGTAAGACTGTAACTCACTAGCAAACTCACTCTGAATCCGCTGTGAAAAGTTGTAAAAAGAATACCGAAATTAGAGATTTCACTGCGGATTCAGAATCGATCTCGACAGTGAGTTCTTATGGAATAGTCAAGCTTGTTTTATTGTTTGTCACCCTTTTTGCCGTCACCAATGAATAATATTTTTTTAGTAAAATGGAGACGCAATAAGACGTGACGTTAATTAACCATAACCATAAAAGTGTTTATCAAGCGTAAATACATTTATTACTTAAAATGATTAATTATTTAGGTACTCATTAATCATACAATTTTATGAGTAACCAGTTTTCGCCTAAGGGTTCTTACGTTCCTATAAAATGTAATTTTCTTCTACAACACCGGAGCTCTATTATTTGCTTCCCAGAATTTTAAAGAGTAGGTACACGAACTTTTTAACTAATCCATTTTACGTTGAATACACTTTTAAACAAGTTTTCGCGGAGTAAATATAACAAAATAAATAGCGGCCAGTTTTAAGAATCACACATTTTTGGAACGTGAAAAAAGATTAGCAGATTCGAGTAGCTATTTATTTATTAACCAATGTTTATCTAATGTAAGTTTATCTCAGAACGAGGTCAAGGCATAAGAAAAGAGTACCTATTCTATGGTCAGGGTTTAGTGACACGGGGTGCTGGCCAGAAAACCTCCACGTGTGCCTGACGGCTGCTTGTCCTTCTGGACACGTCTGGAGGGAACGGCAGTTGTTTGGCCGGTGCATCCTGGGCACGGGCAATAAAATCCTTTCGAGGGATTAACCTTCGGGGGATTTTATTGCCTGTGGCGAATATTCTGGCGCGGGAGGGGCCCGTTCTGGGCCAGTGGGGAGTTGCTCCACGTGTCCGTCTGTTGCCAACAGAGGGTACAGTGGAGGAGCAGAGGCGGGGGTTTTGGGCCCGGTGTGCACTCACCCTGCCACTGGGCAGGCAGCGGGGGGGCTGTCCTTCCCTGCCCCCGTCGATCTCGTAACCCCAGGAGTGCCTGCTGAGTAGTGTTCTCGCGCCTCTTGGGACCGAGGCTTCACCGCCCGGACCGCGAGTAAGAAAACCTCTATAAAAAATTACGGGAGGTAGAGCCTTCGAGCAGCAGACTCGGGGTAGTCTGCTGCCCGACCAGCAGCTGGCGTAGCTGGCACAGCCGGCGTAGTTGGTGCAGCTGGTAAAGGCCCATGAGCCGAGGTGGCGTGCAGTGTTCCGTGTGCGCCGCCTAGGAGGGTGCGGCCAACGTTAGGCCGCACGGGGAGAAGGGGCTCGCCTGCTTGAAGCGGCCAGGACCTGTCGGAGGTGGTTGTGTGAATACTCACGGGTTCCCACGCCCCCGGCTAAGGTAGTTGAAGGAACACCGTGGTGGTTTTAGTCGGTAAGTGTCCGACACTGGCTCCGCCTACCCCGGGTGGAGTGCGTCCATGAGGATTTCCTCACGGCAAAAAAAAAAGGGTTTAGTGACACCACAGAGTGACACAATGTCCACCCTTAGCTGGCGGCAGTGGTTCTCGCAAAGCAGATAAGTAGTAATTTCTAGTTGCCTTCCACGAAACTGACATTCCGTCATGCGTCGGCTGATGTATTTCTTAAAGGGGTGTGTCTAATTACAGCAAACACTGGACTAACATTGTGACTGACGCAGTAACATAGTCGTTTCTTAGCAAAATCACTAAAAGCGGAGATTGACCTGTATTATTGACGCGTAATGTACCATTCGAAGCTCTCACTCTCACTCACAGTACTGACATATATGTCATAATATTGCTTAACTTAAATGATACAGGCCAATCTCAGCATGAATCCCAGTTTTTGCTGTAGTACTTAGGTTTGTCTATAACCTTCAGTACTGTCTAGGTCTGTGGTGGAAGCGACAGATGTGCAACTCAACATGCGCGTGGGCATACATACAGGGCGAGTGCTATGCGGAGTGTTGGGTCTGCGCAAGTGGCAGTACGACGTCTGGTCCAATGACGTCACGCTTGCTAACAACATGGAGGCAGGTGGTGAACCAGGGTAAGTAATCAAAGTATTTTTCAGTACGGCAAAAACAGAACTTTATTGTAATATGAGATCCATTTCGTTATTGAAGAACACGGAACATTACTATCTTGCTTACTCTGCGCTGAAATTATCAGGACAAACGCATTTACGAGGACGCTTGAGCATGCGTCAAGACATGATGCAATAATATTCCTTTGAGCCGGCGCGCTTTGTCACATGTGTGAATCATCCATTATGAGCAATTGCTCAATTGAGCACAGTGACCATCTATACTTTTTAAAGTTAAAAGGCAACCTCTATTTTATCTCCAAAGTTATTTCTACGTCGTGTATCATACAATATCTCAATACCCTTCCAGGCGTGTGCACATAACGCAAGCATCGCTCGAGTGCCTCGGCGGGGCTTACGAAGTAGAGCCGGGTCACGGCGGCAGTCGCAACGCATACCTCCGGGACCATTCTGTGCAGACTTACTTCATCATTCCGCCGCCAAGACGGAGAAAAGTAGGTCCAAACATAAAATTAATCCTCGACAAGCTTCCCGGAAATCCATAGGGACATTTTTGCCATTTACTGATTTGATTAATTTTTTACGAGATTAGTTTTGCCCAATTTTCGAAATGGAAGTTGTTCTGAATTCTATAACAGCGTACAAAATTAGGGAGTAGCTTAATTGTAATGCCAAACAATACAAAATGATTCTAATAAACATTAACTACGTAGCCAAAACGTCTTTGTTACGATGCTTATAGAGATTCCACGAATTATTTTCTTACCCAGTCTATTCTTGTATTTTCCTCCGTGTTTTGAAAGAAATGTAGTTGTGCGTAATATTTTCAGATGTGTCTGTCGGCAGGCGTGGGCCTCGGCTCTGCATCACGTCGGAAGCTTTCGTTCAAGAACGTGTCCAACGTGGTAGTGCAATTGCTACATTCCATCAAGTTCAACGTCGACGTGCCATTCTCAAACATGGCCGCCTCGCCTCAGGAACTCAAGGCTAATGCCGCTAGGAAGGTACAACACATATGTCAAACTCGAGACCGAACAAAGATTTCACGGAACAGTTCCTCTTCAATAACTAGCGACGGAAATCGTTTGCGCCTGTTGATACCGACACGTGAATGTGACAGGTAGGCGTAGGCACTAAAGGCGCTACCGGTTTTCATATTTATCTACATCGAGAGGAACTCTTCCAAAAGTTTATCCGTTACATAAAATGTTAAAATCTTACTGTTTTTGCACTTAAACTATTTTACGAAAATTTTGCACCTGAATGGACATAGCTAAATAATACGAGTTCAATGTCCACGGCTTTATCTCGCTCTTCAGAATGTTTGTCTCGAGTGATATATTTTCTCGTATTGGTGGTCTACTCTCGACTTATAAAGGTAAGTTCTCTTTTCTTTCATTTTGTTTGATACCGTTTTTATATCTTCTGAAACTCTAAATGTGGGAATATCCAAAACATTGGTGGACATCTTCGCCATAAATGTTATCAGGGGATATGATGTAGTTAGAAATATAAATAAACTTTGTTTCACTGTAAAGTTGAGTGTTATTTGAGGCATTTGTACAACGCGAGGGACGACGGCGGGTGGAATGGGAATTCTGGAACATCCAGGTTTGAATATGTTCAGCGTCGTGGTCGTCCCTCGCTTCGTGCGTGTAGTAGTGTAGTGCCGTGCGCCCCCGGCAGGTGCTGGACCTGCGGCGCGCGCTGCACGCGGAGCCGGGCTCCACGGAGGCGCTGCGGCTGGCGGCGCTGCGCCCCGACGACGTGAGCGACGCCATGCGCGAGCCCGCCGCCCCCGCCCGCGCCCCGCACCACCACACGTTCGACGCCGTCATGCAGCACCACGCCCTCCGCACGCACGCCCCGCCGGACACCCCAGCACATGTTAATATTATGCATACGCAATAACGCACCCTTTTTGATCTGTGCTACTTTATTACGACTATAATGGGAACTTTGCATCGATTTCCGCGATCGCTGAAAGTTTGAACTAATCTGGCACAGAAGATTTTGCATAGTGCGTATACGTAGTAAACGTACGCTCGTCGTCACATGACTGTGTCGGATCGGTTGAGGACCACCATGCCATGTTACGGCGTGCATTCGTTCCACATTAGCATTTTAGGGATGATTTAGAGTATGGTTCTTGCTTTAGGTCTAGATTAGGTATTATAAAACCATATTGCTATTTCTCCCAAGGTTCTGAGATTTCACGCTTCAGATATGATTTGATACTTACGCGAGACGCATCGATGTCACGATGGCGATGCGTTTCGTTAGTAAACTGTGTGTCGAATGATAACCTCGCTTAATGGTTTCCTAGTAGTTAGTTTGGTTTGAGTGGTGGTTTTCGAACTAAATCTTTGCTGCTTTTATTACATTTTAAGGTGTGCACTGAAGCTTTTTCACGAGTTCTACAGAAATAATTATGCGAGGACTTCAAGAATGTTTAAAAATGCTTCGCACCACATTTACGATTTTCTTTTTATGCCAAAATCATTGTTATGTTTATAAAACACGAATAATACACAAACAGTAATTAATTAGTCCCCAACACACATTTGAACCGAAATATAGAATCTTACACACAAGTAGGTACCTCTAAGCACAAAGTCGTTACTTCCAACTTTTCCAATTGTTTCCTGAATGTTCATTTAGTTGCTGGTCTGTTCAAGCCTTCACTCTTTGTTATATTTTGTATTGTGTTACAAATTGAAGTCAATCAATAAAATAATTTATATAACTCTCTTTAAATTATATTTGATATTCTCTCTTTGACTTATTTTCACATAATTCCAATACTCATTGAAAGTTTCTGAGCCGAGCTGAACATTGCGTGGAAGACTGAAATACACCAGCGACTAACATGCGACGTCTGCTCATTATTTTCAGATATTCCGACCTTGGACATTAGTTCCACAACAAATACCCGCTGAAACAGTAAGCGCAGACAGAATGTTGTTCATGTGTATTATTGTTTTCCACCATTTACCGGGCAACACGTTTATAATTCCCTTTAATTGACTGTAGGTACGCAATTCACCACAAGCAATGTCTGTGGGTCGCACCTGCTGCGAATACGTTCGCATTCTTGTTCTATTCACTGTGAATCAATTAGACGGAAAGGGGACTAATATCGACGTGAGCACACTCAACCACTCACTATCACCGTTTCTTACTTCAAAATTGTCAACTGTTTATATACTTGAGATTGTTTTAATAGAATGTTCGATAATAAAGCCGGATGCACCGAACTGTGTTTCACTCGCTACCCCGACGAGTCACCTCGAGCACTAGAGCATGGCATGAGCCCCGACTGTCGACTAACTTGCATGACGTCACAAGCCCACTCACCAATGTTTTAGTTTTATTTGGTGCCTGATTATTTCCACTGCTTTCTACTTCTTACTATCTGACTCTTACTTAATTTTATTTTATGAAATAATCAAACACGAAATTGTTTAGTAATAAGTCCCAGTTTACTGCTCTTCATCTGTCTCAAAGTAAATTCTTATAAACAATGCAGTCTGAGTTAACTTTACAAAGTTATACTTCAATATCTTGCCAGTCTTAAAGTATCTGTCAATGTCTATATTTTGGTTGTACTTCATTTCATTACTATTCTAATAACGTGATGCTGCTTTGGATTCCGGATCTTTTGTATTCTAAGGTCAGTTCTAAATTCCAAATTGTGAAGCATGGAGTCGGCATGGCCCCCGTGTGTACCCTGACCTCGGCCATACCCTTGTGTCTCAGTGTACCTTAACTTTACCTTATCGATGTTGACCAGATATGTGTTCCATTATAATCGTTGTATAAATCGGTGGTTAGTAGACATTTTAAAGTTCAATGTATTGAAGGTCGGTGTTGTTGACGTGGCATGTGGGTTTCCTCAGAATAAAGTGACGGAGAAGTTTAAGCGTCCGTTGAAAAAGCGCCACTCGTCTGTGTACCATCAGCCCACGAACCGCGTGAACAAGTACCTGGCGCAGGCCATCGACGCGCGCTCCGTGCACCGCGAGAAGGCCACGCACGTGCATCTGCTCACGCTCTGCTTCAAGGATGCCGACAAGGAAGCGCAGGTGACGAAACGTGATAGCCAATATACACGTATATAAAAGACCAGAAGGAAAATCTCCTTAGCATTTATATTATTCAAAACCAGCCAACTCCAGTTTGTACTTTCAGATTACGTTTTTGCTCGGACCTCTTCTAAAAACTATTACTCGTGTTACAATATTTACTCTACTCATCACTGAGCGATAATTTTTGTATACATCGCTGTACGATAAATGAAAAAAATATGTCAGTTTTTTATGTCTCATGCAAAATTCACTAATATGGAGTTAGCTGGTTGGCGAATTAAGGTATTAAAATGTGTTTTTTATCTGGAAAAGAGTAATATTTCCCCTTTTTGTCGTAGGTTTCCTAAAAATACTACTTCTGAATTATATAAAGAAGACACCGTCCTGTGCAATAACAAAATAGTCATTCAGTCTGAAATTACATAACAGGTGAAATTTGGGTGTACAACTGTCCACACAGCTACATATCAAGTTATAATTCCAGTATAAGCTGACCTTGCATTGGCTTTCCGTACAATAATAGGTCAGCTAGATATTGGAAATGTAAAGCTTGATATGTAGTCGTGCGTACTATACACCTCTAGCCTAACCCTTCGGGGGATATAGGTCTGATATTGTGTATGTATGTATAATCAGTCAATTTTGACGATTATATTCTCTAATTAAATTTTATATAGTGTTTAATCATTAGCTCTTTTACCCTTCCAGTACCGCGCATCAACGGACGGTGGTTGGGCCGGTTCTCTGAGCGCAGCACTCTGTGCTCTCGTCGCAGCAGGAGCACTCCAAGCCTCCATCCTCCCTCAGACCTACATCCTCCTCATACTCTTCGTCACGGCTTT
Source organism: Asteroscopus sphinx (assembly GCA_949699075.1). Classification (NCBI taxonomy): domain Eukaryota; kingdom Metazoa; phylum Arthropoda; class Insecta; order Lepidoptera; family Noctuidae; genus Asteroscopus; species Asteroscopus sphinx. The sequence goes on from OX453005.1 coordinate 20,541,716, forward strand.
CACATGGTCTGCTGCAGTGTTGGCCTTGACGTTAGCGGCGAGGCTGAGGCTTATACCGTGTGACGTTTCCCGACCATTTACTCTAAGAAATGCCATCACTACGTTCACTATTGTACTTGGATATGCTGTTGGACAAGTTAATGTGGTAAGTGTGGAGTTTTTTTTTAAATACTGCTAAGATGTTACTTATATCATATTTCCAGAGTTGCCAGAACTCAATGCATGATTTTGAAACTCAATAAAATCACAGAATATCTTTTTCTTGTTCTATTTTGCACCATGTAACAAAATTTACGCAAGACCTGAAAGTAGTTTGTTAAGAATCACTAGGAGAAGCGATTAGTTTGGTTTTAATGCAATGTTACATTTTAGACCATTTTATTATTACAAAATTCTTTGGTTTGGTTTTAATGCAATGTTACATTTTAGACAATTTTATTAGGGTTCCGAAGTCCTACAAGGAACCCTTATAGTTTCGTCATGTCCGTCCGTCTGTCCGTCTGTCCTAATCCTTTACAGCTTAATAACTTCTACAGTTATAAACATAAGTAAATGAAATTTTGTTAAAAAATAGTCTACATATAGATCTCAATTTTAAAAGAATAAAAGAATCGTTTTTGCGTATTTTAGGGGTGGCGTCCATACATGTGAAATGGAGAAAAAAAAATTTTTTTCGCTGCACCCCCTCGTGTGGGATATCATTGAATAGGTGTACTAAAATGAAGGTAATGTTTGATACACCACTTTTTTATCAGGTGTACCATCTGCGAAATATAGCCCGCCAAAGTGGCTTGCAATGTGTCCCCCCCCCTGCCATTTCTAAACTATGCAATGTAGAAACTTATAATCTTCCACATTGATAGACCTTTGTAAAAACTCTCTTTTAAAATTATTTCGAGTATAATGTGATTATAATTTTTTGAGTTATAGAGAGAAAACTGAAAAATACTTAAAACGTCCTAGTTCAAAGGTCATTGACCTTAGAGAAAAATTATCATAGCAAATAATGCTCCTTTAGCTACTTTCTATTTGAAAAAATCACAAAAAGTAACTTTGAAATGACAAACGTCTTAAATTTGGCTTCTTGAATTTATCGCTAGATGGCGCTACTAACAACACGCTCTGAGTCGCGAATGCTGCCGATTATTGCAAAAACTAAAATAGCCATGATTAATATTCGATTTGATTCGTTTGTAATTACACCTACTTAAGGAACCCTATAATACTGAGCATGGCCCGACATGCTCTTGGCCGGTTTTTTAAAAAAACATCTTTTTGGATACTAAGGGCCTGTTTCACCACCTCCTGATAAGTGCTCATTAACTTATCTGGCAGATAATTTCATAGAAATCTTGTTCTATTTTCGAATTTATCTAGTAGATAGAGCCTATCAGGAGGTGTTGAAACAGGCCCTTAGGATAAATAAGTATATCAGCGGATCCCGAGTAGTCCTCAAGGTCCAGGAAGACCAACGAAATGAGTTTCCGTGTGTCAGGTAACTTTAAACAGCATCCTGCAGCTATCCAACAAACAACTCAAGAACATACTGCATGCCTAAAAACCATGTAACTTAGTGATTTTGAAATAAATAAATACATACCAAATCAGATAGTATTCATAATATTCTAATTCCGAGGTCTTGCGTCAGTACTATTACACGTTGTATAGGTATGTAAAACCAATGGGAGTAAATTATGGTGCATGTAATTTTGCAGGTAACATGCGAACACATAGAGCTATGCCGAAATCTAACTGGCAACACAACAACCATGGATGAAGTGTTAACAATGCAAGACGACGTCGCCGCCAAGCTATGGTCGAGTCGTACAGAGCACCTCGCCTGCCCAGTGCCTCTGTACATCACATTAGGTTGCTGCCTCAGTATGCTGGTGGTCGCCGTGTTCCTCCGGCTACCTATACTCGTGAAGGGAATACTATTGACTGTGATGACGGCGGGATATATGGGTGTCATATTAGGATTCCACAAGGCGCTCTTCGATTGTTACGATCTTATGATTGAGTAAGTATTTTTAGTTTTGTACAGTCAGTGTCCAAAATATCGGGACGACTGTTCAAAATGATCTGAACAAGCAATAAAATTAAACTTTATCCCAATAGGATAAAATTTTGTCAGAATGACAGTTGGTGAGTACCTACTGTACCTATTCATTCTGAAACACCCTTTTGTATCATTAAATTTTTTATCGTGCAATCAGTTGACAGACTATGAGCAGATGAGATAGTCATAAATAAATAAATACTTTTGGGACATTTTTACACAACACCATCTAGTCCCAAACTAAGCCGAGCTTGTACTATGGGTACTAGACAATGGATATAATACTTGTATACTTTTTTTTTGTAAATACATACTTATAATACATAAGTCATGTGGCTTTCAGAGCAAGATCCCTTTTGGGAAGGTTTCTATAGTGACTTAAGTCCAGCTGTCTATTTCCGGAATGTGCCGCCTTTTCAGTCTACGTACAGCATCCGGTATAGACAATTGCACAACTAGTTGGTTTGGATGTTTTCCAATGCAAGTCTTGCTTGGTATTTGGTACAGAATGATCTTATTTCATCCTTGATTGTCCTGATGTTTAAGCAGTCATGTATGTACTTCCGAGATTACATATCTTACTTACAAATTACGGCGAGTTGGAAATCTGTTTCTGGGTGTAATTAAAAGCCCTCTGTTTTAGGCTTATTGAGATATAGTTACATTTTCTTAATAGTTTAGATCATTTGAACAGTCTGTTCATCCCGATATTTTTGACACTGACTGTACATATACACAATCCTGTCATTAGTATTCAGCGATGGCACGTAACGGCAGTATCTTGTCACTCAATGAACATGAAACATAGCTTTACTTGCTTTATTGTGAACTATATAGTTTCTGCTCGCTGCTTCGAATGCATGTATTTCGGTTTATCAATATCACAGAAAGACATGGGGCATACCTCGGAACTAATTATCTCCCCGGGATAAAAAGTAGCCTATGTCCTTATCCAGGTCCCAGGCACAGTAAACATAACATCTGAAACCACGTACAAACGCTCTAAACGTTGCACTCACAAGACGCACGCGTCAACAAGGGCCCTAAGAGGGTTTTTGCACTGGCCGCACTGCGACGTCCGCTTAGGTTCTTGTTGAGGCGTGAGTCTGTGTGAATGATTCAATTCGGAGCGTTAGAACGCAGTTTCCGTACTGTATGTTATGTTTACTGTGTCCCAGACTACAACTTTGCCACATTTCATTACGATTGGTTCAGGGGTGTAGTCGTGAAAAGGTAGCAAACAGGAGTTACTTTCGCATATTCATGTGGATTGTGAGACAAAACGATAAACATCATTTGTAGTTAGCCTAGGTTCACACGGCATTGTACTGCACGTTTTTTTGCGGTATCGGTTCTAACGGATAAACAGCAGGATGTTCACACGATACATTTCCATTCGTGTAAAAGACGAATAGTGAAAGAGATCGTGATACTTTATGCACTGCTGCAAACCGAATACGTTAAAAGTTATTCGGTTTGCTTGACAAGTCCGTTGAGTATTCGATAAACGTATAAAGCTGTGTACGTCTTTTTGCAGTATAAACAACGTGTGAACGATAAAATATATTGACATTGTGAGTGATTACTGCGTGCATCGAAACGTTTTTAATTAATAAAAATTGTACTGTAGATCCAAATATATTTTTTAGAAATATCTGTAAAGACGCTTGACATCTTAGTCTTCCTGCGACCACGCCACCACCAACGCTGCAAAGCTTTCGAAACGTCAGGAAAACCAATTTAAATAATATACGCGATGTTATCCGGTTAAACTTGTTTTATTATAATGTGTAGTGATCGCGAAAACCTAAGAAATTATAACGTGTGAACGGTTCTATACTCAATGTATGTGCCACTACGTATGTATTCGGTAAGATTTATCCTTCAAAAAAGGTGCGGTGTAAATTCCGTGTGAACGGGGTCTTAAGTGTGGTCTTAAGCGGCCAAGCGTCACTCCTGTCGTGAGTGCCATGAAACAAGCTGTAGTTGCTAAACATCACATTAGTACGAAAAACCTTCAAAGTCGAGCTAGTTAAGACGCTAATTAACTAACAATATTATGACACGTCTAATGAAAGAAAACCTACAGTTACAAAGAGGATTAGAACTTGCCAATGAAACGTGATCTGTCTGATCCATGCAGGATTAAGGTGCTGCATTGAATTTGCAACCGTCCCTTTCTAACATACGGCAAATTGCGCGTGTGAGAACAGAGCGGAATCGCACTGTTTTGATGTTTTTTTAAATTTTTGCAAATATCTCAGCGAATAAACATTTAAATAAAAATCTGTTACACCGGAATTTAGATATGTACAAGATATATCTTATTCACAAAAAACAATAGTAAAAACTATTGGAATTTCTAAATGCAATGCGAAATAGTGCAAAAACAGACCTTACTTTAGAAAATAAACCTATCCAGCTAATTTAATTAAATCGTGTTTTCCCTACACCAAAATCTAGTAAATGTAATGAAAAATCTTAAATATGAAAATTAGATCAACGTCGTATCCAAAAATGAAAATATTTTGATTCTAAAATCCCGAATTTTCCCAATGCCGCCCCTTAAATAGCTCATGTGTCTACCTGAGCTAGTGTTATTCAGAATAATTTGCTGTTGTCTGTAGGATCTGTAGATAGGCAAAAATATATATTGTGTACACTCGTCAACAAAATCACTATAAAAACATCTCTATAAGTGAATGAATCAATGAATGACATGTCATTGTTCTATTTCCGTTTAATCCTGAGTTGTTTTTTTATTTTTATTGATTGGCTTGGCTAGTTTGAATTTTAAACACGGTAGCCCCCAATCTAGAATTTTTATTATGATTTTATATTTATTTTTATGGCAATAGGCTCGCCCCCTATTACATGGGACTTACAACATAACTGGCGAAATGTGGGTGTACTATACACCTCTGCCTACCCCTTCGGGGAAATACAGGCGTGATGTTATGTTATGTTATTTTTCCTCACAAAGAACTTCTTAAATTTTTGTGGTTTAACAAATTCTATTATTTTAAAAAGCCTAATCTGAAGCACGGTCTACCATCTCCGTCCAAAACATGCGGCACCAATAAGTTCCAAAACAGTTTTTTTTATTTTGGTGTAATTTATTAAGTACCTAGGTATTGTCTAGTCGGCAACGAAAGTATGTTATCACACTTATCACTGTCAAAAGATTACCTAATTTTTATTTATTTATTAATATGTTGTTATTGAGTAGAGAATACTTTAATGACTAACATCCTACTAATATTATAAATGCGAAAGTATGGATGTTTGATTGTCCTTCAATCACGTTGAAACGGGTGAACGATTTGGATGAAAATTTGCATACGGATAGACCATTACATATAGGCAACTTTTTACTCCGGGAAGATATTATACAGTTCCCGAGGGAAGCGCAATAACGCGACGTCTTTTTGTGATGAAGTGAATTATACGTAGGCGAAGCTACGGACAAATGCTGGTAAAACAATAATTGGGTTCTATGATATTAATTAATAAAAAAACCGAAATAATCATCAACTTACGTTGCTGACCGTACTTTTAAACTTCTCCGATATCTTGACTAAACTCGTCATCACCGTTTTCAGTTCAGGTGCAGTGGGGTCAGCATACGTGGCCAGTGCATGGACCGTGGCCTTAGCCCTAGCAGTGCTGCTACACGCGAGGCAGACGGAATGGACCGCGAGGCTCGACTTCTTGTGGCAAGCGCAAGCTAGGGACGAGAAGAGGGATATGGATGCTTTGCAGGTATACCATTTGGACTATGACCTTCGAACCTTAAACCCTATAGACACGTAATCATATCTGAATTGTTTGAAATAAACTCCGCCAATTTTCGACTAGACATAAAGCGCTCTTATTGGCTTTAGCAATGAAACACACGAACGTGACATCGCGCGAGCCAATAGGAAGGCGCCAAAGCGGCATAATGGCTTATTTCACATATAACTAAAATAAATAAAACAGTTTCCTAACTCATCTCTAGGGTTTCATTATTCATCATCATTTCAGCCTAAAGACGTCCACTGCTGGACAAAGGCCTCCCCCAATAAGGGGGGGATATGCCATAATCGTCACGCTTGGCAGGCGAATTGGCGATCGCAGTTGGTTGGTTAAATAATCAGAGAACGCTGCTGCCCATCCTCTGGAGAATCCCTTAGTCGCCTTTTACGACACCCATGAGAAGATATAGGGTGGTGCAATTCTTTACGTCCGGCACCACACGGACGCTGTAGGGCAGCGGTTCTCAAACTTTTTTGGTCACGGAACCCTTTTGACAAGCAAATACTTGACGGAACCCTACAATAAAACAATAGTTTTTAAAAGTGTATTCTTTATTATATAAGCATAATAAAAGTACAATGTAACAGTTACTAATTATTACTTACTTTAACCACATGCCAAGTACAATAATAGAAGATATTAAAAATGAAAAAATCTTAACTAATGGGAGGTATGAAACTGTTTTTTATTTTTCATCAATTGGTTGATATCAGGTTTGATAGAAGACATTTGAAGTCTCATATCAGGTTCGGCGTCCAGTCTATTGCGATATTTTGTTTTCGTGGCTGCATAGGTTGAGAATCCTGTTTCGCACAAATATGTTGTTGGGAACGGGAGAAGAATATTCAGAGCCATTCTGCCAAGCATTGGATATTCATCACGGATTCTGCACCAAAAATCGTTGAGAGGCGTCGTTTTGAACAGTGACTCCATACTTGTGTCTGATGACATTTCTAAAAGAGATTCATATATCTCGTTTGACATACTTTCGGGCTTTTGCAAGTTGGGTAAAAAAGGATTATGAATCCATGAATTCAGCTTCATTTTTGTATTATGTTCTTCGGGAAAATACTTTACAAAAGATGCGCGCATCGAAGTGAGATATTGGACCAATTCTTCAAACACATCATCTTGAAACATTTCCGAGTCGTTATCGCTAACAAACTCACTGAGTGACGTAAAGCTTTCTATTTCTCTCTTACCAACGCAAATAATCCAAAAATCTAATTTTCTTTTGAAGGCAGTTATTTTGTTATAGGCCTGGAACACTGTTGTCTGTTTACCTTGCAATGATAAATTCAATTCGTTCAGTTTTTGAAAGATATCCGCCATAAAAGACAATCGGAACAACCAAGTTTTATCATACAAACGGTCTTTCAAATTAAAAGAAACTGTATCTGCTGAAAGAAACATTTGTAACTCGGCTCTACGTTCAAATAGCCTTGTTAAAGTTTTACCCCGAGACAGCCATCGCACTTCTGTATGGAGCAGCAGTGTTTTATGTTTGCTGCCATAATCTTCACACAATAATGAGAACAATCGGGATTGTAGTGGTCGTGATTTGATAAAATTAATTATTTTTACCGCTTCATCCATAACTAATTTTAGATTTGACGGCATTTGCTTCATCGCAAGTGCTTGTCTATGCAGAATACAATGGCTGGAACTACAATTAGGCGCTTTACTTTTTATTCGTGATACTGCTCCTGCTGTTTTACCTGTCATCGCCTTGGCCCCATCTGTACAAATGTCAATGCAATCGTTCCAACTAAGATTATTTTCTTTAAAAAATATGTTTATTTTATTAAAAATTTCTTCCCCGGTAGTGTTTGTGGGCAGCGGTGAACACATAAGCATGTCTTCTTCAAAAGAACGTTCATATGGATATCTCACGATAACCAGCAAGATAGCCAGACCAGTGACATCAGTTGACTCATCCATTTGCAAGGCGAATCGTGTTTTTTGTAGACGTGCAACTAGTTCTTGTTTGACGTAGCTTGCCAGATCATGGATTCGCCGTGAAACAGTATCCTTTGATAGCGGTACAGTAGAAAGATGCTTTGCAGATTTTTCATCGAGCATACATTTTGTTATGTCTAACACACATGGCTTTATTAAATTCTCAGCGATAGTGTGCGCTTCACCTGCTTGTGCAATGCGATAGCTAACTAAATATGATGCCTCCGTGGCCTTTTCATTGATAGTTTGTGTTACATGCATCATATTTTTTTGACTTTCCAATAACTGTTCTTTTTTACGAACAAAAAATTCTTTATTCTTGTCTTTAGACTCGGGGTGTACAGTTTCTAAATGTCTGCGTAATTTGGCAGGTGCCATGGAACTATTAGGAAGCAGTTTACTACATAACATGCAGAGAGGTGAGCCGTTGGAATCAACAAATCCGAAACTGATATATGATTCATCATACTTCCTTTTTTTCGTCTTTGAAACCGTGGAGCTTGACGTCGTGGCATCATCGTCTGGATCGGTAATTGCTGTATTCTCCGCGCGTACTGCTTTTGAACATTCAGCGTCATTAGAAGATGTCGTTGCAACACGTTTAACACCTTTAAGCCAACGTTCCATTCTTCTTTATTAATAATGTTACACGTCAGGATGGTAGGGTCAAAATAATGCACAATCGTTACTGCGTTTATGAGACAAAGTTTAGTCCAAAGAAGAAATGTACAAAACTGATACAATCAGAATACAGCGGGCAGTAGAACTTACAAGAAGGCAGCAGGCTAGCCAGCTTGTAAGTAGGTAGGTACGAACTTATCGCTCCGAACGCTAATCGTCAACTGACTGACGAGGCGCGACTTTTTTTATATAATAGCGCTTTTATACTTAGTCCTAGACTCGAACTCGAACATTCTCAAAAATACTCGAGTCGGCGCCTTTGATAAACAAAAAGCGGAAATAAAAATATAAATACAAAAAAATGCGTTGTAAACAATCTCGACTTTATGCTTTTGAAGATAGAGCCGAAAGTCGCTTGTTCACAACTATAGCGTCTAATTCAGAGGCGGCTTTTATCAAAGGGACTGCGCGCTCACAAGTATACGCGCGGCGGGCGGATTCAAAACGTTCGACCAGTGACCAGAGAGAGGTGTTTTGTTTTTTTTTTCTAAATTCTTGCGGAACCCCTACAGGGGTATCGCGGAACCCTAGGGTTCCGCGGAACACACTTAGAGTACCGCTGCTGTAGGGTTTACGATTCGACAAACATGAATTTTTGTTTTTTTCATTTTACAGCATTTTGATACATTCCGTCGTAGAGAACAATTTTATGCACAGATATATAAAGTCAGATATACGTAGGCATTCCCGCTCAACGTATTCGTTGATTTACAGCCAAAATTAATATCCAATCTATCCACGATTTACCCTACTAGAGATAGCAATTTGACATAACCTCCATACAAAATATGTCAAATTTCTATCTCTAGTAGGGCAAATCCTGGATGGATTGGATATTAATTTTGGCCGTAAGGCTATAATAGATAGGAACAGATTCTTCTTCTTGCGTGTTAATGGCTCACACTTTTTTCACTTTTTTTTTTTTTTTTTTTCAATGTATTTGGCCACTTCTATGTCGTTGCACGGGCCTACATTAAGGTCGGCTCTTGAGCAGGTGATAAGGGACAAGTAAGCAAATGGGCCATAGGCTGACCTGCGTTGACATTGCGGACCCCGCAATCGCATTCAATATTAAGTTGAGTAAGGCGGTCGCTGCAGAGAAAGTTTGTACATTTTCGTCACCTTACAGGGAAAACCGATTATCTGACATGTTTTGGTTCATGTCAGATAGTCAGTTTTACCTTTGATAGTGCGAAATGTGGAATGCGAGTCTCTTCCAATACTGAATGCGACGGCGGGGCCCCCATTGAGTATTGGAGGAGTCTCGCATTCCACATTTGCAAAAATTTTCTCTGCAGCGACCGATTGAGTTCGGAGCCGCTTCAGGGTGAGGGACAGACTTAAAAGACCTCTAACATTTTACTAGCTATTTATTTATATGCTTTATTGTACACCATAAAATACATAAAAAAACCGTTGCTGTCGTTGTATCCGTTGACTGCTTCGTTGGTCTAGTTAGTGGCAATAGGCTCGCCCCCTATTACATGGGACTATAACATAACTGGCGAAATGTGGGTGTACTATACACCTCTGCCTACCCCTTCGGGGAAATACAGGCGTGATGTTATGTTATGTTGTTGTTATAAAATACATAAATATTCCTATAAATATGTTTAGCTATAAATATCTCTAGAAAAAAACAAAGAAAACTAGGTGAGAGGACAGAAAGTTCCTTACGTAAGTTACTAGATATTCGTGTTGTCACTGTTATTTAGTAAACTCAATTTACATTCTTAAACTACGAATTGTTTAATTTCAGGCATCAAACAGAAGAATTCTCTTCAATCTTCTACCAGCACACGTAGCAACACATTTCTTGGATAACCAGTTTAGAACGAACATGGTAACTATTTGACGCGAGCTTTCGCACGCTTACTAAATCTTAAATTAAGTACTTGCTAAAAGACAAGAAAAATGCTTAGTTAATGGCTCTTGGCTTACAATCTAATGCTTTAAATGTGTTGACATGAAGCGGAGGTATTATAATATCAGCAGGCCGATTTTTCCCTTCTAGAGTATCTTTGCCTCAACGTAACTTGGAATTCAAAATGTATAAAAAACTTAGGTAAAAAATCATACCCAAACCTGCTCACAATCGACCGGCTGACATTACAGTATCTATGTACGGTCAACCGCACGTCAGCGGTAACAGCTTGACATTGACAGCGTCTTTATTTGGCCGTGTTCTAATTTAAGTGTTATCTTTAACGTGTAGTCGACTGTACGTGCTGGGGCCACACTGTACTTTGGCGAAGATTCGACCTTCGCAATTACCTACATAATGTTCGCCAAAGCCTAATAAAAGTGGCCCCAGAATTAAGGTTACAAATGCATGTTACTTATTCATGAAAATAACACTACATTACTCATCAATCAAATGTTAGTCATTCACAAAAATCATTCAATAACACTCATTCCTTTTTTATATTCGTTCATGGTTTATCAGTTGCTTAAATGTGTCGCACTTTCCACGTATGGGGTCTAGTGACAGAATTTTATTTATTTTTAAATATTTTAATGACGTCACATTCATATCAAAACTCTTACACTTACTAAGGGTAAACACACTTCTACTATTCAAGTATTCACTATATTACTCTTAAGCGATGACAATATACCAGTACATTAACGACTGAAAGTTAATTTTGGGGTTTTAGTCATAACTGGGTTTATTTCAACTAAAACCCATGCCGCTCTTACTTTACTAGATAGTCTCTAGTAATAAACAAATACAGGAAAATATGCAAAAAATAAGGCAATTGAAACCTCAATCACTTTAAAAAATGCAAATAAAATAAAAACTTATAGGTCAGATTCAAAGCATTATAGCATCTATGACGGACATGCACATTCTTTCAATGAGTAAGTTAGATTAGTACATTAGGTAAAGTCCCCCTCCCACTGTCACTGTCCCCACTCTGACGTGTCCGCGGCTTGCACGCTGTCCTGATCAAGAGGCGCGGTTGTCAGGACCTGTACCACCAGTCGTACCAGCGCGTGGGCGTGGTGTTCGCCTCCATCACCAACTACCACGAGTTCTACATGGAGCTCGACGGCAACAACCAGGGCATGGAGTGTCTGCGGCTGCTTAATGAGATCATCGCAGATTTTGATGAGGTGATTATGATTATTGATTATTTTTGGACGGACATTTTTCTCATTATTCTTCTTCTCCGTTACATCCCTGGTAGGAAATTTTCTTCTAGAAGTTTGTTTTTACAGGATTGATGATCGCATTTAAACCTTTACTGCAGTGCTACTCTCGAATCCGCTCGGTCGGGGTGTTACCGTCGAGAGGACAGATCGAAACTTTTATTCATGTTTGTCCTGTTAAGGGGACAGAACAGGAGACAGACCGGAATAATTCATCGCGACTACCTTGTAACAAATGGAGTAGCCTGTTCTCAGCCGGAAACCAAATGAAATATTTCAATGAATATGTCGAAGAAGTGTTTGTTTTTCATATGCTCGATTTTTCATTACTTCGTGTGCATTTCAGCTTCTTGGTGAAGATCGTTTCGGTGCAATAGACAAGATCAAGACTGTTGGGTCGACGTACATGGCTGCCGTGGGCTTGATTCCCGACAGGAAGATGACTGATGAGGCCAGCGCTCGAAAACATATGGCGACGCTTGTGGAATTCGTGTTCGCCATGAGAGACAAGCTGAAGGATATCAACGATAACTCGTACAATAACTTCATGTTGCGAGTCGGTGAGTTACTGAAAAAGTGTAAACATGAAAATTCATGTATTAGACCCTTAGTCGCAAGTGATGGGATCAAAACACTTTGTTATTCTGAAAATTGTATTTTATGACAAAAATGTGAGATATTAATTTCTTTCTTGTAGGTATAAATGTTGGTCCTGTAGTGGCCGGTGTCATTGGGGCAAGAAAACCTCAATATGATATCTGGGGTAATACAGTCAATGTAGCTTCGCGCATGGATTCCACGGGTCTACCAAACCACACACAAGTTACCGAGGAGGTGTATCAAGTACTAAAGGACCTGGCTTACCAATTCGTGTGTAGAGGAAAGGTGAAAGTAAAAGGAAAGGGCGAGATGACCACTTACTTCCTAACAGATAGAGCGCCCGCGAATGGAACCGTTCAAAGCACATCCAATGGACCGACCCCTATTCCACCTACGGTATACGGTGGAGTTGCAACGCCACTTGCAATGCTGCAGAACTCTGCTAGAAGAGCGGCTGCACAGCCCTCAAGATTGCCACCTTTGAGGGAGTCATCAGTTGCTGGGGAAAACGAGCCGCTTCTACCTTCTAACGGTCATCAAAGTAATGGGAACAATAAAGGCAGCAAGGGTCGAAGGAATAATAAGGAAAGTGACGAAACTCCGCCGCCTCCCCCACCACATGGTGTGTCAGGTAACCCCCGCTGGCCGCCGCCGCGCGCTCTGGTGCCGCCGTGGCCGCGGCCGCAGGAGCCTCGCCCGCCCGCGCAGCACAAGCGACGAGCACCCACTAGACTGCCACGCCCACGCTCCAGTGAAAGCCTACCCCTAGCCCGCAGCCCACGAGTTCATTCTTCAGCTGACGAACTTAGTTCCCTAACCCGCTCTCCTAGCCTCAGCTCCTCCGATGAAAGCTACTCGCGAACAACGGATGCATCTCCGTCTCCCCCGCGGCCTTCCCAGTGGATCCCACCATCGCGACCGCAGCGAGCTAATCCAAGCCCCGCGTACGACTATCCGCCCGTTAGACCTGGCAAACCAACCGTGAACCACATCAACGATCTGTACGCAAAACATAAAATAACAAGAAAACCTTCTCTGGAAGACAAGTTCCTTGACGGCAGTATTGATTTTCAAAAGGAAGAAGAAAAACTTCAGAGGAGTATTATAAATATGCTTCAAGCTTCCGCGAAACGAGACGGCTGCTGTCAAACAGACAAGAAAGATGTAGGGAGTCGGCTTGGGCAACGGGCAGACTCGTTCTCAAGTTCAGGCAGTCGGCCGACGAACTTGAAGCATCTGAACCACGACGGCCGGGAACCGTTCGCAAAGCGGAGTCCATCAGACGTGGCCTGCGTTCCGCCCTTCGAACGAGAGATCCAACGGCTGCTGGATGATAAGAATCTTATCAAGATCAATCCACCGAAATCGGAGCGAAAGGAGCTAAAACTCGAACTAAGGTAAGAATAACAAATATACCAATATTAATCCTGATTTGAATGTGTCCAATCATTTTTGTCTGGAATTTTTTAGGGTTAATTTTATTTACCTTTGATTAAAAAATCCTGTTACAGAAACTTATCACGGTCTTCCGTAGTAGTTCTCAAAAGCTTGTATTTCTCCTCTCACAAAGACGCTGATAAAACCTAAATTGATTCGCTTGAAGAAATGTATAGACAAATCTATTTAAATTATCACTATGTCAAAAAAATCTTGATTATATTTGTCAACTTTTTGTTAATTCCAAAACACATTTTCTCGATCGAAGAAACCAATTAAAACATACTTTAGTTAATACGAAATAATAAAAATAAAAAACAAGATGACATTATTTTAAGAAAGAAAATAATGGTTGTTAATTTTTTTAAGCTGTTAGTTTTTTTTTATAAAAAAAATGTATTGTTAATTTCCATTAAAGTTGCACCTGACGCCTCGTTGCATCTCTCTCAGTTCTGTACGACATGCATGACTGCAGAGGTTCGATTTTTTTTATACCTTATTTATTATAACATTAGACAAAACTTAACCTAAAAGGCAAGGAAATGTGTAAAAATACACACATTAGTGCTTTCAGCTGGGGTTGGAGACAATTTATGAGTTGTTTATGAGCCTAAATTTAATATGCTGAAACTGCATTAAGAAGTACCTAAATCAAAAGAAATTCATGTCTTTTGTAGCCATATTTGTCTAATGTAAATAAATAAATAAATAAAATAAAATAAATATTTGGGACATTTTTGACACAGTACCAGATGGTGCTAAACTAAGCAGAGCTTGTACTATTGGTACTAGACAATGGATATAATACTTATATACTTATTTTTTTGTAAATACACACTTATAATACACCAGAAACATCCAGACCAACACAAACACTTATGTTCATTACACAAATATTTGTGTGCTGTGGGAGACCAGTCCGACACTCGAACCACTAGACCACAGTCGTCAAATGAAGTATAGGTGTTGTCAGCCTTCTAAGAAGCTTCTCGTACAGGGGAGCAAACCCGTCGCTGGAGCCTCAGCGCAACTGCAACAACAACAACAGCAGTCCGCTGCACGCGGTGGGGCTGGCCGCCATCACGCAGGTGGCGCGGCACGACGCCGCCAGCCCCGCGCGCCCGCCCGCGCCCGCCGAGTTCCCCGGCGTGCTGCCCACCGACGTCGTCGTGCAGCTGCCCTCGCCCAAGCATGAGCGACACCGACCCAGGTTTGAACCCTGCTAATATTACAATATCGCCAACCCGCCTGCCAAGCGTGGCGATTTTGGCATATCCCCCCCATTGGGGGAGGCCTTTGTCCTGCAGTCGACGTTTTTCGGCTGAAATGATGATGATGATGAATATTACAAAACGTTAAACGGGTGAATAGGAACTTAGGGGACACACATTACACAAACACGGGGAAACAGGGAAAAAAGTGAGCAAGGATTTAGACATTGAAATAAGATAGTTTGTTGCCCACAAAGACTTTAGAATGTTTACCAGATTATGAAGTCTTTGTGGGCAACAAACTATCTTATTAAAATCCTTGCCCACTTGTGTCCCTATTCACCCCTACATCCCTATTCACCCCGTTTTACGGAATGCGATGTGTGTTTGTTTCTCCTCGACCAGCTGAATGGATCTGAAATACAGAAATACCTCTGTCGACATTATGTCCTCCCGGCTGAATTTCGGTCACGTCGGCCAATCTCAACGGAGATAGCCATCTGCGCGGGATATATTATAGTGCACAAGTATGTGCACAAACACAGGTGCACTCTCTATTCCCTCACTCTCATAATCCGATGGGACGGCAATCCGACCGGAGAGAGATTAGGCGCAGGACCGATGGCTTTACGTGCTCTGCGAGGCACAGGGGTGTAGCACCGCCAACTTTCTGACTCCGGGCTGTTACTGAGATATTTTCTTGACAGAAAAATCCCAATAACGCTTTCTTTTTGCCCGACCCGGGAATTGAACCTAGGCCCTCTACATCCAAATACCACGACAACCACGACATATCACATACCATACCATTTATCGACATACCACGAGAGCGAAGTCGGGCGTCGGCTGGTATTGCTATATCGGCAAAGAGTAGTCTACATTTTCTTGCCTCTGATGGATGACAGTAGTATATTTGATCGAAGATGACAGTTTCCTTCTTTGTGCTAATAGCAACATAAGTACTGCTCATCACTAATACTCTTGTTGATCCATCAAATACTTTTAGTGTTAGATGCTAACATGTTTTGACCTCGTTTACGACCACTTGCCAAAAACGGAACTATATAAAAAGAGCAGCTATTCGATGAGTATAAAAATATATAATAAATTACCCGATACCATTAAACCATTGCCTCTTACTAAATTTAAAAGAGTTTTGCACGCGTGTCTGCTCCATTACAGTTTTTATTCATTAAACGAATATTTCTTATCAAATTTTGACTAAAAATAAACAAGTGTAAATAAATAATTGCAATAATCTACTACTATTATAAAATTGTTAAATGTCAGTTGTCTGTTTGTTTGTTTGTTTGTTTGTTTGTTCCAGCATCACTATAAAACTACTAGACCGATTTTGTTGAAAGGGTTTGTGACTAAAAACTTATGATTTGACTTAAAAACTGGTATGTATTTTATCTCGCTACGATGACGGGAACCGGTGATTTTTAATTATACTACAGGCTTCGTTCTCGATATATGTATTAACCATGCAGCTTTCTCGAGTTACTCGGCAACTGAACGCAATTTTCAGAGCTAAAACTAAACGTAATTATAAGTACATTGTCTATGTCCTTACGTCAACTGTCACTAACGGTTGATCCTGAGCGTACCTCAGCAGCACCAACAATAAGCTATAAGGTATTGTTAGCAGATAAGCCACATCTTATGCCAGATAAGCCAAAATGTGGTCCTATAAATAGAGACTTCGCTTTTATTTGGAGCTATATTTTGAAAAATGTCTTAAAGACACAAAAACTGTCTATAGTAAGTAATGCATTATCACTGTTGTTGGTAACGATACAGTAGACCGATTGAAATTGATCTCACTAGGTACTTAGTGATGCTGGAAGGATCCTGATGGATATATCCATCGTCTAGTACCCACAGTACAAGCTCTGCTTAGTTTGGGCTTAGATAGTGCTGTGTAAAATGTCCTAAGAATATTTATTTATTTATTTATGGATTTAAATTGTGTCCAAACAAAATCAAGGACCAACTTCCCTGTAGTATATCTATGAAACTAGTCTTAGTGACAAGATCAAAGTTTTGAAAACTTGTCAATAAAGCGGTCAGTCAAACTTACAACAAATCATAAGGGAAACTTAACTGCGGTTTAGGTATGGACACCCAGTCCTCAATGCAGGCCCGGGAACATCACAGCCAGCATTATCAGTCCACGGTCAAGAAAACCAAAGCCTACCAGAAGAAAACTTCTGCTCGAACATTGAAGTAAGTCATGCCAGAAGGCTAGCAGACTTTTTACCTTGCTGGAATTAAATTTGCACAAGTCCATACTTAACTATATCAAAGGTTACCTAATTACCATTGTATAGAAGGCTCATTAGAATTTTGTGCCAGTACCTGCTTCAGTAAAATCAGCTGAGAAAGATCGTGATATACTATATATAGCTATCTGCAATATAATAAAATTAGGTGTATATCCCCTTACAAGCCATGCCATATATTTTTATTCCAAAATATAATTTTAGTGTACCTACGAGAACATAACATAACATCACGCCTGTATTTCCCCGAAGGGGAAGGCAGAGGTGTATAGTACACCCACATTTCGCCAGTTATGTTATAGTCCCATGTAATAGGGAGCGAGCCTATTGCCATTGACCGGGCACAAATCCTGACTCCGGGCTGCTACTGAGAATTTCCTAATGAAATAACCCAATAACACTTTGCCCGACCCGGGAATCGAACCCAGGACCCCACGCTCAGCAGTCGCGCTTGCAACCACTAGACCAACGAGGCAGTTTACGAGAAAACTTGTCTCTGAATACATTTGTAATGATTTGTAGACACATCTCATTTCAAGATGGGGGACTATAGGATGGCAACATTACCACTGTCTTCGGGAGATTACGTGGCAATAATTTATTTGAAGAAATCATATTTATTAATACTAATAATAAAAACATTTATTTCTCCAGCACATTAAGGATATTAACATCAATATTCACTTAACATATGTTATAGAGGCTGGAGCCTTTACTAGATGAACCTCTGTTACAGGTCTCAATTGTATGAGTTTACTGCCCTCCCTTATAGCTTGGGCTCTGTACTTAATAATCATGAAAGTTGTGGTGACACATCTAAGACCTACTTTGTAAAGCATCTAGTAATCAATAATGTTTAGATGATATTAAAGAAATATTAGTTCTCTTAGTGCTTGAGATTTGTTATTTATTTTGATAAAAGCATAATAGTACCATCAGTCTTGATAATTAAATTCAAAGTTTTGTGTCTGACACAAGAAATATGACATTGCAATATTGCCTACAGGCAAAGTATTAAACATTAAAAAGTCTGTCCAAAAGTACATAGACCTGAAAAGTTGTATTATAAGAGATCTGGAATATTAATTACAGCCTGCTCAGGGGCACCTAGGCACACTGCCACTACTGTGGTACCATATGGTTGGTGTTACCTACCAAATTTTAAGAACATCATAAGTCAAAATAATAATTATTATTATCCTCTTTATTGCACAAGAGGTAATGATAGTTCAAACAAAAAACAAACAAAATTACATAATTATTCCCTTTATTTGCTACATTCTCTTATTAATATTTACATATTGAAATATTTTAATAACAAAAAACAAAAACAATATCTTTACATACATGTTATTATATCTTTATTTTCATAAAATGTGGTATAAAATATGGTTACATTTTAATCTATAGAACGGGCATATTTTTCCAATGTAATAAAATAAAATAGGAAAGCAATATAAATATAAATAATGTAAAAGTAAACTTACATTCAGAAATAAAATTAGATCTGCAATGCTGGGCTAATAATATCAGTACAGAATGGAAATTAAATATTGTGACATTTCAATTGTACCTGAACTGGGAGAACCTAAAATAGATTATTTGCATCCCGCACTAATTCTAAATGTATTTTCTATGCCTGTTGGCGACAAAATCCAAATATTCTGTCTTGGACAGAATATTTCTTTGCCTTTTGTCCATTCAATTTAATATTTTATTTATTTACTAGTCTATGCTCGCCACTTCACCCGCGTGAATATCGTTTATCGTGCACCCTTCCGGAACTGTTCATCTTCCGGGATAAAAAGTAGCCTATACACTAATCCGGGTTATGTTCTATCTGTACGCCAAATTTCATCAAAATCGGTTCAGCCATTCTTGACCTATAAATGGTGTAACTAACCCGACTGTTTTATATATTCAGATGCCTATAAAATACTAAAAGGCTACAGGTATCATGGTCAGGCCCCACTGGCCTTCACAACCCTGGTATCATTACAGTTTAGATACATTTACTTCCATCTCTACCATTTATTACATATTTCTAACAAAATCATTTTATTCTGGGGCTGCCTATGGTACCTCAAACTTAAACTCTCATAAGTCAGCTCTATCTTTGTAGGGCTCTAAAATTGGGGAGGATGCTTGTACAAAGAGACCCTTTAAAGGACATAAGTCCAAACCAGCGTTGGCAAAATATCAAGCAACATGGGATCCAAATAAAGTTCTAAGTGTATTTACAAAACTGGACTCCTAATATGGCATTAAGTCTTGATGTAGTATGTCAAAACACTGGTGGTTTTTGCTTCTACTAAGTACAGCTGAATGAGCACAAACTTTATTATTTACTAAAATATCTAAAATAACGCTATAAAAATAAAATATATTTATTTTACAAAGTTATTATAAGTAGAACTAACAATAATTATCAGATTAAAATATATAATAGTATTATAGCTCACACTGAGTGATGTTTGAGACAATATTGCCATTAATTACATAGTATGATTACGATGATCACTAACAATGTGTATAAAAAATTAAATAAAAATTGATTTGCCCTGCCAAGTCACAAATTGTGTGATTACATGATTCAATATATATCTCTATAGAGGGCATGACAACCATTTCTAATTATCAAAAAATAAAAAATAAAACTGTTTTCTGCTTCTACCATTGGTAAATGGATTTAAAGTACTCTCAGTGTGCGGTATATTTATATGAGTGGCTTTTCAGGACATATTAGCTAAATATGTCGCCTCTACGTCCAAAGCTAAGTCAAAAGGAACTTATTAGATGTAATCAGAAAGAGTGCTGGTTGGATAAATAACTCATAAACATTTTCAAAAATGTTTATGACCAACCATTTTTAATTCAGGGGATTTAGCCCATGCTGTGCTGAATAAATAAAAATAATTTTATTTACTAGTAGTACTATCTTAGTCACTGTTGATCTCAAACATCATAAGTGCCACGAGTAGAAAACACTTTCCTGTTCTTATAGCAAATAAGACTGATCGTTAACATTTTTACTTTCTAAGATTATTAACGTTGGAATTTCTATAGATGTTTAATCATAGAGAAGAATCTAAGTGGTTCTAAATAAACAATGTGATTCCATAACAAATGTTTATTCCATAACAAATGTTTATTCAATAGGAATCCATAATGATTTTAAGGTTCATCTCAAGTTTACCATCTCTCTAAACATCTGCATGGTTAATACATATATCGAGAACGAAGCCTGTAGTATAATAGGTGATCAAACGAACTTACCTGTGATGTTCGATCATTATTATACGAAGGGCTTCGTTCGAAGATATATGTACCCTACCCGTCCCACCCCCGGTAAAATTGAGAAGACCTTACAAGACTCTAAAAAGAATGACAGTTGACGTAAGGACATAGACAATGTACTTATAATTACGTTTAGTTTTAGCTCTGAAAATTGCGTTCAGTTGCCGAGTAACTCGAGAAAGCTGCATGGTTAATACATATATCTTCGAACGAAGCCCTTCGTATAATAATGATCGAACATCACAGGTAAGTTCGTTTGATCACCTATTATATTTTTCTATAACATATTGCATACATTAAGGTGATTAAGGCGCTCATATCCAGCTGTCATTCGCACACATGCGCTCTATCGCGCGCCTCCATAGAGAAAATACGGCTGCTAAAGAAATTGCATTAAAAACTTTTAGGTCGGGCCGAATTGTACAGAGTAGAAAAAAAATCCTGTCGTATGTGGGTGGTGCCATCTTGGAAATGCAGTCTTTTGAGCCAACCGAAAATCAGAATCTTTCGACTTACAGACAAGGACTGGAAGCTACCTCTAAATTGCGATTTCTCAAATTTTTTGTATGAAAAGCAATAAAATTTAGAAGTACCTAAACGTTGTTATATTGTATCCATCTTAATATACGAATAAGCATAAAGTTATCTTGGTGTAACTAAAAAAATACTATTTTCAGACTACAATTTTTAATTACCTTCTTCATCTTATATTATCTTAACTATTATAAAATTGTAAACGTCTGTTTGTTTGTTCCAGCATCACGCTAAAACTACTGGACCGATTTTGATGATATTTTTTTTGTTTGAAAGCTGATGATCGACTTAAAAACTGGTATGGGTTTTGAGAAAGAAAGAAAGAAAGAAAAAAAAAAATTCGTGGGTTGCGTACTCACCCGACAGATCGAAGCTTCTATGCATTTGCACGAGCGGATAGTAATGTACGATGGAGTGGAGTGGAGTGGAGTGGACAGGGGATGGGACTGGGGATGGGACTGGGGACGGGACAGGGGACGGGACGGGGGACGGGACAGTGGACTGGACAGGGGACGGAACATGGGACGGAAAATGGGACGGGACATGAGACGGGACATGGGACAGGACAGTGGGACGGCACATGGGACTGGACATAGGATGGGACATGGGACAGGATATGGGACATGGGACGGGACGATAACGATAGTGATATAGTGAGATAGTGGGACAGTGGGACAGTGGGCCGTGGGACAGTGAGATAGTGGGACAGTGGGACAGTAGGACAGTGGCAGTGGGACGGTGGGACTGTGGGGCAGTGGGGCAGTGGGGTAGTGGGGCAGCGGTGCAGTGGGCCAGTGGGGCTGTGCGGTAGCGGGGTAGTGGGGCAGTGGGTTTGTGGGGCAGCGGGGCAGCGAGGCAGCGGGACAGAGGGGCAGCGGGGCGGGTCAGCGGGGCAGCGAGGCAGTGGGGCAGCGGGGCAGTGGGATAGTGGGGCAGCGGGGCAGTAGGGTACCGGGGCAGTGGGATAGTGGGGCAGCGGGGCAGTGTGGTAGCGGGGCAGCGGGGCAGTGTGGCAGCGGGGCAATGGGGCAGCGGGCCAGCGGGGCAGTGGGGCAGCAGGTCAGCGGGGCAGTAGGGTAGTGGGGCAGCGTGGCAGGAAGTGGGGCAGTGGGATAGTGGGGCAGCGGGGCAGGAAGTGGGGCAGTGGGATAGTGGGGCAGCGTGGCAGGAAGTGGGGCAGTGGGGCAGCGGGGCAGGAAGTGGGGCAGTGGGATAGTGGGGGCAGTGGGGTGGCTGGGCAGTGGGATATATGGGCAGCGGGGCAGTGGGGCAGCGGGGCAGTGGGGTAGCGGGACAGCGGGACAGTGGACTAGACTGGACTGGACTGACGTGGGATAGTGGGGCAGCGGGGCAGGAAGTGGGGCAGTGGGATAGTGGGGCAGCGAGGCAGCTGGGCAGCGGGGCAGTGGGTTACCGGGGCAGCGGGGCAGTTGGATAGTGGGGCAGCGGGGCAGTGGGGCAGTGGGGCACCGGGCAGAATGTTGGGCAGTGGGATAGTGGGGCAGCAGGGCAGTGGGGCAGCGGGGCAGTGGGGCAGCGGAGCAGCGGGACAGTGGGGCAGCGGGGCAGTCGGGAAGCGGGGCAGCGGGCAGGCTGTGGGGCAGTGGTATAGTGGTTTAGCGGGGCAGTGGGGTAGCGGGGCAGTGGTGGGCTGCGGGGAAGGCAGTGGGGCAGTGGGATAGTGGGGCAGCGGGGCAGTTGGGTAGCGGGGCAGTGGGGCAGCGGCGTAGCGGGGCAGTAGGGTAACGGGGCAGCGGGGCAGTGGGGTAGCGGGGCAGCGGGGCAGTGGGGCATCGGGGCAGTGGGGCAGTGGGGTAGCGGGGCAGTGGGACAGTGGACTGGACTGGACTGGAATGGACTGGACTGGACTGGACTGACGTGGGTTGGCAGAATTTAACGCGAGCGGAGCCGCGGGTAAAAGCTAGTCTATTATAAAATTGTAGATGTCTGTTTGTTTGTTTGTTCCAGCATCACGCAAAAACTACAGGACCGATTTTGATCAATTATTTTTTGTATGAAAGCTGATGACCAGACTTAAAAACTGGTATGGGTTTTAAGAAAGAAAGAAAAAAAGATAAAAATTAATTCGTGGGGTGCGTCCTCACCCTACAGATACGAAGCTTCTACGCAAATGCACGAGCGGAGTAATGTACGATGGAGTGGAGTGGAGTGGAGTGGACAGGGGACGGGACTGGGGACGGGACAGGACAGGGGACGGAACATGGGACGGGAAATGGGACGGGACATGAGACGGGACATGGGACGGGACATGAGACGGGTCATGGGACGGGACATGGGACGAGACATAGGACGGGACATTGGATGGGACATGGGACGGGACATAGTGATATAGTGGGACAGGACATGGGACGGGACGATAGTGATATAGTGGGGCAGTGGGACAGTGAGACAGTGGGGCAGAGGGACATTGGGACAGTGGGCCAGTGGGCCAGTGTGACAGTGGACTGGACTGACATGGGTTAGCAGAATTTAACGCGAGCGGAGCCGCGGGTAAAAGCTAGTATTATATAAATTCAGAAAAAATATAATTATAAACATTTGCATGCTATGATATAAAGCATATAGCGGAATAAGCGGACTATGAATGAACGTACCAACTACAATGTACCTATTCCTTGCAAATAAAGACATTCTATTCTATTCTATAAAAACTAATCAGCTCATGCTGTTACTTCTTGTTATTTTATCGACCAATCAAACACAGACGACAACTCAGTTTGATCAATGCCAATATTCTTTCTTTCTTCAATAAGAACAAACCTAGGCAAAGGCAGATATAAAAAAATATGGTACACAAAATTACTGTTGAAATAGCTCTAACCTTTGTTTCTTCTTCGCCATCTTTAGAAGAAGTCACACAATAAAGTTAACATTTATTTTGATTTCATAGTTCGCCGTGCGAAAGGAAACCGGATCCTATTAATGTCAGGGAGAAGGAGAGGGAGAAAGAGGCCCAGGAGAGACTACACCACCGGGTAAGTTGATTCATTTGTAGCCATCCATTGACGTCAACTATTGTTATTATTGTCTGGACAAAAAACAAACGTCGTACCGATGCCGCAATTTCACTTCTAGGTGACCACTTCTCATCATAGAGAAATGGGTATCTACGGGGAGAGTCAATCCGAATGGAGTTCATCGTGTTCAGAGGGCGAGGGTGACGGGGAGGGCGGGCACCCGGAGAGCACGGGGTACACGACGGACGACCCCGCGCTCGAGAACGTGTCCATGCTGAACGAGGCCGGCCTCACCGACGCTGAAGCCGCGCTCAGTGACGTCAACTCCTGCTACTTCGACCGCGACGACGACGTGTCGTCCCGCGCCTCCTCGCGGCTGCTCGACTCCGAGGCGCTCGTGTCGCTCGAGTCGCTCAGCGCCATCTACGACTCCGACGAGCCTGCGCACAGGTACCTCGCCAACATTCGTACCGTCAGCGAATCTATCACGAGGAATTTCGGACAGCCCGCGCACGTCACCGACGGCGAAAGTGATGTGTAGTGTTACTGTGATATGTCGCGAGTTGTGATAACCCTCGATTTTGTGAATCGACTATGTACCGTGTACGTTTTGACATTTTCTTGTGTACTGCCTTTTGGTCAATTGTGATAACAAAAATCTCAAATTATTGAACTATCATGACAGAGACTTCGACGTATTTGATTTGGAACTTTAATTGGAGGAACAGTTAATTTGGCTCTCTATTGAAAAGAAATGAATACTCAAAACGTTTAATTTGTTCCCCACTGTTTGTTTCTAGACAATTGTTGTCGTGTAGACGAAGCGCATCGTTTTTCGCGTTCGCGGCATAATCATTTTATCATAATTGCTGACGTGCCTGTATTTTGATGATTTTGTACTATGTAAATTGTGTCAATATGTACCTATTAATGTAACACTGTATGATATTCATGTACAGCTGAATGTGCCATGTGATGGCGTGATGCATCATCTGTAGGAGTATGCGATGATCTCTACAATTATAAGGTGCTCTGACTTAGTATTATTTATGGTTTGTCTTGTGATAACGGTATAGGAATTCGAATTTGAGCGACCAATCTCTGTTAATGTCAGTGTTCTAGTGTAAGGGCTGGCCCCTGTCCTGTAAAGTTTGTCTCTCTGTTTTGTGCGACGGAGGACTTAGTAAAATGGTGTGAACTAACTACGTAAGTACGTAAATATAATGCATTTCAAACTATCTTTAGAGTAAACATTGTTACCACAGCTGGATGATAAAGCTTCATAGTATTCTTTTATCTGCCTTATGTATCTTATATAATATTATGTAAATGAAAACAGATCTTGCAGTGTTTTGTCTATTTTCACAAACATTTTGACTTGAGATAAATGTGTCGTTTATTGTTAAAGTGGTGCAAATCCATATTTTTTACTAGGCGTTGTTTCACTTTTATAATGAAAGATATTACTGTGATACAATGCAATAAAGCAAAAGAAAACATGGATTTACACCACTTTTACAACGAATGACACAAATATTCACCCTTTCGGCATTTTCTTTCCGTAATCTAGTCACTAATGGTTTTCTAAAGTTTGGTCGTTTCTTTGTAAATAATAGTGCCATTGTCAGTCCCCGTTAATTCTTATGTATTTTATTGATATCTTTAACAAATGGAGGAGAGGTAATATCATGTAGTTCTTAAGTAAACAGCCGTGAGACTTGAAAGTACAACCAATACATAAACACCACTAGCGAATATTTGTTGTAGAATATTCTCTGTGTTAATAAATATCAATTATTTTGTATTATTTAATTGTAATATAAGTTTATGTGTCAATTTTATGTAATTATTGTTATTTTAGAATATTAAAGCATAATGGTAGCAATTTGGAAAAAGTATATATATTTCTCGTTTGAGGCACATGTAGCCTTTGATTGTACGTACATATTATGCGATGCAGCGTTACTTTATTAAGCATGTACTTAAAGTTATTCGGGAGCAGATCCACAAGATTTATGAAACATTAAATATTTTTGGGCAGTTTTTTTGTTCTGGTATCATAAACAAACCTTTTTTTATTTCTACGTTTTAATTATGTACTTACAGTTTACGATCAAAATTCTTTTTCCGATAGAAAGTAATTTTAATTGCGGCTTGTGCTTCTAGTATTATAACATCTCATTTTTTTACTTATTTTCCGGCTTCTTCAAGTGGGTTGAGAGATGTTAATGTCTGAGAATTGTAAATAGGACGAGCACGGTGTAGTGCTCCAGTGAGATCTAGAGATTGTTAATCTTTGTAAATATTGTTAATCACCCGTCAAGTGCTATTCCACTTACAATACATACCTATACCTAAGTCCTAAGTATACCACGCTGTGAAGATATGTTATTTTTTGAAGGAAGGAATTCTCTTGTTTGCTATTTTTATTCTCAGTATTTCGATTTAATATTTTTATGTTGATGTATTACGCATAGTGCTAAACAGTTTTTATGTATACGCTTGTAATCAAAATGAATTTTTTTTTTGACGCTTGGATAATGTTATGTTTTTCGTATGAAAGTTTACTAGTTTATCTCGATATAAATTCAACAAGAAGTTCCAATTTGACAAGATAGATCTGACGTCTAGTGTACCTTGGTAGGCAAGTAGTTTGAACGATACTTTGAATGTTTTTAATATACTCATTGAGGAATTATTGCATCTTTAATAATTGATAAAAAATCGTAGAATACAAACATTTTTTTTCTGTGGTATTCACATTATTGCTGTTAACAAACGAATGCAAATAAAAACACCATCGTGGATTCTAAGACACAATCATGACCCTAAGCACAAGTACAATAATAACTATTGATATTATGGTGATTGCTACCTAGTGGCTCGCGAAATTCACGGCACGGCAATAACAACAATACATACCTATACTACTAGTATAGTATTGTATTATCTGTGCCTATACTGAATAATGCTCATGGTTGCAAAGTTTTGGGCTTGACAAGTCTGACAAAAGATCAGTCGTACCACTGACACGAAGAAGAAGAAGAATGCTCATAGAAAACGTTCCTAGTGTATAAGCTCGATAATATTAATTTATTATCAAGTTAACGATTATCGAGCTTATAGAGCTAAGTTAATTTTTTCTATGAGTATTATTCAGTGGATATATTAGAGATATTGTTATTATTCCCGTGAATCGATATACAACGTGAAACAAATGCAAATAACGCAAGAAAATTTGAATTTCGCTGGC
The DNA here is from genome assembly GCA_949699075.1 of Asteroscopus sphinx. Taxonomy (NCBI): domain Eukaryota; kingdom Metazoa; phylum Arthropoda; class Insecta; order Lepidoptera; family Noctuidae; genus Asteroscopus; species Asteroscopus sphinx. The sequence goes on from OX453005.1 coordinate 20,568,961, forward strand.
TACTAGGTAGTAATCACATTAAGCTTTAATGTGAATAAGCAACAGCTTGAATACAAATTACCTACATGCTACATGTTATTATCTCATAGAAAATTATATATAATTTTATGTAGGATACTAAATTGCGCCTTATGTAGCAAGTGTATTGTGTATTTTTATTTATTTAAATTCAATTACCTAAGCAATATTAATTACTTATTACAAATTAAAAGTGGTTTACATCACCGGAACTTGTTTTTTTATTTCATGTCTTTTTAGGTAGGTATGTGTAGATAATTATGGCGGATTACCTACATTATTAATGCACTGATTGATCGATCACCTTGAATTTTGAGTAATATCAAGTCACGTTATATAATAAATAAATGCTATTTCTCACATACACACCATATGGAACAGAAATAAGCATTGGAAGTTTATTCAATATTTGTCTGTGGACAGAGTATAATTATTACATCCTTGTGCACCTGCATCCTAGTACAACTAGTACTTATGCATATTACTATTAAATTCTGTAAACATATTTGTTGTAAACAATTCAGCCTCTAGCTATTATTGTACCTATTATTTTACCTGTGACGGAAGTAAATTGGGATGTTGTTGATCAATAAAAAAACGTATTTTGTATTTTACTTTTCCATTATTCATCTATCTATATACATATTATTTAATTTTTAAATTTTTCTATAAAATAATATAAAAAAACATTTAAAAACATAAAAAATAGTAGCCCACCGGCATCGGGAACAGGGTCCAAACTACCTCAGGTCAGGGCCTCAGAGACAGGAACTTCCTGACGATACGCGCCGTATCCAGGAGTATCACTTTCTGTATCAAGCCCTTGACCCAGCTGCCCAACTCGAGCCTCCTAAAATGTAGATCTAGGCTCTTGGCTATTAAGCCATTGGCCGTAACGACAATTTTTTTTTAAATTATTAATAGTCCTAATAGGTATATATACTATTAATAAACTTTGATTACAAATGTTATTTTGTTTGTTACTGATGATTACGTTTTTGATGATTCTAACCTCAGTATCTTGCACTCAAACTCCTTATCTATTGCCTTCAGATAATTGAATAAAAATAGGTAGTGGTTAGTGGGAAGAGTTTCACTGTCCACCACTACGGAGAAAAAATAAATTTTCTTATATTGTGTCACTGTCTCCCAGAAGTGGCCATCGAGATTTTTTTTTTAAAGTCTTGACAGTGCACAAGGGGAACACTGTCTCCCGGGGGTGGACAGTGAGAAATATTAAAAAAATATTTTCACTATCCACCAGTGGGGGACAGCGGGAATGATCGTTGCTTACGTGGGACACTCAGAAAGTTTTGCGAAACTAAAAAAAATTGTTCTATACGTACATATATTTTTATCAAATATTTTCAAAGTACTTTCCACCAGCCTCTATACAAAGATTCATGCGCCTAAACCAGTTTTCAAAACACTTTTTCCAGTCCGCCGCAGACACCTCGTTTACAGCCTGCTCGAACGCAGCCAGCGCATCTTCCGGCGACGAAAATTGTATCCCTTTGAGCTGATTTTTTATTTTTGGGAATAAAAAGAAGTCACACGGTGCTAGATCAGGGCTGTAAGGAGGGTGACCCAGGAGTTTGACTGGCGTGCTGTCCAGGAAGTCCCTCGTTTTGAGTGCGGTGTGCGCAGGTGCATTGTCGTGGTGGAGCAGTAGCCCGCGGAGCCCTGTGTTTGGTCGCTTGTTGCTTATAACAGAGAAAACTTCTGGCAAACATTTGGTAGTATACCATTCGGCATTAATGCTTCTTTGGTCCCGTAAGGGAATTGATACCAAGTGGCCAGTCAAATTAAAAAAGCTAGCGATCAAAATCTTACCCCCGCTTCTAGATCGCTTCACTTTGGTAGGCGTTGGCTCATTTTGAAACACCCAAACAGTCGACTGGCGCTTGGTTTCTGGGTCGTATTGATAACTCCAGGACTCATCACCTGTAACGATGTCGTAAACACGCCGAGACGAGCCTGCTTCAAATTTGTTAAGCATATCACGGCACCATTCCACCCGGGCCTGCTTCTGAGCATCGGTGAGGTTGTGCGGCACCCAGCGTGATACTATCCTCCTCACGCGAAGATGGCTGTGTAGAATCTCGTGAACGCTTCCCGATCCAATCTTCAATATGTGTTGAATCTCCTGATATGTAATTCGCCTATTGTCTTGGATTAAATTTTTCACTGCTAGCACGTTTTCTTCGGTAACAGCCGTCAAAGGGCGACCGCTTCTTTCGTCATCCCCCAAAGTTGGTCGACCGCGCTTGAATTCGTTATACCAACGATACACGGTTGCCTTGGAAGGGCCTTCATCCATGAATGCCATTTGAAGTCTATCGTACGATTCATCCGGTTTCAGGCGACACTTGAAATCGTATAAAATCATAGCTCTAAAATGTTCCCGGCGCAGATCCATATTTCAGTGAGACACAATACTTTGAATTAACTCGCAAAAAATGTGGAGGGAAATTTTGAAATTGGAACTTACTTATTTTTACTTATAAATAATCATATTTTCGAAAAACATTATAACTGGCCAGTCTCCCATATATAAAAACTTTTTTTCGCAATACTTTCTGAGGGGCCTGGTATCTATTTACCCAAAAGCTAGTAATATACGTGGGACACTCAGAAAGTTTTGCGAAACTAAAAAAAATTGTTCTATACGTACATATATTTTTATCAAATCTTTTCAAAGTACTTTCCACCAGCCTCTATACAAAGATTCATGCGCCTAAACCAGTTTTCAAAACACTTTTTCCAGTCCGCCGCAGACACCTCGTTTACAGCCTGCTCGAACGCAGCCAGCGCATCTTCCGGCGACGAAAATTGTATCCCTTTGAGCTGATTTTTTATTTTTGGGAATAAAAAGAAGTCACACGGTGCTAGATCAGGGCTGTAAGGAGGGTGACCCAGGAGTTTGACTGGCGTGCTGTCCAGGAAGTCCCTCGTTTTGAGTGCGGTGTGCGCAGGTGCATTGTCGTGGTGGAGCAGTAGCCCGCGGAGCCCTGTGTTTGGTCGCTTGTTGCTTATAACAGAGAAAACTTCTGGCAAACATTTGGTAGTATACCATTCGGCATTAATGCTTCATTGATCCCGTAAGGGAATTGATACCAAGTGGCCAGTCAAATTAAAAAAGCTAGCGATCAAAATCTTACCCCCGCTTCTAGATCGCTTCACTTTGGTAGGCGTTGGCTCATTTTGAAACACCCAAACAGTCGACTGGCGCTTGGTTTCTGGGTCGTATTGATAAATCCAGGACTCATCACCTGTAACGATGTCGTAAACACGCCGAGACGAGCCTGCTTCAAATTTGTTAAGCATATCACGGCACCATTCCACCCGGGCCTGCTTCTGAGCATCGGTGAGGTTGTGCGGCACCTAGCGTGATACTATCCTCCTCACGCGAAGATGGCTGTGTAGAATCTCGTGAACGCTTCCCGATCCAATCTTCAATATGTGTTGAATCTCCTGATACGTAATTCGCCTATTGTCTTGGATTAAATTTTTCACTGCTAGCACGTTTTCTTCGGTAACAGCCGTCAAAGGGCGACCGCTTCTTTCGTCATCCCCCAAAGTTGGTCGACCGCGCTTGAATTCGTTATACCAACGATACACGGTTGCCTTGGAAGGGCCTTCATCCATGAATGCCATTTGAAGTCTATCGTACGATTCATCCGGTTTCAGGCGACACTTGAAATCGTATAAAATCATAGCTCTAAAATGTTCCCGGCGCAGATCCATATTTCAGTGAGACACAATACTTTGAATTAACTCGCAAAAAATGTGGAGGGAAATTTTGAAATTGGAACTTACTTATTTTTACTTATAAATAATCATATTTTCGAAAAACATTATAACTGGCCAGTCTCCCATATATAAAAACTTTTTTTCGCAATACTTTCTGAGGGGCCTGGTATATGACTATGCCCAAAAGTGTTTAACTGAGAATAAAGCTTGAAGGCAGTAACTTGTCTTATTTGTTATGTCACATAGGTTTGCAGGTCAGGTACAGGAGTGTCGGTTACGGGCGTCGCGTCGTGTTCCGCATACAAATGCCCTTCGCCTTGAACCAAGCCACGCGAGCATCATCAACGGATATTATTACAAGCCCACGTGGTGATTTAACATTACCTGAGGTATCTTGTAGAAAATATAATGCTATGTTCTGATCTCAGACTAACAAAATAGTTTTTTGTTGGTCTAAGGTTCTGATCTGCATCTCTTCTGTTCTGTTGTTGTTGTTGCATATAAATTATTTAGAATATCAGTACATAACACATTATTATCTATATGTACCTATCTGTCTAGTCCTGATTTAAATATAAATACCTACCTACATAGATACCGAGTAGCAATAAGATAATAATATGTTTTATTGACGACCTCTGTGGTTTAGTGGTTCGAGTGTCGGACTTCTGATCACGAGGTCGTGGGTTCGATTCCCACAGGACACAAATATTTGTGTGATGAACATAAGTGTTTGTGTTGGTCTGGGTGTTTCTTATGTATTTTAAGTATGTATTTACAAAAAAAAAAAGTATATAAGTATTATATCCATTGTCTAGTACCCATATCACAAGCTCTGCTTAGTTTGGGACTGGATGGTGTTGTGTAAAAATGTCCCGAAGATATTTATTTATTTATTTATTTATTTATTGTGCGGATGCACAATGAAAAAGTGTACTGCATTCCTATGCAAAGCACACAACTCTGTGCATCTCCATTATGTATGTGCCCATTTGTGTGCAGAATAGTTACAAGTTTGTAAAGACTAACCTCAGTGGACTAAGTTAAGATTTTATTATTCATTGATAATTGTTCTAAATATGAGAAAATCAAAATGAGTCCTTTTCTCCCTATCTTTTTGAAGTTTTGAACATATAGGGGCTGGTAATAACTGTATTGGACAAAAAAATATTGGTCTTCAGATGTAGAACATGCAAACTAACTACAAACAGTGGTTGGCATGGTGATATTGATTACACAAAGGCACCAGACAGCAACTTAGCAAATTTAAGTAGTTACCTACCTAGCCGCTTATACTTAGGTACTTATATCTTGTTAATTGCATGACATCAACTTCAAGTTATGACTACTTTTGATACTAACATTTGTAGGTACTGTGATTAAATGGTATGCGTGTGAGTGGTGTGTCTAAAGTAAACTAAACACCAAATGATGCAGTAAGTTGTAAAGAAACCAGTACCTACGCTTAGGCTGCTCTGCTTGTGAAACAGACTGAACACTACCAGTTTCGGCGTTATCGCGAGTTCTCGCAACATAATGACTCAGTTAAATATTAATCAGGGACAGTTTCATTCAAAATAATGTGTAATAGTCGGTATGCGAGGGAGATACACACCGGAGCGAGGCAGGTATGACGCGGCGGGCCACCACCACGGGCGCACAGCTGCGGGCCGACGCGCCGCCGCCGATTGGCTGCGCGCGGAACCGGTCGCCGCGTTCCGCCGCCCTGCCCCGCTCCGCCGCTACAAACAACTTCAAATTCTTATTCATGTTCCTTGCCACGACCGTTGCTGCCGTTGAGAGCGCGCGCACTGTGCGCCCATACTTCGCGTAATCTTATCGATATGTGCTCGATGCTGAATGTGAATCTAGTGTTTAATGTGCGAATTTAACATTAGAATAAGTGCACGGAGGACCAGTCCAACGGTGCGGTGAGACACTCCGACTGCGCTATGAAAACACACGGATCTGGTGTTTTGTTCTTTTTGTATCGCGGGTGCTTCGTGAGCGGCTTCGACGCAGGGTTACCTGTGCCATGTGCATCAGATAATGTTATGCTCCTATTCGTTTGAGGACAAACCAATATGCTAGCAAGTGGACATTGCGACGGAGTGGCGTTGTGTTTTGGTGAATCATAGTGTCGAGATGAAGGTGACGGTGTGTTTTGGGTCTGTGAGGGTGCTGGTGCCGTGCGGCGCTGGCGACCTGCTGGTCAGGGACCTCGTGCGGGAGGCCACGCACCGCTACAAGAAAGCTACTGGGCAGGTCAGTCTACACATAGATTCATACTGTGGGTAACTGGCGCGGGGTTTCTACTCTTTTATTGATTACCTTTATCTGGTTTGTTTATCTTCTACATTACTCATTACTGGTCAACTGTCGATTTTTCTACTAAGATGCCTACGTAAGTACCTAGACCGGTATCAAAGCTGTTCATAATTCTGCGTCACGTAGGTATTGTTTATAACTAAAAATTTTTATAAATACCTAAAGGATGACGATTGTGAATACCACAGGTGAATACGTTATAATGACAGCTGACATTTCTTTAAAAAAACCGGACAAGTGCGAGTCGGACTCGCGCACTAACGGCCAAAATTAATATCCAATCTACCCACGATTTGCCCTACTAGAGATAGAAATTTGACATAGGTAGGTATTTTGTATGGAGCTTATTCAAATTTCTATCACTAGTAGGGCAAATAGTGGATAGATTTTGGCCGTAAGGGTACCGTACCACCGTACCGTAATACCCCGTAGAAACTAATTTAATTTTGTGAGAGTTCAACAAAAGTCCGGGACTACCACTGCCGTTGATTAGACAAATAACATTTCTATGTCTATAGATATTTTCATCTTTCTTACGCCTTAGTAAAACTAAAATTTTGTGAAACTTTCAAGTTGCTACCTACCTATTATGGTTAAAAAGATAGGTACAGCCCTGCGACAGACAGACGGACGTACAAACTGTGTAGGCGGATTAATATGGTCCCGTTGCCACCCTTTGGGTATCTGCGGAACCCTAAAACAATTCACTTGCTTCTGAGTAATGGATTACCATTACTTTGACTTCTAAGCTTGTAACAACGATGACTTAACACATCTAGCTGGAGAGAACTCTGCCTAAGTAGGTATTCATGTCTTATGAAATTACTAGCAATACAGAACTTGGGATTACTCTTGAAAATAATTCCGATCAGATACAAAAAGTAGCAACAAAAAATGGGTCTTTTTCATTGACCTAGTATCCTATTTTGAATAAAAATAAAAGCAATAAACAATTTCTATTCTACCTATTATGGATGAATTAATTCCAAAAACACTGATATTATAGCAATTTATTGCTAAGTTTGCATTCAAAAGTACGGATTGACATTAGAACAGTCTACTTGCGTTTGACGCACGACAAACGAAGTGGGTACGAATTTCCGTTCCAGCTGATGCCTTAACAATAAAGATAGGCACATTAAAAAGGACAGTAAAGATAGAGTCTGATTCGTAGTTGCATGAAATTGACCGAAGATCAGGGATAACACGATCATCGCATGATATGGAAAAGCAAGTTGTTCGATGAAAATATCGTAAAACCCGAGTAGACCCTCTTGCCGATTGATCGGTATTATTTTCAAGTCCTTGCAGTTGCTTCATAAAGTCCTAAGAATGTTGCTAGGTGCCAAAATTATTATTCACCTATAATGGAAACTTTCAGTATGACCAACTTACCGTATTCTTGCCAGGCGACTGCCCTGCCCAGTTCAGTTCGCTATAGAATACCTACCTACCTTTTACCGAGTTACCTGGTATTTCACGATCACTATTATATCGATATTCGCTACAAAGCTCGCTCGAGAATGTTGAGATAGGTTGTGTTGAAACCACCTCTTGTTTTTGCACTAATGATCATTTGGTTTTATGGAATGTACGCTAGGAGCAAGAACCGCTTTCGCGACAATGTGTCCATACCGAGTGGACTGCAGCATTAGCGGTGCCTCCTTACCTACCTACCTGTCAAACTAGATTCAACCATGAGACGCTCGAATTTCATAATGCAGACGCCACATTCGACAGCTCATTTTTTTTATGGACAGACCTTCACTAGATGTAGATCTGGTAATTGGATGAAGGTAAGCGCTACTTATGTCTTTGAAAATTTATAATGAACGAATCTTTACAGTAAATACCAAAGCAACCTAGGTAGGTACCACTATCTTTTGTTAAACACCAGTTTGAGTAATTTCATCATCATCATCATCATTTCAGCCAAAATACGTCCACTGCTGGACATAGGACTCCCCCAAGCATCGCCATAACGACCGCTCCTGTGCCTTCCGCATCCAGCGGATTCCCGCGACCTTCACCAGGTCGTCGGTCCACCTTGTGGGGGGCCTACCCACGCTGCGCCTTCCAGTACGCGGCCGCCACTCCAGAACTTTATTGCCCCATCGGCCATCCGTTCTGCGAGCAATGTGCCCCGCCGACTGCCACTTAAGTTTGGCAATTCTTCGGGCTATGTCGGTTACTTTCGTTCTCCTGCGAATCTCCTCATTTCTGATTCGATCACGCAGGGTCACTCCGAGCCCTCTCCATCGCCCTTTGAGTGACTTTGAGCCTTCTTATCAGGCCCATTGTGAGCGACCACGTTTCAATACCGTAAGTAATTACTGGCAACACACACTGGTCAAAGACTTTCGTCTTGAGACACTGCGGTATTTTGGACGAGAAGATATTGCGTAGCTTTCTGAACGCTGCCCAATTGAGTAATTTAGTAATACTTAACTTATATATATATAGGACAGGTGTTTTTTTTAGTTACATTAGCATTAGACATTCCTGCACCTGCTCCTGCGTTACTGCCTACAAGCGTTCCTAAGTTCAGTCCTCGTAGGAAGCGGCTGACCTTGCCAGCTGCCAGTAAGTAAGTACTCGGTCATACTAACCACAAACATGTTGTTGTAAATAACGTGCTGTGAAACTGTTTAAATACCGGCTTCCTTTTGAAAACACCACAAAAAACTTCTTTCTTTTGGAAAACTTCCCGTCAGTTAGCCAGACAGTCGCGTCCCGTTACATCATATTTCTACTAACCTTTTTATACTGAAAGTGGCAGATTACTGCCTACTATTAAGCAATACTTAGGTACTTTAGTGTTATAATATTACCTTCTTATAATTTAAGGTTATCAGTTGTTAGAATTCTATCATTAAATCCAGTCGTTTACTAAAAACTGCATTGTTGATTGAACTAATGCGTTGCATGAGTTGCATCTGCACCTCATGCAATATGATTTGCACTATAATATATTATAATGTTAATCATGAAGGTAGCTGAGTTAGTTTTGGTCAGGTTTTGGTAAACATTTACATTTCTGCATGATTGGTTGTCGGCTATTACACAACGGAATAGGTGCGAGCGAACTAAACTATACTTTTGCTGCTCCACTGGTGAAACGATATGATATCAAGACACGCGCCGGTTTCTAATATTACTGGAAATACAAAAATCAAACGATCGTACAACTTGTACCGTTTATTTTATAGATAAACTCGCCACCCACATCATCCAAGAAAGGAGAATTACGAGCTGCTGCCAATAAAATGACACATTTTCATCGAGTGTTTTCTTTTACATCAACAAGACCTTCAAGAAACTGAAATAACGCTGAATGAGTGAACGTTTATTTATTTTATCACAAACACAAAACAAGGCGAGACGTGGACGTCAATAACCTCCATGACTAGTTGACCTTTTAAGGCACGTTTGGCGCTTTTATTATATAACAAAAAACTCAAAATGTTATTACTGGAAGACTATTGTGCCGTCACGTATTATTTTACCTGTGAACGTAATAAATTTTCAGTTTGTTAAAACACTCAAAACTCTCGAAATAACTTGATGGTAAAACAATGGCACCGTTGTCGCGGGCGAGTCGGCCAGATCGTCAGGTATGCGAGAGGAACGGGCGCCTTGAAAACTCGAAACACCTATTGTACCGTGCTGTATGGAGTGCCACGCTTACTACGGATCTCGTCCAACGACCGGTTCTCAGAAAAAAATACGAGACATTCTTTTGAGATATGAGCATCCTATAAACTAATTCATGGTTTATATCAGAGATCTGAGCGATACTTCATCATATTTGTGTACACATGCAGTTTTATTGGGTTTCGAAAGATAGACAAGCGTAGATGACTGTTATTGGAAAACCATTGCTAAGTTGGTGGTCGTCCGCACGCCCATCGTAAATCGGTTGGAATAACAATGAGCACTATTGTTCGATTCCCAAAAATGGTTTTACCTCAACTTTTAACGTTTTATTTGTACGTCTGCCTTCAAATCTGTTTATAGGACACTGAAAGAGTTATCTTGCTTCCTGGCTGCCTGTAAATATCGAAAATTATATATTCAGCAACCAGCTACTACTTGATCGTGGAAAAAACAACAAAAGCCGTTTCTCATAGCGCCATATGTCGGGCTTCCCGTCAAGTGGATAGTGCTTAGGGTCTTTGTCCGGAGCAAAAGGATTTTTTCTTAATTTCGGACTACTTAATGGTTTGCACATGTTGCATTTATTCACACTAAACTATCTATGTGAAGTGCTAACACATTTACAGATTTAAAGCACTCGAAAATTGATTACAAATCATTTAAAAATAATTATTATATGTTTGAGTTCCACAAGCAAGACGATAACCAAAGGTGGAGGTCAATGTATTAATTCTTGTCATTTACGAGTTGAATTCTTATCAGCGGTTAACGTGTAATTAGGTAAGTAGGTCGTAACTGAAGTAACATTACGACACTTTTTACTAAAACAAAGGCAACACTTTTTTTGGATATTCAAGACAAATAATATTATTTTCAGCCTATATTGTCCCACTGCAGGGTAAAGGCCTCCCTTTCCTTATTCCACTCTTTCCGGTCATGTGCAAGTGTGGACCAGTCTTTTCTATTAGAGTCCAACTCGTCCTGCCATCTTCGCTTGGGTCTGCCGCGATGCCACCCACCCACTCGGTACAAATTTTAGCCCAAAAATTGACCGACATTCGGCAAACGTGTCCCAGTCCCACTTAAGCTTGGTACATTAACCTAAGACAAACAGAAATACATATACATAGGTATCGAAATCGGAAGTAGTACCACAGATAACCTTTTACGGCCAAAATTAATATCCAATCTATCCACGATTTACCCTACTAGAGATAGAAATTTGACATATTTTGTATGGAGCTTATGTCAAATTACTATCTCTAGTAGGGCAAATCGTGGATAGATTGGATATTAATTTTGGCCATTAGTTAGTAGCACACTGACGTAGGTATACTATGATGTATATTCTCCAACTTCAGACAAGTCCCTGAATAAGTGCGACAATATAAAATTAAACACTGATTGTTAAAATAACGAAACAAACGAAAACCATTCATCATGTCAACGAATAGGTACATGGGGTTTGAAGTGGGGCATAGATATACTTTCTCTCACATTTGATGATGGAGCGTCAATCCACGATCTCTAGCATTATAACGAGAGTACATCTTTATTGGTTTTCCCTGGCCAGTAGATTGAAGAGAAGTCGACCTCGATGCTGTCCATGGCGGATGCTAGAGCCATTTATGATGGTTCGAGCACTTGACATAATAAACCTCATAGGACATACCGCTGTAGACCACCGTGTATAGTGCTACTCGTAGAGCTACCGCAGTTGGATTATTAAATGGAAATAATGGTTATCCCGCAGTAAATACGAGAATATATGTAGGTAACTGTTCAGCTAATGGATAGAGGAAGTTCTACGGTGTTATTGTTTGCCGTTTGTGGCTGTTACTAATGTATGTACCTACCTATTAGTTGTAAATTGTAAATCACGGTGTACCTATATTAATTAATTTATTGACGTTTCAATTGTTTTAATGAACATAAATATTTCAATGTATAAAATGATTAAGATGGCACTTTCCCGAAAATGCTGATTATAAAAGTGCAGAGATAATGACTCGTGTGTACATAAATGTCTTGAGAATTTCAACTATATAATTATTATACTGTTTTCAACTTATTTATAGATTATATAGTCGTCTATAATAGTTTATGAAACATTGACATTTAGCAGTATGGATACATAGATATAATTCAAGTTGTTCCGAAGGAAGTCTTTCTAGAAGCGCAGTACTATTGCAATAACTCCTTCGATCAATAACTCTTACTCTCCTGGAACTTCAGATCGATTCTATGCTGAGGGTACAGGGACAACTGTACTATGCAGTATTCTGATTAGTACAGTTGTCTGGAATTGTGCTGGAATTTCCGGTATTACCATCAATGATTTAGTGACATACTGATGAAAGTTATGATCAGATCAGATCTGTCCACAGTCACACAGCGTCGCGGTGCGTGGGCGCAAACAGGCTGAACTGACTCATGCTTATATTATCTGTGCTCATGCGCACGTGCAGCGCCGCCATGTCATGTCCCATGTCCAATTATGCGACAAATAGCTACTTTGCATTACCTCCGAGCCCTAGCATTCCTGACTATGAAACCTGATCTTTATTAAGATAGAATGTGTCTGCTAGTCTTAAAGCGATCCTTTTGTTTAACTTTTGACTGATGTTTCCTAGAATTGGTATGATCAATAGCACGAAATTCTTTCTATAGTTCTCATCTCAGATTTAATTACATTGAAGCCATGAAGAATATATTTTCCAAGAATTCCTAGTAGGTAATTGTTTTAATTCCATTATGTTAGGGTAACGCAGCGACAACACAGCCCGTGTTGTCGCTGGGGTAACGCTATAAGCCCAAAAACTTATGTAATAGGCTTAACAGTGTAATGGTTCATCGCACGTTCATCGTTATTTTAAACTTCATCTATTAGATACCGTATAGTTATGAAAAAGCGTCTAGGCAGCCTACCTATTTAAATTTTCTACAAAAAAATATAATTTTAGGTATAATTTATAACTTAAACCAGCTAAATTAAGAGTTATTTCCTGTTATAACATTCCTAGTATATTTTAATTACCTATGCCCATTAAAAACAATAGTTTGAAGAACATAAATAGTAGCTGCGTCAAGGTGTACCTAATCAAAGAAATATTCGTTTGCTTATTGCTTACCAACAAAACGTTTAAGCAAGTTCAATGGTATTACATATGGGCAGTCATGGTAACATCGAACTAATGAACAATTGGTTTTACGACTGAGAAGTGTATGATTATTACGGAGGCCATGACTCCATGAGTCACTTTGACGCACTTCTTTCTTAACCACATACCACACATAATCGTAGTAAACTAAGCGTACCTAGTAAGTTTATGTGTGGCGTAGGTGTCATACAAGCTATTCGCAAGTATGTGATAAATCGTTTGAATTGTGTTTTAACATAACAACAACATAACATAACATCACGCCTGTATTTCCCCGAAGGGCTAGGCAGAGGTATAATAGTACACCCACAGTTCGCCAGTTATTTTATAGTCCCATGTAATAGGGGGCGAGCCTATTGCCATTGACCGGGCACAAATCCAGACTCCGGGCTGCTACTGAGAATTTCCTAAAGAAAAAACCCAATAACACTGCCCGACCCGGGAATCGAACCCAGGACCCCACGCTCAGCAGTCGCGCTTGCAACCACTAGACTAACGAGGCAGTCTTTGTGTTAATTAATTATTTTTAATTGTGTTTTAAACTTAAGAATTAATGTTATAATCAGTTATGTTTGTGATATATGGTAATCTATAATCTATACAGTACACACGGCTACACATCAAGCTGTAAAAAACCAGTAAAGGCTGACCTCGCGTTGCAAGGAAAACCTATACAATGCGAGGTCAGCTTATACTGGAAATGTACAGCTTGATGTGTAGCCGTGTGTACAATCAAGAGCAGCTGTGTGCCATGCATATCGTGTCCTTCATTCTCCGAGCCTATTCTCAAAGATGTTGGGGTCGGCTTTCAGTCTAGGTGTGGCTGAATATCAGTTTTTTACAAGGACTGACAACCATCAGACCCCCGCAACCCAGTTACTGGGCAACATCGACATCCTAAGGTTAGACCAGTTGTCAGACTTTCGAGATTCTGACTACCCGTAACGAATGCCATAGATATTCGTATGATATTCAGCCGAAAGACGTCCATTATTGGACATAGGCCTCCCCAAAGCATCGCCACAACGACCGGTCCTGCGCTGTCCGCATCCAGCAGATTCCCATAGTGCATACTCTCACAAAATCCGATAAATTTCGTGACAAACGCCACATTCGTATATGTGCCAACATACAAAACTATTTGATCCCCTTGACAAGTATTTTCCATTTCTTTATTTCACTTGTTTTGACAGATATCATATTTCCGGCCTCCGGGATCTTTGCTTTGACTACAATAAAACCGCAAACTATCATAGGTTTGGTCCCACCCGTTTGGCAAGAAATACATGAACATAGTATTTAGAAATCTCTATCACATACATTAACACTTGAAAACCCAATATTTACTGTTTCTGAACTCAGACGCTTGTCGAAAGCTCTTATTGTGAGTACCATAATATTTTATGATATTGGTAGTTGGTACTTGGTAGTTCGTCTGCAGTAGCCCTTTTATAGCACTATACACGGTGTATCTTAAGATCCTATCATTCAAACAACTTTAGAACTTAATACTCAGCTTTATAGCACCCGCCTTTCTATACTCAAGTCCGCCTGTCAAGTAAAATGAAGAGGAATAGAAATAGCCCGAGTTCATTGCTCAGTGCACAATGTGGTTGCTGAAGGATCATCAATCTTACTTGGGCTCAGATTAAGGATTGCTTTAATAAGTCAACCAGGGTAACTTTGAAGTTTTAGGGTATTCAACCACCCTTAAAAGTATGATTTGGCATATATATGGATATCATTAAATTGAGTATCATTGGATTCAAAACCGATTGAATAAGTTTTATAAAAAAATAAGTTTTTTGTTTCAAAAAATTTTTTGAGGCGTACGATGTTATCATGCGAGTTCAAAATTATTCTGGTTGACTGTGTGTACACCTCTTCTACTTGATTTGGAACTAACAAGTATTGTTGGAGCCTTCGACCAATGGTCTAAGGTTGGACCACAAACTTGTTCTAATACACCCTGTAAGATAGTACCAGAAAGTATGAGTATTGAAGATAAAGTCAAGAACATAATGGGCACTTACCTCTGTAAATTACTACGCATTGCCTTATCTGATGTAATCTGTAACTTATTATTTATTGCGTCATTCAAATGCACGTGTAGCTGTCGCAAGAAAGTAATGGAGAGAATATTTTGTGCCATTGTATTGAAAATTATATTATTTTATTTAGTAACTGCAAAAACTTCAAACTGGTAATATATTACATATAGCCATTTGTGGTAGTTGTGTGTGGGATAAACAAAGCTGTGATAGGTCATACAGTTTACTGACCTTTGAATAATTGACCTAATGCCGAATCTAATAATAAATGTTATATATTATAGGGAATGGCGATTACAGAATTGGAAGATTTGCTAATATGTACAACATAGGTAGACGATAAGACAAGATAAAACATTGTTCACATAATCCACAGATGAGCATTGTATTGTTTTTGTAATGGTCCTAAAATACTTTTGGTTTCGAAAAAATACGGTAATTGAACATTATCTCGGTAACACCTTTTGACCGTGGAAAAATGATCTCATATAAAGATGCAATAACAATGGGCAATAGAACAAGCATATTTGATCAAAGTTCATCATTGTTCTTGAGTAACTAGTTTCCTAAAAAGTTAAACTCACCAAAATAACTTAGTGTTTGACTGTTTGCTCATTCAAGGCCAGTCGGTAGCTTTGCTTGGCAGATCTTACCGCATTTCTAGGAAAACTAATAATTTGAAGCAGACCTATTATCCTACTTTAATAACATTATTTAACCGCAACGATAAAGTTTTTGCTTAAAAGAATCATTTTTGTAGTTCTTAATAAGTTTAAAAAAGTTAATGTAATTAAAGAAATAGTATGGCTTGGCTTGGCTTGTTGTTTTTGTTGTAGCATAATTTATTATCAAATATATAAACATAAACTGCCTCAGATTTAACTTGAAAGAGTCTTTGTAGCGCGGCTTCAAGAATAATTTGATGCGATGGATCTATTCCATGTTGGTTTACGGCGAGATTTATGGTATGTTGAAATAAACCTCAAAGAATTTTGGTTTAGCCAATGATCGATAATAACGATGCTTTAAAAAGGCATTTCCTTATTTTTTACATCATTGGTTCCAATGCTGTTAATTTATGCAAGTACACGCATTTTCTCAGGATATGCCGTAATTCCAGCATCCGCTTCTCCAGAAAAAAAAAAGCCTTAACATGGCTTCCATACAAAAACTGGTTTCCAGTACCTACGCGAGGGTGTAGGTAGGTATATAAGTGGCCACAGGATGAGTAGCCAGGGCACTGAGTAGATATTTAAAATTAAATGTCGGATGTGGATCCAGTATGTCATTGATTGCACACAGTCTCACTATTTTATTTGTCTGTGATATACCTACCTAATTAAACATTTTGTAACACTTAATTGTATACATATACCTGCTCCATAAATAGATCGTGTATTTATTTACCTGTTTGTTTCCACTCAGGTAAAGCCGTAGAACAGCCCTTCCGATCATTAACAGTGTTTTTACAAGAATCTTGGGTTTTTTTAACCCCCGATTTGAACAAAAAGTAGGTAGGTACTTATGCGTTTTTGTCGCTACCAGAATCTATTCAATCTCGAGATTAGAGTGGATGCCAGTATCGTGATGGATAATTCGATTAAATTACCAGTTATTAGTGTTGGAGTCCACGGTACACCGTCACGATTTGTCGGTTTGTCGGACACGACCCTTGAACGTGAATCTGTAATGGTATCCAAAGAAACAATGTAGCTGCGATCTAAAATACATTAAATTTTAATTTAAAACATGGATGGGCCGCTGACTTTTAGGTTTTTTTTTTAAAAGTAATCATGCAATTTTCTGTTATGATGGGAAAAATATTTTGATACCGAAATATTAGCCGTTTCGTTAGAACTTTCATTATTTTATGTAGAACCTTTGCGGTTTTACTATACGAGTACATTAGTTTACTACCAAAAACAGGTGCACTTTAGTTTAAATTTATGTCAATGGACACTATAAATAAGGATGTATGGAGAATGTCTTTCGCCTAGTCTGTTTTTATTCGGCGTGGTAATTACACGAAGGGAGGGGACTTGCCCCGGCCGCTCGAGGAATGTTACCTGCCATCCTATTTCAATTTATGGAGCACCACTATTGCCTTTACTCTCTACAATGACAGGGATATTTTTACTCAAAGTGAAGCCAAGTATTGAAGATCTTCTTTTGTATTTCTATTTGGAAGCAACGCTTTATTGCAGAGCACTATTTTTTAAGAACTCTACTTGATCCAAAGACATTAAATATTTATTTGACTTGATCAGACTTTAAAGTATGTTTGTTCGTCTTTATCCCTATAATATGTAAAAATAGGCGAATTAAACTGAAAGTAGAGAACTAATAATAGAATCCGGAAATTCAATCAAAGCCAAGTCACTAGGAATTAAAATTGTGGAATTCAATGATTATTTTTTACTCTATTAAAAGTTTGATATTTTTTTCTGCTTTTTGCTATCATATTTTCCGTCTGAACGTGCAAATCTTTAATATACCATTTATAGAATCAAGATTTTTTGCAAGGTAACATCAATCAGCATTTGATAGATCTAGCGGAGTGGGTGTGGTGCGCGAATGCCTGCGCGCAAATCCTACGCTTAGCCGTGCGCGTGGGCAGCGTAACTTCACAAATTATCAAGTACGATTATTTCGTCATATACGTGCAGTTTTGCTGTTTCGTGATAATTGCACTAAGGCTTTAGACGTACTAGCGGCTTTAGTTTGCGGAAATATGCTACAACGTGTTTGACTGTTTGTGCTTATAATCAAGAATTCCCCATGTTACAATAGGTACGTACATATTTACCTAAAAATTCGCTAATGACATAGTAAGTCATATTGGTAAGACATGTTGTCATGGTGATGAACATTGTATATGTGTATCATTGAGGAAATATGTACATAAAAATACAGTTCCTAATGTTCCTATTAAGATAAATCTCAAGTTCTTTTATGATCCTGGGACTTATAACAATGTCCGGTGAAATGGGGGTTATAGTTTATCCGCCCTTTTCGCACTCTTTGACCAGCACGTTTGTCCAATACAGTCCTATGCAGTCTTATTTATTTTTTGAGGTAATAATAAATTCATCCAGTCAAACGATACGTAAAATAGACCATTTACATAAAGTGCGTCAGTTTCCTTCCCTATAAAATGACGTAAGCTAGTGTAAGTGCGTTGATTCAAAGTAGACCGCTACTAAATTCTAGTAGGTAGGTACGTCAAACTGTTTACTTAGAACTTTAGAAGAGCTGTAAACAAACAAGATATTCTTCATTATCATTACCATAGAGGCGTGATCCCATTGTCATCTGTAGCCCTAGTAGGTACCTACGATTAATTTTTGACGTATCGAAACGTTAATGTAAGCGTTTTTTGAATAAAAAATACAAGTTTTATTACATTTTGATTTAATTTTATTCGTAATGCGTACTTTGTACAGTCGACTGCATGACAGTGGTAACACTTCAATTCGAAAATCGCCCTTACTGCTTACGAAATAAAGATGCTGCTAACGTCAAAGTGTTACCACCGACGTGCGGTCGACCGTACATACAAAGATATGATGAAAATCTCCACGTTAGAAGAATATTATGTCTCAAACGAATATTTCAGATCCAAAATTCACTTACATTTACGTTTCGATGCGTCAAAATGGTTCGTGCTAGACTTAGAGGGTGCTAGAGCTACAGCCAAGTTGACAATCTACAATCGTCAACGCTATAGAAAACAATCAAAATATGTGTAGTGATCGCGAAAACCTAAGAAATTATAATGACATATTTTTTTATTTATTTTTGGGACATCTTACACAGCACCATCTAGTCCCAAACTACGTTAGTACTATTAGATATTCTGTGCCCAAACTAAGCAGATCTTGTGCTAAGGGTACTAGACAATGGATATAATACTTATATACTTTTTTTTTGTAAATTGTTTATAGTTATAATACATAATTATGAAACACCCAGACAACAACAACAAATATATTTGTGTCCTGTGGGAATCGAACACACGACCTTGTGATCAGCAGTCCGATACTCGAACCACTACACCACAGACGTCGTCAATATCTCAATGAATTTCCTTTTTGGTTGAGATATGTCATTCCCATACATTTTGGTTGTTTTCTATTAGCGTTGACGATTCTAGATTGTCAACTTGGCTAGGGGGGCAGATTAGTTTAAAAATTAATTCCGCAAATTTTCGACTAGGTATCTAGCTAGACATAATTCGAAATCGTGCGGCGAGTATTTTCAATCATGTATAATGTTGCTATTTATACTGAATAAATAATGCAGCAACACCTTTAATTTATTAATGTATCCTAAGTTGCACAATGTAATTTCAGTCACTATAGTATAACTGTAGCTTGATACGTCCACTGAGCGCTTTGTTTAACACCAGTTGCAATAATATTCGCTGGGCGTTTATATTTTGTGGAACAAAAGCGCAGGTACTGGGGAACAATGTGAAAACACTGTGTGAAGTATTTGAACTCAGTGTATTGTTGTCCTAGCGACCTACGCATTGTCGTTGCGTGTCGCGCCAGCCTGATTCCGCGAGCCTTCGTGACCTGTTAGCGTTATTTAAATGGTAATACTGTCTACATTTCACAGACATGTAGGTATTATAGTACAGAGGGTAGGCACATAGGCAGAGAGAGACTATGGATTTCCACCAGCTACGAACCTGACCCACCCTCATTTATTTCATCTACGTTCATTAACCTCCTCATTCATGCTCGTCGGTTTAGAGTGCGTCCACGATTTGGTTATAGTTCGTTCCATCCACACTCGCGTCGTATAAATCAAATAATTTTTTTTAATTACAAATAAATAAATTACAGGCACTTTTGAAACGTCGGGCTCTAGTTGCACGGGCACAAATTGTTGGTCCTATGGAGAAGGACCGGCAAGAAACTCCATGGGTATACTCTTTTTAAAATAGGTTATTGTTAAGTAGGTAGGGGAGCAGCGTTCTCTGAGTATTTAACCAATCAACTGCGATCGCCAGCCCGCCTGCCAAGCGTGGCGATTATGGCATATCCCCCCAATTTATGCTTGGGGGAGGCCTGTGTCCAGCAGTGGACGTCTTACGGCTGAAATGATGATGATGAAGTAGGTATATAAGTATAAGTATTTGTTTCGTCAATCTTCTACCGTCTATCCCCTCAACATACCCAAACCATTCTCACTTCACAAGCAACATGAAGCAACGCAGGGAGCGTTTTTTCACACTATTCCTCAATTCAATTCACTATTCCTCACTCTTCCTCATTCTATCTCTCAAAGTTTATACCACTTATACTTCTCAAAGCTCTCATTTCTACTGCGTTTATTCCGCTATCATGTCTAAATTGTGTTTCTGCAAAATTAGGGTTAGGTATGGTACGGTCGACCGCACGTCAGTGGAAACAATTTGCCATTGACAGCGCCTTTATTTCGTAAGCGGGAAGGGTAATTTTCTAATTCAAATGTCACCACTCTCATGCAGTCGATTGTACCTACAGATTTTAAATTGAATGAAGATTAGGCGCTCTATATTCTAATTGTGCTGTATATTAATTTCTGAATAACTTGACAACAAGTTTGTCTGAGTCCACTGCTGCACAATACTTAGCTTCTCAAAGTTGCGTCACTCGCACAACCTACCACAACACTCGTTTGACATAGAATACGTTACAGTGGGATAAAAATAAAAATGTTTGAAACAGTATTTCATCAGCACAGCTTTATCAATCTACTATCTATAGAATATTACGTCCTCGAAACGCTAGTCATAACATTCATCACCTTTCGGGATTAAAGATCACAAAAGGAAGACAATAGAATATTACGCACTAAGAATAATAATTATCATAAGTTGATGGTCATGGTCAGTGCCTAAGATCTGTGTAGGTAGGCTGTTACAGTCAGATGTTCGA
Source organism: Asteroscopus sphinx (assembly GCA_949699075.1). Classification (NCBI taxonomy): domain Eukaryota; kingdom Metazoa; phylum Arthropoda; class Insecta; order Lepidoptera; family Noctuidae; genus Asteroscopus; species Asteroscopus sphinx. Next base: position 20,589,856 of record OX453005.1, read on the forward strand.
GCAATCCTACAAACGATATGGAATGACTGCCGCAGGCATTATTGATGTTACACTGTGTTACACCTACACATTGAGAGTTTGAAAACTTGCAACTTTTCAATTATTTTTTCAGCTCATGGGAAAAGAGACGTTTTTTAACCGACTTCAAAAAAAGGAGGAGGTTATGTATTCCGCGGGTTTTTTTTTTTTTTTTTTTTTTTTTTTTTTTTTTTCATGTATGTACACCGATTACTCCGAGATTTGTGGGCCGATTTACGTGGTTGTTTTTTTATTTGGTAGAGAAAGTCCGCGCGGTGGTCCCATATAAATTTTATTGACTTAGGTTAAGTAGTTTTTTAACCAGCTTCAATAAATCAGTTTATTTTAGCTTTACGTATCTAGATGATCTGCTCATTGGTTCCTCATTCTGAGAATTCTTGGCCGATATGCGTGTTTTTTTTTCACGATAGTGATTGGACGTTTGGAAGAACATGAGCGAGACCTTTGCCCAGCAGTGGGATAGCAAAGGTTAATAAAAATATATTCTCAAATTGGTTATATAAACATTTATGAATCAACCCTCAACTAAAAAGTATGAAATAAAAACTTTTTAACAAAAAATAAAACCGACTTCAAAAACCTTAACTAAAAAGTAAAAAATAATCATTGTATTTATTTTAAAATCTTAACTTAAACAACATTTTGAAGGCGGCGCGTGATTTTCATGTACGTTCACATAAACTGTTTTTACTATAGATATTGCGCTGGACTGTACATTACATGACGCAAAGGGTCAACCACGCGCCGCCTTAGAAATGTTGTTTAAGTTAAGATTTTAAAATAAATACAATGATTATTTTTTACTTTTTAGTTAAGGTTTTTGAAGTCGGTTTTATTTTTTGTTAAAAAGTTTTTTTATTGTCATGTCCTCATCATTGATAACAATTCTAACTGCATCTATGGGCTGTCCTTATAATTTTATCTCGTACAGTAAACTCATTGTTTTCTGTTCTCGCATTATTATGATAAGCATCATCGGATGGCAAACAACAGTTGTTCCGGGTGATGCAGTAAAACACAGGTAGTATTGTAGTTTATCTGCTCCTCATCCTGTGTGTTGTTTAAGTCAATTCAAGGACTATTTATCGTGTTTCTCTAATGGACTTGATGTCATTTATATCAACTTACAGTCATTTCACTCTCTATGTTAAAAAAACCACGTTTAATCCTAAAGAGAACCTCACGTTTTACGCAAGTACCTTACTTAAGGGGCCTTACTCCCAACTAAATCGAGTTCTGTATCAATCCAATTTGATTTCGAGTTAGTGTCAATTCGTACTGCATTCCTTTAGGAATTGACATTAGCTCAATTTGGTTCAGAACTCGAACCAGTCGGGAGTAAGGCCCCAGTAGGCCAATTCTCGTAACTAAAAACGTTCAAAATATCATCATTTCAGCCGAAAGACGGTCACTGCTGGACAAAGGCCTTCACCAATGGGGCATATGCCATAATCGCCACGCTTGGCGATCGCAGTTGCTTGTTTAAATACTCAGAGAACGCTGCTGGCCAACCTCTGGTGAATCCCTTAGTCGCCTTTTACGACACCCATGAGAAGATATAGGATGGTGCAATTCATTACGTCCGGCACCACACGGAACAACATAAACGGCAAACAGGAACATCTACTGTCAGAATATTGAGATTTAAAGCATTGAGATTTGAGATTAGTTTGGAACTATATTTTGAACGTTTTTTGTTACGAAAATTGGCCTTCAGATGATATTGAAGTACACATTGACATAAATATATTATTTTAGAGACTCCTCGATATATTATGTCTATGACTCTTGACTTGGCTAAGCCTTGGCTTATTCAAGGGAAATTGAGAGCAAATGTGTAAATAGGCACATGTCACACTGTAACACTCAGACCAGTGGGGTAATTGTGTAATGCATTCACATTGACATCAGCTTTCATTTTGAAATTACAGCAATATTCATTGCGTGGTACTTAGTTGTCAATTTGACGGATTGTCAAAACACACGGAGCAATGAACATTGAAATCCAGATGAATGCGATCGCGAGTGAGTTACGCAATTAGGCAGCTGTGGGGTAATTGTGTAATGCATTGATATTGACATTAGCTTTCATTTTGAAATGATAACAATATTCATTGCGTGGTACATAGTTGCCGATAAGACGAATTGTCAAAACACACGGAGCAATGAACATTGAAATCCTATTGATTGCGATGCCGAGTGAGTTACGCAATTCGGCAGCGGGCTTTAGATCCACTCAGATTATCTATTGATTAGCAACGATGTCTATATTTCGTTGTTGATTGGTTGTTATCATCGGCACATGGTGTGTGCTCTACTTTATTTGCCCGATAACAGAAATTCGGAATGTAATTTCGACCTAAAAATAAAATGGCGAATCAAGGTGTGTTATGCATGTTTACCGTGTTTCCTCATGACGTAACTGTGTGTACATGTTTTAAGCCTATTTTAAAAGGTGTGGTGCATTAAGGTAAATGGTTTTCTTCATAGGTATACGTTCAATCCCCATGCAGTGGTTTCATATCAAAACCTAACTCTTGATGATGGGAATCATAAGAATCACTTGAATATACACTATTAGCTATCAAGGTAAATTCGAAAATTACAGAAAAGTATAGTTGAAAAGGTTTTTAAATCACTACGGAAGCTCTTTGATACCTAGCTACTTTTAAATAGAACACATATTTTAACTTAATACTTTACTTTTACTTTATTTAAACTAAATCGGGTTTAACAATAGTTTTAGTCTAAGTCGGGCTTAAGATCATTTTTATGGACCTGCCTGGCTCACCTGTAAGATCAGGGCCCTAATTCACGTAATTTCATGACGCGCCGATCAAGTTGCAGTGACGCTGCAGTTAGTTTCTGACAGCGATCGCCGTACATAAAAGTGAATACGAAGAGCATCGATCGATCAATCGTGTTTTGGTCGAAATTTAACTGAAACTGTACTGCAACTGCATTTATTTAGTTACGCGAATTGGCTTACTATTTTTAATTATTTTAACTGCGGATTCAGAAGTGGGTTTGCTAGTGTGATCTTACAGAATAGCACGGGGTCTATGAAGTTTAACATTAGACCAGGTTTAAACATGCGACTAAATATGGTCTTTGTAATAAGGGATCAAGTTTATTGCCTTGTTTGGGCCAAATCAAATGTCATTGTGTACACGTTCATGACTCGTGACGTGGACGCTAACCTGTCGCCGTTCTTGGAATACACAGTATTCCAAACGTTGGTAGCTTGTAATGAATAGGATTCCCACGAGCTCATCAGAATACAGGTGATCCCTTGGGCCTGCAGTAGCAATAGTTGTTAAAAGTTTTATTTCTATTCAGCAGTTTACATTCATATGAATTAGGCTTGATTTCACCAACGATAATTCTCTGATTAAACGACCATCATCACGACGTTTCATCAGAGACTTGGCGTTGATGAATACCGGCCTTAGAGACTCAGAATATTTTGTTGAATCCTGATAATGAGTTTTCCTTCGTAATTAAGACGACGCTGTATTGAAAAGATTTAAAAAAACTGGCCAAGTGCGATTCGGACTCGCGCAGTAAGGGTTCCGTACCTTCAACGACCTGATACCCCATAAAAACTGGTTTAATTTACGAGAGTTTATCAAAAGACATCAACGCACAGTGCGCGAAATATGAATTTTTGCATGTCTTTCTTACGAGGTACCACCACATATGTCTATGTTTGTCTTATTTTTAGTATTTGTTGCTAAACGACATAATATGCACTATAATCTGACCAAGTTTGACGCTGGTATATATAACCGTTTTGAAGATAGAGCAGGAACAAAAACGTTGAAAAAAATGCATATTTTTTGAGGTTTCTTGTATGGGGACCCCCTTTGTTTTTAGACTTTTTTTTATTTTTAGTACCTATTTGTCGTGATACACCTCATAGCAACACATATTCTGAGAAAATTTCAACCAGTTACCTATTACTGTTCAAAAGATACAGCCCTGTGACAAACAGACGGACGGACAGCATAGCGAGAGTAATAGGGTCCCGTTTGTCACCCTTCGGGTACGAAACCCTAAAAAGATGTAGGTAAAGACATTAGGCATATTTTAAAGATTTCGACTGTATGATACAATAATCGACAGATTATGATAATATTAACGAAAGATGAAGGGATAACAGAACTTGATTCTCATATTGTTCGCCAAGCCTTTCATAGGATAGTCAATCGTCACCGGTAAGTCCGGTAACAGAAGATTCAGCGGTGACCAACCTCTTTTGCCAAGCGTGGTTACCTGGGCAACAATTATTTTTCTGTGGAGGCCTATAGCTAGCAGTGAACTGCTTATACATAATGTTGAGTAGGTAGTCTTAGCTTTTTCACAAACTGTGTTGAGGTCGGCTTCCAGATCTTCCAGTCTAACCAGCTCTCCGATTCAAACCACACGATAGCCAGTAGTTGTCGACCGGTTCGGTTTGTTATCTCGTTTCGACTGATGATTCACGCAACGAGAGAAAAAGAGATAACAAACCGAATCGGCCGACATCTGCTTATCGAAAATAAACTTTAAAAAAGTATAGGTAAACCGATTTCAAAAAAGTTTAAAATAATTATTGTGAAACAGTTTAGGAAGTAGGTGCCTTTGATTCGGTTTGATTTAAGAAAAAATTGGCACCGACTTCTTAAACTGTTTCACAAAAAATATTTTGTTCTTTTTGAAGTAGTTTTTTACTTTTTTTAAAGTTTATTTTATTTTTCTATTTTGAGTGGCATTAACAATAGAAAGACAAGCATTGCTGCAATCCCGGATGATTTGCCGACATCCATTGAAGAGTTCCCTTCTTTGTCTCCGAAGATCTTCATTAAATGATACTTTTTGAATACAAATGCTTGACTTGTTGATGAAAATGCCAAAATCGGTGTATACTCCTATAATATTTGAGGCGTTCCCTCAATTCCACATGGATCCATTATCAGAACTAGATTTTTAATTAAATGGAATAAATCTGGAAGCATATCCTTTCAAATAAAAAAAAATTTTTCCAAATCGGTTATAAATAATGTAGTTTATTTATTTATTTATGTACACACAACACATTTGTAGTTCTGAGGAACAAACATAAAAAAAAAACATTCAATAGGGGAGTTGATGCGGTTACCTACTGAACGTATGAGTCGATCGAATCGATTCCATTGATCTAATCATTGATATTTTCTGCCCTTTTTGTCTGACGACAATGGACCATTATCTACAAAAAACTTTTTAACAAAAAAAAAAACCGACTTCAAAAACCTTAACTAAAAAGTAAAAAATAATCATTGTATGTATGTTAAAATCTTAACATAAACCAAAATTTTGAAGGCGGCGCGTGATTGACCCTTTGCGTCATGTAATGTACAGTGGAGCGCAATATCTATAGTAAAAACAGGTATATGTGAACGTACATGAAAATCACGCGCCGCCTTCAAAATTTTGGTTTATGTTAAGATTTTAACATACATACAATGATTATTTTTTACTTTTTAGTTAAGGTTTTTGAAGTCGGTTTTATTTTTTTTGTTAAAAAGTATTCATTTCATACCTTTTAGTTGAAAATTGCGAGGGTTGATTCATAAATGTTTATATAACCAATTTGAGTTTTTTTTTTTTATCCCACTGCTGGGCAAAGGTCTCGCTCAGTTCTTCCAAACGTCCAATCACGATCGTAAAAAAAAACACTCATATCGGCCAAGAATTCTCAGAAAAACAAACCAATGAGCAGATCATCTAGATAGGCGAAGCTAAAATAAACTGATTTATTGAAGCTGGTTAAAAAACTACTCAACCTAAGTCAATAAAATTTATATAGTTATTTGATATTGTTCTGGTGTCCATTTGACGCCAGATGACCAGTACTGTTATTTGATATGCAATGATAGAGTAGTACTCGTAAACAGTCCATTATTGCATAGTGATTAATTTGTATTGAAAACCTTACAGACGTTTCCGACTAAATTAATTAGTTGGCTTTAGTTTTGAAAACCGACTTGCACTATGCACCTAGAGCCTGACGTTTCAAAAGTGCCAGTAATTGTAATAACTAATATTGTGGTGAGAAATAAATCATTCATTCATTCAATTAGGTTTATTTGAAATAAAAAACATTTTAATTTGAATTTATGAAAACCGACTTGCACTATGTAATCGTCTGCTGTAGGCCAGTCTTTAATCGAATTTTTTAATTCAATCCCTGGCAGTTTGTGATAAAATTCCGACATCTCGGAAAACCAATCCATATTTACCGTACTACAGCCTACAGCCCTAAATATTTGCTAACCTCTAATGTAATCACTCTCGTTTTCTCCCACGATCGGTCACCCTCCGCTGCCCACCCCGCACTGGCGCAAACCACGTGAAAATGTTAAATAAGTGAGCGATACGAGCGAACGCTTGCACTATCCGCTTACAGGCGAGGCGGTTTCCGCTCGACTCACACTAAAGTGATATTTATTATTTATTGCATTTAACTTTTTTTGAAGTCCATTTTGCATTTTGTTTATTGCGCGAAGACACGAATTTCAATATAAATAGAAACGTTCTTGTTTATCATTTTTATTGGGTAACTTTTTATGAATTGTACGCGGAATGGCGCGAATTCTTTTGAAATACCTAATGTCATGAATATTTGCATATTTAATTTATAATTCTACGATAGTGTTGACTTGACATTTTTACTTAAAATGTTCTCTCATATGAAAGTAACTAATTTGTAACAGAAGTTTCAACATAGCTCTGTGATAATGATGTTAGCACGTTGCCAATGGTTTCACCTCGACTTTTTGTGGTGAATTGTTGTATTTCTTAGACTGACTAATGAGAGTTCCACGTGCGAAGGTCAAGCTTTTCGCGGACGCAGCCCGGTCGTTGACCCCGCGACCGTAGTGATGTGATTGATATGCATGAATCAACTGACACGGATGCTAGGATAGGATAGGACCTAATCATTATGTGACTAGGACTCGACATTTTTTAGAAATTCAAAACACAATGAATCGTATTGGGATAGATGTGGCTTAGAATGTAAATAGAAATAATAAAAGTTGTCTTACTAATTTAAGGCAATCTCTTCGTCATCTTGGTCGAAAACCATGCATGAAATTGTAGAAAGTTAAAATGATCGGACTATGTTGCATAAATAAATTCTAAGAGTAGTAGAGTCCATGTGTATATTATAAGATGGAAAGCTTTTGTAAGTCTTCGGTCATCGGTTTAATTACTTAGAACGTTCTATTTTCAATATAAATTGTAGAAGTTCTAATAAATATGACTGGCAGTCAAGGCTTATAGTTAAAAAACTAAATCTTAACTCTTGCACACTACGAAAACTTTTATTTTTTAAACTATGCAGTTTTCTTAATTTAGTCTTGGTCCAAGTCTAAGCGTATAACATGCGTATTTGCAAATTAAATAGTGACTTATGTGTCGACGATTGGTGAACCGTAACCACAAGTAGGTAAAATAATAATCCATAAACAAAGCCAATGAGGAAAAAGGATATCGATGCATCATAATACGAAGTTATCCAGTCTCATTTGAGAGTCACAATGACTAGGCAGTCTTCTTACCAAGATATATAACCTTATCTAACCTTGTATCATCATCAGCCTATATTAGTCCAATTCTGGGCATAAGCCTCTCCAATAGCACACGGCACATCACTGACATCGATCCTCGGTCACTCTCATCCAGTTGCTACGAGCCACCTTGCCAATATCATTGCTCCACCGAGCCTGATGAGGGCGCCCTATCCAATTCGATTCGCGGTCTCCACTTAAGAACACGTCCACCCCAACGGCTCTTCGGCTAATATGGCCGGCCCACTGTTCTTTGTCGGATCAGTTCGTTCCGGATTCGATCCTTCAGAGAGACTCCGAGCACAGCCCTTTCCGTAGCCCGCTGAGCTACTTTAAATTTGTGGACCAGCCGTACCGTTAGTGTCAAAGTTTTGGCTCCGTAAATCATGACAGGCTGGGCGCGCTGATTGATAACTTAGTCTTCAGCCTCTGTGGAACCTTGTATGCATGTAGATAATTATTTAATGATTGTTATGTTGTAAACACTGAAAGTTGTGAAAGTTCGTCGAAGAGATGTCAGATAGTTGATAGCTCAAACTTTATGACGGTTTTCATTCTTCAGTTCTATTGTATCTGAGCGAAACAAATGGGAAATTGCGTTTCTAATGCATGGAAATAGGGACGTGGAAAACTAGTATAAAATGTAAAAAAATTGTGTAACATGTTATAGTATCGATTAGAATGGTAATTGTCTTAAATGAGTAACAGTGTTCATTTATGAAAGAATTTATAGGAGTCAAAATAAAGTAGAGCACTCCTTACATTGTGATGTGCACTAGCGGATTTAGTCCCTAAGTGGTCCCTAATAAAAATAACTTTGTTAGTCAGTGAGCACTGACTCAGGCAGAATTGTAAATAATAATAATAGTAGTTTATGAAACTGTTGCAGTTGAGTTTTTAATAGTATCACACGAGTGTTTTAATACCTAATTATGTCAGTTTCATACACTATTTTATCTAAACTCATACAATTTTAAATAAAATACCAAAGTCAAAATCTTGGTAACATTGTCGTTGTTTTTCTTGATTTCTCTGGTAAAAGATTGTTCGTCATTTACGTTGCTGCATCCAGAAATTCAGGCGGGGTCATATTCTCCTCAGTTCAGTATGACTGCTGTAGTCAGATATTTTGCCCAGAATAAAACTTTCGACTTACAAAACCATAATAATAACGTAAATAATAACAATCACAGATTAATGTTATAGATAACAATAAATTTACAAGTAACGTTGACCAAATCCAGTTTATTTTTTTTTTTAAATTTATTCATGACCATGGATACGTGTCCTTCAGTCGTAATCATTGAATATATTATACTTGTATCCTAGTAAAGTGATGGAAACTTTACTAGGTTTCTGAGGGGGTGATGAGATAATACGAAAGTCATGTTTTTCAACTTTGTACCATTTATCCACACCTGTACACGTTAACGAGCACTTAACATTTAATAATCCACCATTATTACACATTAACACTCGAAGAAACACAAATTTTGGAAAATGATAAAAAATCCACAACATGATCTTTACGAATTTTCCCGCCAACCATCACCAAATCCAGTTATTTTTATTTTTTATTTATTCATGACCATGGATACATGTCCTTCAGTCGTAATCATTGAACATATTATACTTTTGTATCCTAGTAAAGTGATGGAAACTTTACTAGGTTTCTGAGGGGATGATGAGATAATACGAAAGTCATGATTTTCAACTTTGTACCATTTATCCACACTTGTACACGTTAACGAGCACTTAACATTTAATAATCCACCATTATTACACATTAACACTCGAAGAAACACAAATTTAGGAAAATAATACAAAATCCACAACATGATCTTTACGAATTTTCCCGCCAACCATCACCAAATCCAGTAGGCCGCAGTGTTGCCAGGTCCAATTTTCAAAATCCGGCAGGCTTATAATGAAAAAAGCGGGAGATGTATTGAGGAAAAATGGAAAAAATCGGGAGATGATGTTTTGCAACAAAAATCAAAGTTTTTGAAGTAATCCCGTTATTATATGTTGCCATCATTCCGGCTGTAATATTAAAATCAAAGCAGTTTGATTTTTTTACCTTTTACTGCCATGTGCTTGGACGAATAAAAAGAACAGACGTAATCCAGCTAAACAATAAGTGAGGCACCCATAGTACGCCAGCTCGCTTGTCGTACGAGCTGGTACGCACACATTCACACCCATAGTATGCCAGACAGCCGCCATTACGCAACCAATCTCGTGTGACAGAAGTCGTTGTCGTAGTGTCAAAAATTAAATAAAAATATGCCGTCGTGTGTTGTAAAATGCTGTCGAAACAACAGTGCTACAAAGAAAAAGTGTCAAGGGATATAGGTACGTGAGTAATTTATCACTTATTTACCACATTTTTGTCAATAAACAAATCTGCACTTTTTTTGGAACACAAACCATCGACTACAAGACCGGTGTTGTCAATTATTTAAAGGGAAATTTACCCGAAAGTATGGGACATTGTCATTTTTTGCATTAAATTCCATTTCTTCAGATAATTATATAATTATTATGTTACTAAACATATTACATACCTATCCATCTTTTTCCTAGAGGAAATGAAGAATTGAATTGATAAGAGAGTGTAGAGGGGAAAATGATTGGAGTCCATCCAAATCTAGTGTGATTTGTAGTGTCCATTTTAACACTGGTACTTATACAAAACTAAAGGAGGACTACTTCGTGTTGTTCCTCGTTCATTACCAAAAAATTTACCAATCCAGTACAGTACGCGTAAAACTTCTTAACCAGCGTGAGTTGTAGTTAGTGGGTAATACAAGTGCAACCACCTTAATACCTTTATTTTTAGGGTTATCTTGTATATTTCTAGATTCAACATGGTGCAACAGATTTTTATTTTCATGTTTATACCCTGAGAAATAAGCAAAAATATAAAAAAATACATCAAAACAGTTCGATTCCGTTTTGTTCTATGCACAATTTGCCGTTAGTTAGAAAGGAACAGTTCCAAAACCACTGAATGAGTAGGTATATATTAAATATTTTAATATTATTCACTGTGTTTTTATTGTAGTTTAATTTAAAGGTGAAGCATAACTGGTGCGTGAATTTATTTTTCAGTTATTGTTTTTAATTCTACTAAATCAAATTTCCAGCCACAAGCTGCAACCGTGCCCAGTGTGCAGACGGTCACGGGCGTCACGGCGGAAAGTTTGAAAAAAAATATGTTATTTTCCCTAGTGAGAAATTGAAATCATCATTGTCATCATTTGACATTTTACGCTAATAAATCATTTTTTTCTAGATAATCTTGGATTCCTTTCGGTTTTAAATTACTGTTTTATGTGAAAAGGGCATTAATATCAGTATTGTTTAACAATACAAAGTTATTTACGCAAAACACAAAATTACGTCTCAAGTATAATAAAATCCTAAGTAGGTCAGAAATACAAAAAAAATCAGTACGGTGGCGGCCTCAAGCGATGAGCCTTAACTTTGCTTCAAATATACGCATGTAAGGCAAAGGAGGTCTATCACGTCACGTTAACATCTAGAAAATTTAACTGTCTAGGTTTTCAAAGCATTTTTACCTAGTGTTAAAAAATGGGGAAATTTTGTTTCACATGACAACACTTCATTCACGCACATATACTTACGCCGCCGCCATTGCAGTGCATCAAATCTTTTCTTAGCGAAATTACGTCCGTTCTTTTCATTCGTCCAAGGCCATGTGTAATAAAAACATATTTTTTTATACTTTAAACTTTGTGATAGAGTCTATTTTACGCTAAGTGATTAGTGAACATACGATACCACTGGGAGTGACGGAAATATTCAGTGGAGCAACTTATCCGCCTGTTTAATTTTATGCTGTTTTTTTGGCAGTTTTTGATCCTATACCTATTATTAGGCTTTATACCTGGCAACAGTGGTAGGCCGCGCCTACACAGATAATAAAATATAGTGTGGCGAAAACATTATAATCGGAACTAATTTTCTATCCTTGTCAGGATTCCGTCAATCTCTGTTTTATCATCCAAAAAATATGCCTGTAAACACTTAAATATAATTAAAAGCAATATGACAATTCAAAGTTCAGCCAAAAACGCGAATTTAAACCATAAAAATTTTCAATGTATGACAAGTGGCGCCTCCCAGAATTTTGTGTACTCATTGGTGCCAAACTGTACGACTGCTAAAAAAAAAGGTTTGAAAACTCCTTGGTTGGGTCGAAGTGGCATTAAAAACTCCTTAGTTGGGCTGAAGTGTGCGGTTATGGAAAAAAAAAAAAATTACCGCACTGTTTTGTTCAGCAAACTGTATCGTAATGAAACTTTTAAAATTCATTACAGGTGCATGTGCGTAAAGTATGTCATTATGACATTACTTTCGAGTTCATAATTCGAATTTTACGATACGAGTGTAGATAAATTAATAAATAACACACATTCATACATTTTGGATTTAGCAACCTGTAAAGAACGTTACAAATTGAGCGCACTTTTTGCTCGGTTTAGCAAAAAGGACCCAATCCATAAAATGGAAAAATCATATGTAATAAGACTGAATAGGTAGGGCTGCCATTACCTCAATTGCCAACCATCCGACAGGTCCTGGCTCGCCACTGGAATTAGTAGGCGAGGCCCTTCTCCCCTGTGCGGCCTCAACGTCGGCCTGACCCTCCTCCAGACTGGCGTGCGCGGAAATCTGCGCACACCATCGTCATGGGCATTGACTGGTCGGGCGGCGAGCTACCCTGAGTCCGCCACCTACAGGCCCACTCCTGGGCCACCCGTCCTCCAGCACCCGGTTCGTCTCCTTCGGGAGGGGAAAGAGGTCGTCGCCTCTTGAACCCTCTACCGCCTCCTTTACGAGCATTACCACCTCACAAAAGGAGACAACGCTCTCCCAAGCACTCTCGCTCCCGAGCAAGGACAGCTGCATGGCCCAAGCTGGCCAAGCTGGGTACTTCGCCAGCGTGTGCAGCGCCCGCCATGTCCTTTTTTTTTTTTTTTTTTTTTTTCGAGTGGAAATTCTCATGGATACCCTTTGTCTGGGGAAGGCGAAGGGGTATGTCGGACTCCTACCGACTAAAACCACACGGTGGCAGACCTCAGCACACAATAGAGGAGCTCCGGGAACTCCTGTGGACCGCGCCGGTGCCCCTCTGGTGCTATGCCATTTGGCACGTCCCGGGCAAGCGGTACTTTCCACACCACAGCAGTACGCGACCACCACATACTACTGTCCTCCACAGGGTCGTGTAATGGGCGCCTTGAGTCCCCCACTCTTAGCGTCCACGATCCCCAAGGGTCCCCATGCCATTACATGACGACAGGGGATGCGGCGTGTAGCCCTATCTGGGCTGTGCGCCAGGACGGTTGCCTCCCCGGCGCCTCCGTCTCCGAGCGGGATTGGCCCTCTCCCGATAGTACAGATACCTACCTACTTCCCGAAGCAGCCGTGCCCTGAGATCAATTAGTTTAACCCTGCACTGTACATAGTTTGTTGTAAACACACAAATACAAGTACCTACCTACTTACCTACAAAAACTTGTCAATTTTATGGTATCATTTTCTAGGTCAATAAACTTCGTTACACATTTAGATCCAGTTTTAGAACCTTGCGCATAGCAATTTATGTTAATAAGTGAGCGTGGCAAGAAATCGATAAGTAGGTAGGTACTATACCTACAATATTAAATATAAGCATGTGTGCTAACTAATCCCGTAAAGGGCTTACTGAACTGACATTATTGATTCCTGATAGCACAACAGAACTAAGCATTTTGTAGGTTTCTGATTCTTTATAAGTGAATGAATAGAAGTAAGTTTTCCTTGTTGCATCACTGCATGTGTAACTTTTTGTGGGACTTCTATTTCATTGTCACAGATTCCCCTCGATTTGGTATTGGCTGCTACATCCAGGAGCCTTACTCCCGACTCGAACTAGTCGGGACTTCGGGAGTAAGGCCCCAGGAAATACTCCCGAAGTCCCGACTAGTTCAAGTTCTAAACCAAATCGAGCTAATGTCAATTCCTAGAGGAATGCAGTACGAATTGACACTAAATCGAATTCAAATTCGAATGATACAGAACTCTATTCAGTCAAACTGTCAAAAAACTACACGGATATACTACGTATATAATTAATTACCTACCTATCTACCTACCTACCTACGTAGGTAATTTGATAAAAAATAGAACTTAAATTATACTTAATTTTGCCGCGGTAACGATGTTTCAGAATTGTTATCAATTGTTGTTTGGGATATGAGGAATGAGGACAGGCGATAAATGTTTAGTATTTTATTCGTGGCTGTAAATCATGAATTTAGTGACTTCTAATTAGGTACATAAACTGAGTGGCTTGAGTGACATTAAAGTCAATATGAATGAAATAAAACCATCCCTATTTTTCCATAAGTAGGTAGGTATCTACTGAAATTAACCAAATATGACTGAAGTTTAAAAACATAGTTCAATCTTTATTTAATTTTCTCTCAATTTTTACTCACATTTTACTCACCCTTAAAGTTATTTGCAATGCCATCTGTTGTCAAGGAATCATAAATGTATAATATTGAGAGTGCCAATTTTTACCAGGTAGACCGCTAGGTGGACCGACGACCTGAAGAAGGTGGCTGGGATAGACGAGATGCGAAAGGCAGCGGACCGAGTGTTGTGGCGCAACTTGGGGGAGGCCTAAGGTCCAGCAGTGGACTGCGATAGGCTGAGTTGATGATTATTTACCTAAATTCATTGCAATGAAGTCACTTTTAAGTGCACTTGAGTTTATATAATTTATTATGAAAACATTGTTTAGATACTTGGCTAACTTCGATCAAGCAAAACATGATGACTAACTTGTATCTTGGAACTAGTTTGTCAGGTAGTTGTTAGTGTAGTTCTCCATTACTCGTATAGATGGCGTTACATGCAAGAAATTGTTGTACTGCTATTTTTGAACTAGATTAGTTGATTATTAGTGTACTGTATCATATAAAAATATGAAATGTATAAATAGAAATACGTGTTGGTATTTACTATCTGCACAATAAAAAAAAACAAATTAGCATATCAAATTGTTTTGTAAGTTTGGCGAAAAGTACCTATGTTTATTTGCTAGTTTTGAAAGTGAGTTATTCCTTCAGCTTGACCTTGGAGGTGGTGCGAGTGATGAACGAGACGGTTGGCACCCCACGCCGACGTTCCGCCAGGTGCCCCTGTGCGTCCGTCGCGCTTCGCCACGCGCTCCGCGCCACTGACCCCTGTCTCGACAGGCACCTCCCCACGATAGAGCCCCTAACGAATTACAATAGGTACAACCTCCGGGACTAACATCCGGGAGGAAACAAGCTACAAGGATCTTTAGTTCGTTAACTGACAAAATTGTGGAATACATTTTTGTGGTTACAGCATCAAATTAAATCGTTATGTAATTATGTTTAATTCCACTTCTAAATTGATTAAATGTCGGTGGTCACTTGCAGGCGAATGGTGTTAGACGATTCGGTGTCATTTGTTTGTAATTGCACAGGTGGGAGGATTGTTTCATGTTTACATGGCGTGCGGGCAGCTCTCAATGGCTCGGCTACCTGCAGGGGCAGGGGGAGCGGTGACCTGCAGCCCTCCTCCCCGCGCCGCCGACCGGCGCACGCGCACGCGCAGAAAGCCGAGCTAAGAGCCTAGCCAGTTGCCCGCCGCGCAGCCTCCAGCTTGTTTACATCGATTATAAAATATGTGACGTTTACCCCTTTGCTAATTAACTATACTTCCGATAGTCGACGTTTTTTTTATGTGGTGCAAGTGATACGCCTGTGAACATTTTTCCACTAGTGAGACAGGTTGAAAAGGTAGCTGTTCTGTGACCAATGTCCCCATTCTGCGCCGAAGGCATTGTGGCATTGCACGGTTTTGCCAGACAACTATTTTGCATTTGCACAAAAGTTGCATTGCTGGTTTCTGTGATAACATGGTCGATAATGAAATGACGTATCCTTTATTCTTTTTCGTAATAGCATCCTGAGGCTTAGCGTGTTTATGGGAAATTAGATACTGATTTATTTTCCTCCTCTGTTGATTGTCTGAACTGCAGACAGAAAAGTTTTAGGTTCTTTATTACGAATACCTCAGTATCACCTACATAGATAGTTCTCTTCGTTAGTATTTTTGTTGGTTTTTGTTCGTTTCTTTTTTCGATTGTTTGATAGTTTTCATGATGCGTTTCTACTTCCATTAGTTCTTGATAGTTGAAAACAACAAATAATAAACTCCATAATAATTGATCAGGTTTCTGATTCAGGGATCGTTGCACCTATGTACCTACATGGTCATAATAATGAAGGCATTGTGATTGGTCTACAGCACATGAAGCAACGCGTGACCGTTGAACCATGACCGTACGTAAGTGCTAAGGACCTGACTCAACGCATAGAGGTTATAATAATTTAAATCAAGTACTGGAGAAAATACCCGTTTACGTTTTATTTACTCATACGTATTGTACACGATACGGATAAAAAAAAATGCCAAAAGATAGAAGTCATCGTGGCGTCAGCGTCAGCGAATATTTATTTAAAACACATTACTTCAACGACATCAGTTGACATACTTATAGACTGTTAGTTCAATTAAGCAAAGAAATTGAGCTAATATTATTGTAAATTTCTCATAACGCGACTCGACGCGAGTACGGTTACTAATCAGTAGCATTGCCACGGGTTTGTATTGCCATTGTCATTTGAAGAGCGATCAGTAACATAATAGTTATGGCACCGATCTAGATACCCAGATCTCGAGGTAGAAAGCGCCGTGAGACTTCGCGAAGCTCTTTATAAACTCTCTTATCAAATGTATTTATTTATTCTATAAAACTATCTTTCTTTTCTTCTGGTTGCCTTTCACCATCAAATCTTTTGAACTGAACCCCAAAGGTATTCATGGTAGCGTGTTTTAATAACGCAAATAGGTTAAAATCTCAAGATGGCTTATTATCTGCAACAACTAATTAAGCATTACGTACTGGCTATTAAGTAGCTCAGTAATCTTCATCTTATCGTAACATGAAACAAATCCCACGTGATTTCGTTAAGGCACCTCGTAACGTAACGGTCGACAATGGGTGTCAGTTTGAATGGTAAGTCTTGTTCTTAATCGTCAATTGTTCCCTCGGTTGCATTCAATCGATTTAACACCGTTGATTATAAAGTTGCAAGAGATATTGACATTACTGCACTTCCAGCAACACCAACACTATCGCAAAAAATGTGATGTATTGAAACATTAATTTAACTGATCGCTACTTTCATAGAATTTTGTCTATTGAATGGTAGTTTTCCCTGCAACTACCGTGCATACCTACAGAGAAAATGTTACTTATACCCATCGTAAAATTTCAAAACCACGTGACAAAGGCATGCAAACTGCCGGAGTCAACGATTTGCCAGCTATGCGTTGCTAATGTTCACTATGTGGTAATTATGCCTGCATGTAGCAAATTTGCGAGGCTTTAGAGCTCTCCGGGAGTTTTTGCAGTATTTCATGAAAATATATGTTTATGCATCATTGCGTTGCTTTGAAATTAAATAATAGGCACGTAGAATACGGCATCATTAGCATTGCTAAAATGTTAAACAGATTATAGGGCAATTTAAATGCAGTGCTAAGCTGTATTAGATTGCAACTTGTTTACTTGAGCTGTATTGGGTTCAACTAAATTAATATCATCGTGAAGTCCGTTGTGCAATTGCTGACATCAAAAGTAAATTGGAGATGGCAATTCAGTCTGCGTTGTTTGCGGAAATTACACTGGAATGGAATCCTAATCAAAACGTCGTACTAAATTACAAAACCATTATTGTTTCCAATCTACTGCCTGTTATTGGAAATGAC
This sequence comes from Asteroscopus sphinx, assembly GCA_949699075.1. Lineage (NCBI taxonomy): Eukaryota > Metazoa > Arthropoda > Insecta > Lepidoptera > Noctuidae > Asteroscopus > Asteroscopus sphinx. The sequence goes on from OX453005.1 coordinate 20,607,378, forward strand.
TAGTATAACAGATTGTGCTAAAACAGACACAGTATCTAATTCTGTGTTGATTGGGTATGAGTTTTCACTTTCCATACTTGTATTATTTTGGAAATATACTATATAGTTGTCTGACAGCTTCACGAATTTGGGCCTTCATAATGTTCAAGTTTTGTTCATATTATACAAATCTTCGAAGATGGGCCTGTTCAGTGGGCAGAGGATTTTCACAAATTCTTGTTTTACGAGTAGGCTGTTGCTTAGTATTCGTTAGTCGGCGTTTTTTATGGAGGCCGGGGTCGTCGTCGTAACCTAAGCTATGGCGACGCTCACACTTCAAAGCCTCGTCGCTAAGATTTCCGCGCGTTGCACGTTGATCGTAGATACAGCAGGCATTGTGTGTCTGAGAGTCAAGCCAAGTCAGTGAAGGTGCAGTATTTGGAGGGGCGGTGATAGTCAGATAACGATGCCAGCGATAACGGGCGGAGGCCGCGGAGAGCGCGCCGCAGTGCCGAGTGGTGCCGGCTCAGCGGCTCGGTCGCCTCACTCTAATAATTTTTTTTTAACTTTTTGCGCGTCTGGCTACAAGGTTGTCGATCGTGTTATTGTGACTTGTGTTTGTTACACGTACAGTGGTGGTGCTGTCAGTGAAATGAGATTTAGTTGAATATTAAGAATATATTTCCATTATTTCAATGATTTCTGGTGCACACGTCTCTTTCGAACTTTTTTCTAAACATTCAGGTAGATTTTGTTTTAGTTTTTTTTTTGCGGGTGATCACAACAGTTACTTATAAAAACAATGCCAAACTTCCTTGAATTGAAATTGTAATTCAGTGCTTAAGTGGTATAAAGATGAAAGAGTCGACTCCTCGATGTGAAGATGTAGCCGACAAACTGGTGCGACTGTTCGGATGGAGGCAGACGTACCCTGTGCAGAAACTACAGAGGAGTATACTGCCCCAGGCCAATGAGACGGTAAGACGGTGTCAACTAAAAACTTAAAATTGTATAGTGCATCAGCAATCAGAATGTAAACAGATTGCGGACCCAGGTAGGCAGATGCAGGCTTAACATGAGAAAGTGGGGCTATATAGACCAAACAGCTACAGCCTGCATGTGTGGCATTGACCCTCAATCAATGTCACACTTGCTATGCTGCTCTTTGTGTCCAAGCACTTGCACATTGAGTGACCTTATCGATGCCACAGACCACGCACAAGACGTGGCAAATTTCTGGGCCAGCAGCGTGTGATTACTGTGCCACTATCAGTAAATTTTTGTACCGTCGACACGAAGAAGAAGAAATCAGAATGTATGTTACGTTAACGTGGGAGACCATTCTGGTCTACGTTTAACATTAAGGAAAAACTTTGATATGCATATGAAGAATTTTATCACTGACTTTTTACGTAGGTATTTTCCTAGCCCTATGATTACAAACCACACACTAAAGTTATTGACTAAAGGACATGTTTGTTTCCACAAGATAGTACACACCTGTCACAAGTAACTTTAGGCGCCAATTTGATAAATTAGTGACTTCAAAGATAACTTTATCATTATGTAGTTATTCAAGTACTTTGTAAGGAATATTAATTAAATTAGGTTCGCTAATCGGAAATAAACTTAACAAAACATAACGTCACGCCAGTATTTCCCCGAAGGGATAGGCAGAGGTGTAATAGTACACCCACATTTCGCCAGTTATGTTATAGTCCCATGTAATAGGGGGCGAGTCTATTGCCATTGACCGGGCACAAATCCAGACTCCGGGCTGCTACTGAGAATTTCCTAATGAAAAAACCAAATGACACTGCCCGATCCGGGATTCGAACCCAGGACCCCACGCTCAGCAGTCGCGCTTGCAACCACAAGACCAACGAGGCAGTAAAAAAAAAAAATTGTAAGTAAATAGTAGTAGTAGTCGTCGAAATAATTTAATAGACGATTTTCTGGTAATAATAAATATGCGTTGTAATTATGATAAAATAACTGTGATACCAAACCAATAAATAGTTGGTTTTGTCAGAAGAAAGTGAAAGAAAAATTAATTGTAAAAGAATGAATTTTTTCTTCATTATTCTAATTATTAATTCGATATCCCATCTAGTGGTAGTCCACTGTGTTCGACTGTTCGTGCACACCTAAAAAGCAAATGATACGCTGTCATTTGCTTTTTAATTGTTTCCTATGAATATAATCAGTCACATTTCCTTAGTATAAAATTATAAATGTACCGGTGGATGGCTCTGCTATTTGAGTGCTCTGTATCATCATTTGAAATGTCATCTCTTTTCGTCCTTACTTTCCTCTGGAAAAGCAGAAGCCGGCAATGTATAGATTCTTCTTAATCTAACTAACGCACACATTTCGAATTATGTAATATGCGAAATATTACTTAGTAACAGAGCAGCTCAACGATTAGCCCGGGAAAATCCACGCCATCTTTTTAGGGTTCCGTACCCAAAGGTTGCTAACGGGACCCTATTACTCTCGCTACGCTGTCCGTCTGTCCGTTTGTCCGTCTGTCTGTCACAGGGCTGTATCTTTAAAACGGTAATAGATATCCAGTTGAAATTTTCACAGAATATGTGTTACTATGCGGTATATCACGGTAAATACTAAAAACTAAAAGTCTAAAATCAAAGGGAAAGAAACCTCGAAAAACATGCATTTTTTTAATGTTTTTGTTCCTGCTCTATCTTCAAAACGGTAATACATAACAGCGTCAAACTTGGTCTGATTATAGTGCATACTATGTAGTTTAGCAACAAATACTAAAAACAGGGCAAACATTGACACATGTGGTGGTACCTACCTAAGTAAGAAAGAGATGCTAAAATTCACATTTCGCGTAGGATCGTTGATGTCTTTTGATAAACTCACTAAATTAAATCAGTTTCTATGGGGTAACAGGTCGATGGGTGGTACGGAACCCTTACTGCGTGAGTCCGACTTACACTTGGCCGGATTTTTTATTGTTACAACTCCTAAATAACTTCCTAGATTGTCGCCAGCCTCGTTACGTACGTAAGTCGATGTTACTATTGTTGCCAATTACTTTCACGAAGCTCTTTTGTGATCTGAAAGTGGAAAGTACTTCATTAAATCAACTCACTTATAAGTCGCAATTACGTAGTCGATGGTACCTCCCTGTATATTCACGCGATATGGACGTTGACCCCGCGTATGCGTTGAATACGGAGTTTAAATTACTGAATAAGTTAGATACTTCTATAGCTAGGGTAAGGAAAATTATAATCTAGTTGTGTAAGTGGATTTTTTAGAGTACAAATTGTATGTAGTTTGGTGGATATATTACATGTCATGCACGAACATATAGCTAGAGAACATGACAAGTACAGAAAAATACATGGCCGTATGTCATGGTGTAATTTCGGAATTAAATTATTTATTAACTACGTCATAACTTCCCGTGAATTGACATCAAAGTATTGTACAAGTTTTGTCACTAATCAAGGTGGGTTAGGCACCTACCTATCAGTGTTAAAATATTTTTTATCTACACTCGTATCGTAAAATTTGAATTATGAACTCGAAAGTAATGTCATAATGACATACTTTACGCACATGCACCTGTAATGAATTTAAAAAGTTTCATTACGATACAGTTTGCTGAACAAAACAATGCGGTAATTTAATTTTTTTTCCATAACCGCACACTTCAGCCCAACTAAGAAGTTTTTAATGCCACTTCGACCTAACCAAGGAGTTTTCAAACTTTTTTTTAGCAGTCGTACAGTTTGGCACCAATGAATACACAAAATTCAGGGTGGCGCCACTTGTCATACATTGAAAATTTTTATCGTTTAAAATCGCGTTTTTGGCAGAACTTTTGATTGTCATATTGCTTTTAATTATATTTAAGTGTTTACAGGCATATTTTTTGTATGATAAAACAGAGATTGACGGAATCCTGACAAGGATAGAAAATTAGTTCCGATTATAATGTTTTCGCCAGACCATATTTTATTATCTGTGAAGGCGCGCACGAGCGCGCGTGCGCGGCCGCGCGCCACGGTCTACTGGATTTGGTCACCCTAACTTGTAAATTTATTGTTATTGTTTACGTTATTATTATGGTTTTGTATGTCGAAAGTTTTATTCTGGGCAAAAATATCTGACTACAGCAGTGATACTGAACTGAGGAGAATATGACCCCGCCTGATTTTCTGGATGCAGCAACGTAAATTACGAACAATGTTTTACCAGAGAAATCAAGAAAAACAACGACAATGTTACCAAGATTTTGACTTTGGTATTTTATTTAAAATTGTATGAGTGTAGATAAAATAGTGTATGAAACTGACATAATTAGGTATTAAAACACTCGTGTGATACTATTAAAAACCTCGCCTACGGCTCGGTTTTTAAACTCACACTCGTGTTTTAATAACCCCTATTATGCAACAGTTTCATAAACTACTATTATCTACACTCGTATCGTAAAATTCGAATTATGAACTGGAAAGTAATGTTATAATGACATACTTTACGCACATGCACCTGTAATGAATTTAAAAAGTTTCATTAAGATACAGTTTGCTGAACAAAACAATGCGGTAATTTAATTTTTTTTCCATAATCGCACACTTCAGCCCAACTAAGGAGATTTTAATGCCACTTCGACCCAATCAAGGAGTTTTCAAACCTTTTTAGCAATCGTACAGTTTGCACCAATGAGTACACAAAATTCAGGGTGGCACCACTAGTCATACATTGAAAAATTTTACCGTTTAAAATCGCGTTTTTGGCAAATGTTTGGATTGTCATACTGCTTTTAATTATATTTAAGTGTTTACAGGCACATTTTTTGTATGATAAAACAGAGATTGATGGAATCCTGACAAGGATAGAAAATTAGTTCCGATTATGTTTTCGCCAGACTATATTTTATTATCTGTGTAGGCGCGCGCTGGGGCGCGTGCGCGGCCGCGCGCCGTGAACTACTGGATTTGGTAATCGTTACTTGTAAATGTATTGTAATTGTTTACGTTATTATTATGGTTTTGTATGTCTAAAGTTTTATTCTGGGAAAAAAATATCTGACTACAGCAGTGATACTGAACCGAGGAGAATATGACCCCGCCTGAATTTCTGGATGCAGCAACGTAAATGACGAACAATCTTTTACGAGAAATATCAAGAAAAACTACAACAATGTTACCAAGATTTTGACTTTGGTATTTTATTTAAAATTGAATGAGTTTAGATAAAATAGTGTATGAAACTGACATAACTAGGTATTAAAACACTCGTGTGATACTATTAAAAACCTCGCCTACGGCTCGGTTTTTAAACTCACACTCGTGTTTTAATAACCCCTGTTATGCAACAGTTTCATAAACTACTATAGTAGTTGCAACGTTTTTAAATATGTTCAGGTATAACCACAGACATACTACGTCTGTGGGTATAACATGTTGGTATTTTTAATTGATTTTATTTATATATTTGATTTTAAATGTATGTAATACGATGTAATTTGTTTTAAATCATTTATTTCTAATCTTATAATGTTTAGTGTTGAATTATCTATGATTTTAATCTGAAATGTATTTATATTATTATTATTATTTTACCAAAACAGAATGTTGTTCACAATGCACCATCATTTTCAAGATCAAAGTAACTCGTCATGCGCCTTAGATTAATGCACTGATCGAACTAATTGGACTACATACATTTTATTGTTGATTAATTACTTTATCAACCTTGTACCGTAATCAGTGACATTCCAAGCAGGCTACGTTTAACGACGTGTATACTTAAGGCGGTAGTACCATCTGATAACACCTGTCCTACCGCACGTAGACAGTAAAGATACATAAAATAATAAAACAATACGAAATTAATGCGATATCATCGGTGTCAATATGTCGATAGCGAAAGGCTGTATTGTGGAGCTGTAATATGTGTGTTGTCGCATTTAATAATGCTAATTTCAAGATTTAGATTTCAAGATATTTGGCAAAGTCAAAGTCGCGAAGACTCGAAACCCTTCTGTGCTTAGATAAGCACTGAAGACAGCTCTGCTGTCATCAACTCAGCCTATCGCAGTCCACTGCCGGACATAGGCCTCTCCCAAGTTGCGCCACAACACTCGGTCCAGCTCTGCTGTAGCGCTTAATTATTTAGGGTTCTGGATAGTCAAGATCGCTATTATTTCTAAATAATTAAATAACCCAACTTTGACTCGGCAGCGGCAAACAATTTCATTTATATTTTTCTTTTTTTATCTTCATTGCTTAGAGTTTTGCTCATAAAAAAGTAGGGTTTGATGTGTTTGCTGTCATTTGGGGATAATTCCTCCTTTTTAAAAGAGGTAATTACCGAAATAAATAATTTTCTGTAACTCCTACTCTGCAGATATGATTGGTAAATATTGATCCTTTGGCACATATTGAATCATAATCGGGCTTGGTGTGTTTTAACTGGCAATGGATATCTATGATAATTAGGTGTAAACATTGGCAAGCCTTTAAAACTTGTTTGTGCTGATATGAAAAGACGACGTAATGAAGGTCTTTTAATACTAATTTATGAAACATGTTAGTACAATTCCTTAACATCATCATTTTTCATTTATTATTTTGTGCAGGTACAGCTATGGTTTTTAGGCTCCATCTCCACTATAAGTTTGGAGTTCAATCAAAGTCAATTCCTTCATGCTTCAGTCAAAAAGTGTTAATGTAACCTGAAAACAAAAACTATTTCAGTGGAAAAACATTGTAGCTGCTATCCTGTAATATTATTAAGCACCTCACATGTATAATGCTTCTACATTGTATCGTATACTCATGCCATTAACAAATAAATTTTCTTCGAATGAATATCATTATTTTTATCTGAATAGTTTGCCATCTAAAACCGGTAACTAAATTACGGGGGCTTTATAAACCAGATAGTTTTAGACTGGACTTTTCGGGCTGCGAACTCTTCGCAATGACTGCCATAGATATTGGTATATGACAAAGCCCTCATCATACCAATGATAGTGGCCACTCAAATCTGCGATAGTCTGATTCGCAGTATTTTTTATTTTATTTTACGCTGTGTGCACAAAACTTTACAAATGCGGCCTTAATACCTGAGGCATTCTCTACTAATCAACTTTAGGGTGATGTAGAGAGAAAAAGCAGATGTTAGGTGCAATGTTAAAATAGAAACAGTGTCGAGAAATACTTAACTTCTAACGTCTAGGCAGTTAAAAGTCATGTCACTAAGGCTTATAAGCGTAATAAAATTAAGATGAATGGATATAAAATTCATAAATATAAATATAATAATAAATAAATACTCATGTAAATACATAAATACAATATACAAAATATTAATCTATAATAGAAGAAATCAGCGTTGAGATAATTCTGCCAATTTCTTGTAAAGAAGTTCACGTCCAGTCGACTGCATGGCAGTACACAAGTAACACTTGAATTAGGAAACCGCTCTTACTGCTTACTAAATAAAGGTGTTCTCAATGTCAAACTGTTAACACTGACGTGCGGTCGACCGTACCTACCTTGGTTTTGAATAGCGATTGCTGGCTAGTATGAGGTTTGAATGCTATCAAATAAAATACCTTTAGAAGATAATCCACTAGTGGAGTGATAATAAGAAACACAGTTAAAATTTCCTTTAAAAGGTTACCATTATGTTTTCACTACCGTCGAGTAAAATTTCTCATAAGACTTATTTATATACTTTGTAAGTACGGTGAGAATCTCTGCGGCATCTCTCGCTAGAAGCCGTACGTATTAACAATGTCTTAGGTTAAAGATCACGTCACGATTCCCCATAAGTTGTGACAGATTGAGTGGCGAGTAGAACCAAGGGTAGAACTGGCTTGCAAGTTCTACAGTAAATTTTTTCCGTCATTTGTTTCTTTATTAGAGGCATGTTTTGGAAAAAAAGAACTCCTTTGAACGAGGATCCACTTTCCACTATTACCAAGCGTGAAGTTTCATGGTACTGGATAAGTTTTCCTGGATGGACAAGAGTCATAGCCTGACAAAGGGTCACTAGTATTTTATTGTACCTTTTAACTACATTCTAAGGTTAGAATGTTATTGCATCGCTCTCCCCTGCATGGCGAAAGACCCCTCCAGTGTATCTCATGATCTCATGGCAAGTCAAATAATAGTAAACTATTGAACTGCCGCATATTGAACCCAGCCCGGCTCAGCCCGTCAAGTGTCACAGTGCGCGTATTGTCTTTTGTTCGCAAGTTCTTAGCATGGTGCGGAATTGCATTACACGTTTCACAAAACCACCGACTTCGGTGAGCTGTGTTTAATATTATGTTATTTTAATCATATTTTTGTTTGTATTGTTTTGTAATTTAATTAGTATTGTAGTTTAAGTATTTATTCAATTCAATTTATGTTTGTCTTTTGTGTAACTACTTGCTGCCTGTCTGTTTCAATCAACCCAAAGGTTTGACTGGTAGAGAGAGACTGCCATATGGCGTTAAGGGGAATGTAGCAGCCAAGTGGCGCCCCCATCAGTAAAAAAATGATTACTCGCTGAATACATCATTTATCGAAAATCCTTTTTTAACTATTGAAGTACAGGTTAAGAACTATTAACTCTGCAAATTATAGTTTGCTGTAGTTGTAGATACAAAATATGTGAAAAACGACCATTTTTGTGGCAATTTTTGTAGGTATCTACAACTACAGCGAACTTTAATTTACAGAGATGATAACATAACAACAACATAACATAACATCACGCCTGTATTTCCCGAAGGGGTAGGCAGAGGTGTATAGTACACCCACATTTCGCCAGTTATGTTATAGTCCCATGTAATATGGGGCGAGCCTATTGCCATTAACCGGGCACAAATCTATACTCCGGGCTGCTACTGAGAATTTCCCAATGAAAAAAAAACACAATAACACTTTGCCCGACCCGGGAATCGAACCCAGGACCCCACGCTCAGCAGTCGCGCTTGCGACCACTAGACCAACGAGGCAGTCAGTACAGAGGTGATAGTTTCTAATTAAACTACAATACCTGTACTTCAATCGTTAATAAGGATTTTCGATGAATGATGTATATTTTGTGACTGTAACTCTTCATTTTGTTAAAATTGTATTATATTTGTTGTTTGTCTTTAGTATAAACTGTTTAAATATAAACCATAATATTTTGGGCTTATCATCCGGTATACGGCTGGATAGTAATTTAGGCCAAAAACCGAATAGTTATTGGATCCGTTTCATCTTCTATTGTCTAGTATATAAAATTACAGTGTACAATGTTTGTTTAGATTATAAGGTATATACTGTTACTTTGTCTTTTGGTCAAATAAATAAAAATAAAAAAAATCAGAGAGTAATAACTTTTTTACTGATGGGGCGCCACTTGACTTCTACATTCCCCTTAAATCCTTAAGTACCGTTTATTGTGCATTTTTTTAAATAAATAAATATGCGGTGGGCTTTAATGACATCTGTCTTTGCTAACCCTTCTGCAATGGGGCGACAATAGTTAGGCTAAGCGGATGCTGAGATGCAGGCAACGCAGTTCCCCGCAGCGCAGGGCAGTAACGTATGAACAAGCACAGAGTAAGCTGCGATGCAGGCACGTGAAACGCAGACATGTACGGTAAAAGATATAGATAGATATATGGTTAAAGATGTATATTTTCTCAAAAGAACTACAAATTCACTTACAGAGAAAACATAAACTTAAAAATAAAAGTAAACAATATTATTAAGCGTAAGCGTAGCTCAAAATAAAGTATGCATTGCGTTGATTTTGCTTGAAAAAATAACATTGATAATTACTGTTTTTTCTTACTCGTCTTATTTAGTAAACAATATCGGCATGTCTTTTTAATGCAATTCGTCAATAATAATTATCAAAAGACATTATGTTAACAATTTCATACACTAAATAACATTAATTTACCTAATTACATGTGCAGAACTAGTAATTATATTTTATCAGTAGTTATTTGAATAAAGAGACGTGCCAAGATTGTTTACGAAATGAGACAAGAGAGAAAAAACAGAATATACTTCTAAACATCTAATACTTTCGGCCTACCAAAATAAAACAAAGCAGAAGTAGGTAGTTTTACACATGTGTCAAATGTCATGTTGTCATATGTCAGTGTCAACTGTCATGCCCTGCGAATTCTGCACTGCGCTGTGCTGCATCGCCTGTCTCGGCATACGCTTACCCCAGCGACGACACGGGGCTGTGTTGTCGCTGGCTTACCCTTACAGTCAAGACAAATAGTAGAAACAACAATTATTGTATAGCACTCCTAAATGGTGATTAACATTGTATGTTTTAAGAAACGTAGCGAACGTGACACGTAAATTATAGCTAATCTGGAAAAACCGTCTGTTACTATTGTTTGTGATCTATCTACGAACTAATGAGAAGTTCTTAGCAGGCACGTTGAGACTTCATGCCGTCATTTGCATACGTTGGTATCGTCTAGGCTAGGTCACAAGACGGTGATTATCACTATAATTAAAAATCTAGCTTCCGCTCTCACTCGACTATGTCTGCATGGTTAGAGGTGTCGTTCTCCTCTTTGCAAAATTATTTCCTAGTCGTGATTGATGAACCTAGGTGTTTTTAGAGTTCCGTAGTCCTACAAGGAACCCTTATAGTTTCGTCATGTCCGTCCGTCTGTCCGTCTGTCCGTCCGTCCGTCTGTCCGTCTGTCCGTCTGTCCTAATCCTTTACAGCTTAATAACTTCTCCAGTTATAAACACAAGTAAATGAAATTTTGTTAAAAACTTGTCTAGATATAGATCTCAATTTTATATATTTGATCGAAGATTTTAAAAGAATAAAAAAATCGTGAGTACGTATTTTAGGGGTGGTGCCCATACATGTGAAATGGGGGTGAAATTTTTTTTTTTGCTGTACCCCCTCGTGTGGGGTATCATTGAATAGGTCTACTAAAATGAAGGTAATGTTTCATACATAACTTTTTTATCAGGTGTACCATCTGCGAAATACAGCCCGCCAAAGTGGCTTGCAATGTGTCCCCCCCTGCCATTTCTAAGCTATGCAACGTAGAAACTTATAATCTTCCACATTGATAGACCTTTATAAAAACTCTCTTTTAAAATTATTTCAAAGTCAAAGTCAAAGGCAATTTAGCTTCTTAAATTCAGCGCTAGGTGGCGCTGGTTGCAAAAAATAAAATAGCATTGATTAATATTCGATTTGATTCGTTTGTAATTAGGAACCCTATAATACTGAGCATGGCCCGACATGCTCTTGGCCGATTTTTTTATTTTTATTCTGTGATTTGAAATCACATTTATTATTAGTTATTCAAAGTAAAATTGTATACAACGTGTATCAGAAATGTGTGGTCATATTTGAAGAGCTCGTTTAGGAAATGCTATCGAACAAGTTTTTCTGAAGGGTACGGGTGCCGGTGAAATTACAATCACATGAGACTTTCCATGTTCATGTCTCAGTTTGGCGAACCGACTTGCGGTACCATTGAGGCAACAGACTAGGTGGTATTGAAGTTGTTATGGGCAAAGGTAACCGCTTAACATCAGGTGGGCCTTTAGCTCGTTTCGCCATAAGTGCTATCGAACAACTTTTACTATAATACTGTCCCTGAAAATGCAAAAAAAAATCAGCTGATCCCGACATTTTGTCGGTTTATGTGAACACAAATGTAGGGAACATCAGATTTTTTTTGCGATTTCATGGTTGTTCGCAGAATAAAAGTTGTTTGATAGCACTTCCTGAATGAACTCTTCAAATATGACCACGCATTTCTGATAGTTCTGATACACGTTATAACGTTCAACGTAAACGTAACGTAACGTATCAAATTGGATGTTTCATATCGGTCTCAGACCCTTCCTATGAAACGAATTCCAACAATCATGACACTGAATAAGTGAACCGCGGAGGTGTGGTTGATGTTTTATGAAGTTGTACGTTGTGCGCTTTCTCCTATCTCTTGAAGAAGTGAATGTTGGTACGGTTATATGAACACATAAAACGCCCCTAGGAAGGTTTTACCGACGTGGACTTGTTTGAAGTTAACACATTTCGTCATTTTAGTAGATGGTTTTATATCATCAAAAGTCAATCCTGTCACTTACAAGATATACCATATTATGAAGTGTTAGAACCGTGGTTTTGTTGCGAAAGAGAGACAGAGCAGACTATACAAGACGTATAGCGCCATCCCTCTTTACACGGGAACAAGAACAAGAGCGTCCACGAGTGACGATATTTGATTGATCGTCCGGCGTACCCTGGGCAGTCAGCCCCGCTACCAACCTGCTGACTGGCTAATCTTTTTCCCACGGCATGAGCGGTATTGTCTTAATGTAGCTCATGCCGACACTATAGAAGAATACCTGAACAAAGATGGTTTTAACACTGCATAATACGGCCCCTGTCCTTTGAACTTGAGTCCAACATGCCATGTATCTACATGGATCTATTATAATTATTATCTAGATGAGACTTCTTAGATTACGAATGAAGAGAAAATAAATGTAGACACAATGGTTGTTCAGATGCCATTAAATAATACTCGTGAATAACATGCTTGATGTAAACAGGAACTTGGTTTTAGATGACCTAATTAAGTGTCTGAAGTATCAAGTGAAATACTTTATAGCAACCATATTATACGCATATAATTAGTAAATCTTTTCATATGATATTATTTAAGGATGATAGTAATTCTCCTGTCCCGACTCTGCTAAAGGATAGAGTTTACATTGATAAATAATTTTATGTGAAGCAAGCGCGGCAAGTGGGGTTTTCTCGTTTCGGAGGCCAAGACACATTTTGGGTCCTAAACAAATACATTAAGTAAGTGAGAAATAATCATATGATACCAAATGCCATGACTTAGAGGCAAATAGGTAAGAAAGTGATCGCTTTGTTAATAGGCAGTTAAATATTGCTACCATTGCCTTTTATAAACGTACTTATAATAATCCCATAATCCGCTTTACGAAGCCCTTGAAAATTCATTCGGAAATTATTCTTAAAAATATACATTTCATATTAACATAAAAACAATGCTAGATAAAACATTGTCAGGATTTGATTTTTGGGCGGATTTGGTTGTGTGTTCCATTTAGCTAGAAATAGCTCTACTAAAATAAATCTAGATATCTTAATTTTACAGTTTCCTGTGTGATTATCATGTAGGACCTTATTCGTCCATTTGGTGGTTGTAGAATATGCGTAGGTAGGTGCAGTTGACTTTACTAAACCGTTATTATTGGACTCTTATCCTGAACATGGAGAATTGTCCTAGTAGTCTAGTAAGTGAGACAAGACTAATACACACAATAAACTTTCTCGTAGAATGATGACATAAAAGAAGTCAAAGCAGGGAATTTTCATTTTATTTCATGAACTCAGCCTATCGTAGTCCACTGTTGGAAATAGGCCTCTCCCAAGTTGCGCCACAACACTCAGTCCTCTGCCTTCCGCATCTAGTCCCCCCAGCCACGTTCTTCAGGTCTTTGGTCCACCTGGCGAGGGGGCGCCCTAGGCTGCGTTTGCCGATTCGCGGTCTTCACTCAAGGACTCGTCTGCGCCAACGGCCATAAGTCCTTCGACAGAAATGGCCAGCCCATTGCCACTTCAGCTTACTGATCCTACAAGCTATGTCGGTCACTCCAGTTCTCCGGATAATCTCGTCACAGATTTTGTCCCTCAAAGAAACTCCAAGCATAGCTAGCTCCATAGCGCTGATTTATTTTATTTATTATATCTAATTCCTAGCAACAGGCATAATTAATACATATTGTAAGAATTTGTACTTACAGGATACAGATAAGGAAGGAAGGACTTTAACTTATTGTAAGATGAGGATGAATTTTGGCATCTTAAGTTATTAAGTAATTATTTCATAAAGGGGGTTGACGGCAGCATAGAGCAGATTGAGATTGTCATGATTTGCTATCAGATATTGTGTATCTAGAACATGCAAATTGATAATATCCACACCGCCAATGGCTATAGCTATAGCTATTATAATTTAATAGAAAATTTAAGGCGTAACCAAATTAATTCTATCATTTAAAGATATGATCAAACGCAAGCTCGTTTTAGAATAAATAAAAATATGATCCGATAAATTTAATTTTGTTAAAAAATGTGAAATTAAAAAAAATCTGGTAAATTACTTATGCGAGCATTTCCTTATTACTAAATTTTTTAATCTTAATATAGATTCCGTTAGGTAATCGCGTTGTTCTTAACTTTTTGTTATTGCAAACCACAAACCTTGAAAAATATTGGAGGTTCTGTAGTATAAACGTTTTATTTGCGGTCATTGTTGAAGATCTTTTCTTTCTAATCGTCGGCTTCAGTGGGAGTTGTGCCGCGGCGCCGCGCGTGTGTCATTTCTGTATGCGCTGAATAAAACCACGATACAGAAAATATTTTGTGATAAAACCCTGATATGTGCGTGATAATAATGTGTATTTAAAATCGATTTGTTTTAGTAATTTTAACATAAAAATGTTATAACACATTTGTAGGTGAAAAAGAGTTTGAAAGAAACAACAACTGGATTGAATTGTGCGCGAATTGAGATCGCGATATTTCTTTAATTTCATGAAGTTCATAATTTTTTTAAAATTGTAAACTTATTGATTTGGATTTCCACTAAAAGTGTATTAAATGTGAAAGTGTGTGAAGGTGTTTGGATGTTTGATACTCAATCCCGCTAAAACGGCTGAACGAACTTAGATGAAACTTGGCACACAAATATGCCATAACCAGGATTAAAATAAAGGCTACTTTTTATTTTGGGAAAATAAACAGTTTCCGAGGGATGTGCGATAAGGCTTTCAGAGATAAGCCGAATAATACGCGGGCGAAGTCGCAGGCAGAGCCTACTTATAGTCGGTCAATGTCGTGATATAATATGAAATTAAAAAAAATAATTAGAAACTTACCAGTAATAAAAAAACGCAAGACTAGGTAAGAGAGCGGATAAGTTAAAGTTTCTATTAGGCAATGACCTAGTCTGTACTAACGTGTAATATAACTTAAACTGCTCGAGAACGCACTTCTATTAATACTTATCGATTGTTTTTCACCTTGCTATGGAAATGAATAAATGCAACTCACAGGAACGTAGAAAAGTTTATTTCCATTGTCTTATAAAGTTATTATCTTTTGTTTGCTAGAATTTCACCATAGTTGGATTCTAAACATTTTTTTTTCAGTCTAGACAAAATGTTACAAACGTTTCACTTAACATATTGCACTAAAGCAAACACTAAATACATACAAACGCGAGGATGAATGCAATGTTGTATTTGCATAACAATTTCGCGAGTTGCCTTGAGGCATGTTTACTATAACCGCCTAGATGACCACTCGACTCCTGAAAATAGACTCACGCTTGACAAAGATTGATTGAAGTTGACGTCAAGTTACAAACAGTGTTACTTATCGCCATAAAAATATAAGTCTAAAAAACTACATTAAAATGTATTAGGGGCACACTCATTAACTGTTAATTGCGGCAGTAAACTAGTGAAGGTATTTGTTTTTGTTACTGCTGATTATAAATTAATTTCGTGCTCCTGTCCATAAAACTAATAAGAATCTTGCCTTTCTTTCCATTGCGTGTTAACTGTAGCAAGCGAAATTGAATTTAATAGTAAATAATCTATCGATAAAAACAGAGAAATCCACGGAATACTTTATATTCATTTCCTCTATGGAGAAATCTATGTTCAAACTTCATTATCTCAACATATTTACATAACTATTGACATTTTTTTCAAACTGATAAGATTTTTCATTATCCTAAAATGATTGATTGTTTTGTTTTACCAATTAACAAATCAATTACACAATTAAAGCAAAGCTCGGGCCTCAGATATGGTTTTTCATTTGAATATTGAACAAAAAGCCGCGTATTGACGCAACGTGGAACATTTAACATTCGCCACACGTTATACAGACCATAAAGGTGTGCATTTCCGTTGGCTTATACCGCATTAGGGCATGAACACATCAGTCGACTTAGATAATACTTCATGAATAGTCATTATTGGCCTATTGGGTGAAGAAGCTAGGAACCTTGATGATAAGTTAAAACTGAACAGTGCCGTTTTTTCTGGTTCCAGTGTTTTCCTGAGGTTTTTAAGCATGCTTCATGCGTGTTGTCACGCAGTTCTGTTGTAGACTGTCGACAAATGTCGTTTTTCTGTAACGTCCGAGTTAGTCTTCCCCGAAGGTAAATGGATCGCGTGCGCGGGCGCTAGTGCTGTTCAACTCATTCTTGGAATATGGGTAGTTGATCATACGTATTTCTAGAGCGAGTTACAACTTCATTCGTAATTTCAAAGTTGCCACGTTAACTGTCGTGGTTTTACGCTTGTTACAAGTGTTCTTCTTTAAACATTGTGTAGATTATTCATTAGCACCCAAAATTAGGTTCGCTCGACATGGTTTGCTGTATGACAAATGGTTTTCCTTTTGCGTACTTCAGATAATTTTTTTTTTTATTATCGAATACAAATTACACATATTGTTATTAAATTTGAAGTTTATATGTAGAATCTTTAACTCTTGGCCATCTTATTTATGAGCCATTAGAATTACATAATTTGTAAGACTGTCCCAGAACTTCCCGTAACTTGTCCCGTAAGATCAACAATATACATCATGCACGTTAGACAAAGCAGCACAGTTATTGGCATCAACATTCTTACTAATTTTGCCCATAGTAGGCGTTGTGCTCTAGATAAAATTGTGCTTTAAATGTACAACAGCGTCAGCGTCTCTTATGGGTGCAGCATCTGGTGCACGGCACGTGAATACGACTGTGTTTGGTCAGTGGACCGCGAAGGTCAAGGCTTCACTCGCGCCACTGACCTGCCCTAGCACTTCTAAACATCAAACGCCCGAGTATCACTTCAACGGTCCAGTTGTTTTGTTCTTTCGACTCAAACTGTCACGAAATTAGATCTTATGTACCTACTTCTTTTATAGTATCAAGAAATGTTTTCGTTTCACGGTTTCGAAAACCGAAGTTAGTGAAATCGATTAGATAAAGTATTATGATGGTGAAAATAAAGATGATGAGGTGACGAGTGGTTACGCGCCGTGTCGGATGGCAGTGCGATGGATGTTGGGACGGCTATTGAGCCCGTGCCTCCGCCGCGTTTGAAGAAGTTAGCCCGGTTGGCCGCTTCAAAACAACCGGAACGAAAGTCTGTCACATGGGTATGAATTTTACACGTGTTTGCTACTTAGATTATATGAGCACTGCTTGTTTTGATTAAATTAATCAAATTCAATTCATTCAATTAATTAATTGTTTTGATTAGAAAATCTGAAATTGACTACGAAGAATTTTAAATTTTAAGTTAATGATCTAAAACGATTTTTACATAAGTACAGGGAAAGTTATTAATTCTTTAACGAAACCTAACATCTGAAAAGGTCGAATATTGTATAGCGATCCCTACCTTTTAGGCAAAGCCTTTTTCTTTTCAAAGATAATAATCATGTCCGTCCTGATAGTTTTATTTTGCGATTCCTTTTGAAAAATATGCGCTAAAAGATTGATGTTCGCATAAAACCTTTTGATATCATTCAACGGGAACACGGTGACAGTTGAACAAAGGTTGACGAACAAACAGACAAAACAGTCATGGTACACGTATACAAGTGCAAAGCATGTTGAATGGAGTGAACGAGGCTTCTGCGCGGCGCGGCGTGGGAATGTCAACCGTTCTTGGGGTCTACTCGCGTTTTACGATACATTTGATTAATCGTACTATTCATAGCACAATTTGCTACTCCGGTCAACCATCATTTCAATATCGCATGCGATGAACGTGTTTTGACCACTGAGGTAATATGTACTACGTACTAGAAGTTGCGCGATATTTTTTGTTCGTAATGTCTACTCTAGTACGTAGTACAGTCGACTGCATGACAGTGGTAACACTTCAATTCGAAAACCACCCTTACTGCTTACGAAATAAAGATGCTACTAGTGTCAAAGTGTTACCACCGACGCGGCGACGTGCAGTCGACCTTACATTTTACCTCAGTGGTTTTGACGTTTGTTTCTCTGATCTCTGGTCAATGTCATACGACTGTGAACCGTAGTCTATCTTTCATTGTGCCTTTTTTATGTGCCTATTTTTATTAATAAGGTATCAGTCGGAACGACAGTTCGCACTTCGTTTGTCGTTCGTCAAACGCGAGTAGTGCCCCTGCTTATTATTTCGCTTTAAGAAAACATACAAATTCACGAACCTAACACAATGTGCATTTTCCAAGCATTTTCGCACATTATTACAGTTATTTCTCCTAATTATTTTTATTTAATCCGTTAGGTGTCATATAACGTTACGTGGTTTCAGTTTTAAAAGTGCAGCATGCACGTGATGTCCTATATTTACAGCCATTTTCACATGCGAAAGTGCGGTGTTACGGTTTCCAGTAATAATATTGTTGGTTAAAGTTGGATAAATGAATTAAACATCTGTAATACGTTTATTATAATACTTACAAAAATAGATCTTGCAGGTTACAGATTTATCTTCATTAAGAAAATCAACTCTCACAAACTTTGCAGCCTTCTTGCAGTATGTCTAAATGTATTTTCTTCTATTCCAGGGTCCGGAGACATGGGTGGGTGTGCGAGCGTTACGCGCCAGTTCGGGGGGTATCCTGGACCCGGACGACCGCGTGCGTGACGTGGCGGATGACCGTGAGACCCTCACCGCGGAGCGCACCAGCCAAGCGCCGCAGCCGCGCGCCGCGCAGGCTGATGGCGCTAGTGGATCCTCCGCTGGCACCGCCTCCCCTGATATGTTTCGGGTAAGTTTTAAAAAGCTTTTATTTTGCTTCCTTAAGACCTGTTTCACTACCCAGGAGGTAAGTAAGTAGGTTCCTGTTAACTTATCCGTCAGATGGTTTCAAATCTTGTTGTATTTTCGAATTTATCCAGCAGTTAGCATATGCTATTATAATATCCTATTATTATACCATGGCAGTTAGTGCCTATCAGGCGAGGTGGTGAAACAGGCCCTTAGTTTAGCTGTTTGTCTAAAATTGTAAAAAAACAGGCTAAAATTGTACATTCCTAATGTAGTTCTGATGCAATTAGTAGTCTATGAAACTATTGCTTAATAGAGATGTCCACTAAAACACGATACACGAGAGTGAGTAAGCGAGGTTTTGAATAGTATCACACGAGTATTATAATACCTAGTTTACCTTTGGTTATTTAATAATCAATTATTAGAATTATTTTGTGGCAAGCAGTTATAATAATTATTATTAATAAAAATCGGTCAATTGCGAGTCGGACTCGCGCACCGAGGGTTCGGTACCTTGAGGTGCTGGTCAGAAAACTTCCTCGTGTGCCTGACGATTGCTGATCCTTCTCGATACGTTTCGAGAGAACAGCAGTTGTTGAACCGGTGCACCCTGGGCACAAGCAATAATTCTCCTTTGGACCGGGAGACCTTATTGCCTGTGGCGAATATTCTGGCACGGGAGGGGCCCGATGTGGGCCAATGGGGGGTTGCACCACGTTTCCCTCTGAAACAATCAGGGGGCACTGTGTAGGAGCAGGGACGGGCCACTGTGCACTCACCCTGCCACTGGGCAGGCAGCGGGGGGACTGTCCTTCCCTGTCCTCGTTAATCTCGTAACTCCAGAAGTGCCCGCTGAGTAGTGTTCTCGCGCCTCTTGTGACCGAGGGTCTTGGCTTCCCCGCCCGGACCGCGAGGAAAAAAACCTCTATAAAAATTACGGGAGGTTGGGGTCTGCGAGCAGCAGACTCGGGGTAGTCTGCTGCCCGACCAGCAGCTGGCGTAGCTCAGCGTCTGCCCTTAGCCGGCTGCTGCCGAATCTGGGTGGACCGAGCATGAGCTGCCGACGGCTCTATACGGGGTGGTGCGCTCGATGGCACTCTACGGGGCGCCGGTGTGGGTGGAGTCCCTGAATGCCCACAATAAGGCTTTGCTGCGGAGACCGCACAGAGTCATGGCAGTCAGGGTCTTACGCGGATATCTGCAGAAGCGGCGTGTGCACTTGCGGGCACCCCGCCGTGGGACTTGTAGGCCCAGGTGCTCGCCGAGATTTATTGACAAGGAGCGGACCATCAGGCGGAAAGTGGCAGACGCCCGCCACCTGAAGTCGTAAAGAGGTGGCGCAGGGAGGCGCAGGATGCCATATTGGGCCAGTGGAAGGAGAGGCTGGAGATGCCCAGTGCTGGCCATTGGAGGGGCTATCCAGCCGATGCTTGAGGACCACTCCTGCGGAGGCGACATGGGACTCTTTCCTTCCGTCTGACGCAGGTTTTGTCGGGGCATGGTTGCTTCGGCAAATACCTGCACAAGGTGGCGAGATGGAAGGCTACTCCCGTGTGTCACCAGTGCGACTGTAGTGAGGACACGGCCATTCATACCCTTGCATACTGTCCTGCTCGGGTGATGCAGCGCCGTGCTCTCACTGCAGCAACCGGGGGAGACCTTTCTCTGCCAGCCGTGGTTAAGGCCATGACTGAGTGTTGAGGCGTGGGAGGCGGTCGCATCCTTCTGTGAGGAGGTTATCTCGCAGAAGGAACGGGCGGAGCGGATCAGGGAGGAAGACTCCCTCGCTGATCCAATCCGCCGCAGGTCGGGTCGGCGCAGGCGGCTTTACGCCGGGCTGATGCCACCCTAACAGAGGCCAGCGGGCGATAGACTGGGGAGTCTGTTGTCCGTATTGCATGGGCCTCGAGTTGTGGTGATGTCCTAAGTGTACCCGGACATCGTTTTCAGTTTTAGGGTTCCGTAGTCCTAGAAGGAACCCTTATAGTTTCGTCATGTAAGTCCGTCTGTCCGTCTGTCCTAATCCTTTACAGCTTAATAACTTCTACAGTTATAAACATAAGTAAATGATATTTTGTTCAAAAATGGTTTAGATATAGATCTCAATTTTAAAAGAATAAAAAAATCTTGATAACGTATTTTAGGGGTGGCGCCCATCCATACATGTGAAATGGGGATGAAATTTGTTTTTTCGTTGCACCCCCTCGTTTGGTATTATTGAATAGGTCTACGAAAATGAAGGTAATGTTTCATACATCACTTTTTTATCAGGTGTACCATCTGCGAAATATAGCCCACCAAAGTGGCTTACAATGTGTCCCCCCCATGTCATTTCCAAACTATGCAACATAGAAACTTGTAATCTTCCACGTTGTAGGACTTTTATAAAAACTCTCTTTTAAAATTATTTCGAGTATAATGTGATTATAAATTTTTGAGCTATAGTGAGAAAACTGAAAAATACTTAAGATGTCCTAAGTTCATAGACCTTAGATAAAAATGATCTTAGCAAATAATTCTCCTTTAGTTACTTTCTATTAAATGTTATTTTAAGTGAAATATTGTGGCGAGAAATAAACATTATCTTATTTTATCTTATTTTAAAAAATCACAAAAAGAAACTTTGTGTTATATTGATAACACAAAGTAACAGCGCCACCTAGCGCTAAATTTAAGAAGTGTGTCATATATTGATATGACACACTTCTTAAATTTAGCGCTAGGTGGCGCTGTTTGCAAAAACTAAAATAGCAATGATTAATATTCGATTTGATTCGTTTGTAATTAGACCAGTAGGTCCTAGGGTTATAGGGTTCCTTAAGTATAAGGAACCCTATAATACTGAGCATGGCCCGACATGCTCTTGGCCGGTTTCTAAATTGTCATAAGTCGAATAGTACGCAGCCTAAAAAAAACTAAAACCGGCCAAGTGCGAGTCGAACTCACAGAATAAGTGTTCCGTATCACCCATACAAATACAAATACTCTTTATTGCACAACAAGATTACATTAATTTCTTAAATAACTAGGCACAGGACCGGTCGTTGTGGCGATGCTTGGGGGACTGAAATGATGATGATGGTGATGATGTACTTATGTGTTAGTGTACAACTGGCGGTCTTATCGCTCCACGGCGATCTCTTCCAGACAACCATTGAATGGACTGGAATGTAATGGAAGAGACAAAGGGTAATTACAGGTGCACTTAATAATAAAATATCGGAAACTTAACTAATTAAACTAAACTAACTTAGCTAATAAAATAAAATAAATATACCAAAATATACATACATGTATTATCCTCTATAACATCATAATCTTACACACGATCACAATAAATAAATATAGCCAAATGAATATAGGACAACAACATTCTCATGTCATTACTGGGACAGATAATGCTCCTTAACTGAACGCTTGAAAATAGGTAGGTAGTGATTGCGCACGTCTAATCCCTACAGGTAACTCATTCCACAAACGAATAACCTGCACAGTAAAGGACTTATCGAGGAAGTTACCCATCGACCGTATTCCCCATAGAAACTGATTTAATTTACGAGAGTTCATCAAAAGACATCAACGCACTGTGCGCAAAATGTGAATGCTCTATTTTTAGTATTTTTTGCTAAACTACATAGTATGCACTATAATCAGACCAAGTTTGACACTGGTATGTATTACCGTTTTGAAGATAGAGCGGGAACAAAAACGTTGAAAAAATGCATATTTTTCGAGGTTTCTTGTATGGGGACCCCCTATGGCTTTTGACTTTTTTTCTATTTTTAGTATTTGTCGTGAATACACCTCACAGCAACACATATTCTGAGAAAATTTCAACCGGCTACCTATTACCGTTCAAAAGATACAGCTCTGTGACAGACAGACAGACGGACGGACGGACAGCGTAGCGAGAGTAATAGGGTCCCGTTAGTACCCTATGGGTACGAAACCCTAAAAACGGTCTTGGAATGTGCAAATAAGTCCTTTCGTATGATACCGCACTTGAATTGTAGCTCCACTTTTTTTCCTTTTTGATACGGAACCCTAAAATAAATACAGATGCACGTATAGTACATACATATAAAGCCTGTCATTATAGGTCATTATGGTACATATATTTTTCACCAAATCTATGTTATGGTATTACTTTTGAACTATTCATAATTCAAATTTTACGATATGAGTGTGGATCAAACTTAAATCAAATATTCAAGAAGTTTTTAAAATATTAACAAAAGTTCATACGTGGCGTTTATTATGCATAATGCACTGAACTTTTATAAAAATACTAAGTAGGAAAAAAACAGGATAAAAATCTTTTTAAATCAAACTTCATTGTATTTATCTTTGGCTGAATGAGCACCTAGGCTGAACAAGGCATACTCGTGTGTTCGAAAAAAAAAAATTAAAGAAAGCGCGGGATTCATTCAGTTTCTTTTCAGGGTCTTGTCGAAACTTGTTGTACGTTGTAGATTTGTTTGGAGAGTGCAAATTAAATCATTTTGTGACATGTCGATCACAAGAAAAGAGTTCAGGTTATCCTTTAATTGTAATTTCAATATGGGTTTGTGTTTCTCTCAGTGTGTTTGTGAGCAAGATCCTGATAAGGTGAGTTAAAAACACATTTTAAATCAAATAAAAATCAATTCCAACTGGTTACTGTACTTCAAAATAAATGTTCAACAACATTAATATTATGGAAAATAAAGGATTTGGCGGCTTTTGATTGTAGGCAGTGATAGCCAAGCGGGATTTTTGAATTAATGTTCAGATTAGAATTTAATTAGGTACTCAGTTTACGGTTAAGGAAAGCATCGTAAGGATACCTGCACATCTGAAAACGATCCAAAACATTTTTGATGATGTGTGTAGTTCACCTATCTGCAGTAGGCCAGCGTGGTGGACCAAGTCTTGACCCCTTCTTATTCTGAGAAGTGGCCTTTGTCCAGCTGAGTCAGTAATGCGCTGATTGTCACAATACTACCTATGTATAAATTTTTGACTTTTATTAAATTTTTGACTTTTATTAAATTTTTGATTGTCAACATTATGTATGTTTTGGCACTATAAAGATTTTTTTTAAATACTTATGATAATGCCAGTAGCTCCAGGCGCAGTATTATTTATTAATCTATTTGTAAATAGAACAAGAATTACGACTTACTTCATGTTTCGATTTCACTATTATTATTATCCTGTTAGAGCAACTAGTATGTACGTGTTTCAAAATATATTTATATTGTCTATTGTTGATAAGAACCCCACTTTAACATTGCACAAGCTAAGTTAGATCGTGGGTAATATTCATAATAATCATAAATAATGTCTCATTAATGTCCACTTGTAAGCGACCCCGCCTTCGCTTGAAAAGATACCTCACGGCACTCTCCAAAGAGCGATCAACCATAATCAGACAGATTGGCAATCGTAGGTAACTCTTATTTTAAGCTTTTTAGCAAACAGTTTAATGCTGCTATCAATGATGGTGGTGCGATAATTTCTATCTATTCAAATGAATGTGTAGTGTAAAGAGTAAAAACCGGTTAAAACCGAAAATAATCTCATCATCAGACAAACAAACAAACCTGAAACACCACAAGACTTTGTCGTTAGCTTGTCTTATACAATGTGTTACTGAAATAACTGAAAACCTCCATTGTATTCATCAGTATGAACAACTTTTATTAAAGGACCAACACTGAAATAGCGGAAAAAAAATCGGCCGTCCCCTACATTTTTGTTCACATGAATCGACAAAATGTAGGGATCAGCTGATTTTTTTTTCGCGATTTCAGTGCTGGTCCCATAGTAAAAGTTGTACATACTGATGAGTACATTGACCCCTTCAGTTATTTCAAAAACACGTTATATTTGTCTCGACGTGACTTCTTCCTTCCCGGGTCCCATTATTTGGGGTCGGGTCTCCTTACATTTCTGCACCAAGTTTTTCTGTCTTGAGTTGTCGGTTCTGGCAATTGGACTTGCTTGAGGTCTCGTTCTATTTTTGACCACCAGGTCATTGGCGGGCGGCCTCTACCTCTCTTATGTTCCGGTAGTTTTAAAGCGATCTGTACCTACCACATGACAGTCTCGACGTGACTAGTGACCAAAAAAAATCTGAAAGCAATCGATCGTCATTTGTGTTAACTGAACTGTAATCATCTTTCTAAGAGACTATGATATCCGCTGATTCAAACATATTGGAAAAGTCCACAGTCGCCTTCATATAGGGAAATTAACGCAGTCTGTTCGTAGCCAAGACCACACGGCAAGTACACTGCCATTATAAGGCACGTAGCGTACTGAATAAACAATACATTTGCAAAGAATTAAATTAAACTAATTTACGTACCTTAATTTACATACGTAGATATAACAAACTATAACAAACGGCGCATGAATCATGGTACATAACGGGCGGCGCGAATGCCTGCATTCACGCGTTCACGCCTCTTTCATACAACAGTATACGTCGTACCTACTACCACATGCCTTTTTAGTAGATAACAAGCTGAAACTGGGCTAACAGGATTACAGAGCTCGCAAGCAGAGCGTATAAGTTTATATCTAGTTATAAGTTTATATTTAGAATTTAATATAATAGTGGTTGTTTTGTTTGAAAGCCTTCACGCTTCACATACTCCAGATTTTTTAAATAAGTTGACCGTTAGTTAATTTGATACCAGATGTTTACAGTTATATAAGTATCAGTCTCTAATAATAAGCATAAAAGTTTGCCATAAAGGCCGTAGCACACAGCAGCTATAATGTAAAAATATATTATAGCAAGACATCTTTTATAAG
This sequence comes from Asteroscopus sphinx, assembly GCA_949699075.1. Taxonomy (NCBI): domain Eukaryota; kingdom Metazoa; phylum Arthropoda; class Insecta; order Lepidoptera; family Noctuidae; genus Asteroscopus; species Asteroscopus sphinx. Next base: position 20,633,021 of record OX453005.1, read on the forward strand.
GCCCTAGGAGCCCATACATTGTAGCGATAATGTATATTTTCACATCATTCATCGAAGGTACTGAGTGATACGGAAATATACATTAATGTATATCTCAATACATCTCGATCTGCGTAAGCTAGTACTTTTACCACAGAGTATCCCAGAGAGTAAGCTTCATACAACCGCGCTATGATAGGTACACTACTACAAGCATAAGACGCGTGTGTGCGTGAGCACTGGCGGCCTCGTCGCGTACGCAGTGAAACCGGTTTATACCGGCTCAGCCAGTGCTCAAGCTAAGGGCGTACATCTAGCACGTCGTCTTTGTTTTCGTTTCACGTTTTGATTTAATGAGTAAAGAATAATAGTGTTTTAATTTAAAAAAGTGTAAATATGCTTTACTGTACTGTGTGTATGAACAATAATAGAACGAATAAAAACATATCATTTTTTAATTATCCCAGAGACTCCAATAGGTAAGTAGCAACTTGGTTATAATTTATTATTTTTAATGTGGTAGATAGATACCTCTTACATACATAACCTAATTCCTACCTCAATTTCGAAAGAAAACTTAACACGGTGGTGAATAAAACGTTTTGGTATTGAACGTAAATGGTTGTGTTTTTTTTTAGTAAGTTGCACATACGTATGTGCATCTATCTCGTAAATGGTGCGATCAAGACCAAAATTAACGACTATACGAGTATTTTTTTACTATGAATACCAGATGATATTAGTGTTTATGATTCGAATTACGTAGGAAATACCTAGGTACCTACCTATTATTGAATAACTATATATATTATGTTTATAACACAGACATAGTAAAAAATATAAGCAACGTGCTGCGAACAATCATAGTGAAGCCAAAAAAAACTATGCTCCTTCGTGTACAACCACAGATAATATTATACTCCTGATCCTGAAGGATATTTACTTTCGCGATGCTTACTAGACGATTCAGCGACATGTGTACTGAGAGGGGAGAGCACGGTTAGAGGTGTATGTGTGCGTGAGCGCTGATTGTACACGAAGGGCATAGTTTTTTTTAGCTTCACTAGATTGTTCGCAACACTTCGTCTATATTTTTACCCGACTGCGCCAGAAGGAGGGTTATATTTTTAAACGACTTCAAAAGGTTGCAATTCGACCGTTTTTTAGGGTTCCGTAGTCCTACAAGGAACCCTTATAGTTTCGTCATGTCCGTCCGTCTGTCCGTCTGTCCGTCTGTCCTAATCCTTTACCGCTTAATAACTTCTACAGTTATAAACATAAGTAAATGAAATTTTGTTAAAAATAGTATAGATATAGATCTCAATTTTGAAACAATAAAAAAATCATGATTACGTATTTTAGGGGTGGCGCCCATACATGTGAAATGGGGATGCAAAATTTTTTTTCGCTGTACCCCCTTGTGTGGGGTATCATTGAATAGGTCTACTAAAATGAAGGTAATGTTTCATACATCACTATTTTATCAGATGTACCATCTGCGAAATATAGCCTGCCAAATTGGCTTGCAATGTGTCCCCCCCCTGCCATTTCTAAACTATGCAACGTAGAAACTTATAATCTTCCATATTGATAGACCTTTGTAAAAACTCTCTTTTAAAATTATTTCGAGCATATTGTGATTATAAATTTTTGAGTTATAGAGAGAAAACTGAAAAATACTTAAAACGTCCTAGTTCAAAGGACATTATAAATATAAATATAAATATCTTTGGGACATTTTTACACAGCACCATCTAGTCCCAAACTAAGCAGAGTTTGTGGTATGGGTACTAGACAATGGATATAATACGTATATACTTTTTTTTTTTTGTAAATACATACTTATAATACATAAGCAACACACCCAGACCAACACAAACACTTATGTTCATCACACAAATATTTGTGTCCTGTGGGAATCGAACCCACGACCTCGTTATCAGCAGTCCGACACTCGAACCACTAGACCACAGAGGTCGACATTGACCTTAGAGAAAAATGATCATAGCAAATAATGCTCCTTTAGCTACTTTCTATTTGAAAAAATCACAAAAAGTAACTTTGTGTTATGTTGACGACACACTTCTTAAATTTGGCGCCATCTAGCGGCGTCAAACAAGACTCTCTGGGTCGCCAATGCTGCCGTCAAGTGCCGTCTATTACATTTGGCACTGTATAGCGCCATCTAGCGGCTACTGACATCATTCTCTGAGTCGCCAATGCTGCCGTCTATTGCAAAAACTAAAATAGCCGTGATTAATATTCGATTTGATTTGTTTGTAACACCTACTTAAGGAACCCTATAATACTGAGCATGGCCCGACATGCTCTTGGCCGGTTTTTTTTATTTTATTTTTATGTTTTTTACCTCAGAACTCTATCATTTATAAACCGATTTCAAAAATTATTTTTATTTGAAAGGATATACTTCCAGATTGGTCCCATTTTTATGAAAATCTGGTTTCGCATACTCATTTAATTTATCGTTGTACAGGTAGGAACAGTCAGAAATATTTCATGATAAAAAGCTGATAAACGTTTTGTTAATTTAATTTAATCCACGTGTGCCAACCCTACCAAAATAGGTATAAATTTTGCACGCTCTTTAGAAGCTTACTCTCTGGGATACTCTGTGCTTTTACAGCATTCAATGAAGGTAAGATATACATTGTGCGATATAGTAGCCGGCATGAGAGTCGTGAGCACAGATGGACAGTAGTGGGGGCAAGTTCGCGCATGTACACTTTCGACCAAAATTATTTAGTATCTTTGTTCACTAAATTTCACTGTTAGCGTTTTATAAGGATTATGGGTAGTTATAGAAAATACAAACTTTCTCGAATTTCACCCATATTATGATTTTGGGACTTTTATTTTACGCACAGACAACAGAAACAGAAAACATTTTGACTTTTAATTTATTTTTTACTATTTAGCTATCGATGGACAGGTTTTTTAACTCGCATTCGTATTCTCAGCAAGTCCTTTCATTTGATACCCATATTGTACAAAATTTCAGCTCAATAGGTTGAAGATATCTGCTTCAAAATTGAGTTGCAAGATTCCACTCTAACAAATATATTTACATACGTACATACATTGCAAGTTAAATACAATCTTGTAATAAATAAAGGAAGATGAAGAAGACACTCAAAAATCAAAATAAGTAAAGTAAGTAGTGTAATATAAATTAATTACAACAAAAGAAAAATAAACTGCTTTAAATTCGAAAATGTGAGTCAATAAAGTTGAACCGAAAGTGTACGGTAGCCGAATGACACCTAATTGTCCAATAGACGACGAGCATCGACTGAAAATGATATATGTATAGGTACCGGGATGTTTATTACATCCCGGGATGTACATTATAGTTCCCATGTGTTACGGCCACAGAAATAGATAGATAGAATAGAAAAGTGGGCGGGGCGAGCGTGCCAACACTCTGCACAAGAGTGCAGGGCATTTCAAAACCTTTCTCAGTACGCCTTATGACTTGTTTCTGTAAATACCGTAACAGAAACCCGCATAAATGCCTTATTACGTTGTTTCTAACTGCAGAAACAAAAGCTGTAAAGTAAATTTGATTAAAGTTAATTTTTAATAAAACTTTTTAACAAACAATTTAACCGACAAAAAAGAAACTGAAAAGTGAAAAATAAAATGAAGCTTTTAGTCTTTTCATAACTAAACTAATTTAAATAACAATTATGAGTCGGCGCCAAACAAACGTCGTTCGAGAGTTGCCACGCATGAATCGCAAGTAAAATTGTGATTACAACCATTCTATCTATTTCTGTGGTTACGGCAATAATTTCAATTTCAATGTTTTTATTTCAAATAAACCTAATTACAGGCACTTTTGAATGGTCAGGCTCTAGATGCACGGTTCCAAATTGTGGGTCCTATGGAGAAGAACCGGCAAGAAACTCCAATAACGCTATGAATTTTTTATTTTTTTTCTGTAAATCTGTCTTGCTTGGCTTGCTTGTGCCACTTTTGTTAATTTTGAAATCTATGAGTAGGACAGAATTCCCCTCGCCTCTGGCCCCATGGGCTCTTCTTAAGAATTTTTCAGGCCATCAATCTCGACCGACCTATACTCTGTCACTGCCCATAAAAAAATTATGCAAACAGAGCCTCGACTAAATGACGATTTGATCATTGATCGATATTTAATCTGTATTGTCAGTGCCTGCTCTGCAAAGCCAAAGCATTAGAGAGTGATTCAATCGCTTCGTACATAAACAGACTATAGCAAATTGTATTGAATCTCATAATTGATTATCGAGATCGGTCACGCTCCAGTGGTTATGTAGAATGGAAGCTCTGTAGCCCTACCATGAGTTTACACTGCCAAAACTCGCTAGCGTCTCCGTAAATAATTTATATGAAAGATTGTACAGCGCCCCTAGCGGTCACAGAAATAATTAAAATTCGTACCATGAGTACTATAGATTTCGATAGGTAAGAAACCTCACGTAATCTATTCGATAGTCACTAACGTTTTGCAGCTGTTACCATACAAAACGGCACCATGAGTCACTAATTCGACAGGCGCTATCGAAAAATACGCTTGCGATAGTAGTTACGTAGCTCACTAGCATTTTGAGGTGTGAAACATATGTTTACATAATAATTAAATAGGTTTTTGTGCATATTAAAGTCAAAATAATGTCTGAAAGAGCTTATTTAATGAGTATATGAGTTGAGCCTAGCTAAATTTACACTTTTAAAGTTTCAAGTGGCTTTGTTTATCTACCTATTCTACCTGCGTTGTTTAGGGGCAACTATTTGGAAGTTTTGTAACTTTATGTTTGAAATAATTTATTGGAAACATACCTTTCCATTAACTCCGCCAACAATTGAAATTGTGACCCACTCACACACTCAATGTGTCCTCATTGTTTTCTATTTAATAAATAAACTTATCAAAAATGCCGCGAGCCACACAATCACACAACGTTAACAAAATTACAAATAATTTTATAGACGACACGACATTGAAATATTTCAAGGTATAAAAATTCAACAATCACTAAATACCATAAGCACTTCACTAACATAAACACAAACCGCTGACCCTTCAATTTCAGTCGGAATATTTCGTGTTGACTGTTATAACATATTTAGCATAGCGATACCACTACATTTTTAACATATGAGCCGTTCTCTCTTCTTTGTACTGAGAGAGAAAGAAACAAAATATGAGTGATGTTAGCTAGTTAACTACGTTATACCAACATAACATTTCGAAGACGATCGAGCTTACCCTAGCGCCTCCGTAAGACTCCGTAAAACTCATGGTGCAAGCATTATCGAAATCTATTTGAACCACGTTAACACGCTAGCGAGTTGGACGCTAGCGAGTAATTTTACGATAACAACTCATGGTAGGCGTACTGTAGCCCTACCATGAGTTTACACTGCCAAAACTCGCTAGCGTCTCCGTAAATAATTTATATGAAAGATTGTACAGCGCCCCTAGCGGTCACAGAAATAATTAAAATTCGTACCATGAGTACTATAGATTTCGATAGGTAAGACACCTCACGTAATCTATTCGATAGTCACTAACGTTTTGCAGCTGTTACCATACAAAACGGCACCATGAGTCACTAATTCGACAGGCGCTATCGAAAAATACGCTTGCGATAGTAGTTACGTAGCTCACTAGCATTTTGAGGTGTGAAACATATGTTTACATAATAATTAAATAGGTTTTTGTGCATATTAAAGTCAAAATAATGTCTGAAAGAGCTTATTTAATGAGTATATGAGTTGAGCCTAGCTAAATTTACACTTTCAAAGTTTAAAGTGGCTTTGTTTATCTACCTATTCTACCTGCGTTGTTTAGGGGGATCTATTTGGAAATTTTGTAACTTTATGTTTGAAATAATTTATTGGAAACATACCTTTCCATTAACTCCGCCAACAATTGAAATTGTGACCCACTCACACACTCACTGTGTCCTCACTGTTTTCTATTTAATAAATAAACTTATCAAAAATGCCGCTAGCCACATAATCACACAACCTCAACAAAATTACAAATAATTTAATAGACGACACAACATTGAAATATTTCAAGGTAAAAAATGCAACAATCACTAAACACCATAAGCACTTCACTAACATAAACACAAACCGCTGACCTTTCAATTTCAGTCGGAATATTTCGTGTTGACTGATAAAACATATTTAGCATAGCGTTCTCTCTTATTTGTACTGAGAGAGAAAGAAACGAAACATGAGTGATGTTAGCTAGTTAACTACGTTATACCAACATAACATTTCGAAGATGATCGAGCTTACTCTAGCGCCTCCGTAAGACTCCGTAAAACTCATGGTGCAAGCATTATCGTAATCTATTTGAACCACGTTAACACGCTAGCGAGTTGGACGCTAGCGAGTAATTTTACGATAACAACTCATGGTAGGCGTACTGGTACGAGTAACTTATTCGTAATGTCTGGAGGTAATAATTACAAGCGCATGATTTGATATTTTAATTAAGGCTGTCTGTTATGTTGACTTCGAGATCGTGCTTCAGAAAAACAAAATACGTGAATTGGTTATATCTCGTTGAAATCATGTTGAATTAGAAACTCTCTTGACTTTGAAGGGCCTTAGTTTAAACCCAGCTATTTATTTCCAAGACATCAATGACATAATATGATAAAAATCACTGAGTGGACCTTGAGATAATACCACTGGTGAATGGCATGCCTCATCTACGTGTGTAGGCAATAGCCCTAAGCAAACACAATAAAAAACATAACATAAACAAATAAATAACATACATAACACAGATAAATTATAATGTTTTCTGAGTCGTAGTTGGATAAGATTAGTCCGAATATTTAGCCCAGCACATCACACGGCGTGAATGGTTTTATAAAAGCATTGGCGAACAAAAGATACTTGAACAGAGTCCGCTCCAGCAGAGTGCCAGACGACGTTTGCAAACGCGTCGTCTGGCACTCTGCTGGACCGGACTCTGTTCAGTAGGTTAAGTAGGTCGAAGTTCGATGTTTTCTAGTTGATATTTGGTCTAATGTTGTTTATAGTGATTTAATAATGTCATATAATTATTCTTATCTCCAGGGTGGCGGTGGCGTCGGCGGCAGTATGCGAGTCCCCGACACTGACTCCTGCGTAGAAGTCGGTGCGGGGGAATTGGAAGACGCGAACGGGCTGCAGGTGCGGCGAGGAAGTGAACCAACTCTGCATCAGGACACGCTACCTCCTCAGAGACAGGTAATTACTTGTTTAAGTAAGATTTCGCAGTTAGATCCTGTCTCAACTTCATTTTCGCACGTTTTATTGATGTATAACATCTTTCCTCTCGCTTTCCTGCAATCTGTGGGAGTGATTTCGTGAAAAGGGACGGAAGTGTATAAAATGAAGCCGGAGAAGTGCGCGCTATTTGATTTGACCAATGAGCGCGAACTATATTAATAAATGTATTTACTGTTGATAACAAGTGTCTGAAAACAGTGTAGATCATTGATAAAAAATGCAAGTGCAAATGAAAAAATAAATAATTATTCGAATAAATATTTCAGTATTTAGATTTTTTAAATTTTGCGGTTAATTTCTGTCGCTGCTCAATTGATATTTTTAATTCTGATAAAAAAAAAACACTTTATTACATAACATAAAAAAAATAACTTAAAATGAATATGGACAAGACAAAGGTTATGTCGAATTCCCATATAGCACCCATTCCCGTAAGCATCGGAGAATCTACACTCGAAGTTGTTGACGATTATGTATACCTAGGACAAACTGTCCAGCTAGGTAAGTCCAACTTCGAGAAAGAGGTCAATCGTCGAATCCGACTCGGTTGGGCAGCGTTCGGGAAGCTACGCAATATCTTCTCGTCCAAAATACCGCAGTGTCTCAAGACGAAAGTCTTTGACCAGTGTGTGTTGCCAGTAATTACTTAGGGTACTGAAACGTGGTCGCTCACAATGGGCCTGATAAGAAGGCTCAAAGTCACTCAAAGGGCAATGGAGAGGGCTATGCTCGGAGTGTCCCTGCGTGATCGAATCAGAAATGAGGAGATTCGCAGGAGAACGAAAGTAACCGACATAGCCCGAAGAATTGCCAAACTTAAATGGCAGTGGGCGGGGCACATTGCTCGCAGAACGGATGGCCGATGGGGCAGTAAAGTTCTGGAGTGGCGACCGCGTACTGGAAGGCGCAGCGTGGGTAGACCCCCCACAAGGTGGACCGACGACCTGGTGAAGGTCGCGGGAATCCGCTGGATGCGGAAGGCACAGGACCGGTCGTTGTGGCGATGCTTGGGGGAGGCCTATGTCCAGCAGTGGACGTCTTTCGGCTGAAATGATGATGATGATGAACATAACATAACATCACGCCTGCATTTCCCCGAAGGGGTAGGCAGAGGTGTAATAGTACACCCACATTTCGCCAGTTATGTTATAGTCCCATGTAATAGGGGGCGAGCCTATTGCCATTGACCGGGCACAAATCCAGACTCCGGGCTGCTACTGAGAATTTCCTAATGAAAAAACCAAATAACACTTTGCCCGACCCGGGAATCGAACCCAGGACCCCACGCTCAGCAGTCGCGCTTGCAACCACTAGACCAACGAGGCAGTCACATTTTATAAGTCTAATTTAATTCTAATGATTTCGTGAGTTGCAGAGTAAGATGGGTGTGGGATGTCAGACGTTAATACACATCATAAACTAATGCGACTACTGTAAGGCTCGCTGTTATGTTTTATTTTTCAATGTTTTTGAGATATCTCGAATCATGCCTTCCGCATCCAGTCCGCTTCGAGTAGAACTGGCTTCATAAATATATCTCAATGTGTAAACGACAGATACTCATTAAGGCTCAGCCCATCCTCGTCCCTTATATTAATCTCTCTGATTGGTCTGCGCTGACGCTGATCGATCGATTGTCTAGCACCCAGTTATGGAACAATGCATATTCAGATGGTACGCCATATAGGTAAAAGATGCCCTGATGCCCTTATTTGAACGATGGTAGGTATTCAAAGCTCTAATCAAATATGGATCAAATATTATCAACCGGCAAATATCCATTGCTGAATATGGACCTTCTTAATGACCGTAATAATGAACGGTTACTGAGGATATTACCACGTTTGTATGATAATGTAAGATGCTGACCACAGTTTGTTATTATTAGCTTTGGAAAAACTTGCCAACTGCTCTGACCACATACAGGGTAGGGTTCCGTAGTCAGACCAGAATTCTTACAAGAAAGACTCTGAATTAAAACTCGATGTTTAAAAAAATACAAAATTCAGTTTATCCAAGTCATTTTATACGGAATTTCTATGAACTTTACAGACTCAACTACATGGTTAAATTGGGCGATGATTATTCATAAACTTGCAAAGCTTACTTACTTATCCGAGATAGTTTTCCTTTTAAATTCGTTAGATTTGCTAAAATGCTGGATAGTTTTTAATTGTACAAGATTAGTGGTTTAGTCTGTAGGGGTGGGGGCATGTAATTTTAACAAAAAATATCACTTTAAACCTTTATATTTCGTAAATGGGACACTGAATCAAATTATTTTTGAAATAACTATCCAACGACACGAATAGGATACGCGTGTGCAGGGACCCTTAAAAAACTTTTCAACAGATTTTTTCCATAGCTTTGTAGGTGTCATGAGAATGTTTATCTATGCCAAATTTTATGTGCCATGGCACTCGCAGTCTTCGAGTAAAATGGCTGTAAGGGACAGTCAGACGGACGGATGGACAGACTTGGCGAAACTATAATGTTTGACAACGGAACCCTAAAAAGGACAATGCTCCTAATGATCCTCTCAAAATTAAGCCTGAGTTTCCCTTCCGCACTTTTACAAAACCTACGAATAGATTCGGTCAAGGCTCATTCCTTGCCTGGAACCACAAGGCTCCACTCCAAGGCTTCCCTTGCTATAATAAACCTAATTCAAGTTCTCATTCCAGGCGTCAGAACAAACGAAGCGTTGGTCAGCTGCGGTGGTGTGCCGGGACGATAGCAGCCGGGTGACGCAAAAGGTGCACCCGCTGCCGGACGGCCGGCCGCCGGACGTCGCCGTTGACCGCCACGGACAGCATTTTCAGAGGCAGACCAACCGCCTGTCCATGCAGTTCTCTGGGACTGGGTAAGTTTTCCAAAACAAGTAACTCTCCTGGCTTCGCACGGGTACATTTATAGATTCAATTATACACCTGAACCTTCCTCGAGGATCAGCTATTGGTAAAAAATAAAATAGAATCCGTTCAGGCTTAACCCGCACAGCGATTTTTATTCCCGCGTTTTTTTCGCGCACTGAGTTTTTTCCCCCGCAATTTTTAATCGCCAGAGCGTCATATGATTCCATGTGTTTTTGCGAAAAAAAATCGCGCGAGTAAAAATCGCTGTGCGGGCTTGGCCTAAGTACTCTTCGAGTTTAGCGCGTACAGACAGACAGACAGACGCGGCGGGGGACTATGTGTAATGATCCAGATGTAACACCGTTGACCTTTATGTATAGATTGGCTCTAAAGCCTTCGCCTACTTGCTTTTGAAGCTGTGTGATTCACCTCCCTTTTCGGGAGAGTTCTATACCGAGTAAGAGACTTGATGTGTTATCTGTGTAATATTTACGAAAATATAAATTGGTAAACGTATGCTACAAATTAGCTAAAACCCGTAGGAACAATAAGGTACTTTGTGCTCGTATTGGGGATCCAGGGTCTCTATAGAAAACATTTCTTATCTTTCGCGCAATGTCGATGGTACAACTGTAATTTCTGCAAATAGAAGAGGACATACCTTCAGACTATTTTCCATAAGCTTTGTTAAATCTATTAACCCATTATGGGTATACAATAGTTGCTATTAATATAATCTTTTCCGTGTACATACTGGAGCTAAAGCAATTAGGACGGTGTTTTGTTGGTTAGAATGAATTAAAAGATTCATCATACACTATCAGCTGGTAAATGTTTACGACTAGATAATGGTGTCGATTCTCTTGTTCACGACAAACTAATAAAAAAAACTAAAACAATCAAATAAAAAAACAAAACAAACAAACAAACAAAACAACAAACAAACAAAAAACAAACAAACAAATAAAAAACAAACAAATTAAAAAAACAAACAAATTTAACAAACAAATAAATCAAAAAAAAAAAAAAACAATATCAAATAAATCAATTTTTAGACAAACTAATTTTAAATCATCGCTCTCTTTTACTAATAGTAGATACAAGAAAGGGATGACAACAATTTTAGAACTATAAAATTAGTTTACGTGTTACATTTCTTTGTATTTTAGTGGGCATGATCCGAGATCACGAATAAACTTGTATGGAAATCTGATTTCCGACTGAATTCTGAATTGATAATTTTACAGTTCTAAAATTGTTGCCATCCCTTTCTTGTATGTACTGTTAGTAAAAGAGAGAAATAATTTAAAGTAAGTTTAGTCCGTGAACAAGAGACTCGACACCACTAGCAACCATTTTAGTGCTGTCAAATTAGATTACGTGTTACATTTCTTTGTATTTTAGTCAGCACGTTCTGAGATCACGTCTAAACTTATATGGAAATTTTAATTTCGTCTATTTTGAGAGCACTTAAATTGTTGCCATCCCTTTCTTGTATCTACTATCGTAAAAGAGAGCGATAGTTTAAAATAAGTTTAGTTCGTGAACAAGAGATGTGATGTTTTTTATGGTGTACAATAAAGCATATATAAATAATAATAAATAAGAGAATCGACACCATTGGGTCTCTTCCTAGACCGCTAAGGTTTACGCTGCCTTTAGGCATAGAATAGGTAATAATAAATACTCTTTTCTTATTGTAAAGGTAACGTTCATGTTCCCATTGTTATTATCACAATGCTTGGTGGGTCTTCTTCTATCGTTTCGACATGAGCTACATAATGATAACAACTCATGCCGTGGGGAAAGATAAGCCAGTCAACAGGTTGGTAGCGGGGCTGACTGCCCATGGTGCGCCGGACGATCAATTAAATATCGTCACTCGTGGAGGCTCTTTTAATGCACCCCATTGATTGGTGATCAGAGTGTGTTTTAAAATTTTAACTAGCGCTCTGGAAGATCCTTCGAGTACGAGGCTACCCAATTCATTTTTGCGTTTCGCTAACTCATCCCCTTTTTTGACTTCCTGGACATTATCAGGGTTTTAATCTCACAGATACCTATCTAGTTCTTAATTCACATACCTTCAGGGCTTAGTTAAGGGTCTATGTAATATCTTTGGACCATTCTTAATGATTCATCATCATCATCATTTACTGCTTCAGTCAGCCCACTGCAGGCCCAAGTTTAAATAGGAGTATTTACTTCATTCTACCCTGTTTCACGCCAATCTTGTCTAGGTTTTTCTGTGAAGATTCATAATTTTTCTTTTTATTTACAGGAGTGGTGTATGGTTAGACGCAGCAGAGCGGGTACAAAGTTATGGCACTAAGAGTCTTCCAAGAGACGCGCGTAGAGAGCCCTTAGGACAAGATACACCTGTCAACAATCATCAGAATCATAGGTAAATAAAGCGATCATTATTTCACTTTAGTAAGCTGAAGTGGCAGTGGGCTGGCCATATTTTTTTATTTTTATTGGCGCAAACACAGCGTGGGGCGCCCCTGACGACGACTTGAAGAAGGTGGCTGTGGGGGGGACTGAATGCGGAAGGCAGAGAACTGAGTGTTGTGGCGCAACTTGGGAGAGTCCTATGCCCAGCAGTGGACTACGATAGGCTGAGTTGATTATTTAACTTCAATTCTTCGTTATTAGCATATTGTGCCATGAATATGTAATATTTTTTTATCAATTTTAAGTACAGATGTCTATGTGTAAGAATTGTTGTGTAACGAATGCGTATAGTACTACTCTAGCTACTATACAATAGGTATAATACTTGTTGTAAACAACAAACCCATGTGTACGACAGAATTCGATACATATTATTATGTCAACTGACATAAGTTTTGTAGGCATGTACAGGTTGTGGGAAGTGGCAAAGAAAGAAATTTTACCATCATGCTGTGGCTAAGAGTTATCGGCGTATAACTTGATTATGCACAGTGATCGATTTAAGCGATTCTAACCTCTATGTCATTACAGTAACATGCGCAGTGCCGCCATTATTGTTAAAGTTATTTGCAATTAACCTGTAACATCCTACCTCTGGGCAAAGACCACTGCTGGTCACAATCCTCTCCAGTAGCAAGCCAATGACATCGATCTTCGGCCACTCTCATCCAGTTTCTACCAGCCACCTTGCGTTTGTCGTCCAGCCTAGGCGTCCCACGTTACGTTTGCCGATTCGCGGCTCATACTCAAGAACACAGTACCTCAGCGGTTATCGATTCTTCTTCCGCTAATATGGCATTTATACATTGCCATTTGCCATCATCAGCATCAATTCAGGCTATCGCAGTTCACGTCTGGACATAGGCCTCTCCCAAGTTGCGCTGCAACGCTCAGACCTCTGCCTTCCGCATCAAGTCCCCCCAGCTACTTTCATTAGGTAGTCAGTCCACCTGGATGGGGGGCGCCCAACGCTGCGTTTGCCGATTCACGGTCTCCACTCAAGGACTCGTCTGCTCCAGCGGCCATCCGTCCTTCAACACACATAGCCAGCCCACTGCCACTTCAGCTTACTGATCGTACAAGCTATGCGGTAACTCTGGTTATTCTCCTGATAATCTCGTTACGAATTTTATCAATAGTTATAGTTATTTATTTGTTGAACTTGGACTAGATTACATGGAAGGATTTTAGCACAGGCTTACAATTTAGGTACTTATTTAATCTAGTTAAAGGGTAGAGTACTGTTCTCCTAGATAGGCAACAAAGTAACCTGTGTTTAGGAGAAACAATCAAAGAAACTCCAAGCATAGTTCGCTCTATAACTCGTTGACAACTTTGAATTTGTGGACTAGCCTCAACTGTCAGTGTCCACGTCCCGGCACCGTAAGTCATGACAGACACGACACACTAGTTGAAGACCTGCGTCTTCAAACTTTGCGGTGACGTGAAGACTCGGTGAAGTATGCCAAATGCGGGCAGCCCAACTGGATCCATGGGTTTTGCAATCATACCAAGATCAAATTATGTCCATTTACCTATCACAATCCACTGCCAGAAATAAGATTTCTCGAAATTGGGCCATAAAGATCTCAGGATAACTCCAAATTCAGCTTACCTCTGCATTAAGCTTTGTTTTCGTATAATTATTATTCAAATAACCAGCAATATCTTCGATTGATTAAAAAGTTTGTACCAGATTCTTAAAAGTTCTTTTGTATTTCCAGGGTAGAAGACATGCTTCGGTGGGTGTCAGGAGTCAACAACGTCGCGAGTGTACATCCTGTGCAAGAACGTCCACTTGATCTCTTACCAGAAGGTATGTCGAGCATATATATTTGCGAAGAAAATGGAAAATGGCGTCGTTTGAGTTAATATCAACTTTTTTGGACATGAACGAATCCTTCAATATAATATTTCGCTTTCGTCATACACTGGTGACGATTATCTTGTTGTTCACGAACTAAACTTATTTTAAATTGTATGGAAATCTAAATTCCGACTAATTTGAAGTTCTAAAATTGTTGCCATCCCTTTCTTGTATCTACTATTAGTAAAATAAAGCGATAGTTTAAAATAAGTTTAGTTCGTGAGCAACAGAATCGACACCAATATCCCAATATTCCCTAAATATTTGGAGGTGTACTATATGCTCTTGTTGAGCCCAGAAGTCTGACAACTAGTCTAACCTTAGGATGTCGGTATTGCCCAGTAAGTAGGTTGCGGGGGTCTGATGGCAGTCGCTCCGTGTAAATTGCTAATAGTCAACCGCATCTGGTTACAATGGAGCTGATCCCAACATAACTTAAAAAACGGCTCAGAGAAAGAAGATGTTCTTGATAAAGCAAAACATGCTTAGCTTATTAGATATAAATATAAATATAACAATTTGAAAATAGAAAGAATGAAAAAAAAATGGCTTCCACAGATAGTATAGAACATAAACACAAAGCAGACAATAAAAAAAGAAATCAGACAGCCAGATTCTACCATTCATATTATTAAACAACTCGCATAAGTCCAAAAAGGGCTCCTATCTCAGCTTAATGCTGTCGCAGAAGCATTGCACTGTTTTCTTAATAATAATATGTTTTAGTCAATGTTATTATTTTAATCTCCAGGTGGCAGCAGTGAGCGCGCGATCTCCAGCGTGGAGGTCCCAGTGAGCCCCAGTAGCAAACAAAAGCAAAAGCAGTCGGGCTCTACGCAGACGGTCGCCGTGACCCTCGTCAAGGGGGAGAAGGGGCTCGGCTTCACCATCACCACACGGGACAACCCCACCGGCGGACACTGTCCCATCTACATCAAGAATATATTACCGAAGGCATGTTACTAAAGTGCCTTTACCGTAAAAATACAAGTGCACCTACCTATCTCATCAAAATCATTTCATCAACTCAGCCTATCGCTGTCCACTGCTGGACATAGGCCTCTCCCAAATAGCGCCATAACACTCGATCCTCTGCCTTCCGCATCCAGCTCCCCCAGCTACTTTCATCAGATCGTCGGTCCACCTGGCTGGGGAAATCATTTAGATTCCTCAAATACAATGTGTAAATAAATAGAAGAATAATCAGTTATTTAACAGAAAATCCATCAAGAAACAACATGTGACACAGAGAGTTACTGTAATGCATCCGATCCGAATCTGGGAAAACAGGCTACTCCCGACTGGATCGAGTTCTGTATCAATCGAATTTGAATTCGAGTTAGTGTCAATTCGTACTATATTCCTCTAGGAATTGACATTAGCTCGATTTGGTTCAGAGCTAGAACCAGTCGGGAGTAAGGCCTCAAGCCGAAGAAATCGTTGTACTTTTTTGTAAGTGGTCGTCCGATCTGAATTCTAGTTGCTATCATAATTTTCCTACCGAATTCTTTCGGACTGTATTTTCACGATTTCGTTGGGACAAAGTGCACAAAAGCGATCTTATTGAGACGATTTATTCTATCACGCATAATTCTCACAATAAGAATTTGTTAATAAGTTGCACTTTACATTGAATATTATTTTCTTCTTTTTCAGGGTGCAGCAGTAATGGACGGACGATTACGAGCTGGTGATAAACTAGTATCAGTGAACAACGTGTCCGTATCGGGCCTCACACAGCAACAAGTCGTCGCGTTACTGAGAAACACTCCCACCGAGTCAACCGTCGAGATCGTCATCGAGAGAACAGTGCATAACAGGACACAGGTAATTTTCAATCACCTCCTTGTCAAAAGCAGAAGCTTTTATTAATAACTCCTCAAAAATTACGGGGTTTAAAAGGGCTTTAATCTTAATTCCGGACATTTTCTTGACTCTTGGCTATAATTTTCGGCAAGTTTGTCCCATAAAAATTGTGTCTTTGTGTTTAGAATGCATGCACAATCTTTACTTTATTTCATTTATTTATTTAAACTTTATGCAACAGGTATATGCAGGCAGACTTAATGCCTTAGGCATTCCCTCCCAGATTTAAATGTTTCAAACTTCTAAAACAACATTGTTTAAATTCCAGAGGGTAGAACCCCAACAAAGTCCAACGAAATACGTGGAGAAAGCGATAGGACCGCCGCCCTCCAACCCAGTGGAAGCCAATAAGTCTTCGGAAAACGGCCGCGTGTCCAGCATAGTCAACGCAATCAATCAGAACAGTGCCAACAGCTCCTTGAGAGGCAGGATACCCAAAAGTTCCTCCAAAGATGACTTGCTGAACAAAGACCAAAGTCATGACAGTGCGCTACAAGAAGCTCTGAATATCTCATCTAATTCGGTAAGTAAATCAAATCATCACCAGCTTAGCCCTTATCAACAATGTTTCGTTCGGCTTCTGATACTGCCTTCTGACTTCCACAACATCATACCAACCACAGACTGACCGCGGCCTAATGTAGCTTTACCTTACAAATCAAGATTCAGTAATTAAAGTTATGTAGTTTGATAATGTAGAAGATTGAAAGGTTTTTAGTGAAAAATGAGTCAAGTATCAATTCGGAGTCTCTCAAAATGGATCCAAGTTTTGAATAGTACCTAATATCTATCTATGTCTCCAGGTCCTAGGTCTCCGGAACCGCCTAATACTTCGGCTGGACGTGCCGGTTCACGACTCGGAGAAGGCTGGACTGGGCATTAGTGTGAAAGGAAAGGTCACTGTAGGCTCCGATCCTCAAGACTTGGGCATCTTCATCAAGTCCGTGCTAAACGGTGGTGCTGCGTCTAGAGATGGAAGGTATGTTTCTTGATTACTCGTTTTCTTTCGAGAAAGATGCAAAGTACCAACTGTGTTTTAAAATGTTGATACTTCCATATGGCTGGGAGAGAATCTGGGGTATTTGAACCATTTATAATCGATGAATCAGTCAGGTGGGTAACTATATTATTATTATTTTCCGCAGGCTACACAAAAACGACCAGTTACTAAGCGTGAACGGTGTGACGCTTGTGGGACAAAGTAACGCGGAGGCTATGGAGACGTTACGACGAGCGTTGTTACATGCAAGACCGCAGCGATCGGGCAGCATCTCACTCACAATAGCTAGGAGGACTGGTAAGAATTGAATACGAATAAGTAGCATAGAATCACTGATTCAGTAAGGCTCTAGTCCTATCGATCCCTCCTTCTATCGTGTCGACATAATGAAAAACATACATACACAACAACATACGTGTGTCTATATTAAATAGCCCATGTCGTGGGGATAAGATTAACCAGTCAGTAGCGGGGCTGACTGCCCAGGGTGCGCCAGACGATCAATTACATATCGTCACTCATGGAGGCTCTTTTAATAGACCCCGATCCCTTAAGAGACGTGATCAAGACTATGAACAATCATAGAACTTTTTGAAGTAAAACTTCTTTACGCACGCTTGACTTGGGGAGTAAGCTGGTGAATGCGTTACGAAAAGTGTGATCGGGCGAGGCGAACGGAAGTTGCGAGGAAGATATAAGTTAGTGAAGTTTTACTTCAGTCGTGTGGTCTACCTACAGCACACTCGTTTTATTTAATGACTCAAATCTGATATTTTATTTTTTACTTATAGATAGTATGGATAGCCTAGCGAGGTGGAAAGACGACACGCCACCAAACGGCAATGACACTACTACCTCCAACGAAAACTCACAAACTTTCAACACCGTGATATACAACGCGAGTAGCGACAAGGAGAACAAACCCTTAGAAACCTACAACCAAAAGTACGATGCCAACCAAAACGAAGGCATTGACAGTCACGATGGAAGAAGTAGCAAGAAACACGCCTCAATAGTCACTATTAATAATAACACTAGTTGGGTCTCAAACCAATCAGATGACAGCAAAGGTTATTTAGAAAGAGACAAAGATGCACCACCACATGATAGCAAAAGAGATAGCTTTGAATGGAGTAGGCTAGACGGATGGAACCCTGTGATAGATCGGCTGACTGGATTAAGAAATGAGAGCTATTATATGGCAACTCAAATAGATGCTCCAGTGACGAATGGTCATCATTATAGGCAGAATTTAGGACATGTACACATGTCGAGATCGCCGCCGGCGCATCATAATGTGATAATTGAAGAGGATTATAGTACAACGAGGTAAATTTAAGAATATTTTTATTTTTGATCTCACTCGACCCATAGAAATATAATCGCCTGCCACCAAATAAACTAATTTGAAATCAAAAGCTCATTAATAGAACTGATCATTGAATCTGGCCACTGTTACTGTTATTATTGTTGTTGTCGTTGTTGCTGTACAGTCAGAAATATTTCCAGTGAACCATCACACTATGGCTAAAATCGCTTGCACTCAATGTTCGATGGTAGCCGTAGGTATGTAGCAGGATTCGTTCAAGGGATTTTGTCGACAAAATGTACCACTGGAAAGAATCGTGACCGTACCTTAGGTAATGTAATTGAATGGTTTAGGAAGGATAATTGGCAGCTGGCAGCAGTTTCATGTAAAATACCTTGAAATCCGGATACAACATATTTGAGTAAAAAGTTTTGTGAGTGATCCTACAACAGGCGTAGCATGACCACTGTACACAAGCGTTTTGTCTACGAAAGAATAGACAAAATGACAGATAAAGTTCTATACAAAATGTAGTTTTGTCTATTCTTCCGTAGACAAATCTTTTGTCTACAGTGGTCATGCTACGCCTGCTGGTCATCTACTCAATTTGATAGTAACATTAGCACACATCTAAAACTTTTTCTTATTCTTCAGGGGTAGTGGCAGCGGTTGCGGCGGTGAGTCAGGCAGTGAGAGCGGCGCCGGATTCAGTCGCGATGCCGTCGGACGTCGCTCCATGTCCGAGAAAAGACACGCGGCCCTTGACGCTAAGACCACGGGCACGTACAAGAAGATTAAAGAGATTAAGGCTGTCAATTGTAAGTTTTTTATTTTTCATTGATATTCGTAATAGGCTTGCGTTTGATCGCCACCTCACCTGAGGGCCTAGTGCGAATTTGACACTTAACGCATCCTCAATCGAACGTGTTGACTTTCATTCATAAATCAGTAGTTCCTCCTCGTTTCCGCCAGGGGCTACTGATTTATGAACGAAACGCATTCGATCGAGTATGCGGAAGGTGTCAAACTCGCACTAGGCCCTCTGATGTTAAACGCAGTATTTTGTCAAGAAAATTACTTTTGATCTTGCAAAAGCTTTTGACACGGTCTCTGATCCAATTGTCACCAAAAAATCATAAACTGTATCCAATTATCATAAAGAAATATCAGGTCTATCCCTAATAATTAAAAAATACTTTTTAATGCACAAAACATTAAATTACTCAGTGACAAAGAATTTATGAATTATGGAGTCCTTCAGGGAAGTGTTCTGGGTTCTATTACTATTCAAACAAGCAGTAGAATTGACATTGAATAATATGGTATCTATAGTCATTTGTTTGCATTCTAATAATAAGAAAGAAAATAAATTTTCTAGAAATCGGTGTACATTTAATTAAATTAATTTAACTGTCCAAAATCTAAAAATTACATTATATTGCAGCCATGCAAGTGGGCCCATCATTAGGGATGCGAAAATCATCGAGTTTGGAGTCGCTACAGACAGCGATACAGGAGACACAGAGGAACCCGCGCAATGAACCTATCTATGCGCGAGCGCACCCACGTGAGTTTCAAACTCGTTATGAGCCTCATTACTAGTTTTATTTATAACTAGCTTTTACCCGCGGCTCCGCTCGCGTTAAATTCTGCTAACCCACGTCAGTCCAGTCCAGTCCATTCCATTCCAGTCCACTGTCCCACTGTGTTGCTGTCCCGCTGCCCCACTGCCCCACTGACCCACTGCCCCGCTGCCCCGCTACCCCACTGCCCCGCTACCCCATTGCCCCGCTGCCCCACTGCCCCGCTGGCCCACTATCCCACTGCCCCACTGCCCCACTGCCCCACAGCCCCGCTGCCCCACAGCCCCGCTGCCCCACAACCCCGATGCCCCGCTGCCCCACTGCCCCGCTGCCCAGCTGCTCCGCTGCCCCACTGCCACGCTACCCCACTGACCCACAGCCCCGCTGCCCCACTACCCCGCTGCCCCACTGCACCGCTGCCCATATGCCCCGCTGCGCCACAGCCCCGCTACCCCACTGCCCCGCTGCCACACTACCCCACTGCCCCACTGCCCCCCATTGCCCCGCTGCCCCGTTACCCCACTGCCCCACTGACCCGCTACCCCGGTGCCCCACTGCTCCGCTGCCCAGCTGCCCCTCTGCCCCACTGCCCCGCTGCACCGCTACCCCACTGCCCCACTGCCCCGCTGCCCCACTAGCCCACTGCCCCGCTGCCCCGCTACCCCAAAGCCCCGCTGAACCATTGCCCCGCTTCCCAGCTGCCCCGCTACTCCACTGCCCCGCTGCCCCATTATACCACTGCCCCACTGCCTGCCCCGCTGCCCCACTCTCCTACTGCCCCGTTGCCCCGCTACCCCACTGCCCCGCTGCCCCAATGCCCCGCTGCCCCACTGCCCCGCTGCCCCACTGCCCCGCTGCCCCACAATCCCACTGCCCCACTGCCTGCCCCGCTGCCCCACTCTCCTACTGCTCCGCTGCCCCGCTACCCCACTGCCCCGCTGCCCCGCTGCCCCACTGCCCCTCTGCACCGCTACCCCACTGCCCCCCTGCCCCGCTGCCCCACTAAGCCACTGCCCTACAGCCTGCCCCGCTGCCCCACTGCCCCGCTTCCACACTGGCAGCCCCGCTTCCCCACTGTCCCGCTGCCCCGCTGCCCCACTGCACCACTGCCCCAATGCCCCGCTGCCCCAATGCCCCGCTGCCCCACCGCCCCGCTACCCCACTATCACACTGCCCCACTGCCCCGCTGCCACGGTAACCCACTGCCCCGCTGCCCCACTATACCACTGCCCCACTGCATGCCCCGCTGCCCCACTCTCCTACTGCCGCGCTGCTCCGCTGCCCCGCTGCCCCGCTGCCCCACTACCCCACTGCCCCACTACCCCACTGCCTTACTGCCCCACTGCCCCACTGCCCCATAGTCCCAACGTCCCACTGCCACTGTCCTACTGTCCCACTGTCCCACTATCCCACTGTCCCACTATCTCACTATATCACTATCGTCCCGTCCCATGTCCCATGTCCTGTCCCATGTCCCATCCTATGTCCAGTCCCATGTGCCGTCCCACTGTCCTGTCCCATGTCCCGTCTCATGTCCCGTCCCATTTCCCGTCCCATTTCCCGTCCCATGTTCCGTCCCCTGTCCCGTCCACTGTCCCGTCCCCAGTCCCGTCCCCTGTCCCGTCCCCAGTCCCATCCCCAGTCCCATCCCCTGTCCACTCCACTCCACTCCACTCCATCGTACATTACTATCCGCTCGTGCAAATGCATAGAAGCTTCGATCTGTCGGGTGAGTACGCAACCCACAATTATTTTTTTTCATTTTTCTTTCTTTCTTTCTTTCTCAAAACCCATACCAGTTTTTAAGTCAGATCATCAGCTTTCAAACAAAAAAAAATTATCAAAATCGGTCCAGTAGTTTTAGCGTGATGCTGGAACAAACAAACAAACAGACGTTTACAATTTTATAATAGTTAAGATTAATTTAGTGCAATTTATTTTGAATGTTTTATTGTCACTTGGCCATGATTCTCAAATACCAATTAAGCATATTTTTTCTGTTTTTATGCTTGTCAGAATTATAGTGGCTATCAAAAGGTTACAATAACTTACTTAATTGTATATTACTGTCCAGGCCTGAAATGAAGCTTAACTTTAACTAAACGAGGCCGTTAATTGCTATTTCGGCCGAGACTTGTATAGTACTTTTCTCTCATTTGCGAGGAAACAATACACAAATTAATTCAACAGTATCTAATTTTCAAAAGTTTCATTCTCAGCAATTCGTCAGCGCGCAGTTCTCGTTCTATTTTCAAAATTTAAAAAAAAATGCGCATTCAGCCTTTATAATGATAAATATTTTGTACCTAAAAACACCTAATTTATGTAAGTGTGTACTTAAAAACCTCGGTAGCATAATTTGAAAAATAAAAACTGTCCAGCAATTTCTATTATTGTGTGATATTGCTGGCGTGTTGTTTTGTTGCGTACGGAATATAGCTGATTGATGTATTATTTTTTTGAATAATGAACCAATTTCCAAGCAAGTGGGAGAAAAGTATATTAAAATTTTAACTCATTGAAACAGTTTTGCTAATAGCTCCTTTATTTATTATTATTTATCTCCCCTGAGTCCGCAGTACTTTTTTTTAACAATTGTTATTGTTGCAGCGTTGAAGCACTGGTTGACGGACGACAACAACGGGCCCGACATGATACGGGGGTCGCCGCAACAGTCCTCGCTCTCACACAAGAAGCCATCCCTATTCAAGTCATTATCGACGATGTTTAGGTAACTTTGTTTTATTATGAATGTCAAATGTAAGATGACATTTTCAGCTGAATGCACATCATCTAGGTATCCTAGGTCTTTTATTACCAAGGAATCATTAAGATTGAATAGAAATTTTTCCCAATATTACTTGAGTCGATGCCCTTTAAAGTTGTGGTAGTCTTGAGATTTTGATTTGTCTATTAATGGATAAAACTGAAATGATGGAGCAACACAAAGATCTGAACGTGAACGTGTTGTTTTGGTAATTTTTTTGTTATGGAGAGCTTGGCTCTCAGTTTTACGGACACAAAATACATGATAAGTAAAATATATTGAACTATATTTATGGGACTTTCCGCGCACAATTAAATCAAAACACAACAAATATTTTGACTAACCTCGACGTTTCGGCCAAGTTGCAATGGCCGTGGTCACGAGCAGACAAAAAAAAAACACAGGTAAAATATTTCGCTTATAAATGTGCGCTAAAAGTTAGCACTTGGCTGACTGTTTGCCACTGTGCGTGCGGGATAGCATGGCAATAATAGCGGACTAGCAGAAGTTGACCCGACTTTTATCCCAAAGCAACAATTTATAAACGATATCGCTATCATACTAATCTGTTACTAACGTATCATAATACAGTGTACGTGAAAATGAAACCGTTTGGCGTAAGGATTGCTCAAAATCTATCGATATGCCGATAGTTTAAATTATATATTTTTTGTACTGTACAACTATGCAACGACCTTGTTGTCAGCGTGGCCACTAATTTCACAAGTTCGTGTAACGTTTTTTGTGTGATTATCGTAACGTTGACATGACAGTATGACAAAATGCATTAGTAAGGCATTGGCGTGGCGTGGGTCAATGTCCACTATTGCCTTGCTATCCCGTATCCTGCACATACACAATCATGTAAAATAACACAGTGCAAACTCAATTCTCAACCAATGAAATAATGAATTGTATACGGTTTACAGTTATTGACGGACACAAGTACCTACCTACCTACGTCATTCAAAGCTATTGAAAAAACACATCCTTGTGTTTTTCACCGTCTAGAAATGTTGTTTATCTTAATTTAATATTTTAGTTTGTTAATAACCTAACTCATTATTAAACCACATAATGTAATTTGTATTCAGATTCCCACGTTTTTGTTTATAATATTCATGATTTCGTGAATATTATTAATGCAGTGCTAAAATAAATTCAGCGGACACACTAATTTATTGTTATTTCATTGTTTTACGTAATAAGGCGGTCCCCATAAATGTAACCATTGTAATGTACTTAGCCTACTACATACACTTTAATACATAATAATAGGTATTATGATAATTTTCATAGAGATGACGCAATTTTACGATACTAATTTGAGTCACGTAAATAAAAAACTGTGACAACATTAAGCATTACCTATCTAGTTTAGGTACCTATCTAGTTTTTGGGAGAATCCTAGTAATATTATAAACGTGAAAGTTTGTGAGGATTTATGGATGTATGGACGTTTGTTACTCTTTCACGCAAAAACTACTTATGGATTTAAATTAAATTTGGCATACAGATAGAACATAGCCCGGATTAACATATATGTCAAACTATAGCTATGTTTATATTGCCCATAGGCTACTTTATATCCCGGGAAGATGAACAGTTCCCGAGGGACGCGATAAACGACATAAACGCGGGCGAAGTCGCGGGCATAGGCTAGTATAGATTTATAATTGTCCAGTTTCAGATATGTTATACCAATATTTCGTTTAACAGGATAGGCAAGCCTCACAAGAAAACAGAAACAGAAGTGTACGGAAGATCACAACCTGGCCGGTCCTCGGAGAAGTCTCTGTCTAGGGAAGCGTTAGAACGACATAATAGGATAGACGAGAGGGACAAAGAAGAAGAACCCAACCCAAAATCGCAGCAGAGGTGTGTTTTACTTTTCTCTTTTTTAAGAATTTATTCATGTGCTTTAGGAACAAGTGTCACTTCCTCTTCAGCAGTGCTGCTACTACTAAGCTAAGCTACTTGTAGCTTGTCGCACTGCTGAAGAGGAAGTGACTGGCGATCGACTATTTTGTCGCTCAAGAAACGTACAATAAAATTGATGTATGGATTCCGTCTAAATAAAAGAGACATAATATTAATAGTCAATCGCTGACTAGCAAGCTGCTATTCTCAGTAGCACTCCGGGAAAGCAATCGAGAAGATAATATGTCTCAATTATATATTTAATTATATTAAATACATCAATTGCAGTAGAAACGATACAGCACCTACTAGATTTGACGTAGGAGGTAGGTTTAGGTAGGAAATTCTCAGTAGCAGCCCGGAGTCTGGATTTGTGCCCGGTCAGTGGCAATAGGCTCGCCCCCTATTACATGGGACTATAACATAACTGGCGAAATGTGGGTGTACTATTACACCTCTGCCTACCCCTTCGTGAAATACAGGCGTGATGTTATGTTATGTTGATCGCTGACTGATCGTATTGCCAGCGAGATATCTCTCCAATTATAATTATTTTAATGCATTTACGGTTAAAATTGAATATTTTTGTGGCTAAACGACTGTTTAAGTGCCTACCCACAATTCCAGTAAATCTTTCGAGTAATTTAAAGAAATGAAAAGAAAGAAAAATGGTTTATTGTCACAGTTAACGACGCGCAACATTTAAACAACAGTGATAAACACAAGCAGGTAACTAATTGGCTGAATTAACATTGGTGAACACGGATCTAAGTCGCATAATACATAGATGTGCCTGCCTACCCTTACTAATTATTATTAATAACGAAAGAAAAATTATTTATGAAACTGTTGTTGTTATTAAAACAACCTATAACACGAGTGTTTTAATACCTATAACACGAGTGTTTTAATACCTAGTTATGTCAGTTTCATACACTACTTTTATCTACACTCATATCGTAAAATTCGAATTATGAACTCGAAAGTAATGTCATAATGACATACTTTACGCACATGCACCTGTAATGAATTTAAAAAGTTTCATTACGATACAGTTTGCTGAACAAAACAATGCGGTCATTTTTTTTTTCCCATAATCGCACACTTCAGCCCAACTAAGGAGTTTTTAATGCCACTTCGACCCAACCAAGGAGTTTTCAAACATTTTTTTTAGCAGTCGTACAGTTTGGCACCAATGAGTACCTACACAAAATTCAGGGTGGCGCCACTAGTCATACATTGAAAAATTTTATCGTTTAAAATCGCGTTTTTGGCGAAACTTTGGATTGTCATATTGCTTTTAATTATATTTAAGTGTTTACAGGCATATTTTTTGTATGAAAAAACCAGAGACATGACATTTACCGCCCTTATGCCATGTCTCTGGATAAAACAGAGATTGACGGCATTTGACGGAATCCTGACAAGGATAGAAAATTAGTTCCGATTATAAAGTTAGTTAAAAAAAAAAAATATTTAAGTTAATTAAAATAAAGTTAATTATAAAGTTTTATTCTGGGCAAAAATATCTGACTACAGCAGTGATACTGAACTGAGGAGAATATGACCTCGCCTGAATTTCTGGATGCAGCAACGTAAATGACGAACAATCTTTTACCAGAAAAATCAAGAAAAACTACGACAATGTTACCAAGATTTTGACTTTGGTATTTTATTTAAAATTGTATGAGTTTAGATAAAGTAGTGTATGAAACTGACATAACTAGGTATTAAAACACTCGTGTGATACTATCAAAAACCTCGCCTGCGGCTCGGTTTTTAAACTCACACTCGTGTTTTAATAATCCCTGTTATGCAACAGTTCTTCAAGACTCGAGTGAATAGGTTTTTGCTGGGCAAGCGTGTACCATCGTCGACCGCACCATCGCTTAACATCAGGTGAGGTGGCGGTCAAACGCAAGCCCGTTAAGAATAAAAAAAAAAAAAAAAAAAAGTTTCATAAACTATGTACTATTATGTACCACAATTAAAGCAATAATAGTACATTACTGTCGAGGCCTGAAATGAAGCAATTTACGGCCGAGTAATATTGTAAGTAATTTTGAAAGGACGAGGCGCAAGCCACTCGGCTTAAAGGACTCCCTTTTTAACTAAACGAGGCCGTTAATTGCTATTTCGGCCGACACTTGTATACTTTTCTTTCATTTCCGAGGAAACACAACAAATTAATTCAACAGTATCTCATTTTCATTACGCCAATTCGCCCGCGCGCGGTTCTTGTTCAATTTTTTTTTATTTTTTTTTCTTGTTCTATTTTCAAAGTTTTGAAAAAAAAAATGCGCATTCAGTCTGTATAATGATAAATATTTTGTACCTAAAAACACCTAATTTATGTAAGTGTGTTCTTAAAAACCTCGGTAGCATAATTTAAAAAATAAAAAGTGTCCAGCAATTTCTATTATTGTCCTGTTGAATATTATCGGCCTGTTATTTCGTTGCGTACGGAAAAGGGCCGATTGTTGTATTCTTTTTTTTGAATAATGAACCAATTTCCGAGCAAGTGAGAGAAAAGTTTATTACTATTCAACTGCACTTCTTTAGTTACGTGAATTGGCCTACAGATCGGAAGCGTCGCACGTGCGGCAAGGCAGCAGCGGCAGCGGCGAGCGCGCGCACCGCTCCGAGCGCCGCGCGCCGCCCTACCGAGCGCCGCCGCACCAGCAGCAACAGGTAACTACTGTCCATTGGAATCTTCTACTTAAGACGCTGACAACAGCCAAATACCCCAAATAGGCTTCTTTTAAAAACATTTTTAGCTGTATCTATTCAGTTTGTGGCAGTGAAAAAAATAAATGTTAATCTTGATCGTATTTTCTGAAACTGTATTGTGCCCAAAACACGTTTTCTCTATAGAAAAGAATTGTAAACTAACCTCTTAAAACATGCTTTAAAGCAAACAATCTCTATTATTTACTAAATATTATAAATAAAATTATGAAAACATTTGAAAAAGACAATAATCTAATCATATGTTGTTTCTGTTTTCCAAATAAGCTTTCAGTTTTTTATTTAAAAAAATATTGTTAATTTTCATTCAAGTTGAGCCGCGTATCCGACGTCCCTCGGCTCGTTGCCTCTCTTTCAGTTCTGTACGAAACGACAGTGACCGCAGAGCTCTGATTTTTTAGGTGTTGTCAGCCTCTTAAGGGAAATGTAGCAGCCAAGTGGCGCCCCCATCAATAAAAAAATGTTACTCGCTGAATACATCATTTATCGAAAATTAGTTTTTAACAATTGAAGTACAAGTACTGTAGTTTAAGACGCTGACAACAGCCAAATACCCCAAATAGGCTTCTTTTAAAAACATATTTAGCTGTATCTATTCAGTTTGTGACAGTGAAAAAAATATATGTTATTCTTGATAGTATTTTCTGAAACTGTATTGTGCCCAAAACACGTTTTCTTGAAGTTTTCTAGATAGAAAAGAATTGTAAACTAACCTCTTAAAACATGCTTTAAAGCAAACTATCTCTATTATTTACTAAATATTATAAATAAAATTAAGAAAACATTTGAGAAAGACAGTTATCTAAACATTTGTTGTTTCTGTTTTTCAAATAAGCATTTAGTTTTTTATTTAAAAAAAAAAAGGTTAATTTTCATTCAAGTTGAGCGGCGTATCCGACGTCCCTCGGCTCGTTGCCTCTCTTTCAGTTCTGTACGAAACGACAGTGACCGCAGAGGTCTGATTTTTTAGGTCTTGTCAGCCTCTTAATCAGAATCTATTATCTCTGTTAAATATAGTTCGCTGTAGTTGTAGATAGAAAAAAAACCAAAAGTGGCCGTTTTTCGTACTATATATATATATATATACTTATTATATTATAGTTATTAGATTATAGTTATTAGATTTAGCATTATAATGAACCGGTTAAAAAAATATGAATTTTAAGGATAACTCCGTTCCTGACGGGGGGGGTTCCCTGACCGCACAGGTTTTTTTTGTGGTGAAATCTCATGGATTGGTGAACGTGGTTCCCCGTGCCCCATCGTCACGGGCTTTGACTGGTCGGGTGGCGGACTACCCTAAGTCCGCCGCCCGCAGGCTCACTCCAAGGGTGACAGGATTGCGTGCGGGAGAACTTGTCAACTGGAAAACTTTCTTTTCCCTGCGCGATTCCTTTATACGCGCGCTCTTTCGCACAGAAATTGTCGTTTCACTCGCGATAGAGCGAACGTGTAAAGGCCGCTAATGGCATAGTTTTCTAATTGTCGTTTGTTATTAAATCAGCCTAAAGCAGTCCACAGTTAAGTCCTCTCAAAAACTTACATATTTTGTATGGAGCTTATGTCAAATTCCTATCTCTGGTAGGGTAAATCGTGGATAGATTGGATATTAATTTTGGCCGATAATTGGTTACGTCCATACATCGAGCATTAATCCCTACAGAAACGTAATCACATCTGATTTGATTGAAATAAATTCCACCAATTTTGGACTAGATATATCGCGCTCCTATTGACTTCTTTCCTATTTATCTGTGCAAATAAATAGATCAACTTCGTAATTGGACAGCTCGTAATTCATCTCTACAGGGTTTAATGCTTGATACCTTTTTTAAATTTCTTACACCTGATGGAATTCTATAGTGAGTCAGTCAACCTCTTCAATCAAAGGCACGTTGAATAAAAAAGTACCATATTCACTTATCAAATACTAAGAAACAGGAACTATCCTAAACTAGAGTTTTTGCACTTTTGCGCATGTTTTTCTGTACGTCAAATCTAACATAACATAACATAACATCACGCCTGTATTTCCCCGAAGGGGTAGGCAGAGGTGTATAGTACACCCACATTTCGCCAGTTATGTTATAGTCCCATGTAATAGGGGGCGAGCCTATTGCCATTGACCGGGCACAAATCCAGACTCCGGGCTGCTACTGAGAATTTCCTACCTAAACCTACCTCCTACGTCAAATCTAGTAGGAGCTGTATCGTTTCTACTGCAATTGATGTATTTAATATAATTAAATATATAATTGAGACATATTATCTTCTCGATTGCTTTCCGTTTTTTTTTAATTAGCTCGGAATCGGATTTGATACAACTTTTATAGGGGATATTTTAGTTCCTAAAAGATAAATTTATTTTATTACCATTTTTTTATTAACTCTGTCTGTTCGGTACAAATTTCGAATCGATTTTAAACTAACTTTTCGATGAGCTAGACTTGAAATTTTAAACAGCTCAGAACTGGATGACAATGCAAATAAACTTAGCAACTTGGCTAATAAGCAGTTTTTTTATACCAGGTTTTTAAAACGGACAAAAAGTATAACGTAATTTAAATTTAAAAGATAGGTAAGTATGCAATAGAAAATGTGTGCATAAATAGTTCACCTAAGTCACTAATAACTTCCGTTTCAAAACCGTGTATATTTTAATTACTTATGTCAGAAACAGTAATTTTGTATAGAAATTTCGTGTCTGTTGTATAGCAGGCAATGGACAGCGCGTGGGGTCCCACCGGTCACTACGTCAACTATGAAGAAATACAACAGAATCTAAAGTGAGTACACACTTGTTGTTTGTTTGAATTTTGTTCATTTTTGAGCTTACAAGAAATTCACTTTTTTAATGTTGGGGTTGTTAATGAATTAAAAATAACCCTGTATATTCAACCTTATCTATTACATGCTTTCTGTCTTATCTCTCGTACTCGTTACTCAATTTAGGTTGACCTGCAAATTGTTCTATCTTGTCGAAACTACAATCGCTCGTTAAGGATACTAGATCCTATTAAAAAGGGGGAAACTTATTAGTTACTATCCAGCACAGTTCCGAACTATAACTGAGAATTTTTATTGCACTGAAATGTTTGCTACCACGCTTGCTATAATGAATACCTGTTAGAAGTATATCATAAAACAATGCTTCACCTCGGCTTTCAAGATTGCGCTTGATTATTTTAGAAAACTGCCATGCTAAAAATACTTTATCTTTATAATGCTTCAGTTTGAGAACCACTTCCAATACATATTAATTTTTCTCAATAAGAGCATGAGTACAATGTACCGAAGGACCAAATAAAGTCCAAAACTAAACCGCTCATAATATTACAGCGCTCGTCGCGAGAAGTTGAGCGAGGTGCAGATAGGACAGATGAGGAGACAGGTCCACGTGCAGAGAGCCAAGGCCGAGGAGGAGAGGTGAATATCAAAAATATTATTCAAAAGTAGAAAGATTATACGGTTGTATTCATGCATTGGTGTAGAAAGGGAAAGCAAGCTCCGCTAAGTTTCAATAGCAGGATTTGTTTCAAATTACATAGGAAAAGTTTTCCTATTTTAGTTAAAGTTTTTAGTAGTCTATGGCAGCATGTACCCTATTGATTACGCATCATGGGTTCAATTATGCATTATTATGGAAATTTATTTCGCTTGATTTTGTGTCATTCGCGACAATATATGATAGGTAGATGTAGAGCTTTTTGAACTGTGTTTTATATGAGCTGTACTGTCCAATTAAGTAACACAATAGTTAAACAATAGACCTCGGCATTAAAAGTCCTTTGGACAGGCAAGAGCTCAAAAGTCGTTTAGGCAGATAATAGATTAAAAGTTGTTTGGACAAGAGGATATACCTAGTTAATAATTTACATTTCATGTAATAATGAAATTTCATAGTAACTACCTTGTGACACAAAATGATTGAAAGAACATTCGAGATTTTGATTTTGGTCCTTACAGTCGTGATTCGTTAAACTTAGGTGAGACTTAAAGCTAACCTAATTTTGTAATAAATATGTAGGTACTACCTGTATTCATATTAGCTATAAAATATTATCGCATAGACACATTTTACAACTCGACTATAAAATTGTTAAATAACTAGACCAGTATTCTACATGCGTCATCAGCCACAATACTAAGGACAAATACAAACTCAGCATTAATGTCTTACTGACCTGCTAATTGAACATAAAACCTTTTTTCTAAGAAACTTATACGTAAACAGGTATATTAAAATAAAACGGTGACTTCCATCGTTATAAGCAACAAGCAATAAAATAATATGACAAGTCTCCATCTTTACTTTAAGTAATTAGATAACTCAGTTAATTATAGTGGATATGGCGTTGTTATAATTAAAGTTACGTGATTTTCCTTTTCTGCTGGAAATTCCTGGGCTTCGGTAAGATGCTTGTGCTTTGTGAGATCACTTGAAATAAAGGCTTGAAGGTAGCATGCTCATGTGTTGCTTTTATACGACATTGCGACATTGTAAACGGATTAAACTCACTTCAATACTAAAACACAATTTACATGTCTTTGAAAATACTTGGTTATAATAGGATTGGAACTGTGCTCGATACGTACGCGACCCACAATACGATACTAACACTGTAACACTTTTGATAGCAAAAACTTGATGTGCAAAAAGTATTTGCGCGGAGTGCGCAACCTTTTTAGGTATTTTTTTTGCATTAAAATTATAGCACTTTGAAAATGATGGTATCGACGTAGACAGATACAGAAGGTCAATCGTAATTAAAAACGTTAAAAATGCTTTAAATCTCAATCTCATGACAGTAAATATTTCCGATTGCCGTTTATTGGTGACGTTGATGACCTAAGTGCTAACAAACAAATGGCAAACAGGAGCATATACTGTCATTAGTTTGTTGAGATTAGTTTGGAAATCTATTTAGAACGTTTTTAGTTACGAGAATTCGTCTTCAAATCTTCGCACATCGTTTTCTGTACGTAAAAAAAATATTGTTAGAAGACTTGATAGAATATAAAATTATTAATTCACTTTCCGCATACAAAAACATAGTGGTGAAGATCTTTTGTGGTTTTGCTTCCTGAAAGTATCAACCAACTTTAAATTAAACTTCCATAGAATTTACTGAATATGTTAACTTCTGAGAAATCTAGCTAACAGTGACATGTGAGCATGCAACCTTGGACTTTTCTGTATTTGTGAATCTTGCGTTTTTTCGCTAACATGACTGGCTAAAATTGCTTGGTATTTAGTTAGTAAAATTTTGCTTTGTTTATGTTTTGTTAATAAAATTAAATGATCTCCAGCATTCTTTTAAAGTCAATTTGCAGCGTCTTTTGTCGGTTTTGGTTGCATAAGTCTATTATTTAAATTGCATTGTATTTATATTATTTATTTATTTGTTATTACAACTGCCTACTGTAATAACTGTTGCCTAACGCGTACAGTAGGCCAAGTTATAATTATAGTTCTAATTTTTGTTGTAATTATTATTGTAGTTGTTATTATTTATAATCTATCAGACAAGCAATATGTAACTTATTTTTTCAATACAGTATTTGGCCACTTAAAAAAGTTAGCTTCTGTAAATAGTTTTGTACAACTCAAATATTTATTTCTAAATGTCTTTTCTCTGAAAATACTTACATGTCTCCCGGTTCGTGATCCTGCGGTGGTCCTAATATAATCTTGGTCCTTCTATCCGCAATTGTACTCCTAACTCAATTTCACGGTAAAGATAATAATTCGTAAAAATTAGAATCCTTGAAAATGTATGTAGGTTTTGTATGTATTTTGCACGTAAAATGTAATGAGTCATTAAGTCACTGTGTTGCATAATATTAAACTTTAAGTGCACAGATTTCTCAAGCATTAGTTAAGTCGTTTGCACTTTTCTTAGTAAACCGTTACAACATATTTGTTTCGAAATAATATCCTCAGTAAACTTGCGTAGTTAACTTGCATTACACTATAAGAAAAAAAAATGTACCTACAATTGAATTGCTACGTTTTAGACACCAATCATATCGTTTCACGAGCAGTCTGTGATTTTATATTTTATTCGTTCCTAATTAAGTTCACAATTGATTGCATCTTAGGTACAAATCAACATATCATACTGACATTATGAAAAGTCTAGGATTGTCTAAACTAAAATTAACTACGCCTCTCTCACTTCGCTTTAGAACCCCTGCAGACTACAGACAAAACTGTCTGCCGATAGTTGGGTGACATAACTGTTGTATCGAAAATCGGTTGTCTATGTGCGAACTCCCGTGTGTTCCCAATCCCATACTGATAAAGAACCCGACTAAACTATCGACCGATAGGCTGAGCCCGCACTGCGATTTTTATTCGCGCACTGAATCTCACCTTTCACCGCGATTTAAATCGCCAGTGCGGGGCACCTGCATGTGATTCCGTGTGTTACAGATATAGCGATAAAAAATCGTGCGAGTAAAAATCACAGTGCGGTGTAGCCCTAAAAGTCTGCAGTCTGCAGGCTTATGCAATGTAAAATAAGAGTTATATACTCGTACTCGTTAGAATAGAGAAGCACCTACATTATTTTAGTTTAAACGATCTCTATCTCTTTCATCGCTACTTTCGTTCGATTTGGTAGATTAAAGGACTTCGCACATTATTCAGACTCGACGCCGACTCCACTCCGACTCGACTCGTTATGCATTGAAATGTAAGCTTTATATCGTGTTCCTACGGTGGAATATTCAACATTTACTTAAAATAAGTATAAGACGCGTTGCCCACGCATCGGCTGATCGGCCACGCGTCCAGCCGGCTTGTTTTTTCTGTTCGGTGCTGTCAGCCCACCCGTCCGCGATTCCTTTATTCATTCTACAATTGCAGGACAGACCGCATATCCCAATTGTTGACGACGCGTTGCCCACTCGTTGACAACGCGTTGCCCACTCGTTGACGACGCGTTGCCCACCGGTGACCGTCGAGTAGATCGCTTAGTCGACGACTCGTTGATGCTGAAGTGAAAGTTGGAGTTTGAACGGTGTTGTATTTGTGTCGAACTGTCGAGTCTGTGTAATGTAAGCTCCAACAGCCGTATCATACTCAAAATAATCTCACTTTACAATTCACAAACTAATTTGGCTTAATGATTGTTTTTAACACGACAGTCGTCGGGCAGGGGCGGGTGGCTACCACTCACAGCGCTCCTGTAGGGAGGGCGGCGGCGGCGTGCGGCCGCAGTCCAACTACTACGAGTACGAGAGCGCGCCGCCGAGGAGGCCCGGCAAGCTCTCCCATTATCACTGAGCAATGGACGTCGAACTACGCGGACACTTCGCTTCGTCTCCGACAAACGCCAACTGAGGTATCAGATCTCATTTTAATTGGCGATTCTCTTAACGATTATATCGCTTCGTTAGACGTTAGTCACGCAATCTGTCGTGTCGACTCCTTATTGATTTAAATTCGAGTGCCTTTACTGAGACTGTAATCTTAAGCGGTAAACGATAGCTGTTTCTCAAGATAAAGCTTTGTGGCTGTAACTTTTTTGAATAGGAATGTGTTAGGAATATGGAAAAGGCTGTTTAATGCGCTCGTCCACCTATCGGTATCGTACGCATCGGACGGATCGAATTGTATTAAAAATGACGTTATCGGCATCTGAATGTCAATATTGAAAATCCGATTGCTCATAGAAATTCGTCGGCAATCCGTACGCTGCGGATAGGTGGATGCACGATGATACGGATCCGTTTATTGCGATCCGTCCGATGCGTACGATACCGATAGTTCGACGGACGCGTATCTTAAGGGAGTAACTACACTGATTCAGCTCAATTGAGCTTTTGTCCATAAAAAACACGATTTTTGTATGCTGTAGCTTCTCTTGTAAATCAATTATTAATTCATGGATCTAAAATCTACTTAAAGCAAAATCTTATTTACCTTATCATAATAAAATACAAGGATGCTATTATCTTATGTCGTGAAACATATCTTTGTTTTATTATTTCCAGTGATACGTACGTTTTATTATAGACGAATGTTTGTGAGTTGTAACTTTAACGATGTGTTTTCGTTCCATGAGTAAAATAATAATAGAATGTTTTATTTTTGTAAGCATTAACAAAAAATATGATTTTCTTTACCTTATTATTTTTGATTTTGCCTGAAGTTCGTGGCAAAAGTTACACGAGGACTTACAGCTAATGATAACAAAACCCTTGAAATGTTGCAGACTTTGAATTGAAATGTAAAAAAACATGTGTCGACTACACATTTTCTTGCTCTTTAAGTAATTATTATTTTTACAATTAACTTAATATTCCAAAAATAAATCATTTATACAGACGTGGTTAATAGCTGAATTGTGTCTAAAATACAATTAGTCTTAAGCAGTTTGTTACAGAATTTCCTTGAGTTATTTGTACAGCCATTTAATTTTTTGGCTATGAACACTGATCAAATCGTTACTCCAAGGTTAGCTATCTTCGACGTCTAACAGTTGACCGAAAAATGATCTGTAGTGGACACAAATAAAATAAAGCACCAGTATATATACAACGTGTTATTGAAATAACTCAAAACCTCTTAAGGGGTCATTATACTCACCAATTTAAACAACTTTTACAATGGGACCAACCCGGAAAACGCGAAAAAATAGCAGCTGTTGTACATTTTGTCGATTATTGAACACAAATGTCGGGAAAATCTATTTATTTTTTCGCGATTTCAGGGTTGGTCCCATAATAAAAGTTGTTCATACTGATGAGTACAATGACCCCTTAAGAGGTTTTGAGTTATTTCAATAACACGTTGTAGATATTTCATAGTATATGAGCTGTAATCCAAAATATTGGAGTTAATACACTGGTTAATTAACCTTCCTTAGAGTTAAATCCATTCAATGTCAAGAACACTTTGATAACATTCTAATTAGTTCTTTCTGTTGTTTACCCTGTATATAATAGGAGTCTGTTTAATAAAGATGCTATTGTTTAAGATAATTTACGACTATGTTACACCGGCATTACATTTGGCCATTTCCTCGAATGTTCTCACGTATGAAAATATTATTATTTAATATCTTGGACGAATAAAAAAAGGCGGACGGAATATCGCTAAAAAAAAGGGAAGCACTCATAGTAAAATGGCTCGCTAAAATGTACGGGCTGGCACGCACACATTCACATCCATAGTAAGACAAAAAGCCGCGATTACACAACAAATCTCGTGTGACGGTAGTCATTGTCAAATAAAATAACAATATACAACGTGTATCAGATTTGAGTAGTCATTTTTAAAGAGCTTATTCAGGGGATGCTATCGAACAACTTTTACTACGGGACCAACCCTGAAATCGCGAAAAAAATCAGCTGATCCTAACATTTTGTCGAGCGACATCGATGATTTAGTAGGGAACAGCTGATATTTTTTTCGCGATTTCAGTGTTGGTCCCATAGTAAGAGTTGTTCTATGCTATGCCCTGAATGAGCTCTTAAAATATGACCACGCATTTCTGATATACACGTTGTATATCTGGTGTGTTAAAATTCTCGTCGAAATTATAGTGGGTTTAGGAAAATACGAAGTGCTTCAATCTTTTCTTAGCGAGATTCCGTTCGCCATTTTTTATTCGTCCAAGTTTAATATCCTCTTATTTTATGAGATACCTACAGGTATGTAGAATGTCGTGTTTGTGTCTCGAAACTTTACGCTGCAAACTTGCTACTTGATACTCAAAGTGGAAATTGTTAAAGCAGTCTTAATCCCAGCGCTCACTTTAGTTTGGATTGTTCTTGAACAAACTTATCCGTGACGTAGATAACCCCGAGTTTGTTCTGTCTTAGGCGTTGTCCTAATACAACGCGACTACGGGACCATAGCAAGTTCGCGTGAATTTTGTTCGTGACATCGCATTGTCACGTGATTATCACGCGAATGCCAATTAGGACACCTATTTGACCACAGTTGGCCAATTCACGTAACTAAAGAAGTGCGTGCAGTTGCAGCGCAGTTGCAGTTAAGTTTCGATCAAAACAATGCTTTTCTTATTCTCTTATTATCTACGGCGATAGCTGTCAGAAACGAATAAAACGATAGCGTCACTGCAACTTGATCGGTGCGTCATGCAATGCCCTGTACGTATGATCGCGGGTTCGCACGAACGAAATTCGCGCGATGTCATCGAACGACTAAAATGATTGATTACTTGTTCGCGCGAACTTAGTTCATACGAATACGCGATCAAGCATGCTGATACCGAACAGGTGTCCTAACGTAACCGACATTCGTGCGATTATCGCGACCATGCAAGGCGACGTGTGACACGATACGACCATCCTATTAGGACACCCGATTCTTGTCAACGCGTAATCGTAATTCGTGAAGATGTCCAAAGCTTCGAAGTTAACTTTTTATTATTAAACCATGTGACTTACCTATAGAATTTTTATTTTTTTTAATGTACGAGGAAAGCGTTGTGTGCCGTCCTTAGTTCTATGTGAAGATTCATATTTATACCTACTCTATTGTGGATGGTGGTGCCATCAATATACTTAGTATTAATTTCGTCTGATATTGCTGTAGGTACTTACTTTATGATCTGTGCTGTCGTAAAATAGCTATTAGGTCAGTGATTACGCAGCACCATATACGTTGAAGTTTGTATGAGTTCTCAATACAATGTTAGGGGTTTATGAAGTCACAGCCTGGTCATAAGGCAACGGACTTATAATTTTACTGGACACTTTAATTCAGACTGAAATGAGTTGCAGGCAATGATTGGTTGTCACTGGATCCGAGCTCAGTGAAATCGCTCTGATAAATAGGTACATATGGGACCCTGAGAAAGTATAATAAACCGTCCAGTAATAATTACGAACTCTGGCCATACGAACAGGCTGTTTGGTGATAATTAAAATTGGGGAGGCTTGTACGTAAATACGAATTTTCGGAATAAAACGTTCAGTAAGGGTGCAGGAATTCGTTTACGTCTCGTACCTAAATTTCCCTGAGTCGTATTTTCGTAAAAGCTTCTCAGACGTACTACGTAGGTACATGTACATTCCTACTTACCTTTTTGTAAGTTTATGAAAGAAGCTTTAAAGTGTAGATTAGATTTATAATTAAGTTTAATTATATTAAAATTAATCTGATAACATTACGTGTGACTGAATAATTTATATCACTTTGAAGAATTATAACTATTTGTTATCCTATGTAATTGTGTAAAATTAGGACTATGTTTACATCGTTTTCAATGCAAGAATTATATTATGTATTCTGATTGTATTGCTCCATTATATGTTTGATTTTTTCCATGTTTTTGTGATATCTAATCGGTATTTAGTGCTAGCCCGACTGTGGGCTTGTGTGGTGATACGAATATGATCGCTAGTTACATAATTACATATATGTAGACATTTCTAATGTATATATAATTTCTAGGTGTTCTACGAGATTAATTTTGTATAGACAGTGAGAAGTAGCTTTTATATTTCATAAACATGACTTATTTTTAATTAAACGAACAAGTTGTTTAGATATAAATCACATTGCAAATGTACATTTGCACCGAAGTGCCCATAACTTGTACATAATTAGACGTTTAATATTAAAACGTCAAAGACTCAACATATTCTTTGATTTGATTGCTGTGTCGTTATATAGAAGAATGTTATAATGAAATGCATAAATACAATCGGACATTCAATGTATGTAAAATAAATATAAAGTGGTATTGTCTGCCTGTTTTTTATTCATCTAAGTGTTGACGGTGTTGTGGCGGTTTTTCCGTTGATGTTTTTACTAACCTACGTCTAGGCACCATATAAAAAGTAGCAAGTCCAAAGATGCACGAATACCGACTGTACTTATTAATTGAAATTCTTTAAAAGGCCTTATCATGAAGAATCTATAAATACATAGGTTAAATTAAATTAAATTAAAATTCATTTATTTCAATCAACAAAGAAAAAAAAACACCCAAATGAAGAATAATTTGCAATGAAATGAAAGTCGTTAAAATAAAGTGTTTTTGATAGATGCGTCAGTAAAGAACAACAAAAAATACAATATGACGTAGATAACTAATTGTGTTAAATGATCCTACATCAAGATTTGATCAAATATTGCCTTTAAGCAAGTAAAACTTATGGGTATAGGTACTTATTGTTAGGAAGGTAGCTTTACCACTATTGCTCTTACCTATCCTAACCGATTTGAACTTACGACCTTTCTATCGCTAGTTAACTGCTTATTAACGTTGGTAGACACCTATGTTGTGATATTTATATACTTACATTAAATGTTGACCCAGAAAACTTAAATAAGTTTAAAACAATGACGTGTCGAAAGAGGAAGACACGGGCACTCACCACACATGGTCCTACAAAACTGTGTCACAATGTCATAGTTGCATTCAGTCACCGCACTGACAGCGTCTTGACGTAGCTACTATATGTATAGTGATCTGTGGTCTTGGCTGCACGTGTTACGCTCATACATTGGTTAGAGAAAGACATTTTTTAGGGTTCCGTAGTCCTACAAGGAACCCTTATAGTTTCGTCATGTCCGTCCGTCTGTCCGTCTGTCCTAATCCTTTACAGCTTAATAACTTCTACAGTTATAAACATAAGTAAATGAAATTTTGTTAAAAAATGGTTTAGATATAGATCTCAATTTTAAAAGAATAAAAAAATCTTGGTAACGTATTTTAGGGGTGGCGCCCATACATGTGAAATGGGGATGAAAATTTTTTTTTCACTGCACCCCCTCGTGTGTGGTATCATTGAATAGGTCTACTAAAATGAAGGTAATGTTTGATACATCACTTTTTTATCAGGTGTACCATTTGCGAAATATACTCCTCCAAAGTGGCTTACAATGTGTGTCCCCCCCTGCCATTTCTAAACTATGCAACGTAGAAACTTGTAATCTTCCACGTTGATAGACTTTTATAAAAACTCTCTTTTAAAATTATTTTGAGTATAATGTGATTATAAATTTTTGAGTTATAGTGAGAAAACTGAAAAATACTTAAGACGTCCTAGTTCATAGGTCATTGACCTTAGATAAAAATGATCTTAGCAAATAATGCACCTTTAGTTTCTTTCTATTTAAAAAATCACAAAAAGAAACTTTGTGTTATATTGATAACACAAAGTAACAGCGCCACCTAGCGCTAAATTTAAGAACTGTCTTTAAAATTTAGCGCTAGGTGGCGCTGTTTGCAAAAACTAAAATAGCAATGATTAATATTCGATTTGATTCGTTTGTAATTAGATCAGTAGCTCCTAGGGTTATAGGGTTCCTTAAGTATAAGGAACCCTATAATACTGAGCATGGCCCGACATGCTCTTGGCCGGTTTTACTCATACGTTTCGCTGTCGGTCGGCGGCATACAACCTTACTTCAATTACAGCTGTGTGAGTCGTGTGTATGTAGTGGTGCACCGAGCCCACATTTAGTTCACGTACGAACTTACCGTTCCGTTCCGTGTGGTGCCGGACATAAAGAATAGCACCACCCTTATAGAGATAAGGGTGGTGCCTCTCGTGGGTGTCGTAAAAGGTGACTAAAGGATTCACCAGAGGATGGGCAGCAGCGTTCTCTGAGTATTTAATCAACCAACTGCGATCGCCAACCCGCCTGCCAAGCGTGGTGATTATGGCATATCCCTTTGGGGGAGGCCTATTTCCAACAGTGGTCGTCTCGGCTGAAATGATGATGACGATGATAAAGAACTTACCGTGTCTACCTTTTTTAAAACGTCATTGGCTTAAAACCTCCAGGTAAACTATTATCATCAGCCTGTTATTTCCACTGCAAGGGCCTCTTAGAATGAGGTTACATGTTACCTAGTCCACCACACTAGCCTAATGTATGAAGTACTCTCAAGTTTGCAGTTTCCTCTTGATGTTTTCCTTCAGAGTTAAAGCAAGTAATAATCAAATTCTGATCCGCACATGATGATGCTGGAGATAAATTATTATTGCATGTGCAAGATCATCTGACGTCTAGCTTATTCCCAAGACTAGCTAACCTTGCCCTTGAATAGATCTTATCAGACAAACTAGGTGCATTTACTACAGCATGCATTCCACGCGTGTCTGGGTTTATCTGCTACAATTGTCATCCACAATTTATGTCCGCACGCATTTGCAAGTGAAATCACTTGTCATGTCATATAATCCCAACTCATTACGCGGGTCTGCCGTGCAGCCATCGTGCAGCGTTTATCTGTTTATCTCCAACACGCTTGTTAGAAAGGGCAAGGCCGGGCTTAGCGTGTCCGCTACACTTTATAACGAATTGTTTGTGTGGTCGCCCTTTGTCGTGGCCTTCCTCCACAGTACCACCTCGTGCGCCACCGACCTCGCTAAATGGCTTTTCTGAACTAATAAAATGTTTATAGGTGGCCCAAATTGCTTGTGGCGACATTTTTGAAGATCTAACGTGGACGTTTTGCACTGAGACGGAAATATTTCTTCCGGATCGTGAAGAATTCCTTCTATCCGCGCTAAATGACGGATTCACGTATTATACAGTATGACTGGGTGGGTGAACGAGGGACATATTTCAAGAATATGGTAGAAACACACATAATGAAAAAAAATGATGGAAAAAATATTCCACAATAAATCACGCGTACAGGAGAAAAAAATGCTCGCGCAATATCTGACTGCCTAGGGGACTGCTGGCTAGTACAAAAGGCGGAGAGTGTGGAAATGGCGACCGATGGACACTGCCACGCTAGGTGCCATCACCTCACTGCATAAAACTTTGTAAGCGCGGAATAGTGTCCACACATAAATTAATAATTGGTGTCCGCTGCGGTTGGAGCGTAGCGGAAACCATTATTCTGTGTCCACTGATTTGATAAAATTGGATAAAATAGATTGGATTCTTTTTTTAAATTAGGTGCCATTATTTTCTCATATTTGAAACGAGAAGCAATTACTAAACATCCTCTTTCAATAAGTCCTCGTTCAACCAGTCAACCTGTTTTGTGAGATCAACGGAATTTTATTATAAATTCAAATAAATTATGTGCCTAAATATTTTATTAAAATTAAAATAACAGATGTGAATTAAGGCAGGTTTTCACAAAGCATTCAAAACACACTGTTCATATTACAATACTTATACATATTTACATAATAGCAGATACTATTGAAGCTCTAGTTTCATCGGATAATTAGATTCTTTAATTAATTTATTTTATTTTAATTACAACGGTCTTAAACCAATTACAGTAATTAAAGATAGAGGAATGACACATAAAATACATATTGAATTATACATCTTTCATAAATCTCTCTCGCAATGCTTCAGGCATACTAACAGAATCTTCTTCCAATCATCCGCAAACAGATCAAAATTCGGATTACAATCCAAGAGTTAGTCGAGTGCGGTGAGAGAACGAGGTACTGGCGATTTAGTTCGCGCTTCAGTGCGACACAACAAAGCACAGCAAAAAGCTTGTGTTAAATCTAGATATATTAAATTTGATTTTCCTAAAAAAATTAGTCGCTTCACATGGCTGTAAATTACTATAATCAGAGATCAAAACGATGAAGACGGTATTTTAATAGCCGTCGTTTTTTTTTTCATTCATTCATTCGGCTTTTGACATTTATTCATTGTGGTGTTTTAAGATAGATAGGCATTTTACTTTATTCTTTGCACACCATAAAAAATCAAAATTGGTTCCATAGAAAAAGTAGGTTCTTATGCTATAAGCACATTTTTAACAATATCTGTTTGGTAACTGTTTCATCACGTGGAATCAACTCCTGATATAATGTAGATATTGTCGATGCATAGACTTGCCTGCATTCAACGCAACCCACACAACAACGCAACCAACCAACATCAAACACATCCGCTATGTTCCATTGAAATTTAATTTTATACTACCTCAGAGCTTAATTATCATGTATTATTCAAAATCTAATACCTATATATTTAAAGCCACGCTTATTAACGGCCAAAATTAATATCCAATCTATCTACGATTTACCCTACTAGAGATAGGAATTTGACATATTTTTTATGGAGCTTATGTCGGATTCCTATCTCTATTAGGGCAAATCGTGGATAGATTGGATATTAATTTTGGTTGTAAGAACTCATAATTATTTATAGCGGATAAGCGGTCTAGACTGCAAGATACTTGCAGTTTGCCGTTCACAATTATTGATTGAATATTGAGGGCCTGCACTGTGGCCGGCACTTTGCAACGTACAATTTCCAATATTAAGGCCTATTCACATTAAGTCGGGCGGAAAGTATAAAGTACGGGAACGGGCGTAAGAACGAGAGCACATTGACAGTATTATACTATCTGTTACATTGACGACGTGCCGACAGGTATTA
Source organism: Asteroscopus sphinx (assembly GCA_949699075.1). Classification (NCBI taxonomy): domain Eukaryota; kingdom Metazoa; phylum Arthropoda; class Insecta; order Lepidoptera; family Noctuidae; genus Asteroscopus; species Asteroscopus sphinx. The sequence continues at coordinate 20,677,034 of OX453005.1, forward strand.
GACGGTCCCGTCCGTCTGCCCGTCATCTAATCTTATGAGTATAAGAATTATTTAAAATTTAAATAGTTGCGCCCGCCCGTGCCTTGCACGTCGTAATGTGAATAGAATATTACTGCTCCTAAGGTCCCCAGTTCTCAGAAATAGTGGGTCCGGCCGTAAAACCCCATGACGTCAATCGAATTAGGTCGCTTCACATCACACGACGAGGTGAGTTGGCTTGAAAGGAGCAACAAGGATGTACACTAAACTTCAGTTAGTTACTACACTACCTATATATTTAGATCTCTGTAAGACAACACTTATTTTGGTGCTTTTTGTTCTGTTGTCTACGTGCGTCAGTAACACCTATAAATTCATTCTGATTACACCTGTAGAATTGATTACCAAATGACGCAGGAATATTTCTTCACAGAATCCAATCGTGGATCTCGTTTTAGATGTATGTACAGCAATCTGGTAATATAAAAAGAAACAATTAGGTAATTACTAATAAAATCGAAACTGATATGTATGTATTTTGAATACTATTTATTACTAGCCGAGCTATGAATATTATTTATTTTTGTTCCATATGGTGCCGGACGTAAAGAATTGCATCACCCTATATCTTCTCATGGGTGTTGTAAAAGGCGACTAAGGGATTCCCCAGAGGATGGGCAGTAGCGTTCTCTGAGTATTTAACCAACTAACTGCGATCGCCAACCCGCCTGCCAAGCGTGGCGATTATGGCTTATCCTCCGGCTCATTCGTCCGTTGATCTCATCGCGAGTGCACGTCAGCTGTTAATTGTTTTTTTTTTTATTTGCCTGGTTTGGTTTGCCTGTTTGAATTCATCCTTGGAACTCGGAGCCCCACTTATTGACTTGTGGAAGTGTCCAGAAGTGACCGACACCATCATTGAGTAAGACAACTTATAATAACATTGGAAAAAGTCGTATTCGTACTTAACGAAGTTTAAACTCACGACACGCCGTGCATTGCGGCCGCGGTCCGGTACTTGTGTTGTGCCACCTGACCAGCAGTCGGTGAGTCACCCGGCTCAAAATACTTAATCAATATTGACACTCGCTTCTCACTTTTTGTGTACCTACCCACATAGTATATTACACAACAACATCATGTTTCACTCGCCAGCAAAATGTCTCTCGGACACCGACCTTACCAACACCTTATCAGCGAGCGAATACATCACGCAAAGAAAGCGTAAACAACCCGAATCTGAGATAACTGATGCTATCTACACGTTCTCGCAGCAAATAAATAAGAAACTCGATGAGTGGCGAAGTGATCTGGATAAAGCAATTAAGAAAATATCTGAAAATGTCACGAGCATTCAAACCGATCTCGCGACCGTTACGCAAACCACAACGGAAATAAAGAACGATCTTAATTCTCTTCGAAATGACCACTCAAATTTGGAAAAACGTGTTTCTGGTTTGGACTCCAACTATAACACTATAATACAGGATGTGTCTCAGCTGAAAATTTCGATGCAACATGCCAACGAAGAACAAAGCGATTTGAAAAAACAAATTGATTCTATTGGCACAAGGGCAATAAACGCTGAAATTATAAATAATGTAATAATAGGATTGGAGACAAAGATTGACTCCTTGGAACAACAAGCCAGAAATTGCAATTTAGAAATTTGTAATGTTCATGAGAAGCGTAATGAAAATTTGATTGCATTAATGGAGAATATCAGCTCTAACTTAAACTTTTCTCTGTCTCAGAGAGATATAATTGCCATACACCGCGTCCCACACGCACATAAAGAAAACAACAAACCGAAAAATATTATTGTTAAGTTGAGCTCGCGCATACTAAGAGACAATTTACTAAGTGCATTTCGTCTAGCAAAGGGTCTTACCTCTGATAAGCTTGGATTCTCTGGGAGCTCACATCGTATTTATATGCATGAGCATTTGACTTTAAAAATGAAGCAATTATTTCGCGAAAGTCGAGAGGCAGCCAAAAAATATGACTTCAAGTACGTGTGCGTCAAGCACGCTACAATCCTCGTTCGTGAAATTGATACCTCACCAGCGCTGGCAATACGATCATCACAAGATATCAAAAAAATTAAACCTGGTACGGGCTTCATCGGTGAACATAAGCAACAGTCTGAAACTCACAAGTAACGGTTACAACGGCGTAATCCGTAAAGCATATTGGCACATTATTTTAATTTACAGAAAAGTGAAGAATCTTGTTTTTGGCATAGTTAGTTACAGATTTTTATGTTGGTCTTTTAGGTATAATATATGGGTGCAGATGGATTTGTTATTGCACATTTTAATTTTGCTGTTGTTACTACTTGTTAAGCGAGGCCTAGAGCTTAAAAACATATTGTTATCATCATTTATATGGCATACTATTTTAATATGGTTTTGTTATAATGTTGGATAACTTAGTTGTCTATTACCAAAATTGCAGGGGTATACGCACCAAACTTAATAATTTATATAAGAGTATCTTATCAAACAATTATGACATTATTGTTCTAACAGAGACGTGGCTCACACATCATATATTTGATAACGAATTTATGGACGAGCGGTATGAAGTCTTTAGATGTGACCGAAACCGCATTGCAACTAACAAAGAAGATGGCGGAGGCGTACTTGTGGCTACCCTGAAAAAACTAAACGCCGTATGTTTACCATCTCAATCGTGTACAAATTCACATATAGAACATATACTAATACAGCTCCCAGGTGACAATAATAAAAAATATCATGTAAGAGCATATATTCCAACAAATTCATCTAAAGATATTTATATAAGTCACTTTGAAAACCTTCAAAGAACACTGGAAAGGCTTAGCTCGAGTAATTTTTATTTGTTTGGCGACTATAATTTACCGAACATTGAATGGGTTCCTGGCACTAATGATAATTCTGGGCCACTATTAAGTAATGGAAACTCATCTGTTTGTAGGCATTTAGACAATTTCATGTCAATATTCAATGCTTTCCAATTTAATTACATAAAAAATTACAAGGGGCGTATTTTAGATTTGATAATTACTAATTACAATTGTCATGTTTATGCACCGTCTTCTATTTTACTGCCTGTAGACAAAAATCATCCTCCTTTTTGCTCTACTATTCCTTATAAATCCAATTTTACGCTTTTTCAAACAAATGTAACAAAATATAACTTTTATAAAGCTGATTACGATCTTATTAACCAGCATTTGTGTGGAATAGATTGGGCCAGCACTTTTAGCGGGATGTCAGCTGACGATTCCGTAAATACTTTTTATGATATTATTTTTCATACAATAAAAAACCATGTTCCTAAGGCTTCATCACGGTCATCTAAATTTCCTGTTTGGTTTTCAAAGTCTCTAATACGCATCTTTAACGCAAAAAATAAGGCCTGGGTAAAATGGAAGGTATACAAGAATATATCGCACTACGAACAGTTTTCCTTCCTAAGACATAGATTTCAAGTCGAATGTAAGATATGTTACAACAAATACATTGACTCTGTCGAAGAGAATATCAATAAAAATGTTAAATACCTATGGAGTTACGTTTCGAATCGCAAAGCTAATCCCGGCATACCAACTACAATGTCGTATAAAAATCATAGCTTAAATAACCCAACTGAAATTGGTAATCAATTTTCTGAGTTCTTTTATTCGGTCTATGAAAACTCAACTTTTAACGAAAATAGTTGGTTTCCTCAGGAAACTTATAATGACAATTGTGTTTTAATCAGCAGTATTTCTTTTGATCTCGATAAAGTTTTGAAAGCCCTAAAATCGCTGGATACTACAAAAGGACCTGGGCCAGATGGTATACCAGCGCATTATCTTAAAAAGACTGCAGAAAACATATGCGTACCCCTGAATATTATATATAATAAATGTATTTTAGAAGGCTCATTTCCCGAGATATGGAAACGAGCAAATATAACACCCGTACATAAATCCGGTTCCAAACACAACATTGAGAACTACCGGCCCATCTCTATTTTGTCCGCCTTGTCGAAGCTTTTCGAGAGACTTGTCCATGATGAAATTAATCCTATATTACATAACATCATTATGAAACAACAACATGGGTTTGTTAAAAAAAGGTCTACCGCAACTAATCTCTTGGTTTTCACTGACTTCTTGTTTAATAATATGGATCAACAGATACAGGTTGATGCTGTATACACAGACTTTCGAAATGCTTTTGACAAGGTGGACTATGAATTACTTTTAACGAAGATCGCTTACAACGGCATACGAGGCAATTTACTCCGCTGGTTCACATCCTATGTCACAAATAGAACTCAAAAGGTAGTAATCAAAGGTTTTGAATCAGCATCCATAAATGTGACATCCGGCGTGCCCCAGGGCTCCATTTTAGGTCCATTACTGTTTATTTTATTTATAAATGATATTGATAAATGTTTTCAGTATTCCAAATTTTTACTTTACGCTGACGACCTCAAGATTTTTAGAAAGATTCAGGTTGAGACTGACTGTCTTCTATTTCAAGAGGATCTAGATAGATTCTCAACATATTGTGCGAATAATAAAATTCAACTGAGTTTCGAGAAATGCTCATCTATTTTATTTACTAAAAATAGAAACATATTTAATAAAACATAATTTAAATAATATGCCTCTGCAAAAAGTAACTTCAGTTAGAGACCTTGGAGTGTTACTCGATAGCAAGCTTCATCTTGACCTACACATTGATAAAATTATTAGTAACGCGTTTCGAATGTATGGATTCGTAATGAGATGTATGACCGATTTTAAACGTAGTAATACTTACATTCATCTATCTAAATCCCTGGTAAGATCACAGTTGGAATATGCTGTACTAATATGGAACCCTTTCTATAAGAAATACATAGAAAGCCTTGAAACAGTGCAATATAAATTTCTCAAAGTCACACATTACCGATGCTTCCGAAAAACGACCTCCTATGAAAATTTATTAAAACATTATAAACTTTCTACTTTAAAAAATAGGCGTATCTTTCTGGAAACAATGTTTCTTTATGATTTGTGCAATAACAAATACGACTGTTCAGATTTGACAAACAAATTGTGTTATATAGTAGGCACCTCGGACTGTTGTGAGACGCAAGGTGTGTGAGCGCTCATTATTTGCCGTCTCCTTTTATCGCACAAACGCTGGGCTCCACGCACCGCTGCGTCGTTTAGCAAAAAATTATAACACCCTTTCTCCAGATATAGATTTATTTTATTTGTCAACCATTCAATTTCGAAAATGTCTTCTTCAAGCTGTCGAAAACTTAGGTAATTAAACTTTGATCTGTATCCTTCAATAGTTTAATAATATTTTCTTATTGTACTCGTGCATGAATCTTCTAGTAATATAAGATGTGGATAACGTTGTTAGTTACACACTGACACATTCTCATGTAATTACTTTGATTAATCATGTAAAGTGTGTAATTGTTTGTTTTCCCTAATAAATAAAATAAAATAAAACATATGCTTGGGGGAGGCCTATGTCCAGCAGTGGACATCTTTCGGCTGAAATGATGATGATGACTAGCCGACGCGGCTTGGCTCCCGTGGTATTTTGATAAAAGTATTCGGTGTTAATTAAATTTCATCCAAATCTGTTCAACCGTTTCAGCGTGATTGAAAGACAAACAAACATCCACACTTATCCATTTATAGTATTAGTAGGATTCTTATCGTGAAATGATACGTGTATCCAACTCGTGCGCCTATTTTTTGTACGTGAGGAAAACTGCAAATATCGTAAGCCTTCACCCGCGGCTTCGCTCGCGTACCTATAATTCGGTTTATCACAGAAATACCTTATCGCGCATTCCTTTGGGAACTGTGTATCTTCAAAAAACATGTAAAGCATTTTTTAAGGCCTTTATGTTAATCCGGAATATGTTATAGGTATCTGTGTGCTCATTCCAAATTCGTTCAGCCATTTTTTAGTGTGATTGAACGACAAACAAACAAAGAAATAAACAAACAAACATCCATACTTTTGTATTTATAATTTACATACCTAATAGGATTTATCATACTTGGAATGATCGAGATAATACCAACTCGAGCAAACTTTCCATAACAAGCTTATGCAGTAAGTAGCTACGGTATTTGTGAATAACAATCATACAATAACAGATCAAAACTGTGTATCAATTAGGTAGAACTTTGTCAACAATAGTAACAACTTTGTTAGACAAAGATTCTGACCGATCTATAGACTCGTAGCGTAAAATATTTTCTTGAAAACTGCTCGAAAGATCCAGTTTTCACGACGAACGAGAGCAGGCAGCTTAGCCCTAGAAACACCACCAGCGAAATCATGTTTTTGAGCAAGTAAATTATTATGAGTTGTCCCGTAGCATACAATAATATAACTAAATAACTACGTAACTAAATGAAGTTTGTACCAAAACCACCAAAACCAAAACCACCGCCGCCGCCGCGGCGCAGTTGCAGCGAAACAATAGAATAGTACATTATGATACAAGTGAGCTAAGTTGACTATTATACTCGAGGCAGGATTGCAGCCCGAGCCGAAGGCGAGGGCGTAATGGAGCCGAGAGTATAATAGTCAATGCTCACGCGTGTCATACGACGTTTTTCAACACACTTGCGAGGAAAAAAACATAAATTATTCATTTTAGACAAATATTGAATTTGTGAAAAATGATAAAAATGGCGCGCCGACCGCGCGGTGACATACAGCTATGCGCGCGCAGGTGGTCGAAGGAAACCGCCATACAGCCTAATATAAAAATATTATAAATTGTTTTTTTAATTTATAACGCAAATTAATATTAATTTGTTGACAAAAATTTATAATTTGATGAAATGAAATGTTTATATAGCATATTTTAATTAATACAGTTGATTTATTCCCAAAAATGTTTAATTTAGTTCAGGCAAAAAACTCTTTGCTGCGATTTAAAAATAAACTGTAAAGTAAAAAGCACTAGTGCAATAATATAATGAAAAAAGCACGAGTGCGTTATAAGCCACATTATGAACCTAAAAGCGATGCAATAAGAGCCACTTTACGAGCAAGTGTGTTGAAAAAGCTATTGTGTCTCATTATAGGACCTTTGATGAACTAAGATCACAGACCAGTAAGCCTAAGCCTTAGGCTTAGTGGTCTGTGACTAAGATCTACCAGGAATGGGAAACAAAAAGCTATCGAGCAAGTGATCGATTGGTAGTAATAGAAACATAACTCATGCCCTGTCCAATGAGCCGTTTAAGGAACAGTGTCTGCATCGCGGACAGTAAAACGGTTCAGTATAAGCCACTGTGCTACATTGACATGAAAGGTGTTATTATTTCTTCAATTAATCTATGATGATTTCGTGTTGATAACTAGAGTTCTGAAAGAACCATAATAAGAGAATCATAAATATTCACAATTCCATAATCATCCAAATTAGTGCTCCCACGAGATATTTTTTGGTCAATCAACTTTTTTTGTCCTTAAAATGTTGCCTTATTTGAATAAATAAAATATATCAGGGAATTTTTTTTTTTATTCTTTCAGCCATTTATTCTTTCAGCAATTTTATTTGATTAGTAACATAATCTAATAAATAAAAAATAAAAAATAAATTAATCTATCATTTACCTACAATGACTGACATTACAAATAAAATAATTTTAAATGTTTCTGGCGACATCGATGACCCCGGGATATGAATGAAAATAATTGTTTGTTCAATGGGTGACCAGTTTTAATGTAAATCTTCATGCTTAAAAATATACAACGCGTTATTAAAATACCTGAAAACCTCTTAAGGGGTCATTGTACTCATCAGTATGAACAACTGAGGTTATGACATAAGTAATCAATTTTTATGAAGTTTTAATTACGAGATAAACTCATAATATTTACCTACGCTTGGCAGGGACTCAGGTAACTTTTTATATTCATTATAACAGTGACCAAAAAAAGTAGATTGACCCCTATAGTTATAATAGCAACCTCCATATATGCAGAGTCATGAGTCAAACGTGAATCGAGTAATTGTTCTCGCTCTGCCTACGGTGGTGAAGTGATGAAGTCAACAGATTGACCGTGGCCCACTTTGAGGGAGTGTTACGCAACCCGTGGCCCTTAAACCCTCGACAAATCTTTCCAGACTGTTTCCCACCTAATCTAGATTTATGTACCGTGGTCACGAGGGCTTGCGGCAAATGTGTTGCTATTTACCTACTGAATAATTCCAATTAGATTACATGGTACGAAATGTAATTGGAATTTAGTTCTGTTAATGTTAATGAGTTTAACAGTGTAGGGGAAAGGATAAACAATAACATAGTTACATAGATCTATCTATACTCAGCCCAGACCATTGCTATCCACTACAGACGAAAGTATAAATAACATAAACCTCTTTCTGGAACAATCAACAATTACAAAATTGAGTTGAGCACATTGTGTTATTAATCTAAGGTTGAACAGTTTAGCCTAAATTAGGCTTAAACACTTATAGAGTTTGACATTAAATTCGGTTTTAACTTTATCTAAACTTCAGTCTGAACTTTTATAGAATAGAATAGAATAGAAAAATATTTATTCAAGTGACCAGTACTCAAAAGGTCAACTAAAAAACTAGGAAGCGCACCTATCTTACGCGTTTTTGCGTAGAAACAATCCACATGTGCGTCTGCGAACATTCCCGATACGCTACAGCATGCGTGATGCTTACTGACATACATACATACATACGGATGCGTTAAACCCTAAACGCATTGAGTTCGAACGGAACTCGGACTGAATTCGGTTTATAATAAGACCCGGATAGTTTACCTATAGGTAGTAGGTAGTTACTGATAAATAATTTGGTAATTCCACACGATTGTTATCTGAAGTGGCAATGGGCCAGCCATATTAGGCGAAGAACCTTTAGGATTAGACGTGTTATTGAGTGGAGACCGTGAATCGGAAAACGTAAGACCCTCAGGCTGGGATATTGGCAAGGTCGCTGGTAGCAGCTGGATTCGTGTGGCCAGGATCGATGTCAGTGGCGTGCTAGCGGAGAGGCTTATGTCCAGTAGTGGACTAATATAGGCTGATGGTGATGCTGACACGATTGTTTGAGACTGGAAGACAAGAGCAGATTTTACTAATAGGACAGGTTGTACCAAAGGCATCCAGTTGCAATGAAGACGGGGTTGTAGAAAAAAAAGCTCCCACCACCGCCTGATTTTGTAACGCCGCAAGAACACCTGCCCCTAGGTCACAATATCCCGTGGCCAGTATGAAAATCTCTTATCTTGCTCCGTACTTAATTCGGTCGCTGCAGAGAAAATTTGTGCAAAAGGGGAATGCGAGAATCCTCCAATACTGCATGCTATTCATCAACTCAGCCTATTGCAGTCCACTGCTGGACATGGGCTTCTCCCAAGTTGCATCACAACACTCAGTCTTGTGCCTTCCGCGTCCAGTCCCGCCCAGCCACCTTCTTCAGGTCATCGGTCCACCTGGCGGGGGAAATGACTTGCGGGGTCCCCGGTCAGTCCATTTCCCATTTGTTAACTTGTCCCTAGTGCCTGTCACCTGCATAAGAGCCGACTTAAACGAAGCCACGAGCAACTACAAAGAAGTGGCCAAATATTATATGAAAAAAGTGTGGTCCATTTTTACGCAAACACAAAACCAAAGGCTTGCTTGCTTCGCGTGCTTGTCACACGTCAGCATCGGATTCGAGTCTAACCAAATGCGTCAGAATATCAGATTTTTTTGAATGAGCCATCTTACCTCAATTTTGGTGGATTCCGATATGATTACTGTTGGTTAGTGGTAGACTTTTGGAACTTTAAAAAATTAAGTATTGCATTCTTTTGATAACGGGGCCGACTTCAGATCCTTATCTGCATAAAATTCATGTTATCATAATTTTATCGCGGTTCTGCTCGTCAAGACGTCTGGTATTACCAGTAATAACTTAACCGAAGCATCAAGGTGTTTCTGTTAACTTGAATACTTAAGCATCGCGTGTCGGCACTCCCGTCGCTTTCTTTCATTCACAGATTTTTGCATAATGTTCATAAATTGTACTTGTATACATACCTTGTGTGTTGTTGTTGTGTGTGTTGTACTTATCTCAATGTTTTTACACAAATGCTGAAGAAAAAAACATGGATAAAGATTTGTTACATAATGTACAAAAATATGATAAAAATGTTAAGTTAACTCTTTGCGTAAAGAATTAAAGATTTGTATGTAGGTAATACTTCAACGATTATTTATTCTGTGATAATACGTAGATGTATATAATTAACTTTTACAAAGATAAAATTACCTAGGTTTGCATGCATAAATGGTACGAATATAATTATGTAGTTCTGCTCTGCTATACGTGGGCTTCCCCCATGATCTAGGTATCTACTAACCAGAGACCATGTCATAAACATCTCGTTTACGACATTAATCAAATTTTAACCACCATCCGATTCTGATTATGATTTTTGTTGTATGCAGACTAGTATTACATAGAGTCACTTATTACATTAAAAATATTAAAATATTTCAAATAATAATAAAATATAATTATAAATATTTTTGGGACATGTTTACACGGCACCATTTAATCCCAAACTAAGCATAGTTTGTGCTATGGGTACTAGACAATGGATATAATACTCATATACTTTTTTCTTTTTTCGTAAATCATCATCATTTCAGCCGAAAGACGTCCACTGCTGGACATAGGCCTCCCCCAATTAAGGGGGATATGCCATAATCACCACGATTAACAGGCGGGTTGCCGATCGCAGTTGGTTGGTTAAATACTCGGAGAATGCTGCTGCCCATCCTCTGATGAATTCCTTACGGCCAAAATTAATATCCAATCTATCTACGATTTACCTTACTAGAGATAGAAATTTGACATATTTTGTATGGAGCTTATGTCAAATTCCTATCTCTAGTACCTACTTCGATCAATAATCGAAGCACTAGTAGGGCAAGTCGTGGATAGATTGGATATTAATTTTGGCCGTTAGTCGTCTTTTACGACACTCATGAGAAGAGATAAGGGTGGTGCAATTCTTTATGTCGGGCACCACACGGAACTTCAACTGTTTATGCAAGTTGTATGCATTATTATTTTAGTTAGATGCTATGTTACCACATCCACCAGTTGCAACAACTTCTACAGGCGCGTTTCCTTTAATATCATGATTAATAAAAAGCGTGTTGATTAAAAACACCTGGCTGATAATTTAACAAATATACATTCCTAGCTAACTTCCTAGGCGTAGAAAATACATTAAATAAAATTATCTTCCATTTACACTGTGTTATTGAAATAACTGAAAACCTCTTAAGGGGTCATTGTACCTACTCATCAATATGAACTTTTACTATGAGACCAACACTGAAATCGCGAAAAAAATGCTAGCTGATCCTTATTTGTGTTCAAATAAATGTTAAAGATGTTAAGATAAGATGAAGATGAAGATGAAGATGATGAAGATGTTATGTTAAGATGTTTTTTAGCGATTTCATTGTCGGTCCCATAGTAAAAGTTGTTGTCTGGTGATGATGTTGAATTCGTCAGACCGTCATATGAAATTCGAGAGAGAAAATCTTGTTATGAAAATGAGACGTATGACAGCGAAAGTGAGTTATGCAGGTGAGCACGGCGTGACGGCCACCGTCCATGCCATCCGTTTGTAGGACGCTATCGCGCCAGTCTGTTTGGCTGTTTTTATTGGTGAGTGTAAGAGCTATGCTATGGCGGCCACCTCTCCAAAGTGCCGCGCGGCGGCGGGGCTCCGGAGGCCGCAGTCTCTCAGTGCCGCTGCTGCTACGACGCGCGTCACCTCGCCCGCGGCCGCAGCGTCACCGTCGTTCTTTCCGACAACTGCAATTTTACGTGCGCTTGAGCAATACGCTCCGGATTTATTCAAAACCCGTCATCCAGACAAATCCATCCGAAATATTGTCCCAGTGGTTTTTCAACAAGTGCACCAACTCGCTTAGACAAGTGTTTGAAATTGTGTCCGTTTTGGAGAAGTGGCAAGAGGCTGTGTTTGCACAAACGAGCGAAAGCGGTCAAGCGTGTGTCAACCGACTGCGGAATTTGCCTGTGTAGGTGTTTTCCCCTGTGCTGTGTTGCAATGAAAATAAGTGTTAAAATGTCGAAATCTGGTTTATGAGGAGCTCGGTGAACGTGCTCATGCGCCTGTAAAAAACGGGCACACGTGCTTATGTAAGGAGAACTGACGCATTGAACAAGTAAGTAATACCTAGACCTACATTGGCAACAAATCAATCAATGGGTACATAATAGCCTAAGAAAATTACAGATTCATTATCTGGTGGAAGAAATAAAATTAATGTTGGAACGAACGCACCTGTGCCACGACGCTATAATTAAACTCAGTATAGAAAGCCAATATTTCTATATATTAAGGACATTACAACTTCAACAAGTTGGGTTTAATATTCTTCTCAAAACATTGTTTTACAATCGTCATTTTACTGATAAGAAAGTTAACAAAATAGCTTTTGAAACTGAATCCCTATACAGCTCAATAAACCAACACGCCACATACCATCACACTAGCTACATTTAACGGTAAGAAAATGGCTCAATTTCGAATATTACATAAGATATGCTGCGGGCAACGCAGTCATAATGAATCAACCCAACTTAAAATAACTTTATTTAAAATGCGAACCGATGATTCAAAGTATGTAATAGTGAGATGAATATTGGGCCGAAAATAGGACCCTGCGAAAATCTAAATAAAACTCACAAACAAAGAAAAATGAAACGTTTCCATTTGGATACATACAAGTACTTCTGGTATAGTCAATCTTCAAAAGAAACAAAAATTCATAGATATAATTGAATCTTTCCCTCCTTCTGAATTTCAGCTTCTTTACATTTAAAACACGGTGAAACAATACCCATGGTAACCAATGGACTTGGTTAATAAAGCGACTTGTAATCAAAATCAAACCATAATAACGCTGATTTGTCCATTGTTTTTCTGAGCCACATTTATGGTGAGCTAACTCCAATATTTATTTATAACTTTTTTCCTTTTCAATAACTAGGGAAGTGAACTGCATTAATTATTATCGTATAGGTACCTCGATTTAATGCGGAAATAATGACAATTCAAGCTTATAATTAATTAAATGTGTTTGTTGAGCAGTTATATAAAATATCAGCATTCTAGATACAATTTTGCAATACTCAAACTCGGTAGGTACCTAATAAGTCGCTTTATACAAGTTTTTCACCTTTATTTATTAATAGTGTATGTACGTACACAAAACAATACCTTCACGAATGGAGACATAATAATAACTATTTTTTATTTATTTAGAACAAAGGTACTGCTTATTTTACTAGAAATTTCTACCAGTAGACCAGAATTTCTTTAATAGAAATAGATTAATTAGGCTCGGTAATTTAAAATTGAATAAGTTGATGATTAAGAAAGTCAGGCTTTTACTCTTAAAAACGATAAGACCAATAAAAACTGGATGGGTTTTATTTGCTTGTATTTTTTTTTCATATTTGCCCTGACTTTAAATAAGTATGTAAATAAGCAATTTGTACATGGAAATATTGCTTTTATATGAAACCGTGTCAACGTTAATGAAATCTAGACATAAACGATCTGATGAGGTTTGAATGTTATAGGTAAACAAGTTTTCTTCAAAAGCCTTTTGTAAGTTTTATAAGTAACATAGATCATTAGTGGCTACCTCTCTGATGTCTTTGTAAGATAAATTCGTCTCAATTTATTTCTATTGGATAAACAAAGTAATAACATAGAAAAAGTTAATCAGTGAACTTTTCTTTTGTATCAAATAAATATTAACATAAGTAATTTAATTCTATTACCTACCTAATAGCATTTTTAGTATAGGGGCTATTACCTATTATTATGTAACATCGTTACAAATCTGAATTTCCTGGTACATAGTAGGTAAATCATCATCATCATCATTTCAGCCGAAAGACGTCCACTGCTGGACATAGGCCTCCCCCAAGCATCGCCACAACGACCGGGCCTGTGCCTTCCGCATCCAGCGGATTCCCACGACATTCACCAGGTCGTCGGTCCACCTTGTGGGGGGCCTACCCACGCTGCGCCTTCCAGTACGCGGTCGCCACTCCAGAACTTTACTGCCCCATCGGCCATCCGTTCTGCGAGCAATGTGCCCCGCCCACTGCCACTTAAGTTTGGCAATTCTTCGGGCTATGTCGGTTACTTTCGTAACAAAAATAGTAGTAATAATAAATAATAGTAGTAGTAATAGTAATAGTAGTAGTAGTATTGGTTAGTAGGTAAATACTTGAGGAATAATGTAATAAAGCTTGACCCAAAGCCTCAAAGAATCCATAAAGAATACCTATAGGTACCTAGTTTTAAAACAGATTTTCCTCAGTCGTTGGCTTGGTGCCGTGTCGTCTTGTTTGCATTTGTTTACAAATATTGTAAGCTGATAAATAAAGGACTAAGGACATTTACGCCGTTATCCACTCAAAGAAATGCCTCAAACAAAAGAAAGTTATAGTAAAAGCGATAGGTACCTACCTCGTTACTTACTTCAATGTGGCCTTATAAATAATTGCTTTTAGTTCTAAACTGTGAATACCCATGTTTTGATTGTAGTCAAACAACATTTTAATTGGCGGCCATTTGATGTTTTATTGGTGTGTTATGTTTGCCAATAGGTATCTGCTAGTTTTAAATATTTGCTCATTATCATTCCGAGCGTTGTGGCGCAACTTGGGATAGGCCTATGTCCAGCAGTGGACTGCGATAGGCTGAGTTGATCATTAAGGTACTTTGACATATTACTGCTATAAATACGACTGGTTTTTCGTAGTTTTACGTAGGGACCTTCTATATTGATTTGATATTGAAAGTTTATTTATGAGCTTTTGCACGCGGCTTCGCACACGTGGAATCTGGAAATCTAAATGGTGTTGTTGAAAATATGCAATATACCTGCGCTTTTATTAGGAGCGTGTAGTGGGTGTAGACGGGACAAGCTGTATCTCCGAAGGACAAAACCCATAGGTCTGCCGCATATTCCATCCAGCCCAGCCCAGCCGAGTGCCAAACCACGCGTGATTTTTTCTTCACAAACGCTAACCGCATCGCACTGGGTGTCGTCATTAATAACTCTAATAAAATGATGATTGCCCTTTTACCGCGCCATTTGTACGCTGTCATATATTGTACAATACATTTTTAAAAATAACAGGTTTTCCGTTCATAATTTAACCCCCTATTTCACCCCCTTAGGGGTTTTACATTACAATTACAATTAACAAAAACACTGATATTAATTTCTTTATTTTTAACCAAAAAGCCAAATTAAATACGAATTTTCACAATCTTACTTCTAAAATGACGGATTTTCGTACAAACTTTCAATCCCTATTTTACGGAGGTTTAAAGGTTTATTTTACGAAAACACTAATAGGAATTTATTTATTTTCAACTAAAAAGACAAATACGAATCTAACTTCAAAAATTACGGATTTTCATACATCTTTCAACCACTATTTAACCCCCTTAGGGGATGAATTTTCTAAAATCCTTTTTTAGTGCTCAATAGGAGGAGCTTTTGTGCAAAATTTAACCTTTCTAGACCCACCGAATTAGGCTGTGCGTTGTCTGTCAAGTGTCAGTCAGTTTTAAGAATTTTAATGTTTCAAATAGATAATTTTTCCGCAATATATTTAGGTTCATAGCTCAATTTCCCCGTAACATTTTACCTAGTAAAAATTATTCGATCGTAACCTTTCGCTGAATTGAAGACTTTACATTTTTCCTGAAATAAAGTTGAGAATTGAAACAGGTGAATGGTCCCTTCACATTGCCAATATCCTTTTGTTTCAGGTCTAACTATCACTACCTACTTTTACGTCCTCATGAAAATTTTCAAAGTATGTCACAAACTCACAGTGCATTCGCATGATCATCATATTTCGAATCTCATTTAGCAATAATGTGCTGAATGTGATTTAAACTGGGTCCATAGAAAGTATAACACGGCTAGACGAAGTGCTGCGAACAATCTAGTGAAGTGCGAACAATCCAAAAATAACTATGCTCCTTCATGTACAACCAGCGCTCACGCACACACATGCACCTCTAACCGTGCTGCTCACCCGCCTTAGTACAAATGTCGCGGCATCGTTCATCACGAAAGGAAATATCCTTCAGGTGCATGGTGTGTGCGTGAGCGCTTGTACACGAAAGAGCATAGTTTTTTGTGGCTTCACTTCTTCTTTATTTTTTACTATGTCTGTGGACACGGCTGCAATATAGGCAAAGCGCACGAGAGTGATATGACCACAGGATATGACGGTTGTTATCTTCCAACTATTGATGAAATAGAAGAGCTGATAATGTTTCTACCAGGGGGTCTACTCGCGTTTTACGAACGACAAACGAAGTAGGTACGAACTTTCGTTCCGACTGATACCTAGAAGATAAAAAGGCACAATAAAGATAGACGATTTATAGTCGTATGAAATTGACCGGAGATCAGAGAAACAAACGTCAAAACACGATCATCGAATGAGATATGGGAACGATGGTTGACCGGAGTAGCAAATTGTGCGATGAATGGTACGATTAATCGAATATCGTCAAACGCGAGTACACCCCCAGGATTCGTAGTTCCGGACGTGGACGTGGCCATTCGTAGGGTCATCCATGTCATATGAACTAGTATTGTTATCTCGTCCCTTTTTAGACCATGCTGTTAAATGAGCGCTACGGGTCAAAAGTGCAGCGTTATCCCAACGATATCGTATCCGCCTTAACCTCGAGATTTATAAAATTCTCAGTTCATAATTGTAGTCAGATATCACACTAATGATGTTGATGGCTATAAGAAAAGAGGGAGACCGAAGAAAATATGGATGGATTGTGTGAAAGATGATATGAATAGAAAGAAAGTAAACACAGAAATGACGGCTGATAGAGATGTATGGAAGAAAAAAACATGCTGCGCCGACCCCAAATAAATTGGGATAAGGGCAGGAGGATGATGATGATCACACTAATGAGAATGACACTAATATTATAAATGCGAAAGTTTGTAAGTGTGTATTTATTGTTTGTATGTTTGTTACTTATTCACGCTGTAACGGCTAAACGGATTTGGATGAAATTTGGCACACGGATAGACCATAACCCAGATTAACATAATAGGCTTTAACTTTTTATCCCGAGAAGATAAACAGTTCCCGAGGGATGCGTCATAACCGACAAAGAAATTATTTGACGACAAACACTCCGCTTATTAAGTACCAGGGTCACAGCGGTGACACTCCCCTGTATGTGTGAGCTCGCTCGCCGGTGACCTTGAGGGAGCGCGTGTACATGCAATATATTGGCTGGGGCAGCCGAGAGACTGCTCGTTCCACACGCCGCGCACCGCGCACGGACCCCGCGCTCGCCCCGACCCGCACACATTGCCGCGAGCATTTTACGACCACACATGCTTAAGTGTCGCTTCTTGTCGTTAGTATACTTATATTCTATGCCAGGGCACAGATAATATAATACTTCATAAACTATAGTTAACCGAGATATAGTTTTTAAGAAAATTGTTACTAACATAAATGGAGATTCTCCGAATAAATAAATGAAATTGAAATTGAAATAAACGTCGAACTAACGCGGGATATTAAACAGTTCCCGAGGAATGCGCGATAATTGACATCCACGCGGGCGAAGCCGCGGGCGCCCTCTAGTAGAAGCATAAATGTCTACCCACACTACACAAGATAGAAACGTGTCGATTAGGTGCAAGAATTATAATGAGATTGTAATTATTGTGCACTTGTGATTGTGTTACTACTGCCATCAAATTACATCGAGCGCCGCATAATATAAGACCTTTGTACTTTGCATTGTTTTGCAATACAAGCGCTAAACGATGAAGTAGGTACTAGTTCTATCGTGTTTTATATGAACCTTCGATCAATAATAGTACCATATGAACTCAATGACGACAATTAAACGTCAAAAATTAAAATTAATTATTTTTTGTTTTTACTCCCTTCTGCCTATAATACATCGACGTTTGACGACGTCTGTGGTCTAGTGGTTGGAGTGTCGGACTGCTGATCTCGAGGTCGTGGGTTCGATTCCCACAGGACACAAATATTTGTGTGATGAACATGAGTGTTTGTGTCGGTCTCATGGTCATGTTGATTTACAAAAAAAAAGTATATAAGTATTATATCCACTGTCTAGTACCCATAGCACAAGCTCTGCTTAGTTTGGGACTAGATGGTGATGTGTAAAATGTCCCAAAAATATTTATTTATTTATTTTATAAGGGTGTTATGCCACTGTTCAAACTTTGTCCAATCCAATTTATTTGATGATCAGTGTTTTTTTACATACAACTTTTGATGAAAATCATCAAATTTCTTTGATCAAAGTCATATTGGACAAAGATTTTTGACGAGTGGCATATCACCCTTAGATGCTATTAGTTCTCTAAAGTCGATTTTGTGTGTACGTGTGATCTTTTTTTAACAATGAGTCTCTGTCAGTTATGTTTTTTCTTTCTTTATTTTTCTTTATATTTGTATTATTAGTATCTAACTGTTCGCTTGTAACATCCCACTGCAGGGCACAAGCCTAAACCATATGGCATGGATCATTTTGCCTGTATCTAATATAAAATGCTGAAAAGTACCTTCACGCTCGACGCTCTTGCACGTCAACTTAGATAAATAGTAATTCTTAATATTGATGTAATGCAGAATGCTGGCCTAGATTCACGAACTTAAATCGCACACACAATCATACTTTTTTAAAGCGGACACATCAAAATACATGTCGTGTACTTGACACACATTATGTGGTCTAATTTCTAGTAAATTATAACCTGTGTAGGTATTATAACTTTCTCTGTGAGGTATTTTTCTATGATAGGCGTCACAGTGCTCTTACACTTAACATTTTTTCGCACACATTCTATACAAATATGTATTACATTTAATTTGCAATACCATTTAGGCAATTTTTTTTGATAGGTGACGAAAAGGTGGAACAAGTGAAAGATTTTGTATACCTGGGTTCCATGTTTACAAGAGATGGCAAGCATGTGAAGGACATTGAAAGGAGAGTGAGTGCTGGTAATCAGGTGAATGGGGCACTACACACCTTCATGAACAGCCGCAAAGTGTCGGAAAAGGCACGGCTGGCTGTTCATGGGGGAGTGTTAGTGCCTACACTTATGTATGGTAGTGAAAGTTGGGTATGGCAGAAGAAACATGAAAGCAGAATAAATGCAGTAGAAATGAGAGCTTTGAGAAGTATGTGTGGTGTAACTTTGAGAGATAAAGTAAGGAATAACATGATAAGGGAGCGTTGTGGAGTGAAAGAAGATGTAGTGACAAAGATTGAGAAAGGTATGTTAAGATGGTTTGGACATATAGAGAGGATGGACGAGAGGAGATTGACGAAACAAGTATACGAAGCGAGTGTGGATGGAAGAGTTGGAAGGGGACGACCTCGGCGAACGTATCGCGATCAAATCGCGGATGTTCTCAAAAAATGCCAGGTTAAGAGTTCTCTAAACCGACGAGCATGCATGACGAGGTTAATGGACGTAGATGAAGCGAAAGAGGTGTGTCAGGATCGTAGCAGGTGGAAATCCATAGTCTCTGCCTACCCCAATGGGAAACAGGCGTGATAATATGTATGTATGTATGTATTTAGGCAACAACCTAGGTGGTATTGCAGTTGTTATGGGCTAAAATAACTGCTTAACATCAGGTGGGCCAATGCCATTAAACACGATGACTGAAATAGATTAATTAATTTAATGCCATCGAAATAGCCGTGC
This sequence comes from Asteroscopus sphinx, assembly GCA_949699075.1. Classification (NCBI taxonomy): domain Eukaryota; kingdom Metazoa; phylum Arthropoda; class Insecta; order Lepidoptera; family Noctuidae; genus Asteroscopus; species Asteroscopus sphinx. Next base: position 20,696,881 of record OX453005.1, read on the forward strand.
TCGATATATATTTCGAAGAATTAGTTATTCTTCGATGCGTTTTCTCGGCAAATAGTATGAACTAACCTATGTTTTTTTTTTACAATTTTTTGTTACATTTTTGGTGGCGCGTGACTGTCCCTTGCGTCATGTAAATATAATGTACTGTCGAGCGCTTATCTATAGTAAAAAACAGTTTATGCGAACATACATGAAAAACACGCGCCGCCTTCAAAATTTTGGTTTATGTTAAGATTTTGAAATACATACAAAGATTATTTTTAACTTTTTTTTTTTTTTTTTTTTTTTTTTTTTTTTTTTTTTTTTTTTTTTTTTTTTTTGTTAAAAACTTTTTATTTCATACTTTTTAGTTGAGAATTCACAGAAAAACGAAACTATTAGTAGATCATCTAGGTAAGCGAAGCTAAATTACACTGATTTATTGAAGCTGGTTCAAAAACTACTACTACTCGACCTACGTCAATAAAATTTATATGGGACCACCGCGCGGACTTCCTCTACCAAATAAAAAAACAACCACGCAAATCGGCCCATATATCTCGGAGTAATCGGAGTACATATATGAAAAAAAAAAAAAAAAAAAAAAAAAACCCGCCGAATACATAACCTCCTCCTTTTTTTGAAGTCGGTTAAAAAGCACGCGTGCGCTATAAGCTATATTATGAACCTAAAAGCGGTGTAATAAGAGCCACATTACGAGCAAGTGTGTTGAAATATTAATCTATACTTCTATACTATATATAATATAATATATAATATATATAATAATAATAATATATATAATATATATATAATAATAATAATAATAATATTATAAAGAGGAAAGATTTGATTGTTTGTTTGTTTGTTTGTTTGTTTGCATTGAATAGGCTCCGAAACTACTAAACCGATTTGAAAAATTCTTGCACCATTGGGAAGCTACACTATCTCCGAGTGACATAGGCTATATTATATTTTCAAAAAAATTAGGGATCCTTACTAAAACTCCAATGATGTAACCCAAGGTGTAACAAAATACCTAAAAAATTCCTTACATCGCGTGCGCTGCTAAAACTATTGATGATAGAACAAAATAATGTACTACGACTTTGCAGAACACATCATTATCTACAAAAACTGTCGCAACAGCATATGTCTAACTATTATAGTTATGTCACAATAAGATTTCTTTAATTTAAAAAATTTAATTGAAATGCCGCCGCTAGAAAAGGCTCTTTATTTGTACCTTGGTATTAATCCATATCAAAATAAATTACTTTATATTCAAGACTGGTTCAATACCTTTAAATAAATTTTTGAATTATTCAATTCAGACATTCCATTCGAAAGATATCACGAGTTCAAAAATGTAAGTAGTAGAAAAAAGTCGCGTGGTCGCCGTTCCCTCCGCTCGGCTAACTATGCGATGTAGGCGTCACTGGGGTACGGGACGGGAGTTAATTCGCAGACACTTCTATACCACGAAGTCCCGCAATACTACACATATTTTTATGCCATGGGGAAATCCTCATGGAAGCACTCCGTCCGGGGTAGGCAAAGCCAGTGTCGGACTCTTACCGACTAAAACCACCACGGTGTTCCTTCAACTACCTTAGCCGGGGGCGTGGGAACCCGTGAGTATTCAAACAACCACCCACGACCGCCTAACGTTGGGAATACTGCACGCCACCTCACCTCACGGGCCTTTACCAGCTACGCAAGCTGCGCCAACAACGCCAGCTATGCCAGCTGCGTCAGCTACGCCAACTGTGCCATCTACGCCAGCTGTGCCAGCTTTGTCAGCTACTCCTGCTGCTGGTCGGGCAGCAGACTACCCTGAGTCTAATGCTCGCAGGCCCCATCCTCCCTTTTTTTTTTATACAGGATTTCTTCCTCGCGGTCCGGGCGGTGAAGCCAAGACCCTCGGTCCCAAGAGGCGCGAGAACACTACTCAGCAGGCACTCCCGGGGTTACGAGATCGACGGGGGCAGGGAAGGACAGTCCCCCCGCTGCCTGCCGAGTGGCAGGGTGAGTGCACACCGGGCCCGCCTCTGCTCCTCCACTGTGCCCTCTGCTGGGATTAGAGGGACACGTGGAACAACTCCCCATTTGCCCTCATGGGGCCTCCCGTACCAGAATATCCGCCACAGGCAATAAGATCCCCCAAAGGTTAATCCCTCGAAAGGATTCTATTGCCCGTACCTAGGATGCATCGGCTTAACAACTGCCGTTCTCTACAGACGTGTCCAGAGGGACAAGCAGCCGTCAGACACACGTAAAGGTTTTCTGGCCAGCACCCCCGCAATACTACACATGGGCCAACTTTATAATGTACTCTTTTTTAGTAACCCGACGCAAAAAGAAGGGTGCTGTGTGTGAGTGTGTATGTGTTATAATTTATCAATCAACTCAGCCTATCGCAGTCCACTGCTGGACATAGGCCTCTCATTATAATTTATAATTTTGAAATATTTGTTAAATACCCGTGCGAAGCCGGGACGGGCCGCTAGTTGTAAATAAATCGGTAGTGTTTGATATTAGAAATATATTTATTCTTCGGTGCGTTATCTCTACAAATAGTACCATGACCTATGTTTTTGTTTACTATTATTTGTTACATTTATAAAATTAATTGTAAACAAATGGGTATTATTTGATATTAGAAGTGTAGGGTTTAGAGAATGTTTTTCACTTAGGTAACCTTACTGACATAAAATAAAATGAGATTTAAAAACATTGATAACTGAAATTCGATAGTGTCATGAATAATAATCACTACCAGGCGCAAACGAGTTAATTGTTCCACTGTATTGAATGATTTATCCTTCTAAGTTCACGTGATTTATAATTGTACAATTATAAAAATCATAATTTTACTGTCAATTAAATGAATACCTATTAATAACAATAGGTTGTTAATTACGATATTGCAATCCTTTTTTTTCTTTGCTATGTGTACATTTACATTTCGCAAGTCAGGGCGAGTCATATTTTCATATTCGTCCTTTATAAACGTGTTGTGTCTTACGTAAGTGGTCGTGCATCATCGACGGACAGTCGGAGAAACCGATATTTGCTAAAATGAAGGTCGCCGTAAGGCAGTCAGCACTCTTTGTTTGATCGTCAAAGTGCACGTTTGAGCCAGTCATATCGTACGATGCGAGCGATTACTTCATTACTGCCAAACGACGCACAATAGTACAATCAAGGGCAATCGGAATCGTCACGAGATGATTGGACGCAACATCTCTATTCAGAATGAATGTAATTCATACATGTTCATACTGCTTTAGTAGTCTTAAAATGAGAGTAGGATTTCGTTATTTTTAAGTTTTCAAGTATAACATTTTTGCAAAGAAGTTCCTTAGGGGGGCTTGCGGAGGATAGCAGAACGTGGTGGTCGCGTGCTACTGTGGGGGAAACAATATTGTTTTCCCGGGACGTAGCAAAGACATAGCAATAGAGGGGTACCGGCGCCGTCCAATGGAGTTCCCGGATCTCCTCTATTTTCTGCAGAGGATGGTGTGATGATTTTAGTCGGTAAAAGTCCGACATATCCCTCCGACGTCCCCAGACGGAGGGTATCCATGAGGATTTCCACCCGAAAACAACAAAAAAATGTGTTATTGGGAAGAAAATGTAGTGTCAAGTCACACTAAGATTTGCGTTAAAATAGAGTACATTGAATATACGGACATAGAGTTGTCAGCTGACTTCACCTTTAAGCGCCATCTGGTGGGTAACGTCAAAGTTACAGCTAACTATTAAATAAAAAGTACAAAACACATGTTTTACAGGGGATCACACCTATGGGGCAATTGTGTAATGCATGCACTTTGACATTAGCTTTCATTATGAAATTAAAGCTATATTCATTGCGTAGTACGTAGTTGCCGATGACACGGATTGTCAAAACACACTGAGTAGTGAACATTGAGATCCAGATGATTGCGATCGCGAGTGAGTTATGCAATTTGGCAGCTGGGCCCTGTGGTATTTCAGTCTGACGCATGATGTTTCCTGCCATATATATGGCATATGCAGAAGCGTAAAAAAAACGTATGAGGTCAAGAGCGAAGTTATTGCTTGAAATTGGACTACTGCTTGCCACTCGGGAGACACCAGTGACATTTTACAAGAATACTATAAGTACATTTGTGTATTTTAATATACATACCAGGCCCCTCAGAAAGTATTGCGAAAAAAAGTTTTTATATATGGGAGACTGGCCAGTTATAATGTTTTTCGAAAATATGATTATTTATAAGTAAAAATAAGTAAGTTCCAATTTCAAAATTTCCCTCCACATTTTTTGCGAGTTAATTCAAAGTATTGTGTCTCACTGAAATATGGATCTGCGCCGGGAACATTTTAGAGCTATGATTTTATACGATTTCAAGTGTCGCCTGAAACCGGATGAATCGTACGATAGACTTCAAATGCCATTCATGGATGAAGGCCCTTCCAAGGCAACCGTGTATCGTTGGTATAACGAATTCAAGCGCGGTCGACCAACTTTGGGGGATGACGAAAGAAGCGGTCGCCCTTTGACGGCTGTTACCGAAGAAAACGTGCTAGCAGTGAAAAATTTAATCCAAGACAATAGGCGAATTACATATCAGGAGATTCAACACATATTGAAGATTGGATCGGGAAGCGTTCACGAGATTCTACACAGCCATCTTCGCGTGAGGAGGATAGTATCACGCTGGGTGCCGCACAACCTCACCGATGCTCAGAAGCAGGCCCGGGTGGAATGGTGCCGTGATATGCTTAACAAATTTGAAGCAGGCTCGTCTCGGCGTGTTTACGACATCGTTACAGGTGATGAGTCCTGGATTTATCAATACGACCCAGAAACCAAGCGCCAGTCGACTGTTTGGGTGTTTCAAAATGAGCCAACGCCTACCAAAGTGAAGCGATCTAGAAGCGGGGGTAAGATTTTGATCGCTAGCTTTTTTAATTTGACTGGCCACTTGGTATCAATTCCCTTACGGGATCAAAGAAGCATTAATGCCGAATGGTATACTACCAAATGTTTGCCAGAAGTTTTCTCTGTTATAAGCAACAAGCGACCAAACACAGGGCTCCGCGGGCTACTGCTCCACCACGACAATGCACCTGCGCACACCGCACTCAAAACGAGGGACTTCCTGGACAGCACGCCAGTCAAACTCCTGGGTCACCCTCCTTACAGCCCTGATCTAGCACCGTGTGACTTCTTTTTATTCCCAAAAATAAAAAATCAGCTCAAAGGGATACAATTTTCGTCGCCGGAAGATGCGCTGGCTGCGTTCGAGCAGGCTGTAAACGAGGTGTCTGCGGCGGACTGGAAAAAGTGTTTTGAAAACTGGTTTAGGCGCATGAATCTTTGTATAGAGGCTGGTGGAAAGTACTTTGAAAAGATTTGATAAAAATATATGTACGTATAGAACAATTTTTTTTAGTTTCGCAAAACTTTCTGAGTGTCCCACGTACGTGGATATTTAACCTTATCTGCTGCGCCATATAGTCACATAGATAAAAATAGCACCTTATAAATAAAAATAAAATAAAAAATACGTAGAGTTAAGACACGAGTAATAAAGAGAATAAATAAATGGTACATTTTAATACAACAACATCTAGTCCCAAACTAAGCAGAGCTTGTACTATGAATCCTAGACAATGGATATAATACTTAATTACTTATATACTTTTTTGTAAATACATACTTATAATACATGAGAAACACCCAGACTAATACAAACATATGAATAATTTGTGTCCTGGGAGAATAGAACCCGCGACCTCGTGATTAGCAGTCCAACACTTGAACCATTAGACCACAGACGTCGTTAACGTCGTCAGAAGAGTTGTTAATTATAGATACAAATGATTAAGCTTAAGATTAAGTTTTAAAGTCTGGTGTTTAAAAAAGAATACATAAGTTCTGAAGGAATAATTATGTTCAAAAATAAATTAGCAAGCACATGAATATTATTTTTAAAAGAGACGCGTATTTTAAATAATCCTTGAGTTTAAAGCAAACCCCTGCTCAGATGAGGATTAAATTACCTGGACAAAGGGAAATTATGCACAAGCGAGAAATAATCTCGCCACAACCCAAAATTCGTGTGTAAAAAATATTGAGAACCTATATGAAGAGAATTTAATATGATCAAATAGACCGAAGAGGTAAATGTGTTTTAAATGAGACGAATATATTATCTTCAATATTGTGTTAGCATCTACCAGTTCCATTATAAATATTGGATACGTGGACGGTATCAAAATTGCATCAACCCGACAAGGGCAAAATTAATTATTGATCTAATCGTCCGGGAAAACGGCGAAGCTATTTACTCTATTATAATTATAAATTTAATTGCTACGCTTAGGGCACAGAGTAAGGATGTAGGGTTTCGACAACTGTGGACTATACGGTCAGATTAATATCCTATCTATCCACGATATGTCCTACTAGAGATAGAAATTTGACGTATTTTGTTTGGAGCTTATGTCAAATTTCTATCTCCAGTAGGGCAAATCGTGGATAGATTGGATATTATTTTTGGCCGTAAGGCCCGTATTACAGAACCTTTCTCAAGCGTTGATCATGTATAAAACTAGTTTTGAGTTGGGATTTAATTTTAGAACATTCCTCAAGCATAGATTTATTGATCACAGTTCAGCTGAGTTTAGTTTTAAATTATACTGTCACCTGTTTCGGTATTTGAGAAGAGATTTGATCTGTAATCACTCAAGGATGGTGGACACCACGCTTGAGTAGATGTTTCTTACCTATTTCAGGTTATATTCGTGTGCTATGTTGTTGAATTCAAGTTTATATTGTATTGGAATAAGACCGATACTCAAGTAACGATTCTATCCTTAAGAAGTGATCAGTTGAATGCAGATCAAACTGTACTTGAGGAACGTTCTATAATACGGACCTAAATGTCTGATTGTCAGTTTATCTTCATGTCCATCTTAACTTAATTATTCTTAAGCTTTAAGGCATTAATACCGACGTCCATTGTTTAACTATTAAAGAAAGAAAAATGATTTATGTTATTATATTATTTTGGACAGTTGAGCTCTTAAATAAGATTCTACATTCATCATCATCATCATCATTTCAGCCGAAAGACGTCCACTGCTGAACATAGGCCTCCCCCAAGCATCGCCACAACGATCGGTCCTGCGCCTTCCGCATCCAACGGATTCCCGCGACCTTCACCAGGTCGTGGGTCCACCTTGTAGGGGGCCTACCCATGCTGCGATTCTAGATTCAACATTATTAACCCGAAATATTTGAAGGGGTAAATTTATAGATTGTAAAAATTCTTTGTAGCATAAACAGTTTAGAAATTTACCAGCATAATTATAACAATGTTTGTTTTCGTTTGCATACAACCTTTATTTCTCTATGAATAATTAATGAATGACCTGCTTTAGGCCATTTAATTAATTATTTAATAATTAATTCACTGGCTCCAAAGAAAACTTGACTAATTCAGTCAAGTTTTCTTTTGTTATTTAATAGCAACTAGCCTATGCCCACAACCTTGCCCGTGATTTGGTTTATCGTAGAGATATTATCGCACAATCCACGAGAACTGTTTATTTTCCCGGTATAAAAAGTAGCCTATAATGCCGGTTATGGTCTATTTGTGTGCCAATTTTCTTCTAAATCCGTTTAGCCTTTTCAGCTTGATTGAAGGGCAAACAAATAAACAAACAAACATCCATACTTTCGCATTAGTAGTAGGATTAGTAGGATGAAACATAGAAATAATAAATTTGACACTTGATTCTTTACCGTTCACAGATGTACGTCTTGAAATATTTTGGATGAGACTTTATAGACTTACTTACCAAGATCTCTCAAAGGACTATTGTTTTAAATTTAAACAATCAAAATTTCATATTTAGGACGTCCTTAATGTAAGATTAAGGCCCACCGGATATTGAAGCTAGCTCAGCCCAGCTAAATACTAGACGGCGGACGGCGCGTTTATATCTTTTGTTCGCAAATGTGGCACTGGGTTACGTGGGACCAATATGCGATGCTGCATTGCATTATTATAATGTTTTTCAAAACCATGAAAGCCGTGTACCTACTGTGCGTTTGTTTGTCCTGCATTCACGCTGAAACGGATTTAGATGAAATTTATTGGTACACTTCATTGACATACCAAGGGAGTGATGCTGCGAGGATTAGCTTAGAGTGCGGTTCTAAACATGAAATAAGATATTACTGCAGCTGCTGGACATGACGGTAAGCCTCCTGGCTACTTAAAGAGCCACGGTCACGTCTCACTTTCCAATGATAATCTCCTGAGACGGGATTCTGGAAACAGGTTTGGTGCAGACGTCAATTGAGCTTTGTTTTGTGACGTCATACGCGCGTCATATTATAATATGAATGTGGTTGCAGGTTGAATATTTATTTGAATAAAATGTCAGACATTTAAAGCAATGTTAGTTTTGTTTAACAGTTCGTGTGGGATTTTTCGTGAGTTCTTACTCAAAAACCAAAAAACCAACCTTGAAACCTTGCTCACGAAAAATCTACTTAGAATAATCAGGTGCTAAATGTTTTAAAATAATATCAAAAGGTTATTGGTAGTACTCGAGTGACCTTGGGTACCGGTAGTACCCAAAAGTGTTTTGCCTCAAAGTGGCCTTGGGTACTAGTAGTACCCAAGCGATGTGAATGTGGAGTACCTCATGAATATGCCTTATATTTTTCTAACAAATAATTATTTGTTTTTGGCAATATTACGATCTAGTTCCTAATGAATAATCCAACATTTTAATAAGGTACGGCAATACTACAACCATTCACTCAAAGATTTAATATAAATATTTTTTATTCGGTCTGTTGTACCTACGTCTCGACTTGGCGGAAACGAATTTACCTCATTCTCGTATGTTTTGGATACCTACAATGTAGTTTTGTTTAATTTCTACATAAAGAATAATCACACCATGCATTTTAAACCATAAAAAATTTAGGTTGACAATTCACTTTATTGTTAAAATTATTTTCATGAATAAGACAAAAAATGGTCAATGTTTATGTTTACAACCGATTATTTAAGTGAAAAGATCATAAATTACAAAAAAACTTTCACGGGTTCAGAATTCAGATGGCCTATTCATAAGCATTATAAAAAACTTCAATTGTAAGCAAATTTCTTAGAAAGAAAGTCATAAATAACTTATTTTGTAACATGAGTGGGCTGTGCGTTTTTACTCGGCTGATAACGTAATGTCGTGGTCACTCAACGGTTAAAAGACAGATGCGCCCGGTCACTCCAGCGGGTAGACGCCATTAGGAAAAAAACAAAAAACACCCGTCAATATTTAATATTCTACAATAAAAGATCTTAACAAATTTATCACCGAAAATATAGTTTAGTTATGAATAGAATAGAATAACATTTATTTCTTAATATATGGTAGGTACTATCGACAAATCGTACGCCTTTCCACCTCAAGGTTGCTTTTCATCTGGCACTGATTCACTGAAGAAACCCTGCCCCCATGGTCCTTTGTTTTTGTCTACCAATAGAATGTCGGGACGGCACAATATTTTTTGCTCTTGAGATATACAAAGCAACATTATGACTTGTTGTGAAAATGAAACAAAATTATTATCAGTTAACCATTACTCAGCCACAAACAATGTCACAGTAGAGTGTAAAAAATACTATTGATAAATGCCAGTTGAACTGTGCAACTTAAGTGGAAGTTCTAGAAACATGTGGCTGAGTTGGGTATTTGTTATGCAAAAAATTACTGACTCATATTTTTAACAGATTTCACAAAAAGTGTTAGTAACAATAAACTTTCTTTACACACTGAGTTAGTTTGACGACGTCTGTGGTCCAGTGGTTCAAGGGTTGGACTGCTGATCACGAGGTCGTGGGTTCGATTCCCACAGAACACAAATATTTGTGTGACGAACATAAGTGTTTCTGTTGGTCTGGGTGTTTCTTATGTATTATAAGTATGTATTTACAAAAAAAAAAGTATGTAAGTATTATATCCATTGTCTAGTACCCATATCACAAGCTCTGCTTAATTTGGGACTAGATGGTGCTGTGTAAAAATGTCCCGAAGATATTTATTTATTTAGTTTGATACAAAATAAAATAAAAACATGAAAAAATAAATTATTTATTAATGTAAGTAGGTGGTAAGTTATACTTAGACTCCATTTGAAATAACATTATAAATTTTAACAAAACCTTATTACAGTAAATAGTTGGTATTGTAAATACGTATTTGCTTTTGTCATCTTATGCCCACGGAATAGAGGTTAAAATCGGTTGAGTAAACTGTCAGTAGGTTTTTTAATGATTCTAATATTATTTCATAATACAAATCCAACCAACCAACTCGCTGTTAATGTTAGTTGACTCAGAAAATAAAATTTAAGGGACTATGGTCGCTTTTGTAATAAGATCCCTATATTCAAGATTTACTAAAGCAAGTTTAAAGCATAAAACCTCCATATAATAAATAATAAAAAAATAAATTTAAAAACACCTTTAAAACAAAAGCTATATAGAAAAGGTTGATACAAAATACTTTGCGGATAAAGATCCGTGGGGATGAACTGCTAGCCTATTAGACTGATTAAAAAAAAAACGTTAATAAGTTCTAAGGATACTTGCGAATAATACATAATGTCCAATTTTAATTTTACATTGTTTTGGTGAGATCATAAAAACATTGAACATTCTTTGTTAAAATAAAAAGTCCTTATTTCAATACAAGTTCCTTGCAACATCTGCCAGTTATAAAACACGGTGCGGTGCAGTTTGAGCAAAAAACGGTTAGTCCAAATCAATAAAGCTGCCTGTAACAACTAACAAAGGCTTAACTGTGGGTGAAGGTGTCGTAATAACGTAAATAAGACTAGGTTATTAGGTATTTGTTTATAAAACTGCTTCAAATTTCGTATTTTTCCTTATACCTATTAGTTCAATTGACATGAGATGTCGTGGTAAGTAATTTAATTAACTCAATTAAACTAATTCAAGTTTTCAATAAAATTTAAATAATTTCTTCGGCGATTCTGTTGCACATTTTGACAAAACTAAACCAGACTAAATGCATCTGTCACTTTCATTTTCTATTGAAACAGAAAAAGACAAACGCCATTAGTTTAGTCCTTTAAATGTGCGCAACTGAATCGACATCAATAGTATTATTGTTAATGATTTCACATTTTTTTACTGGCTACTTTCTTGCTGTACTACCTACGCTGACCGGCCTACGTCGTCGCCCAAGTCTTCGATGTTTAAACAGAAAACAAATGAACATAAATTAACAGGTAGCAAGGAGCACGAAGCAACTGCGAATGACCAAACCCGTGAACATAAATCACAGAACTATTGTTCCTAGTCCGTGAAAGTATCATACAGTAATAAAAACATATGGCTTTACAAAAACTGTTGTTTTAAAGACCCTAACTGGTGGATCCTGATTGGTGGAAAAAATAAAGGGCGGATTTCTTTATTTTTTGTTGTAAATGTAGCTTGCAAGCAAAACAGTTTCAAAACTGGAAAGGCTTAGGCTTTGCTAATAGTACATTGAGGTCTGATATTAAATATTGATTCACATATATTACGTCCATTGCTGTGTGAGTTATAGTTATTGAAAAACATTGAAAAGAAAACAGAGTATGACATTTATCGTTCCGTATCGCTGCCTGTAAAAGTGCTGAGAACTAATATTGATATCTTCGTATTCAAACCACGCCCTTCGGCTCTTCAACGAGTTCGCAAACAAAAAAACGAGACAAAAGAAACGTGTTCCACCGAAACCATTAGCAATAATAAAATAAGACGAAAAAATATATACACACGTCATAGCGGTAAAAAAGAAGAGGTAAAAATACATGATGTAAATATTTCTTTTAGAATAATTTTGAGTCGAAAAACATAATAGTTACTGTAGTGTAAACGATTAAAAAGTATCAACGATGGAGTCATTAATTGGGTTGGAAAATGAAAGTTCAACTTTTGTTTAATTAATTACTTTAGTTTTGTTTTGATTTGTGCTGTGATAGGCTTAGCGGTTGAGCGCTTGCTTCCATGCAGGAGAGTCCGAGTTCGAACCCGACCCGCACCACTGACTTTTCGAATTCATGTGTAGATCAAAATTTGATTATCAATTGCTTTAACGGTGTAGGAAGACGTCGTGAGGAAACCTACACACCTGAGAGAGCTCCATACAGTTCTCGATGGTGTGTCTAGTCCACCAACCCGCACTAGGCCCTTACCCTTCTCAATCTGAGAAGAGGCCCGTGCCCAGCAGTGGGGCAATAATGGGCTGATGAATCATCATCGTTGTGATTTAAACGGTTCCGTAGCCAAAGGGTGCCAACGGGATTCTACTACTAAGCCTACGCCGCGGCGCCGTCTGTTAGTCCGGTAGTCTGTCTGTAACAGGGCTGTATCTTTTTAAATCGCTTTTTAACACCCTTTTCTTTTTAATAGGTAACACCTGTTGATCACTGAAAATGAAAATGTCAAATACAAAGGGGATCCCTATACAAGAAAACTTGAATAAAATGCGTTATATTTCACACACCTGCATGTGTTTTGGTACGTAACCCTTAGTGCGCGAGTCCGACTAGCGCTTGGCCGGTTTTTATTTAATTATTAATATCATGTATTGTCTAGAATTCTGGGAATTCCTAATAACATCCAGAACCAGGAGCACCAGAACCAGAACCAGTGGTCGCAGGCTCGAATCCTGTTTAAAAGCGAATATATCTTTAGTCTAAACGTGGACGTCTGGATCCGAAAAGTTTCGAAAGAAACTTCCCACATCCCAAAGATTGAAAATTATGCAGACAAGAAGAACTTTCTCAAAAAGCGCATATTATTATGTATTTAAACATTTACCAGAATTTTAAATTCATTATAATTAAGTATGCTTCGTTCTTAGTAACTTTATGTTAATGACGTCCATTATTTCAACAAGTTTTATTAGAAGGAAACACGGAACGCTTTTATAACACGAGTTATTGACTTAATTTAACCATTTTCAGTTTTGATATTATAATATTTAGGGTCTGTTTCACCACCTTCTGATAGGCACTAACTGCTAGATAAATTCGGAAATAGGACAAGTGTTGTATTAAATTATGTGCCAGCTAAGTTAACTGGGACTTATCAAGAGGTGGTGAAACAGGCCCTAAGAAAATTATTTGGATATTTACATTTTCCTAATTTTAATAGTGCTACGTGGGAAGCGTTTGCAAACAAAAGACATAAACGGGCGAGCTGGGCTGAGCTGAGTAGGGCTGAGCTGAGTAGGGCTGAGCTGAGTAGGGCTGTGCTGAGTACAGTTCATCAAGATGGTGTTTTGCATACCCTCGATAGAATTCCTGCCCCTTAGTCCACGCTCAACAACGTACAGTCAACCGCAAATCGATTGTAACATACTAATAATAACTCGACAGTCATCGTGCCGATTGTCGTTACGGCCAATGGGATAATCGCAAAGAGCCTCGACCAACACCTGCAGAGGCTCTCATTAGGCAGCTGGGTCAAGGGCTTGATACAGAAAGCGGTTCTTCTGGACACGGCACGTATTGTTAGGAAGTTCCTCTCTCTGAGGCCCTGACCGCCGGTAGCTTGGACCTTGTTCCTGATGCCGGTGGGCTACTATTTTTGTATATTTTTAAATGTTTCTTTTATATAGTTTGTAAAAATATTTAAAAATGTAGAAAAATAAGTGAATTAATGAATAAATGGAATAATAATAATAAATATTTTTGGGACATTTTACACATCACCATCTAGTCCCAAACTAAGCAGAGCTTGTGCTATGGGTACTAGACAATGGATATAATACTTATATACTTTTTTTTTTGTAAATACATACTTATAATACATAAGAAACAACCAGACCAACACAAACACTCATGTTCATCACACAAATATTTGTGTCCTACTGGAACCACTAGACCACAGAAGTCGTCAGTATAAGCAGAGCCTGTCTTGTAAAATCAAATCAAAAATCAAATCAAATAATTTTATTTGCATGAAATGTGGTACAAGTAAAAGTGTCATCATTTCAGCCGATAGACGTCCACTGCTGAACATAGGCCACCCCCAAGCATCGCCACAATGACCGATCCTGCGCTTATTCAAATTCCTTTTTTATTTCGAACTAGCGACCCGCCCCGGCTTCGCACGGGTGCAATTCTGATACCAAATATACTACAGAATGTAAACCTTCCTCTTGAATCACTCTATCTATTAAAATAAACCGCATCAAAATTCGTTGCGTAGTTTTAAAAATCTAAGCATACATAGGGACAGACAGCGGGAAGCGACTTTGTTTTATATACTATTTAGTGATGTATTTTATCAATATAACTCCGACCGAAGCATTTGTTTTAAACGATATCCAGTTTTTTACCCGACTGCGCCAGAAGGAGGGTTATTTACATTGTTTTATTTTTATGCAGCACGCATTCTGTCAATGTTATGTCAAACGCCATAAGGTTACATTAGAAAATCATTGGAAAATTTAATATGGTGGTTAAGTATTCTTAAATTTTCTAATTTTCCGCGAAATTTTCTTAATTTTTTCTTTCATAAGAACCTTCTCCTGGCAATAACAAACACGACAAAAAAAAATTAGCGAAATCGGTCCAGCCGTTCACGCGTGATGCCGTGACCAAGGGAAATACGGATTAATTTTTATATATATAGATAAGCATGCACTTATGAATCTAGTCGCACAGTTCCAAAAAGTTGGTTCTATGGAGAAGAGCCGGCATTAAACTCCATGGATTTTATACTCTTTTCAAATTATAATTGGTACAGATTTTCTTTGTTACATAATTTGGACTGCCTCGTTGGTCTAGTGGTCGCAAGCGCGACTGCTGATCGTGGGGTCCTGGGTTCGATTCCTGGGTCGGGCAATGTGTTATTGGGTTTTTTCATTTGGAAATTCTCAGTAGCAGCGTGGAGTCTGGATTTGTGCCCGGTCAACGGCAATAGGCACGCCCCCTATCACATGGGACTTATAACATAACTGGCGAAATGTGGGTGTACTATACACCTCTGCCTACCCCTTCGGGGAAATACAGGCGTGATGTTATGTTATGTTATAATTTGGAAAGATTTGTGTGTTTTATAACGGATTTGATATATGCGGTTGAGCGTACGTATCGCGTATCTATCGGCATTTAATTACATTCAGTTTGAAATTGATGACGATATCAGATGTCCCTCGGGATTTTGGTATTAATTTCAACACAGTACTGTGACAGTACACATAATAACCGTAACCGTAATAATAACCGTATTATTAGTATTATCACTCTCCACGTGGTAATGGGTTTGGCGTGAAGTCCCAAGCGACCGTGTCAAGGCTTATACAACCTTTATTTACAACTTATACGTCGTAAATCATCACTCATGTGACATAAACAATATTGAAATGTTAAATAAATGTAATAAACTAACTAAGTGAAGTAAGTGTTTTATTTAATACATTTTCATGGTTAGTTATCATGAATTATTGTCTTCATGTCATAAAACCTATGAATTAACCATCCCCATAAATAAGTTCATATTATCTCTAATTTTTGTATGCCAGCTGGATGGCAGAACATGCAAAACTATACCTTCTGTAATACCAGTATCATATTGTACCATGTTAAGTGCAAATAAACATTTCTTTTCTCCCACTTGCTCGGAAATTGGTTCATTATTAAAAAAAAAGAATACAACAATCAGCTCTTTTCCGTACGCAACGAAATAACAGGCCGGTAATAGAAATAGCTGGACACTTTTTATTTTTTAAATTATGCTAACTAGGTTTTTAAGTACACACTTACATAAATTAGGTGTTTTGAGGTACAAAATATTTATCATTATACAGGCTGAATGCGCATTTTGTTTTTCAAAACTTTGAAAATAGAACAAGAACCGCGCGCGGGCGAATTGGCGTGAATGAAATTGAGATACTGTTGAATTATTTTTTGTTGTGTTTCCTCGCAAATGAGAGAAAAGTACTACACAAGTCTCGGCCGAAATAGCAATTAACGGCCTCGTTTAGTTAAAAAGGACTCGGCTTGCGCCTCGTCCTTTCAAAATCCTACTAACTACTAATCCTAAAAAGTTTCCTACTAACGGCCAAAATTCATAACCTATCTATCCACGATTATTATTATTAGAGATAAATTGACGTACCTAAGTTCCATACGTCTTATGTCAAATTACCTCATGTGTCTAACGGCAAGTTGTGGATAGATAAGATATTAATTTTGGCCGTAAGTTGATCATGGAATCAAACAATATAGGTAAATGGTACTGGCAGTTGTTACCAAGAATTCACATTATCAACTGAAAAGTTCCTTCTGTTGATTCCGAGTACATCTAAGATAAACACATGGTAACACAGTGAGACATTTAAAAGTAACTCAGTGATACAGGGGTCCTACTCGCGTTTGACGACATTCGATCAATCGTAACATTCATCGCATAATTTGCTGCACCGATGAACCATCGTACCGACATGGCATGCGATGAAAAATTTTACTGTTTTGAAGTTTGTCTCTGTACTCCAGTTAATAGCATGCGACTATGAACCGAATTCTATCTTTGTTGTACCTTTTTAATGCGCCTGTATTTATTGTGTAACTAACAGTTGGAAAGAAAGTTCGTACATCGTTTGTCGTTCGTGGAACGCGAGTAGACCCCGAGAGTACGTGATCATAATATTTACATCGACGTTCAAGAAAACATGAATCACAAATCTGTTTAAAACACTCTTTGTGTACCGCTAACTTCGATGATATTATTGATCGAAGACATAATTGCCATGAACTCTGTTTATTAACACAGTATATAAACTTCAGTTAGTCTTGACCGTATGTTACCCTTTTTACCATCAGTTTTTGGAGTTTCTAATCAGCTGTCAGATTTTAATTTATTTTTTAATAAAAGCAACTTGTTTAATAAGCATTACTGGCAGCCTAGCATCCAGTCTTGAAAACACCGTGCTGAAGAAATTTAGGAATAAAATAGATAACTAAAATAGAAAAAAGAAATTTAAGGTAAGAAAAACAAAAGGGGGGAATAAAAAAAAGCATGGTTCAGAGTGACACTCGTTTTACCTGAAATAATAGGGTAAATATAGTTAATACAACATCAAACAAATAATCATATTTGCGTATCATTTTTAATTAACAGTTGAGGATGGATACCCATCGTATCGGCGTGAATAAACTTTAAAAAATTAAATGGTTATGAGACACAAGATAGTAGGGAAAAATAATGATTAATATAAACGGTTTCACTCACGTTATTTCATCGGGTGTGCCCGACCGGTTTCGAGCTCGAACGGAGCCCTTAATCATGAGCTGGTTACGCGGCGGCGTCGCGCACCAAACATAACGATAGTTATTATATAAAAAGTAGGGAAAAAAATCAGAAGAAAATCAGAAGTTAAGCGATATGATTGGTCGTTAATAGTTCGGTCGACCAATCCCATCAACTAATAGTGCATGCAAAAGCCCACCAATTAGAATTGCTAGATGCTTTTTTACAAATATCGGGACTTCAATGAAAAAAAAGCGGGACTGGGGCAAAATATTCGGGACGTAGAAAAAATGCGTAACAAAATGGTTACAATCCACAGTCACTCGCTCTCGAAAAACGGGACGTCACGCAAAAAGCGGGACATATGGAATCGCTTCTACCAATAGCCACGTTTAACAAACCTCAGATACGGGGCATAATTCGTGGTCGGGTGCTATCGTATAAGTTTTTGCCTCCGAAACCGTAAACAGATATGTCAACAACTTTCAATCGATAATTCTGAAAGTTTTGTTGACAATCGTCCCGACCGTATATAGCTGGAGCTGAAAGTTTTTCCGAGGGAAAACTTGAAGCATTGTATTATTATGAGATACAATGTTTGTTGTTGTTCAGCAGTGTTTTATCACTTTATTATATTACTAGCCGTGTGCCCGAAGGGATTTCCCAGGAACCACCCGACTTTTCTCCCGGTATATAACTCCCTTGCAGGATGAATTTTCAAAAATCCTTTCTTAGTGCTCTCTTACGTTATCTAACGAACTCCTGTGCAAAATGTCATCCTCGTAGAACCACTGGACAGTGTGTTGTCTGTCAGTCAGTTTCAAGCATTTTATTAAGTAGATTCGCTGCTACATTGTTTTAGAAGAATTTTAACCATTATTTGTATTATATGTATTTAGTTTATTTACGACTAGCGGCCCGTCCCAGCTTCGCACGGGTGGACATAAATATATAGCCTATAAACTGAAAAAAAAAACGAGACTTTTTACTGTTCATATACATTAAAAAAAAACGGAATGATTACTGACTTATTTTCACTGTTTTTTCAGTTATTTTCACTGTTTTTTCAGTTAGTTTTACTTTTTTGGACAATTGGCTCTCTTTTTACTGACCAAAGCGGTGAATATTACCGAAAAATTGATGTTTTTTTTTCACATGTTACTCAGGGTGAATGTAGCTTTCTAATGGTGAAAACATTTTTGAAATCGGCACAGTAGTTTTTGAGTTTATTCATTACAAACATGCACACAAAAATACAAATCTTTCCTCTTTATAATATTAAGTGTAGACTACCTGCAATATGTGATGTATTACTGCACTTATCATCACCATTAGTGCCATTGAATAAACATAAAACAGATTTTTACCTCTAGCGATTTCATTTTGTTTTAATGGAATAAGTATACTGAATGGCTAAGACATCTAATTCGATTTAATACCTTTTTAGACATAATTGTTATACCTAAAAATACATTAGTGCCCAGTATAATTTACTTAAAACTAAATATTGCAATTTTCTTTAATAGAAGTAACTCAAATAACTTTTTTTACATAATTAACACAAAAGGACAAATTGTCTTTTATACAAGGTACATGACTTGTAGATCAACAAAGGTTCTCGATTTATTCCACAAAGCCGAGATTTAACGAGAAAATACATTAGCTCAACCAATTCAACGATGCCAACTTACATAAAATAGCTGTAATGAATACTGGGGGGTCTACTTGCAAAATCGATAATCGATATATCGTGATATTTGTCGTGTCGAAACTTACTCTAAGTAACGTCGATTTAGCTATCGTAAACGAAGCTACGAATGATACCAATCGACAATTTTCGGTCGTAACCCTACTCTTAGATGTAAATGTCATTGACAGTAATTCTTTTATTTTTGATTTATTCACTCCGAACGTGTCTGTGAAATCGATAAATAACATTTTAGACCGGTTTTTTCGGTTTAGACCTGATACTATGTGTATACATTTAGTATAAAATATATGTATATATGCATATCTAGACCGTCCAATTGGAAATATCACAGAATTTGTGAATAGAACCGTTTGGGCTGACACCAACGTATGTACCTTTTATAATTGAACGAATTCGTATGTGTTCGGATGTGACGCATATCTTACCACACCTCTTGACTCTGTACCTGTATTTGTTCTGTGCTTTTCTAAGATTTTCTGGTAATAATATTTTCTCTTTCTTTTCTTTCTTTCATATTAATTGTAGTAATTAATTAGGACTCGAAGTTTACATAACACACATATTTTGTTTATGAAACGTGTAAATCTTGCTTTTTTATGAAGACCGTTAATTTTATGACCGTAGGTATTCTTTTTTTATTCATATTCCTTGAAATTTTGCCGGCTTTTTTACACATCAATTGTTAGTTTTTCTTATAATCATACTAATGGTTATGAGAAGGCACTTATTTTTAGGGTTCCGTACCTCAAAAGGAAAAAACTGAACTCTTATAGGATCACTTTGTTGCCGTCTGTCTGTTTAAATCTATTCGTTAATTCTAATTTTATCATCAACGGGTAGACGTATTAAGATGAAATTAATATCGAATATTAAGGTTGACGGTCCCTTGGAATTAAAAAAAAACAAGCTTCCAAGTGAACGCAATCAAAGGATATACAGACACATGTAGTGGCACCTGGATAAGAAAGAGATACAAATATGAAAGACACCAACGCGCAGTGCTGCACCTTAGGCGTAACTCTCATAAATTAAATCAGTTTCTACTTTGGTCGATGCGTCGATATATATCTACTTCGGGTCGATGGGTGGTACGGAACCCTTTATTGCGCGAGTCCGACTCGCACTGGACCGGTTTTTTATCACACTTTTGATCAGTCACTAAACCAATCGTTGAACCGGAGAAAAAAACTATTTTTTATAAATAACCTTGCTAATAATTGATGCGATTAAAATAAGCGAGGTATTATTGATCGCATAGCTTAGGCTACACCATAAGGTGGACTTAGAATGAACGAACACAGCAAGAATAAAAATTATTTTTAAGCGATCGTTAATTTTAATTGTAACCACGATACGATCCTAACATTATATTCTTTCGGCTGCATCCAATAAATATTCAATCTTCAACAAAGTAGAACAAAAGGACGCGTATCCAATTCATGGTTTTTATAGGCTATGAATGTTATGTTCTTTATATTCAGGAGCACAGAAAAGTTCTTGTTTTATGTATAGTATAAACAAGTACCTTATATGCCCACAGGCCAATAAAAGCAATAGCTAACGTCACCTGTGTAACTTACTGTGTAATGTGTTGTACGAGAACGATATACGATAGTATACGAAGTCATCCTGCAGTTTACAGCGGTTTCTAAAGTAGATAAGCGATGTCTTCTAAGTACTTCCAACCTTTAATTTCTCTTCATAATTTTGTTGATATCTTTCTCTATCGCGTCAAGTGAAGATAAGCGTGAGTGAGTACGACGACACGCGATTTGGCGGCAAGTGTGTATACTATACTCGGCTAGGTTCGGTACAGTTCGTTGAAAATCAGCGGTAGTCGCAGCCGGTAGCTCCGCTGGGTAGCCGCGCACTCCCGCTGGGCACGCCGCGCGACGCCGCTCCGCATCGCCGCCGCTATAAACAAATCATACCCGCTGACAGAAACACATTAATTGTTCAATGAAAACTAGTTAAAGCCTACTTGGTGAGATCGCTGGTGCAAAGGCTAATAAATCTAGACGACCGGCCGCAATGAATTTAGACAATAATAAAGCCAGGTTAAAAGCTATGTCATTTGGATGTTTGCAGTGAAAGGAGCCGTTGTAAGTGGCGATTCGGTGTGTAACTGTGCTGCGGTCATTTATATATTAGATGAATAAGTGGAGCGTCTATCTATCCGACTGTGCATCATGTACTTGAGTTATGAGTGCCGTGCTCCGTCGAGATTGTGCTGATTGAGTGCTAGCCAGTCCAAAACCGCGCCGGATCCGCTCCGGCTCAAGGCGCTACACCCCTGATTACTCCTCTGTGATCACATTATATTCAACGTATGTATTTTTCTTGATTAGTATGTAACGTGAATGTCTTCTTATCTCACGACGTCATATCACTTGGGTTCAAGCGATTAAAACTGCTAAAGTATCCGAGATTATAGGTAAGCAACACATATTTCGTGTTGCTGTCAAGTGCGCCAACATTTTTTATCTGATCTTTATCAACAACTTCGTAAGATGTATAATATCCAGGCAATAGATATCAATGTAGACATTGTATTAAATAAAAATTAAAAACATTTACCAAACTACTACTTTTGTTTACAATATACTTATACTCAATAGTTTCCACAAGGCCGCTTTATTTATCATTTATTTTAATGACTAATTAATTGTAACTTATCGTATTGAATAGCTATCGTCATTTCTCTTTTTAATTATTATATGTTGTATCGGTAAATGTTCTATAATACCTACAAGAAATGGTAATAAATAAATAAATATTCTTGAGACATTTTTACACAGCACCATCTAGTCCCAAACTAAGCAGAGCTAGTAGGTACTATGGGTACTAGACGATGGATATAATACGTATATACTTTTTTTTTGTATATACATACTTATAATACATAAGAAACACCCAGTCTGGGTGTTTCTTAACACAAACACTTATGTTCATCACACAAATATTTGTGTCCTGTGGGAATCGAACCCACGACCTTGTGGTTAGCAGTCCGACACTCGAACCACTAGACCACAGACGTCGTAATATTTAACTAGTATCTAGTAAAAGAAAAAATAATTAACATTGCGCAGCGAAACGAAGTATTTAAATATATATCTCTACTATGTTTATACTAGATAAATCAAAATACTTACCATATTTTTATAAGACCAAAACGCTACGTTTACTAAACTTCGAAAAGACAAATGTTAAAAGAAAATAAATTAAAACATCGCGCAATAATCACAGTGTCCTTTTAGGTGTGTACTTTGTGAAAGAACAAAACGGTATTACTCTCTGTTACTAATATTTCTTATCGATTTAATGATCCATTTACCTGGTTGTACCCACGGCACAGTTATTGGGTACATTAAAAGGTTTCTTATTGGCTCCAGAATCCGATATTTCTGTAGCTCATTGAACGAACAATCGGCGGAATTGGCTCCTAATCCGTACGCCGATTCTAATCCAATCTAATCAAAAATTCCACCCGTAAAACCGTATTGGGGAGCTTTAACAAAAATGATTGAACATGTTGCAAATTGTGAGTTTTGTTGACTCATTTAATTAAGGAAGGATTATCAAAAGGTTATGAATAGGTAGGTTTTAAGAGGAAATAAAAACATTGAATAGCAATGTTTTATTATTTTTCGAGAACGGTCCATTTTGCTGATTAAAAACTTTTCGTTTTATAAATTTTGACACAAAACAGAAAGAAGATCATAATATGCATCTTCAATGAAAACTATTCGGTATACAATCAGTTTTTCCCACGAACTAAAAAAAAATCGTAGCACCGTAGCTGCCGTAGCCCAAGCCCACCCTTCGTAGACCTTTTCGCCATCGGAAATTGTCTATTGGGAGTCTACTCGCGATCGACGAACGACAAGCGAAGTACGAACTTTCGTTCCGACTGATACTACACTCTAAAGACAGGCACATAAAAAAGATACAATAATTTAGACTAGGGTTTAATAGTCGTATGCAATTGACCGGAGAACAGTGAAACAAACGTCAAATCACGATTTGATTAGCATGCGATATATATCGAATCGATGGTTGATGTAGCAAATTGTTCGATGAATGCTACGATTTATCGAATATTCATATCAGGAATCGACAATTTCAATTTCAATTTCAATGTTTTTTATTTCAAATAAACCTAATTACAGGCACTTTTGAAAGGTCAGGCTCTAGTTGCACGGTTCCAAATTGTGGGTCCTATGGAGAAGAACCGGCAAGAAACTCCATGGATAAACTCTTTTTAAAATAGGTTATTGTTTATTACATCAAATTTATTCAAATAATGTGAGTATAATGTAGGTTAATGACAGAAATAAACAAGAGTTTAAAAGTGAGTATATTGCCTTTAGAAACAAACGTAAAAAGAGTTGCCATAGTATGTAGAAGCTGACCTGTCCCGACAGACGGCACCCGTTCACGAGCATGACGCGAGCATCAGCCATCGCTTAACTCAACCATATTGAAGGGAACTTAACGACCCGACACTAACGCCACCATCAGCATGACATTTAAGTGAGCAATCTATTTAGCAATCTGTTTAATAAGACACTAGACAATATTAAAAATTTATCAGTAGTAATCCTACCAGCTTTGGAAAATATGATAACAGATCTACACGTCATTATGATAATAATTCTATCATTATGCGGATACACGTAACATTTTAAATTGAGAATTAATTGCCATTTAATGGTTGTCAATTGTTTCCTCGATTGACGCTTGAAATCGAATTCCGGATGTCTATGTCATTAAAGTCCTAAACTATGGACGTCATAACATAAGACATAATTCATGTACGTAAAGGGTTTCTTCACAATTTTTTCAGCATAATTTCATTTATTTCATAATTTCAGCTGAAAGATGTCCACTGCTGGATATAGGCCTCCCCCAAGCATCGCCAAAACGACCGGTCCTGCGCTTTCGCATTCCCGCAACCTTCACCAGGTTGTCGGTCCACCTTGTGGGGGGCCTACCCACGCTGCGCCTTGCAGTACGCGGTTGCCACTCCAGAACTTTAATGCCCCATCGGCAGTGGCGTGCAGTGGCCTACTTCACTTGAATTTATTTTTGGTGTAAGTTATTGATTTTTTTATGTAGGAAGATTTATTCAGCATTAATAGGTTTAATAAAGGATAAAGAATCATCATACTTTGAAAAAAATATAATAACTTACACCACTGTTGAGTTTGAATGAGGTAGGCACTGGGTATTGCCTAATTGCCTATATGCAATGCACGCCACTGCCCATCGGCCATCCGGTCTGTGAGTAATGTGCCGCGCCCACTGTCCCTTAAGTTTGGCAATTCTTCGTAAAGTGTACACAATAAAAAATATTTATTTTGGACTTCCAGGAGCCCAAGAGTCTCTCAGGTGCTTAATGAATTAGGTACTTCATGAAAAGAATGTAACAGCTTGCATTCACAAGTATCTACTTAATAGTGAAAATGTGTCCTATAAGAAAAAAAAATTGTATGTTATAGTGTCGTAAAGAGAATTGTAGTGTTCGTTTGAATTTACATCGTTATCAAGTTAAATTTTATCTATTTTGGTCACGAAAAAGCTACTTTCACACTTTAATAGTTCAAATGATACTATAATCTGCTAACGGAAGTCGTACTTGTGATATCTTTTTATAGAAAAAAAACTAGATAAATACATTTTCACTTTAAAAAACCTACAAACATATCAAATTATTACGTGAGTAGTCTAGAAAAAGGATGTTTTCTACATTAAAATTATACAATTAATTTATTTCACCTAGTTACAGACTTTTATGTGGACACAGTTATGCCAAAATTAACCAACCCGCAAACTAACAAAAAATTGTTAATGATACCAAACTAACTAGAATGTGGTATATAAGAATCCAGCAGAAACAGCACAAGATATATTCAAAACTGCCTGTAGTATAATACCCACATGTACAGTCTAACAAAGCAATTTGTATCCAGGGTCGCCAGATATAAATTAAGTTTTGAAGCCCACAAAGACTTTAGAATGTGTAACAAATTATGGCATAACATTTTGAACATATTATTTCAATGTTAAACTCCTTGCCCACTTTTGTTCCTATTCACCCCTACATCACTATTCACCCCGTTTTATCCGGTACATGGCCCAAAATAAAAGGCCACCGTTTACAGATTTATTTATTCAAAATCTCAAAACTTTCCTGAGTGGATTTCTTGAAGCGAGAAGACTAGATAGTAGTTTGAAACTAGGTTTCATATCTCGAGGAATTTTCTAATTGAAAAAAATTCTACAGCCGGTACCGCAGACAGTTTTTTTTCCTTTTGTACAAAGATTTCTACAAAGCAGTTTCAATACATTTTGGAGCGAACTTAGTAAAATCTTGGACGAATAAAAAAGGCGGACGGAATCTCGCTAAACAAAAAGCTTTTAAGCGAGCCGTCTTACTATGGATGCCTCACATCCATAGTAAGACGGCTCGCTTAAAAGTACAGGCTGGCACATACACATAGTAAGACAAAAAGCCGCGGTTACACAACAAATCTCGTGTGACGGTAGTCATTGTCGTAGTGTCACAAATAAAATAACAATATATATCTGGTGTGTTAAAATTATGTCAAAATTATAGTGGGTTTAGGAAAAAACTAAGTGCTTCAATCTTTTCTTAGCGAGATTGCGTTCCCCATTTTTATTCGTTCGTAAAATGGTATTAAATATTTGGATATAGAAATAAAGTGACCATTGAGTAGTCTCAATAGACACTTTATTCTATATTGTTCTAGTGAACATAGTTATTGATAAAATCAAATCTATCTACATAAACCAGCGGACTATAATTATAGGTTATTTATAATTATAGTCCGCTGGCATAAACATATTTTTTTAGGTACCTCAGATGAATGGGCTGAGAAAATGACATTAACAACATTAAATGACATTTTTCTCGCTTTAAGACCATAATCCATGTAACAATAATTAATTCATCATCATCATCATCATTTCAGCCGAAAGAAGTCCACTGCTGGACATAGGCCTCCCTCAAGCATCGCCACAACGACCGGTCCTCCGCTTAATTAATTAATGATTATTAATTAATTTATAATTATAATTAATAATTATTAATAAATTATGTTAATTAGCTATTAATAAAATTTATTAACATTTATTCAACGGTATCACGATTTTCTGGAATGTTATTTTTCTAGTATCCTATAATTACTATAGCATCAAATATCAATAATCCTTGTTACAATAAGTAGCCTCTTAGAATTATGAAAATTAAAAAATAATGTATTCATAAAAATAGCATAACTGCTGTAAAACGTTTGACGGCTCAGTGATGTAAAAACTTTTCACAAGAAAACTTCGCCTTAGAAAGAAAAATAATTTTGTGAACAACGTCTCATCTCTCTGTCTTATTGTTGTGGATCGCGAAATTTACACAAGAACAACCTTTGTTTGGTTTTGTATATAATAATAAAATTGTTTTATCTTTAAATTAATACTAAAATAATATTGATTCGGGTTAAATGGACGCGGGAAGGCCTACGACGTAGACTTTGGGGCTCGTAGGCTTTACGTGAAACATTAGTACGTGTCTACGTCCCTTCGTAGCTCAAACTATTAGAAAAATCAATAGACGTTTATTAACAGTCTGTCATCATAATTCGTAAAAATAAAATTAACTTATAGTTACATTATTTTTATGTAACTACATATTACACATCGTCTAGTTTCAGTTCAAACAAAATTCTGTTTGTATTGGTTCTCTAATTTATTGTGTACGGGTATCATGGGCCTAGCTATAGCTTTCACTTTGGGGGGGTCCAACAATGCAAAAATGTAAACTATATTTTGTCCGTGACTTCAACTCAGCCTATCGCAGTCCACTGCTGGACATAGGCCTCTCCTAAGTTGCGCCACAATACTTGGTGGATATTTGGCTTTATACACGCTGAAATTTGAATCGCTTATTTCCCGAAAAGGGGTCATTGTACTCATCATTATGAACAACTTTTACTATGGGACCAAAGCTGAAATCGCGAAAAAAAATTAGCTTGTCCCTACATTTTATCGATTTATGTGAACACAAATGTAGGGACCAACTGAATTTTTTTTCGCGATTTCAGGGTTGGTCCCATAATAAAAGTTGTTCATAATGATGAGTACAATGACCCCTTTTCGGGAATTAAGCGATTCAAATTTCAGCATGTATACGCCCGTGACGGGTACAGTGTAGAATACAAAGGTATATAGAAAAATACGAAGGTTTTATACATATATTATTAAATCGTAACAGTAATCGAATTACCAGCAATATTAGAAAAAACTTCTTGGGTTAATTAACTTCCAACGTTTTACAGACTAACAACACAGAATCAGAATTGACTCTGCTATATTCCACTGAATAAACATTAAAAGTAATTTATTTCTTCATCCCGCTCCGAAAACAGTCTATTTGTTCTGGTTGAGGATCCCGAAAACCCACTTAATCTTCAGGGGATTCAACAAAAGGTACAGAAATGTATAGAAAAACTTATGTTGGACTGACAAATTCAGATGAAGGTTTCTTTAAGTGTTATACTTAGAAGCCCTGTTTATTTTTATGCTCCCTTAGCGCCGAGTCGTATTTATAGTTGTGTCATGTTTCCCACAGTCACGGACGTTTTACGTAAGTACAATGATATTTAAAAGTATCTATATGTCATACCCTAACAAACCAAATGAAAAAAAAATCCATACGCAGTGGCAGCACAATACACATAAACTAGTCCAAAGTAAAGTATATTACTTCACATTACTTTCGCGTCATAATTGGAACAATTTTTGTACACACACGATGGCATTTTTTTTTTTTTTTGCCACCGGTCACGCTCGGCGCACTTGACGCGGATCAATAGAAAAACGTCCTAATTAGAACGTTTTCGAGTCTTCAGATTGCAAACGCATTCATTTTATTCATTCTTTAGTCGTCATGTGGTGAGCACTTAAACCTGCACCAAACCTACTATAAAACGTGGAATAGAATAAACGAAAGACCTCAGACACCCCAAAAAGAATATAATAATAATATGGTGATGCACTCCGGATCAAAGAATCCGGGTCACCAATATAAACCTTAATATCTCAGAAACAGAATTATAGCTTATTCAAATAAAAAGTTGATAATAAATAGGTCTATAAAATTATAAAAAGTCTATTATTGTTAATAAATAGTCTATAAAATGTTTTTTATTTAAATAAGCTATCGTACCTATGATCATACTTAGTTTCCTATTAAGATGAACCGGATTCAATGCTCCTGAGTGTATTTTTTTTTCATAATCACATAATCACATGGTTTTTAAGTATTAGTATGTTAGTTGCTGGATAGCTGTAGGAAGCCAGTAGGTTGCTCCTGGAGTAGACATATTGCCGTTTCAATACAAAAGGGCCATAAACAAAAGTTTTTATACAAAAATATATTATAATAAAACACGGATTACATTGCGTCTATTATTTAATTTTGTTTTCCTGACATTTCGAAAGCTTTGCAGCGTTCGTGGTTGCCAAGACAACAAGCGTCTTTACAGATATTTCTAAAAAATATTTTAATCTACCGTACAAGTTTTAATTAATTAAAATCGTTTCAATGCACACAGTAATCACTCACAATGTCACTATCTTTTACAGTGTAGCGTGTGCTATTTAGGACTTGATTATTTTTAGAACTGGGTTCCAAACAGGTGATAGCTGCCAACCATCTTCTAATAATATCATCTTCTTATAATCCGGTTAAACATGTTTTATTATAATGTGTAGTGATCGCGAAAACCTAAGAAACTATTAAAAAAAGATGAAATATGAAATCATGGTTGTTTGTCCATCCTAAAATCGTAAATCAATGGGAATCTTTTTACCTGACTGCCCCAGAAGGAGGGTTATACTTTTTTAATATGAAAACATGACGGATGAACATCGCATTTTCTTTATAAAAAAAAAACAATTTTTATGGCAGCCTTTTGTTTTTAAACAGTGACATTTAAAATGCATTAAAACAATGTCACTGGTTGAAGGTGTTCTCTCGCCTTCGCCTCCATTAGATCGAAACTAATTACAATTCTGAATCACACATTGTATGTAGCCTACCCTTATAAATTTTGGAGATAACACGAAAGAAAAGAAAGGTTGTAGGTAATCACATTACTTCAACAGACAAATTACGGCATTTGCTACGCCTCGAATACATTTATTGCCTTCAAATATTTATAGTGGAGATAGAAAGTTGTATTGAATTTTTCTTATCCGTTATTCCTCGTGAAGGCAAATATCTTCGCTTCGCATTTCAATGGCTTCCGATTTCTTTGAGGATTTGCTTGAATTCACTCGACACCTGATTAAGGTTACGAAACTCTTCAAGAAGAAAATAAATATTAGCTTTAATCTTACTCGTGTCTTGTGGGCTTTATTTATTAGGTTCTTCGGAAGCCAAATTTGCACCTACTTAATAATAAGGTCAGGCCTTCGAAAGATGTTAGTGGCACAAATATAGTACATTATTAAATGCTGCAGAGTATCGGAATAATATCCACAATTTTGAGTGACCGACATAGCTTGTAGGATCAGTAAGCTGAAGTGGCAGTGGGCTGGCCTTGTCTGTCGAAGGACCGATGGCCGTTGGAGCAGACGAGTTCTTGAGTGGAGACCGCGAATCGGCAAACGCAGCGTAGGGCGCCCCCCTGCCAGGTGGACCGACGACCTAAAGAACGTGGCTGGGGGGGACTGGATGCGGAAGGCAGAGGACCGAGCGTTGTGGCGCAACTTGGGAGAGGCCTATGTCCAGCAGTGGACTGCGATAGGCTGAGTTGATTGATTTGATCCACAATTTTACCGTATTTTTTACTGTGTAAGAGGTGTTAATATTGTCAGTTTCCGAATCTTTAACTCAGTCTATTGAAATCAATGGCCATCGTCTCTAAGCTTGGGTGATTTTTTTTTAACAAATGAATGCGTGAAACAAGTTCTTACTTTTCTATATTATTAAAATATTTCTGAGTTTAGAACCTGGGACCCTGACAAGACAAGTTCCTCATTATTTTGGCGGTGAAAAGGTTAACACAAAGAAATGAAAAAACATGATTCGCATTTAGCAATTTGTAAGACACAACTCTACAAGCGAGTATGTAAAGGTACCTACACATTGCGTACTCGGGTTAAGACGGGTTACGCGCGGTCGGGTGCGCCTGTGCATCAATATTCGTGTCATGCGCACACTCGCACGTGCGCTTTAACAATCATTACGTGATGTCACGACGACATCAACATGACAGTTATTAGAAAATGTTTTACTATGATTGACGGATGTACTCAGACAATTAGTTACGAGTGGATTGAGTTAATGCAATTTACGACATGCAAAGTGCATCACGAAAATAACTTATCCGATCATATACTTAGCGTCTTCCGTACGAAATTAGGGAACTAATTGGTATTATCAGAGAAACGCAACCCTTTAACAAGAGGTTACCAAGCTTCAAGACCAACTGATGGATTTCGCAGACGGCGGTCACGCGTTCAATCGTTCCGCTTTTACGTTCTGCTTTTGCGTTCTGCGTTATTTGTGTTGTATTAGGTTACGTAACATACACATGCATTGGAACACAGCAAGCAGAAGATTTTTATTATTATTACTAGCTGTACCCGTGTTTCCGTGTGGTTTGAGTGAGCAAGAGTCTTAAATACAAACCTATTCCACCTTTTGCCTAGACGCAGGGTAAGGTTTTTTAAGATAACCATAAATAAATAAGTTTATCTACGACTTGTTGTTTCTATTTATTATTACTAACACAGCAGGCATTCTGACTGAGTCGGTCAACTAAAACGTGAGCAACTGCACGCTCAAAGCGAACGCGGAACGCTGAACGCGTGACCACCTTTAGATTCTAACGTTTTCATAGGCATTTAGTACTCAGCTACTGAAAATGACTAATGAACATGACTCAGCTATTTATATTGTTACGATGACAAGTTTGATAACGAGATATTTCAAGAAGTGTTTTATTGACAGCTACTGATATGATACGATACAGAAAATAGATTAAATCAAATCAACATAAGCCTATAATTTTTTTTTAGCATCATGATATATCCGTTTATTTTTCATGTCTTTTTCGTCGTTACGCAGGTTCCGCTTAGGTCTCTTGATAGAGCAGTCGTTGTCGTCATATCTTGTTGCCGGGGACTGCTGTATGCTGCTGGTGCTCGCCTCACGATTCCTTGCCCAATCTTCTGTGTTTCCATCAGTCTGCATTCATATAATAGCCGGACCACAGGAGACTTGACCAAATGACCAAGTATATCCATCGCATGGGCAATATAATATAAATTAAAAAAATTTGCTTGTACAAATTCTCGTAGGAATTTTGAGACCATGTAAATTTTACGACGATTTCAAAACCTGTTATCGTTGCATAATTTTAATTCCGATACCTAAATGTATCCTCTATTAAATAAACTTTTTGTAGTCCAAGGTCTGCCCACCAGACCCCTGATTATAAAAGGTACTCAATCAGATTGTTTCATGCTTCATGCCCCTGTATAATACGGTATTCAATGTTTAATATCCGTTTCATTGTGCTTATTAGTGCCGTGGATGTTTGGCAGCGATAATTATCGGACAGGTAGCGAATACCGATACTATCTTATCATTCACGCATCGAGTGTCCGACACTTATGATTCAATCGGGTAAAAAAGTGCTTAGCAGTGCAAGATTACACTTTTCTATGAGCATAGAAATATAACTGTCTATGATTACACTAAGGTTCTAGTCAGGGTTATATTAATAACACATTGATGTGAGCGAAAAGAAAATCTTAAACAATGTTCGTAAAAATCTTATTTTGTCTGGAGGCTGACAAGGTGAAATTTTTTACATTTTGAATTTATACGGAGTCGTATCAATCAATTAACGTAGGTATAAAAAATTACGAGTGAGTTAACGGAATTTACACAAAAATTACAACCAAATTCCGTTATTACCTACTTTGTAGCATGTTTGATAAATTAACTTATTAAAAATATTGGGTTAAATTAATGACAAATTGAAGTGAGTGAAAAAAAATCGCACACAATGTTCGTAAAAAGTTTAATTTGTCTGGAGGCTGACAAGGTGAATCTTTTTTACATTTTAAATTGATACTGAGTCGTATCAATCAATTAACGTAAACTAGTATAAAAATAAATTACGAGTGAGTTAACGGAATTTACAAAAAAATTACAACCAAATTCCGCTATTCCTTTGTTTGTAGCATGTCTGATAAATTAACTTATTAAAAATATGGGTTAAATTAATAACAAATTGAAGCGAGTGAAAAAAATCGCACACAATGTTCGTAAAAAGTTTAATTTGTCTGGAGGCTGACAAGGTGAATTTTTTTACATTTTAAATTTATACGGAATCGTATCAATCAATTAACGTAGGTATAAAAATAAATTACGAGTGAACCAAATTCCGTCATTACTTTGTTGTAGCATGTCTGATAAATTAACTTATTAATAATAATTAACAGAATACCTACATTATTTATAAGTTTAATAGATAATTTTAAAAAATCGTGTTAAAAGTAGCAACTACGTTGAATGCTAAAGGAAAGGCAATAAATAGAAAAGATAAACTGATAGGTACCTACATATATTTCTAACTGACGCATGCATGGCGTAAAACAAAAACGAACTAAAACTAAGGTTTCAGTTTCCGTAGGTTCTGTTCGATTGAAACATTAGCAAGAGTGTGAGTTTGTAGAACGTAGGTACAAAAGTTACTATGTTTTTAGTTCGATAATTTAATGAAACATGCTCGTAGTTACTTGAGTAAAGGCTGTATCGCCAAACTTTACAATTATTGCTTTTGTTTTTCATGTTATTAATTCATGACCTTTAAAATAATTATTTAAAAGCGGGTAGAAGTTTGTATAACTTAACATTTATTTTTTGCTTTCAATAATGTATGTTCTGATATACAACTTTATTCTTTGTTTATACTAAACATGAAAAGAGGTAATTGTACTCATCATTATGAACAACTTTTACTGTGGGACCAACACTAAAATAGCGAAAAAAAAATTTGGTTGTTTGTTGCCTACATTTGTGTTCACATAAATCGACAAAATGTAGGGATCAGCAGTTGTTTTTTCGCGATTTTATATTTGGTCCCACAGTAAAGTTGTTCATAATTATGAGTACAATGAGCCCTTTACAGGTTTAGTATAAACTAAGAATAAGTTTGTATAGGTATAAAATAAAAACGTAGTAGTAGCGTGTTTGTCCTAAAACTTCACTATAATGCTTGTAAGTGTGACTTTCCATTGGTTAATTTGATGTATGACTCGTGGACCCACTGGCTTTGTACCACCAGTGCTCGTGGTCCCACCGGCTCGAAAACTTATGACTCGTGGACCCACTGGCCGGTGGGTCCACGAGTAATAGTGAATATCGTATGACTCGTGGACCCACTGGTGGGTCTACGAGTCATAGTTATATCGTATGACGTTACCTTCTTAATTACCAACGCACTTGTAATATCTACGTATTCCACTTAACTCGGTCGAACAAGGAGACATAAACCGAAGTGTTTACATCAGATAAGGCTCCTAGCAATTTACAACGGAATGCTTGTAAAACAGATTAGTTATAATCCCACTCTATTGCTTAACAGAAATTGTTATCACAGTACCTAAGCGACATGTTCATAAGTTATATTATGTGGGACCTAAAAAAAAATACTCTGCTGGGTGTTGTAACGTAGAAAATATGGAAGAAAACACTTTTCACATCACAAACACGTTTAATTTTAGGTAAAAAATAACGGGTCGAAATATTGTTTTAAAAAAATGTACAAAAGGGTAAAAAAAAAGATACTTCGAAAAAAAAAGGCACTGCAGAGTCGAGATTTTACATATAGATTGACCGGGATGTTAATCGAGCTAAACACAAACTGTCTCGAAAAAAAATAAAAGATTGCATGCAACGTTTCGTTTTTCCGTCCCCTTACATAAAATAAAATATCATATACCGCGGATGGCAAGAAATGTAAAACTAAACAGGAAAAAAATACGCTGCTATATACCACTACTATAAAAGAAAATAAAAGTGAGGTCTTGAAATAAACTGCTGTCCTTGTGAAGATGGTAGGGATTTCGCACTCCCGGAAGGCAATTTGGGTGGAGTACAGCGACGAAGATTTGGCTCTTTCTTCCTCAAATCTTCCGTCCTGGACCCTCAGCAACACTGCTTTGGTGCCGGATCAAAACCAGGCCCCATGCAGCTGGTCCCACGGGGTGAAGCCGAAACCCGGCTTGTGTACTAATATGAACGTCTAAGGACAAACAAATAGGACGTTCAGACAAAGGACACAAGCAGAATCTTTTGAATTATTGGGAGAATGAATAATTAGTAAATGGGATTAAATAACAGAAAAAAATATGAAATACATACCAAAATAACAGGAGAGAACAAACTGACATCGACACCTTTTTACAAGTACAAAATGTAGCCGACTAGATAACCAAACAACGGTGTAAAACCGGACAATTATGATCACATCAGCAAAATTTTGGTGTAAATGAACGAACACAAGAAGAAAACCAGTTCTGATGGCTACCAAATCTGCAATGACGCGCTTTGAAAATAAAAAATTGACGATAGAAATTTACGAAATCGAAGTTCAAAAATGACACGCCAAGTGAATTTTTATAAAGAATTTACAAAAAAAGGTAGTAATAAAAAAATGCAAAAAGTTTTTATCCGTAGCGGGTTAACGCTACAGTACCCCTTTTCCAACAAAAAAAAAAAAATAACTGTGGCAACCCTGAAAGGATGTGACAACCCTAAAAGGATGTGACAACCCTAAAAGGATGTGACAACCCTAAAAGGACGTGACAACCCTAAAAGGAGTGATAACACGAAAAGAAAAAACCTAAGACCTTACTGAAATTGAATAAACCTTGTTAAATAAACTAACTTAAATTAAACTAACTTAGTACAAATATACTTTAATATATAAACTAAATTACTCTAATTAACAACAACGAAGTGCAGCAGATACTGAATAAAAATGAAAGTTGACCTTCACCTAAACGTTATCAGTACGAGCTTCAGATGCGTCGCCTTAACTTACGAATAACGGAAAACATTAAAGCTAGGAAATGATAAATCACATTAGACCAAACTGACCAAATTATAGTTTGGAGATCCCTAAATAATAAGAAAAAAATAAAAATAAACGAAACTTCAAACAAAAAAATTCCGTCTAAGGAAAATACTAGCGGCTTCAGTAAAAAAAAAAAAATATACGTCCTCAGTCAAAGATACGACTCCAGTCAAACAAAACAACACGGAGTCAACGAATAAGTATTAAAACAAGAGAGGAAATAAATAAATTCCAGATGTGAAATTAAATAGTAAACGAATATCCTACAGGGTGTGGTGTAACTTTCACCAGATAAAAGGATGACATATCGAAAAATAATTTATAGTGAATTATTCAAAAGAATTAGAATATATCACATAACAGAAGGTTCGAAAGTGAGAGGACAACTTGTAATAGGATAAATATACAAAGGGAGGGAATTCTTAAGTTATTAACCAAGAGGAAATCCTGTAACATTGGATAGATTACTAAATGAAACTCAAAATTCAAGTGAAATGAGTGTCTAAACAATAGAAAAAATGATACCGACTCTAAACAGAACGATTGATAGCGCCACCTAGCGGCGTAAGTTTGAACAATTAAATAACCGGGCATGAAAAATAGTTCATGACACAACCGCTAGATGTCGCTATTTTAGTTGATTATAAATAATCGTAATATTTATTTCAAAAATTAATTTATAATTTTAAGAAGTTAGAGTTAAAGTAATTCTTATAGTCTTATTGAACAGAGTGAATCATTTAAGAATATCTTTAATATGATATTGGCCAGAATGAACAGAATCACAGTCTTGAAGGACATAAGTGGTTCTAGAAACGACCCTGATAACACGGCATTTAATAAAGCGAGGAGCGAGTTTACCAGAAAAAAATTCAGCAGACGAAGATTTAGAAAAATTACGCCTCCATACAATGTCACCAACGTTAAGAGAAACCGCTGTACGGTTCGCGTTATACGTTCGAGAATTTCGGAGAAAGGCAGTAGAGAGATTGTCAGCTACTTTCGCATAAACATCGGCTAGGGAAGTTAGATTCTTAGCGTGTATTTCCCGACATCCAGCTAAATTATTGCTTGGAGTCTGGTTAATAGCGCGGGATGAATCCATATAGACTTCTCTACCGAATATGAGAAAGTTTGGCGTAAAACCAGTGGCTAAATTAAGACAAGAATTGAGATATAGTTTGACTTTAGGCAACATCTTTGCCCAATTCCTTTGGTTCTCGCCAACCAAAATGCTCAAACACGTAATGACACTTTGGTTATAGCGTTCAACCGTATTGGCCTGTGGTGTATAATATGGGGTAAATGACGGGGAATCAATGTGAAAAGACCTAAGATAGTTTAAAAACTGATTACTACGAAAAACGGTAGCATTGTCACAGAGAATAGACCGTGGAACACCAAAATTAAAAAATATTTCAGATTCCAGAGCTTTAATAACTGAACTGGTGTCAACCTTCTTAAGGGGAACAAGCCAGACATATTTAGAAAAAACATCAACCATAGATAAAATGTATTTGAACCCATAATAAGCGATTGGTAATGGGCCTATGATATCGATTGAAATCATTTGTAAAGGCAAGGAAACCACCTTGGGGTAACACATAAGACCACGGGGTTGAGTATTAGCGATCTTATAAGCTTTACATACATCACATTGCTTAAGAGCCGTGGTTACATCCCGAAACATGTTCGGCCAATAGAAAATTTCCTTGAGTTTATGATAAGTCTTGGTTACTCCAGGATGTATCGAAGGAGGATTATTATGTACTTCCCAAATCGCGGATGGAACCTTTTCAGCAGGTAAAACTACACGCCAAGGATCAGGACACAAAGGAGTAATGATCGGCATGCGTCTTAAGAGAGCACCGTTCCGAATGGCGTATGCAGGAAACATTTGTGGAGTATCTCGAGCACCAACATAAACCCTTTTATACCATCTATCATTAGTATGTTCAGGACCTTGATCAAATGTAACCGGACTTGCGTACATCCTAGATAAAGCATCAGGTACGACGTGTTGCGAACCCTTACGGTGAACGATATCAAAAGTATATTGGGAGATAATAGTAGCCCATCGAGCTAAACGGCCGGAAGGATTATGAAGCGTGAGGAGCCATTTCAAGGCCATGTGATCAGTTATAACACTAAACTTCATTCCATCTAAATAACACCGAAAATGCTTAATAGAATCAAGTACAGACAAAAGTTCGCGCTCAGTAGTACTATAATTGCGTTCAGCTTTGGAAAATAAGCGGGAATAATAAGCGATAGGGTGTTCAACATTATCAATCTTTTGTGAAAGAACTGAACCGAGACCAACCGCTGACGCATCACACTGCAAAAAGAATGGTTTCGAGAAATCCGGACAAGCCATAACCGGTGTATTGATTAACGCGACCTTTAATTTGATAAATGCGTCTTCGGCGGCATTATCCCAATTTATAAGATCACGACCTTTCTTTTTTCCAATAAGGGCAGTGAGTGGAGCTATTATAGAAGAAAAACCATCAACAAAGCGTCTATAATAGGAACACATTCCAATAAAACCACGTAGTGACTTAGCTGTAGTAGGGGTTGGATAGTCCCTAATGGCATCAAGCTTGCTGGGGTCAGTTTGTAAACCCTTCTCATTTACAATATAACCCAAATATTTTAGTTCGCTTTTACAAAATTCGCATTTTTTAAGATTAATAGATAAACCGGCTTCCTTAAGACGGTTTAGAACCTTTCTAAGGAGCGCGACGTGACTGTGAAAGTCTTTTGAAATCAGAATTAAGTCATCAACGTAACCGAAAACACAGTTATCACTGGTAGAAGTGAATTCAAAATTAACAATCATATCGGTAAGACGTTGCATCTCAGAGGCTGCATTTGTGAGACCAAATGGCATTCTGACAAACTCGAATAAACCACGTTGAGGAACTATAAAAGCAGTTTTCTCACAGCTCTCATCATCAGCAAGAGGGATCTGCCAAAAAGCACTTCTAAAATCAAGCGAGCTTATATATCTTGCGCCGCGAAGGTTGTCAAGGATATCGTGAATACGAGGGAGAGGATAAGAATCCCTCGTAGTAACGCTATTCAATTTCCTACTGTCAACGCAGAAACGAACGGACCCATCCTTCTTAGTTACCATAACCACTGGACTAGCCCACGGAGAACGAGAGGGACGAATGACACCCACCTCCAGCATCTTATCAATCTCCTCGTTGAGGATCTTTAATTTAACAGGAGAAAGAGGGTAAAACCTTTGTCTAATTGGTGGTCCACATGTGTTAATCTTGTGTGATAACCAAGTAGTCTTACCCAGACCAATCTTGTCAGATGAAATGACTTCGAACTCATCAATGACCTGTTGAAGACATAGTTCTTGTTCAGGTAATAGAACGTTACGCGGATGTACGTAACGAACCTCACTAATACAAGAAACCTGAGGAAGGCAGTGGTTGTCGGAAGGAAGGTACATATTGCCTTTGATATTTTTGTTAAAAGCTTGACTAAAAACGGAAGTTAAACCAAACTTATTCCAGAATTCAATACCTAGAATAACAGAAGAAGACATAGAACGAGCTACTAAAAATTCATGGACAAAAGTTGTATCATTAAACTTAACTGGGAGATAAATTGTTCCCAAAATATCAATAGGAGAGTTATTAGCAGAAATAACACGAGGGCATGAATCGTTTTTACCCAGAGAGATACCTAGTTGCTGGGTAAAACAATCACTAATAAGGGACATTTGTGCTCCAGAGTCAAGTAACGCTTTAATGACACGGTTACACAATAAAATCTCGATAAACGGTCGGTTATCAGACGAATCGGACGTTATCACCGGTGACACTGTACGGAGCAATGCGTGTCGCCGGTGGATTAAACATTTTTTGGATTGCATTTAGGGCAATCACGGGTTATAAAACCAGGCGTGTGGCACTTAAAGCACAGCATACCAGGGAAGTCAGGACAAGTACGATAGGGATGTCCTGTTTTATTACATTTTGGGCACATTTGCGATTGGGTGGTAGTGCTCGAAGCAAATTTAGTCGTTTCGGGTAAAAAGCTTTCGAAATGTGAAGTCATATCAATAAGAGAGTCCATATCAGTAAATTTATGAATCGATAGACACGGGAAGTATCTGGAATGCATGTTATGTATAATAATTTCCAAAAGATCTGACTCATTGACCGGTTTGCGTAAGGAGTCATTCAGTTGAGAAATCCTTATAACAAAATCTTTAACAGTTTGATCAGGTTTTTGCTTTAAATTCCTGACCTGTTGCTCGGTTTTAAATTCAAAATCTACAGAACCGAAAGTCTTTACAAAATACTGTTTAAGTTCCAGATACGTTAAATCAGATCGGCGGATCGACCTATAATAAGTTAATGCGACTCCGGACAAAACTTCGTGGAAGCGTTTCAAAAGATATCCGTCAGACAAATCATCCGCTTCCTTCTGTTCCTCAATACTCAAGAAAAATTGCCGAACACACGTACTACCATCATAAACAATTTGCCACTTTTTAAGTGAAAATCGTTTTTGGACGTAAACCGGACAGTCTTCCGATTTCATTGGAGAAGGAAGCAAAGAATGACTAGAACCATGCGTTGTCCTAGGTGGAATCGGTGGTGGTCTGGAAATAATAGGACTTTCGCGAAGAGGAGTCTCACAGATAGGAGCTTCTTCTGCCATGTTTAATTACAAAAAGGGTAAACAAGAAGTAGGTCGGACCTAAGAACTAAATAAGAAATAGACTCAAACAACCGTGCAAACAGCTTACCTTTGGTCACGACGCCTAAACATCCACACACCAAACACACGCTACGGGAAACTAACTAAGACTAACAACAGGATCAGAATAAAATTCGGGTTAAAATTATTATTTGGAAGGAATAATAAAAGAGTTCAATATTGGGAATAGTTACAAGGTTCTTATTAAAAATTGTATTTCACAAACAATGTATTAAAGCAAAGTATCATGATTTCTTCAGGCAATTTCGTGAGATGAGAAACATTAAATGGATCTTTCGAGAAACACGCTATTCCTTCAACTTCTATTCAGGACTCTGTACGACTCTAAAACCTGAAGCATAGAAAGAGGAAAAAAAAATCGATAAAAATTTTGCTCGCTAGGAGCACCACACACAAGATAACAAAAAAAAATAGTTATATCAGTATTAATGAAAATAAAATACTTACTTTAAATTCGGGCGCCAATTTGTAACGTAGAAAATATGGAAGAAAACACTTTTCACATCACAAACACGTTTAATTTTAGGTAAAAAATAACGGGTCGAAATATTGTTTTAAAAAAATGTACAAAAGGGTAAAAAAAAAGATACTTCGAAAAAAAAAGGCACTGCAGAGTCGAGATTTTACATATAGATTGACCGGGATGTTAATCGAGCTAAACACAAACTGTCTCGAAAAAAAATAAAAGATTGCATGCAACGTTTCGTTTTTCCGTCCCCTTACATAAAATAAAATATCATATACCGCGGATGGCAAGAAATGTAAAACTAAACAGGAAAAAAATACGCTGCTATATACCACTACTATAAAAGAAAATAAAAGTGAGGTCTTGAAATAAACTGCTGTCCTTGTGAAGATGGTAGGGATTTCGCACTCCCGGAAGGCAATTTGGGTGGAGTACAGCGACGAAGATTTGGCTCTTTCTTCCTCAAATCTTCCGTCCTGGACCCTCAGCAACACTGCTTTGGTGCCGGATCAAAACCAGGCCCCATGCAGCTGGTCCCACGGGGTGAAGCCGAAACCCGGCTTGTGTACTAATATGAACGTCTAAGGACAAACAAATAGGACGTTCAGACAAAGGACACAAGCAGAATCTTTTGAATTATTGGGAGAATGAATAATTAGTAAATGGGATTAAATAACAGAAAAAAATATGAAATACATACCAAAATAACAGGAGAGAACAAACTGACATCGACACCTTTTTACAAGTACAAAATGTAGCCGACTAGATAACCAAACAACGGTGTAAAACCGGACAATTATGATCACATCAGCAAAATTTTGGTGTAAATGAACGAACACAAGAAGAAAACCAGTTCTGATGGCTACCAAATCTGCAATGACGCGCTTTGAAAATAAAAAATTGACGATAGAAATTTACGAAATCGAAGTTCAAAAATGACACGCCAAGTGAATTTTTATAAAGAATTTACAAAAAAAGGTAGTAATAAAAAAATGCAAAAAGTTTTTATCCGTAGCGGGTTAACGCTACAGTGTCCAGTAAATGCCAAGATGTACCTACTGGTTGAGCTGTATTAAAGTTTTATCCTTCATTGTTGATTTGCAGCAATATTTATGTTTGATTAGAAATGGAGGGGCTCGTAGCGATGCAACGACTGTGCGGATTGTACGATCTGCAAGGTTAAGCTGCACTTGCCGCGGTCAGTCTGTGGATGGGTGACCGTTTCGTTACATATCGAGACCCCTCCGTGCCTCGGAGAGCACGTTAAGCTGTCGGTCCCGGTTGTCATACGAATATCTATGGCAGTCGTTACGGGTAGTCAGAAGCCTGAAAGTCTGACAACTGGTCTAACCTCCGAATGTCAGTATTACCCAGTAACTGGGTTGCGGGGGTCTGATGGCAGTCGCTCCGTGTAAAATACTGATGTTCAGCCGCATCTGGCTAGACTGGAAGCCGACCCCAATATAATTGGGAAAAGGCTCGGAGGATGAATTAGAAATGGGATGACTACACACCAACTAGTCGGGAAAATCGATTATTTGGCATGTTTTCTAGTCGGCGACTAATCGGCGATTATTCGGCGAAAATGGCCGTATATTCGCATTTATTTTTTGTAAAATTACAAAGAAAATTGTTCATTTAGCACTAGCAAGATTAATTGTTATTTTCGTAGATATTCCCAGTCTCAGAAAATAGTCTTTTAATATAGACAGTGCAAGCGGAACCACTTGGATAATAGTATAGCGGCTATACTATAGTATAGCGGCTATACTATAGTATAGCCAATACGAGCCATTACTACTATGTATATTCATTACTATGGTATCTCGTATTATTCTGTCGCCAATACTCGAAGACTCTGCAATTGTCCCAGCGAGCTAGAGATGCCCGAATTTTACCAGTGTATATATAATACGGATGATTGGATTGATTAGTTTTGCCGACTAGTTGGCCGACTAATCGGCAATTTTCTAACCGATTAGTCGGCTAGTCGGCTGATCGTTAAAACCCATAGTCGACCCATCGCTACTTCTAATTGATGCGTTCTGACAATGCTCAATACCATTCATTTAAGAAACTGATACGCTCATTTTGTTTTTAGATTTGCTCTGACACATTGCATTAACTAAAATAAAAGTCATGTGGCGGCAAATATGTGGATACAATCTTCTTTCTTTGATGTATATTTTTTTTTTTTCTATAAAAAGCGGTGTAAAATAATTATAAAATATCCTTCAACTAACAGCAGATAACGAAATCAATCGAAGGTGTCTTCAATAAGCTAGCAACCCTACTGCATTGCAATCGTTTACCTACCTAAAAGTAGAATCCCTTTACTACGTAGAGTACGTAATAAGATAACCGTGTCAGGGATGCCGCATATAATGCCCGATAAAGACCAGCCGATTGTAAACCTTACTCGAATATTTGCAAAGGACCAGTGTTATGGCGCATGGGCAGTATTAGATAGGTAATGGCTCAGAATATAGGTAATGGTTTGTGTACCTATCTCAGAGGCAAGGTCGGAATGTACTTCAAGTACATTTATGCTGATTTAGCATGCCTTCATTAAAATTGCTTTGACAAATTAGATGAGTTACTTAGCAGAACCCGACTTTCACGGTGGCGTGTCTCGAATTACTATCAAAGCGTTAGACATGTTTGAGATTAAAATAATTATGAAAATCATATTTCTCGTCGGCTTCTAAGTTTGAAATAACACACTAGGGATGACTAAAATTATCTTGGATTGGAATAGCATTTTTGTCTTATATCTAACTGCCAACGTCGTTTTTAGTATAAAATAAAAACTAGCATTTTTCTTTGAAACTTTTTTGAACGAAGTTCCTTGCAGTAGGTGTTTTTCGGGAGAAAGTGTAGCGTCACGTCACGCTAAGATTTGCGTTGTACCCATATGGAATATACGGACATAGAGTTGTCAGCTGACCTCGCCTTTACTTGGGCCCTTTGGCTTTGGTATCTCAGTCCAACGCATGATGTTTCCTGCCATCTATGCTTGTATTATTGTTGCGAAATTTAGCATTATAATAAACCGGTCAAAAAGTATGAATTTTATGGATAACTGTTTTCCTGACCGCACACGTTTTTTAACTTCATACTTCCATAGTTTAACATGAATTGATATTTTATTATTAACTGTTAAAATGTACAGTATATAACAAAAACCCTGTTGTTCCTGCGAGGTATGTTATCTGAATCGATATTCATACGTAAAGACACAACTCATTTGGAAAAACTTTTCAATAAAAATAATCAAATTAAATATTAAACGTGATATTAAAATGATATAATCACTTGAAAGTGATTTACAATTGATAATGATTTAATATTTAATTTGATTATTTTTATTGATATAATCACTGAGTGAGTGAGTTTTGAGTGA
The DNA here is from genome assembly GCA_949699075.1 of Asteroscopus sphinx. NCBI lineage: Eukaryota > Metazoa > Arthropoda > Insecta > Lepidoptera > Noctuidae > Asteroscopus > Asteroscopus sphinx. The sequence goes on from OX453005.1 coordinate 20,740,718, forward strand.
TATAATCACTTTCAATTTACAATTAATAATGATTTAATATTTAATTTGATTATTTTTATTGAAGAGTTTTTTTTAATTTGATTAGTTTTTGAGTTGTGTCTTTACATATGAATATCTATTCTGATAACGTACCTCACAGGAACAACAGGGTTTTTTTTACGTATGTATAATGATTAATGGTACTTCGTGAAGTTTCTTTGGGACATGAAAAATATACGAACCTATGTAGGTACATACATCTTATACTTTATACATTCATGGAAGTAGCGCGAAAGGTCTGCTTTGAGGGTTGAAAATAATACCGTCCGCTAAAAGGATTATAAATTAGTGGTCAGCACAGAGGATTTAATTAAAACTTGAAATCTGTGTTTTTCCAAATTAGTCTGGGATGGTAATTGAATTAAAAAGTATTTTAGGTACTAACTATTGTCTTGTTAATTTATTCTGAAAACTAGAAATAATAATATTCTTTTCATACTTTTATCTATAACCTTGCACTTGCATAAATAATGTAATTGTACGGACACGTCACCATTTAATGCGAAATATTGATTTTGTAAGTACCGGTGCTCATGTACCTACCCACTGACTGTAATGTCTTAGGTTTTCGCGATCACTACACATTATAATAAAACATGTTTAACGCATCAAATTTAAAGCATTCGAAACGTCAGAACAACCCAGTGGCGGTTCTAGGGGGGGGGGGGGGTCGTAGGGGTCATGACCCCCCCCCCCCAAATCGTAAACGTCAAATTGACAAATCTCCTAAAAATAGACAATTTACATAATAAATTATTGACTTCGTAACGTCCAAAAGTAAACAATGAAATCAAAATAGGTAAGTACTACCTACTTACTCAAACACGAGATCACATGACATCTACTCGTACGTCAAAAAATACCTAACATTATTTTAGAGTTTTGTTTATATAAATGTACTGAAGTTCAATTTACAGCTTACAGTATAGGTATTATTTTGCTCAAAATAAATTATGAATTATATTTCCAGTTTAATGACAAATAATATCACATACGACGGCGGTAGTTCATTTGGCTGAACGATTTTCGCTACTTTACATGAGCATGCCGTTGCGATTGGACACCCAAGGGCGCAAGCAATTGAAGCTTTGGCGGTGAAAAAAAAATTACGCGCTCGCTTCGCTCGCGCTTCTTCATTAACGTACATAGCCTAGAACTCAAAAAAATACACTTAAATTGAAGTCAACTTTTCGCATAAATATGAAAAATTCGCGCTAGCTTCGCTCGCGTTTTTTCCCAATGTTCGTTTCCTCATTGTTGACGTTCATTTTGTAAGTAACTAGTCTGTTACATAATAAACTAACTCCAAAATTTACCTTGTCATTGCGAAAAAAAATTGGTAAATTTGGACCTTGAAACTGTACGTAAGCCAAGTTGACCCCCCACAAAATCTTGGGCTGGAACCGCGCCTGGATCAACCAACTTTAATAATATACGCGATGTAATCCGGTTAAACTTGTTTTATTACCACTGACTTTATTCTTTCATATAATATAACATAAGTCCGATTTTATTCTCCCTCAGAACTATGTACAACACATACGATCTTGTATGCATTGATTCCGTGTGGTTCCTATGTAAATATCAAGTTTATTTACTGAGCTATTTTTGATAGAAGCGTGGGCGACTATGTTTGTATAAAATACCGACATTGAGGGTTGAGATTCGCGATAATATTGACATTTCGAAATACTCAATTTAATGGATAACTTCAATGAAAGCTTTACGACTTATATACTAAGGCCTACGCTAGCTAGGTGTATGCTAATTATTTCGTTTATACACCAGAGGTTCAATAAAAGCATGCAACTTTGGATTTCCGAACATTAGCTGTGAGTAGGGCACTTGCATTACGTACATATCTATCAACTCCTGCATTGAGTTGTCTTCTTGTAAGAATAATCAAACTCATGGGATCTCATTTCTTTACGTAGGTAGTCCTCCTTTTTTCAAAAAAATATCTATTGTTATCGTTGTTAACGGCCAAAATTAATATCCAATCTATCCACGATTTACCCTACCGGAGATAGAAATTTGACATATTTTGTATGGAGCTTATGTCAAATTCCTATCTCTAGTAGGGCAAATCGTGGATAGATTGGATATTAATTTTGGCCGTAAAACAAGTAAGTCGTAGGTGCCTAGGTATCAGATAAAAGTTCCCTGTGTAATACAACTATTAACTTAAAAAATGTCAAAATATTTTTAAAGGCAGAAATAATCCGCATATTTGACATATATGACAGCATATTTAAATTCCAGTAAAATCGTCCAAATCACAAGCAAACAAATTACAGTATACCATTTATTACCAAGCCTATAAATTCTATAAAATCGTGTCGAATAAATCAATATCGATATCAACCGTAACAAGTCAAATTGTTTCCAAAATAGCAATAATTTCATACGAAAGCTCACGCGCTTACTCAAGACGCATGAGGCGGGCTTGCGAGCGTGTCAGAGCTTTATGGATGCAGCTGGAAACAATATTTTTGCATAGACTTTTTATGGAAATGTTAAATTACCAACCGCAAATAACTACAATGTACAGAACATTATCCGCATGCAAAATTTCAAGTTCGTATAGGTCTTCTACAAGTAACTTGGAATTTTGATGATCGGTGAGTGTGGCAGTAACAAAATAAGGCAATTTGACTTGCTATATTTCGTAATTAAATATTAGGTACAAACTTGTAGGTACTCTTGGTAGCTGAAATTTCAGGCTAGCTTTACCCACAACGAAAATACAGCCGGGCTTGAGTTGCTTTGAGAAAAGGATGGTATACGGCCGTGCTCGTGTTGTTTACTTGGCGGGGGCACTGCCGGTCCTCAGAAAATATGTCCAGGCTTACCCTGTAAGAACTGAATTTACAATAAAACCATAGTAAAACTAAATCTTCAATTATATTTTTTTTTAAGATATTTTTAAGCAACGCTTCCTATTAATGGCATCCCAGGAGATATGGACAATTTAGCCAATATGGAAAAAACAAAAACCATTAAGGAACCCTATAGAAAGCTCGATCAAAAGACGTTAAAATATGACCAGACTCGTCCATTATGATATATAGTAGCCATTAGTCTTGCTGCCGCGATGTTATCTTTCTATTAGCAACTTTAAAAGAACTTTTCTTTCGCTTATCTTTTAAAAATGGACGGAGATTGAAATTAATCTAAGTCATAACAAATGTTTTACGTTGTTTTAATGTTATTTTGTTAAATTTCACTGCTTTAAAAGTTCTGGCCCGTTTTAGTGCAAATAAACACATTTTTTTTCTTCATAAATAACACAAAGGTTCATCAGGATCAAAATACAAACTCATTAGGTTTCAATTATGCATACCTATCAAGTATCGATATTACGAATTCGTTTTCTCATCAACAAAAATCATCGACAAAAAAGTATTTCTGACCTCTTTTATTTAAAAAATAACTCGGTACTGCTGCCGAATTGTCGAATTACTCACTCGCGATCGCAATCAATAGGATTTCAATATTCATTGCTCCGTGTGTTTTGACAATGCTTCTTATCGGCTACTATGTACTACGCAGTGAATGTTGTTGTCATTTCGAAATGAAAGCTAATGTCAATGTGAATGCATTACACAATTACCCCACAGGTATAAAATTTCCATTCGTTGTTTAAGTTAATAGACATATAGTGGACACCTGTGTCTTCTCACAACATAAAGTGGCCATACCCGCTAACCACTAACCAGTCTATTGCGAACACGCGATGTTCTAGCTGCGAAGGTTATGTTTGCATAGATGGGAATCACATTTCACGTTGCACAATCGATAAAACAGTTACAGTCAAAACTCTGCCGGTCAAAACGACATTTGACTGCAGTCAACAGTCAAAACTATTTTAGACTAAAGAAGTTGGTCTTAAATAGTTTTAACTGAAAAATGTCGAGTCCTATTGAACAAGAGTGTTAGTCAAAATCACTTATGACCAAGGAGTATTTAGTTAAATAAATTTTAAAAATAAGCTTTTACAAAATAGAAAATCACATTTATTTTCTGCTTTTGTTTCTGCTTTTGTTTCTGCTTTTGTCAATTTATAATTGAACGTTAAACGTTGAAATTAAAATAGTAGAATTATTAGTTTGACTTAAGTATTAGGTAGGTATTTAATTTTATTGTGAAAAACTTTTTTTTACTTTATTCTGGATTTTATATAGTTTTGTGTTTAATTAATTTGTCGTCTTACATAATAATATAAATTATTAGGTAAGTTAAAGTTATATAGCACAATAATGTTAAAAATAGTTTTTTTTTTAAGTATTAGGTAGGTATTTAATTTTATTGTGAAAAACTTTTTTTTACTTTATTCTGGATTTTATATAGTTTTGTGTTTAATTAATTTGTCGTCTTACATAATAATATAAATTATTAGGTAAGTTAAAGTTATATAGCACAATAATGTTAAAAATAGTTTTTTTTTTAGTTTATGTTATTAAATGTAATTCGATCATTAAAAATTTGACTGAAATAAACTATACTATAATTTTTTTCAAGAAAAATATTGGTATGCAATAGGTATGAAATTCAGTTTAAGTAAACCTTTATAAAAACGTCTGTTCCGTACCACCCATCGACCTGAGTTCATCAAAAGACATCAACGCACCGTTAGCGATATATGAATTTTTGCATCTTTTTATTACGCAAGTACCACCACATACGTGGGACACTCAGAAAGTTTTGCGAAACTAAAAAAAATTGTTCTATACGTACATATATTTTTATCAAATCTTTTCAAAGTACTTTCCACCAGCCTCTATACAAAGATTCATGCGCCTAAACCAGTTTTCAAAACACTTTTTCCAGTCCGCCGCAGACACCTCGTTTACAGCCTGCTCGAACGCAGCCAGCGCATCTTCCGGCGACGAAAATTGTATCCCTTTGAGCTGATTTTTTATTTTTGGGAATAAAAAGAAGTCACACGGTGCTAGATCAGGGCTGTAAGGGACCCAGGAGTTTGACTGGCGTGCTGTCCAGGAAGTCCCTCGTTTTGAGTGCGGTGTGCGCAGGTGCATTGTCGTGGTGGAGCAGTAGCCCGCGGAGCCCTGTGTTTGGTCGCTTGTTGCTTATAACAGAGAAAACTTCTGGCAAACATTTGGTAGTATACCATTCGGCATTAATGCTTCTTTGATCCCGTAAGGGAATTGATACCAAGTGGCCAGTCAAATTAAAAAAGCTAGCGATCAAAATCTTACCCCCGCTTCTAGATCGCTTCACTTTGGTAGGCGTTGGCTCATTTTGAAACACCCAAACAGTCGACTGGCGCTTGGTTTTTGGGTCGTATTGATAAATCCAGGACTCATCAACTGTAACGATGTCGTAAACACGCCGAGACGAGCCTGCTTCAAATTTGTTAAGCATATCACGGCACCATTCCACCCGGGCCTGCTTCTGAGCATCGGTGAGGTTGTGCGGCACCCAGCGTGATACTATCCTCCTCACGCGAAGATGGCTGTGTAGAATCTCGTGAACGCTTCCCGATCCAATCTTCAATATGTGTTGAATCTCCTGATATGTAATTCGCCTATTGTCTTGGATTAAATTTTTCACTGCTAGCACGTTTTCTTCGGTAACAGCCGTCAAAGGGCGACCGCTTCTTTCGTCATCCCCCAAAGTTGGTCGACCGCGCTTGAATTCGTTATACCAACGATACACGGTTGCCTTGGAAGGGCCTTCATCCATGAATGCCATTTGAAGTCTATCGTACGATTCATCCGGTTTCAGGCGACACTTGAAATCGTATAAAATCATAGCTCTAAAATGTTCCCGGCGCAGATCCATATTTCAGTGAGACACAATACTTTGAATTAACTCGCAAAAAATGTGGAGGGAAATTTTGAAATTGGAACTTACTTATTTTTACTTATAAATAATCATATTTTCGAAAAACATTATAACTGGCCAGTCTCCCATATATAAAAACTTTTTTTCGCAATACTTTCTGAGGGGCCTGGTATGTCTATGTTTACTCTATTTTTAGTATTAGTTGCTAAACAAATGCATAGCATGCATTATAATCAAACCAAGTTTGACGCTGGTATGTATTACCGTTTTGAAGATAGAGCAGAAACAAAAACGTTGAAAAAAATGCATGCTTTTTAGGTTTCTTGTATGGGGACCCACTTTGATTTTATACTTTTTTATTTTTAGTATTTGTCGTGATAGGAGTCATAGCAACACATATTCTGGGAAAATTTCAACTGGCTACCTATTACCGTTTAAAAGATAAAGCCCTTTGACAGACAGACGGACCAACGGACGGACAGCGTAGCGAGAGTAATAGGGTCCCGTTGGTATCCTTTGGGTACGGAATCCTAAAAACACTACACAAGAAAAATATTGGTTTGTAATAGATATTAATTTCAGTTTAAGTACCTACCTAATCCTTTATAAAAATATCTTTTCTTTCGATCAAAAAGTATAAAAATGTCCGGCCCATAAGTAGAGTGATATCTTTCGTATGACGCGAGTTCACGCGAGACACGTTAGGTATTTCCCCCCTTAAATTGAATTCGAGCGATATATGGATCAAGATCAAGTATCGAAACGATACACCTTCGGAACGTAATACCTTTTGTAATTGATTGAAAGCGACGCGTGGGAGCCATTCCAGAAGAAATATCGATGATATTCTCATTTTTGGAATGTTGTTCCAGACCGAAAATATATTGTTATATAAATAAAACAAATGGATAAGAATGCAGTTGATGATTAATTTGATCGAGAAAATAACATAGGTACCTAATTACCTATGTATCATTTTTATGAACCTTGTTTTTTTGTTCATAATGGACTTGCGTTGTCATCTCACTTGATGTTAAGCGATGGTGTGGTCGGCGATGGTACACGCTAGCCCACCAAACATTTTAGTTAGGTAATTATGAATATTATCGAATGTACAATTTTCTAAAAAAATTGTAAAATTTTGCCAAATAATTTTATGCAAATTTTGGGTCCTTCAGTAGCATAATAAAATATGTTTTTGAACTTGATCTTTTCCATCACGATATTTTTCCTTTACCGTCAAGGAAAGTGAAAATCACTTACTACAAAATTTCTGAAAGTCTGAGGACTAACACCATATTCTAAGTTTTTCCTAAAACATTGCTAGACTCCATCACTCAACCCCACTCAATACAATATTTCCTCCGTGGTATTCACAGTTGCAAAGAATCTCCGTCACTTGATAGTTTTTCTTCTAACTATCAAGTCTTAAGGCTTCCTCAAGACTGGAAAAGTGTAATTTGCGACGTGATTATTGTTGTTTCTATTCTGAAAAATTACGGATTTTGACGAATTTATGGAATACATGTATTAAGATCCATATAATTATCCGTTAATTAAACGTCTAAGAATACCGATTTTGATATTATTTGTAGGAACCCTTGAAGGCATCCTTGACTGAGTTTGAGTCTAGGAACGTTTGTAAAAACAACTAAGAATATGTAAGGCCCTCCATTGAAGGCAAGCTTCGATCAACAACTATTGTTAATCAAAGAAGGCAAGCGTTGTTGAATGCCATACTGTGTAAACACTTCTAAAGGAGAATGCCACAAAATGACCCAGAGTCGATTAAGATAAGAACAAAATATGGTATTCTTTTTTTTGAAATCATCACTGAGACGAGTACCACGCGCTCAAAGTGGCAAGGTTGCAAGCGTCAAGTTTTTAGTGCAATTGTGAAATAAAAAAATTATTCGTAAGCTTTCGTTGCGACCGTTTGTTTTGAGTTATTCTATTGATTTCTATTACGAGAACTTACTATTCACACTGGATTCCGAGTCTTCTCTTATCTCTCTTTCACACCGAGAAATAGGTTACCTGACGCCTGCCAGTTCGGGCTTGCACAGGGGTGATAGTTTTAAGAAAAACATATTACACATTTGCTACCAACCCTTATAAAAACCATATTAATCGACTCTGGGTTTTTGCGTCATACATTTCGTAACATTGCCCTTTGTCTACTACTATTATAAAATTGTTAAATGTCAGTTGTCTGTTTGTTTGTTTGTTTGTTTGTTTGTTCCAGCATCACTATAAAACTACTAGACCGATTTTGTTGAAAGGGTTTGTGACTAAAAACTTATGCTTTGACTTAAAAACTGGTATGTATTTTACCTCGCTACGATGACGGGAACCGGTGATTTTTAATTATATTTTTCTACAACATTTTTCATACATTAAGGTGAATAAGGCTCTCATATCCAGCTGTCATTCGCACGCATGCGCTCTAGCGCGCGCCTCCATAGAGAAAATACGGCTGCTAAAGATATTGCATTAAAAACTTTTTGGTCGGGCCGAATTGTACAGAGTAGAAAAAAAAATCCTGTCGTATGTGGGTGGTGCCATCTTGGAAATGCAGTCTTTTGAGCCAACCGAAAATCAGAATCTTTCGACTTACAGACAAGGACCGGAAGCTACCTCTAAATTGCGATTTCTCTAATTTTTTGTATGAAAAGCAATAAAATTTAGAAGTACCTAAACGTTGTTATATTGTATCCATCTTAATATACGAATAAGCATAAAGTTATCTTGGTGTAACTAAAAAAATACTATTTTCAGTCTACAATTTTTAATTACCTTCTTCTTCAAGTATATTAATTTATCTTCTTAACTATTATAAAATTGTTAACGTCTGTTTGTTTGTTTGTTTGTTCCAGCATCACGCTAAAACTACTGGACCGATTTTGATGTTTTTTTTTTGTTTGAAAGCTGATGATCTGACTTAAAAACTGGTATGGGTTTTGAGAAAGAAAGAAAAAAAGAAAAGAATTAATTCGTGGGTTGCGTACTCACCCGACAGATAGAAGCTTCTATGCATTTGCACGAGCGGATAGTAATGTACGATGGAGTGGAGTGGAGTGGAGTGGACAGGGGATGGGACTGGGGATGGGACTGGGGACGCGACAGGGGACGGGACTGGGGACGGGACAGTGGACGGGACAGGGAACGGAACATGGGACGGGATATGGGACGGGACATGAGATGAGACATGGGACAAGACAGTGGGACGGCACATGGGACTGGACATAGGATGGGACATGGGATATGCGACGGGACGATAGTGATAGAGTGAGATAGTGGGACAGTGGGACAGTGGAACAGTAGGACAGTGGCAGTGGGACGGTGGGACAGTGGGGTAGTGGGGCAGCGGGGCAGCGGGACAGCGGGGCAGTGGGCCAGTGGGGCAGTGGGGCAGCGGGGCAGTGGGGCAGTGTGGTAGCGGGGCAGCGGGGCAGTGGGGCAGCGGGGCAGTGGGGCAGTGGGGCAGCGGGGCAGTGGGTTACCGGGGCAGCGGGGCGGCGGGGCAGCTGGGCAGTGGGTTACCGGGGCAGCGGGGCGGCGGGGCAGCGGGGCAGTGGGTTACCGGGGCAGCGGGGCAGTGGGGCCGTGGGATATTGGGGCAGTAGGGCAGCGGGGCAGCGGGGCAGTGGGGCAGCGGGGCAGTAGGGCAGTGGGGTAGCGGAGCAGTGGGGCAGCGGGGCAGCTGGGCAGCGGGGCAGTGGGGCAGCGGGGTAGCGGGGCAGTGGGGCTATGAGGTAGCGGGGCAGCGGGGCCATGGGGATATGGGGGACAGTGGGGCAGTGGTATAGTGGGGCAGTGGGGCAGTGGGGTAGCGGGGCAGTGGGGCAGCGGGGCAGCGGGGCCGTAGGGCAGCGGGGTAGTGGTGCAGTGGTGTAGCGGGGCAGAGGGGCAGTGGGGCTGTGGGGCAGCGGGGCAGTGGGGCAGCGGGGCAGCGAGGCAGCGGGGCAGTGGGGCAGCGGGGCAGTGGGGCAGCGGGGCGGTGGGGCAGCGGGGCAGTGGGTTACCGGGGCAGCGGGGCGGCGGGGCAGCGGGGCGGCGGGGCAGCGGGGCAGTGGGTTACCGGGGCAGCGGGGCAGTGGGGCCGTGGGATATTGCGGCAGTGGGGCAGCGGGGCAGCGGGGCAGTGGGGCAGCGGGGCAGTAGGGTAGCGGGGCAGCGGGATAGTGGGGCAGCGGGGCAGTCGGGCAGTGGGGTAGTGGAGCAGTGGGGCAGCGGGGCAGCTGGGCAGCGGGGCAGTGGGGCAGCGGGGTAGCGGGGCAGTGGGGCTATGGGGTAGCGGGGCAGCGGGGCATTGGGGCAGTGGGGGACAGTGGGGCAGTGGTATAGTGGGGCAGTGGGGCAGTGGGGTAGCGGGGCCACTGCCCCGACAGTGGGGTAGCGGAGCAGTGGGGCAGCGGGGCAGCTGGGCAGCGGGGCAGTGGGGCAGCGGGGTAGCGGGGCAGTGGGGCTATGGGGTAGCGGGGCAGCGGGGCAGCTGGGCAGCGGGGCCGTAGGGCAGCGGGGTAGTGGTGCAGTGGTGTAGCGGGGCAGTGGGGCAGAGGGGCAGTGGGGCTGTGGGGCAGCGGGGCAGCGAGGCAGTGGGGCAGCGGGGCTGTGGGGCAGCGGGGCAGTGTGGCAGCGGGGCAGTGGGGTAGTGGGATAGTGGGGCAACGGGGCAGTGGGGCAGCAGGGCAGCGGGGCAGTGGGACAGCGGGGCAGCGTTGCAGTGGGGCAGCGGGGCAGCGGGGCAGCGGGACAGCGGGACAGTGGGACAGTGGACTGGACTGGAATGGACTGGACTGGACTGGACTGACGTGGGTTAGCAGAATTTAACGCGAGCGGAGCCGCGGGTAAAAGCTAGTACTTAAATAAAAATGCGTTTTAATAATGCAATCGACGGTCTAATTAAACAGAATACCTAATGTAATAATTTTCTTTCACTGTCATATTCATAAAAATTAAAAACACATATTATATGTCATTTTCACGGTAAAAATAACATAATAACCATTAATGGATTTTATCTCAACTTCCGGCTTAAGGCTTTAAAACAAAATCAAAGCGTAATTTGTAGCATTGTGGATCTGAATAGTTTTAGTAAGCTTGGGAACGGAAATTGTCGTTACACATTTCACAGAATTAAAATCTGTTTATAAATAGAGTGTTATGTGAATTTAGATCTAATATAATGTAATACATAACACTTCTTTCTTTCGATCCTAATGATCTAAGTTCCCTTATTTCAACGCACTTCCTGATTGGCAGGCCAGTCGTAGTAGTCGTCAGGGATTTCAATGTCACCATTGAAATGGCATATGGCGCGCACAAGCGATTTGAAGCGATACTGTAAGCTGTATAGTGTGAGTGCATGACACCGATGGAACAGTAGGGGTAGCGGATGTCCACACCGCAAAGGGCACCGTCTGGCGAACAGTCATGAATTTTTCAGCGTGGAGAGGGGCGCGTTCTAAAGCAGAAACGTCATTTCATCGAAGCCATAAGACCGGTGACAAGCATTATAAAATCATCCAACCATCCAACAAATATTTCTGTAAACTAATAAAATTATATAACGTACATTACCAGCATTGTTATTTACCTGGCCACAGATAATAATAATATACCTGAACATTGTTCTAATACATCATGTTATCTAGATTTTTTAAATAAAGCAATGATGTAATGAAAACTGGCGGGCTTGAGAATAATAGGGCGGTCAATTTTACCTAACCGAAGCGGTCAGTTTAACCTATCAATTTTAACTAAGTTACTAAACAATTATAAACGCGTTGTATACAACGTGTACTTATGGGTGTCGTAAAAGGCGACTAAGGGATTCACCAGAGGATGGGCAGCAGCGTTCTCCGAGTATTTAACCAACCAACTGCGATCGCCAACCCGCCTGCCAAGCGTGGCGATTATGGCATATCCCCCCAATATATGTTTGGGGGAGGCCTGTGTCCAGCAGTGGACGTCTTACGGCTGAAATTATGATTGATGATACAACGTGTTATTGAAAGAACTGAACCCCCCCCCCCCCTCAATAGGTTTTCAGTTGTTTTAATGATACAAGGGGTGTTTTAGAATGAACACAGTAACTACTCACCAACTGTAATTCTGACAAGAATTGTATCCCATTGAGATAAAGTTTAATTTTGCTAGTTGTTCTAATCAATTTGAACAGTTTGTTCGTCCCGATATTTTTGACGCTGACTGTACAGGAAAATAGGCGAGCGTTGCACACGGAAGATAAATCGTCTCACTCAAACACTTAGTAAGATGCTGGGTAGCTCAATATATTGGTATATATAGTATTATATAGGTAGGTACTCGTGGTACTCCTGCTGGTTTCATAAACGAAATACGATTCTATCATAACTCGATTGCACGGTATTTTCTTTCCCTTACAGAACGAAATTTGATATGTCTATGCTTCGATCAAAAACAGTAGTAGGTACTATTGTTAATCTAAGTGTCTATGTTATGTAAGTAAATTAATTCAATTTCAACTTTTTCACGAGTTCTCTAAAATAACATGTAAACTAAAAAAAATAAACAAAGCATGTCTAAGCATAAATTAATTTGATCCTTTGTTACATTATTAATAGATACGCCATAAAAAGATCGATAGCTAAACGGTATTTAGATCCCAAAAACAGTCGGGTGCCTGGGGGTCTACTCGCGTTTCACGAATGACGAACGAAGTACGAACTTTCATTCGACTGGTACCTACACAATAAAGATAGGCACAAAAAAGGCACAATAAACAATTACCCTCAGTTTTACATTTTATATTTGCTATACCACTCAAAGGTTTGCTGGTAGAAAACTCAATTATGATTTAAGCTCGCCTTTGTACATGTAATTTCAAAACTATTATGTATTATTTTATTATTTTTAACGCATTTACGCATGCGAAGCGAAATCTAACGATTTAAATTGTGGAAAGAAAAAATCGCTCACGAGCTGGATTCGAACCTGTGGCTCTTGGCTCAGTACGCCAGTGCTTTAGCCACTAAGCTACCGTGAACAATGCTCGTGGTATCGAATTTAACCTCCACTTGGTAACGTCTTTCGGTGACGTCAGCGATATCTTATTAAGAAACAGTGTTTCTTAACCTATTATGTATTGCTTATTATGTATTGTTGTGATTTTCTCGTGTGCAATAAACAATAAGAATAAAGATAGACCACGGTTTATAATCGTATGAAATTGCCCGGAGATCAGAGAAACAAATGTCAAAACACGATCATCACATGCAATAAGAAAACGTTGGTTGACCGGAATTAATTATTAATTGTGCTCAAACGCGAGACCCCCTGTATTTTGGGGAACAGTACAATTTTAACATCAAACGTCTGTTTTATTAAACCTTTTAGTTAATAGTAACCACGTAGTATAAAGTAAGAGTCTTCTAATGTACAGTTGAGCCCTTTGTGTGGTCATAACCCTAACTTTGTACTCGTTTTTGTCTCGACTTATGTTTATGAATATGCATGAGGCATTACCAAGCGCGCTGTGATGTAATTCATTTAATCTTGACACATGAGACAGCCCTGGCAATGAACATTCTTGGTACTTATAAGGCAAGCCTTGCTCTGATTTTGTAGTTATTTGACTTAACTTGGAAATTGAGTGCGGTTATCCTCATATTTTTGTGTAGGTATATGAGACAATGTCATATTTTCCATTTCCTATCTTTAGCTTAAAATAACGTTACGAAAAAGGTAAATAAAAAGCTTTTTATGCTTCATAAGGAATAATAACAAGACAAATATTTTTAAATTTAATATATACTTATTTCTCCTCTCGCAGGTCTGCTGGTAGAAATTTCTTCGAAATAAGCAGTACCTTTGTACTAAATAATTTTAATGCTGTCTCCTTTCATATGTTATTGTGTGTACATAAATTATAAATAAATAAATAAATCCATCCAAATTCCATACAATACATAAGCAATACATTTCGAAATCAATTAATCGTCCGAACTTAACAATTGAGCCAATGAAGTGAATTCCTTTACATTAATATGACACTTAAAGCATTGTGGGCATATCGATTTTTCACTAAGTAGGTAACTACCAGCTATATGCGACGTTATTGACTCAAAATTAAAACAGTATTGGAGTTCATTCGATAACAAAGACACCGCCAAATGTATTGATTGATTGACCTTCGTTAAGTTATTCTTAATCGGGCTCATGTGACTATTGTCGACTAAGCTTTATGTAATGTGGGTATTAATGTACCGTGTTAAACATGCTTTCACTTTTTGAGGGTTAATGTAACCATAAGGGGCGTTAGCATGTCACCGTCGTCGCTTGTAAATAATAATGAAAAAAAAATACATTTAGGCTTGAGTTCACCAACGATAAATCTCTGCCTAAGCAACTGTTTACCTAAAATTCTAGTACAGTTTTCGAGTAGTCGGCTGTTTAAGGGGAATGTGGAGTGGAGTGAATGCCAAGTGGCGCCCCCATCAGTAAAAAAATATTACTCGCTGAATACATCATTTATCGAAAATTCGTTTTTAACTATTGAAGTAGTCATCACCTACATTGCTTAAGCCTTTTGTACGGAATCGAGTTTCCGAGATACTGGAAGGTTTTGGTAATAATGACTGGCGCTACGTACCTTCAAAGGATAATCCTGCCGATCTTGTGTCGCGTGGGATCGGCGCGGACCAGATAGGGAATGCAAGTCTGTGGTGGTCTATTGTAGTTTAATCAGAAACTATTAACTCTGTAAATTATAGTTCGCTGTAGTTAGTTGTAGATAGAAAAAGTGCGAAAAACTGCCACTACCAACCTGCTGACTGGCTGATCTTTTCCCCACGGCATGAGCTATAATCATTATGTAGCTCATGTCGACACGACAGAAGAAGAAGCCAACTATAATTTGCAGAGTTAATTGTTTCTGATTAAACTACAGTACTTACTTCAATAGTTAAAATCGGATTTATAAATGATGTATTCACAGCGAGTAATATTTTTTTACTATATGCGCCTTAATAGTTAGTGGTAGTAGGCTTACTTTTTACGTGAAAAATATTTTTTCATGGTCTTTTCTATTTTCAAAAGACTTCGCGCCATGCTCAACAATCAACGTGCCTTTGGTGAAATCTGAATATTTGCATCTCTTTTTTACGCAGATACCACCACGCATGTGTATGTTTGCCTTATTTTTATTATTTGTTGTTCAACTATATAGTATGCACTTGGATTACCCAGTTTGACGCTGTATACGAGTATATTAACATTTTTAAGATAATCAGAAGAATTCATGCTTTTTCGAGGATTTTTGTATGTAATTTTTAGTATTTTGGCTGTTTTGGTATATAAGGACACAAAAGGAAACAACTGTTTTAATTCATAGTTATATTCAGAAGGTGTGTTTTGATAATGCGGTTCTAAACGAGAAGTAAGTCCCCAAAAATAAAAGTAATTTTAGACAAGTGATTGAAAGGGCTCGTGTATAAAAACTAATATTTACAAGTATCTAGTAGAGATAGGACATTAGATGAGAAAGATTCATTTTTTCTCATTCCAACGTTGGCTACCTACTACGGTTATAAAGATAAGCCTTGTGACAGACAGACGAACTGACAGACAGTAGACTAAGTAATTGGATTCCTTTGACATCCTTTGGGTGGAACGGAACCCTATAAAGGCATCACATATTTCTGTGTCCTTGCAACTGAAAATAATAATATAATTATTACACCTGTCTCACATAAACACACAATATTAAGGTTTTATTGCGACAACGCGGATACAACAAACTACTGTGAATTCTAGAATTTATGTGGACAAAAAATAATATTTCTGTCATAGGATGAATAAAGTATTAACTTTGTACATTTTAATGACCCTAGGAAGTAATAAAATTAACGATTTATTTTAACTTTTTATGCATTATGCGACCTAGGTATGTTTCCATATTCAAATATTTATAAAGGGCATCATTCACTGAGCTTTGTAGTCTTTAGCTCAAGTAATCAACGTTTACTATGTTTAGACTTAAGACACGTCGCGCGTCGCTCTTAAATACGATAGTACACGTAATAATAAATCTTCCTACGAACACAATAGTTGGGACTTTATGCAAGCTATAAACCAACGGAAAGAAAACAAGTTTTATTGAAAAACTAAGAACTAACAATACGTTGTTAATATTAAAGTTTGCGTAACTGTAAGAACTGAAGCATTGTTAATCGTTAGGTTGATTTATTGATCAACATTGTGTTATCCATTCCAACAACAGCAAAACATTGTATTTAATTTTTTTATCCAGTTCCTAACGGTATCTAAGGTAACATGGATAAAAACTATAATAATTTCTTAGCTTTTCGCGATCACTACACATTATAATAAAACAATGTTAAAAATACGTCAAACGTCAGGAAAACCAATTTAAATAATATACGCGATTTAATCCGGTTAAACTTTGTTTTATTATAAAAACTATAATCTTCAATACTCTGAATATTATAGTTGTTAATGGGGTCGATTCTCTTGTTGACGAACATTGACAAACTAAACTTATTTTAAACTATCGCTCTCTTTTTAACCGACTTCAAAAAAAGGAGTAGGTTATGTATTCCGCGGGTTTTTTTTTTTTTTTTTGTTGTTTTTTTTTTTTGTTTTTTTTTTTTCATGTATGTACACCAATTACTCCGAGATTTGTGGGCCGATTTACGTGGTTGTTTTTTTATTTGATAGAGAAAGTCCACGCGGTGGTCCCATATAAATTTTATTACCTTAGGTTGAGTAGTTTTTTAACCAGCTTCAATAAATCAGTTTATTTTAGCTTCGCCTATCTAGATGATCTGCTCATTGGTTCGTTTTTCTGAGAATTCTTGGCCGATTTGCGTGTTTTTTTTTTTCACGATAGTGATTGGACGTTTGGAAGAACATGAGCGAGACCTTTGCCCAGCTGTGGGATAGCAAAGGTTAGTAAAAAAAAACTCAATTTGGTTATATAAACATTTATGAATCAACCCTCGCAATTTTCAACTAAAAAGTATAAAATAAATACTTTTTAACAAAAAAAAAAAACCGACTTCAAAAACCTTAACTAAAAAGTAAAAAATAATCATCGTATATATTTTAAAATCTTAACATAAACCAACATTTTGAAGGCGGCACGTGATTTTCATGTACGTTCACATAAACCTGTTTTTACTATAGATATTGCGCTCGACTGTAGGTACATTACATGACGCAAAGGGTCAATCACGCGCCGCCTTCAAAATTTTTAAGATTTTAAAATACATACAATGATTATTTTTTACTTTTTAGTTAAGGTTTTCAGGTCAGTTTTTTTTTTTGTTAAAAAGTTTTTATAATACATAATAAGAGATACAAGAAAGGGATAGCAACAAATTTAGGGCTGTCAAATTAGTCAGAATTAAAATTTCCATATAAATGTAGTCGTGATCTCGGAACATGCCGACTAAAATACAAAGAAATGCAACACCTAAACTAATTGGACACTAAAATAGTTGCCATGACTTTCTTCTAGTTATCTACTATTAGCAAAAGACAGCGATATTTTAAAATAAGTTTGATTCGTGAACAAGAGAATCGGCACCATTGTCTCATAAGTAGGCAACACAAGGAAGCATGGTGTAGCTAAAGCGATAGTATTGCGATTCGCCCTACTTGTGCACTGTTGCGGTCTTTACAATCAACACAATACGACTTGAACGGAACCCAATGATAAGCAGCTGTCAAACACTACTATTACTGTGTACAACACACCTTGTACAAGTAGTAACATTAATTGTACAAGTCTCTAAACAATAGTAGAATAGACGTAACAGTCAAACGTGCGATGTAAAGGGTTCTAGCCAACCCTTCTGTGATCAACATTGACATAGTAAACAGCTATTGTCGTAGTGACGAACTTGTCAACTAGCGATCGGAATTCAATTGATTGTATATTGTTTACTAAAATATATGTAGACTACAACTACAAAATGTGTCATTGTGAGTTGACAGTGTCTTACTCTATTGTCTTAGTTGTATCAATGTCTCGCGAAAATTTTGTTCTAAGAACGATTCACCAGGAAATTTGCGTCATCTAAGACCCTCTAAGTTATGGGTTCCCAAACAGTGGGGCGAGGCGCGCGCCCTACTGTTCCCGTATGTTTCTCACTTTCCAAGTCCCACTGAAAATCAGCGCTGTGTAGTGGCTTGCTCTTACACAGCAACATGCTGAGTGGGAACCTCATTGTCGCGGCTACGGCGTGCAATTGGCCAGATGTCTTGAGAATTAACGGAGATATTTTATTTTTATTAAGTAATTTTAGGTGCGGTCGACCGTACGTCAGTGGTAACAGTTTGGCGTTGGCGGCGCCTTTATTTTGTAAGAAGTAAGGGCGGTTTTCTGACTCGGGTGTTGCCACTGTCATGCGGTCAACTATACTTTTCTTATATTTTATATCGACTGTCCTTTCTTTATTTTTTACCTGTGTTTTTTTGTTTTACTTTCTTTGTAACCCCACCTGTTAGTTACCTGCTTGTGTATTTCACTGTTGTTTAAATGTTGCGCGTCGTTAACTGTGACAATAAACTATTTTTCTTTCTTTCTTTCTACTTGAGGGGCGTCGAGTGGCCCGTGGGGGGGCGCCTCGGCTCCAGTAATAAACTGTATATTTAATATAATTTATCTTTTTGGTATATAACGTCAAAGCCTAGTCAAGTACTATTCGTGTTTTCCTGTGCTGGTTTCGCGTCTCGGTTCCCCTCATTTCGACGCGAACAGCACGCCGCATGACACTTTATTTGCCATATTGGAGCACATTAGGCTATCACTGTAAAGTTCTGTTTGATCACCATGTACTACAACTAGCTCTTCGAACAGAGATTGCAACAATAAGACGACTTGATTAGTGACGTTTCACTTCGTTCCGGCGGCTGACCAGTGAGAGTGGGGTAATAAATAGCGCGCATAATCTATGCAGCGTACCTAAATAGACATCTGAAGTCTGCACATTCTGCGCTATTTATCTATGAATACATTAAGGTTCTTTCCATATCCAGCGCCCCTAATCCCTATTCAAAGTATTTTCCTAGATCTTATAAGCATTGATAGAAACTACAACGGAATTTATAGGCGAATCAGCGAATCACGTAACTTTTAGATGTTTATGTGTAAGCTCCATATATTTTATTGACGTTTATGTTTGTTATCAATCACAGAAAGTAACTTTGTATCAGCAAGGAAAAAAACAATAAACAATTTGGAAGAACGACAGTATCTTGTTATAAAACAAAGAAACAATTGATTTGTTTTGTCAGTTTAGACTTCTAGAGCTATAAACATAATGAAGGAATCAAATCAACGTCTTCTCAGTTTCTCAGTGATTTCAGGAATGCGTTCTATTCGAAATTTTCACAATGTTATAATACCTACGTTCACAAACTCTTTGTTTTAATAATATCTGTGCGAAACATTCCGTTCTAGGGATTCAGAATGTATTGCCAATAAAATCCTTTACAAGAGTACCGACTTTTAACGCAAAGAAACCGTAGCATCTCAAGAATCCACTTACCCTTTAACTCGTTGAAGGTTTGCCGCATGAGTGACGCGATACTTTTCCCCAGACACCGATAAGGCGGGCCACACGAGGGAAATATTCTGTTCTGTCAGCCGAGACACGACGCTGTCATTTGTCAGACATCGGTTACACCGAGTGATACGTCACGCTACGTGTCGCCGACATGACGTAGATATGCTCCTAGACGTAGGTACTCTGCTATGAGAAAACAAGCTCATAAAATATATCAATCGTAAAGACTGAAGACATTCGATCTTTGTTTGTAAACAAACAACAGTTTTGATGATAACGTTTCAAATAACTTTTCAAACACTAACGACTCAACTTTAAGAGTTTTGATATCGTGAAAACACAACTTTCTCTAGCGACAAGTTTCCAAGAAGTTTAATTAACGACAAGTATTGCGTATCTGTCCCCGGCAACGTTGCCCAATGCCGTCTGCCTTGTCCCATAATGTCACAGTACACATCGAGTTTCCATAGAGAACCAATAGTCTTAGATATTACACATACAACAGCATGTAAAATATGCAGTAACTCGTAAAGTTTGAGTGCCTACATCAAAGGTTGGAGTGTTATTGAAAATACGCAATAAATATCCTTTATTTACTTCAACACCGTCGTGTCTTCATGAAACTAATAAAAACACTCTTTACTTCACTACATTACGTCAACGAGATTGCAATATAAAACGATGAAAGTAAAAAACGGGGTCTGACTGAAAAGCGTCGCTTGTTTATGTGCCCAAAGGAAGGTCACCCACGGACGTTATTCGTATAGCCACATGGAATAACCAAAAATGTCTGTGAAATGTGAAAAACTCGGAGTATTAGAGAGCGCTCTCATTTCGCCGGGAGTCGAAACGTAGCGACTGCGAGCGCGCTCCTCAATTATTAAACAAAACTGTAGCCGCGCCAACGAGCTCATGGAAATTGGGAATACATACTTAAATGTTACATTTTCTACTGTGAGGATTGACTGCATAAGCAGGTAATACTGAAGGCAGTTTTTATAGCCATACAAATAGGACATGATATCGATATTTATCAAGTTTGGTCCTGTCAGAGAGAACTGGTTGGTGACAGTTGTTTCCATAAATGCTAGTAGATCGTAGAACCGGATGAATTTGCATTATCTTCTTATATTAACAAGAAACCGAAGTAGGCGAATATTTTAGTACGTTTTAAATAAAGAACGTCCGTTAATAGGAATGCAACGGCCTAGATACACGTGGGCACGGATGAAGAACGTTGTTGCTAAGATCTGGGTGACTGAGATCCGATGACACTTCCTTTTCACTTTTACAATAACTTGTTTTTTAGACATTTTAATAGCTGTGAGTAGTCAACCTTGTGTATATGTCAACGACATATGCAAATCTAATTATATAAAACAAAGTCGGGTTAGTTACATCATTTATAACTCAAGAATGGCAGGACCGATTTTAATTAAATTTGGCATACAGATAGAACATAACCCGGTTTAACATATAGGCTACTTTTTATCCCGGGAAGATGAACAGTTCCGAGGGATGCGGCGCGATAAACGACATTCGCGGGTAAAGTCGCGGGCATAGGCTAGTATGTGCATGTACACACACACACAAGTATGGCTCACCCGCTTTCATGAGATAAAACATCTGTAACATAATAAAGTAGTAATAATCAATTAAACCTTAGTATCTATTATCTGTGGTATCTATTAAACTAAAATTAAAAGAAAGAACCGACACAATAATAAATAAAATCATCTCATCGGCTGGCAAAAACTGGTGAAGATGAGTTACCTACCAATCAGACCTCTAAAAACGATTGAGACAAAATTGCCATAAATACTAACCCTAAGACTGCAAACTTTTTATTGGCTGATAATTTTACCATAAAGAAATGTACCTTACCCAACTATCGGCCGATAGCTCAGTATGTAGTCTGCGGGGGCTCCTATCAAAAAACTTTTATTTTATCGTGTCAGGAAAATATACAATAGAGATAAGAATGGAAAATGGCTGGTGTAAAATAAAGTGCTTTCGATAAGGAATCGTCCCTTGAGGCGTATAACGATGAGTGATAAAGAGGGATAGTACAGAGTCGAGTTGTAAAAAGGCTAAGGAAGGCATTTGGCACATCAAAGGACAGATTAAGACATCTACTGATGGACGCTAAGAAGATTGTCGTGCAGATAATCGTTATGATCTGGAGCTATTGATGGAATGTACTACGGTTGTGTCAATAGCGTTAATGCCATTTGTAGTATTGCGTACATAATATACAACGTGGATATGACAATACGACAATAAATGAAAACACAGTTATTACTAAATAAGTTGTTTATCGAAAAATTTAAAAACGAAACTTTTTCACCAAATCATATGGGACTCGAACAGGTCTTTGACCTAAAGATCTTTGCCTATAAAAATGGTCCTACATTCAAAATTAATGAAATTAAAATAATTTTCTGTGGCTAAGCTATTAACTGGATTTTATTGATTTTTACCCGACTGCGCCAGAAGGAGGGTTATGTTTTTTGAATACGATCAGAGGATGTGATACTCTGTACGTGCTTTTATTTAATGTCGTATTGTCATATTCACTTTGTATAGGTGAAGTACAAAAGTTAGAGATGTTTTGACATAAAATATAGGACGCTTGAGCCTGCTTTAGTTTAATTTCTTTGAGCAGGCTGCGCATAGGGACACGTAACCTGCTTACCACATTTACGTCGTCAAAATGTTTTAATCATTTGTTTGCTCCACGTAATGCATGTCTTGTACGGACTCACCGGAGTCACAATGGAAGTGTGATGTGTCTACATTTAAAGTGTCAACATCATCGTCAGCCGATGACGATTTTTTCATAAGACACATTTTAATGTGGCGCATTGAATGTGATTTCATAGTTTAAGCAGCGCTCGGCTACTCCCGGCTGATTTCATAGTTTAAGCAGCGCTCGGCTACTCCCGGCTGATTTCATAGTTTAAGCAGCGCTCGGCTACTCCCGGCTGATTTCATAGTTTAAGCAGCGCTCGGCTACTCCCGGCTGATTTCATAGTTTAAGCAGCGCTCGGCTACTCCCGGCTGATTTCATAGTTTAAGCAGCGCTCGGCTACTCCCGGCTGATTTCATAGTTTAAGCAGCGCTCGGCTACTCCCGGCTGATTTCATAGTTTAAGCAGCGCTCGGCTACTCCCGGCTGATTTCATAGTTTAAGCAGCGCTCGGCTACTCCCGGCTGATTTCATAGTTTAAGCAGCGCTCGGCTACTCCCGGCTGATTTCATAGTTTAAGCAGCGCTCGGCTACTCCCGGCTGATTTCATAGTTTAAGCAGCGCTCGGCTACTCCCGGCTGATTTCTCTGAGGGCCTACGCGAATTAATCCGGTCCTATTTATAGGTAAACAAGAATATGGATGATGAGAATGACGAACATCAAATTAGATTTCCTTCAATCTCAGTCACTCGACCTTTGATCGAAGGAGAGGAAATGTATTTGTAGGAATCTATAAATGAGTACCCACTTTATACATATAAAAGATTTGTTTGTTTTCATATGGTGTTATTGGTAAATCGTAATAGAGACCGTTGTGGATGTTCACGTACCTATATTATTATTGAAAGAAACCCAATAACCTCAAGCATATTTATTTCATACACTTATTGCTTTCATTTCTCGTTTGCCCTTTGGCGTTTCGCGCCTATATTATGCAAGGTAATCGGATTCTGTCTGAAGGCAGAGTGGGAACAGTATCAGATATCCTTTCTCGTATAAATATCTAAAGTGTTTGTGCTGGCTTAGATATTCTTGGTAAAGGAATTTCTGAGGTTTTATAAGTAAAAATATCCAAACTAGGTCGGGATAAAAGAATAAAAAACCCACCAAGTGCGAGTCGGACTCGCGCAGTATGGGTTCCGTACCACCCATTGACTCAGGTCAACCCTATAGAAACTGATTTAATTTACGAGAGTTCATCAAAAGACATCAACGTACCGTATACGTGAAATATGAATTTTTACATCTCTTTCTTACGCTTGTTCCACCACATATGTCTATGTTTGCCCTATTTTTAGTATTTGTTGCTAAACTAAATAGTATGCACTATATTCAGACCAAGTTTGACACTGGTACGTATTACCGTTTTGAAGATAGAGCAGTAACAAAAACGTTGAAAATTGCATGTATTTCGAGGTTTCTTGTATGGGGACCCCCTTTGGTTTTAATTTTATTTTTAGTATTTGTCGTGATAGACACCATAGTAACACATATTCTGTGAAAATTTCAACTAGTTATCTATTATAGTTACAAAGATAATTTACCGTCCGTCCGTCTGTCTGTCCCTGTGACAGACAGACGGACGGACGGACGGACGGACGGACGGACGGACGGACGGACGGACGGACAGACGGACGGACGGACAGCGTAGCAAGAGTAATAGGGTCCCGTTTAGCACCATTTGGGTACGGAACCCTAAAAAAGGTTTAACTTTATATCATCGTAAGTGCAGTGCGTTAGAAATAATGTAATTCCACATCTAAACAATCGGGAAAAATAATATAGTTACTTAATTTGCGTGAGTTCCACATATTTCTTAGTTTTTACCGGAAGTCTTTTTAGATTAATTAAATTCAAAATATGTATTTTTTCATCTCACTAACTCGGAAAGGCTTTCTTTATTCTTCGAAATCTGCGCGCAAAAAAGACTGATCACCTAGTTGTCACGTGATCTTTGTAATAGTTGCAAATATCACCTGACAACCTGCAAAAAGAAATAAAAATTTACAGTTTATTATGTTACTAACTATGTATTTAAGTTCAAGTCTGTTACTAACAAAATATGGATCTTGTAGTTGTCCGAAATAAAATGATTTGATTTGGTTTGAAAAGAGCAAGCGGGTCACCTGTTGGTAAGCCATCACCGCCGCCCATGGACATCCGCAACACCAGAGGATTTACCGATGCGTTGCTGACCTTTTAAAAAGGCATGACTCTAAAATGTCCACAATTCAATTTATCGACATTATAATACATTAGCATTTTAACATTCAATTCTGAACCTGTGACCAGCCTACGCATCAAGCCAACGCTTTAATCACGAATAACAAAAACGAGCTTAAATTTAATTGTTTCGAACAGAAGTGTGTAAATTGAATTAACATGTAAACACACAAATAGTTTATGTAGCTATTCATGTATGTTCTACAAAGTTGCTGGCCGCTCCAATGTTCACCGAATGCCTTTGAGTATTTAACCAACGAACGCCTTTGTACACAAGTTATTTAAACTCTAAAATTGTATAGTCTACTCGTCCATATAATATGTCACTGCTTAATTTTAACAAGGTAAACAGGAACATGTTAATAAGATTATGACGTAGTAATTACACACAGTATGTATATTTATTACCCCATTTTCTCCAAAAAAGGACAATTTTTTATGACGTCGTAATTATAACACTCAGTATGTGTATTTATTTACCCGTTTTCCCCCAAAAAGGACAATGTTTTATGACGCAGTAGTTACACTTAGTATGTGTATCTAGAGTATCTACTTCCCAGTTTTCCCTCAAAAAGGACATATAAGGGTTATTTTTTATTAGATATACACCATATTCGGCAAGTTTTGACATAGGTATTCGTATTCGGCAGAATTATTTGGTTTTGATGCAGAGTATATTCGGTTAAATTGATTCAGTTTTAAAGCTGATTGAGAGAATACATAGTCTGGTGAATATTGAAGGATTTTGATAACTAGTCTATAGAATTCTGAAAAAATAAAATTGTGATGAAGGAAAACCAAGCTTTCAGCTCTATCTAGCAACAGCCTATTGCGATTTTTTTCGTAATATTTCCAGCCATGCTTTACCCACCAGTTATTAGAACAAAATAGCCAAATTATTAGAGTAAAATTATTATAATAATTTAACGCATTAACGCGAGGGACGAAACCTAATGATATAAATTTTGGAAAAAAAAACGCTCACGAGTTGGACCACCAGATCACCAGGCCAGAACCACCAGCCACTGACCAGGTGGTGTACCAAACTTTCCACAATTTATATACTTTACTATGATAAGCAACTGAAACTGAAATAAAGTCTGTGCTTTACATAATTGTTATGCAAAGTTACCAAATATATTTTAGAAATAGTCTAGCCAGCCACTAGTGGCTGTTTGATAAAAAGGAATATCCTGCCACTAGTAGTACCTAGTTTTTGTTAGTCTGCTGTTATTATAAATTATATAAAAAGTTGAACCTTATCAGTATACGTTAAGGAACCAACTTGCAGCAGAATAGCATTACTTCTTAGCTTACAACTTACTAGTGGCATGATATTCCTTTTTATCAAACGGCCACTGGTGGCTGGCGAGACACTTCCTATATTTTATAGTATCAGCAACACAACCCAGTTCCACAAACAACATTTCCATTTCTCGATGTAATGCGAGACTCGAAAGACAAAAGGCAACAGACACTGAAACACGTGACAAATCCAAACCACGTTTTCATTACGCTCAAAGAATATCAGACTACGGGAAAAAGCGAATTAAAGTTAGTTGAAAAACCAGCCACAAATAACAAATGCATACTGCCAAATTGTTTTGTTCAAAACTTGTAAGTTAGTAATGGGAATTGAAGTGTCACATACACACGAATTTAATGAGTCCTTGTCACAGGTGGTCACATTTGTGTGACCCCCCCCCCCCTTGGACGTCACATAACATACCAATCACTGATAGATTCTTTTTTTGAATAACGGTAAAGTCACGGTAAAGTTGAAGTTATCGATAACCCCCGTGCCTCGGAGAGCACGGTCCCGGTTGCCACACGAATATGTCGTTACGGGTAGTCAGAAGCCCGACGAAAGTCTGACCACTTGGCTAAGTTTAGGATGTCGGTATTACCCAGTAACTGGATTACAGATCTAATGGCAGTCGCTCCATGTAAAATACTAATGTTTAGCACTTCAGCCGCATCTGAGCCGACCCCAACATAATAATAATTGAGAAAAGGATCAGAGAAAGCAAAAGAAGTTATTCACTGAAATTGTGAAGATTGACTCAAATATTAGCAATTTGATGGTCATCGTCTGCCAATTTATTGACCCTTTCTTCATCATCATCATCATCATCAACTCAGCCTATCGCAGTCCACTGCTGGACATAGGCCTCTCCCAAGTTGCGCCACAACACTTGGTCCTCCGCCAGGTGGACCGACGACCTGAAGAACGTGGCTGGGGGGGACTGGATGCGGAAGACCCTTTAATTCTAAAATTATAGAATAAAATATATGTGTAGTCCGCCAACCCGCACTAAGCCAGCGCAGCGTGGTGGACTTAGGCCTTAGCCTTCTCGTACTGAGAAGAGGCCCGTGCCCAGCAGTGGAACAGTAATGGACTGGTTATGTTATGTACTGTACTATAATTTGGAAACTTCATATCTAATTTAAGACTATCTTACACTTTAATAATAATTTTTGATACTTATTAGGAGTTTCGTGTTCATTCGTGCGTTTTGACGACCTCTGTGGTCTAGTGGTTCGAGTGTCGGACTGCTGATAACGAGGTCGTGGGTTCGATTCCCACAGGACACAAATATTTGTGTGATGAACATAAGTGTTTGTGTTGGTCTGGGTGTGTTGCTTATGTATTATAAGTATGTATTTACAAAAAAAAAGTATATAAGTATTATATCCATTGTCTAGTACCCATACCACAA
The DNA here is from genome assembly GCA_949699075.1 of Asteroscopus sphinx. Classification (NCBI taxonomy): domain Eukaryota; kingdom Metazoa; phylum Arthropoda; class Insecta; order Lepidoptera; family Noctuidae; genus Asteroscopus; species Asteroscopus sphinx. The sequence continues at coordinate 20,767,834 of OX453005.1, forward strand.
GCTCTGCTTAGTTTGGGACTAGATGGTGCTGTGTAAAAATGTCCCAAAGATATTTATTATTATTATTATTTATTATTCACTGTCACATAACAAGCATGTCAATAAGTAGGTACTTTGCGTGTCTATATTTAGGTGCTTTTGATGTCACAGCCCTTATGATTAGTTGGCTGCCGACGGTTTAACATATTCCATCAAATTGAAGGTTTCATCGGATCAATTAATTTAAGTAACTCAGTGTTTGTCCCCGGTTAATTGAATTAATTGGATCGTGTTTGCCCCTTGCCGGTTTTGTCGCCGCTCTCAAACAATTAACTAATTATTATTATACTTAGATAGGAATGTCCATTAATCCCGGTAAATGTTATTTCAATTGATTGATTAGCTTTCAAAGAAAGATTCTATGAATACGTTGGCATTCAGCTTTATAGCTATTTGTAACAAGATATAATTAATTTCAGTGACATCTATTACGAGTATACAATGTATCAGAAATGCGTGGTCATATTTTAAGAGCTCATTCAGGCCATAGCATAGAACACCTTTTACTATGGGACCAATGCTGAAAACTCGAAAAAAATATCAGCTGATCCCTACTAAATCATCGATGTCGCTCGATAAAATGCTCAGGATATATAGATAGGATAAAGGATCAGCTGTTTTTTTTTCGCGATTTCAGGGTTGGTCCCATAGTAAAAGTTGTTCGATACTATCCTGAATAAGCTCTTCAAATATGACCACGCATTTCTGATACACGTTGTATAGTTCCTATTTTTAACTAAACTGTCTATAATTTGTTTCCATCATCGAATAGGTAAATAAACTCAAATTCGAACTTTAATGACTGCAAAATAAAGACATTGAAGACTACAAAGAAAAGTCAGCCTTTGTGTATCTAAAAAGAGTCTTTAACGATCAAAATAAATCAAAGCTAACTGGGCCCTTCAGTAACAGCTAGAAGCGAAAAAGTTTTATTATAGGTACAGTTTTTATTGTTCACTGATAACTTTCCAAGTTCATGGAAGAGGAAATTAGGGTTACTATGTGGTGCAATTCTTGGATGCAGATTTTTATATTTCATGGGTTTTTTTTCTTGTTAGACGAAATTCAAACAAGTTTTGACATTCAGTGCGGTCGAGGTGTGGTCACTCAAGTTTGTCTATGTCACGCGTTGTGGTCTCGGATTTGCCCATAGCCATCGACTTCAAGGTACCGTTATGAAATATATTCTATTGATCAAGCACAGTTGTCAAACTTAACTGTATGTTAGTGAGTACTTATCTGCATAACTTTTGCCAGAACTTTAACGATTTAAGAAACCCGAAGGAACACTTATCATTAGATTTCATTGTACCCAAAAGGTTTTCTGCAGATATCTTAGTGCAGATATTTCAGTAGAAAGTTTCTAAAATCTAAATCGTACTAAATCGTATTTATGTTTTCTTGTAGACTGCAATAACTTTTTGAACACATTTAAGTCGTGCCTTCACTTCTTCGAGAGTATAGTTAAATGCAGCAAAGTCGGTCATTGGCCTGTTCTGACGTCAATCGTGATGTTGCACCTCTCGGCTTAGACGTAGGTACGCAGATACTTAACGATTTACATTATTTATCGGTACTGAAATAATCGAGGACAAAGCACAATCAGGCACACAAAGGAGTTTCAGATACTTTGATGTTTTGCTCTTTTGTTGATTGCATCAATTTGAATTTTCAATTTAATGCGTGAGTGGCCATCTTTTTTTTGTTTCGTTTTCTGAAGTTGACTGTACTTGTCTTCAGGTCAGTGGCACTTCGATGTAGCGGAGTGTTTTGGGAGTACTCTTATATTGCAGACGGTATTAGAAACGGTAAAAGTAGGTTAGTGTTCAATAGGTACCGACAGCAAGTTGTTTATGATTATTTAGCGGACCGTTAAACAAACATCTAAGAAGTTTATTACTTTGTTGTTGATTATACGACTATTAACGACTTAAGTCTTATTTCAATTGATTCTAATCATAGTCTCGAGATCTTGTCATAAAATGTAAGACGTTTAGGTTTCCAGTCTATTCATCTCGCAAAGCCAAACAAACACATCTCGCAAACAATTAATTGAACGTCCAAAAAGTTGTAATACAGTTTGTAAGTAGAACAGGCCTATTGTACGAGTCACTTTAAGGAACATCCCCTCGCCCACAATAAAAAGTAAGAAAGCTAAATTTTATTAGTACGAAGAGTGCTCCATTCGGTTCGGTGTAAAACAATTTATTTTGCCCTTCGGTAAATCATTTTGTGGAAACGTCCTTGGCGTGGCGGTGAGACGGGTGAGACCGACGGTTATACGCATTTAACTGAGCTAAATGAGTTTGGCGAACAAGGGAGCTAATTCAATTATACCAAGTTGTGTGGTCTTGTTTTCCTCGGTGACACGATGTTGGTTGAACTGTGTTCAGTGTTCACTTACGCACCTGTGTATTGACATGATACTGGCCGACAAGAAAACGTAAACCAATTATCTGTACCCACGCGCAGACGGATTTTGACGTATTTTACCCGTACCGTGAAATATGCAGATTAATTGGTATTGCCAATGAAATGCGTTCGATTTTATATCACTTTATTCGAATTTAAATCCGTACGTAACACAGATACGGTTTTAAATGTATTTATGAAAGCTTTCCGTAAAATATCGATGTTACGCTCTTTTCACTTTCGTGTCTGTGGTTTTTTGCATGCAAAGCACGCATGCCTCTTTAAACGATTTTCTTATTTATATTCAGGGAATTAAAGTAATAGCTAATAAAATGCCATAACTGCTCAACTATGTCAATTTATCTTCTGGCAATAAACTAACCTACTATTATAATTTCTCGTTGTGACAGCGTACTGATTAAATTTGCATTACACTACTTCGGAATTAATATGTTAAGTTGGAAGCAATTAATATACGAAGCTGAGATATTAATGGCGTTAAGAAATAATTATTTATGTATTTTACTCATCCTAATGAGGTCGAATACCATACCTACCTGATGATACCTACCTATTTCTCTATTTACCTATTCATATAAAATATTTACTTGAAAAAATTGTCGTGTTGTAAATAGACCCTGTCAATTTTTCCCTGACCTAAGTCAACGTGTTGAATATGTAGGTAACTATATTAGATATTGTATGAGAAAAAGGTCAGTGTACGACAGCTTTATTTACATTTGATAAGTTATCACGATATAGTAAAACAAAAACAAAAGCACGTGTGTGTCTGAAAAAGGTAATATCTTAAAATTCTGAGTCATCTTTAGAATGTATTGGTGCTTATAAATAAACAAAAAAATTGTTGGAGTAAAAGTAAGAGTTACGACATTTTAACAAAAGGTAAATCAAAAGAATGATTATTTCTCTTACTTTGTCGTTCGAGAAATAAAAGTATGTACCTACAAATAATATTTTAATCTAAAATTGCGCGCCCCTTCACCAAGTGTTGCCCAGTCTTACAGAACAGAACGTTCCTCAAGCTTTGATCACTGTTTAAAACCAGTATAATTAGTTTATAGTTTAAAACTAGTTTTGAGTTGGGATTTAATGTTAGAACATTGTTCAAGCATAGATTCATTGTTCAGCTTTATTTTATACTGTCACCTGTTTCCGTATTTGAGCAGAGATTTGATCTATAATCACTCAAGTGTGGTCGAGATCACGCTTGAGTAGAGATTTCTTTCCTATTTCAGGTTATATTCGTGTGCTATGTTGTTGAATTGAAGTTTATAATTACCGTATTGGAATAATAACAATACTCAAGTAACGATTCTATCCTTATGTAGTGATCAGTTGATTGAAGATGAAACTGTACTTGAGGTCTGAGGAACGTTCTGTAATTCGTACCTTACATTCTTACGGTCTTCGGTCTTTCGGGTTTTTTGTGGTTTAGGTTTTCGGTTTTTCTTGGTCTTGGTCTTGGTTTTCCACAAGACCATAATACTGTAAGACCATGACTTTGGGCAACACTACTTCCAGCAGCCCCGGATTTCCGCCTAAGCTTACAAGGTCCTGACCTTGTCACCGGTCAGAACAGGCTAAATTCAGAGTTAGAGTCAGAAATAATGCAGTCTATAGACTATGATAAAGTCATCCGTTCTTTTGCACAGAAGAAAGTTAGCCGTATAATCCTGTAAAGTTAAAAAATCATATGGTACAGGCATATTAGGGCTGCTGCCTGTTAAGGGTTTTATTACCTTGAGGAAGCTTTTGCGACTCTTTAGTCATCATCTTGCCTTCCTGATGCTATATAGACGATGTCTTTGACAGTCTACGAAATGACGATATATACGATAATAATAACAATATACTTTGAGAAGTTTGGCGGGAAAAACTACTTTTCTTCTTGCAAATGGCTATCCTATCCTACTTACTAATATTATAAACGTGAAAGTATGTGAGGATGTAAGTATAGATGTACGGATGTTTGTTACTATTTCACGCAAAAACGTATGGGTTTTGATGAGATTTGGTGTACAGATAGAACACAACCCGGATTAGCATATAGGCAACTTTTATCCCAGGAAGATGAACAGTTCCGAGGGATGCGGCGCGATAAACGACATCCACGAAGCGGGTGAAGCCGTGGTTATAGGCTAGTACTTTAATATAGATGCAATTGTTAGTAACATAGGTACTAACTACATGAATCCTTGAGACAGAATACATTTGTTTTTACTACACTTTATAACCACGCACAGATACGGACTAAGGGTAGCGCGTAATTTTTGAACAATTTTGAACGTGCGAACGACCCCGATCAATGCAGACAACAATAGACTCAGGGTCAAAAGAACACGTGACGTATTCCAATAAGAATTTGGAATCCCAATTATTACAGATTCATAATGGAACAGTCTATTGTGATTCACTTGTAGATCAATAGCGTTATCTGGATATAACATTCAAACTATTGAAGGTCTTTCCAATGATCCTTGAAGTTGCGCTAAAGGGGTTTCTTGTCTCGGAGGTGTAATACAGATCCGTCCCTGTACGGCAATGTGACGATGTCATGCAGGTTTTAAGTACATACGTGACTCTGATTGTGATCTGACCCGAAATTTGTTAAATCATGTGAAGTGGAACAGGGTTACCGATAATTGTTTTCAGGCTTCTAACAGTTTGTGGGAAATTTTAAAAGTTTCCTTTATGCTTACTTGTGTTAGGTTGAGGAGCTTGTTAAACACAGTAAAGTAGAAAACGTCATGTAAAATATGTAGTTTGTGACATCCCCGGACCATTAGATAGAGAAAGGATAAATAATAATATTCACCAACCCCCGAACTATCAAAGAAATAACTTTTTAAGATATGGATGTAAATTAATCGTACATTTTAACCAAGTTTTAACCGATCTTTAGTTGATGTGGATAAAATACGCTGCAAGAACTTAGATTACAAACACGCGTACGTAAATACTACCATAATTCTTGCCGTAATTTGACACATCAGTTAAAATCCTGACAAATGTTAGCCCTAACTGGAACAAATAACCGTATTTACACGTATACCTGTGTAATGAAGGAGTATGATTCGTTTAACCTTCAGTTTATATCTCTTGCCTTCGCCCCGCTGTTATAGTGCTTTATGCTCCGTTTGAAATATTTACAGGTATACTTTTATTACCTTTACTGCCTGTAATGTTGCCTGGTTTCTCTTTATTTATTTTATGAGTCATACGTAGGTATAGGTTACGAGGTCAACTCGCAAAAGTAGGATTAACTTATGTCTTGAAAATTATTTCATCTAACTTTGGAACTTTATAAAACTTATTATTCGGAACATCTGCCTACAAATATGTTGAACGATATGAAAGTAAATGAACGGAAACTTTACTACTAATGGTCTATAGTACGTGGGACATAACATTTATGTTAAGGAGCCTGGTTTGTTTGAAATTATAGAAATCTAAATAATAAGAAAATAGAAATGTTATCAACTGTATTTTACTACGGGAACGCAAGTCGCCGGTTTTCCGCCACCAACACATAAAAACGCAATCACGCCTACCATGTTTCTAGCATTTAATACTAAATAAATTAAGCCTAAAAAACCGCTGTTAAATATGCTGCAAAATACAAGTTTAGTGACTGCGTCCAAAACAGCCGGGCGATGATCAAGCAAACGGTCCGCGCACTTGGACTTAGACTATATTCGATTAATCGTAACATTAATCGCATAATTTGCTACTCTGATTAACTATTGTTTCGGTAACGCATGCGATGATCGTGTTTTGACGTTTGTCTTCCTGTGCTCAGGTCAATCGAATACGACTATGAACCGTAGTCTCATCTTTATTGTGTCTTTTTATGTATTATCTTTATTGCACACGTATCAATCGTAACGAAAGTTCGTACATCGTTCGTCGTTCGTTGAACGGGAGTAGACCCCCTGTACGCGGCGACACGTTCACGCGCCTTTGCCATTTTTTTTAGGATTTCTATGTTTGAAATAGTTTTCAACAACAACAACATAACATAACATCACGCCTGTATTTCCCCGAAGGGGTAGGCAGAGGTGTAATAGTACACCCACATTTCGCCAGTCATGTTATAGTCCCATGTAATAGTTTTCAAGATTCATGTTAATAGCACTTGACTAGATTACGCAAATATTCGCTTTGGAATGTTCCTATACCTTGTGTTATCCATTAACTAATTTAGAAATCAAACTTATTAGCACTAGAATTAATTCAGATCACGCCAAATCGGTAAGAGCGGAAATTACACAATCTAGAGAGATAAAGTTCTGTATTTCTGGCTATATAGGACACTAGACTTTGCGCGCGGCTTCACCCGCGTACTGAAATAATATATAGCCTATGTTATTTCTACATAAAGTAGCTTTTTAAGAGTGAAAGAATTATTAAAATTGGTTCAGTAATTTCAGAGTTTATCGACTACAAACAAACAAATCTTACCTCTTTATAATATTATAAGTATAGATGGATATTTCCAATTTTTTGCGGGTTGCGAATGAGCAATTGGAAAACTGAAGTGGTGACGATATTAGAAGATTTGATAAATACCGCGATACAAGTATTCGAATAGAAAATGGAAAACAATTAAAGTTACTTGTAATCGACCCCAACGTGACAGACAGAAAAGTAATGGTAGCGCAGAACTATAAAATCCACTGTCTTAAACACGGAGCTATGTAAAACAAACAAAAACTGATCAATTATATGATCAATTATTTCGTAACGCGATCATACTTTTCGTAATGCATTCACCAGCTTACTCCTCAAGTCAAGCGTGCGTAAAGAAGTTTACATCAAAAATATTTGCACTAACTGCTAGATAAATTCGGAAATAGGACAAGTGTTGTATGAAATTATCTGCCAGCTAAGTTAACTGGGACTTATCAAGAGGTGGAGAAACGGCCCTAAGAAAATCATTATTTGGATATTTACATTGTTCTAATGTAAATAGTGTTACGTGGGAAGCGTTCGCAAACAAAAGACATGAACGCGCAAGCTGGCCGTGTGCTGAGCTAAGGGCCGTGCTGAGTACAGTTCATCAAGATGGTGTTTCGCATACCCTCGATAGAATTCCTGCCCCTTAGTCCACGCTCAACAACGTATAGTCAACCGCAAATGGTTTTTTTTTATACTTTCGATTGTAACGGAACCTGTAAAATAATTTTTTTTATGTAAAAATAATCTAATTTAATAATTCTTTAGGACCCGTCGTACAAATAGAAACAAAAAGCTCTCTGACCACACTCTCGAGCTTATGGCGAATGGCTGTGTGTTGCCAGTAATTACTTACGGTACTGAAACGTGGTCGCTCACAATGGGCCTGATAAGAAGGCTCAAAGTCACTCAAAGGGCAATGGAGAGGGCTATGCTCGGAGTGTCCCTGCGTGATCGAATCAGAAATGAGGAGATTCGCAGGAGAACGAAAGTAACCGACATAGCCCGAAGAATTGCCAAACTTAAGTGGCAGTGGGCGGGGCACATTGCTCGCAGAACGGATGGCCGATGGGGCAGTAAAGTTCTGGAGTGGCGACCGCGTACTGGAAGGCGCAGCGTGGGTAGGCCCCCCACAAGGTGGACCGACAACCTGGTGAAGGTCGCGGGAATCCACTGGATGCGGAAGGCACAGGACCGGTCGTTGTGGTGATGCTTGGGGGAGGCCTATGTCCAGCAGTGGACGTCTTTCGGCTGAAATGATGATGATGATGAATCTAATTTGATTGTTATTAAAATGTATTCCTAGATTTGACATAACTCAGAGTACTTTATTGATATCTGACATAACTCATAAAATATTATCCTAAACATTATTGAATGCCCAAAATGGGCGGCATTTAGTAGTTACAATGATTTTCTTATAAAAAAATCATTGGCTAGTTATGAATAAAACGGAACACAGCCACGATTAATCAAAGCATCAATATATTTTAACCTCCCGACTTAGGTATCAATAAAACGAGGATTACGCACGATATTGACGTAACAACAACAAAAAAATATCCATCCTACTCTGTGAGAGTGATATAATTGGATAATAATCTTGTTTTGATGTTACAGCGTGGCTGTAAGCTTATTAAATGAGCGTGTCGTGTCGTTTTTCACTTCTGTTTAGCCGCTTGTGGGTAGATTGACGTCACTGCGTTGTCTCAATTCCTGCAGTGCTATTCTGTAAGAACTCACTAGCAAGCTCACTTCTAAATATGCGGTGAAAAGTACATAGTAAAAACAATCTTTCTTTCGTTTTTTCCTAAGTATGTTGAGGTCGGCTTCCAGTCTAACCAGATTAGACTGAACATCAGGGGTCTACTCGCGTTTGACGATGTTCGGTTAATCGTACCATCCATCGAACAACTTGGGACAACCATCATTCCCTTATCGCATATGATAATCGTGTTATGACGTGTATTTCTCTGATCATCGGTCAATTTCATACGACTATGAACCGTAGTCCATCTTTATTGTGCCCTTTTATGCGCCTATCTTTATTGTGTAGGTATCAATCGGAACGAAAGTTCGTAATTCGTTTTTCATTCGTGAAATGCGAGTAGACCTTCAGTACCTATTTCAAACGGAGCGACTGCCATCAGACCCCGCGCCGACTACTCAAGGTTAGACGAGTTGTCAGACTTTCGGGCTTCTGACTATCCGTAACGACTGCCATAGATATTCGTATGGCAACCGGTACCAACAGCGTAACGTGCTCTCCGAGGCACGGAGGGATCTCGTTGTGTAACGAAATCATCACTCATCCAGGGACTGACCGCGACAAGCGCAGCTTAACTTAATACTTACCCACGAACAATAGGTACGAATAAAATAAAAAAACACTGCGGATTTAGAAGCGAGCTCGACGGTGAGATCTTGCAGAATAGCCACGCTGATCCTGAATCCCTCGTATGTGTTCTAAGAATACTTCTCACAACCGTACTGAAGTACCAAGACTACCAAGAAACCCTTGATATGATTTCGGGGACTTTTTCCAACGAATTGGTTTGATTTGTTGAGTTCTCTGAACTTGAATTGTCGATCATATATCGGTATTTTCGTAACCTATTGTACTTAATTGGTCCTTTAGCGTAAATTCTTTTCAAGTTATTACATTGATTTCAATTATTATTTCTAGTGATGGGCCGACTATGGGTTTTGCCGATAAGCCGACTAGCTGACTAATCGTTTAGAAAATTGCTGATTATTCTCAATTTTACTAACCGACGAAAAAAAGGAGGAGGTTCTCAATTCGACGCGTATCTTTTTTTTTTTTTTATGTATGATCACGCATAACTTTTTACAGAGTGACATATTCATAGACACATTACATAACGATTTTGATAATTATTTTTTTAATAACATAACATAACATCACGCCTGTATTTCCCCGAAGGGGTAGGCAGAGGTGTACACCCACATTTCGCCAGTTATGTTATAGTCCCATGTAATAGGGGGCGAGCCTATTGCTATTGACTGGGCTCAAATCCAGACTCCGGGCTGCTACTGAGAATTTCCTAATGAAAAAAACCCAATAACACTTTGCCCGACCCGGGAATCGAACCCAGGACCCCACGCTCAGCAGTCGCGCTTGCAACCACTAGACCAACGAGGCAGTTCTTTTTTTAATGGGTAGGGAGAAATAGAGAGATATATCTCGAAGTTGAAAAATTAAAAATTAAACTTTTTAACAAACAATTGAACCGACGAAAACAGAAAATGAAAAGCGAAAAATAAAATGAAGTTTTTTTAGTCTTTTCCTAACTAAACTAATGTAAATAACTAATTATGACTCGGCGCCAAACAAACAAGCAAAGTGTGTGCATAATAGTGTGGCTAAAACCTAACTCCAGGTCTCTATGTCTAGAACTACATTTATGTGTGCCAAGTTTCAATAGAATCGGTTAACAGGTAAGAATTCAGTGGGTGAACAAGCACTCATCCCCTATTTTCCTACCCTTAGGGGACGATTTTGATTTTAAAATTTAAGTGGGACCAACTTTGAGATATATCCATTAAAAAAAGAATCATCAAAATCGGACAACTCTGTAAAAAGATATAAGTGGTCATACATAAAAAAAAAATTAAAAAAAAAAATTATATACGCGTCGAATTAAGAACCTCCTCCTTTTTTTCGTCGTTTAAAAATGGTAGTCACTGAATTTATATTGATAGTGTTATTGTTATTGAGCATAAATATTCACTCAACTGTTGAGATTCAGCTGGAAGAATATTGCAGTTAATATTATCGAATGTTTGGACGTATATCATAAAACGTTATACGCGTCGATATTACACACATCGGTTGCGAAATGTTCATGTTAAAAGGAAACGCACATTACTGCGATCGTAATCGCTGTGTTAAAATTCATAAGCTATGATTAGACCTTGCGGTCGGTGTTTCATCTGAGATTCATAGATCAACAAGTTTTTTTATGCTTTATTAATTTTAACAGCAGATTTTATGACTTGCCAGGGTTAAACTGCAGTAAAATAATAATATGATAGTTCGTTGCTTGAGTCCTGTGACCAGCGACCATATACCCCATAGACACCTCATAACAGGCGACCGATGTCTGCAACACATCTATGAAATTTCACTATACATTAGTGAAATTTCATAGATGTGGTGGTCGCCACTATTCGCCACTAGAAATCTTCAAATCACTTTCAACCACTTACATGAGCCGGCAAAACTGCCGCGTTAGTGATTAGACAATAGCCGCCTTGGTAGGGCCAATCGGATTGCAGTACCCCGCCTCAGCTAGTGGCAGAATTTATTGTATATACGCATTATATTCAACAATAGGCGTCTATTGGGCTGTATGGTCGTTGCCTGTGAAAGATGTCAAATAAGTACAAAAAATTATAAAATAATGTCAATATTTATTTTGTCACAGGACTCAAGCTATATTTTACGAGCTATAATGGCGTTCTGGCGATGAGTATTATATTTATTCGATTTAATTTATTTTGAGAGTAAGTGTTCAAATGTTCCGAAAGGACAAGCAGCGATGTCAATAGCGGTCAATAGGTCAAACTTTCTTTAACCTGGCACAAATATTGACACCGGTCTATTAGTTAAAACTGGCTTACAGGAAAATGCAATATCTCTTACTCCTTAGGAATTGGTTCTAGGACTGCCTCGGCTGGAACCAAATGGCCCCAGACATAATGCAATTTAAACTGTGTCTGGAATTCCGGTATTCAACAGGATGCTGACGTATTTTAAGTGGAAGTTAATTCGATACCACGAGCGAGTTCACGGTAGCTAAGCATTGGTGTACTGTACCTACATTCTGTCACAGAACACAAGCTATATTTTAAGTGGAAGTTAATTCGATACCACGAGCGAGTTCACGGTAGCTAAGCATTGGTGTACTGTACCTACATTCTGTCACAGAACATAAGCTATATTTTAAGTGGAAGTTAATTCGATACCACGAGCGAGTTCACGGTAGCTAAGCATTGGTGTACTGTACCTACATTCTGTCACAGAACACAAGCTATATTTTAAGTGGAAGTTAATTCGATACCACGAGCGAGTTCACGGTAGCTAAGCATTGGTGTACTGTACCTACATTCTGTCACAGAACACAAGCTATATTTTAAGTGGAAGTTAATTCGATACCACGAGCGAGTTCACGGTAGCTAAGCATTGGTGTACTGTACCTACATTCTGTCACAGAACACAAGCTATATTTTAAGTGGAAGTTAATTCGATACCACGAGCGAGTTCACGGTAGCTAAGCATTGGTGTACTGTACCTACATTCTGTCACAGAACACAAGCTATATTTTAAGTGGAAGTTAATTCGATACCACGAGCGAGTTCACGGTAGCTAAGCATTGGTGTACTGTACCTACATTCTGTCACAGAACACAAGCTATATTTTACGAACTTTATGTACCTACAAGAAAAGTAAAGGTTTTTTTTTCAGAAGTAAGTTTTCCCTGTTAACTGCCATTTGGCATTTGAGTTTTGGTTGCGATACGGTCTAATTGCATTCTGCTTGCGTGCAAAACGAAACCAGTCTCAAGCAGAGCATAGCCAATATAAAAGTTACTCTATAGCATAGCCTACGTTGCTAATAAATACATTTAACAAGATTTAACATTATTCTGTCTCATTTTGTACTGTATTCTACTAACAACATCTACAAGTTGATCCGGATCCCCAGAGAACTCACAAACTTTTCCAAAGAAAGAGTAGCTTTTATCCCTTTCGGCGAGTTAGTTTCTTTTGTGCCAACTTTTATCGACATTCATTGCCCCGTAGAGAATTGTTTAAGTAACAAAGAAATATTACTTTCTACAGACTTGCATTCACATTTCGAAAGACCACTTCAAAATCTTACTTTATATTTTTGTTAAAGTTGTATTTTTTCGACTACGTGCTTCGGAATAAAATGGACAGGAATTGAAGTTATATTTCCAAGTTCAAGTTCAAAGGTTTTTATTTTAAAGTATTTATTTATATACACTTTAAAAACATTATATAAACGAATTTAGTTGCACCATTCCGAAAAGTTGGTCCTATGGAGAAGAGCAGGTAAAAGATTCCATAGATAATTAAATCAAGTGTTTAAAATTGTATGACTAGCACGTGTATTCTTCGTGCTTGTCAAGCAATTTTGACTGCCTAGAACGAAGCTTGCTTGACAAGCAAATTACGTGCTTGATGAATAATTATATTATTGCAATGCTTGTCAAGCATGCTTGGCCATTTAGATGAATGCACTGAAACTATTTTTTTGTTAAATTAGCGAAACTGATTTACTACCATATCTCAAACTAGTTAGCTACTAGTAGCATCAGTTTATTAGTCGCCTTTTTTATGTTAGTAGCAGCTAAAATTTGTGCTACTCGACTCAAATTTTTTTTTAATACTTTTCAAGCAACATATTCAGTGTTCTACGGAACATCATAGCGAGAAAAATGAAAACGAGTGTGGATACTTTAAAGCATGTTTGACGTTGCGTCAAGCCTCGCCAAGCGTGCTAGTCAAGCACGTAAATGCTTGTCAAGAAATTTTGACTGTCTAGAGGGAACATTACCTTCGTCGATTAATCCTGACAAAACCTGACCCATAACAAAAATAACGTTTGATTTGCAACATAAAGTTAGGTACGACTAATACTTAAATTGATTGGCAAAGGTCACGCAAGCAGTGAATTAATCGATACAACAATAATAATTATGTAAACTTTGCCTGACGTATTGTTGAGTGACTCTTATCCCCAGTTTCTGGAAGGCTAATCAATTTGATCTATTGTCAAATCTAATGTCAGCTTCTGTGATTGGCTGGCAAAAATGTTAACAACCAATCACAACACTTGACCTGAGATTTGACAGCTGATTAGTTAATTATCGCGTTGATTAGCGTTTCGGAAACTGGGGGATAGTGTTTTACGATTCAGCTCTTTATCATCATATTTTTAACGGTTACCTCGTAATATATCTTCCCGGGTTGGGCAAAAACTGTTATTGGTTATTTTTCTGTGTTTTTTTTTTCTTAGTAGCAGTGGAAGATGGCGGTGCTACACCCTCGTGCCTCGGAGAGCAACACACGTAAAGCCGTCGGTCCTGCGCCTGATCTCTCTTCGGTCGTATCAGACGTCCTATCGAATCCGATAATCATCATAATCATGAGAGTGAGGAAAAACAGAGTGCGCACACACTTGGGCACTATAATATTTCCCGCGCCCAATCTCAACGGAGACTAAGCCAGCTAGCTAGATTATGTTGAGATTGGCTGCCGTGATCGAAATCCGGCCGAGAGGACATTATTTTTTATATAATATAGGTAGGACGATAGGTCCAATTATTTATCTCAGATATAAAATATGTAGTATCACTTCGCTTCTTCGCTCAGGCCTCGATGAATTCTGTTGGCCGTTTGAATCTAATCCATACGCGGTAAGTGCGCGTGAGAACTGATGTCCAGAATACGCACTGCCCACACCAAGTAATGACGTCAACTAATAATACTAGCTGATGGTAACATTTATGTATCCCACGGTTTATCAATCTATTAAACTAAATCGTAGTCAAGGCGTAGAACCCACACTCGCAGCTCGTAATAATTCATAATTCCGAACTATTTTTAGCTGTTCAGAAACATCTATTTATATTGTATTTCACACGAGTCATTTGCAAGTTAATATTGAATATATTGAGACGCTGACAACAGCCAAATACCCCAAATAGGCTTCTTTTAAAAATATTTTTAGCTGTATCTATTCAGTTTGTGGCAGTGAAAAAAATATATATTAATCTTGATCGTATTTTCTGAAACTGTATTGTGCCCTAAACACGTTTTATTGAAGTTTTCTCGACAGAAAATAATTGTAAATCAACCTCTTAAAACATGCTTTAAAGCAAACAATCTCTATTATTTACTAAATATTATTAATAATATTAAGAAATCATTTGAGAAAGACAATAATCTAAACATTTGTTGTTTCTGTTTTTCGAATAAGCTTTTAGTTTTTTATTAAAAAAAAAAATTGTTAATTTTCATTCAAGTTGAGCGACGCACCCGACGTCGCTCCGCTCGTTGCCTCTCTTTCTGTTCTGTACAAAACGACAGTGACCGCAGCGCAGACGTCTGATTTTTTAGGTGTTGTCAGCGTCTTAATGACTAGACTTTGCCCGCGTTCTGGAATAAAATATAGGTAGCCTATGCACAGACATAGTAAAAATTTAGACAAAGTGCTGCAAGCAATCATAGTGAAGCCAACAATCGTGCTCCTCCGTATACAAACCAGCGCTCACGCACACACCATGCACCGGATATTTGTTTTCGCGATGCTTACTGGAAGATGCCGCAAAATGTGTTCTGAGAGTGGTGAGCACGGTTTTAAGTGCATGTGTGTGCTTGAGCTCTGGTTTGTACACGGAGAAGCACGGTTTTGTTGGCTTCACTATGCTTGTTCGCAGCACTTCGTCTAAATTTTTTACTAGGTATATCTGTGAGCCTATTTTTCTTCTGGATAAAGTAGCTTTCTGATGGTGAAAGAAATATTAAACTCGGTTCATTCGTTTCAGAGTTTATCGAACAAAAAAAGAAATCTTTTCTCTTTATAATTTTACTAGCGGCCCGTCACGGCTTCGCACGGGTGGACATGATTTTTTTATTAATATTTTTATAAATATAGCATATGTTACTCAGGGTGAATGTAGCTTCCTAATGGTGAATTTTTTTTTTAAATCGGCACAGTAGATTTTGAGGTTATTCATTACAAACATACACACAAAAATACAAATCTTTTCTCTATAACATTAGTGTAGATTATTGTAGATAGTGTAGATTATATTATATATTATAGATTGTAAAGTTGTCTTAGAATTGAAGAGTTGGTACCATACAACATAGTAAAAGTAAAATGATACCAACTTGAACTTTCGTAATTTAAAAAGTTTTGCGTATTCGTAAATCTCATCAAGAAATAGGAAGTTACTTGGGGACTGTTTCTTTTTACCTACAATATTTGCCCTCAGCTGATAAAAAGCCATGGTAAAGTTACTTAATGTTACTTAATGTTCACGTCTATCAGACTGACGAGTATGACACACTGTCATCATCCTCCGAGCCTTTTCCCAATTACGATTATAACAATTATTATACCTATTGTTATAATTATGTATATTGGGGTCGGCTTCCAGTCTAGCCAGATGCGGCTGAGCATCAGTATTTTATACCGAGCGACTGCCATCAGACCCCCGCAACCCAGTCACTGGGTAATACTGACATTCGGAGGTCAGACCAGTTGTCAGACTTTCAGGCTTCTGACTACCCGTAATGACTGCCATAGATATTCGTATGACAACCGGGACCGACAGCTTAACGTGCTCTCCGAGGCACGGAGGGGTCTCGATGTGTAACAAAACAGTCACCCATCTGAAGACTGACCGCGGCAAATGCAGCTTAACCTTGCAGATCGTACAATCCGCGCAGTCGTTGCTTGGCTACGACAAACTGTCATTCAGTTAATTCATCAGTCTGAACAACTTTTATTATGGGACCAACCCTGAAATTGCGAAAAAAATCTGTTGAATGGATCAACTGTTTATTTTTTCGCGATTTCCGACTTTTATTACCTATCTGCGCCATTACCCAAATAAATAACACACTATAACTAATCTATTGTGTTATAGTATGTGTAAGTTATGAGAGTAATCTTCTGTTATTTTTTAATACCATAAATAAAACTTATCCTCTCGCTATTGATTATGCTGTATTGAATGTATATGTGCTTGTACAAGTACCTACATAATCAAAGACTCTCGCATAAAAGACTTTCAAAAGCGTGTGAATTTTAACACATTTATCTCTTTCATGGCGTATCGCCATCAAACTTTAAAGTTTGGTGAGTATTCTATTGAAAAAATAAAGAATTAATAATTGTGTTTTAAGGTTTTATAAAAAAGCCGATCCTTAAGAAGTATCTATAATTAGTTATAACATTAAAGTGTAAATAATATTGAGCTATATTAATAATAAAGCAATTTTTCAATAAAGAACTACAGCATGAAATAAATCACCTGTGTTTACACGTCAAGTCGCTCAAAACAAACTTGTGACCATACCGGCAAGGAACTGCTACGGCGAACGGGTGAGCACTTATCTGATTCCACGACTCATTAATTCTTTACCTACCGCCATACAAAATAATATCAGTGATAAAAACATAAAATATAAGTTAAAAATATATGTCCTGACCGAATTATAATTCATGCGCGGCGTTAGAATACTGTCGAATCAGGTTTAAGTGGTACTTTTTTTACTAACTTTGATTGTGTATCTTGTTGATAATTTAATAAATAAATAAATTATAGCGTATATTTTACTTTCATTCACCTTTTCTTTGACCCAAACCCCAATGCACGTAGTAAATGTTTTATTAAACTGATAAGGGTGGTCTGAGACGCGGTTCGAGGCAAGTTAAGGGACATGATATTGTCCCCTAGGGCTATTGGGACGATATCACTCCCTTGTACCTACTAACAAAGGGACAAAATGTTACATATGGCCTTGACTAAATCACATACATAACTTTATGTTTATGTACACACTGAGAATTATAATAGGTTTAACATATTTAGAACTTAAGTATAAATACATCTCTTCC
Organism: Asteroscopus sphinx; assembly: GCA_949699075.1. Lineage (NCBI taxonomy): Eukaryota > Metazoa > Arthropoda > Insecta > Lepidoptera > Noctuidae > Asteroscopus > Asteroscopus sphinx. The sequence continues at coordinate 20,785,442 of OX453005.1, forward strand.
AACGGACCCGGGAGAGAAGAATTTAAAACAAAACGTGTGTAAAATATAACATATAAACTTATACATACTGAAGTATGAATTATTAATATTTCATATAATAATTTCATTTTTCTTTAATGTTAATTAATTTAATTTTTGTAATTGGCATCCTGCCGATTTAATTAAAGTAAAATAAATAAATAAAAGTAAATAAATAAAGAACCGCATAATAATATGTATACATATAAGTACATTATATTCTTTACTTTTCTGTTTGATTTCTACTGTACGCTTTTGCTCTGGTCGTTATTTATCTCGGTACCTACAACCAAAATATCATTACAATAATATAATACTATGATTTTGTTACTGTTATTCTTCCGGAAATTGCTTCCTTTCTACAGAATTTTCTTACGCTACGAAAGAAAACAGCAGAAGCATTACAAAAACATTCCTGTTTCCTTTTTCTTTGTTGTGACAACACTTATAATTGACGTAAATGGTGCTTGTACAGGGCGCGGGTAACATGCGCATGTTGAGGTACTTGCGCGGGTACAGTGCCTTATAAATGTACCATATTGACGACCTCTGTGGTCTAGTGGTTCGAGTGTCGGACTGCTGATCACGAGGTCGTGGGTTCGATTCCCACAGGACACAAATATTTGTGTGATGAACATGTGTGTTTGTGTTGGTCTGGTTGTTTCTTATGTATTATAAGTAAGTATTTACAAAAAAAAAAAGTATATAAGTAATATATCCATTGTCTAGTACCCATAGCACAAGCTCTGCTTAGTATGGGACTAGATGGTGATGTGTAAAATTTCCCAAAAATATTTATTTATTTTATTTAGATTAGACCGCGCGTGTTACCTCTAGAGTAGTTCCTAGGAGTAGGCTTAACCGCCACTGTGTTAGGATTAGGTAGGTCTTCGCCCTCGCCGGCGATGCTTGCCGCTTTACGGTGATTCGCGAAACGCGCCACCCCCCGATATACCGAAAGTCCGCCTCTTTCGAGAAAACTATTCCCGATGCAGCAACGGCTGCCAGGGGGACATAGCGGCGGGGTACCCCGCAATGCCCCAGTAAGCCGAAGTCCGAGCTCTCCCTTGGGGGACGCCCTTACGCGGTTTTGCAACCGCGATTTTAGTTTATAAGTTAGGTTTAGGGAAATTTTTCGGCGGATGGAGTCCCTAACGGGATTCTCCGCCACCCGCCCGGTTAAGCAGTTAGGATATCCATTTTGGGTAACAAATCTGCGAGAGTATATTGGGAAAAAAAAACTGCGCATGTAACCCACGCATGCACCAGTAACATGCACCGTTTACAAGCACCAAAAATGTATAGGCATTAGATATATTTTATTCGATCATAAAATTATGGACCCTTCTAGGAATCACTGATGTGCTAAATCACGGTTTACCAATTTTGCTTGAACTGACGATAACATAATCAGACGCACTCATTGATAGAGGTGAATGCCCTTAACCTTCGCATGTTTATTTAATTATTATAATATGCAAATTAAATGGTCGTGATAAATGTTGAATACTTGTAAGTGCAGGTTGTAAATCAACAATATCGTTGATTTAATCAGATCTAAAACATTAATGCATTTAGTTAAAGGACATTTAGATATAAATATTTAAATAAAACCGGCCAAGTGCGAGTCGGACTCGCGCAGTAAGGGTTCCGTACCTCTCAATGTGTCTATGTTTGTCTTATTTTTAGTATTTGTTGCGAAACTACATAATATGCACTATAATCTGACCAAGTTTGACGCTGGTATGTATTACCGTTTTGAAGATAGAGCAGGAACAAAAACGTTGAAAAAAATGCATGTTTTTTGAGGTTTCTTGTATGGACTTTGGTTTTAGACTTTTTTTGGTTTTAGACTTTTTTTGGTGTTTAGTATTTGTCGTGATACACCTCATAGCAACACATATTCTGAGAAAATTACAACCCGTAACCTATTACCCTTCAAAAGATACAGCCCTGTGACAGACAGACGGACGGACGGACGGACATCGTAGCGATAGTAATAGGGTCCCGTTTGGAAACCTTCGGGTACGGAACCCTAAAAAACGCTTCGAAAACAAAGTTTTTTGTCTTAATTTAAAGCTGCTACGGCGTAGCAGTATGCGAAATGCATCTATCTGAAAAAAAAACACGTTTTTAAAAAAGCTGTTTTTTTAACTCATCGCAATAATAATACATATCTAGTTACAAGATGTCAGGAGCAGGCTTCTAGGCGCCAGCTTGACTGTGTCATTGTCATGAGATATCGGTAAACATCGCGTCACTAAGTACCTATTAAGTATTACTAGCTCACCATAGTCGCAATATTGACATGGCTGAAAAGGGCACACACTGTTGATAAAAAATAAATATGCTCTAAAAATAATTGCTTGCACGCTAAAAGAATGCTTGAAAACTGAACTTGAATTAGGTACTTAGCTAAACAGTCGCAGATTCGACCTCACGTCAGTGGTAACAGTTTGACCTTGACAGCGTTGGTTTTCGTAATTCAAGTGTTACTAAAGTGCGGTCAGCTCTACAAATTATTATTATTTATTATTTATATTTATTGCTTTGATGTTTGAACGTTTACATTATTTGATCAACAATCAACTCAGCCTATCGCAGTTCACTGCTGGACATTGGCCTCTCCCAAGTTGCGCCACAACACTCGGTCCTCTGCCTTCCGCATCCAGTCCCCCCCAGCCACGTTTTTCAGGTCGTCGGTCCACCTGGCGGGGACATTATTTGATGTATTACTATAAATATTCACATCAAAATAATTTGAAGATGTAAACTTAATCATGGATTATCATGACAACAAATTAATAACCTTTACGTCTGTATAAAGTATTCAACGCTTCATTACGAAGAAAAGGCGCGAAATACAAAGTAATTACGAGTATCAAGCTGTCAAAGTTTCACCCGCTGCCAGCGCGTAATAAATTATAAGATTGCCTTCTCAAGGCAATATTTTAGCTCTATAGTCGAATTACAAGACACAAAATGTTTTGCTCGAACAATAAATTAATGTAGGTACCAACCTCAGACCAAAAGAATAAGATAGATGGAGCGCTTGGAATTAATAACCGAAGCCAGAAAAGGAATACTAAATATATAAAAGGAGTAGCTACTATTCCGCCGCAAACAGTGTTCGTGAGCCGCGATCTGAACAATTGAACATGCGTCTAATTCTCAAAGTGCTGAATCCGAGTTTGAAACTGACGTTATAGCTATCGAAAACGCTATCGAATGCTCGCTTTCCGCCAATCTTATTTTTATTCTTTATTGTACACACATATACAACGTATTATTGAAATAACTCAAAACCTCTTAAGGGGTCATTGTCCTCACCAATATGAACAACTTTTACTATGGGACCAACTCTGAAATCACGAAAAAAAAATCGGATATTATCTATATTTGTGTTTACATTAATCGACAAAATGTAAGGAACAGCTAATTTTTTTTTCGTGATTACAGTGTTGGTCCCATAGTAAAAGTGGTTTATACTGATGAGTACAATGACCTATTAAGAGGTTTTGAGTTATTTCAATAACACGTTGTATACATTGATGTTATTCTTTTCTATTTTGTATTCCTTTTTCTGGCTTCAGTTACTAGTTCTACGCGCTCCATCTATCTTATTATTTTGGTTTGAGGTACCAATGTCTTTCACTTCATTGATCAGATACTAGGATTTACCTGCTACTTCGAACGTGTGTAATTCAGGTTTATGTAATTTAGGTTTATCACAGACAGAAGTTATCACGCATCCCTCGAGAACTGATTATCTTCGCGGGATAAAAAGTGGCCTATGTCCTTCTCCAGGTTCCAGGCTACCGCTTTGCCAAATTTCATTATGATCGGTTCAGAGGTTTAATCGTGAAAAGGTACCAAACAAACAGGCCAACAGACAGTCTTTCGCATTTATAATATTTATTTATTTATTTATTGCATAAGGTTCGCCCACAGCATACATATTAACACTATTACCAAATAATACAGTAAAGTATTGTTCTTATATGTACGCCAATTACGGGTAAACACAACATTGGCTGATCAAGAATTAAAAACGATTACTCCTAAAAAACCAAAAACACAACTTTTTTTTAATATATATTTCTACAAACTACTTAAGTTTAGGGTGATTTCTTGATACTCAATATTAGTATGGATATCGAATGACCCGGCTAATAAATAAATAAATTAGAAACGCTATGAACAGAACTCGATCAGAAAATAATATTCTTCACATTATTATTAGATATCAATATCACACATCTTCTAGCGGTGGGCATTGAATCAACGAATAGCGTTTTAAAACAGCTTTTTCACAAGAAACGAATGAACTGTTTTCCATTGCTCAAAAAACAGGTTGATTTTTTTTTATGCAATTGACAAACGAACAGGTTACAAACGTTAATTATTCATCAATATTATTTTTTTAAATGAAACTGCTAAACGGAAAAACGTTAATATTGAAGAAAATGATGAATCAGCTGTTTTGAAACTTGTTAAAAGTTAACTGCTTTTTCAACATGTTATTTATCGGAAACAAATCGTTACATTACATTAACACGAAAACCGTCAATGACCCATCGCTAACATCTTCTGCGTTAGATGAAACTGAAAAAAGAAACCTGCACATACACCTGAGAGCACTCCATAAAGTGCCCAATACTTTGTGGTCTGCTTTTTTACAGTAAAGGATTGTGAAACGAGCTAAAGGCCCTCCTGATGTTAAGCGGTTACCTTTGCCCATAACAACTGTAATACCATCTAGACTGTTGCCTAAATGGTATTTCAATTCACGTCCGCCAAACTGAAACATGAAGATGAACGTCTCATGTGATTGTAAATACACCCGCAACCATAGCTTCACACCGGAAAATAGCAATGCAGGCATTCCTGTTTTGCGGCACAAATAAGTACGATGGTAGTAACTACTTCCCGGATGAGCTCTCTCACAAGGAGCTCTACTACTACTAAAATCTGCTGCCAGTAGTAGTAAAGCTCCCAGTGAAGGAGCTCGTTCGGGGAAGTACTACCACCGTACCTACTTCTGTCGCCAAACAGTGATGCTTGCATTGCTGTGTTCCGGTGTGAAGGGTACGAGAGGTGGTGAAATAACAATCACGTAAGACTTTCTATCTTCATATTATGTCTCAATTTGGCGAACTGACTTGCGGTACCATTTATGCAACAGCCTAGGTGGTATTGCAGTTGTTATGGGCAAAGGTCGGTGGGCCTTTAGCTCGTTTCGCCATCCTATAGTATAAAAAAACTGCTCCCAACCAGCACCAGGCCACCCTGGTGGACTGAGGCCTAATCTCGGCCCATACCCAGCTGAGCATGTACTCCATTTTATTTGAAATTAATAATGATGATGATGAGCGATAGTAAAATATTGATTTGATCTTCGATGAAGAATATTGATCGAAGGATTTGATGAAGAAAACTTGTTTTAACAATAAAACGATAAAAATAAAAGTTTAATAACTTTCAAGTTTTTAAGCGGCTGTAAAACACAAAAGCTTTTATATAATACCACACCAGTGTCAAAGCTAGCACTAACAATAGGACAAATTGTCTACGAGAACTCCCCCTTTCTACTGACTTTCATAATGCTAGCCAGGCTTTGTGGCTTACTCCCGCAACACAAGTCTAAGTTACGCCGATGGTCACTACACAAATAGAACAATACAGTGTTCGACATTGTCAATAACAAGATATATGGAAACAAACCGAATACGAGTTACAATATAATAAATAAATATTTCTGGGACATTTTTACACAGCATCATCTAGTCCCAAACTAAGCAGAGCTTGTGCTATGGGTACTAGACAATGGATATAATACTTATATACTTGTTTTGTAAATACATACTTATATTTTAAAAGAATATTTGTGTCCTGTGGGAATCGAACCCACGACCTCGTGATCACCAGTCCGACCCTCGAACCACTAGACCACAGACGTCGTCAAATAGTTAGTTGTTACTCGCTACTAAAATATGGGTAACCACGAATATTCGGCTACTATTCAGTATTCAAAAAAAAAAAAAAAAGATTTTATTTTTTATTTTTTATTTGCAAATAAATGATTCTTTCTTTCTTTTCTTTCTTTCAGTATTCGGGAAGCTACGCAATATCTTCTCGTCCAAAATACCGCAGTGTCTCAAGACGAAAGTCTTTGACCAGTGTGTGTTGCCAGTAATTACTTACGGTACTGAAACGTGGTCGCTCACAATGGGCCTCATAAGAAGGCTCAAAGTCACTCAAAGGGCAATGGAGAGGGCTATGCTCGGAGTGTCCCTGCGTGATCGAATCAGAAATGAGGAGATTCGCAGGAGAACGAAAGTAACCGACATAGCCCGAAGAATTGCCAAACTTAAGTGGCAGTGGGCGGGACACATTGCTCGCAGAACGGATGGCCGATGGGGTAGTAAAGTTCTGGAGTGGCGACCGCGTACTGGAAGGCGCAGCGTGGGTAGGCCCCCCACAAGGTGGACCGACGACCTGGTGAAGGTCGCGGGAATCCGCTGGATGCGGAAGGCACAGGACCGGTCGTTGTGGCGATGCTTGGGGGAGGCCTATGTCCAGCAGTGGACGTCTTTCGGCTGAAATGATGATGATGATGATGATTTAGTATTCGGCCTGTACGACTACTTTTTTAATATTCGGTACTTGGCCGAACGTTGCGTACTATTAGGCCAAATACCAAACACCAATTCATAAAAAAACTCACAAATATTTAAAAAAAATTAAAAAAAAACACAAATTATAACTTTAATACTTAAAATCAATAAGTGGTAAGTTGTGGTATTTGAAAACAATGTTTTCAGCATTTATTGATAGCATATGATTGCGCTGTACCTCTATATACCTGCTTCTGAAAATAGCATTTCACTATAATATACACTACCGCCAGGAGACGACGATAGATAAATATTAGCGAATTCTGTCAGGCTTCGATACTGTCTTGTATTTGCTGACCACCACTTTTAAGGATTTGCCGTCCGATCTAGGCGAACACTTTCATATGTAAATCAATTTCATTTGCAATAGCACTGTTCTTCTCCACATTCTCATCATTTTGAATATTTTCTGTAGCGACTTCCTCAAAACAGTTCCAGAAAGTGCCCGCGAAATATTTTGGCGTAAATTCGGCCGCCGAGTATTCAGCGCTTTGTTCGAGAGCGTGGCTGAATATTTGGTATTCGGTATTCGGCAAAATCACTATTCGTAGCATCTCTAATATCTACAGCATCTTTATTAGAATAAGTTTTTATTTTTTTTGTAAAATTTCAAAGGTTCACTGCAATAAAACTGGTTTTTCCAGAGCATTATGCACTAGCAAATTTATTTAGGTATCCTACGTCACTAAAATGCTGATGATGTACGTTCATTTGTGCAAAATATTATAGGTATGGAGGAGGTTGTGTACCCTATAATTTCGACTGTTTGCCATTTTTTTTGTAGAGTACGTCATTAAATGCTGATGATGTACGTTCATTTATGAAAAATATAGTTATGGAGGTTGTATACCCTGTAATTTCGACTGTTTTTATTAATTTTTGAATATGATATAAATAGAAATATAATAAGTAGTTGCAACAGATTTATAACTCAATCGTACATACCTACGTTAGTAGAAGCCTGTTCAAGTTTCTGTTACAAAATACTTAATAATATACATTTCTAACATGATAGGAAGCAAAACCGCATGATACTGCGATTTTTTTTCTATAAAATCGTGGGTTTGTTAAAGCTCATTAATATCACTTCGACAATAGTCGGAAGTAGGTATCTACTTAACACTATCTTCATTGGAATCATCACATCCATTAAATATTCATCATTGTTAGCGTTTGACGTAAAAACAACAAACTTAACAATTCTAATGAACTTCTCATCAAAATTGTTTATATTTCGTCAGTTTTATGGGTTATGCGTGGGTTATGCATATAGCTGGTAAATATATAAAATTGATGAAAGATCTACTTAATTAACAATATATTATGTTACTTATTGCTGGAAACAAAATCGAAATAAAATTGTTAGTACGTTGTTTCGTAGACCGTAAACGGTACCCACAGAAAAATAAAAGAACTACGGTACCCTAAAAAGGGTAAATAATTGCCTTTGCACCGTCGTATTATTGAACTCGACAAAAAGAAAAAAAATCCCCATAAAACAGAAATCAGAATCGTGCAACATAAATTACCGACTGTTTAATCAGCTGTTTAAAACGAAACCGCGAGACCAAATCGTTCTGAAAAGTAAAAATAAACAAATGCTTGATACAGTTAAAAATACTGTAACCTACTGACCGGACCTATTAGGTAATTCGGGTAAACAAAGTATAAAAAGTTTCGAGTGCGGTCCGCGTCCCGAAATACCTGGGCCGGGTTCACCGTACGCGTCGCCGGTAAGCAATCGGCATACGGTGACACCACATACTAAATATTCTAAAGCTACTGCTGTCAACTAGGCTGCTTTTGTGTGGTAATTACAATACACAAACCTGACGATTCGTCACTGCATACCAGAACTACGTTAGTACTATTAGATCGATCTTCTGTGCCAGAACTGACTCAGAGGTAATTTTGGGCATGGGCTATTGTCTGTGTGTTTCGATTTGCAGCTTTATTATTTGCACAATACCAGGCCCCTCAGAAAGTATTGCGAAAAAAAGTTTTTATATATGGGAGACTGGCCAGTTATAATGTTTTTCGAAAATATGATTATTTATAAGTAAAAATAAGTAAGTTCCAATTTCAAAATTTCCCTCCACATTTTTTGCGAGTTAATTCAAAGTATTGTGTCTCACTGAAATATGGATCTGCGCCGGGAACATTTTAGAGCTATGATTTTATACGATTTCAAGTGTCGCCTGAAACCGGATGAATCGTACGATAGACTTCAAATGGCATTCATGGATGAAGGCCCTTCCAAGGCAACCGTGTATCGTTGGTATAACGAATTCAAGCGCGGTCGACCAACTTTGGGGGATGACGAAAGAAGCGGTCGCCCTTTGACGGCTGTTACCGAAGAAAACGTGCTAGCAGTGAAAAATTTAATCCAAGACAATAGGCGAATTACATATCAGGAGATTCAACACATATTGAAGATTGGATCGGGAAGCGTTCACGAGATTCTACACAGCCATCTTCGCGTGAGGAGGATAGTATCACGCTGGGTGCCGCACAACCTCACCGATGCTCAGAAGCAGGCCCGGGTGGAATGGTGCCGTGATATGCTTAACAAATTTGAAGCAGGCTCGTCTCGGCGTGTTTACGACATCGTTACAGGTGATGAGTCCTGGATTTATCAATACGACCCAGAAACCAAGCGCCAGTCGACTGTTTGGGTGTTTCAAAATGAGCCAACGCCTACCAAAGTGAAGCGATCTAGAAGCGGGGGTAAGATTTTGATCGCTAGCTTTTTTAATTTGACTGGCCACTTGGTATCAATTCCCTTACGGGATCAAAGAAGCATTAATGCCGAATGGTATACTACCAAATGTTTGCCAGAAGTTTTCTCTGTTATAAGCAACAAGCGACCAAACACAGGGCTCCGCGGGCTACTGCTCCACCACGACAATGCACCTGCGCACACCGCACTCAAAACGAGGGACTTCCTGGACAGCACGCCAGTCAAACTCCTGGGTCACCCTCCTTACAGCCCTGATCTAGCACCGTGTGACTTCTTTTTATTCCCAAAAATAAAAAATCAGCTCAAAGGGATACAATTTTCGTCGCCGGAAGATGCGCTGGCTGCGTTCGAGCAGGCTGTAAACGAGGTGTCTGCGGCGGACTGGAAAAAGTGTTTTGAAAACTGGTTTAGGCGCATGAATCTTTGTATAGAGGCTGGTGGAAAGTACTTTGAAAAGATTTGATAAAAATATATGTACGTATAGAACAATTTTTTTTAGTTTCGCAAAACTTTCTGAGTGTCCCACGTATTTGTAAACTATGTATTAATTCTATCTTAAAGATTATCCTTACTAGTTTTTATCATCTGTTCGTCACTTGGGGTTTCCACTGAAAACCAGCGCAGTGTTATATGGCTTACGCTGCAACACAGCGTCATGCTGAGTGGGAACTTCAGTGTCGTGGCTACGGCCGGCGTGCTATGTTTCAGTATTTTTTTAAATATATTTTCTTTCTCTATTACTTTCTATTTAGTTGTACTGTGATAGTGACAGGGTAGCTAAACGAGACATATGTAATTGCGCCAGGCACGTGCCAGCATGCGGCATTCTCAATGCGAACGTGATTTGGACCGAATTCAATGTTACGTTACACAAATAATTATTATGCTATTTCACGTAATTTTCATCTGGATTATTTATATGACTGTTGTGATGTCAGAATGTCATGGAAAATGGCCTATAAAAACGTTTTAAATAATCACATATTTGTTCTTAACTTTGCAATGAGTTTTTTAATTGAGTTTTCAAAGAGATTTTTTTTTTAATTGTCTCTAATACTGCCTCCTTGGTCTAGTTGTCGCAAGCACTACTACTGAGCGTGTGGTCCTGGGTTCAATTCCCGGGTCGGGCAAAGTGTGATTGGGTTTTTTTCGTTAGGAAATTCTCAGTAGCAGTCCGGATTTGTGCCTGATTGATGGCAATAGGCTCGCCCCCTATTACATGGGACTTATAACATAACTGGTGAGATGTGGGTGTACTATACACTTCTGCTCGGGAAAATACAGGCGTGATATTATGTTATGTGTAATTAATATGTATTCGACAAATTAGGTACACAATTTGATTTCAACAATATATTACTCTGAAGTCGATTTATTACTACAGGCTTACCAAGCTATATTAAACGTTTTCAATTTATTTAGTTCGATGATAATTTGAAATTGAATTATTCTTTTGTTATTACTAGGCTCTTTCTCGTTTGAAACTAGCTAAAACCATGTATTGACAGATTTTTAGTACCTTCTCTTCTTACGTTGTTTTTAAAAACAGGAGCAGGTATAGAGACACTACCACTCTTCCTCACAACATAAGCCCTTAATCTTTTTTAGCAAAGGTATCTCAGATTAAAAAAAACCGGCCAAGAGCATGTCGGGCCATGCTCAGTATTATAGGGTTCCTTAAGTAGGTGTAATTACAAACGAATCAAATCGAATATTAATCATGGCTATTTTAGTTTTTGCAATAATCGGCAGCTTTCGCGACTCAGAGCGTGTTGTTAGTAGCGCCATCTAGCGATAAATTCAAGAAGCCAAATTGAAGAAGCGTGTCATTTCAAAGTTACTTTTTGTGATTTTTTTAAATAGAAAGTAGCTAAAGGAGCTTTATTTGCTATGATAATTTTTCTCTAAGGTCAATGACCTTTGAACTAGGACGTTTTAAGTATTTTTCAGTTTTCTCTCTATAACTCAAAAAATTATAATCACATTATACTCAAAATAATTTTAAAAGAGAGTTTTCACAAAGGTCTATCAATGTGGAAGATTATAAGTTTCTACATTGCATAGTTTAGAAATGGCAGGGGGGGGGACACATTGCAAGCCACTTTGGCGGGCTATATTTCGCAGATGGTACACCTGATAAAAAAGTGGTGTATCAAACATTACCTTCATTTTAGTAGACCTATTCAATGATATCCCACACCAGGGGGTGCAGCGAAATAAATTTTTTTTCCCCCATTTCACACGTATGGACGCCACCCCTAAAATACGGAAAAACGATTTTTTTATTCTTTTAAAATTGAGATCTTATGTAGACAATTTTTTAACAAAATTTCATTTACTTTTGTTTATAATTGTAGAAGTTATTAAGCTGTAAAGGATTAGGACAGACGGACAGACAGACAGACGGACAGACGGACAGACGGACAGACGGACGGACATGACGAAACTATAAGGGTTCCTTGTAGGACTTCGGAACCCTAAAAAGGTACGGTGTAGGTAATAGATCTGTGGTACGGTGGCAGCCGTGACAGGTGTCAAAACAAATGTTTTGTGGTGAAGTCCCCTTTACACTTATTTATAAGACATCGTTCTATCCTGCTGTCACCGTACCTATGCTATGTGAAAAAGATTATATAGTTGGCAACATAGACCAAGTAAAAACTCGATGGCAATGACGACCAGAGACATGGCATCGGCGGTAAATTTCATGTCTCTGATGACGACCTAAACCAGAAACCTACCATGTTAATTTGTTAAGAAATAAAAATATACTTTGGGTATCGCAAAGAACGAAGGAGATCTGTGATTATTTATGATGAAACAAGGCTTTACATAATTACTGCCTTTTACCTGCATAATCATTATGTAGCAGATTCCTTACTTGTATGTCTTGTTAAGTCTATTAGCCAAGGCTTTAATAATATTCTTCCGCAATCACTAGAGTTTTAATTACTCAGCTGTAGAATTTAATACAGTAGTTTAGAGTACCGTTTGGCCTCATTTACTGAGTTTTTAGACTCTGCCCCCCTAGCCAAGTTGACAATCTACACAATCGTCAATCGTCAACGCTAAAAGAAAACGATCAAAATGTATGGGAATGACATATCTCAACGAAAAAATCATTCGTTGAGATATGTCAATGAGCCTCATTCTAGGCTTCTGTGAATTTCTATGAAGTTTTATGCCATCAAACTATTTTGGAGCTCGTTTTTACGCATTTCCAAGAAGTCTCAATGTTGCTTTTCTGTATTTATATGTAGAAACTTTAAAATGTTAAATAAACCGAATTATTGTAAAGCTATATCTGAGTTCGCTAAAGGAAGTTTGTAAATTATTCGGTATTTACGTCAATTAACTTAATACGAAAAATAAATAGCTGTTACACAAGATTGGAATGCCATCGATTGCATTATTAAGTAGGTATATCTCAGGTCCACCATAACCATTAGAACAGTTAAAACATTTATAATATACCAAATGCCTTCATAATAGCTACCTATACCTCCTTGGTTCTACCGTTCTATGTGTAAAATATAACTAACTATAGCCATGCCCGTGGTTTTGCCCGCGTGGATGTCGGTTATCGAGCATCCCTCGGCAACTGTTCGTCTTTCCAGAACAAAAACTAGCCTTTATGTTAATCTGGGTTAAGTTCTATCTGTGTGCTAAATTTCATCCAAATCCGTGCTATTACAGCGTGTTGAGTAACAAACATCCAAACATCTTCACAAACTTTCACATTTATAATATTAAAGTAGGATCATACGCACACGTCTTTTTACATTTTTAAGCACGCTAAGTGCTACGATTTGAATCTCGCTTTGCAACGGCCCATCAACTAGCATATAACTCATTTTTGAGTTACGCTCGCCTTTGTACACGATGTCTATTTGTAAGTTTAATACTGTATTTTTGTTCTGGTGTACAATAAAGAATAAGAATAATATAATGTCACACATAAAAAACGCTTATATCATACAAAGTTTAGAAGATACATCTCAATCTTTTTATTGGCATCGGATGGCGAAAAGAGCTAAAGGCCCACCTGATGGCTTAGCTACCTTTGCCCATAATAACTGCAATACCAACTAGGCTGTTGGATAAATGGTATTGCAAATCGGGTTCCCCAGACTGAGACCTAAAGATGGAAATTCTCATGTGATTGTTATTTCATCCCTTTTTTCTTCATGGTAATCTGTTTGGCGGCAGAAGTACGGTGGTAGTACTTCCCCAGACGAGCTCCTTCACAAGGAGCTCTTCTACTAATAAAATGCCTAGTACCCAAGTATTCACATCGTTTCACCACTTCACACCCAAATTGACATATCAATAGACTGACCCTAGGCTATCGTCGGCTAAAATGACAAAATAAAAGTAATTTTCCTTATTCTTATAGACTAATGCCGGTCGCAAATAGCTTTTGCGACAACACTAGAGACGGAATTGCCAGTAGTTTCACTATCCCGACTTTTTCTGAAAGGGTCCCACAGTTTTTCCTCACATTAGGTTCAAATGGTAGAAATAATTGCTGGGTTTTAGTCACATCAGTCGTGTAAATGGGCAAGAAAATTTGACCTTAATTTCATTTAAGGAATTCGAATAATATTCTTTTGGATTCAAGTGAAGAATCTCAGGATTAACATAAACATTTCGCACTACACAAAGTTTACATCACAGAGTAGTTTATTTGTATTTTATTATAATTTCTATCTGTCAAAACAAAAACAACGGTGCCAACAGGACCCTATTTCAGAGGGCTTACAACGCTCTCCGTGTCCAAATGCTGTTACTGTTAGGGCTGCCGCCTTTCTGTAGTGCGTCAGGCATGTTTGCTGAAGCGAGAACGGAAGTTTTAATTCCATTATGAGGAAGAGAACGGCATCCCTGGCGCACAAGATTCGGGGGATCACTTACGGCCAAAATTAATATCCTATCTATCCACGATTTACCCTACCAGAGATAGAAATTTGACATATTTTGTATGGAGCTTATGTCAAATTCCTATCTCTATTAGGGCAAATCGTGGATAGATTGGATATTAATTTTGGCCGTAACAGTATTTTAAAAGTTATTGTAGACAAGTCAGGCTGTCCATTCCATTTTCATTCATAAGGCTAAGAAGCCGAAAAATGCCAAAGGCTGCAATTTTAAATGGTTTTTGTTCCTGCTCTATCTTAAAAACGGTTATACATACGGTGGTGTGATTGTAGAACATGCTCTACAATTTTACAAACCGAAATAAAAGGCAAACACAGACATAATGTAACGTAACGTATCGACACTTTACGGGACGATCACAAGTATATTTTAAATATTTGGATTCGTGATGTTTTTTTACGTACAGGTAGGTACTTGTGGTGCACTAAGTAACAGTTCAATGTTTATTAGTTAAATAAATAAATAAATATTTTTAGGACATTTTTACACATCACCATGTAGTCCCAAACTAAGCAGAGCTTGTGCTATGGGTACTCGACAATGGATATAATACTTATATGCTTTTTTGTTGTTGTAAATACATACTTATAATACATAAGAAACACAACCAGACAGACCAACACAAACACTTATGTTCATCACACAAATATTTATGTCCTGTGGGAATCGAACCCACGACCTCGTGACCAGCAGTCCGACACTCGAACCACTAGGACACAGAGGTCGTCAAAAAATTTATATTAAATATTTAACCGTATACCAAATTATAATTTTGCTCTTATTTTCTGAAGCTGGTTGTTTTTGTCGAACAATGGGGCACTGTCGGTAACTGGGGCTTTTACTGTGATAGTACGGCACTAGGGTTAGTGAGGGAGTCAGACTCGCACTTAGCCGGTTTTTTATATATTATTTATAATTAAATCGTAACATTGTTAAACTTCAGCATTGACTACAAAAAATAAAGTTTGTGTGTTTTTGTTTCAGGATGCCAGCGCTTCGGCTGCTGGGGCGAAAATGGCTGGCAGCTTCCGACGATCTCGTGTTCCCATGCATCTTCGAACTACTCTTCAGATTTGTTTGGTAAGTTATAAGAAAATGACATATAAATTAGAAATTCATTAATACCTTGTCACGGTGACGGTCCACAGCTGGTCTTAACATTAGCGAACTAAAGACCAAATCATCATTATCATCATTTCAGCCGAATGATGTCCTCTGCTGGAAAAAGGCATCCCGCCTCGCTTGGCAGGCGGGTTGGCTATCGCAGTTGGTTGGTTAAATACTCAAAGAACGCTGCTGCCCATCCTCTGGTGAATCCAGACCAGTCACCTTTTATGACACCCATGAGAGAGAGGGTGGTGCTATTCTTTATGTCTAGCACCACATGGAACGACCAAAGACCAAATAGCCTGATCACATCCAACAACAGGGCTGGTTAAACGTCGTGTAGCACACTGAATATTTGGACCCATGAATGGCATGATAACCCATCCTAAGTAGAAAGAGCCTCGTTGAACCGCACAAAAATATTCTTGCTACGTAAGCTTCACATTGGATAGCCTATGTAGGGTGTCCTGACTGCCCTAGATAATTTTATTAACGTAACATCCGCAGGTACAGACAAAATAAAATTATCTTAAGTGAACTGTAATTCAAGAGATGTTTGATCGTGTAGTAGCAAATAATTTTCCACAAATAAGTAAGCTCTTTGTAAATAGGTATAAGATTACCTAAGATTAGCTCTTTGTAAAAAGTATCTCCGTTTTCAATTAACAAACATGATGAAGGAATATTTATGAATGGTTATTTTTAGAAGACTATTATAAATAAATCAATGTTGTGTAGATACACGCACACCTACGTCAATGACTGCATTCACCAGCTTATAATCAGTTTTAATTCAAGTGGCTTTTGTTTGTGAAACAGGAATAATATTGAAAATCATCCTCATTGAGAAAAGAGCCTCGCAGTATTGTATAAATAATAATGAAAAAAAAAAACATATCATTTCCATTTTCCTTTGTGAAATTACAGAGTGCAATTACCTAACATAAAATTAAAAAAATTGAAACTATTTTGTTTAATTTCAATCTAAGGCGCAATGCACACAGAGGTGACAGGATGCGGACGACGGACACGGAATTCGCTGTAGTTGTAGATTAAAAAGTGCGAAAAACGGCCACTTTTGACTTTTTTTCTATCTACAACTACAGCGAACTATATCTTACAGAGTTAATAGTTTCTGATTAAACCCTTCAATTGTTAAAAACGTGCATTTTGTTTGTGACTCGTGATTTTTTTTTTTCCTAGTAGAGTTAAAAATTAGAATCAGTCAAGCGCGTATACTCAACTCCCGCACAGAAGAATTCGTACCATAAAGTTTGAGTGGTAACAAAAACATCAATTGAATCGAGTATGTTAATAAAATGAACTGGCCGCAACATATGAAGATCGTAATATTAATATAGCAAATGCTCAAAAGGAATCGGAGTTTTACTAAAATTATTTATTTGTAATTATGTATCAACTATGGTTCTAGTTTTCCAGTGCACATAAGCTGTGCCCGCGTATGAATCCGTGTGAAAATTTCTGTTTTCCGGGGTTTAAAGTACCCTTCGTGCATAGAAAATATTCAATTGTTACAAATGCCACAGTCCCCTTTAGTAGGTACGTCATTTGTAAGTTTGCAGATCCTACCTATTTAGTTTAAAAGACACATCAAGATTGTTTACCTTTGTTAATCAAGTACAGGTACGGTCACGATACCTACTTCGTGGTGATACATTTTGTCGACAAAATCCCTTGAACAAATCCTGCTACATTACATGTACTACCTTTGCCATCGAACATTGAGTGCAAGCGATTTTAGCCTTATTGGTGGTTCACCGGAAAGACAGTACCTATATTTCTTAAAAAACTAGTTGTAGGCACTTGGGTATACAAAAGTGGACGAGAAAAATATTTACATATCGGTTAGGTACATGCATGTCAATGTCATCAATAAAAGACCCAAATTTTTTGAGGTCGGAATTTGATATTTTTATATTAAAAAAATTAATTCCATCGACACAAACAGAGGAGAACAATTTATAAAAGAAAAAGTTTTGGATGTGATTAATTAATCGTCTTGAATAATCACCGATATAATTATCTTTTCTTAAACGAGTTTGTGTCGGTACTACTTCTGTTGACCGCGATGTGTGAGGAAGGAGTTGAGGACATCTTTGACCGATGAGTTACATCATTGGCTCACTTCTCCTAACCAGTTACCATACCACCTAGTTTGATAATTAAATAATACTGTACGAATCTGCGTATATTATTACAATTGAAATTTTATTTCAACCGTTTCAACCATAGTATCCAACTCGAAATTTAAACGCAGATAAACAAAGAAAACGTAAGTATTTTATGTAGGTATGTGATCTGCGCTAACTTGATAAAACAAGAGGGGAGTTGCAATGCAGACGATGAAACCGATCCACATAAAAACTTTGCCGATAAAATGGATTCCCTCAAGTATTAACTGATAAATAAAGTTCGATAAAAGGGTCTTTTCGCGAACAAAACATTCGACAGCAAATATGAAAACAATCAGCTTATAAAGAAAATTCTGGAAACTCCAAATCTAGCAACACGATAGAATAAAAGGGCGAAATTGTTAAATATCATGAAAGAAATTAATTAATTATTTCCTTCAGTAAACTCAATAACAATGATGAAATAAATAAAGGTTTTTTAAATGGACAAAGCCCAATATTTCCCTGAATTAAATTAGAATAAAAGTTCCATGAATTGAAGAAGAGAATATTTGTTAGCCTATTAATAATTCTAAACAGTTTTCAGAACTTAATACTAAGATCGATTTTAAGGGTAAACAACGTCTCGATTTATTGTTGGAACATGGAGCGCAAACAACGTCTCGATTTATTGTTGGACCTTCAGCTCTTGCCGCACTTGTTGCCACATTAATA
Source organism: Asteroscopus sphinx (assembly GCA_949699075.1). Lineage (NCBI taxonomy): Eukaryota > Metazoa > Arthropoda > Insecta > Lepidoptera > Noctuidae > Asteroscopus > Asteroscopus sphinx. The sequence goes on from OX453005.1 coordinate 20,803,789, forward strand.
TGAATGAGCTTTCCCTCCCAATATTGGCTCGCAATTTCCCTACACTTCAGCCGACCTTCGAATCTCGGCCTGATTGCTCAGTAATGGGTTTTAAATTGTCGCAACAGGTTTGATTGACCGTCCGCTACTGCGAATGGCGCCTAACTTATTTGTTGAAGGAATTGTCAAAATAACACAAAATTTCATTGAATTACGTCATAATTAATTTGCGCCTTTGTTCGTTTTGCCATTTACTACTTATAACAAGTTTCATGAACATACCGGTATCACCATTATTGCGATATTGCAATATTATTTGTACTTTATTAACCGACGAAAAAAAAGGAGGAGGTTCTCTATTCGACGCGCATTTTTTTTTTTTACGCATTACTTTTTACAGAGTAGTCCGATTTTGATGATTCTTTTTTTAATGGATAGGGTATATCTCGAAGTTGGTCTCAATTAAATTTCAATATCAAAATCCACCCCTAAGGGTAGGAAAACATGAGTGCTTGTTCACCCACTGAATTCTTACCTGTTATCCGATACTGTTGAAACTTGGCACACATAAATGTAGTTCTAGATACTACAACATAATGGGGACCTACCTGAAGTTAGATTTTAGCCACAAAAAAAAATTAAAAATAAACTTTTTAACAAAAAATTGAACCGACGAAAACAGAAACTGAAAAGCGAAAAATAAAATAAAGCTTTTAGTCTTTTCCTTACTAAACTAATGTAAATAACTAATTATGAGTCGGCGCCAAACAAACAATTAACGAAGATCATTAAATTACGTAAAAAAAAAAACCAACATAACATCAAATACAACGTGAAATTTTCAACGATAAACAATAATTTTCCACAAATGCGTTCTCCGCTCGACCACTTGCAACTTGCACGCAGTTTGCTTGTAAAAGGTTTATTTAACAATTCTATTTGCAAGAAATAATAAAGCAACTTCACAAACGTATGATGTAACGAGTTAGCACATAATGTGATTTCCGTTTTGTTTAGTACGGTATGCCATTCATAAGATATGCATTACGATTTTGATTTAACAATTCTATTTGCAAGAAATAATAAAGCAACTTCACAAACGTATGATGTAACGAGTTAGCACATAATGTGATTTCCGTTTTGTTTAGTACGGTATGCCATTCATCAGATATGCATTACGATTTTTATTTAACAATTCTATTTGCAAGAAATAATAAAGCAACTTCACAAACGTATGATGTAACGAGTTAGCACATAATGTGATTTCCGTTTTGTTTAGTACGGTATGCCATTCATCAGATATGCATTACGATTTTTATTTAACAATTCTATTTGCAAGAAATAATAAAGCAACTTCACAAACGTATGATGTAACGAGTTAGCACATAATGTGATTTCCGTTTTGTTTAGTACGGTATGCCATTCATCAGATATGCATTACGATTTTTATTTAACAATTCTATTTGCAAGAAATAATAAAGCAACTTCACAAACGTATGATGTAACGAGTTAGCACATAATGTGATTTCCGTTTTGTTTAGTACGGTATGCCATTCATCAGATATGCATTACGATTTTTATTTAACAATTCTATTTGCAAGAAATAATAAAGCAACTTCACAAACGTATGATGTAACGAGTTAGCACATAATGTGATTTCCGTTTTGTTTAGTACGGTATGCCATTCATAAGATATGCATTACGATTTTGATTTAACAATTCTATTTGCAAGAAATAATAAAGCAACTTCACAAACGTATGATGTAACGAGTTAGCACATAATGTGATTTCCGTTTTGTTTAGTACGGTATGCCATTCATCAGATATGCATTACGATTTTTATTTAACAATTCTATTTGCAAGAAATAATAAAGCAACTTCACAAACGTATGATGTAACGAGTTAGCACATAATGTGATTTCCGTTTTGTTTAGTACGGTATGCCATTCATCAGATATGCATTACGATTTTTATTTAACAATTCTATTTGCAAGAAATAATAAAGCAACTTCACAAACGTATGATGTAACGAGTTAGCACATAATGTGATTTCCGTTTTGTTTAGTACGGTATGCCATTCATCAGATATGCATTACGATTTTGATTTAACAATTCTATTTGCAAGAAATAATAAAGCAACTTCACAAACGTATGATGTAACGAGTTAGCACATAATGTGATTTCCGTTTTGTTTAGTACGGTATGCCATTCATCAGATATGCATTACGATTTTTATTTAACAATTCTATTTGCAAGAAATAATAAAGCAACTTCACAAATGTATGATGTAACGAGTTAGCACATAATGTGATTTCCGTTTTGTTTAGTACGGTATGCCATTCATCAGATATGCATTACGATTTTTATTTAACAATTCTATTTGCAAGAAATAATAAAGCAACTTCACAAACGTATGATGTAACGAGTTAGCACATAATGTGATTTCCGTTTTGTTTAGTACGGTATGCCATTCATCAGATATGCATTACGATTTTTATTTAACAATTCTATTTGCAAGAAATAATAAAGCAACTTCACAAACGTATGATGTAACGAGTTAGCACATAATGTGATTTCCGTTTTGTTTAGTACGGTATGCCATTCATCAGATATGCATTACGATTTTTATTTAACAATTCTATTTGCAAGAAATAATAAAGCAACTTCACAAACGTATGATGTAACGAGTTAGCACATAATGTGATTTCCGTTTTGTTTAGTACGGTATGCCATTCATCAGATATGCATTACGATTTTTATTTAACAATTCTATTTGCAAGAAATAATAAAGCAACTTCACAAACGTATGATGTAACGAGTTAGCACATAATGTGATTTCCGTTTTGTTTAGTACGGTATGCATTCATCAGATATGCATTACGATTTTTATTTACACGATACATCAGCTTGATTTAGATGGTAAACACTTTTTTAATGTTTTGAAAGTCTTCAAAACAAAGTTCTTTGTAACAACATAATGGTCTTTGTTACAAGGGCAACGGCTGAAGCTTTTGTGTTTATAAGACTTATAAACACATAATTATACAGGTTTATTGAATATTTTTGTTCCATATTAGAACAATTGTACAATTTATTTAAAGCCTGTTGTGTTCTGTTGTGTTTTATTAAACAATGCAACTGTTTTTATCATTTTATAAATATTATTATATTATAGAAAACTTGCTGCTTTATTAGCCATGACCAGCCTTGCTCTATATGAAATCATAAGTACAGACACTGCATAAAATATGTTTATAGGTATGTACATGCAAGGAGTGTGTCCAGCATATTAACTCCCTACGAGTGGCAAACTCGGTGGCACTAGTATGGGCTAGTGCTGGTGCTCAAAGCCCCACTATGGGCCCGGAGCCAATCTGTGGCATTACTAAATGAACCACTACAGCCCACCTTAAAACTGGGGAGCTGACTAAAGTGTGAGTCTTTGGGATAAAATCCCAGGCCAAGAACACTCGAAAACGCTTCTAGTATTAGGCTTTAAGAAAAGGTTTACGAAAGAAGCGCTTTCTTTGAACAGGAACCACATAAAAACCATTACAAGAACCCTGGGAAACTACTGGCCATTGCAAACTGAATAAACACCTTCACAGGATGGGCCTTAGTGATACCATAGTTTGCAGGTTTTGTCGCGAAAAGGATGAGACGCCCATCCATATCCTATGCGAATGTGATGCAGTGCACCACATAGGTAAGAAGCCAGCACCTTGGAGGCCACGTCATCTCAACGCAGGAGATGAAATCCTCCTCCCCCAAGGTCATAGTCGACTTCATGATTGACTTGCAACTTGGGGAGGTGTTGTAATACTGCAAGAGGTGTCACAATCGATGTTTTCAGGTCGCAGTGGCTTAGGGGCGTCCAGGACCCCTACCTCTTTCCTAAAAATAATAATAATATGCACATGCTGCACAAATCATTCGACAAGATGCGAAACCTAAATGTTATAAATTTATGATATAGGTACCTACTAGCTGTAGGCCAGTTCACGTAATTAAATAAAGAATTTGAATAAAAAAAATTAATAAAGAAGTCCAGTTGTAGTGCAGTTGCAGTTAAGTTTTAATCAAAACAACGCTTTTCGTATTCTCTTATCTTCGGCGGTCGCTGTCAGATACGAACTGCAGCGTCACTGCAACTTGATCGGTGCGTCATGTAATTACTAGAATTAGGGCCCAGCGCTCTTGCGGCTTTGCCTGCGTAAAAAGTTTCAACAACCAACCGTTGTACCTATGTATGTAGTATAAAATTCCGATTCTGATTCTGAATGTGTATGTATTCTGCATAATGTTTCCCGTCATAGTTTTGGGAAAATAAAAATACATATTTCGTTGTTATTATTAAATTGAAGAGTATTTGTGTAAAGTGTGACCCCAGGAAAAAAATCATACAAACTCTGACACCCTATTTCACCCCCTTAGGGTTTAAATTTCTGAAAATCCTGTCTTAATGGGTGCTCAAGTTACAAAAGGAATCTGTTGTCCACTTGACTAGTTTCGGCTCCGCGTTGATGAATAACGGCTAAAATTAATATCCTATCTATCCACAATTTACCCTACTAGAGATAGAAATTTGACATAAGCTTCATACATTTTATGACGAATTTCTATCTCTAGTAGGGCAAATCGTGGATAGAATCTGTCTTTATAAGTACGTGGGAAACTCAGAAAGTTTTGCGAAACTAAAAAAAATTGTTCTATACGTACATATATTTTTATCAAATCTTTTCAAAGTACTTTCCACCAGCCTCTATACAAAGATTCATGCGCCTAAACCAGTTTTCAAAACACTTTTTCCAGTCCGCCGCAGACACCTCGTTTACAGCCTGCTCGAACGCAGCCAGCGCATCTTCCGGCGACGAAAATTGTATCCCTTTGAGCTGATTTTTTATTTTTGGGAATAAAAAGAAGTCACACGGTGCTAGATCAGGGCTGTAAGGAGGGTGACCCAGGAGTTTGACTGGCGTGCTGTCCAGGAAGTCCCTCGTTTTGAGTGCGGTGTGCGCAGGTGCATTGTCGTGGTGGAGCAGTAGCCCGCGGAGCCCTGTGTTTGGTCGCTTGTTGCTTATAACAGAGAAAACTTCTGGCAAACATTTGGTAGTATACCATTCGGCATTAATGCTTCTTTGATCCCGTAAGGGAATTGATACCAAGTGGCCAGTCAAATTAAAAAAGCTAGCGATCAAAATCTTACCCCCGCTTCTAGATCGCTTCACTTTGGTAGGCGTTGGCTCATTTTGAAACACCCAAAGAGTCGACTGGCGCTTGGTTTCTGGGTCGTATTGATAAATCCAGGACTCATCACCTGTAACGATGTTGTAAACACGCCGAGACGAGCCTGCTTCAAATTTGTTAAGCATATCACGGCACCATTCCACCCGGGCCTGCTTCTGAGCATCGGTGAGGTTGTGCGGCACCCAGCGTGATACTATCCTCCTCACGCAAAGATGGCTGTGTAGAATCTCGTGAACGCTTCCCGATCCAATCTTCAATATGTGTTGAATCTCCTGATATGTAATTCGCCTATTGTCTTGGATTAAAATTTTCACTGCTAGCACGTTTTCTTCGGTAACAGCCGTCAAAGGGCGACCGCTTCTTTCGTCATCCCCCAAAGTTGGTCGACCGCGCTTGAATTCGTTATACCAACGATACACGATTGCCTTGGAAGGGCCTTCATCCATGAATGCCATTTGAAGTCTATCGTACGATTCATCCGGTTTCAGGCGACACTTGAAATCGTATAAAATCATAGCTCTAAAATGTTCCCGGCGCAGATCCATATTTCAGTGAGACAATACTTTGAATTAACTCGCAAAAAAATGTGGAGGGAAATTTTGAAATTGGAACTTACTTATTTTTACTTATAAATAATCATATTTTCGAAAAACATTATAACTGGCCAGTCTCCCATATATAAAAACTTTTTTTCGCAATACTTTCTGAGGGGCCTGGTATAGATAGAAGATAGATAATTTTAAAATAAATCAAATATTCTGGAATATGTACTCCTATTAATTGTTCCTAACTTTGTCAACAGGCTAGTACTAATAGCACTAGTAGTCGAAGTGCTCTACCCAGTGACATGGCAGTGCCAGTCCGAGGGATGGCAAGGTGGCACGTTCGTGAGGTTCTACCTGTGCGGGATGCTGACGCTGCAGGCCACGCTGATGCTGCTGCTGGCAGCCCTGGCGCAGCAGTCCGCACGGGGGACCATCACGGACATCGATGCTAGGAAGATGGTGTCACCAATTCTTCTCATAAAGTAAGTATAAATGTTTTGCTTTAGGAAAATACAAAATATAACTGTGCTTTTTCAGTCGCTGGGAAAACTTTACTTTTGTGTTACGGCTTCAGAAAATAAAGAAACTTATTTTCTCCGTATATTGTTTGATAACTTTATAACGGAACAAAGAATCATGGTGAGATCCATACATTGATTTGTACATAATAAAGAATATTTTTGAGGTGTTGGAATTGTTTTACTTTTACTATTGTTTTTTTTTTCTTTTTTTTTAATTGTTTTTTTAAAGAATCTTCTTCTATCGTGTCGACATGAGCTACATAATAATAACAGCTCATGCCGAGGGGAAAAGATTAGCCAGTCAGCAGGTTGGTAGCGGGGCTGACTGCCCAGGGTGCGCCGGACGATCAATTAAATATCGTCACTCGTGGAGGCTCTTTTAATGCATCCCAAAGAAAAGAATATTTTTTAGGCATTTGAAATATTTTGTAAACCCCGTAATAAAAATATAAAAACATAATTATCATTCCATTGATAACATTTAACTAATTTCTGAATAAGACTAATATGACAGCTGGCTGTGTGACGCATAGTTCACATCACAGATAAATTTTATAAAACTGTAATTAATTAATATTCACTAATTTGTGTTAAACTAATGGGAGAAGACACTGACTTCTGTAACACAGGTTTGTACCTAGCTCAGAAGTCGGGACTTTATAGATATTTTATGTGAAAACTTTTTGTGAATATTTTTTTTATTTATTTATTTATAAATTAGCTCAATTTCAAATGATTTACTTTAAAATATTAAATTTTATTCCTGGGTTCTAAAAATATTTTAAATGCCGAAAGTTATTCTTTAGGGACCGAGGATTAATCAATATTAAAACTATCCAAACTTCTTTCCTTCTTTGTACAAAATTCGCTACGATTCTATTAAAGTTATTCCTACACATTAATGAAATTACAAATTAATCCGTCTATTTTTATCAACAAGCCCTTAATAATGAATATAATCGGTCTGCGTGACGTGACCGAGAGCGCCGTGAAGGGCTTAAGAGATCGCAGAAACAAATAATAAACAATCGACGATCATTATTTACACTGCTTTTCACCACAACTGACGGAAATCATACAATAATAAAATCACATAATAATCTGCCTGTTTGTTATTATAATATGCCAATAAATAAATAAACATATTTAATTAATTTTCTGTCGAAAGATAAACCTGATGCTATTGTTTACGTTTTAGGTCGGCATAGAAACGTAATAAACACCTAACGCTCATACATTTTCTCTCTTCACAAAACATAGTTAATTTTACTTTCTCTATTCATCGCAGCTGGTGCATTAGGAGTGGCAATAAGTTTCTAATCTTAGGCGCTAATAACCTACAATAGTTGAGCACAAACACGTCACCGCTACTCTTAATCTTTTACTAAGAATACTCAGTAAGAATACTCGTATGCGATTGCTTACATTGCGGGGCAAAGAAAAAAAGCCATCGAAGTTGCGAAAACTTTACGAGTGAATTGCGGAATTGCTATAAGACCCCAAAGTTATCGAATAATGTTATGTTCCGCAATTTTGTTTTGCTCACCATCTTATCTATACTAATATTATAAATGCGAAAGTGACTGTCTGTCTGTTTGTTTGTTACCTTTTCACGTATAAACCTCTGAACCTATTGTAATAAAATTTGGCAAAGCGGTAGCCTGGGACCTAGAGAAGGACAAAGGCTACTTTTTATCCCGGAAAGATAAACAGTTTCCGAGGGATGAGCGATAACGTATTTCTGTGATAAACTGAATTACACGCGTGCGAAGAAGGGGGCAGAAGCTAGTAACAAATAAACACACCTGCTTTGGCCATTTGGCACACATTTCTAGTTCCTGCCTAGAATCGATTCGGCAATTAAAATAGCATGCTTGAGTTTATTAACAGTTGTACATTTACTAACATTAGGTGGTCTGCGTTTATAAAATTCTACGCATTGTAACCTCGTTTTCTTTATGTAATACTACCTAGCCACAGAATATAAAACAGTTTAATTTCGGAATAACGTGTAAGTCGTTTATATTCTCGACTTTTATTAAACTCCAACTAATATAGTGAGCTATTTTTAGCGTCTTGGAGTGTATAAATACACTAGTAGGTACTATATATACTCTGCCATGTATACCAGTGAATGAATATATGACACAGCGATAACAACACAATACGTATTCAAATTATTTGTTATGTTTGTTCTTAAATCTTGACCTACTATACAAATGTTTATGTGTGGCAGATGTTAACTTTTGTGGCAAACTAAGCCGAGTTTTACAATCATCATCATCATCATCATTTCAGCCGAAAGACGTCCACTGCTGGACATAGGCCTCCCCCAAGCATCGCCACAACGACCGGTCCTGTGCCTTCCGCTTCCAGCGGATTCCCACGACCTTCACCAGATCGTCGGTCCACAGTACGCGGTCGCCACTCCAGAACTTTACTGCACCATCGGCCATCCGTTCTGCGAGCAATGTGCCCCGCCCACTGCCACTTAAGTTTGGCAATTCTTCGGGCTATGTCGGTTACTTTCGTTCTCCTGCGAATCTCCTCATTTCTGATTCGATCACACAGGGACACTCCGAGCATAGCCATCTCCATTGCCCTTTGAGTGACTTTGAGCCTTCTTATGAGGCCCATTGTGAGCGACCACGTTTCAGTACCGTAAGTAATTACTGGCAACACACACTGGTCAAAGACTTTCGTCTTGAGACACTGCGGTATTTTGGACGAGAAGATATTGCGTAGCTTCCCGAACGCTGCCCAACCGAGTCGGATTCGACGATTGACCTCTTTCTCGAAGTTGGACTTACCTAGCTGGACAGTTTGTCCTAGGTATACATAGTCGTCAACAACTTCGAGTGTAGATTCTCCGATGTTTACGGGAATGGGTGCTATATGGGAATTCGACATAACCTTTGTCTTGTCCATATTCATTTTAAGACCCACTCTATCAGAAGCTCTACTGAGGTCATCGAGCATTGTACCGAGGTTCTCCATGGTCTCAGCCATGACTACTATGTCGTCGGCAAACCGAAGGTGAGTGATGTACTCGCCGTTTATGTTAATGCCTAGCCCCTTCCAGTGCAGAACCTTGAAGACATCCTCCAATGCAGCAGTGAACAGTTTCGGAGAGATCACATCTCCCTGTCTCACACCTCGCTGCAGAAGGATAGGTTTCAAGGCTTGGTCCTGTAATCGGACTGACATAGTGGCGTTTTCATACAAAGACTTTAACACTTCGATGTACCGATAGTCAATCTGGCACCGTTGAAGAGACTGTAGTACCGCCCAAGTCTCGATCGAATCGAAGGCTTTCAAGTTGAAGTTGCTATGAGTTTTACAATATCATTAAGTAAATGAAGATTGTTAGACTATTATTATGAATATTGGTCAGTAATAATAACCTATCCCTCTTCAGACGTACAATCTGCCAAACACGTCAGTGGTAATACTTTATCTACGACAACTGACCTTACTGCTTACGAAATAGACGCTGTCAAGGTCAAACTGTTACCACTGACGTGTGTTCGACTGTACATAGATAGAGCTAAGAATATACAATTATTATGGATGCTGCAAAACTTACATAAATGTAGATTTAAACGTTTTTTAATTCATCATCATAAAGTCAGCCTATCGCAGTCCATTGCTGGACATAGGCCTCTCCCAAGTTACACCACAACACTCGGTCCCGCCAGCCACCTTCTTCAATTCGTTGTGCCACCTGGCCGGGGGGCGCCTTTAGCTATGCTACGTCTGCCGATTCGCGGTCTCCACTCAAGGAATAATTAAAAATATTAAAATACATATGTTAGAGATGCCTTTGTATTTTCTAGAAGATATAGTATATTTCGAGTTTAACATCAATAAACATGTTTCGATTCTCTATGCAATGCACGTTAATAAGGGAAAACTAACCAATACCCACTGCAACAGGTAAACATCTTCCTCCTGTCCTACACCTAAGATTTACGATTGCTTACAAATAAATATTTTATTGCAGAGTGCTGCTAGTGTTCCCAGAAATGGCGCTAAACATAATGGGGACTATGTGGATGTTTTGCGAAGTCATACAATGTTCCGTTGAAGACAAGTTCGCCAGCATAGTCATACAAAGTGAGTTACTGTTCCGTTCCGACCTTCTGGCTCTAAATTAGCGCACCCTTTTGTCAATTGTTTGGTCTTTCAACGTAGCACAAAGAACAGAGCCTTTTAACGTAGACTATGCATTTTGTATAATTTATTTCCTTTTGTTGAAGATTTAATTTTTTGATTTAATAACACAACAACAACAACATAACATCACGCCTGTATTTCCCTGAAGGGGTAGGCAGAGGTGTACATTACACCCACATTTCGCCAGTTATGTTATAGGTCCCATGTAATAGGGGGCGAGCCTCCTCCATATTATTGCCATTAACCGGGCACAAATCCAGACTCCGGGTTGCCACTGAGAATTTCCTAATGAAAAAACCCAATAACACTTTGCCCGACCCAGGAATCGGACCCAGGACCCAACGCTCAGCAGTCGCACTTGCGACCACTAGACCAACGAGGCAGTCAGTCAGTTTGATTTAATGATTATTCTTAATATTTTCCCGTCATCAGTCATTTTTAGTGTGGTTTTCCACCTTATCCGTGGTAACTGTTGAGACGTAGAGATACCTAGGACTAGGGTTACCAGATGGAACATTGAAAAGTCCTGTAAAAAAGCCGGATTTCCATGGAAAAGTCCTGAGATTTTGTTGCAAGTGGAAAAAGAACAAATCAATTATTGGTTTTGTGCCACGCGCACGCGGATTCCATCCTTCTACATCTACCATGCACTGCACCTATACCTGCCCTTAATTAAATCTGAAAAATCGACTGTATTTTATCGGAAACAAAAATGAACGAATGTAATGAAAAAAAACGAAAAATCATGAGATTTCCAAAATCAGGTCGCTATCCTGTAAAGAGCCTAAAAATCCTAAATCTCAGGACAAATCCTGAGATATTGTAACCCTACCTAGAACAAGAAAATTTATTTAAATTATATCTTCGATCAATAGACATCAATAGACAGTAGGTAGTACATATCATTTCATCACGCTGACTCTACACTGTTTTTTCTTACTTGTCTTATTTAGTAAACAATCTTAGCATGTCTTTTTAATGTGATTCGTCATTAAAAATTATTAAAATATGTTATGTTAACAATTTCACACACAAATTTTTTTAAACCTAATTACGTGTGCAGAACTAGTAATTATATTTTATCAGTAGTTATTTGAATAAAGAGACGTGCCAAGATTGTTTCATCATTACAGCCGAAAGACGTCCACTACTGGACATAGGCCTTGAAGATTGTTTACTTAATAAGAAAAGAAAGAAAAGACAGACTTTTTAGAACATAGATCTTAGACCTTAAATGGAGTGGTTCAAAGAACGTCCACCATCATGACAAGACGCTGAACGGATAAGTGATTGCAGTAGTTACCGTTTCCTACTAGTTTTTTAACCGACGAAAAAAAGGAGGAGGTTCTCAATTCGACGCGTATATTTTTTTTTTTTTTTTTTTTTTTTTTTTATGTATGACCACGCATAACTTTTTACAGAGTGGTCCGATTTTGATGATTCTTTTTTTAATGGATAGGGTATATCTCGAAGTTGGTCCCATTTAAATTTTAAAATCAAAATCCACCCGTAAGGGTAGTAAAACAGGGGATGAGTTTTTGTTCACCCACTGAATTGTTACCTGTTAACCGATTCTGTTGAAACTTGACACACATAAATATAGTTCTAGACACTACGACATAATGGAGACCTGGAGTTAGATTTTAACCACAAAAAAATGAAAAATAAAACTTTTTATCAAAAAATTGAACCGACGAAAAGTGAAACTGAAAAGCGAAAAATAACTAATTATGAGTCGGCGCCAAACAACCAATCAACGAAGATCATTAAATTACTTTAAATAAATAATAAAAACAACGTCACATCAAATACAACGTGAAATTTTCAACGATAAACAATAACTTTCCAAAAATGCGTTCTCCGTTCGGCCACTTGCAACTTACACGCACTTTGCTTGTTAAAAGTTCGTTTGGCGCCGACTCATAATTAGTTATTTTTCGCTTTTCAGTTTCACTTTTCGTCGGTTCAATTTTTTGATAAAAAGTTTTATTTTAATTTTTTTTATGGTATTGGATGGCGAAACGAGCTAAAGGCCCACCTGATGTTAAGTGGTTACCTTTGCCCATAACAACTGCAATACCACCTAAGCTGTTACCTAAATGGTACCGCAAGTCGGTTCGCCAAACTGAGACATGACGGTGGAAAGTCTCATGTAATTGTAATTATCATGCAGGAGGATGCCGGTGCTAATTTAATCTTTCACACAAATCATCTTTCTCTTTCTCTCTTTAGTAGTTGTTTCACGGGAAGAAATAGATTCTGATAGATTCTTTGTTAAGACCACTTTCAATGTACAGATGACGTCGATACCGGTAGTTTCAATTGGCAAGGAACATTTTGGCGAAACTGAGTTATACTATTACAATGGAACAGAGGAACAGCTGCTTTTTTCGCAATTTTAGGGTTATTCCCATAGTAAAAGTTGTTCGTTATGATGAGTAGGTACATTCGCTCCATTAAAGGGTCTCAGCTAATAATGTCACACCTAATATGTATATCATTTGATTTAATATTTTGAGCTTTATTGATTATATATACAAAGTTATTCCATCTGATTTAATCTTCTGTTTCTTCTTCTGTTTTTAATCTTCCGTTTCAAAATTTGTATGCCAACCAAGGCGAAACGTAGTGAAACTTTTATTTTTTAACATCACTGTATCCTATGTTTATAACAAATAAATGAATCTGAATCTGGAAAAAAAGACCCATAAAATTCGATTAAGTGCAAATGAATGAAAAATAATTTGATGAAAAAGATTTATCTAATACCACGTTTCTAAAACGAAAGCGACTTAATATTGCATTGTCATCCAGTTCTATGTTTAAGGTATCAACTTCAAGTCTCTAGCTCATCGGGAAGTCGAACAGACAGACAAGACTGTAAGCGAGTTTAAAAAAAGTGGAAATAAAAATGAACATTTGACACGAAAATGAAATCAAATTTTTCGCTCTCATGGATGACTGTTTGTCCCTTACGCTTATTGAAATAACTGGTATCGACGTTATTCTAGCCAGCTATTGTTATGATGATTGATGTCATTATTTTGTTCACAGGTATAGTTCTATTCTACTGGGTACAATTAGGCCTTACGGTGTTCGGCCTATTCATGGTGTTTGATCCCCTAGGCTCAGTGAAATATGGGGACATGCAAGACACGCCCAACCAGGTCCGGCATCATAGGAAGGTCACAGGATTGTGGTCCAGGAGGTTTCGATGGGCATTCTGCTGGTTAAAAAGAGATGAACATGGGAAAGAAGCTTTTCAACAAGTTGCAGGTAATACCTAGTTTATTTACTTTATTGGTTAATAGTATTGAGCTATAGTAACCAATAAATTAATATAAATAGTTAATAGTGCAATTATGGCATGATTTGTAAAATACGTAACAACATGACTGCGATAATGACGACGATAACGAGGTATAAGATCGGAAGCACGAAAGTAATTCAGATTATCTGATGTCATTCTCATAGGAACTATGATAAATAAGTGGTTAGTGCGACATGATTGATATTTAAATAGATTTTCTTTTAAAATGTTATGAAATCATAATGTCACAATTTCTCTTTGTGATAATTTGAACCATATTAAAATATAACCATACTAGACTTTGCCCGCTGCTTCGCCTGCGCATATCACGCAGAAAGACTTATCGTGCATCGCTCGGGACCTGTTTATTTTCTTAGTAAAAAGCCTTTATTTTAATCCGGGTTATGGTATATCTGTGTGCCAAATTATATCCAAGTCTGTAGAGCTTTTTTCACATGATTGAGTAACAAACATCCAAACATCTTTACAAACTTCCACATCTACAACGTGTATCAGAAATGCGTAGTCATATTTTAAAAGCTCATTCAGGGCATTGCATAAAACAACTTTTACTATGGGACCAACCCTGAAATCGCAAAAAAAAAAATTAGCTGTTCCCTACTAAATCATCGATGTCGCTCGACAAAATGTAAGGATCAGCTGATTTTTGTTTCGCGATTCAGGGTTGGTCCCATAGTAAATGTTGTTCGATAGCATCCCCTGAATAAGCTATAACTAATATATAGCTAGACGAAAGTTGCGTAAAAATACATTATTTCTAATAAACCCACTCTATCGAACACGAACATAATTTAAAATAATTGAAACAAATGCAAGAGTGAAAAGAAAATCTTGTTCGATTTTCCGTTCCAACATTATATAAACTCATATTCGTAAACAAAAGACTGCTTTTGCTCTTGGTTTTGCAGACAATAAAGTTAATAAAACTACGTACCTAAATGCTTTAACATTTAAAAGCATTCTCAATATTTATTTCACCTTTTATTTAACTTACCTTTACCTTATGGAAAATAGAATCGCTTCATTGGTCTAAAAATAGCAAGTAGAGATTTTAATGGCCCTAGGTTGGTCAAAGAGTTGACTCTAGAATTACGCGAATTAAATTGACGTTGAAAAATGTTCATAAAGGTCATCAATTATGACCTTTATGTCAACGGACTTGGATCGATTTGACGTTTCAGAAATGTCACACGAGATCGCGATCGCGCATTATCTGGATTCTCCTCATTTCTCTTGTTTCCCGCTTTTGCCGGACTGAGGAGGACTCAGCCGGCGGACGACATTCTCTAGCAGTCAACCAAATAATATTGATGTCAGATACACTCACAGGCCCTTGAAGAAATTAACATTAATTCCTCCAAGCACAGACCAGTAAGTCTAAAGACGCGAATTAGCTGGATACCAATGATCTTCAAGCTTATGCAGTAGCACTGCACAAAAACTGCCCCGCCGCCGCCAAACGGTATATATGTCACTCCGACAGCGAGCGACACACATAACACACCTTCCGCCCCTTGTCCCCCGCCAACATCTTACAATTTTGTTATCATACAACTTTGTTTATGTGGAATCTTTATGCTTACTGGTCTATGGATACACTACTTTCCCCTGGTTATAGCAGAATGGAAGGAGTCGCTTAGAAAACATTATATTCAGTTCTAGACCTCACTAACCTAATCTCTTATTTCCAGCTCTACTCAGCGCTCTATTTAGATCAACGGACCTAGTACCATCAGACGTGGTCGCCGGCTGCGTCCTCCTCAGAGTCCGACAAAAGAGGGAAACAAGAGAAATGAGGAGAATCCAGATGCTGAACGATGAAGAACCGATTTACACGACAGATGTGAACAAGATATTCTCAGAGACGCCTCCGTGGATGAACCTGGAAGATTCACTGCATTACTTGAGGCTGTCTATAGCGGCGTATGGATGGCCTTATGTGCTGTATCGGCACTGCTTTACTGGCTTCTGTAAGCTAGCCAGGCACCTGACTTGCTGCTGCTGTCGGTGAGTTCGCTCTGTTGGTTATACTGTAAAAACATTTGTGTCGTTTTTTTGTTTTCTTTGCGGCTAGCACAGTTACGATGGGTTAAGAAGTAGGTTGATCTTCATACACGTATTTTATTTTCCTGTTATATAGCCTAGTTGTTCAATAAAATAATCAGTCGATTACTGTCACACGATGCTAGACACGGCTCTCTTCTCAAAATGAGAAGGATTCAGGTGTAAGTCCACCGCACTAGCATAGCTACGTGAATCTATTACTTATCTCGACTTGGCTACTGGGCCATACAATTCTTAAAAAGATTTTAATCGGACAGAGCTAGACGTTAGCGATAGCGTTATATTATAAGTTAACAGACAAAATATTTGATAACATTTTCTAACTCCAGATTCAATTTTCCCGAGAAAGCCAATTTTTCTATAAAAAGTATTACAAATCGTCAAGTAGGTCAACAATATGAGTGTAAGTCACTGAGGTAATATGTACTACATACTAGAGTAGACACTACGAACAAAAAATATCGCGCAACTTGCTGGCCGCGGAACACGCGCGCGGCGAGGAGGGCTAAGGGAGTGAGAGTGCAGGAGCTCTAAAACGTGTTACAAATGATCGATTCGAGGTGTCTTCTCTAGTACGTAGTAGTGTAAGTGCGATTCTATTTATAAATCGACTTCCGTCATATCATAACACGACGCGTAGATACCTTCAAGTACCTAGTTCGAGTTCATGCAGTCGTTTGTCTTTTATACGCCATTTATAATAATAATGCTACGTTAATCTGTTCCAGGAAGAAAATAATGAGGTTTTGTTAAAATTCTTCCTTGATTGTTATCGTAGAACTAGCAATATGAACTCTAGCTAATAAGCAGTTGAGGATATTTATTCCGCAGTTATTCGTTATATTACCAGGCCCCTCAGAAAGTATTGCGAAAAAAAGTTTTTATATATGGGAGACTGGCCAGTTATAATGTTTTTCTAAAATATGATTATTTATAAGTAAAAATAAGTAAGTTCCAATTTCAAAATTTCCCTCCACATTTTTTGCGAGTTAATTCAAAGTATTGTGTCTCACTGAAATATGGATCTGCGCCGGGAACATTTTAGAGCTATGATTTTATACGATTTCAAGTGTCGCCTGAAACCGGATGAATCGTACGATAGACTTCAAATGGCATTCATGGATGAAGGCCCTTCCAAGGCAACCGTGTATCGTTGGTATAACGAATTCAAGCGCGGTCGACCAACTTTGGGGGATGACGAAAGAAGCGGTCGCCCTTTGACGGCTGTTACCGAAGAAAACGTGCTAGCAGTGAAAAATTTAATCCAAGACAATAGGCGAATTACATATCAGGAGATTCAACACATATTGAAGATTGGATCGGGAAGCGTTCACGAGATTCTACACAGCCATCTTCGCGTGAGGAGGATAGTATCACGCTGGGTGCCGCACAACCTCACCGATGCTCAGAAGCAGGCCCGGGTGGAATGGTGCCGTGATATGCTTAACAAATTTGAAGCAGGCTCGTCTCGGCGTGTTTACGACATCGTTACAGGTGATGAGTCCTGGATTTATCAATACGACCCAGAAACCAAGCGCCAGTCGACTGTTTGGGTGTTTCAAAATGAGCCAACGCCTACCAAAGTGAAGCGATCTAGAAGCGGGGGTAAGATTTTGATCGCTAGCTTTTTTAATTTGACTGGCCACTTGGTATCAATTCCCTTACGGGATCAAAGAAGCATTAATGCCGAATGGTATACTACCAAATGTTTGCCAGAAGTTTTCTCTGTTATAAGCAACAAGCGACCAAACACAGGGCTCCGCGGGCTACTGCTCCACCACGACAATGCACCTGCGCACACCGCACTCAAAACGAGGGACTTCCTGGACAGCACGCCAGTCAAACTCCTGGGTCACCCTCCTTACAGCCCTGATCTAGCACCGTGTGACTTCTTTTTATTCCCAAAAATAAAAAATCAGCTCAAAGGGATACAATTTTCGTCGCCGGAAGATGCGCTGGCTGCGTTCGAGCAGGCTGTAAACGAGGTGTCTGCGGCGGACTGGAAAAAGTGTTTTGAAAACTGGTTTAGGCGCATGAATCTTTGTATAGAGGCTGGTGGAAAGTACTTTGAAAAGATTTGATAAAAATATATGTACGTATAGAACAATTTTTTTTAGTTTCGCAAAACTTTCTGAGTGTCCCACGTATAAAAATTATAAATAGTTTTTAATGCAATAAGAATTTTCAAGACATTATTTGTACTGTTTAAAATAAAATTGGAATACGTGAAACGCGAATTATTAAGGTTTCGGTTTAAGCTTTGCTTTGCTTTACTCATTAGGGTTCCGTAGCCAAATGGCAAAAAACGGAACCCTTATGGATTCGTCATGTCTGTCTGTCTGTCCATCCATATGTCATAGCCACTTTTTTCCGAAACTATAAGAACTATACTGTTGAAACTTGGTAAGTAGATGTATTCTATGAACCGCATTAAGATTTTCACACAAAAATAAAAATAAAAAACAATAAATTTTGGGGGTTCCCCATACATAGAACTGAAACTCTAAATTTTGGGGGTTCCCCATACATAGAACTGAAACTCGTTTTTTTTTTCATCAAACTCATACGTGTGGTGTATCTATGGATAGGTCTTCAAAAATGATATTGAGGCTTCTAATATCATTTTTTTCTAAACTGAATAGTTTGCGAGAGAGATACTTCCAAAGTGGTAAAATGTATGTGTGTGTCCCCCGCCCCTGTAACTTCTAAAATAAGAGAATGATAAAACTAAAAAAATATATGATGTACATTACCATGTAAACTTCTACCGAAAATTGGTTTGAACTAGATCTAGTTAGTAGTTTTTTTTTAATACGTCATAAATCGTAAACCGCAATTTACCAGCATTTATTATTAAATCATCGATCAAAGTTACAACGAACTACAAGAACTTTTATATTATGTTACTTGCTGCTACGGAACTCTTCATGGGCGAGTCTGACTCGCACTTGGCCGCTTTTTTTTAGTTAAGTTCGCAAATGTAATACTAATAAGCTCTCTTACTATAAAAAATAATGTATATATGTGTGTACAATAAAACATTTATAACAATAATAATTTATGGAAACGGCAAGTTATTCATAGCACGAAACAATACTGTCTGATGTCACCTTTGGTCGTTTACAGGTGTAGCACAAGCATAGCATATTGATTTATTTCGGAAGTGATTTCAACATATTCCATCATCATCATCTCAGCCTATCGCAGTCCTCTGTTGGACATAGGCCTCTCTCAAGCGACGCCACAAGTCACAAAACTCGGTCCTCCACCTTCCACATCCAATTCCAGTCCACCCCAGCTACCTTCTTCAGGTCGTCGGTCCACCTATCTGACTGAGGCGGGTGACCCATGTTGCATTTGCCGATTCGCAGTCTCCACTCAAATAATCGTCTGCTCCATCGACAATCGGTCTTTCGACAGACAACATAGATATCCCATCCCATGAAATATGTATTATCTTGTGAATTATTTAATAGACGCCTAACCATACAATATATACATGGCTTAACTACCAGATAACCAGACAATATGGAATAATGTTTGTACTTACATTAAATTAATTGAAATCTACGAAACCAGAAAGTCGCTTGCGACGATTTAATTGCTAAATAATCAAGCTTTTAATGTGCAGACATTGTACTCATCACCAATTAGAATATTATAGTTTTTAGAATTTCTTCTCAAGGACCGACATAAAACATTACCATTTCTCATCATCATTATCAGCTTATATTTGTCCACATCTGGATATAGGCGGTATAGGCCTCTCCAAAGGCATGCCACTGACATCGATCCTCGGTTACTGGCATCCAATTGCTTCCAGCCACCTTGCCAATATCATAGCTCCAGCCTATTAGGGCGTTCTCTAAAACGTCCTGTATAGGGCACATTTGCCGATTCACGATCCACTTACTATTTCTACCAACATGAATTTTCGTCAATACATCACGATGTGTGCCATAGTCCGCCTTTGTACGGTCCTCGTAGTCGTATAAGCTCTACCCAACGATTTTTGTACTTTAAAAACAGTACAAAATAATATAGTATTGCAAGCTTTAGTTGTTAGCTTGCTAATCCACAGAGGGGTAATAGATGGATGTTTTTCTATAAATTTACGGGTATAATCCGGGATTGCAATTGATCCTGATAAATGGATCGCTGTTTATCAGGCAAATTGCCAACGAGGCTGTTCAACTAAATAAATAAGTAATTAATTTTAAACCTAATACCGTCGACAACATACATAACTATTGGTATGTTATTAATTTAAAAACATAAACTTGTAAATAAAATAAGATTTTTCTGTTATGTGAATGATTATGATGATCTTAAAGTCCAAAAAAGGTCTAAAAAATAGTTAGGTATTCAAAATCCCATCACTATCGATGTGAAACGAAAACACACGTGGCGTGAGTAACCATAAACACATTATAAAAAGGCCAAGTTCGTGTGACGGTGAAAATTAGCGAGACTTACCACGCGGTCAAGTTCAACCACATTTGCATGTTGTCAATGGCGTTCCAATACACGTACAATATACTTTGTTTTACAATAACAAGCTTGACATTATCTGCCTTCAAAATTACAAAAATGCTTTCGCTTAAGTTTATGAACAAAATCATACTTTTTGAAGAGGTAAAAACTTAATGACAGTTCCAAAACGATTAAATAACGACTAGTGGGTATCCATCCCGGAAGCTTCAAAATTATTCCATAATGATGCGGATACTTTATTGGCAGCATAATGACTATCATTACCAAAGTCATCAAGTTATTCATACGACTTTGACACTGCAATGCAATGTCTTTGATTATATGTATAGGTACAGGTAATATAATCAAAGGCCGATCGTGTGATACGAAAATTACATTGTTATTGTGTTGTGGCTTGTGCTTTATTACTCCATCCAAGATCACTGAGAGCATGCGTATTTCATAATATTCAAGACCATATAATATGACATCATAGAGGTTATTCAAATAGCTTTAGCTCGAGAATTGTCTAGAATTTCGTAAATCTGTTCCTTGAGGATCCTTATTCTTATTCTTTATTGCACACAAAAAAATCACAACAATCACAAATCCTTAATACGTTTCTAATTGGCCAAAAAACATTTTAATTGTCAATGGCATGAAAACATAATTTTTAACGCAATACGATTTCGAATAAAATCACCTACATGATAAAAACCTAAATCAGTCAATACCAATACGTAGACATTTTAATTTTTCAACACTATGGGGCGACACAAATATTATACATACAAATTCTACGTAACAGCAGAGCAAGCTCGCTGGGGTGCTGGCCAGAAAACCTCCACGTGTATCTGATGGCTGCTTGTCCTTCTAGACACGTCTTGAGGGAACGGCAGTTGTTGGGCCGGTGCACCCTGGGCACGGGCAATAAGTCTCCTTTGGACCGGGGGACCTTATTGCCTGTGGCGAATATTCTGGCGCGGGAGGGGCCCGATGTGAGCCAATGTGAAGTTGCTCCGCGTGTCCCTCTGAGAAAGCAGAGGGCACTGTGGAGGAGCAGGGGCGGGCCCGGTGTGTACTCACCCTGCCACTGGGCAGGCAGCGGGGGGACTGTCCTACCCTGCCCCCGTCGATCTCGTAATCCCAGGAGTGCCTGCTGAGTAGTGTTCTCGCGCCTCTTGGGACCGAGGGTCTTGGCTTTGCCGCCCGGACCGTGAGAAAGAACACCTCTATAAAAAATTACAGGAGGATGGGCCTGCGAGCAGCAGACTCGGGGTAGTCTGCTGCCCGACCAGCAGCTGGCGTAGCTGGTGCAGCTGGCGTAGCTGGTAAAGGCCCGTGAGGTGAGGTGGCGTGCAGTGTTCCGTGTGCGCCACAGAGGAGGGTGCGGCCGTCGTTAGGCCGCACGGGGAGAAGGGGCTCGCCTGCTTTTGGCGGGCCGGGACCTGTCGGGGGTGGTTGTGTGAATACTCACGGGTTCCCACGCCCCCGGCTAAGGTAGTTGAAGGAACACCGTGGTGGTTTTAGTCGGTAAGAGTCCGACACTGGCTCCGCCTACCCCGGGCGGAGTGCGTCCATGAGGATTTCCCCACGGAAAAAAAAAAAAAGAAAGAGCAAGCTCTTCTGTCACAAATATAGGAAACTTCTGCTGGTCCAATTATTAAAGATACTGCTGTCTACATCGTAATCAGTAATCATTCTGACTTTCTAGAATAAGTCCACGCATTGATGCAACCAATGAATCGGCCTTTGTGTCACGTCGCGTTGCAAATCATAAATAATCTTGTAATTATTTGATGAATAGATCGATTAACGTCAAATGAGATTATTGTTATTTATGACCCAATAATCTTGCTGGTAATAAAGCGTAAGGAAGTTTAATGATAAGATGTTGAAAATAGAAGGGTGGTGCTGGCTCGTTCGCACATAATTTACTTTTTATAACAGCCTGTTTGATTCCAAAAGATTTTATCTTTACAAATGTTATCATCATCATCATTTTGGCAATTCTTCGGGCTATGTCGGTTACTTTTACCTTCGTTCTCCTGCGAATATCCTTATTTTTGATTCGATCACGCAGGGACACTCCGAGCATAGCCCTCTCCACAAATGTACTCTATTTACAAATGTGTTGTAAGTGTAGAGTCTGCCTACATTATTCAGCCTATACAAACTGAAGATGGACCACTACACTTGTGGACCCTTTTTCTTCCAAATTTAAGCCCTGCAACAAAAAAAAAAGTGTGCGGTCACGGGTCAGGAACGAAGTCATCCTTAAAATTCATATTTTTTGACCGGTTCATTAAATATAATGCTAAATTTTGCAACTATAATATAAGCATAGATGGCAGGAAACATCATGCGTCGAACTGAGATACCACAGGGCACAGGTTCGATCTCCACTAAAACATGTATTTTTGTATGTTTTATTTAATAGTTAGCTGTAACATTGACATTACCCACCAGATGGCGCTTACAGGGGGGTTCAGCTGACAACTCTATATCCGTATATTCAATGTACTCTATGGGTACGTAACGCAATTCTTAGCGTGACGTGACACTACATTTTCTCCCGAATCACACCCACCGCAAGCCCCCCATAAGGAACTTCGATTCAAAAAAACTTGAAACAGCTTTTCTGATGGTTTAATAAAGACCCCTTCGTAACTCCCCCCCCCACTCCCGCAGACTGTGCAGACTTTTAATCGTACGATAGTTTAGTCGGGATATCAACCAGTACGAGGACCAATGATCATGGGGACACATAAGGGAGTGCGCATACCGGACCGGTAGACTCGATTTCCCATACAAATGATATCCCTCAACTACCAGCTGACTGCGGGGGTTCTAGGTTAACAATCAAGATGTGAAAATCAACCAAGTAACTACCTTAGAGATCCACCACTAACACGAGAACTTACCAAAACAAGAGCGAAGCTATGTATTGTGCATTATAAAAAAGCAATTTCAAAGTCCTTGACACGTAACCGCTTCAGAGCGTACCTACCTATTTTAAAAATGAAATTCTCAAAGTTCTTTAAACATTCACTCCATTTGATGTGTTGACAAGGTCGGGTCTCATATTAATAACTAAACTAAAGTTTAAAAAATGCAACACAATTTTTGCTTCGTAAAAGAGACATTGGATTCATTCTGCAACCGATTACACAAAGCAGATTACTTTTGACACAAACTCATTTATGTCAACTTTGGAAATGAAACAAAAAGATAGAAACGGTTTTTCGCCATCTTTACAGATGCATGTTATTAAAAAAACATTATTAGTTAAAGGCTTGAATTCAGTAGGCCTGAGAGGCCCTAAGCGATTTAAATCTCTTACTTTCTTTATTTCTCTTTACAAATGGGTAGGTACTCTTATTCTTATTTAAGGCCCAATTGCAAATAAATATATGAAAATCCAAAGAAAGATGCATGTAACATTATTGCATAATTAGGTACATTGCAGCAAAAATTACGTACCTACTACGTGCAACATCGCAGATTTAAAAACAACGAAACAAGATATCTAAAGATAGGTATAAGTTGTGGAAAATAAAACAAGAAAAGATATCTACTGATACCAACGACGTCAATAAATAGACACGCGATCTTATATAAGCAGCATGTTCCAAATTCAGTTGACACAACCGTTGATATCGCGAGACAGCTGTCGAGTGAACTAATGACATATGACAGTGTGGTTCCGGAACCATAACCATGTTGTAACCATGTTGTTCTTCTAAACAGCGCATCTAGTACACTGTGAATTTTTTGATCCTTTTTAAGTTATTACAATACTGTATTTTGTTTCCAGGCCGAAGAACTCTATAGTGACTGATGACAACTGCTGCTTGTGCAACTTCGCGGGCGTCAAGTACATGTCGAAGCTCGCCGCCGACGATATCATCTTCGCTTCTTTCAACAACCGCGTCTTTGAAGTACGTACTCTATACATAAAGCATTCCGTTTCTCACACCTAATCTATTCAATCTTCACGGTATCGTGAGAAGTTTAGAATTTAGTCAATTGGATTATGATGCATCTGTTTATATTAACCATAATTCAAATCGTGAGATAGTCTTCCTATGATTATCTCCATCAAAAATATATGAAACGTTTTATATAGGTAATATACCTCTATAAAAGGTTGGGTCCCTAATTAAACCCTGAAAGATTAAAAAGGATTATTTTCTCGGTTGCTTCAGTGGTGCAACTAAATATCATTTCATTAAATCTTTCGCAATATCTTCCTCTGTAAACAGTTGATACACAGTGATTTAAAATTATGCAGATCCTGGAAAGCACTTTTATAACTATATATGCACATCGTACATAGAATAATGATAATCTTACTTACGCATTGATTCCTCGAATTAGCTATGTAGTTTTAAAAATAGTCAGTAATACAGTATCTACCAATAATATGTGAATGTGATTCATTCCCTGATTTATACGCGGTGTCATTGCCAGTGGCAAGGCAGTGCAAAGACGGTAATGTGACCGTGAAGTCACCCTGCAAACGCAATACCTACTATACACGTTGCCATGTATTTGAATAATTGAAATATGCAATTACACACCCTTGTAAAATACGTCGAGACTACGCTATGCCACTACACTAAACAACCATTGTGATTTCAATCACAAAACTTGATGAATGGCAACATAAGGGCTTTATGATTTAATACATCAGATTTATTTTTGCACCGATTTTGATAGGATTGTGACTTAGTCGTGGTTTAAACTACTTTTTTGTCATTCAGCTACCATTCTGCGTGATAGCCGACCACGAACGCGAGAGTATTGTAGTGGCAGTGAGGGGGTCAATCTCACTGAGGGACATCTTCACAGACTTCACCGCCGGCTCGGAGCGGTTCGAAGCTGAGGGTAAGAAAAGTTTATTCAGTCTATAAAACAGCACAACAACAACTACAAAGTTTCGTGAACATGTACACAACTTTATGATTAGATTACAAAATATACTGTCCAAGAATATACCGCAGGAAATTGTCCCGAAATGAGACGGGAAGCAAATGTAATACAAATAAAACGAGAAATATGCGCACAGTATTTCTTGAAGCTTTTTTCTTGGGTCGGATGTGCAAACTGGGCCATCTTTATGTTGAAAAGATGGTCTTGATCGTATCGATAACGGAGCCTTTTATTGTTGGAAGAACTAAAGCCAGTGTCGATTCGACAAAAGTATTTGAACGACGACTCTGCAATTTGTTCACTATTATCTATTCTATTGACCTGTTTATTGAATTTCCGACACTGTTCATGTCTGCAGGTCTGCCAGAGGACACAGCGGCTCATAAAGGCATGTCGATGGGCGCCGCTAAGATGTTGAGGCGGCTGCTGCCGGTACTGGACCGCGCCTTCGCACAGTACCCGCTCTATGACCTCGTACTCACTGGTAATTATAAGACCTACTCTCTTCGTGTCGATGGAATATGTAGTATGTAAGCGTCTCTTCGGTCAGACTTGGCAAGCCAAAAACTTTGTCACTTCAACGGCGTTATCAGTGGCAGCGCAAAGGTCGCCCAGGAGGCTACAGGTGTCGGGACACAAAGGGCAGTATAAGAGGTGACTCATCGATTGGGGGTCAGTGCCACAACCACACCCTGTCGCTGTTTTTTGAATATAGCCCCACTTGGCGAGATTGGACTTGCTTCTTCCTAGTTGAGTAAGACCTACTAGAAACTAGTTTTCTTCCGTTCCTCCAAATTTTTGTTTTGATTAATTTCTTTTCGGGTTCAAGACGCTCAATAGTTTCCTCAAGACACACTGAGCTTGTTTCGTGTTATTTCTAGCCACCATTGTAGATCCTGGCTTAAAGGTTAGACTGTGGTGGGAAATGTGTGGCGGGTTTGTCCCAAATGAGCAAAAAAAACTAGCACTTATTGTAAAGTATGTCTTCTTTATTTTTCAGGTCACAGTCTTGGCGCGGGAGTAGCAGTATTAGTAGCTTTAAAATTAAGGCCGAGATATCCACATCTCAAAGTATTCGCGTTTTCAACACCAGGTGAATAATTTTAATACACTAAATTGCGATCATAAAAATGTACCCAGTTTATTCCTTAACGATGCCCAAATGTAACCATAATTTAACTTATAAAGGGTCCCAAAAATTCGTTAATTTTCATTTCGTTTTAAAAGCCAAATGCGCCCAACATCAATTTTCCTGAAAAACACAGTGGGATTACATTTTTCAACCCTTTTCTCGTTCCTCATTCTCCCAGAAGTTAAAATACCTATGTGGTAATGCTTTGTAAAATATTTTACGAATATTTGGATCCTTTTAAATCTCTTTGCACGCGTTTATATTTGAATTCTTAAGTTATTATGTTTGTAATTAATTAATTGGGTACCTACCTACTTGAATTATGTCGACCAAGTAAACAATGTAATTTCAACCTGCTAAACATATGTATCTGGCACTCTGGCACCCACAGGACAGGCTTGCCTGGTGTGGGGCCACTGGATAATTACTTATTCTGTAATGTTGTTTCTTGGCAAATAAATGAATTTATTTATTTTATTATTATTATTTATTACGGGATGGTTCAGGACGGAAAAAAGTAGTTTAATATAACACCGTTTTTACCTTAAAAAGTGTTTTAGTAAAAAATAGTAACTCACGGTTTTCTCTTTTTATCAGTATGACTACTATTACTGCAAACTATTACGAAAAGCAAACCTGCGATGGCTTGATTGGTGCTGGCTCTAAGCGATTCACTAGTGGATTCTAGTTACCGAGCTTAATATCCGCACGAAACTGGGTGTTTGTGTCTTAAGAAACTCACAAGGGGGGTGAGCCAGGCCCACCTGCCTTTCCTTGCAACGCTATTGGAAACCAACCAATATTGGAAAAAAACAGTGTATGGCAATAATAATTAAAAGTACTTTTAAATATCATTGGTGTATGGCGACAGTTTAAAAAATAATCTTAACAAAGCTGTCTAGATTGCGGTTAAGAGCAGATCTATATACCAAAAATAATAATTTAAAAAAAACATGTTAATGTTCTATTTCCAGCCGGTCTAATAAGTCGAGAGGCGGCGCGGTTCACGGAGACATTCGTGATGACGGTGGGCGTCGGCGACGACCTGGTCATGCGCCTGTCCGTGCACAGCATCGAGAACCTGCGGACCAAGATCATACAGACCATACATGCCACCAAATTGCCTAAGGTGCCTACCAAAGACTATTATAGTAACTATACCAAAAGGAAGTCCCTACCTAAATATTGTAACGATAGAAATCGTTCAGGAATAGCGAAACTGTTTCTGTATTTTTTCAGTAGTTCGAAGTATTTTTAAATAGCCTTTTCTCAACTACATCGTTGATAATAGGGCTTGCTTCCAGAGTTATCATAACGAACACGGAACGACTACCATCAGACCCCGAAACTCAGTTACTGGGCAATAACCACATACTTAGGTTAGGCAAGTTGTCAGGCTTTGGGTCTTCTGACTACCAGTAGGTACTACACCCCAGTACTAGACCCCTCTGTATGTCGGAGAAGAAGTTAGTTGAACGTCCTCTCCGAGGCACGGAGGGGTCTCACTCGATGTGTAAAGTAATTCGTGAGGTGCGTCCTCCCTCACCCGACAGATACGAAGCTTCTATGCATTTGCACGAGCGGATAGTAATGTACGGATATATGGATGAATGAAAGTGGAGGTGGATGTGAGGTGGATGCGAGGTGGAGTGGGGTGGAGTGGAGTGGAGTGGGGTGGAGTGGAGTGGAGTGGAGTGGAGTGGAGTGAAGTGGAGTAGCGTGGAGTGGAGTGGAGTTGAGTTGTAATTTTACAGGAAAACACCTAATTATTAACAGGATCTATCACGTGGGTTAACAGAATTAACCGCGAGTGAAGCCGCGGGTAAAAGCTAGTATATTATAAGTATTTATTTACGAAAAAAAAAGTATATAAGTATTATTATATCCATTGTTTAGTACCCATAGCACAAGCTTTGCTTATTTTTGGACTAGATGGTGCCGTGTAAACATGTCCCAAAAATATTTATTATTTATTTAACATTTCTGACCTTTTGATTCCAGTACCGGATAATGCTGAACGGCTTCGGCTACGCGCTGTTCGGCGTGCCGGCGCGGGACCTGGAGTCCACGTGGCGGCGGCCGGAGCAGCTGGAGGCGCAGCACTCCGACGACTCTGCCGACGCGCTACTGGTCCATAGCGTGTCCACAGTGAGTGCTGTCAGTTACCACCTTTATACAATACTAGCGAGTGATGCTTCTGTCAGCTTTGCCTCTTATTTTCGTGTAGCGGTAAGGCTTTTTTTATTCTATTTATTTATATGCACATCATTTAGGGTCAATCAACTTTTTTTGTCACTGTTTTTTAATCAATACAACGTGTTATTGAAATAACTGAAAACCTCTTAAGGGGTCATTGTACTCACAACAACAACACAAAAACAACATGAGCAACAACAACACAACAACAACAACTATGAACAACTTTTACTATGAGACAAAACTTGAAATACTGGTGTGCATGCAGGGAGCATTTGTGTTCACATAAATCGATAAAATGTAGGGAATAGCTGTTTTTTTTTTCGCTATTTCATGGTTGCTCCCATAGTAGAAGTTGTTCATACTGATAAGTACAATGACCCCTTAAGAGGTTTTCAGTTATTTCAATAACACGTTGTATAAAAAGGTACCTGTGTACCTACCTGCTAAGAGTAGGTAAATACGATTCATCTTTTAATTAATTACTCTTCATGAAAGTTGATTACATATGTCATACCCACTAAACATGAAGATTTCCATGAAAAAATGTGGTTATCGAGTGGACAAACCACAATTTTCATATATATCCCGGGGTCACCACTCAGTCACGCAGAATTTACAATAATTTAAAAAACAGTTTTATATGTTGCAAATTTTTTATATGTCGATTCCCTCGTTCACAATCTAAACTTATTTTAAACTATCGCTCTCTTTTACTAATATTAGATGCTAGAAAGGGATGGCAACAATATTAAACTGTCGAATTCGTTTACGTGCTCCACTTCTTCGTATTTTTGTCGGTACGTTCCGAGACCACGACTAAACTTGTATGTTGCTTGTATGGAAATTGTTATTTCGACTAATTTGACAGCATTAAAATTGTTGCCATGCCTTTCTTTATCTGCTATTAGTTTAAAATTAGTTTATTTCGCGAACAAGAGAATCGACACTATTGTAAATGATAGGTTAACAAATAAAAAAACATGAAAAAAAAACATGTTTTCATTAAATACAGGCAAGGATAAAAAAAGTTGATTGGCTGTTTCATTTTCTGGGATCTTATTATCTGTTTTATGTGAGGTGAAAATAGGGATTTCAGTACGAGATCTAATTGCCAACCATCAAACATACTCACACTATTCATCATCATCCTCATCCTCCGAGCCTTTTCCCGATTATATTGGGGTCGGCTTCCAGTCTAGCCAGATGCGGCTGAACATCAGTATTTTACACGGAGCGACTGAAATCAGACCCCCGCAACCCAGTTACTGGGTAATACTGACATTCGGAGGTTAGACCAGTTGTCAGACTTTCAGGCTTCTGACTACCCGTAACGACTGCCATGCATAGATATTCGTATGACAACCGGGACCGACAGCTTAACGTGCTCTCCGAGGCACGGAGGGGTCTCGATGTGTAACGAAACGGTCACCCATCTACAGACTGACCACGGCAAGTGCAGCTTAACCTTGCAGATCGTACAATCCGCGCAGTCGTTGCTTCGCTACGAGCCCTTCACTCGCATACTCACATTATTCATACCTGTATTTTACATTGTTACCTAATTTGTTGAAAATAACTAATGTTTTTTTTTTCTATGTATCTAATCACATACCTTAGAGATCTGATAAAATAGGTATTTATTTTCTCTTCTCTGTAATATAAAATCAATTATTTTCGTTTGTTATAATATAATGAGCTATTTTCTAGACTAAACTCTTCTCAAGAATTAAGATCCATCCATTTTCCTTCTCTTCTTCATTCTTCATGTCTCAGTTTGGCGAACCGACTTGCGGTACCATTTAGGTAACAGCCTAGGTGGTATTGAAGTTATGGGCAAACGTAACCGCTCAACATCAGGTGGGCCTTTAGCTCGTTTCGCCATCCTATCCTATATTAAAAAAAAAAAATGAAACACATTACACCATAAAGACTTGCGAAGATTTTTAACCGCCCGTGCGCGCAGACGTTCACCGGGCTGACAAAACTTGGTTTAATACAACTTATGTCAAACTTCTATCTCTGGGCAAATCGTATTAATTTTGGCCGTTACAAATGGGTCTCTTGTGGGTAAATAGTCTCAATCTTCAAAGAACAGCATATTTTTAGTTAATACTGTTCCAGTTTTTTTCTTATCTATTGATATTTACCAACTAGTGATGGGCCGATTAGCCGACTAATCGGTCAGAAAATTGCCGATTAGTGGGCAATGCAGATCAATTTGGCTTCGGTAAAATTCTGGTATCTCCGTCTCGCTGAGACGATTGCAGTTTTCAGTTCAGTTCAGTCTTCCTTCAGGAAGAGCCTTTCGAGTGGTGGCGACTGAGACTGAATAATACGGGATACTCAGAAACTCGTAATGTCAAAATATATCTGAGTTGTCCCACTAGCAGTTTAGTACTGTCTATATTGCAAGACTATTTTCTGAGGCTGGGAATATCTATAAAAAGCTTTTTTAGTGCTAATGGAATAATTTTGTAGTTTTCAGTCATAAATTTTTCAGTATTTACTGAAAATGAATGCCGAATATTCAACTACTTTATCGACTAGTTGCCGACTAGAAAACATGCCAAATAGTCTGTTTTCCTGACTAGTCGACCCATCTCTAGTCTTATAATTTATTTCTGTTTTATGTTGTTACTATCATTTTTATTTTTATATGATTTGCATTTGAGTGTGTCGTGTGTTAATTTTCGGTTGCGGACAATTATTTTAGGAAATGTATCGTTGTTAATTAATAAATGAATGGTTAAATAACTTTAACCATTCATTTATTAATTAAAAGATTGATTGTATTATTTGGGATTATCTGATATACGTATTTTAAATGTACGGATATTATGCAAGTGAATTCTAAATCTTATTTATGAATATATTAATTCATTTATTTGGCAAGAAACAATTTAAAAAAAATTAAAAATTTACATTCAACCCCACATTCGCATCGGTAGCTGATTCTTTTAAAAATAGGAAGGTACTTGTTATAATTGGGATTCACCAAAGAACGGGCAGCAGCGTTCTCTGAGTATTTAACCAACTAACTGCGATCGCCAACCCGCCTGCCAAGCGCGGCGATTTTAGCTTATCCCCCCAACATGCTTGGGAGGCTTATGTCCAGCAGTGGACGTCTTTTTTGGCTGAATAGATGATGACTTGATATAAAAAAATATAAAAAAATATGTGTGTGTATTGAGTTGTTGTATTTGTGTATGTAGATTATGAAAGTAAACGAACTTGATTATAATCGGAAGTATTTAGAAAATACAAGAAAATGTTTACAGGAAAGTTTAAAGAAAAAAATCGTAGAATTTCGATCAATGAACTGTGACAATTATAATAAAATTATATATGTAAGATTTCATTTCATGTAGATAATATGGAGTAATAAACGTGTGTTACAGGAAGCAGCGCTAGTGTCCAGAGACGTGTTCGCGCGACGGTTTTCCTCAGCGCGACTGTTCACTCCGGGCCGGATACTGCACATCGTGCGGCGCAAGCGCATGGGGATCGAAAAGTAAGTTCTTAATTTACTTGTGCTTGCAAATAATGCATCATTCAATGTACCTATAAAAATCCTAAAAACACAACGCACGCGCAAAATTAGATGATTAAGTAACTATGAAGGGAACAGACCAGTAAACCTAAAGAGGTCGCATAAACAAAGTCTTGCATAAGAACATAATCGTAAAATGTTGACAGAGGCACAGATAATATAATACCAGAGGATAAAAAGTGAACGGCACTTCATTTATGACTGGTCAGCTCAAAAATTGGTGGTATGTTTGTGCCGCTCGCTGACGGAGTGACGCACCGATTGGGGGCGGAGCGGCTCTTTGCAGATATTGGTCGCAGTTGGTGCCGAAACGTGGACACTGACAGTTGGGCTGGTCCACAAATTCAAAGTTGCTCAGCTAGCTATGCTTGCAATTTCTTTGAAGGATAAAATCCATAACGAGATTATCCGGAGAAGAATCGGAGTGACCGACATAGCTTGTAGGATCAGTAACCTGAAGTGGCAGTGGGCTGGCCAATGGCCATGTCTGTCGAAGGACCGATGGCCGCTGGAGCAGACTAGTCCTTGAGTGGAGACCGCGAATCAGCAAACGCGGCGTAGGGCGCCCCCACCAGGTGGACCGACGACCTGAAGAAGGTGGCTCGGGGGTACTGGATGCGGAAAGCAGGTCCTCTGCTTTCCGCACCAAGTGTTGTGGCGCAACTTGGGAGACACCTATGTCCAGCAGTGGACTGCGATAGGCGCAGTTGATGATGCAGTGATACTGTAGTTATAAGTTTGGTGATCGCGGGTGATTGGCGTATTTAGGCTTACTGACTGGTCTGTGCTATGGTGGTCTGGTTACCACATCTTTCATGAAACGTTTTCATTTGTTTGAAATTTGTAGAAAGAGTCTTGCCTACAAATTCAAATACACATGTTCGCTTTATACACTACACTACTTTCACTATTGTTTTTTTTCTTTGACACAATGGCAAATGTTTAATCACGCATTTTCACCCATGTCTGATCAGTGATGAAGGATACGAAGAAAGGTAATTAAATAATGTTTCCATTCAATTATATGAATATGTAATAATGTATGTATGTAATTTAGATTGGTTGATTATCCGTTTAGTAGCCAGCTAGTCTTACTAAAACTATTGTAAAAAGGTATTATTATTTACCATCAAAGGTTTTTCTTGATTTTAACGATTCAGTACTTACTTACCTACTTGCTTATAAATAATAATGTCTACTGTACAGTCTAAAAAAGCAATTTAAATGAAGTTTTCTCAGAAGATTATGGATATTTTCGAGTGAAATATCAATTTAATAACGGACAAAGTTAAACTGTATTTATACAAAACCCTAATCAAACCATTCTATAATAATTTCCTGAGAAATCTTCACCTATATCTAGCGACCCTGTATACTAATTACTTTGTTAGACTGTACATAGCTCTAAAACAAAAAACAATAGATACTACATATCAGCGACGTAGGCATGTCATCAAAATAAAACTGCTATTTTAGAGTTTTATCGTGAATTAAGAGCCGTCAGAAAATAACTAGTATTCACACCTGCCTGTTACACCTACCACTAAAATAACAATACCACAACTTTTAGCACGCCTATTTGAGCTGTAAATATTATTGCCAAAATAACTTCAGCACTATGTTGGATCTATTTTTTCGGGATTCTCAAACCCAAACGATCACTTGAAATAATATGTTGATCAGTGTGATTGCACCAGATATTCAAATTTAAAAATCCTTTAAAGAACAACAAACTTGCATTTAGACCCATTTGACAACTCGAACAAGTTTTCAGGTTTTCAATAGTGATCAGCCGACTAGCCGACTAATCGGTTAGAACATTGCCATTTAGTCGGCTACTACTAGTATGTAATGAAAATAAATGCCGAATATTCAGCTATTTTTGACTACTAGTCGCCAATTTGTCACCCACTAGAAAAACGCCTATAGGATAGTCGAGTTTCCCGAATAGTCGGTGTTTAATCGACTTATCTCTAGTTTTTAATTAAAGACGCTCATGCGTACCAATTATCCAACGTACAGTTCGCGTAATATAACTGTGCCGCTCTGAAACCAGGCTTTACAAAGGGCCGTGCAGATATAGTCGCGTAATAAGTGTGAGCAGGA
The DNA here is from genome assembly GCA_949699075.1 of Asteroscopus sphinx. NCBI lineage: Eukaryota > Metazoa > Arthropoda > Insecta > Lepidoptera > Noctuidae > Asteroscopus > Asteroscopus sphinx. The sequence continues at coordinate 20,838,047 of OX453005.1, forward strand.
CATAAGGATCCATCGAAAATAACGGACGACTGAGACAGCGAGAACATGTGGTGGGCGCCATCTTGCCATTCTGATGAACAACCTATCAGTCTTGCCGCCATTACCGCGCATGCGCACTACTGATTTGGTTGCAAAATTGACTACTGCACAGCCACCTGTTTCTCACTTAACAGCGGCACAGTTATATTACGCATGTTGTTAGTAGTAACAATTACAATAAAACTAAAACCTCCCTGTTACAGGAAAGTGCGCACAACGGAGCCCACGTACGAGATGCGGTGGGCGTGCCCCGAAGACTTCATGGAGCTGCAGGTGATGCCGCGCATGCTGCTCGACCACCTCCCCGAGAACGTGCACCGCACCATGCGCACCGTGCTCGACGAGCGCCACCGCTACACCCCCACGCACACTGTGTAGAGGTATCTCACTAGATACACACTTGAACTGTGAACAAATAGCTATAAGTGTAGTGTGATAGGCAAAAACTATTTAGACGACTCAAACTGACGAAACAAGAGCTGCAAGCTTGCTGAGACTTCTTGGAGCTTCAAATGCTTCACCTGCCTGAAAACACTATTCGGACGGACTACTAGATGTATCGACGTAGATATACGCTTGGACTGTGAACTGGATAGCTTAGAAGTTAATGTGTTGGTCAAACACCAGCTCCAACTCAAATAACATAGGTGAAAACTTTTTTGACAACTCAAACTGACGAAACAAAAGCTGCAAGCTTGCTGAGACTTCTTGGAGCTTCAAATGATGCTTCACCTGCCTGAAAACACTATTCGGGCGGACTACTAAATGTATCGACGTAGATAGACGTTTGGACTGTGAACTAAATAGCTTAGAAGTTAATGTTGTGGTCAAACACCAGCTCCAACTCAAATAACATATGTTAAAACTGACGTTACAAGACTTCTTGGAACTTCAAATGAGCGTTTCTGCACCACCTACCTGAGAAACATTTACCAAACTATTCAGACCGTGCTTGACTCTCAAACACACTGTGGATAGGTACCACCACAGTAGATAGACACATGAATTGTGAGCTAATAGATAGAAGTATAACAGACCAAACATTTAAGATGATTCGAACTGCCGTAAAAAGAGCTGTGATCTTGTCCGAAAACTTAAAATGATGCTTTATCAAAATTCAAACTGACGCGTGACGTAACAAAAGTTGTAAGCTTACTGAGACTTCTTGGAGCTTCAAATGAGCGTTTCTGCACCACCTACCCTGAGTAACATTTACCAAACTATTCAGACCGTGCTTGACCTCAAACAGACTGTGGATAGGTACCGCAGTAGATAAACAAATGAGCTGTGAGTGTGAGGTAGAGGTATAACAGACAAAACTTTTTGGTTGATTCAAACTGACGTAACAATAGCTGTGATCTTGCCCGAAGACTTCTGGGAGCTTTAAACGATGCTGCGACTGGTTCTGGACTATCTGCTTGAAATTTGTGTACTTAACGCAGAAATTAAAGTTATGTCACATGTGAAGCATCAGACCGGTAAAAATACAATGGAACCGAGAAACATAATTTTGATTTGCCTTTTAGTGAAAAAATACAGAGAAGCAGAGAATGCTATGTCCAAGCTTTCAGCTTACTAGGACAATGTAGATATGCCTTTATTTAGTATTTTGAAACGTTACTTGCCAAAGTGATATTGCCTGCTTTTAACTGATTTTTGGAACTTCATGACCTTTGGTTGATTGAATTCTACGACAAGCCGCCAAAATGATTTTAATATGAAAAATGGCCTGTGACGTAATCAAAGCATTATAAAAAAGGTTGTTTAAAAATGTTGAACAACTTTATAGAAATAATAATCCTACTGTATAAGAGAAGTTTTTTTATTATTATTTGTTAATTTTATACCGTTTGCTGAGCTACAACATGACATTGTGATCTTAATTTATTGTTCCTAAGCTTAACGTGACTAAAGGGGCCTTGTACGAGTTTGACACTTATGAATAATTTCATAGTTTTCGACGACTTTCATTCTTTAATCAGTAGTAGGGCGAATTTTCAAAATATCTTACCAGCAATTTAGAAACTCATTAAACTCTTGAGTTGTTTAACACGATAAAAGTTCAAATTGTTTTTATTCTTGTGATCTTGTCTAATGGTGAATGTCTTATGAGACAAGATCACAAGAATAAAAAAAATTGGAACTATTGTCGTGTTAAACAACTCAAGAGATTAATGACTTTCTAAATTGTTGGTAAGATTTTTTGAAAATTCACCCAGTACCTTCTCGTATCCGCCAGGGCCATTACTGATTTATCAATAATTCATCGAATTCGATGGATGTATCGGTAAGTGACAAACTGTTATTCCCCAGATACCTATCTCTATGAATCTTTTGTACATACCTACTAAAAATGACTCAGAATTTCAATTTAATTGATATTAAACAAATTGACAAAACAAGTGTCAAAATTAACTTGTAGATTAGTTTAAGAACCTGTGAGAAGACTGTGATGATGTTAGTATGAAAATATTATAGTTAAGAGATATGTTTGTTGATGTATGCAAGTGCCGCAACGGTGGTTATTATATTATTTTGTAAATAATTATAATAAGAATATTGTTTAAGTTTCTGAGATGCAAGGCTCTGGCATATTTTGGTAGAACACTGCGTGGTCTACAAATGACTGTTGACCATCTAGCATTAAACCATAGAGATAAATTACGGTCTGTCCAATTACGAAACAGTTTTATTGATTTGCTTAGATAAATATGAAATAGAGATTCGAGAAAATCACAATTTCCGTATTAGCCTACAAAAAATATTTTGCGCCCTAACTATGAACACAGGACGTACAATTTTTTCATGAATATAAACAACAAAATTTAATGAGTCCGGAACACAACACGCAATCAAGTCAATCAGAAATACTAACGCGAACAAGCCTTCCGAAACTTGTATAACTTGTAACTTTTATTTGTGGGTCTCAAAGTACACCCAACAAATTGGTCCTTCGAGCCGGACTTGATTATAAAAGATATATTTGCACTGATATGTGACCGCGGAGCTTGTTCGGTGGAGCCCGTGTCCTGGTTCCGTTACGACTTACGACTGAAGTTATGACACGGGTTAACCGCGTGTTATAAAAGAGTTGCTTATGTTGCTATTTAGGTACGGCTGCACCGTACAAAGCATATTTCAACTATCAATTGTGTAGTGTCGCAGTGCAATATATGCTAGAGCCTTTAGGGAACTATACCTCGTCCCAATTTTTAACATATCAACGTAGAAAACGTATTTTCTTTAAACCATATCTCTGTTTTCTATGACATTCGTTTAATTTGCTTAACAGCGTGTCTCACGCAATAAATTTATTTTGCTCAAAACAAAAGCAATTCTATTATTTCGAAAAAAAAATACTTATTTCTTTGTATAAATAATTCTACTGCCAAAGCGATATGAATCATAACATTTTGTTTTGTTTCTTTTTGAAGTCCATTGCGTTATGTTTACATCTTAAGGTACTTTCGACTGTGTTTCGACTGTTTTGAAGCGCAATGGACAACAAATTTTGAGAAAGTATACCATGGTGGAAACGAATCTTTTTCTTGCGGTTGGCGTAAAAGTAAGTAATATTTAACGGCGACCAGAGTTTACCAATTTAGAACGCGAAATTATATTTTACGCCATTATAGTTCTGTAGGATGCTTCACTTTTGTTGTATGTGGCGCGGAGCCCTTTTTTATGGTCAGTGGTTGCCAAAAGGAGATGCTTTTGTCCTAGGTTCAATTAATGGTGAATGCTACAGGGTAGCCCGCGAATATCAACATTTCTTGTGTTTTTTTGCAAATTGTAGCTCTATTTCGCGTTGTATATCAATCAAAATATGATTCGCGGCAGTAATAAAAATATATCTACTGAAAAATACTTATAAAAATTTTAACCTAGCTCTATAAGCTGTACAAGCTCGTTAATATTAATTTACGATCAAATTATCGATTTTTGAGCTTGTAGAGCTTATAGAGCTAGGTTTATATTTTTTATGAGTATTATTCAGTACCATGTAACATAACATAACATCACGCCTGTATTTCCCCGAAGGGGTAGGCAGAGGTGTAATAGTACACCCACATTTCGCCAGTTATGTTATAGCCCCATGTAATAGGAGGCGAGCCTATTGCCATTGACCGGGCACAAATCCAGACTCCGGGCTGCTACTGAGAATTTCCTAATGAAAAAACCCAATAACACTTTGCCCGACCCGGGAATCGAACCCAGGACCCCACGCTCAGCAGTCGCACTTGCAACCACTAGACCAACGAGGCAGTCAACAACGTATAGTGTTAACAATGTATAGTGTTATTATTACCGCAAATCATATTTCGACCGAAATACAACGTGAAATAGAGCTTCAATTTACAAAAAACATAAGAAATTTTAAATTACACGGGCTACCCTGTAGCATTCACCTTAAATACAATGTTCTTGTTTCACCTTGTTATAAATTGATTAAGTAAGACTTGCAAAGCTACCACTAAGTACAATAACTAGACCGTAGAAGTAGCTTACAACGTTACCGATGTCAATTAAGTAATAAATTATCTACATTGCATAATAGTTACATTCAATGTATGTATACAATAATTTCATTGCTTGATACACCAATGTTCTAATATCAGGTAGTAGATATTTTTAAAGATGTATTTTTGTAAACTTGCGTCTGTGTTATTAGTGTTATAAGTTATAACACACAGCTCTATACATGTTCTAAATAATTTATTTAAATATTTTTTAAAGTTTATGAAAAAAAATGTTAAATGTTTAACATAAGTATGTTTCTTTAGTTACCAAGCGAACAAACTGTTGTATATTTATCTATTGTTATAATGTAAATTTTATTAATAACTGTTATTATATATTTTAGCCTGTATGTAAAAAATATCATTATTTGTATGAATTTTGTTGCATTTTGATCATTATCTACACAAAACCAATCAAAAGAAATTGTAATTAGTGTTATAAGTTATAACACACAGCTCTATACTTACATGTTCTAAATCATTTATTTAAATAGAAAATTTAAATATTTTTTAGAGTTTATGAAAATGCATCTCCTCTGTTTAAATAAGTAGGCCTCATTATAAACTAATAATATTGTTGTAGGGACCTACATTTATTCACTTTTAGAGTCTACTGTTTTGAATATTTCGTCTATATAAAAACCTGAACCTCGGGAACAAAATTATTGTGACTTGATAAAAATATACTCAGACTACACTTTCTAGGTGATATTTTTTGTAAATAAAGCATTTACTTCGAATAATTTACATTCCAATTCGTATTATGTCCTCAGTCCGTCGCATCGCCGGGTAACCAATGCGTCGCTACAAATGTGATTTTTTTAAATTATATTTATGTTCGGGCTACAACGTGAAAATAGTATTTATTTAGAAACATTTTTTTTAAGTTATAGTAAAAACATTCGGGCTTTATAAATGGATACTGAAATTTTGTAATAACGAGAAAAAATCAATAGTAGTATACAGGAAAAATAAATAAGGTGTGCGGAAAAATTGCATAGTGGTTCGTAATTGTTCTTTATCGCAACCACATTATTAAAATTTACTTTATACAAATAAAAAATCGACTTTATTTATTTATATATTAAATTAATGCACACACAGATAAATAATAATAAAATACATAGAAATAAATAGTAAAAAGACACTGCTTATTCTTCCAGCAGACCTGCGAGAGAAAAATTTGAAGCAAACAGATGTAGACACAGACTACTACTACATAGATGTAGACTTTGTATGAGAGATAGAAGTATAAAAAAACCGGCCAAGAGCATGTCGGGCCATGCTCAGTATTATAGGGTTCCTTAAGGTGAATGCTACAGGGTAGCCCGCGAAATTCAAAATTTCTTGCGTTTTTTGCAAATTGTAGTTGTATTTCGCCTTGTGTATAATTCGAAATATGATTTGCGGTAATAACAACAATATATCTACTGAATAATACTCATAAAAAATATTAACCTAGCTCTATAAGCTATACAAGCTCGATTATATTAATTTACGATCAAATTATCGATTATCGTGCTTCTAGAGCTTATAATGCTAGGTTTATATTTTTTATAAGTATGATTCAGTAGATATATTGTTATTACTACCGCAAATCGTTTTTTGATTGATATACAACTCAAAACAGAGCTACAATTAGCAAAAAACGCAAGAAATTTTGAATTTCGCGGGCTACCCTGTAGCATTCACCTTAAGTAGGTGTTACAAACAAATCAAATCGAATATTAATCACGGCTATTTTAGTTTTTGCAATAGACGGCAGCATTGGCGACTCGGAGAGTGATGTCAGTAGCCGCTAGATGGCGCTACACAGTGCCAAATGTAATAGACGGCACTTGACGGCAGCATTGGCGACCCAGAGAGTGTTGTACGACGCCGCTAGATGGCGCCGAATTTAAGAAGTGTGTCGTCAACATAACACAAAGTTACTTTTTGTAATTTTTTCAAATAGAAAGTAGCTAAAGGAGCATTATTTGCTATGATCATTTTTCTCTAAGGTCAATGACCTTTGAACTAGGACGTTTTAAGTATTTTTCAGTTTTCTCTCTATAACTCCAAAATTTATAATCACAATATGCTCGAAATAATTATAAAAGAGAGTTTTTACAAAGGTCTATCAATGTGGAAGATTATAAGTTTCTACGTTGCATAGTTTAGAAATGGCAGGGGGGGGGACACATTGCAAGCCACTTTGGCGGGCTATATTTCGCAGATGGTACACCTGATAAAAAAGTGATGTATGAAACATTACCTTCATTTTAGTAGACCTATTCAAAGATACCCCACACGAGGGGGTGCAGCGAATTTTTTTTTTTTTCTCCATTTCACATGTATGGACGCCACCCCTAAAGCACGTAAAAACTATTTTTTTATTCTTTTAAAATTGAGATCTATATGCAGACTATTTTTTAACAAAATTTCATTTACTTATGTTTATAACTGTAGAAGTTATTAAGCTGTAAAGGATTAGGACAGACGGACAGACGGACAGACGGACAGACGGACGGACATGACGAAACTATAAGGGTTCCTTGTAGGACTACGGAACCCTAAAAATGAGATTTTATCAAACTAACAAACAAATAATGTGGTTGCGATAAGAAACAGATACTGAACCAGTATGCAAATTATCCGCACTTCTTAAAAAATATCCTGTACCTATATTCAAACGCCTCAAAACGGGACAAACAGCCAAAGAGGCAACCCTGTATTCATAAATGAGTACTTAACCAAAATTATATGTACAGTCACAACACGGGAGTGTTGAGCCACTTGCTAACATTCTTAATTCGGTCGTGTTGGCAAATCGAACCAACGAATCAATCGAACGAGTATAATCGACTTTGCCCGATTTGTATAACACGGCCAAGTTAAGATGATAAGCAAGTGGCTCAACTTTCGCGTGTTGTGACTGTACCTTTGTATTAAGGTAGTAGCCCTCTATCGTTATTTTTTTCATAGTTAATATTTAATACTATAAATAAATTTATATTCCCCCTTATAAGCTGTGTATAGTACTCACTGTTTGTTTCTTTCGCTCGAATGTAATTTATAATTTTAACGAAAGAAACAAAACAGTGTATGTAACTATGCACAGCTTATACAACGTTTATAAGTAAAAGAGTTAATGTTGTGATATGACAATCCACAGATCAGTAAACTTAAAGACGTCAGTTAGGATAGCCGCCAATCGGTACGTCACTCCGCCAGCGAGACTTTTGCTGACCAATCATAACACGACGTCTGCGCCTTATCCCCCGCCAACATTTTACAATTGTGTTCTCATGCAAAACTCAGTTTATGTGGCGTCTTCAGGCTCATTGGTCTGTGCGACAATCTCAAACACTGTGACAAGTTGTTACTAGATATAAAGATTTAATATTTCAGTATGTTTGTATATAATGTTGTTTTCAGCGTTCAGTACCGTTGACATGTTACTTAATTCTTGTATTCTTTTTATTTTAATAGTTTACACAAATTGGTACTGAATCGCGTGTATGTTCAAGTATTAGAAGGACTGAGGTTCTTTTCACTTGTACCCTAAATTAGGGCTTTATAATCTCTTTCACTTTATGTAATAGAGTATAGCCAATGTCTTGTGTTGGGTTTTGATTTAATTTATAAATAAAATCTATTTTAAGTATTTAATCGTTTTATTTAAAAAAAAACTTAAGTCTAACCCTAAGGCCAACACTTATAGGAGTTCGGCGAATGTTTGTGTTATCGCGATAGACCGAAGACAAGCAATGTATGCAACTTCTGATGAATTTGCTGGCCACACTTATTGTGATAACACGAACCTTCGCCGAAGCCCGACAAGTGTGGCCCTAGGGTTAAAATTGTCTTGGAATAAAGCAAAACGCTAAAATTACAAGCAAAGCTTGAGATAGGTACACCAATAAAGTATCTTGATAATATTATGGTAAAACATTATTAGCGAAGGTCCATTTAAGGTGAAAATATACTTAACAACTTACAACTTTTACTATGGAAGCAACTCTGAAATCGTGAAAAAGAACAGCAATTCCATACAAAGTCATCGATGTAGTTCAGAATAGAATAGAACTTTCATTAGCAGGAACAGTTGTTTTACTAGTAAAACCTAGTAGTAGTAGTAAGACCTAGGTCTTACAATATTACAGTTTCATAGAATCATGTTCCATCTTATAAAGAGGGAGGCAAATATTTAATTGCAATGCATGCAAATCTTGATTACTAATAGAGATGGCCGAGTACTCATTTATTACTCGATACTCGTCATACTCGCCAAATTTTGGACTACTCCCACTCGGCTGAATAACTCGGTTCAAGTGCCGAGTATTCGGTTGGTAAGAATAATGAGATATCACTAACAGGTCACATTCTCATTACGATTTACATAATCGACAAAATATGTGGACAATGGTTTTTTTTTCATGATTTTAGGGTTGTTTCCATAGTAAAAGTTGTTTGTAATGACGAGTAAATTCATCCCAAAAAAAAAACCTCAGTTAATAATGTTACACTTTATGTAGGCATATCTTTAAAAAATATTATGTTTTTCAAGATACTTTTTGCAATTATTATAAATTAAAACAGAACGAATCTTACTAACTAGTCAGGCTGCTCGCAATAAAATTTAATTTTATAGTGACCTAATCTAGATTTTACGATTATAAAACGTTTTCAATGTATAATTATTACACATATTATAAGGTTTATTAAAGTAACAAAAGTTATGTAAGCATAATAATATTTATTATATATTTAAACACGATACAAAAATACACTTAAATTCATCAGTCAAGTCAAATAATTATCACAGCGATTGATTTAAATTACATTTTTATATAAACTTTAAAATAAAATATAACAGATTAAAATATACATAGAAGCAATTTAGTTAAAACATGATATTTGGTACAATATTTGAAACTTAGTTCCTAGTTACGTGAGCATTAGAAATAGCTGAGATCTACCTGTCTCGGAGATTTACATTTAGTTTATATCATCTACACAGATTTTTAAGCTCTGTCATGGCTGCCTGGGATACCGATGTCTTGTTCCTTTCCACCTTATATCTGGAACAATGTTACAAAAATGTAGGTATTACAAATCCCGAATACCTTAAAGCTCTTATGATTCTAAGGTCTTTATAGTCTAACCAGTGGCGTGCATTGCATATAGGCAATTAGGCAATACCCAGTGCCTTCCTCATTCAAACTCAACAGTCGTGTAAGTTATTATATTTTTTTTAAAGTACCTACGATGATTCTTTATCTTTTAATAAACCTATTAATGCTGAATAAATCTTCCTACATAAAAAAAATCAATAACTTACACCAAAATTAAATTCAAGTGAAGTAGGCCACTGCACGCCACTGAGTCTAACGATGCCTAAAAAATGTCTTTATATGATAGATGACTAACAATCCACTTCACAATGACAAATAAAATCCTCTTAAATCAAAAAATAATGTCCTCTTAAATCGCAGTAATTGTACTTCATGAACAAAAATAAGAAAAAAAACGGTGTTTCAGAACGAACAGCTGTTTTCGCGTATTTTTCAAAATATTTGAGTTATACAATTAATATGAATAAATATAATACAAAATGAACTTTATTCCAAAAGAAATAGGATATATTTTGCATTGGCAAATAACTTGAATATTTAAACAAATACGCGTATTGCCCAGCGCCCCCAAATACCCGCATAAGACAAAGAAAGTTTTAGTTTGATATCTTTTAATAAAGTCATATGACATGCATCATCATGATCATGCCTCTTAGGTAACCTAGCAGTGTCTACCTCATTCGAATTCAATTGTGGTGTCAGTTATCGATTTATTTTAAGTAAGATGATTACAATCATTGTACTTGAAAAAAACGAATGAGGTAGGCACTACCTACTTGTTTATATATATGCAATACACAACACTGAGGCCTATTTAGTGGTTATAATTGATGCATACCTGTTGAGGAAGTCATGGGCCACGTCCGGCCTGTACATGGCCATGTCTCTAAGGTAGGCCTGGTCGTTGGTGAGCGTGCGTCTGTATGCCAGCTCGCGCCACGCCTCACCGCCGCGACCCGCCAGCAAGACTAGACCCTCCATGAAACTGGAATGCATCAAAAGTTTTAAGAAATCGAAAGGTCCAGATAAGGTGGGCTAGGTGGACTGAAGGTACCTTCAGGTAGGTAGGTAGTTAGGTAGGTTTTCTTTTTGAAGTAGTACTACTTTGGGAGGCACAGTTTCATTCAATATCATAAGTGTATGATCTATTTGGTAAAATTCATAAATAGATGATTGAAAGATTTCTTGTAGACGGTTTTGCCAAAGCAGCTTGCACAGATGGTATTCCTGTTACCTACCTTCTCCACCATACAGATATTTTAGGTGATGTTAAGACAAGATGCTACAAGACCTGGAAAGAATACTTCGATGATGTCTTTGACCAAAGGCATTTGGTATAAGACCATTCAACAAACGTGGTTTAATGGAGCCGATATGAGCAGACAAGAGATTGTAACAAGCTTCAGGCTTCGATCTGGACACATTCCTTTAATTTTTTTTGCAGCGTTGATGGAAAAAGTCGCATCTCCTAATTGCGTAGAATGCCAGGTAGTCGAAGACGTCTACCACATTTTGGTGGAATGTGTACGGAAAGAGGCTGAGAGGGTTGCAACCCTCAACCGACATGACATTGATGTAGGTACATGTAACTGGTTTATGTAATGGTATTCTTGCATTTCCACTGTCTAAAACTGTAAGAATGCTATACAAATTAGTTGAAATAGGTATTGAGCGTAGGTCCTAAGTTAATAAGTAAATGTAAAGGTTCGTATGAGGGTGACATGTTCAAATGTTGAACAAAATCACTTTAAAAAATAAATATATAAAAAAAAACTTAAAACTGTCTGACAGACAACGCACAGCTTAAACCGGTGGGTCTAAAAGGATGAAATTTTGCACAGGAGTTCTTTAGGTGACGGTGAGCACTAAGAAAGAGTTATTGAACATTCATCCCCTAAGGGGGTTAAATCGGGGTTGAAAGTTTGTATGAAAGAAACACCGGAGCGAGGCCACGGGCGTCAGCTAGTATTGAATAAAACCGATTCGTCAAATAAAGATACAGCAGCCATCTCTTTTTATCATTTTATGATTTTGTTGACAAAAATGAATATTTTATCAGGGCATCAGGTTAAGCAACATTTTATCTTCTGGGCGCATCTACTTTTGACTATCATAATATTCAATAAAAAATTGTTAAGCTAGCCAAGTACGACAGCATTAATTTTTTGAAGGATGCCGGTGAAATAATAATATCAAACACGAGACTTTCCAACTTTTTCTTCTAGGTTGGCAACGCATCAGTAGTCTTGATGGTGTACAGTCAACAAATCGGAATCATGACCCACGATAAGCTTAATATCCTACAGACATTTAATACAATTAGGTTGAATTTTGCTTAAACAGATATTTCCCTGGCAACATACTTGTTATCAATTTTTTTAGCAAGTGACAGTGACAGTTTACCAATAAAATATTTTAATGTCCTAAGTGTAGCATAGAAGAAAACCTTATTGTTTTGACGATTTCAAACGAATTATCAGCTGAGTGGGTCATGATTCGGATTTGTTGACTGTACATAGTCGGCAGCAAACACTTTTTATTAGGTGAACCGCAGGCTTGTTTGCCAACCTATTACATAAATAATTTGATGAAAAAGATTTTTTAATACCACGTTTTTAAACGAAAGCAAGTTAATATTGCATTGTCATCCAGTTCGGATCTATGTTTAAAGTTTCAAGTCTCTAGTTCATTGGAAAACTAGTACCGAACATGCAAGACTGAAACAGAGTTAACAAAAACGTGGTAAAAAAGGTAAGACACAATACGCACTAATCTTCACGGCGACTCTGAACACGCGGCGTATGCGCGCAGTAGTAAAATTTAGAGTGAGTTAATATTAATAGAGGCGTGAGGCACTGCGCAGCACTAACTTCACAGCCACCATAAAGATTGGCGAACACTCTACGCATAATAAAGAATTCAACTCACCTCAAATATTCAGTAACAAGTCTATACGACTGCTCCGTGCTCCTATTCAATATAAGCCTCGTTGGTGACGCGTTTAACAGCGATATTTGCAGCGCTATCTGTTGCGCAAGCGCTGCCATTTCCCCCGCGAAGCCGGTGCAGCCGCCCTGAAGGTATAGCTCTGCCGCATCCGTGCAGTGAATTAACGCAGTGTCTAGCAGAGACCTGGTTGGCACGCTGTCGTGAATTTGGAGCCATGTCGGTGGTTGGTACGGCTTTTTTGATGTTGCCTGATGAAAAGAAAATGTCGAGTCACTGTTAAATTCTTGTAGGTATATTGAAAATAAATAAATATTTTTGGGGCATTTTACACATCACCATCTAGTCCCAAACTAAGCAGAGCACTATGGGCACTAGACAACGGATATAATACTTAGATACGTTTTTTGTAAATATATACTTTAAATACATAAGAAAAACCTAGACCAACACAAACGCTCATGTACATCACACAAATATTTGTGTCCTGTGGGAATCGAACCCACGACCTCGTGATCAGCAGTCCGACACTCGAACCATTAGACCATAGACGTCAAATCTTTGAAGTGGCTAAATGTCAGAAAAACAGCATCAGCTATATCATACTGCGGTCATCGAAACACCTGCCAAGTAAATAACCAACAAAAATGTAAACGAAAAAAAAAAAAAAAATGCATTTGTTCCTGTTTACTACTATTCATGCTGTACAATAAAGTATATTCTATCTATCTATCTATATATCTACGTATATAATGTATTGAGCATGTAAATATTTTAACCTTTCCTTATTGAATGGACGCATTTGCTTTTAGCAATGGAATTTTATCCTAAATACGTATTCATTCAGCGACTACACTAGACAGATGCTTGAAACTTCACATACCTTGGCAGAGTCCAAAGCCATTTTCTCTAAATCGTCGATCAGGTTCATGGCCTGTTTTCGTTTCACATTTGCAGCTTCGGCATACATGTTGAAATGCAAAGCCACCATTATGTATGTATCAGTGTCTCCTGGACAATGTGTCTTGAGGAAGTCTAGGAGTCCTTGCTTGAACTCGGCGATCTTATCAACTTGCTGACCCAACATATAGTCGAATTGACCGAGAAGGAATTCGAATTGATGATTGTCGCGTAATGCCTAGAGAGAAAATAAATGTTATCTTGGATACTGAGCTAGGAAACAAACATAAAATGACTTTGCCACATGCTTACATGATAAGCCAAAAGGTTTAATAGTATTCATGATTTTTTTATGACATAACTAAGGCATGGGGCTAACAGCAACGTTGATTAGTTTGTACAGTTTATCTTCTGCTTCTATGTGATGCCAAATCAATCTCAGGCCTATTTGTTTTTATGATACTCACACGAATAGCATTGGGTAGTATGCATGTGAACGGGGAAGTTGGTACTTTTATTTTCTGTATCACGACTCATGGGTCCGTATTACAGAACGTTCCTCATGTACAGTTTGATCTCCAATCAACTGATCACTACTTAAGGATAGAATCGTTACTTAAGCATCGGTCTTATTGCAATACGGTAATTATAAACTTCTATTCAACAACATAACACACGAATATAACCTGAAATAGTAAAGAAATCAATATTCAAGCGTGATCTCGACCACACTTGAGTGAATAACAGATTAAATTTTTGCTCAAACACCGAAACCAGTGACAGTATAAAATAACGCTAAACTCAGCTGAACTGTGATCAAAGAATCTATGCTTGAGTAATGTTCTAAAATTAAATACCAACTCAAAACTAGTTTTAAACAGTGATCAAATCTTGAGGAACGTTCTGTAATACGTGCCATAGACTTATTAAATCTATTTGTTTTGATTAATTAGGTCTTCAAGACTCGAGTGAATAGGTTTTTGCTGGGCAAGCGTGTACCATCGTCGACCGCACCATCGCTTAACATCAGGTGAGGTGGCGGTCAAACGCAAGCCCGTTAAGAATAAAAAAAAAAAAAAAAAAAAAATTGTGGTAAATACACATTGGAACAATGCTACCAGCCCTTACACACATATAACAGTAGATATGCTTTTCTATTTTAGTCCCAATTTCTCAGTGACTTTATAATTCAACAATTGAACACAGATTTTGAGAGTCGAGGAGTTTTTTTTTTTTTTTTTTTCTCTTTATTTATTTTTTAGGGACTTCCAATCATTTAATGATTATGCCAGTCCCATCGTATCATTAACTTATTACAACCTTAACTTCTTAAGACTATTTAGCATAAATTTAAACACTAACTTAAAAAATAAAAAAAGGAGTAAAAAAAAAAGGTATTCACTTTTCAATAGGCTGGAAAAAGCAAACAGCGATCTACCAAGATTTTATATTATTATAAGATACTAGAACTGTGTTACTATACCTTACTAATGTAAACTAGATACCTAATTAACTAATTTATAATAAATTAATAAATACACTAACATTAAATAACTAATAAATACACTAACATTAAATAACTAATAAATACACTAACATTAAATAACTAATAAATACACTAACATTAAATAAATTATCTTATTTAAATATTAATTAAATGTATAATACAAATCAATCTATACTATAATAAAACTGTAAAGGTCGAAAAGTCTGTACATTGAGTATTTTTTCGCGAAAATCGGCTAGGGGGACTAGAAATAAGCTATAGAACACGAATCAATCGTTTAAAAAATTTATGTCTGTCTGTCTGTCTGTCTGTCTGTTTGTTACCTCATCACGTGAAAACGGCTGAACGGATCATAATGAAACTTAGCATTTGTATTGGTATTAGTCTAACTTAAAATATAGGGTATGTTTTATCTGAATCGGTTGAGTAGATCCAGCGATACAGCTTGACCCCTCTATTGTATTAAGTTGCATACAAAGTAGAGGTCATGATTGTTGGTTGTTTGCAGATTCCTAAAAATACAACTAGATTTCGTTAGTATTATAGATAACATAGTCAGCCCATTACTGTCCCACTGCTGGTGAGCATGGACCTCTTCTCGGAATGAGAAGAGTTAAGGAACTGGATATTGTTAGTGTAATAGATTACATTATCTAAACATAATCAGTCAATTACTGTCCCACTGCTGGGCATGGACCTCTTCTTAGAACGAGAAGAGTTAAGAAAATAGAGAATAACATAGCATAATCAGCTCATTACAGCTGTCCCACGGCTGGGTATGGGCCTCTTCTCAAAATGAGAAGAGTTATTGAACAGGATATTGTTAGCATTATAGAATAACATAACATTATCAGCCCATTACTGTTCCATTGCTGGGCACGGGCCTCTTCTTACAATGAGAAGAGTTAAAGAACTGGATGTGGTTATTGTTATAGAATTACATAACATAATCAGCCCAATTACTGTCCCTCTGCTGGGCACGAGCGTCTTCTCAGAATAAGAAGAGTTTAGGGCTAATTCCATTACCATGGCCGGTTGGTTGTACAAACAAAATATAGAATGGTAGGTGAATAGTGTAATCGTTTGAGTAGGCACTTATGTATATTAGAAGACATTGTGTTCATAAATATGACAGGATGTTATTTTCCGACATCCACGCGGACGGAGTCGCGGGCACAGCTAGTCAATAATAATTTACTAATATTAATTAACGGACATAACTTATTAATAAAGCCCTCAAATTTGCTACGCCTGTAGAAGGCCGCTAAGTTTTAAGTGCCTCATAATGTATTTTACATAAATAAGAACTAATTGTACACTTAGTTGCAAATAAATGCTTTGAACTTTGAACTTTTGAACAAAAAACTGAAGAGGAGCTTCTTCTTCTATTTTATCGATAAGTACAAAACAGTCAGACAAACAAGTCAAAAGTTCAGGCCGACAAACTTTTGTCTAGTCACTTACTTGGAACACATAAGCACACTCGGTATACCGCGCCAAGCCAGTGAGCAGCCGCACCATGAGCCGCCAGGAGCGCGCCGCCAGCAGGCGCGCCGCCAGCGCCTGCGCCGAGCGCAGCGCGGTGGCCACGCCCTCCGTGTCGCACGCGCACGCGAAACACTCGTGCGCCACTACCAGCAGCTCCAGGCAGATTATATTCACCTAAGTGACGATTACTTATCACTAATTTTGTTCTAACCATTGACCATACAGCTCATATACGCCTCAATGTCAAATGTCAACACACCTATCAGTAAAATAAAATAAAAAAAACTAGCTCGCTATCATGGTATAATAAGAAGTTTCACCAGGTACTCTCTTCCTGTGACAGCTAGGTCACGTGATTGCCTCCGTACTACGTCATGGGCCGTGGAGCCAATAGCGGGCTGTTAGCGTGACACTTGTTTTTTTTTTTTTTTTAATAATTTATTCATGACCATGGATACATGTCCTTCAGTCGTAATCATTGAACATACCAGGCCCCTCAGAAAGTATTGCGAAAAAAAGTTTTTATATATGGGAGACTGGCCAGTTATAATGTTTTTCGAAAATATGATTATTTATAAGTAAAAATAAGTAATTTCCAATTTCAAAATTTCCCTCCACATTTTTTGCGAGTTAATTCAAAGTATTGTGTCTCACTGAAATATGGATCTGCGCCGGGAACATTTTAGAGCTATGATTTTATACGATTTCAAGTGTCGCCTGAAACCGGATGAATCGTACGATAGACTTCAAATGGCATTCATGGATGAAGGCCCTTCCAAGGCAACCGTGTATCGTTGGTATAACGAATTCAAGCGCGGTCGACCAACTTTGGGGGATGACGAAAGAAGCGGTCGCCCTTTGACGGCTGTTACCGAAGAAAACGTGCTAGCAGTGAAAAATTTAATCCAAGACAATAGGCGAATTACATATCAGGAGATTCAACACATATTGAAGATTGGATCGGAAAGCGTTCACGAGATTCTACACAGGCATCTTCGCGTGAGGAGGATAGTATCACGCTGGGTGCCGCACAACCTCACCGATGCTCAGAAGCAGGCCCGGGTGGAATGGTGCCGTGATATGCTTAACAAATTTGAAGCAGGCTCGTCTCGGCGTGTTTACGACATCGTTACAGGTGATGAGTCCTGGATTTATCAATACGACCCAGAAACCAAGCGCCAGTCGACTGTTTGGGTGTTTCAAAATGAGCCAACGCCTACCAAAGTGAAGCGATCTAGAAGCGGGGGTAAGATTTTGATCGCTAGCTTTTTTAATTTGACTGGCCACTTGGTATCAATTCCCTTACGGGATCAAAGAAGCATTAATGCCGAATGGTATACTACCAAATGTTTGCCAGAAGTTTTCTCTGTTATAAGCAACAAGCGACCAAACACAGGGCTCCGCGGGCTACTGCTCCACCACGACAATGCACCTGCGCACACCGCACTCAAAACGAGGGACTTCCTGGACAGCACGCCAGTCAAACTCCTGGGTCACCCTCCTTACAGCCCTGATCTAGCACCGTGTGACTTCTTTTTATTCCCAAAAATAAAAAATCAGCTCAAAGGGATACAATTTTCGTCGCCGGAAGATGCGCTGGCTGCGTTCGAGCAGGCTGTAAACGAGGTGTCTGCGGCGGACTGGAAAAAGTGTTTTGAAAACTGGTTTAGGCGCATGAATCTTTGTATAGAGGCTGGTGGAAAGTACTTTGAAAAGATTTGATAAAAATATATGTACGTATAGAACAATTTTTTTTAGTTTCGCAAAACTTTCTGAGTGTCCCACGTATTATACTTATATCCTAGTCCTAGTAAAGTGATGGAAACTTTACTAGGTTTCTGAGGGGATGATGAGATAATACGAAAGTCATGTTTTTCAACTTTGTACCATTTATCCACACTTGTACACGTTAACGAGCACTTAACATTTAATAATCCATCATTATTACACATTAACGCTCGAAGAAACACAAATTTTGGAAAATAATAAAAAATCCACAACACGATCTTTACGAATTTTCTCGCCAACCTCGCGTGACACTTGTCAATTTGATGTGCTACCACTTTGTGAAAATAAATTACCCGAGCAAAATGCATGTTTTCATTTACTTGCTTCTATAAAGAATCACTTTTGAACTAGTAATTTTATACAGTTTCCTTTAATAACTAATTAGATGAATAACACGAGATAACAAAGAGTTAGACTAATTAGGAATTTATTTTACATTGATAATGAACAAAAATCTCCTCAAGTATATTGATGTTATCAATCAATGGCAACACTGATCGTGACGTAGCTTGGAGGCATCGCGCTGTCATTGCGGGAAGAGAATACCTGGTGAAACATCTTATTATACCATGGTTCTAACCATCGACCATACAGCCTATACAACGTTCATCAGAAATGCGTGGTCATATTTGAAGAGATCATTCAGGGCATAGCATAGAACAACCTTCCAATCTTTTAACCAATCCTTAAATTTTGTCAAGTGACATCGATGAATTAGTCCCTACTATTATTGCCTATTGTTCCCTAACAGCTAATATTTTTTTCGCGATTTCAGGGTTTGTTCCATAGTAAAAGTTGTACGATAGCATCCACCGAATAAGCTCTTCAAATATGACCTCGAATTTCTGATACAATTACAGGCGACGAATTTCTGTCACCAGGTCTGACTGTAAAAATTAATAAAAATTATGAATCTAATATAGGTCGCCAATCGAAAATTTCAAATCAGTTTCGACAGCTCCTGTGAGCCGTAAATACTTCTCGTTAGTAAATAGCGAATAGCCACATTGGTAGGGTCAATCTGATTGCAGTAGCCGCTTCCTTGTACCTCGGCTAGTTGACAGAATTAATTGTACGCATTACAAGGCGTCTATTGGGCTCTATGGTCGATGGTTTAAAAACTGCAAGCTATCTCTATAACTGTTCGTTCAAATAAAACACAGGATCATTTACAAACATACCTGTTTCGTAGATAACTTCGCTCCTTTAGTTATCTTCCTGATATTCGACTTGACCTCATACCGAATATGCACATTATTCTTATTAATCACATCAAACAAGTTCCTTCTGCAATCCCTCGACATTTTGTTGCTGTAAACTGTATAAACGGTCGAAACCGAATATACAGACTCAGTTTCAGCCGACATTATAGTCCCTTCTTCAGTCAAAACTGATTCTGCTTCATCGCTTTCCACGTTTTGGTATTCTTCGTCTATCAAAGTTTCCACATCAAGACGACTGTCATCTAAAAGGTTATCTGGCAGTTTAGAAGTTCCCGTACATTTGTATATCTTCTGGAAAGCCATGAGGTGGTCTAATATGAGCCTGCCGATATGGCTGCAAGCGTCTGGTCGCATGTTCAGGAACATTTCGATGTCAGCATTGAGTGCATAACCCCATAAAGTGTATTGGAAGTGTTCTTTTTGTCTGAATGTCGATGTCTTCACAAGGTGAGGTGATATTATCGCTGCAACTATTTCTTTGCAGAGGTATTCAGCAACCTAAAAGGAAGAGTAGTCATAAACTGGCTACACACTTGATTTGGTCTTCAATTGACGGACTAAAACCAACTTTAACATAACATAACATCACGCCTGTATTTCCCCGAAAGGGTAGGCAGAGGTGTAATAGTACACCCACATTTCGCCAGTTATGTTATAGTCCCATGTAATAGGGGGCGAGCCTATTGCCATTGACCGGGCACAAATCCAGACTCCGGGCTGCTGCTGAGAATTTCCTAATGAAAAAACCCAATAACACTTTGCCCGACCCGGGAATCGAACCCAGGACCCCACGCTCAGCAGTCGAGCTTGCAAGCACTAGACCAACGAAGCAACCAACCAACTTTATTGTGTTTTTAACAATCCTAAAGTTACACTTACTTGCTTGGAAGGTATATTGAATGTCTTGAATACGAGATTTGCTAGAGACATCCTTGCACGTCCACTCACTAGATTGATGAAGTCTACGGCGCGGTTTTGATACTTCAGTACCGAGGTGTAGTCCCAACCTATTTGTAGCGCTATGCGGAAATAACTGGCAACCTAGAAATATGATTTCTATGTCAAACAGGCAAGCGCAAAAAAGAGGAAGAGGAAGGCTTGTCGTATTATTATTTTATTGTGTGGAAAATTTCGTGTAGCAGGGCTAAATACCTCCTTGGACGGATAAAACCTTAAATTGCAACATGATTGTAATCAACACATTGACGTAGTAAAGTAGTTTCGTATTACCTAATTGGTAATAAACTAAGCATCATTATGTAATCAAAGTTCTTTTTACCTGCTTGGCAACCGTCAACCCGCTCTTGACAGCCAACGCGTCAAGTGCAGACAACCGGTCAGCTTCCTCGCGCGCCGCCAAGTGAACGCTCTCGGGCACGTTCTCCTGCTTCTCTTGAATCACCACCAGCTCTTCGAAACTCGCGTCCGATATACCTGATACTGAATTATAAGCTCTATGAGAAACCGCTGGAAAATTTCCACATTATATTATACACTAATATGCCGTGATCAAATAGATGAAAACGTAGAAAAATCGTGATTACGCAAATAGGATTTGTTTCTAAAAAGTACAAAATCCAAAAATGCAAACTGACCCGCGAAATAGGAGAGACCCTAAAGTGGGTTATTTTTTTATAAGCAAATCATCTCAGATGCCTTTTCGTCCATTTTTATACAGGGTTACTTACTTGACAGTTTATTTTGCAGTACAGGTGACGATATTACAAGCCTCAACTCTTGGGGCAGTTCATACGGTGAACACGTTCCTTCTGCCAGCTTCAAACAAGTCCTTACTATCTGCACAGGACACGCCGGAGGCCTGTATCTATACTCCGGAGGATTTTTAAACAAAGCCGATAACCGAAAAGCATCTACTAGAAGTTTTAATTCAAGTAACTGGTTCATAACTCGTCTCCAACTATCAATAGCTTCGGGCTCTTCCAATAACACAACATTTTCAATATTACTGACATCAGACTCAATTTCTATTTCATCGAGCATCATGGAAAAAGGTTTCTCTGCGTTTGCCTTACCGATCTTCTTCGAGATATTCTCGTCTTTCTGTCCGTTGATTATAAAATGCATCGTGCTCTGGTAACTGTTAAGGAATATACTGTTCTGTGACTCGCTATAGAAGTATGCGTCCCACATGAGATGTTCAATCTCTTCTCGTCTACGTCCGTATTCTAAATTCTCTTCAAACCAACTCATTATGATTCTGTAAGAGTAGAACTCTTGCGTCGTGTCTGAGATGTTGTTAACGTGAGATACAAGGAATTCCGTAGCGTCTTTGAACGTGACGGCTGCCTTTTTGAAGGCTTCGCTACACTCTGCGATAAAAAGTGTTATAGCTTTATCGTCTAGCATGTCATCTTTTGCAAGAAGATTCTCGTACTTGTGCGTCCACTCAGCTATCAAAATGCCATTGACAGGTACGCCAGAAAGCTTAGCGATCTTCAACGCTACGTCGTAATTTCGATTAGCTGTGTACATTTCGACGCATTCTTCTAAGTAATGCTGGGAGTCATCCTGAAGCATTTTGGATATATTCACGGCTAAAGATGTCTCCATTGATATTTGGAGTATCTCATACAGTGTGGAAAAGTTTGGCGAGGGAACTGGAACAAAATAAGCATTACTTATTCCCCTTGACCATCTAACCTGATAATTTCTCTGTGTGAGCATTCACAAATGTCCGTTTATGAAGAAAAAAACACATGCAGCTAAAATCGCTCACCCATTAATCCTTTTTCGAATTGATTGACAGCCAAGCACTTGAGGAACTCTCTCTGGTGGTAGGCACTATCAAAGTTATGGCTCAGCGCTATCTTAACTAGTGACACCGCGACTCTTTGCAGGGAGTCTTTGGACAGTTGCCAGTGTACGCCACTGGTACCCACGCTGTATTTCCGCTGAGCATTTTGCAAGAAATTCGAGAGAAGTTTCGTGGTTTCTGAATCGAAGTTGTGCTGCCGAATACAGCGGTGGAGAAATGATGTGAATAAAGTGAGGGGACTCTCCTGAAAAGTACAATTGTTGCAATTAGCAGCCAGAAAAAGCTTCGGAAAGAACCTGCTGCAAAATCTTCCTCGAAAAGGCACTAAGCAGTGATGTTTCAGCACGTAAATGTTCATTGCTAAACATAAATCTCTCAATTAATCGCTACATAACAGTCCTAGAGAAATCGCTTTACTGACCACTTTTGGAATTCACTTTGATGGTGAATAGGAATCCATAATCTACATACTAGTTTTCGGTTTTACGCGCTAGTTAGTAACCGTTTCAATATGAGACAAAGGAAGTATCTCCAAAATTTCTTTGTTCGGCTAACAAGCCTGCGGTTCACTTGATGGTAAGTGGTTACTGCTGCCCATAAAGCATTACTGGATGAACGAGGGACATATTCAAGAACATGGTAGAACGTCAAAATTTAAAAATTTATTGCACGATAAATCACGCGTACAGAAGTTAAAATGCTCGCGTACCCTCTGGCTGTCTAGGGATCTGATGGCTAGTACAACAGAAGGCGTTGGGTGTAAATAGCGACACATGGATACTACCGTGCTAGGTGCGCCACCTCACCCACGCTGTCAATAGAAATCGATTTAAAAAAAACAAAAATGAACGTAATTTTTTTTTCATATTTGTAACGATAATCATGTACTCAACATCCTCCTTCAATAAGTCCCTGGTTGAAAAGTCTTCATCATCATCATCATTTCAGCCGAAAGGCGTCCACTGCTGGACATAGGTCTCCCCAAGCAGTTTGGGGGATATGCCATAATCGCCACGCTTGGCAGTCGGGTTGGCGATCGCAGTTGGTTGGTCAAATACTCAGAGAACGCTGCTGCCCATCCTCTGGTGAATCCCTTAGTCGCCTTTTACGAAACCCATGAGAAGATATAGGGTGCTGCAATTCTTTACGTCCGACACCACACGGAACAAAGGGAAGTCTTGTCCTTGTAATTTCATAATTTTGTAACATACTAGCCTATGCCCGCGGCTTCGCCTGCGTGATGTCACGCATCCCTCGGGGACTGTTCATCTTCCCGGGATAAATAGTAGCGTATATGTTAATCCGGGTTATGTTCTATCTGTAGGCCAAATTTCATCCAAATCCGTTCAGCCCTTACAGCGCGATTGACTAACGTGATGTAACAAACGTCTAAACATCTTCTCAAACATTCACATTTATAATATTAGTAGGATTATTCACCGGCATAAATATAATCATGGCTTCATGCAGTGTCGTGACGTAGCCTTCTAATAAACACAGCTCGGCGACTCTTTGGAACTGCTCTGCTGCTACATGCTGCTGTGTCATCAGCTGTTGTAGCACATCCTGAGAACGGGCGCTCGGAGACAAGGAGGATAAGATCCATTGCGGCCATAAAACGTCTATGGCGTTTGGCTAATAGGGAGAAAAAAAAAATTATAATAAGAGGCAGAGTTTAGGAAAGCGAAAAAAATATTATCTGTAATGTAAGTCTTGTTCTCTCTCAACAATATTTACTGCATTTTTTGGGTAGACTTATCTTTATTATGAAATCACGTATTTTATTTTAAAGTGATTTAATTCCTTCTATTCAAAAATATGTTGCTCTGTTCACATATGAACAGTGACGTCACGAGTCAGGAAATAAATTACAGAAAATTAGGTGCAAAATCTTTTAAGTTAATCGAATGTTGCCATACCTCATAGCAACTTGCAATAAGCACAAGAAGCGGTTCCCTGCATATATCCGCCGCCCTCAGCAGCGCTGCCGGCGGGTCCTCCGGGCCGTGGCACGCGGCCGCCACCTCCCACAGCTCTCGACCCATGTAAGCACTCGACGGAAACTCGAAACTACCACCCTGCGTCGGACTAGGACTCTGTATAAGAACAGAACCCTATATGGAATGACATAAGTTTCCAAAGGTTATTAAGAGTTCAGATCAATTGAAGAGTAAAACGGACGTCATGAATTCAGTCAGGAGAGTCGTTAAACAACTAACATAGGTATCATCGAGTTTCAGGACAGACAAAAAAACTTACAATTTCCACAGAATTCAATCTTGAAACTCTCCTTTGTCCGTTACTGGCAATGATTTTATTGTCTTTTTCGACACCTTCATCTATGGTTCGGTGCAACATTATATGTTTCAAATGCTCCGCGTAAGACTTTCGTTCAAACTCCTGCGATAAGTGCAACATTTGACTAAGCGGGTAGCGGAACACGTCACCAAAAAGGAGGAAGCTAAACCAGGAGTTAGTCTTCACGAACTCCCGCAACTGCAGTTCTGGCAACGGTAAGTTGTGCAGTATTGCAAACTTGACCATCGTCTGAGATTCATACAATACCACCGACATGTCTACCTTCTCATCAGACTTTTGTATCTCAGATAACCTGTTCAAAGTTATTTCTTCCATGTACTGCAACATCTCCCTAGCAGCCTCGTCATTACTCTGTATCAGTTTCGACATGTACTCGTTGACTGTTTTGTTTGCTTTTTCTTCAGTAAAACCTCTGTATTCCATCATATGATTCTTTATCATTTTAGCAGCAGATATGTGAACTCTACATCTGGTGGGATTACATCCAATCATTGCTATGAAAGACACAGTGCATGCGGTCATTGCACCGTCGAACCAGTTTTGCAAAGCCAACGCATGCGCCTCACAACATGCGCTCTTTACACTCTTGTCCTGCAAGCGATTGTAAGTCTGATACTGTTGCGATACGAACGCTTGACTCGCGTTACAAGGGCGGTACTGTTTCAAGTAGTAGACATGGTTCAACATAGCAACGTAGCCGTATTTTTTCATGAGCTTCTCGTCAGCGAAATCTGGCATTTCCATAGCTCTTTGTGATAAAGCTTTTATACTGGCAGCCTTAACATCTACATCGCTTGACAGCAGACTTCCCAGGCTGCGTCTATCTGGCTTGTCAGTAGGCAAGCTGTTGGTATTCTGGTTCACCAGTTGAAATTCAAAGATTTTGGACACATCTAAGCCACGGTAACCAGACAACAGCTGATAAACATTCACGTCTTTAGACTCATACGTTTGATTCACATCTACGCATTTTTTATAAACATTATACAAATGCGGAAGCTTGTCTTTATATATCTTATTTGGCAATTTAAAGTCTTTAAATTGTAAAAAGTCCTCATTGGAGAAAATATCAAATAACTTTTTAGCATCCTCAAGAAGAATCATTCCTAGGACTAAGTGTGGATTGGAAGAAACATAGTCGTCAATATTTTCGTTAGCGATTTGTACACAAGTTTTATATACGGGCAGCACATGGCTTTGTCTGTCAGAAGTTTGTTCAATGCTCTTGAATAACAACCAAAGTTCTATACAATCTTTCGCCTCCTTTTCTACTTCAGATAAGTCTGTATCTAATATATTGCCTTCCACACATAACGTCAGTACTTTGTATAACTTATTTTTGACGCAGTACTTTGCTAGCTCCACATAGAAGTGTTGTCGACTGATAGTGGAACATGATTCAGTAAAGATGTCGTCAATGAGTTTCAAGTTCTGTGTGCGTGATAATCTCGAAATTATTAAATACAAATTGTTACGTTCACTCTCGTTCACAATTCCGTATGAGCATAATGTGTCATAAATGCATAGTTTGGTATAAAGAAAACAGTTACTTTTAGAAACATTTTCGATCATTTCGTTGGTGACTGGCCATTTGCGGAATATTTCGTCTAGATTTTCCAAGACATGTTTATCAAAACCTATGGTGTCTACATTGAGGAGTTTCTTAACGAATCCCTCGTTGTTGAAGAAGTTGTATCGCGCGTTCATGTCGCGAACTACTTCTGAAGTCTGCACGTTGATCCAGCGGACTAAGATCATGGCTTTGTTGTTCTCTACTAAATAGTTCCACATCTCAGCAGGAGCAGAGAAGTCCAATAAAGAAAATTCTGAAATAAAAATGTTATAAGCAGCATTGTTATTACTGTTGCAGAACTTCAAATATGCTATACATGTAATTGTTGTGATTTCATTTTGGTTCTTATTTGTTAGGAATAAGGCTCAAAATATGTGTTGATACAGTAAATGGATATTTTTGTGTAAACAAAATAAATCAATAGTTTACTACACATCTCTAATAGCAACAGTGTAAGATAATTTAATATGTATATTGATCTCAAATAATATTATCAGAACCAATAAATAAGCCACACTAGCATCTATGAATAAATAATTTTATGTAATCAATAAGTACAAAATGATGTAGTCAAGAATGGGTTCCTGTGTTATCATATAATACAGCCCAGTTCCTCTTATTAGATAGGCTACTTAAAATTATCACATTATTTCCTTATTTTATTCATTTGTTTGCTGACCTGTTTTTCATTAAACATGCAATATTTCACATTTCTGCACTTTTTCACACTTAAAATTTAAAAGAATGGCTACTGAAATGTTAAAATAGTAACTAACATTACTTTATGTATTTTTACAACTTGCTTGAAAATTTACGCATGCGTTTAATTATGTAAATTCTGTTTCATCTATTTGTGGACATTTGTGTAGGATATACATTTACTTAGTTTTATTTTTAACAACACTGTATTAGTAATGTAATAAGCAACATAACTGTCTTATGTCCCAATAATGTTAAATATAATATAATCATCATCATCATTACAGCCGAAAGACGTCCACTACTGGACATAGGCCTCCCCCAATTAATATGCCATAATCGCCACGCTTGGCAGGCGGGTTGGCGATCGCAGTTGGTTGGTTAAATACTCAGAGAACGCTGCTGCCCATCCTCTGGTGAATCCCTTAGTCGCCTTTTACGACACCCATGAGAAGAGATAAGGGTGGTGCTATTCTTTAAGTCCGGCACCACACGGACTAAATATAATATACTATATACTAAATATAATATAATAGGTACTGGAATATAGTGGATTTGTTCAAAATCTTAATGCTGTAAGCCATTCTAAGAATCAAGTTTAAACATTTCATATCAATTGGAAAGGCTTTGACAAGAATCCCAACATAAACAAGGTATTTTGAGATTCTTAACAGCAGGGCCGGCCCTAGGGTAGAGCTAGAGGAGTAGCTGTTCTAGGCCCTAAAGCACAAAACACACATAGGACTGGTGCGGGTCGGGCGCAGGTCGGGTCGGGAGTACAGCAGGTCTATTAACCTGTTTTTACATGGACGAACATATAAAATCAGGTTAATAGACACACATAGGACAGGTGCGGGATGCCCGCGCCCTACACGCAGTACCCATGCCCGCGTTTCGTGTGTTGTCGTCCATATAAAAACCGGTTAATAGACACACATAGGACAGGTGCGAGATGCCCGCGCCCTACTCATAGTACCCGTGCCCGCGTTTCGTGTGTTGTCGTCCATATAAAAACAGGTTAATTGACACACATAGGACAGGTGCGAGATGCCCGCGCCCTACCCGCAGTACCCGTGCCCGCGTTTCGTGTGTTGTCGTCCATATAAAAACAGGTTAATTGACACACATAGGACAGGTGCGAGATGCCCGCGCCCTAACCGCAGTACCCGTGCCCGCGTTCCGTGTGTTGTTGTCCATATAAACAACAGGTTAATAGACACATAGGACGCGTGCGGGTCGGGAGTAGGGTCTATTACATACATACATATTATCATGCCTGTTTCCCTTTGGAGTAGGCAGAGACTGGATTTCCACCTGCTACAATCCTGACTCGTCTTTTGCTTCATCTACGTTCATTAACCTCGTCATGCATGCTCATCGGTCTAGAGTATACGACAACAACACACGAAACGCGGGCATGGATACTGAGTGTAGGGCGCGGGCATCCCGCACCTGTCCTATGTGTGTCTATTAACCTGTTTTTATATGGTTGACAACACACGAAACACGGGCGCTGGCGTCCCACACCCATTCTATGTGTGTTTTGCGCTTAAGTGAAATAGGGGCATCAAAACAGGAGTCTAATTTTTTTTTTTAAATTATCTGTACTGTGTAACTAAACAACTTTAAGCGGCTTTTTCAATCAACCTACAAATAGTCAACATAGGACACATCAACATATTGAATGTTGTACAATTAATTGTAATATTACTTACCAAAAGACTGAAAAAACAGTACAGTAGCAATTTTACTTTTCCATTGCAGCGGATACTTCTCTATTTTCTCAATTGTTAAAGCTTTGATTTCACTCTCATTCACAACTATTCTTTCTTTGCCTGTACCAAAAACTTTGTTTTGTTTGAAGGTACCATCACTCTCGAATGATTTTTCAAGATACCTCAGGAGATTCCAATGTCTTTTAAAGTCAAGCCATTTCTCCAAAGTATCATTATTCATTTCCTTAGAAAGTTTCTCTAGATGTTCGACTATGAAATCTCTGTATTCAATTTGGGCAGAATCCTGAGCAAGAGTCATCAGGTGTTGTTCAGGACTTATTTTAACTTTGTTCAGAATGTGTAGAACTTTGAAAATCTGTTTTCTTAATAGAAGTTGGACCGTCCATGCTTTCACCTGAAACATTTGAGTAAATAATGAGTAATGTTATTGTATGCCAAGTTTATTGTTAGAATTTATATTACAAATAAAGAACAAGGGTTTAGCTAGATGGGCAGTGTAAATAACATGTCGTTTCTGAATTTCCTTTACTAAATAAATAATGGCAATATTAAATACCTAGTACCTACATCATTTTTAGATTGAAATCTAGGTATATGTATTGTAAATATATGTCAAAGGTTATTCACCTCGGCCAGAAACCAATCTCTGGCAGTAGATTCATTCCATCCGTTTTTCTCCTCCAGATATGAGATCGCCAGGTCGATATGAGTTCCTTTAGCAGCCGCCTCCCTGACCACATCCCTCGGGGACTTTTCTTTCCAACATGACCAAATTATTTTCTCATTTTGTGTTAGTCTCTCCATATTTAACACGACATTGATGCACCGCCTAGATTGTTATTTTACAAAATGCTAGAACAATGAATAACAATCTTCGCTTTGCACAAAACAAAAATACTACACCAATGTCAGTCACTCTTTTTTTTCATTCAATTATGAAATTTAAAACCTCTTCAATAAAGTTCAATTTAACATTTTAAGAAAGAACAATAAATTGTTTCAGCAGAGGTGACACTGACAGTGACATTTAAATATTGAGTTACTATACTATAAATAAAAAAATCCGACTTATAGTGATCTTATTAAATTAAAAATAATTACGTCAATGAGCGTGTTAACTGGTTATCAAACATTTTTATTATTTCATAGACAGAAAAATTTAGCATTATGAAAACAAATATGTTTTAGTATTACTTTTTCAAAATATGAAGTAATACAATGAGAAAGAGTTATTATTTATTGAACTTATTAAACTTTTTCTTTAACGATGCACGAGTATGATTATAGTCAACTCAACAAACGTAAATATGATCACGCATCGTATCATGAAGTTTGCATGAATAACTATGGCGCTACATCAATATTATTACGATCGAAGATTTACATTTACAATTGTTTAAAGACAGCAAGATGGATGACAAGACTATCACAATGTTATTACGGTCGGCTATACTTAGGATACGTTCGTTCTTTGCGGGTGCATATCTAAGCAGTTTCACTATAAGTAAGGATAAAATTAGAAATTGTCAACACTTGTGTTTTTCTAGGGCTGCGTTCACTGATATGATGATATCGCCCGACCACAGAGTACATTTGCGCCCGACAACGCACGGAGCCGTAGTATTATATTCTCTTTGCACGGAGCGTGCTTTGGTCGTTCAGAAACGAACTATCAAAATCAAACATAACCTAAGAGCATAACGCTCCAAGGGTTATTCACAGTGACGGATTTACCAGCAGGCTGAGTAGGCTGGAGCCTAGGGCGGCAGATCTTAGGGGCGGCAAATTTGGGGCCAATATTTTTTTTATGTCTTACAGAAATTAAAAATAAACATATTTATTCAAAAGAATGATTAAGACGTACCATAGTGAAGGATAATTTCGATACCACGAGCAGTGTTCACGGTAGCTTAGTGGCTAAAGCACTGGCGTACTGAGCCAGGAGTCGCAGGTTCGAATCCTGCTCGTGAGCGATTTATTATTTTCACAATTTAAATCTTTAGAATGATTAAGCTTTTATTAGCTCAGAAATATACTAAAAACTATTTCTTGTGCAACCAGAGGCGACCCTGGAACGGTGCAAATGGTGACACTGCACCGGGCACCGTCGTGGGGGGGCGCCAAAATCGTCAGTAAGATTCGTTATTGACCGATGACGATCGTTTTGCTTTATTATTGCAATCAGTCCTTTTTGCCTGTGCGTTTTTGGTGTATATTTAAAGCAACTATTCTATTACATTTATATGACTCACACATATAATACAATAAAAACAAAATATTAATGAAAAAACTTCGCGCTCGCTTCGCTCGCGCTATTATTACATCTTTGCGTTAATGCACACATGGGTGCAAAAATCATGTCAGGTTTTCGTAAAACACCCAAAAAATGCACAGCAGATATTAAAATTCACAATCGGTGATGTTTTCATGGCGTTTTGCAAAACCTCTCTACCCTCGTCGATTTCAGATTAAGTTTAGCCCTAATAGCCTTCGAAGGGGCTACTCCACCACTGACCAGTTTACAGGAATTTACACAAATAACACAAAAATGTCCCCCCCAAACTGCCAATATATAGGGCGCGACATCATTGTCGTTCATTGTCATTGCCGGCCCTAGCAAGTTTTTAACTTGCTAGGGCCGGCCCTGTGTGCAATCTTAACTAAATCGTTGGACTGTAAAAATAATCTAGGAACTGACACTTGTAAAGGTTGGTAGGGGCGGCAAAATATGAATAACCTACTGGCGGCAAATGTGAAAATCCGCCACTGGTTTTTCATCTGACGGACACGCTCCGAGACGGCTCCGAGCGTTGTCCGACGACGTCGGGCGATATAAGTGAACGCAGAAGACGCAGCCTAGTTCTTAATCTTCAGCCACATAATATCATTAAACTTCTGTGATTAAACTCTTGTCTTGGGTGGCGTCTGCCGCTAGCAAAGATAATATAATCACTACGTTTTAGCCAGTTTAAGCATTGACTTAGGTCATTTTAGCCGCTACTAGTGATTATATTATCTTTGTCTGCCGCGTCTGCATACTATTGCTTAGCAACGTTTTCATAAAATAAATACAAACAAAGTTACTTCAGAGTTATCGGAAAATTAATAATGGCAGAAGAATTACAAAAGGTCCATTTGTACTACGATGATATAAATAAAATCAGGGTGATAGAAACTAACGTTCTGAAGGAAACCGAGGATCTAAAAGACACATGCAAGGACTATGACACAAGTTAGTTTTCTTCTTTTCAATACCTACTCATCGTGTACGGGCACGTCCACAATACATGTCCAACACATAACAATATAAAACTAATAGGGATGGGTACCTAAATTACCATTACCACCAGGCACCACGATAGGCAGACGGAAAAGGCAGCCGGAGCGCACATCATGTACTTAGGTGGCAAGTATATTGACGTCGTTGGTGGCAAGTCAATATTATCAACATCAACTTGGCACTGGAATCGATCTGCATTGAAATCATATCAACGTTGTGGCAAAATAGTGATGCCGTCTTCTATAGAGCCTCGTCAGGCAGACAGGGATGTGCATATAAGAAGAGTTTTGGATGTTGAAAACTTTTTCGTCACATTTTTCTGACAGTCCGTGGATGTTTGAGGAAGGGTGACCTTTTCCTTGAAGTTACACATCGAGACCCCTCCGTGTCTCGGAGATCACGTAAAGCTGTCGGGCCCGGTTGTCATACGAAATCTATATATCTGTGACAGTTAGGTAATTAGAAGCCTGAAAGTCTGACAACTGGTCTAGCCTCCGAATGTCAGTATTACCCAGTAACTGGGTTGCAGAGGTCGTATGGCGGTCGCTCCGTGTAAAACACAGATGTTCAATCGCATTTGCTTCACGATTCAGGGGGTCTACTCCCGTTCGACGATATTCGATAAATCGTACGATTCATCGCACAATTTGCTACTCCGGTCAACCATCGTTCCCTTATCGCATGCGATGATCGTGTTTTACGTTTGTCATCTCCGGTAAATTGTATACGACTATGAACCGTAGTCTTTCTTAATTGTGCCTTTTTCATGTGCCTATCTTTATTATGTTGGTATCAGTCGGAACGAAAGTTCGTACTTCGTTTGTCGTTCGTAAAACGCGAGTAGACCTACGGAACATTTTCGATCGGTTCGGTTTGTTATCTCGTTTCGTCTGATGATTCACGCAACGAGAGAAAAAGAGATGATCAAACCGAATCGGTCGACAACTGGATATCGTATGGTTCTGAATCGGGAAGCCGGTTAGACTAGAAGCCGACCCCAACATGATTGGGAAAAGGCGTGGAGGATGATGATGCTTTTGACCACGCAGATACCTATACCTACTTACCTAAGAACGGTTTCCATGGGCGCCGGCAGAATTGATTGCAGGGCAAGGGGTTATGGGCTTGATAAGTAGGCTCAAAGTAACTCAAAGGGCAATGGAGAGGGATATGTGTTCTGCGTGATCCAATCAGAAATCAGGAGATTCGCAGGGGAACGAAAGTAACCGACATAGCCCGAAGAATTGCTTGCAGTGGGCGGGACACATTACTCGCAGAACGGATGGCCGATGGGGCAATAAAGTTCTGGAGTAGCGTCCGCGTACTGGAAGGTGCAGCATTGGTAGGCCCCCCAAGAGGTGGACCGACGGCCTGGTGAAGGTCGCGGGAATCCGCTGGATGCGGAAAGCGCAGGACCGGTCGTTGTGGCGATTCTTGGGGGAGGCCTATGTCCAGCAGTAGACATCTTTCGGCTAAAATGATGATGAATGATGAAGGGGTTAAGGACAACTTTTTTTAAACAAAAATAGCTAATCGAATGCACGTTAGTCGTAACACTTGAATTACGAAAACCACCCTTACTGCTAACGAAATAAAGACGCTGTCAAGGTGAAACTGTTTAATTACCACTGACATGTTGTCGTCTGTACAGGCAGAAATCTTTCCGGTGAACCACCACTAAGGCTAAGTAAAATCGCTAGCGCTCAATGTTCGACGGTAGCCGTAGGTAGGTACGTGTAATGTAGCAGGATTCTTTCAAGGGACTTTGTCGACAAAAAGTACCACCGGGAAGGATCGTGCGTGCGTGACCGTATCTATTTAACAGATTAGCAGATTTTTTATTTAGCAAGGAAGAGATTTTGTAAGGAACTTTAAAATAATAATCCAACTTATGTACCTACTTTACCCAAAATCATATGCAAATAAATGATTTCTATTCTATTCTATTATATTCTAACATTTTTTACTCTTTCTATTCTCCAAGCCAGGGGGACCCAAGTGCACACCGCAGACCAAGTAGAGATATGTGGTGCACACCCTTGCACTATCCTCCCGGCACCCATGACGCCGGTATCGTGCACATCACAATGATATGGTGTCCTTTATTTCCGTGGAGAAATCCTATGGCCGCACTCCGCCCGGGGGAGACGAAGCCAGTGTCCGACTCTTACCGACTAAAACCACCACGATGTTTGACTTTTCACCGGGGGCGTGGGATAGACTCTACATTTGCCATCCACCCCCGGCAGGTCCTGGATCGCCATGCATTATTAGGCGAGCCGGGCCTTCTCAGTCAGCCGTCAGCCGCATCCTCCTCCTAAGCGCGCGTGGAACACCGCGCGCCTCCATCACAGGCCCTGACTGGTCGAGGCAGCAGACTACCTACCCAGAGTCCGCGGCTCGCATATCCTCCTGTAAATTTTATAGAGATTTTCTTCGTCGCGTTTTGGGTGTTGAAAACATTTCCCGAACGAGGCGCGAGAATGCCGTAGAACTCCTTCTGAGGTTATGAGATCAACGGAGGCAGGCCACACAGTCCTCCCACTGCCTACCAATGTCAGGGTGAGTGCACACTGGGCTCATACCTCCTCCACTGTGCCCTCTGCTGCCCTCAGAGGGACACGCGGATCAAAGAGAATATATGACGCGGATTGCTCCGCGCGTTGCCGCTTCATTGGCTCAGATCGGGCCCCTCCCGTGTCGGATTCGCTATACATACAATAATTAAGGTCCCATGAAGGCGAGTTATTGCTCGTGCCCAGGGTACACCGGGCCAACAAACTGCTAGTACTATGCTGTACCCGGTTTCTGGATAAATTTGCCTAAAGGGCAGCAAATCGGCACTCTGCACCCGCCCTTTTGCAAATGTAGATCCGAGGCTGACCTGCAGAAGCGATCAGACACTCGAGAAAGTTTTCTTGCACAGCACCCCATGATATGGTGTCCTACGTCATAATAAATATCATAATTACCTACCTACTTAGTTATGTTGATAAAGGAATTAATATCTATTCTAGAAATTGTAACCTAGTGTACTTTACAGAGATTCAAGATTTTGGAAAAATAATTAACGCATTATTGGAAGTGCTAAAGGAACTTGGAGATAATGTGGAGAAGAAAAAAATGGCAGCTATAGGTTCTATGAACCTCTTGAAATCCATTTCAAAAGAAAGGGAGGCGGAGCAAGCTAAACTACAGGTATGATACAGAAGCTTACGCTTCGCTGACCGATTATTTTTATTACCTACCGCGCCAAATTGGCTACTTAGATGAAAAAGCAAGCGGGAT
Organism: Asteroscopus sphinx; assembly: GCA_949699075.1. Taxonomy (NCBI): domain Eukaryota; kingdom Metazoa; phylum Arthropoda; class Insecta; order Lepidoptera; family Noctuidae; genus Asteroscopus; species Asteroscopus sphinx. The sequence goes on from OX453005.1 coordinate 20,873,246, forward strand.
TTTGGACGTCGTCCCGCTCAGGGTGCTGGCTTATGGCAGGACGCGTCCTGAGAGAGCTGAAAAACGGGACATCTGGCAACGCTATATACGAGCCTCTGCCTTACTTCTTCTCAGCCTTTTCCCAATTATGTTGGGGTCGGCTTCCAGTCTAACCAGATGCGACTGAACATCAGTATTTTACACGAAGTGACTGCCATCAGACTTAATCAGACCCCCGCAACCCATTTACTGGATAATACCGATATTCTAAGGTTAGACAACTTGTCAGACTTTCGGGCTACTGGACTACCATAGTACTTAGGTAATAAAATAATATAAATATTCCAATATTCGTATGGCAACCGGGAGACTGCTTAGCGAAGCACGGTGATGGACTCGATTACTCTCGATGGACAAAACGATCACCCATCAAAGGACTGATCGCGGCTAGCGCTGCATAACCTCGCAGATCTTGCGATACATGCGATTATTACTTAGCCAAGAGCCCCTCAAGCGTCTGCCTTATGTGCAATTATTTTTTCCATCTTTTTTTTTTTTTGTACTCCTAGTTGACTCCAGAATCCAGCGCAAACCACACACGGCGCGGGTCGGGTCGGGCCCGCGGCGTGTATACCTGGGGCCGTATTATCAAATGTTAGAAACATCATTGTTCCGTTGCTAAAGAGAGACAAATCTACACAGGACGTATAGCACCATCCTCCTTTGCAATTAACAATTATCGTTTTAACAACTCATAATACGGCTTCTGTTTTTAACCGACTTCAAAAAAAGGAGGAGGTTATGTATTCGGCGGGTTTTTTTTTTATATGGACGACATCACACAGCGCGGGCGTTGGTTCGATTGATATTTTTGAAATGTCAAACTTTTTCGCGAAATTCTGGAGTCTAGTAGCACAGAATATCTAATAGTACTACGTACTAGTAGTCTAGATTACCTACTAGGCTTCCGTACCAAAAAGGAACCCTTATGGCTTATGATGCGACCATTGAGTAAATAAACGAAAAATTATGGCCTATTACATTATGTAGTATGACTATACATATAAGATTTTACATTGTAGCTGAAGTACTTAGGTCCTTTTAAGGGGTGAATGGCCTATGTCCAGCAGTGGACGTCTTTCGGCTGAAATGATGAAGGGGTGAATGCACTCATCATTATGAACAACTTTTACAATGGGACCAAACCTGAAAAAAAAAATCAGGTCTCCCCTACTAAATGACCTCAGCTAATAATTGTTAAGTACAGCCACAGACCAAGTAGAGAAGCTATGCTAAAAGCCTAACGACACGAAATGATCACGCTAATGTATTTGAAATATTTTCAGGCTGAAATCAACGACAAAACTATGATACAAGAACAGCTAGATAGTGAGTATGATGCCCTTCAGATTTTAGAAGCAACGCAAATGGAAACAATCGAGTATTTGACGCAAATCAGATAAAATTAGAGATACAAAAACATCAAATTTTGTTCTTAACATTGTATCTTGATAGCGCTCGTCCTTGTGTGGGGCGCCGCGATGATCACTCGTATTTGTTTTTTGTTGTTTTTAACACATGACTGCATTTATTTTTTAAATTCCAATTTAACATTGCGAACAGATCTTTTAGGAACAATATGATAAAAAAAAGATTATTCGATATTTGATACATGGCTTTTTCTTTACCCCTAGACCTCTTTCTTGGTGATACATAATCAGCCCATTACTGTCCCACTGCTGGGCACGGGCCTCTTCTCAGTATGAGAAGGTTAAGGCTTTAGTCCACCACGCTGGCCTAGTGCGGGTTGGTCGGTCTTGGTGATACACGAGACTGCATTGGGATCTATGATCTCCAATGTCCCAGCTGAAGACTTAAGCACGATCCGATAATACGAATACGCTTTCTTTAACGAGTTGTTTAAATCTTAAACATTATTAAACAAATATTTATACAACTATACAAACAAAAACTGTTACAAATATTTAAGTTTAAAATATTATTATTATGAGCCTGCGGCGCCCTTGGGGGAACAGGTGGACCGATGACCTGAAGAAGAGGTGGCTGGGGACTGGATGCGGAAGGCAGAGAACAGAGTGTTGTGGCGCAACTTGGAAGAGCCCTATATCCAGCAGTGGTCTGCGATAGGCTGAGTTGATGAGCCTGTGCTATCCTACTCCTGTTTAAAATTAATGTAAAAAAATGTTTTATCCTGACAAGAAATATTCGATCAATTAAATGAAACTATGATTCAGTCGGTAAAAATGTAATTTTCACTGAAACACACATGTAATAACACAGTTCCTATAGCCAAACTGTAAATCATAAATAATAATATAAGGTTATCAAATTACTTTGAAATGAATTGTACAGATTGATTAATGAATTTCTACTGCAGTAAGTCACGATTTTCTATTTGTCAACTTAATCACAAAACTAAGTAGGAATTATGTTTATTTTACAATACCTGTGATTACAAAAATATTACTACTTATTACTACAGAGTAACACAGATAAATAATTGAAATATACATACATTCCCTTTATTCCAAATTTTATAACATTAAATTTTATGTAGGAACATGCCAATGTCATTATAATTTTATATTTACCAAACACCAAATAATTCCAATTAAGGCGTGTCTTGACTTAACGGGAAACAAAGAGCCAATATTGAGATTATATGAGCCAATCATGGATTATTAGTCAATTTTTAAAATATACATTTTAATAACATCTTGATTACAAGAAAAGGCCTTTTACCGATGATATTTTAAAAAGTACAGATATGTTGTTGCGCGCGCAATCTGAAGACTCGAAAACGTCCTTATTGGGACGTTTTGCTACTAGTGTCCGTCAAGCAAGGCGCCGAGCGTGACGTGTGACAAAAAAAAAAAAAAAATGCCGTCATGTGTCCAGAAAGTGTACTAATTATGACGCGAAACTAACTTATAGAAACTAACTTACTTACTTTGCACCAGTTTATGTGTATTGTGCTGCCGCTGCGTACGGAACATATTTTTCGTTGGTTTTGTTAGGGTATGACATATCTATACTTTTAAATATCATTGCCTTTTAATGTTGAAAATCAATCGATCATTGTGGTACTAATTTTTTATTTAGCTGTTTGTTTGAGTTCAGTATACTGAGTCAACGCTGCCTTTAAAAAAACAATGTAAGTCTACTCACACAATCTTGCGCATTTTATTATATGTGTACTATATTCAAATACTACTAGAATCTATTTTGAGTTTCATTATCGTAAAAGAAGAACAAAAATGCCAGTTCTAGCAATGAAAACCAAGAATAATCTTTACTCTGTAATATTTAAAGTGGGATTCAAAATTATTAGATCGTACATATTAAATTCTGTAACTTACACTTACAGCTTAACTTACTAACTAGTTGCTATCGTCAACAATCAGTTCTGGAATTTATCATTAATTCTCTCCCTCTCCCTCTACACAGTATACTTACTACAATGTAACTTATCCCATATTTTGAGAATACTCTAGTAATGTTCGCAGTATTAGGTTACAATATTTTTTAACTTATGCAAGTTGTACATTTGTAGTAAGTGTACATTTCAATCACATTATCAATCGCAACAAACTACCATTTAATATATAAATGCTTGAAATTATTATAAAGTGGCGCGATTGAGTGGACCGTCGCGCGTCAACCGTGCTGCGCTAGTGCCCGAAATCGTTGACATTACTACTTCAAAGAGACTATGTGCATGCATATTTAACAGCTATTTTTTGTCCATGTCTACAATCTTGTCTAGTAATTGAGTTATTCCAACACAACTATTTCTAAAGACACTGGCGAGTAACAAACACCCGGTAGCATCGGATCCGGGTAAGGCAATATAGACACGACATATTTTGAAATATTCACCTTACACATTTCTTCAAGAACGAGGGAGATTATTGTAGCAAAATATTGCTCAATAGAAATGATAAATTATTACCAATTAATAAGTAGAATATGCTCGATGAAACCCTTATGTGACGTCCTGTCTATTAATCATAATTTAAATTACAAAGTCTCCACCATACATTTCACAATACTATGTGTGGCTTGAACACTTGTCTATAATGTTTGAAGGCTTAGACACTTGAAGTCACTACTGAACTCGAGAGGGGATCATCGACCTTTTGCCTTTTCGACTCCTGTTGTTCCTCATTGCTGTGTTCTTCTTCTGCGGCGCGTTTCTTGCCCCCCTCCGCGCTACTCGTGTGCTGCCCTACGTCACTAATTGCGCCGTTTTTGAATTGTACAATAATAGCTGTCATATTGTCGCATCCAGTTCCATCGCCCATCGTACTCGGCGCCAAGCAGTGGTCGAACATCTGAAGCGAGAAATAGCTCTAATTAGGTAGCTGTAGAAGGCTCAAAGTCACTCAAAGGGCAATGGAGAGGGTTATGCTCGGAGTGTCCCTACGTGATCAAATCAGAAATGAGGAATCGCAGGGAGAACGAAGGCAACCGACATAGCCCGAATAATTGCCAAACTTAAGTGGCAGTGGGCAGGGCATATTGCTCGCAGAACGGATGGCCGATGGGGCTGTTAAGTTCTGGAGTGTTGACTGCGTACTGGAAGGCACAGCGTGAGTAGGCCCCACACAAGGCGGACCGACGACCTGTAGGTCTACTCGCGTTTTACGAACGACAAACGAAGTACGAACTTTCGTTCGGACTGATACTTACATAATAATGATAGGCACATAAAAAAGGCACAATTAAGATAGACTACGGTTCATAGTCGTATACAATTTACCAGAGATGAGAAAAACAAACGTCAAAACACGATCATCGCATGCGATAAGGGAACGATGGTTGACCGGAGTAGCAAATTGTGCGATGAATCGTACGATTTATCGAATATCGTCGAACGGGAGTAGACCCCCTGGTGAAGGTCGCGGGAATCCGCTGGATGCGGAAAGCGCAGGGCCTGTCGTTGTGGAGATGCTTGGGGGGAGGCATATGTTCAGCAGTGGATATCTTTCGGTTGAAATGATGATGAGGTAGGTAGCTGAAACCCCAAAGCGCTGTGAATGTCAATAGCTAACACAAACGATACAAACCTCCTCACAAATCTGCGAAAGTCTCTCTCGACCCTCGGCCAACTTTGGCAGAATGAAGTCACAAACGTCTTGACTAGACATAAAGTTCCATATACCGTCACACGCCAGCACCATGAATTGATCCTTCTCTGAATCAATTGTTAATGTCTTCACATCGGGTAATGCCGTGATCATCTGTTCTTTAGCACCCAAATCTTTATTCTGCTTGTACGAGTGATCGCCGATGGCACGGGACAGGTTAAGACCTCCGTTTATGCGGCCGTCATTCGAGACTTTTCCACCAGCCTTCGTGATTCTTTCAAGTTCTGGAGTATCCTCTGGTTTGTGGTCTATTGACATGTCTACTGCTTTGCCTTCTCTGCAAATGATGCAGCGTGAGTCTCCGGCATTCGCCACAAATAGCTCGTTCCCTGTAAGCATAGAAATAAAATGTCAGAACATTTTGGAATATAATAATGCTAGCATTAATTCCTAGCATGTGTGTAACTCACCCCGGAGCAGTGCTACTACAGCTGTGCAGCCACTATCATTGCCGGGCTCCTCATTCATAGAGATATCTTCCTCTCCATCATCGTCACTTGATTCTGCTGCCAAGTCTTCATCGTCATCTTCCTCTTCAGCATCTCCTGAAATGTATACGATAGTAGCATTTGGCTTACTATGAATTTGATAATTTACATAATAAATTAGGTGTTAATTTTGGCACTTATACAACGTGTTATTAGAATAACTCAAAACCTCAGACACCCCAACTAGTTTTTATTATAATAAATTCATATGAAAAGTAATTATACCTTTTCATTTATTATTGTAGAAGATATTTGTAATTTTTGATATCATGGTTACTCTAATCGATTCATAGCGCTAGATTCATTCACGAACATGCGTGCGACGCTCTCGACTCTACTGTGTCGGGAGGTGAATAACCTCTTAAAATAATGTTTTAATAGTTTTAGAAAACAAATGTTATCCAAAAGTTTCCATCACACTTTTTTATTGGGTCTCGCTCGCCTTTGCGCTCAGCGCCGCGTCGTCGTATGAAAATTTTAGACTCGGCATGGTATGAAAAAAAAAAATTGATGAAAATTAACTTATGTTAAAAAGTAGTGTAAAGGATTCTACTCTCGATTCTGAACAAACTAGTTTCAGGTTTTGAGTTAATTCAATAACACGTTGTATTTGTTGTAGTCTGCCAGTCGTCGGTCACGTTCTACGAATGTGAGCGGCAAGAGTCAGGATGGACGGACTTCTCAGATCACTGCGCCGGCACAGTGCCCCCCGCAGCTAGAGCGCGGCACACGACTTGTGCCAGATCTAATTGAACAACCCCCCGAATAATCACGACGACCTCTGTGGTCTAGTGGTTCGAGTGTCGGACTGCTGATCATCAGGTCGTTTCGCGAATTTTACTCATATTTACGGGACTTGTCGCGCACAATAAAATCAAAACATAACAAACATTTTTTAGTGAATATTTAATCTCTTTGGTGAGCATTAAGAAAGGATTTGACGACGTCTGTGGTCTAGTCGTTCGAGTGTCGGACTGCTGATCACGAGGTCGTGGGTTCGATTCCCACAGGACACAAATGTTTGTGTGATGAACAAGAGTGTTTGTGTTGGACTGTGTGTTTTACATGTATTATAAGTATGTATTTACAACAACAAAAAAACAAAGTATTACCATAAGAAAAGAGAAGATATTATTACCTGTTCTATGGTATTACATCCATTGTCTACTACCCATAGTACAAGCTCTGCTTAGTTTGGGACTACAAAAATATTCATTTATTTATTATTTATTATCAACCTACTCACCGTCATTTGAAGATTCCTCAACACCATTAACATTTTCCTCATCAGAAGAGTTGATCTCTCCTCCCTCGAAGGTTTCGTCGTTGGAATCGCTCTCGTCATCATCTTCCTCGGCGGCCTGACGCAGTAAGGACTCGTACACGGCGGCGGCGGCGCGCCTGATCTTAGCCTCTTTTGGTCTGTCCCGGCCCTTAGCATCGGAACTTGATACTGCCGCTGTTTTATCTGTAATTTATATAAAGCTAAAATATATTATGCTATACAATGAATGTCGTGTGTAAATCAAACCCAAGAAGTTAGTTAACATAATTAATTTCATGTATCTTATTACAACTGAAAATCCAATTGCACTGCAAAATTTAAGAGTGAAGTCACAGTAAAATATTCTAATAAAAAAGTTAATTAACAAAACCAAAAAACCCGACTGCTTGTAAATGAACACGCAGTCGGAGGCTAAGTATGTTTTTGGTCATGAATTACAAAAGTAGTTCATAGGTAGCCTCCGCCTGCGTGTTGATTTGATACTTTCACATATAGCTACATGTACCTACAAGTCTAAGTCTTGTTTACATCTTTTCAGTTATATTTACAAGCAGTCGGGTTTTTTGGTTTTGTTAATTAACTTTTTTATTTTAAAATTTTTAGTTCTGTCATGTTTTATCGCGCTAATGTTATTTTTTTAAAGTCACACATAAATATTAATTCATTTTTAACGTTGAATATTTTGTTTTTTAGCATTTTTCATTCCAAATTACATTTAAACATATAAGTTGTGTATATTTTTGTAAAGCATTTATAAAACCCTTTATTTTGATATCCCACTTGATAGGTATTGACGGAAAAAAAAAATGAAGTGGTAATATGGCGCCAAAAAGCGGCCATTTTAATTTTTATAAATTTGATATACCCAGTGTCACTCTCACAATTAAGACGAATCTAACGACACCTCTCAAGCTAAAATCCATCAAGCCGTTTAGGCTACAGAGCGTGCCAAAGAAATATACATACATACACTCGAAAGACATAACCCTCCTTCTGGCGCAGTCGGGTAAAAATAAAATTACCTTTGGCTTTTCCTGACTTCGCTGGCGTGGCGGAACCATTGGATGACGTAATATTACTTTCTTCGCCAACAACTTGCTTCGAGTCTGTGACCTCTCCGTTACAGCCTTCAGATGTAGCACCATTGCCAGTAGCAACTGAGGTCTTGGCATCCTCACTCTGTTCTGGCTGTAAGCAGTTGTCCTCAGAACTGTCTGGGGCAGTAGAATTGGCTTTGTCGACTTCCATAGCAATCGGTTCCTTTGCATTCTCGGCTGGCTCACTGGTTGATACCTAAAAAAATTAAAATATGGTTATTAATGGTCATTATTCGAGGGGCTTGTGGCTAAGTAATGACTGCGTGTGCAACTAGATTTTAATTAACGTTTTGAAAGTGCATGCAATCATCATCATCATCATTTCAACCGAAAGACGTCCACTGCTGGACATAGGCCTCCCCCAATAGGGGAGGGATATGCCAAAATCGCCACGCTTGGCAGGCGGGTTGGCGATCGCAGTTAGTTGGATAAATACTCAGAGAACGCTGCTGCCCATCCTCTGGTGAATCCCTTAGTCGCCTTTTACGACACCCATGAGAAGAGTTAAGGGTGGTGCTATTCTTTACGTCCGGCACCACACGGAAAAGTGCATGCAATGCTTATTCGAAATAGAAACTTTTGAATTTTCATTGGCATTATAATTATACTGTAGCACAACAAAACTCACTTCTCCATTCACATCCTTATCTTCATTGGAGTTTGTGGAGGAAACACCTCCAGTATCGTCCTCTGGATTGCTGCCCTCTGCAACCTCCTGTGTAGAAGACAGGCCATTCTTGCTGGACGAGGCTTCTCCAATCGGTTGTTCAGAGCTTGATGCACCAGCACCTGGTTTTTTAAATGTACGTCATGAAAACCAAACTAACATTTTTCATCCAGGCATCTTGTGATAAAATTGCATCTTCATGACAAGTTTTGCTTGAGATACTGATGGTATTGATGTTTTTGAGTTTATATTTACTAAACTTACGTATTTTATATAAAGTGGGTGGCTAGTTCCGCTACAAAGCAGAACACAAGTTTTACTAGGTTGGATGAATTTTTTTAGGTGTTTTTCAAGGGCACTTTTCATGTGTGATCCAACCTAGTGAAAAATTGTTCCAAATAAAAAAATAAGTACATCAATGCTACTTTATGCTCAGGCAATCACAGAATAAAATTGGCACGAGTGAAGATCATGTCTGTGTACCTGACCCGCCAGCTTCGTCGTTCTCTTCAATGTTCTTCTTGGCGCGAAGGCATGGCGACATTGGAGTGGCTGTGTCTCCGAGACGCGCACGATGCAGAGTGCTCAGTTTATTTTCGTATTTGGCCAATACTTCCTATAAACACATTGATTGTCATCATTTGAGACTGTTATCGTCTATTGCTGAACCTCATGATTACAGTACAAACACTTGTTTGAGGGGCCGAAACCCGTAATTCAACAAACTAATGCGAATCCCGCTCAAAAACTACTCGCTTTATGGTACTGAAATTAAAATACGTGTTATTCAAGGATAGACTTGACAATATTATTAAGTCCAAAACATGAATGCACTTATTTGGCTCGATAATAAAAAAATCCAAACATACCTCGGAAACTGTTAATTTTCAAACAGTTTCCTAAATATATCCAATATATATTGGTATTTTGGTATGATATTTTACCTAAATATTGTTTTAATATTTTGAAATAATTTTACTAAGCCATTTTATCGAAAATACTCCTATTTTCTGAGTAATATATTTGTTTTCATTTTATTATTTTAACGCATTTACGAATGCGTAGCGAAATCTAACGAAGATTCGTATTCGTCGCAGGTTCGAATCCTGCTCGTGAGCGATTTTTTCTTTCCACAATTTAAATCGTTATATTTGTTTTCTTTCGCTTAAATGCACTTTCATTCGGAATGGCGTCAACTTCATGCTGCACTACTGCTTCCCGGCAAGCCTCGTATTTTACTTCGCGCTCACTCTCATTCCGCGGCGTTCAGGAGCCTTAAGTTACTTCGACAATAATTTCGTTAACGCAGAAAGGACTAATCTAACGCTAACTAAAAATGCTTATACCAATGAAAGAAACAAAGGCAATATTGCTTTATGTTCAGATTTGAAATACTACCTCAACAAAAGACACTTGCTATCTCACTCATACCATTTGTGTCACAGAAATAGATAGATAGAATGGTTGTAATCACAATTTTACTAGCGATTCATGCGTGTGACAACTTTCGGACAAACCACGCCTCCCATGTTGACGTCATTAATTAAAAAAAAATAACTTTAATCAAATTTACTTTACAGCTTTTGTTTCTGCAGTTAGAAACAGCTCAATAAGGCATTTTTGCGGGTTTTTGTGACAGTATTTACAGAAACAAATCAAGGTGTACTGAGAAAGGTTTTGAAATGCCCTGCACTATGGTGCAGAGTGTTGACACTCGCGCCCCGCCCACTATTCCTTTCTATCTATCTATTTCTGTGATTTGTGTACTGTAATGCAAATTACAACCAAGCAGCAGATGAGACGCTTACACTGTTGCGTAGCAATAGAATATTATTAAGTACGCTGTTGCGTATTGGTTGTTACCAATAGCGGTTGAAGATGTTTCGTGCGAAAATGTGGTGAATATGTATGTATACAACGTGTATCAGAAATGCGTGGTCATATTTGAAGAGCTCATTCAGTGCATAGTATAAACCAACTTTTACTATCAGACCAAACTTGAAATCGCAAAAAAAAAACACATAGAAACTCATCAATGTAGCTCGACAAAATGTATGAATCAGCATTTTTTTTTTGTCATTTCAGTTTTGGTCCCATAGTAAAAGTTGGTCTTTGCTATGCATTGAATGAGCTCTTAAAATATGACCACGCATTTCTGATACACATTGTATTTTCGCGCTAACCAAAAAATGAGATCTTAATCTTTGTAACATAACGTGGTAGTGCTTGCTGTACTTATATTAAAGTTGAGAGAAAATTGACTTAATCTCTGTGTTTGGCAGTTGGATTGGTGATTAAAATTTGACATCATCAGATAACAAGATGCTGCTGTGCAGCGTCCTGGCAATTCTTAATCGATTTTACGACACCCGCAGGAAGAACATAGGCCTTTGTGACACTGCAACACTAAATAAGTCAGGTGGCTGTAGTAATTCGATGGTCATCCATCCTTGCAGCACATTTCAAAATTAGTTTTTAGTGTACGGCTGAATGGCTTATTAACTCACAAGAGCACTGCTTTCCATCTGTAATAAAAATCAAATAGGCAAAGATCTTTTTACCACGATTTTATTAACTCGTTTTCAGCCATGTCTGTCTGTTCAGTACAATTTTGCAATCGATTTTAAACTAACTTCCAGATTAGCAAATTTTTTAGATTTACTTCCCTATCCTATCTAAGATTTCCAAATGAGAAGCTACATATCTATGACAGGGATTCTAAAATAGTATAAATAAATAATAATAAATAAATATTTGGGACATTTTTACACAGCACTATCTAGTCCCAAACTAGGCAGAGCTTGTACACACGGCTACACATCAAGCTGTATAAAACCAGTAAAGGCTGACCTCGCGTTGGAAGGAAAACCTATACAATGCGAGGTCAGCTTATACTGGAAATGTACAGCTTGATGTGTAGCCGTGTGTACTATGGGTACTAGACAATGGATATAATACTTACATACTTTTTTTTTGTAAATACATACTTATAATACACAAGAAACACACCCAGACCAACACAAACACTTATGTTCATCACACAAATATTTGTGTCCTGTAAGGGGCTCGTGGCTAAGTAGCAAGCGTGTGGATTGTACGATCTGCAAGGTTAAGCTGCACTAGCCGCGGTCAGTCTGTAGATGGGTGACCGTTTCGTTACACATCGAGACTCCTTCGTGCTTCAGAGAGCACGTAAAGCCGTCGGTCCTGCGCCTGATCTCTCTCCGGTCGTGTCGAATTGCCGTCCCATCGGATTATGAGAGTGAGGGAATAGAGAGTGCACCTGTGTTTGTGCACACACTTGTGCACTATAATATGTCCCGCGCAGATGGCTAGTCTCCATTGAGATTGGCCGGCGTGACCGAAATTCGGCCGGGAGGACATTATTAGTAGTAGTAGAGTAGTATAGTTTACCTGTAATGGGAGTCTTGCTTCTTGATATAGGTTGCTCACATTATCATCTTCAGATTCTTCTTCATTGTCACTTGGACCTGGTGGATTTATTTCACCTAAAAGATTTTACACAAATTTTAACAGAAAACACATACTACCATGCTAAGCAAAAATAAAAAAACTCGAAAAAATAATATTTTTTGGCACAACTAGTAGGAGATAGTCAAGTAGTTCAAAAATCACTCAGGCCACACCTCAGCCACTCAATACAATATAAATGCTAGCACCACCTACATACACCTATGTATGTATGTACCTATTTATGTATATAAGTATATATATCTTAATATAATAATTTTACTTGTAAATAGTTTAATCTTGTTAGATAAGTTATTTAGTCAAAATTTTTGTTATTCTGTTGTACACTTGTTTTTATCCTCTATTAATATATCAACATCTCTCTATCGCTCTAAGGTTTGCTGTAAGAAAACTCATTTTTGAGTTAAGCTCGCCGATGTACATAAGCTTTCCTATTGTAATATTAATGTGTATTTGTGTGTACAATAAAGTATAATAATAATAATAATAATGTAGGTTAGGGATGCTCGCCACTTGTAATGCCGACTGGGTTCCAAGCGCTTCTCAATAGTTTTCAGAGATGGCGTGCTTGTATAGCGACTGGCGATTGACATCCATTGCAATCTTGCAGTCCAATTGCCGGCAAACCGCGGGGGTGGGGGGGGGTGAGGAATCTTAAATAGGCGGGGGGCGGTGAGTGGCCATTCTGTATGATAGTACTACTAGGTATTCTGTGCTCAGGCTTAAAAATGTGAGTAGATGTTATTTCAAGATTCATTTTTAAAGTCTCATTTGTTTACAAAAAATACCATTCGGAACTTTAAAAGACTAACTTTTTAATTTTTAATGCAATAGAAGAATAACTAGATGCTCTAACTTTCAATACATAATCAATATTGCATGTGTCCAAATAGCAGGTTAGACAGAAATTAATGTAATATGTGTTTAATTTAAGTTATATGCATTTCTAATGGTTCATTAATCCTACAGCTTTTTCCCGCCAACTCAAATTATGCACCTTAAAAAACATTAAAAATACTGCTACTAAAATATTTTTTCTGCAAAGTAGGTGTTACTATCAATATGTGATTGACCCATAAAGGTATTATACTGACGTAATAGAGACACTGTCACCTCATTATCACGTCACCGAAAACGAAAATATGTGCGAAATTGACACGTGTAGGAGTGATTTTTAGTGATGTGACATGGACGTTTCCGCATTATCGATATAGTTCAACCGGCCTTACTTTTAAGGAGTGGTAGTATTTTAAAACTGCTAAGCTATTAAGTAACTATTGTTTTAAAATTACAGATATTTGAGACATAATTTTATTTATTTTAAAAGATTGAGTTACGCAATTAAGGGCTATATTATAATTACATTATTAATGTCACGAAGGTAAGGAATACATAAATAAGAAATAAAAAAATCAATTAATCATCATTTCAGCCGTAAGACGTCCACTGCTGGACACAGGCCTCCCCCAAGCATATATTGGGGGGATATGCCATAATCGCCACGCTTGGTAGGCGGGTTGGCGATCGCAGTTGGTTGGTTAAATACTCAGAGAACGCTGCTGCCCATCCTCTGGCGAATCCCTTAGTCGCCTTTTACGACACCCATGAGAAGATATAGGCTGGTGCAATTCTTTACGTCCGGCACCACACGGAACATTTTACAATTAATCATATTAGTTTTAATTAGGTGTATAGAAATGTTTTCAATCCCGGAACTAAGTTCCTATACACGATTCCGGAATTGGTCAAATTATTGATTTTTTATGAAAAATTACAATATCTATGAACTTAACAAGTTTTCTTGTCCAGTCAACTTAAGTTACACATGTAATACTAATGTAAATTTATAGTATATTTATAATTTGTAGTATATTATTATAGTATATTAAATGTAGTATATTATTTTGCGAGTAAAGTCCACTTCCACCTCCACCTCCACCTCTGCTCCACTCCACTTCACTTCACCTCCACTTCCACTCCACTTTCATTCATCCATCTATCCATCCATCATACATTACTATCCGCTCGTGCAAATGCATAGAAGCTTCGTATCTGTCGGGTGAGGGAGGATGCACCCCACGAATCAATTTTTTTCTTTTATTCTTTCTTTTTTAAAACCCTTACTAGTTTTTAAGTCATAAGCTTTCAAACACAAAAGTTTCATCAAAATCGGTCCAGTAGTGTTAGCGTGATGCTCGAACAAACAATTTTATATAATTTTGTAATAGTTAAGATAAGGTAAGATAAAAAGTAGCCTATATGTTAATCCAGGTTAAGTTCTATCTGTATGCCAAATTTCATTAAAATCCATTTAGTAGTTTTTGCGTGAAAGAGGAACAAACATCCATCCATCCATACTTACAAACTTTTACATTTATAATATTAGTAGTAGGATAGGATTTTTGGAACTAAAAATGTTGACATTCTGTCTCCATAATAATTTGTCATCTTCGGTTGAACTAGTTTTTTATCTCTAACTCTTCTTGTATTATATTTATTTTTAACTTTTACTTTATACTCGTCACTTCGTAGATTTACCACTTTTAATATTTACCATTATTAAAGTAAAGATCTTTAACCCTATAATACTGAGCATGGCCCGACATGCTCTTGGCCGGTTTTCTTTAATTAATAACAGCATTTACAGGAAATCTGTAAGTTATGAAGTTAGCTGGTCAATATTTTACAGCATTTTTAGCCCGGCCGCACATTGTCATAAAATAGCACCGTATTTACATTTTAATATGTCAAAAGCAGACATACGATTCGGAAAATTCTGTCAGTCTGCAGGGCTGGTACTAAAATTATCTGTATAATTATATATGCCATAGACGTACAACATACTATTATAACATCGTAAAAGTACAACCATGGTATAGGTTCCGGCGCGTCAGATTTTTTCTGTGATCAATGAATGAATCATTGTGATTTCCTTCCAATGTGCGGCCGGACTAAATCAACCTTTCAATACTTTCAACCGACTTCAAAAAAAGGAGGAGGTTCTCAATTCGATTGTATTTTTTTTAAAGCAGTAACGAACACTAACTTGTGACATGTATGGTGCTAGGTACTCTAGGTAGTACAAAAAATATATAATTGAAACTATCGACATATCGATATATTTTGAGCAATCCATATGCGAAACGTTTCATTTTCACGTACACAATATTTTTTTAGCTAACACATAATTATTTAAAATAACATATTATATAGAAAATAGGGTATTCACTGCATGTTATTAATGTATTACTAAATAATTTTAAGAATAACTTCTATGAAAATAAGCATTATGAAAGTAGTATTGTCCTGCAGATACTTACCTGTGAAACATCTCTTTCTTTAGGTTAATAATGTAAATTACACAGCAGTATAACACAGAACATTACACCAATACGATTATTGATATTAATTGGATAAAATACAGAACGATTGTGAAATAAATCATAAAATAATACGAGATTATATTTTGATGGGACGCTATGGGAGATTACAATTTTCAAAATCAGTTCTACTGACATTTTATTATGTCTCTTTCTAGCATATAGGTTTTTTCGTAAAGATCGGTATTTCAGTCGCACACTTCAGTGGTCTATTACGTCAGTATAGAAATGTCTTTGGATTGACCACACCATTGTTTTTTCTGTTGAATAGGTGCCAATATTCTATCTGCAGTTTTACATATGCATCTACCATTAAAATTGTGTGCCCTTTCGCTGCAGTTAACATAAGTGCAATTTTTTTTTTACATAAAAGATGTATCAATCTTTACGTTTCATATTCAGTAACACCAAAATTCAGGTGCTTTTGTTCAACTTCAGTATTTGGCAGAATTTCAGTTCATGAGCCAATTATTTGGTTGATCTTCTTCTTCTATTGTGTCGACATGAGCTATATAATGATTCTACATTTGGTTGATGGATACCATATTCTAGAGTGACATTATTCACATGAAATACATAGACAAAAATCATTTGTTGCCTTAATTGAAGCACACAAAATTCAACCAGTTTGGCTTCAGGACATTTGGCCAAATTTGACATTAGTTAAATGATTATTTGACCATAACTAGAGCTTATTTATATTCCAGATAGTACCTACCTGTGTAAATAAAATTACAAACAGAATTGAACCACAGAAATGTAATCTCACATAAATTCTAATGCATTTGTAATAAAACAAGTTTAACCGGATTACATCGCATATGTTATTAAAATTGGTTTTCCTGACGTTTCGAAAGCTTTGCAGCATTTGTGGTTGCGAAGAAATTATTTCTAATACACTTGGTTTGACAATCAGCACACTAGCATATTAAACTAATAGCACATTGGTATTTCCACTTAACAATATCTAACAAAGGAACACTTGTATTGGGGTTTTTGTCTAACAACATAAAACAAACAAACACTGTCTAACATAAAGAATTGACAGAATGGGGATAGGAAAAAACTTAAAATGCTACAACATAACATTTATGCTTGCTGTCAGTTTGAACATAACCACACAATTTATATTCAAATAATGGGGAAATCATAAAATCTATACATTTCATGTGTAAATACAATAATTCCATGTCAGTATGCAAACATTTGACCTCTGCCACAATGTCCTATTTCAAACAGTCATTAAATCAATTTATTATCCTATCATAAGCCTGAAAACTGGTAGTGCTGTTCCAGTAAGCAAGATATTGTAGAATTTACACCAGAAATATCAACAAATAACAAATACTAGAGTGGTTGATACAAATGATACATTTGGTTAGCACCAACATCGAAGTTGTCATAACCTCTAATTATTCAATAATAACAAATCACAATTTCTTTTGTAGGTTATTTTTCAGCATCATTTATGAACACACAAGATTGATTTTTAATATTGGTTTTTATGTTCTAGGAATTGTATTATCTGAATACTGATAAAGTTTATATGAAAATAATAGTAACTCACCGGCTAGCTCTTTCAGAATGTCCATAACTTCTTTGGAGGCAATTGTAGCATCAAATTCAAGGAAAGCATCTTCCAAAGCTTTCACTAGCTCTCCACTTTTGTATGCATCTGAGTTTTTTATGAAATTAGGCAGATTTTGTGAACAATATGTGGCCACTTCTGCTCCTCCATGGCCATCATACACAGCAAAGAGTGATGTGTTTGAATCATACTCTAGAATTGTGTTGTGTGCATCCTGGAACGATGTATACAGCTTGTATCATTAAATTAAACTGACAATCATATTAACGTATCAATACGATGGTCTCTAATACCGGATATTACAGGCCAGCTATGTTTAAGATACAAGCTTTCGAAATACTTAGTAGTGGCAGTTCTATTTACTATTTCATGTGTAAGCATCTTGAATAAAATATCTAGTAGTTTACTCGTGATTACGGTAAAAGTCTCTCGATAAAATAAAGTTCGTGCGTTGGACATTGGACATGTCTAAAAATTTAACGTAGCGCCCACCAAAATCAGTAATTAACACAATGTTAGAACTGTTCATTGTTCAACGGTCGTAGGGCGATGACGATTGCGATGAGCAAATCATATTTAGCAGTATTTCAAAAGACTGAAACATACAATCATGAACGAAACATTTAAAGTACCTCTTGATTGACACGCCATCCCTGCATGGAGCTTGCACCGCAGTCAAGTTTATCGTTGGCTTCATCGCTGGACACTTTTTCTGTAACTGGCTCAGACAAATACGCACCCATGTTGAAATATTGTTAACATAGAGTTTAATTACATAAAATAAATAATTGAGGCGCGAAACCCTCCGAAAAATCGGGCAGGCGGCAAGCTAAGCAGTTCAGTCAACCGCCGAGAATGGGGTTGCCATGCCATGATTCAAATAAATCAAAAATAATTTTGACTAAAACTAAGCACAGTTTTAAAGGTTTTGCGAACTGAGCTTAGTTTGCTAATTATCTGAAAACACTAAATTAAAGTTGCCAATTCCACAATAATACATTACAAAATGTGCAAACAGGCAGAACTTTGGATATGATTTCAATTCGGTTTAATAAAAAACCGGCCAAGAGCATGTCGGGCCATGCGTAGTATACGTAATAGTGTATAGTATATACTACTATAGCGAGGTTTATAATCTAAGACAATAGCATTATAATATTTGTGACATAGGGTACCGTAAGTAAGTAGGTGTCTGGTGTTATTATAAATAAACGAATCAAATAGAAAAATTATTGGCGGTTAAGCAGACAGAGTGCTCTTTCTGCTTAACCGCCAACTAGCCCGGTTAAGCAGAAAGAGCACTCTGGTGCTTCCTGCGAGTAAACAATTCGAAAAAAAAAAAAATATTATTCATCATACCTTTTTTAGTTTTTCCGACAGCAGCAGTGGCGACTCAAAGCTGCGGTGACGTGTTTTATACAGCGCCATCTAGCAGGCCAAATTAATCAGAGAAGTGTGTCTAGACATAGAACTTTTTTTTTTTGCCGTGGGGAAATCCTACCGACTAAAACCACCACGAGTGAGCATTCGCTCAACCACCCCCGACAAGTCCCGGCCCACCACAAGCATGTGAGCCCCTCCTCCCCGTGCGGCCTAGCATCAGCCACACCTTCACTGGTAGCGTAAACGGAACGCTGCGCGCCACTTAATGGACCCCGCCATAACGAAGCTAACACGCCGATGTCACGGCCACGCCAGCCGCGCCTGCCTCGCCAGCCACGAGGGCTACGCCAGTCACACCAGCCTCGCAAGCCTTGCCAGCAACACCAGCCACGCCAGCTACACCAGGCAGCAGCAGGCTACCCCGAGTCCGCCGCCGGCAGGCCTTATCCTCCAGTATTTTTTTATTGAGTTTTTCTTCCTCATCCCTCATCCTCCACCGTGTGGTGTGCCCTCTGCTAACTTCAGAGGGACACGCGGAGTCACGCCCCATTGGCCCAGATCGAGCCCGTCCCGCGCCAGAATATTCGCCACAGGCAATTATATCCCGCGAAGGATAATAATGCCTCTCAAAAGGATATTTATTGCCCGTACCATAGAATAGGTAATAGTACCCTGGATGCACCGGTCTAACAACTGACGGATCCAGACATGTCCAGAATGACTAGCAGCCGTCAGGCACACGTGGAGGTTTTCTGGACAAGACCCCAAGTGTCTAGCCCTTGGTCATGCCAACATAACACATACTACAGCATAGGTTCTTTTTTTGATTTATTCCAATAGAAGGCAACTACGTATTATGAAGGAGCATTGTTCGCTAAGATAATTTTTCTCTAAGGTTAATGACCTTTGTATGTCTGTATTTTGCCGTTTTCACTCTATTACTCAATTTGTTCTAGTGTTCTATTATTCATTATAGTAGGTTTAGAAGTAGTAGAGCTCCTTTGTGAAAGAGCTCGTCCGGGGAAGTACTACCATCGTATCTAATTCTCCGCCAAATAGTGATGCTTGCATTGCTGTGTTTCGGTCTGAAGGGTACGGGTGCCGGTGAAATTATAATCACATGAGACTTTCCATCTTCATGTCTCAGTTTGGCAAACCGACTTGCGATGCCATTTAGGCAACAGCCTAGGTGGTATTGAAGTTGTTATGGGCAAAGGTAACTGCTTAACATCAGGTGGGCCTTTAGCTCGTTTCGCCATCCTATACTATAAAAAAAAAGGTAGTTTAGCTTGTTCTATTATTCATTATAGTAGGTAGTTTAGCTAGTTGAAACTTGAACCGGCAACATTGCTGACAAGTTGAGTCAACCACCACCACCATCAACCACTTTTAATTAGCTAGCTACCTACGATGAAAGAACCTATGTAGGTTCTAGTTCTAGGTAAAATGGAGTACATGCTCAGCTTTTTTTTTTTGCCTTGGGGAAATCCTCATGGACGCATTCCGCCCGGGGTAGGCGGAGCCAGTGTCGGACTCTTACCGACTAAAATCACCACGGTGTTCCTTCAACTACCTTAGCTGGGGGCGTGGGAACCCGTGAGAATTCACACAACCACCCCCGACAGGTCCTGGCCCGCCAAAAGCAGGCGAGCCCCTTCTCCCCATGCGGCCTAACGTTGGCCGCACCCTCCTAGGCGGCACACACGGAACACTGCTCGCCACCTCACCTCATGGGCCTTTACCAGCTGTACCAACTACGCCGGCTGTGCCAGCTACGCCAGCTGCTGGTCGGGCAGCAGACTACCCCGAGTCTGCTGCTCGCAGGCCCTACCTCCCGTAATTTTTTATAGAGGTTTTCTTCCTCGTGTTCCGGGCGGTGAAGCCAAGACCCTCGGTCCCAAGAGGTGCGAGAACACTACTCAGCGGGCACTCCTGGGGTTACGAGATCGACGGGGGCAGCGGGCGGCCGGAAAGATAGTCTCCCCGCTGCCTGCCCAGTGGCAGGGTGTGTGCACACCGGGCCTGCCCCTGCTCCTCCACTGTGCCCTCTGTTGGTAACAGAGGTACACGTGGAGCAACTCCCCATTGGCCCAGAACGGGCCCCTGCCGCGCCAGAATATTCGCCACAGGCAATAAAATCCCCCGAAGGTTAATCCCTCGAAAGGATTTTATTGTCCGTGCCCAGGATGCACCGGCCAAACAACTGCCATTCCCTCCAGAAGTGTCCAGAAGGACAAGCAGCCGTCAGGCACACGTGGAGGTTTTCTGGCCAGCACCCCTACTTAAGACGTCCTAGTTCATAGGTCATTGACCTTAGAGAAAAATGCTCTTAGCAAATAATGCTCCTTTAGTTACTTGCTATTTAAAATCTGTATTCCGCAGATGGTATACCTGATAAAAAAGTTATGTAACCTTCATTTTAGTAGACCTATTCAATGATAACCAACACGAGGGGGTGCAGCGAAAAAAAAAAACATCCCCATTTCACATATATGGGCGCCACCCCTAAAATACGTTATCAAGATTTTTTTATTCTTTTAAAATTGAGATCTATATCTAAACCATTTTTTAACAAAATTTCATTTACTTATGTTTATAAATGTAGAAGTTATTAAGCTGTAAAGGATTAGGACAGACGGACAGACGGACAGACGGCCAAACGGATTGACGGATAGACGGACAGACGGACGGACATGACGAAACTATAAGGGTTCCTTGTAGGACCACGGAACCCTTAAAAGGCTATATGAGCTAGGTACTAATGTAAAATAACACATACATAGATCTTATATCATATTTATTATTGGGGACGAACGATAAGTCCCAAGTTTATGTCATTGATGATAAAAGTCTCGATAAATTAGCGAACAGTGTCTGATAGATAATGTAATAATAATTATGTTTACTAAACCCAACTACGGTGTATTAACATTCATAACACGAGAGATAGTAGTAGCATGGATTCTTTTTACGATCGCGCGCTATCTGAAGTAGGGCAAGATGGAACATTTCAAATTAAATTTGATATAATTTATAATATTATATTTGCCGCATTGTGGTCTATGGCATATAATAATATTGTATTAGCATTAACGGTTACACCACATATGTGTAAAGTTCCCAAAAAACCAGACAATGTGAGTGAATATTTTTGGAAATTGAAATACATTCCTAAGTAAGGTAACTTTTGCTATACAGTAAAGTAACACAGAGTGAATGAATTTAAATATATAATTTTTATTAGTGTATTTGTACAGTATATTTTTGCTCGATTGTGTTTAATTTAGAATTGAAGATGCGTCTGGCGAAGAAACATTTAGTGACTGTTTAGTTTACACAAGTCAAGAAAATAATAAAACGAAAGGTAATGTAAAAATATATTTTTTATTAACTTAATCATATTTTGTTTAGGTAGGTAGGTTGACTGCATGACATACTTGTTATTTAATATTCATCTCGATTTAATGAAATACCTAGGTATTATTGATTACAGAATGTGATTCGTTTGATTACGACAAGACTTGGTTTGGAACTACAGTCCCATCCGAAAATAATTGGGTTTGTGACAAAGGTCTATATGTGGCGAATACTGTTGCGTACACTAAAATTGGAGAGGCTGTCGGATCTTTATTTTTTGGATGGTATGGAGATGTGTAAGTACCTAATTAAGTAAGGAAAACCTGATGACGCACGCTCTAGTTTTACTCGGAAAACATTTCAATCTTAATATGACGCCATTTATGACGATAAATAAAAACCTCGTAAAAACTCCCGAGTAACTATGCCTAGAGACACAGGGACTAGGTACAGAGAGACCATACTACCTATAATGTACCTAACACCAAAAATACCTGTGCACACAAATAAACATTTTGATTTGAATTAATTTTATTTTTAGTTTAAAGAAGGCGTCGGTGCTAATCAAAGGCTTTGGAAGGGAGTACCTACTTCTTTCGTATTTCTGTGGTGCTAATCTAAGGCCGTATTACAGAACGAAATGCAAGCTTTGATCACAGTTTAAAACTAGTTTTAAGTTTAATTTGATTTTAGAAAATTCCTCAAGCATCTAATAGATTCATTGATCACAGTTCAGCTGAGTTTAGCTTTATTCTACACTGTCACCTGCTCAGGTGTATGAGCAGAGATTTGATCTGTATTCGCTGAAGTGTTGTGGTCGAGACCACGCTTGAGTACAGATTTCTATGATATTTCAGTTTATATTCGTGTGTTATGTTGTTGAAATAAAGTTTATAATTACTGTACCTATTGGAATAAGACCGATGGTGAAATCACGATTTTATCCTCAAGTAGTGTACTTGAGGAACGTTCTGTATTATGGACCTAGGTGATAAAACAATGAGATATAAGTTGAAATAAACAGCTTTTGGTAACGTGTCCAAGTTGCATAACTTGCATACCTACTTTGCATTACTTGGATTTTTAAAGCTGACAACTTAGTTCAATTTCTGTGCTGATAACTGGGACAATAAATTATTTTTCTTTATTTTGTTTACTATTTAATCATCTGCAGTACCTACTAAAATTGGGCATGCTGCAGCTTTTTTCCTCTTGTAAAGGTACCTCTTTCGCACATACGAGTTTTTCACGCATCGCCTGCGATATTTAGTATTAATATAATTAGGTAGGTATCTTATTAGGTATCTACGAAGTACCAACTCACAAACGCGCGGCAGTTTTTAAAATATTAATTTAAAAATAATTAAAAAAATATTATCACTACTTAGTAACAGTTATCCAGTTACCAAATGCGATTTTTACGTTTCGCTAACTAATTTCATTCACCCTTAGTTTGAATATCGGTTAGTATAGTCGACTGCATGACAGTGGTAACACTTCAATTCGAAAACCGCCCATACTGCTTACGAAATAAAGATACTGCTAATGTCAAAGTGTTACCACCGACGTGCGGTCGACCGTACATAAAAAAATAAGGCTCTGCTCGTTCATCATTCTGTACAACTTTACCATGGGACCAACTCAATCGTCACGATCGTACTAGGTAGTTCAATAAAGTTGCCGCTAAAACGTCCTCCGACTCAATACCTCATCATCATCATCATTTCAGCCGAAAGACGTCCACTGCTGGACATAGGCCTCCCCCAAGCATCGCCACAACGACCGGTCCTGTGCCTTCCGCATCCAGCGGATTCCCGCGACCTTCACCAGGTCGTCGGTCCACCTTGTGGGGGGCCTACCCACGCTGCGCCTTCCAGTACGCGGTCGTACTCAATACCTATTATAATCTATTGCGAGAGAAGTGTATCCTTATCCGCAAATAAGTTTAGCAAAGATGGTGCCACTACGCATGTTACTGTAATTGTAATGCCATATATACTAAACACGTTTAAAATCGACCACTATGCAAATGCACATGTTCGAGATATTTGCCTATAACTATATAGGTATCAGTTTGTAATTTTGTTTATAGTGGTTGTGCGGTTTGCGCACCTAGTTTATCTACTACTATTATAAAATTGTTAAATGTCAGTTGTCTGTTTGTTTGTTTGTTTGTTCCAGCATCACTATAAAACTACTAGACCGATTTTTAACCGACGAAAAAAAGGAGGAGGTTCTCAATTCGACGCGTATATATATATATATATATATATTTTTTTTTTTTTTTGTATGACCACGCATAACTTTTTACAGAGTGGTCCGATTTTGATGATTCTTTTTTTAATGGATAGGGTATATCTCGAAGTTGGTCGCATTTGGATTTCAAAATCAAAATCCACCCCTAAGGGTAGTAAAACAGGGGATGAGTGTTTGTTCACCCACTGAATTCTTACCTGTTAACCGATTCTGTTGAAACTTGACATACATAAATATAGTTCTAGACACTACGACATAATGGAGACCTGGATTTAGAGTTTAACCTCAAAAAAATGAAAAATAAAACTTTTTAACAAAAAATTGAACCGACGAAAACAGAAACTGAAAAGCGAAAAATAACTAATTATGAGTCGGCGCCAAACAACCAATCAACGAAGATCATTAAATTACTTTAAATAAATAATAAAAACAACGTCACATCAAATACAACGTGAGATTTTCAACGATAAACAATAACTTTCCAAAAATGCGTTCTCCGCTCGGCCACTTCCAACTTACACGCACTTTGCTTGTTAAAAGTTCGTTTGGCGCCGACTCATAATTAGTTATTTTTCGCTTTTCAGTTTCTGTTTTCGTCGGTTCAATTTTTTGTTAAAAAGTTTTATGTTGAAAGGGTTTGTGACTAAAAACTTATGATTTGACTTAAAAACTGGTATGTATTTTACCTCGCTACGATGACGGGAACCGGTGATTTTTAATTATATTTTTCTACAACATTTTGCATACATCAAGGTGAATAAGGCGCTCATATCCAGCTGTCATTCACACGCATGCGCTCTAGCGCGCGCCTCCATAGAGAATATACGGCTGCTAAAGAAATTGCATTAAAAACTTTTTAGTCGGGCCGAATTTTATAGAGTAGAAATAAAAATCCTGTCGTACGTGGGTGGTGCCATGGTATAATAACACCAGGTAGTCTCTTCCCGTGACCGCTAGGTCACGTGATTGCCTCCGTACTACGTCATCGGCCGTGGAGCCAATAGCGGGCTGTTAGCGTGACACTTGTCAGTTTGATGTGCTGCCACTTTGTGAAAATAAATTACCCGAGCAAAATGCATTTTTTTCATTTACTTGCTTATATAAAGAATCACTTTTGAACTAGTAATTTTATACAGTTTCCTTTAATAACTAATTAGATGAATAACAAGAGCTAACAAATAGTTAGGCTAGTTAGGAATTTGTTTTATATTCATTATGAACAAAAATCTCCTTAAGTATATTGAAGATATCAATCAATGGCAGCACTGATCGTGACGTAGCTTGGAGGCATCGCGCTGTCATTGCGGGAAGAGAATACCTGGTGAAACATCTTATTATACCATGGGTGGTGCCATCTTGGAAATGCAGTCTTTTGAGCCAACCGAAAATCAGAATCTTTCGACTTACAGACAAGGACCGGAAGCTACCTCTAAATTGCGATTTCTCTAATTTTTTGTATGAAAAGCAATAAAATTTAGAAGTACCTAAACGTTGTTATATTGTATCCATCTTAATATACGAATAAGCACAAAGTTATCTTGGTGTAACTAAAAAAATACAATTTTCAGTCTACAATTTTTAATTACCTTCTTCTTCAAGTATATTATCTTATCTTCTTAACTATTATAATCTTAACTATTATAAAATTGTTAACGTCTGTTTGTTTGTTTGTTTGTTCCAGCATCACGCTAAAACTACTGGACCGATTTTGATGATTTTTTTTTGTTTGAAAGCTGATGATCTGACTTAAAAACTGGTATGGGTTTTGAGAAAGAAAGAAAAAAAGAAAAAAAATATCGTGGGTTGCGTACTCACTCGACAGATCGAAGCTTCTATGCATTTGCACGAGCGGATAGTAATGTACGACGGAGTGGAGTTGAGTGGAGTGGATAGGGGATGGGACTGGGGATGGCACTGGGGACGGGACAGGGGACGGGAAATGGGACGGGACATGAGACGGGACAGTCGGACGGCACATGGGACTGGACATAGGATGGGACATGGGACAGGACATGGGACATGGGACAGGACATGGGACATGGGACGGGACGATAGTGATTTAGTGATATAGTGAGACAGTGGGACAGTGGGCCGTGGGTGAGTGGGATAGTGGGACAGTGGGAAAGTAGGACAGTGGCAGCGGGACGGTGGGACGGTGGGACAGTGGGGCAGTGGGGTAGTGGGGCAGCGTGGCAGCGGGGCTGTGGGCCAGTGGGGTAGTGGGGCAGTGGAGTAGCGGGGCAGTGGAGCAGTGGGGTTGTGGGGCAACGGGACAGCGAGGCAGCGGGACAGTGGGGCAGCGGGGCAGCGAGGCAGTGGGGCAGCGGGGCTGCGTGCCAGCGGGCAGCGGGGCCGTGGGGTACCGGGGCAGCGGGTCAGTGGGGCATTGGGATAGTAGGGCAGCGGGGCAGTGGGGCAGCGGGGGCGGGGCAGCGAGGCAATGGGGCAGCGGGGCAGAGTGCCAGCGGAGCAGCGGGGCAGTGGGGTACCGGGGCAGCGGGGCTGTGGGGCAGTGGAATAGTGGGACAGCGGGGCAGTGGGGCATTGGGGTAGCGGGGCTGCAGCGGGGGCGGGGCAGCGAGGCAGTGGGGTAGTGGGGCAGCGGGGCAGTGGGGTACCGGGGCAGCGGAGCAGTGGGGTAGCGGGGCAGTGGGGCAGTGGGGTAGTGGGGCAGCGTGGCAGCGGGGCAGTGGGCCAGTGGGGTAGTGGGGCAGTGGGGTAGCGGGGCAGTGGAGCAGTGGGGTTGTGGGGCAACGGGACAGCGAGGCAGCGGGACAGTGAGGCAGCGGGGCAGCGAGGCAGTGGGGCAGCGGGGCAGCATGCCAGCGGGGCAGCGGGGCCGTGGGGTACCGCGCAGCGGGGCAGTGGGGCATTGGGATGGTGGGGCAGCGGGGCAGTGGGGCAGCGGGGGCGGGGCAGCGAGGCAATGGGGCAGCGGGGCAGCGTGCCAGCGGAGCAGCGGGGCATTGGGGTACCGGGGCAGCGGGGCTGTGGGGCAGTGGAATAGTGGGACAGCGGGGCAGTGGGGCATTAGGGTAGCGGGGCGGCAGCGGTGGCGGGGCAGCGGGGCAGCGGGGCAATGGGGTACCGGGGCAGTGGGGCAGTGGGATAGTGGGGCAGCGGGTCATTGGGGTAGCGGGGCGGCGGGGCAGCTGGGCAGCGTGGCAGTGGGGCAGTGGGGCAGCGGGGCAGTGGGGTAGCGGGGCAGCGGGGCAGTAGGGGAGTAGGGCAGCGGGGCAGGCAGTGGGATAGTGGGGAAGCGGGGCAGCGGGGCTGTGGGGCAGCGGGGCAGTGGGTTACCGGGGCAGTGGGGCAGTGGTATAGTGGGGCAGCGCGGCAATGGGGCAGCGGGGCAGTAGGGCAGCGGGGCAGCCGGACAGAGTGCCAGCGGGGAAGCGGGGCTGTGGGTCATCGGGGCAGGCTGTGGGGCAGTCGGGCAGTGGGGTAGCGGGGCAGTGGGAAATTGGGGCAGCGGGGCAGTGGTGCAGCGGGGCAGGCAGTGGGATAGTAGTGCAGTGGGGTAGCGGGGCTGTGGGGCAGCGGGGCAGTGGGTTACCGGGGCAGTGGGGCAGTGGTATAGTGGGGCAGCGCGGCAATGTGGCAGCGGGGCAGGGGGGCAGCGGGGCAGTGGGGAAGCCGGACAGTGTGGTTTGATGATTCTTTTTTTAATGGATAGGGTATATCTCGAAGTTGGTCCCATTTGGATTTCAAAATCAAAATCCACCCCTAAGGGTAGTAAAACAGGGGATGAGTGTTTGTTCACCCACTGAATTCTTACCTGTTAACCGATTCTGTTGAAACTTGACATACATAAATATAGTTCTAGACACTACGACATAATGGAGACCTGGATTTAGAGTTTAACCTCAAAAAAATGAAAAATAAAACTTTTTAACAAAAAATTGAACCGACGAAAACAGAAACTGAAAAGCGAAAAATAACTAATTATGAGTCGGCGCCAAACAACCAATCAACGAAGATCATTAAATTACTTTAAATAAATAATAAAAACAACGTCACATCAAATACAACGTGAGATTTTCAACGATAAACAATAACTTTCCAAAAATGCGTTCTCCGCTCGGCCACTTCCAACTTACACGCACTTTGCTTGTTAAAAGTTCGTTTGGCGCCGACTCATAATTAGTTATTTTTCGCTTTTCAGTTTCTGTTTTCGTCGGTTCAATTTTTTGTTAAAAAGTTTTATGTTGAAAGGGTTTGTGACTAAAAACTTATGATTTGACTTAAAAACTGGTATGTATTTTACCTCGCTACGATGACGGGAACCGGTGATTTTTAATTATATTTTTCTACAACATTTTGCATACATCAAGGTGAATAAGGCGCTCATATCCAGCTGTCATTCACACGCATGCGCTCTAGCGCGCGCCTCCATAGAGAATATACGGCTGCTAAAGAAATTGCATTAAAAACTTTTTAGTCGGGCCGAATTTTATAGAGTAGAAATAAAAATCCTGTCGTACGTGGGTGGTGCCATGGTATAATAACACCAGGTAGTCTCTTCCCGTGACCGCTAGGTCACGTGATTGCCTCCGTACTACGTCATCGGCCGTGGAGCCAATAGCGGGCTGTTAGCGTGACACTTGTCAGTTTGATGTGCTGCCACTTTGTGAAAATAAATTACCCGAGCAAAATGCATTTTTTTCATTTACTTGCTTATATAAAGAATCACTTTTGAACTAGTAATTTTATACAGTTTCCTTTAATAACTAATTAGATGAATAACAAGAGCTAACAAATAGTTAGGCTAGTTAGGAATTTGTTTTATATTCATTATGAACAAAAATCTCCTTAAGTATATTGAAGATATCAATCAATGGCAGCACTGATCGTGACGTAGCTTGGAGGCATCGCGCTGTCATTGCGGGAAGAGAATACCTGGTGAAACATCTTATTATACCATGGGTGGTGCCATCTTGGAAATGCAGTCTTTTGAGCCAACCGAAAATCAGAATCTTTCGACTTACAGACAAGGACCGGAAGCTACCTCTAAATTGCGATTTCTCTAATTTTTTGTATGAAAAGCAATAAAATTTAGAAGTACCTAAACGTTGTTATATTGTATCCATCTTAATATACGAATAAGCACAAAGTTATCTTGGTGTAACTAAAAAAATACTATTTTCAGTCTACAATTTTTAATTACCTTCTTCTTCAAGTATATTATCTTATCTTCTTAACTATTATAATCTTAACTATTATAAAATTGTTAACGTCTGTTTGTTTGTTTGTTTGTTCCAGCATCACGCTAAAACTACTGGACCGATTTTGATGATTTTTTTTTGTTTGAAAGCTGATGATCTGACTTAAAAACTGGTATGGGTTTTGAGAAAGAAAGAAAAAAAGAAAAAAAATATCGTGGGTTGCGTACTCACCCGACAGATCGAAGCTTCTATGCATTTGCACGAGCGGATAGTAATGTACGACGGAGTGGAGTTGAGTGGAGTGGATAGGGGATGGGACTGGGGATGGCACTGGGGACGGGACAGGGG
This sequence comes from Asteroscopus sphinx, assembly GCA_949699075.1. Taxonomy (NCBI): domain Eukaryota; kingdom Metazoa; phylum Arthropoda; class Insecta; order Lepidoptera; family Noctuidae; genus Asteroscopus; species Asteroscopus sphinx. The sequence continues at coordinate 20,902,902 of OX453005.1, forward strand.
ACGGGAAATGGGACGGGACATGAGACGGGACAGTCGGACGGCACATGGGACTGGACATAGGATGGGACATGGGACAGGACATGGGACATGGGACAGGACATGGGACATGGGACGGGACGATAGTGATTTAGTGATATAGTGAGACAGTGGGACAGTGGGCCGTGGGTGAGTGGGATAGTGGGACAGTGGGAAAGTAGGACAGTGGCAGCGGGACGGTGGGACGGTGGGACAGTGGGGCAGTGGGGTAGTGGGGCAGCGTGGCAGCGGGGCTGTGGGCCAGTGGGGTAGTGGGGCAGTGGAGTAGCGGGGCAGTGGAGCAGTGGGGTTGTGGGGCAACGGGACAGCGAGGCAGCGGGACAGTGGGGCAGCGGGGCAGCGAGGCAGTGGGGCAGCGGGGCTGCGTGCCAGCGGGCAGCGGGGCCGTGGGGTACCGGGGCAGCGGGGCAGTGGGGCATTGGGATAGTAGGGCAGCGGGGCAGTGGGGCAGCGGGGGCGGGGCAGCGAGGCAATGGGGCAGCGGGGCAGAGTGCCAGCGGAGCAGCGGGGCAGTGGGGTACCGGGGCAGCGGGGCTGTGGGGCAGTGGAATAGTGGGACAGCGGGGCAGTGGGGCATTGGGGTAGCGGGGCTGCAGCGGGGGCGGGGCAGCGAGGCAGTGGGGTAGTGGGGCAGCGGGGCAGTGGGGTACCGGGGCAGCGGAGCAGTGGGGTAGCGGGGCAGTGGGGCAGTGGGGTAGTGGGGCAGCGTGGCAGCGGGGCAGTGGGCCAGTGGGGTAGTGGGGCAGTGGGGTAGCGGGGCAGTGGAGCAGTGGGGTTGTGGGGCAACGGGACAGCGAGGCAGCGGGACAGTGAGGCAGCGGGGCAGCGAGGCAGTGGGGCAGCGGGGCAGCATGCCAGCGGGGCAGCGGGGCCGTGGGGTACCGCGCAGCGGGGCAGTGGGGCATTGGGATGGTGGGGCAGCGGGGCAGTGGGGCAGCGGGGGCGGGGCAGCGAGGCAATGGGGCAGCGGGGCAGCGTGCCAGCGGAGCAGCGGGGCATTGGGGTACCGGGGCAGCGGGGCTGTGGGGCAGTGGAATAGTGGGACAGCGGGGCAGTGGGGCATTAGGGTAGCGGGGCGGCAGCGGTGGCGGGGCAGCGGGGCAGCGGGGCAATGGGGTACCGGGGCAGTGGGGCAGTGGGATAGTGGGGCAGCGGGTCATTGGGGTAGCGGGGCGGCGGGGCAGCTGGGCAGCGTGGCAGTGGGGCAGTGGGGCAGCGGGGCAGTGGGGTAGCGGGGCAGCGGGGCAGTAGGGGAGTAGGGCAGCGGGGCAGGCAGTGGGATAGTGGGGAAGCGGGGCAGCGGGGCTGTGGGGCAGCGGGGCAGTGGGTTACCGGGGCAGTGGGGCAGTGGTATAGTGGGGCAGCGCGGCAATGGGGCAGCGGGGCAGTAGGGCAGCGGGGCAGCCGGACAGAGTGCCAGCGGGGAAGCGGGGCTGTGGGTCATCGGGGCAGGCTGTGGGGCAGTCGGGCAGTGGGGTAGCGGGGCAGTGGGAAATTGGGGCAGCGGGGCAGTGGTGCAGCGGGGCAGGCAGTGGGATAGTAGTGCAGTGGGGTAGCGGGGCTGTGGGGCAGCGGGGCAGTGGGTTACCGGGGCAGTGGGGCAGTGGTATAGTGGGGCAGCGCGGCAATGTGGCAGCGGGGCAGTGGGGAAGCCGGACAGTGTGGCAGCGGGGAAGCGGGGCTGTGGGGCAGCGGGGCAGGCTGTGGGGCAGTGGGACAGTGGGGTAGTGGGCTAGCGGGGCAGTGGGATATTGGGGCAGCGGGACAGTGGGGTAGCGGGGCAGCGGGTCAGTGGGGGGCAGCGGGGCATGCTGTGGGGCAGTGGGATAGTGGGGCAGTGGGGTAGCGGGGCATTGGGGCAGCGGGGCAGCTGGGCAGTGGGGCAGCGGGGCATCGGGGCAGTGGGGCATCGGCGCAGCTGGGCAGTGGGGAAGTGGGGCAGCGGGGCTGTGGGGCAGCGGGGCAGTGGGGCAGTGGGATAGTGGGGCAGCGGGGCAGTGGGGCAGCGAGGCAGTGGGGCAGCGGGGCAGTGGGGTAGAGGGGCATTGGGGCAGTGGGGCAGCGGGGCAGCGTGGCAGTGGGGTAGTGGGGCAGCGGGACAGCGGGACAGTGGGACAGTGGTCTGGACTGGAATGGATTGGACTGGACTGGACTGACGTGGGTTAGCAGAATTTAACGCGAGCGGAGCCGCGGGTAAAAGCTAGTTAAATATATTATTAAGTAGGTATTATATTATTATAATAAATTAAATCTTCAAATCTCTTATTTTCAGATATGGACGCAAATCTACATATATTATATCTACAGTTATGCTGATATTTGGTCGAATTTTATCAGTATTAGCAAGTTCTTCATTTGTATTATTTGCAATTGGATGCATCATAGCTTCATTTCCATCGTGGTCAGCAACACAGAGTGCTGCTGTTATATCCCTGGAAATATCTGCTCCTAAACGACGAGCTGGTATCGTGAAATTGAGATTGGTTGCTACTAGTTTCGGATTGTGTTTAACGCCTTTACTTTACTGGTGGATTCGAAATTGGAAATCTTTTGTCATTATAACAACAGCAACACAGTTACCGTTTTTATTACTTTCTTGGTAACTATGACATATCTTACTCAAAATCATCATTATGATCATTAAAATTTAAAACAGATACGTGTAACGTGCACATGACATCGAAATAAGTGGTCAAAGTGTCAAAATAAGGCGATTATTCATTTTATTTCTTATCTTATCTTTCATATTTGTAACTGGCCATAATTTGAAATAAAGCAACCGTTTAAAAGTGGAGTGAGTCAAATGGATATACCGAAGCAAGAAATTAAACCGGCCAAGAACATGTCGGCCATGCTTAGTACAAGGTTCCGTAGGTAGGATTAATTACAAAGGAATGAAATAGAATATTAATCATGGCATGCATGGCTATTTTAGTATTTCCATTTTTGCAATAGACGGAAACTCAGAGCATGTTGTTATACAGCGCCATCTAAGAGTTGTGTCATGTCAACATAACAGAGAGGTACTTTTTGTGTATTTTATTCAATTATGTGCAATTATAAACAGAGCTGAGGTAACAAAAAGAGAATTGTTTGCTAAGATCATTTATCAATAAGGTCAATGACCTTTGAACTAGGACTAGGACGTCTTAAGTATTTTGCAGTTTTCTATCAATCTGTGTTTTATCATACCAAAAGTGTACCTGCATGCACTTGAAAATTTATATGAATAAGACTACACAAAGTTCTGCCAAAAACGCAATTTAAAAAAAAACCAAGTCATCCAAAGCCAGTCAGCTTGGCTAAGCCAGTTTGGCTTAATATAATGGTTTTGTTACTATTGGTGTGCGGTTGACCGTACATTGAGAAATGATTTCAGGAAATTAATAGAATCTCCACAATGGCTGTGGGTGAACCGAAACTCTAAGAAATGTATCCATAATCTCAAGCTTATTGCCAAAGTAAATAAAACGACGTTGAGTCCAGATATCGAGAATGAAATGTTAACAAACAGGGTTGAGGTAACCAGTAATGCTGAAGTCTTAGGGCCATTAGCATTATTTTCTGGCTGGCAATTAGCCATTAATACGATTTTACAGCTTTTATTTTGGTAAGTATATAGTTATAAGATTCTTGGGCCCGTGCAAGGCCCGAATTACAGAATAAAACCCAAGCTTTGATCACTGTTTATAACTAGTTTTTAGTAGAGTTTTTATTTTAAAACATTCCTCAAGCATAGATTCATTTATTAACGTTCAGCTAAGTTCAGCTTTATTTTTAAATGCTACCTACCCAGCAAAATTGTAGATTCGCGCTTGAGCAGAGATTCGATCAGTAATCACTCAAGTGTGGTCGTGACAGGTCTTGAGCATAGATTTCCTTACAATTTCTGGTTAGAATTGAAGTTTATAATTACCGTATTGGAATAAGACTGACGCTCAAGTAACGATTCTATGGATAAGTAGTAATCAGATGAAGCTGTGCTTGAAGAACGTGCCTTACTGACCACGTGACTTGTGTGACCTTATTTCAAACAAAATTAATGCAGTATTAATTTTTAGCATTGTAATTTTTTGTTACATAAAGGGTTTCTGTTTCTGTAAATTACACTATGGTGTTATGGAGTTCTGCGGAAAATTCCAATGGAAATCCATTCTTGGACTTCGCTTGGCAATCTTTAGCTGAAATACCCGGATATTTTATAGCATCATGGCTAGCCGATCGTATTGGTCGACGCTATACAGGAATCATTTCATCAGCGTTTACAACTTTTATTTGGATTGTATATGGTTATCGTGAGATTAGTAAGTATCATAAGGACTTCTTTATTTGTATTTAACAAAATGTGATTAATAATACACATTTTTAAATTGCAGGTACTACAGCATGGTTGAAAAGCAAATGGTTGACTACTGTCTTAGTTGTAACAAACAGATTGACAATAACAATTTCATATTATATAGTAGACTTATTCAACATGGAACTCTATCCTACATGCCTTAGGCAATCAGGCATGTCATTAGGCAACGTTGTAAGTGGAGGAGCAGGTGCATTAGCAGCCTATATCTTGCATTGGGTTAGTATACGTGTAATGAAGAGACACTTATTCGATGTTTTCTTCGCGGGGCAGCGGGTCAGTGGGGGGCAGCGGGGCATGCTGTGGGGCAGTGGGATAGTGGGGCAGTGGGGTAGCGGGGCATTGGGGCAGCGGGGCAGCTGGGCAGTGGGGCAGCGGGGCATCGGGGCAGTGGGGCATCGGCGCAGCTGGGCAGTGGGGAAGTGGGGCAGCGGGGCTGTGGGGCAGCGGGGCAGTGGGGCAGTGGGATAGTGGGGCAGCGGGGCAGTGGGGCAGCGAGGCAGTGGGGCAGCGGGGCAGTGGGGTAGAGGGGCATTGGGGCAGTGGGGCAGCGGGGCAGCGTGGCAGTGGGGTAGTGGGGCAGCGGGACAGCGGGACAGTGGGACAGTGGTCTGGACTGGAATGGATTGGACTGGACTGGACTGACGTGGGTTAGCAGAATTTAACGCGAGCGGAGCCGCGGGTAAAAGCTAGTTAAATATATTATTAAGTAGGTATTATATTATTATAATAAATTAAATCTTCAAATCTCTTATTTTCAGATATGGACGCAAATCTACATATATTATATCTACAGTTATGCTGATATTTGGTCGAATTTTATCAGTATTAGCAAGTTCTTCATTTGTATTATTTGCAATTGGATGCATCATAGCTTCATTTCCATCGTGGTCAGCAACACAGAGTGCTGCTGTTATATCCCTGGAAATATCTGCTCCTAAACGACGAGCTGGTATCGTGAAATTGAGATTGGTTGCTACTAGTTTCGGATTGTGTTTAACGCCTTTACTTTACTGGTGGATTCGAAATTGGAAATCTTTTGTCATTATAACAACAGCAACACAGTTACCGTTTTTATTACTTTCTTGGTAACTATGACATATCTTACTCAAAATCATCATTATGATCATTAAAATTTAAAACAGATACGTGTAACGTGCACATGACATCGAAATAAGTGGTCAAAGTGTCAAAATAAGGCGATTATTCATTTTATTTCTTATCTTATCTTTCATATTTGTAACTGGCCATAATTTGAAATAAAGCAACCGTTTAAAAGTGGAGTGAGTCAAATGGATATACCGAAGCAAGAAATTAAACCGGCCAAGAACATGTCGGCCATGCTTAGTACAAGGTTCCGTAGGTAGGATTAATTACAAAGGAATGAAATAGAATATTAATCATGGCATGCATGGCTATTTTAGTATTTCCATTTTTGCAATAGACGGAAACTCAGAGCATGTTGTTATACAGCGCCATCTAAGAGTTGTGTCATGTCAACATAACAGAGAGGTACTTTTTGTGTATTTTATTCAATTATGTGCAATTATAAACAGAGCTGAGGTAACAAAAAGAGAATTGTTTGCTAAGATCATTTATCAATAAGGTCAATGACCTTTGAACTAGGACTAGGACGTCTTAAGTATTTTGCAGTTTTCTATCAATCTGTGTTTTATCATACCAAAAGTGTACCTGCATGCACTTGAAAATTTATATGAATAAGACTACACAAAGTTCTGCCAAAAACGCAATTTAAAAAAAAACCAAGTCATCCAAAGCCAGTCAGCTTGGCTAAGCCAGTTTGGCTTAATATAATGGTTTTGTTACTATTGGTGTGCGGTTGACCGTACATTGAGAAATGATTTCAGGAAATTAATAGAATCTCCACAATGGCTGTGGGTGAACCGAAACTCTAAGAAATGTATCCATAATCTCAAGCTTATTGCCAAAGTAAATAAAACGACGTTGAGTCCAGATATCGAGAATGAAATGTTAACAAACAGGGTTGAGGTAACCAGTAATGCTGAAGTCTTAGGGCCATTAGCATTATTTTCTGGCTGGCAATTAGCCATTAATACGATTTTACAGCTTTTATTTTGGTAAGTATATAGTTATAAGATTCTTGGGCCCGTGCAAGGCCCGAATTACAGAATAAAACCCAAGCTTTGATCACTGTTTATAACTAGTTTTTAGTAGAGTTTTTATTTTAAAACATTCCTCAAGCATAGATTCATTTATTAACGTTCAGCTAAGTTCAGCTTTATTTTTAAATGCTACCTACCCAGCAAAATTGTAGATTCGCGCTTGAGCAGAGATTCGATCAGTAATCACTCAAGTGTGGTCGTGACAGGTCTTGAGCATAGATTTCCTTACAATTTCTGGTTAGAATTGAAGTTTATAATTACCGTATTGGAATAAGACTGACGCTCAAGTAACGATTCTATGGATAAGTAGTAATCAGATGAAGCTGTGCTTGAAGAACGTGCCTTACTGACCACGTGACTTGTGTGACCTTATTTCAAACAAAATTAATGCAGTATTAATTTTTAGCATTGTAATTTTTTGTTACATAAAGGGTTTCTGTTTCTGTAAATTACACTATGGTGTTATGGAGTTCTGCGGAAAATTCCAATGGAAATCCATTCTTGGACTTCGCTTGGCAATCTTTAGCTGAAATACCCGGATATTTTATAGCATCATGGCTAGCCGATCGTATTGGTCGACGCTATACAGGAATCATTTCATCAGCGTTTACAACTTTTATTTGGATTGTATATGGTTATCGTGAGATTAGTAAGTATCATAAGGACTTCTTTATTTGTATTTAACAAAATGTGATTAATAATACACATTTTTAAATTGCAGGTACTACAGCATGGTTGAAAAGCAAATGGTTGACTACTGTCTTAGTTGTAACAAACAGATTGACAATAACAATTTCATATTATATAGTAGACTTATTCAACATGGAACTCTATCCTACATGCCTTAGGCAATCAGGCATGTCATTAGGCAACGTTGTAAGTGGAGGAGCAGGTGCATTAGCAGCCTATATCTTGCATTGGGTTAGTATACGTGTAATGAAGAGACACTTATTCGATGTTTTCTTACAATAATAATATTTTTCGGAGAAATTTACGTACAAGATGGTTTACATCATTACTTTTCAAAATATCGTAGTCAATAACTTAAGGAAATTCAATAATTTATTACAATGTATTAATACACAAAAATCTTTTCAGGGCCGTTTGTCTGATTTTCGCTATCCAAGTGCTATATTGATTGTCACGACTATTCTTTGCGGAATGCTAACATCATTCTTTTTACCTGAAACTTTGAATGTAAAACTACCAGCAACTTTAGAAGACGCTCAAAGATTCGGACGACGTGATCGAACGTTTTATGTGTCGGTAAAAATGAAAGACGAAACAATAGACTCCAATATTCCCACTATATAATATTTATAAGTATACAAGCAATAGAAATACAGCAGTACCATGACATGATAAAAATAAATATTATTTTAGAAAAGCAAGTTTCATTTTGTCTCTTCGTTGTTCCTTTATTTTTTTTGTAGTTTTTTTTTTTTTTTTTTTTTTTTTTTTTTTTTTTTTTTTTTAAACATACATTATTATGACAAAAGCAAACCAAAAACCACGGGGGTTTGTCCGGAATGCCGTTATTCTGCAGACAACTTATTAAACTAAATACATAAATATGTGCAATAAATTAACAAACAATGGATTCGGCGAGCGACTGCCTGTTACCTGCGTGCAAAAAACATCGGTTCCTTACGAGTCACGACTCACGACACGACAAGCATCTACAGGTTGTTTATAAAGTGCGTTTTTAACTTGCGTTTGATATTTGACTTATTAATACTTTGTACAAAAGAAGGGTTAAGTTTATTCCGTAAACGAGGAATAATATACAGGATGGTTCTTTCACCGTAAGAATTAATAGCGCCAACCGTAGTTAGTTCATTTTTCGTTTTTTGTCTCGTTTGAATACTATGGGTAATTTCACTTTGAATATCTTTATTAAAGAATTGTTCTTTGAGAAGACTGTAACTGACTTTAGTGTGGATCGAAATTACTTTGCACTGTTTGAATAGTTCGGTATCATTGCCCCTACATTGATCATTGATTTAATTTTAGCTGGAACGCTTAGCAGTACCTAACGTTTGTTGATACCTACCTAATATCATATTTTTATAGGAATCTACCAGGCCCCTCAGAAAGTATTGCGAAAAAAAGTTTTTATGTATGGGAGACTGGCCAGTTATAATGTTTTTCGAAAATATGATTATTTATAAGTAAAAATAAGTAAGTTCCAATTTCAAAATTTCCCTCCACATTTTTTGCGAGTTAATTCAAAGTATTGTGTCTCACTGAAATATGGATCTGCGCCGGGAACATTTTAGAGCTATGATTTTATACGATTTCAAGTGTCGCCTGAAACCGGATGAATCGTACGATAGACTTCAAATGGCATTCATGGATGAAGGCCCTTCCAAGGCAACCGTGTATCGTTGGTATAACGAATTCAAGCGCGGTCGACCAACTTTGGGGGATGACGAAAGAAGCGGTCGCCCTTTGACGGCTGTTACCGAAGAAAACGTGCTAGCAGTGAAAAATTTAATCCAAGACAATAGGCGAATTACATATCAGGAGATTCAACACATATTGAAGATTGGATCGGGAAGCGTTCACGAGATTCTACACAGCCATCTTCGCGTGAGGAGGATAGTATCACGCTGGGTGCCGCACAACCTCACCGATGCTCAGAAGCAGGCCCGGGTGGAATGGTGCCGTGATATGCTTAACAAATTTGAAGCAGGCTCGTCTCGGCGTGTTTACGACATCGTTACAGGTGATGAGTCCTGGATTTATCAATACGACCCAGAAACCAAGCGCCAGTCGACTGTTTGGGTGTTTCAAAATGAGCCAACGCCTACCAAAGTGAAGCGATCTAGAAGCGGGGGTAAGATTTTGATCGCTAGCTTTTTTAATTTGACTGGCCACTTGGTATCAATTCCCTTACGGGATCAAAGAAGCATTAATGCCGAATGGTATACTACCAAATGTTTGCCAGAAGTTTTCTCTGTTATAAGCAACAAGCGACCAAACACAGGGCTCCGCGGGCTACTGCTCCACCACGACAATGCACCTGCGCACACCGCACTCAAAACGAGGGACTTCCTGGACAGCACGCCAGTCAAACTCCTGGGTCACCCTCCTTACAGCCCTGATCTAGCACCGTGTGACTTCTTTTTATTCCCAAAAATAAAAAATCAGCTCAAAGGGATACAATTTTCGTCGCCGGAAGATGCGCTGGCTGCGTTCGAGCAGGCTGTAAACGAGGTGTCTGCGGCGGACTGGAAAAAGTGTTTTGAAAACTGGTTTAGGCGCATGAATCTTTGTATAGAGGCTGGTGGAAAGTACTTTGAAAAGATTTGATAAAAATATATGTACGTATAGAACAATTTTTTTTAGTTTCGCAAAACTTTCTGAGTGTCCCACGTATAGCCAAGTGGCGCCCCATCAGTAAAAAAATGATTACTCGCTGAATACATCATTTATCGAAAACCCTTTTTAACGATTGAAGTACAGGTACTTCAATCGTTAAAAAGTTTAATTAATAGTTTAATTAGAAACCATCAACTCTGTAAATTATAGTTCGCTGTCGTTGTAGATACAAAAAGTGCCAAAAGTGGCCGTTTTTCTCATATTTTTATCTACAACTACAGCGAACTATAATTTACAGAGTTAATAGTTTCTGATTAAACTACAGTAACTGTACTTTAATTATTAAAAAAGGATTTTCGATAAATGATGTATTCAACGAGTAATGTTTTTTTTGCTGATGGGGGTGCCACTTGCCTACTACATTCCCCTTAATATATCACATACCTATTACGTTAATGATCCGTCCCGATGACGCCAAGTTAAAAGAGTTGTCCAGTAAATACCTAAAGTCCGTTTTTTTAGACTTTTCATATTTAGTCAATAATCACGGTAGGTCTCTTTGATGATGTTTTTTTAAATAAATATTTAGAAAATGTAATTAGTAGTTCCGCACACGTAGTTAGGTTAAAAAATGTTATTTAACCATGGTTAAATAACATTTTTTAATGATGCATGGATCATGATGAGTGTCAACCTCTTTGCCGCAGCTACGACAAGCAAAGTTAGTCTTGTTATGATATTTTTACAACTATGTAGGCAAAGACTTACAAAGAACTATGTAGGTATCACTGTAATTCCTAAAATGTACCTAATTAAGGTGAATGCTACAGGGTAGCCCGCGAAATTCAAAATTTTTGGCGTTGTTTGCAAATAGTAGCTTTATTTCGCGTTGTATATCGGTCAAAATATGATTGGCGGAAATAGTAACAATATATCTAAGGAATCTTACTCATAAAAAATATTAACCTAGCTCTATAAGCTGTATAAGCTCGAAAATCGAAAATTTGATCGTAAATTAATATTATCCAGCTAGTACAGCTAATAGAGCTAGGTTAATATTTTTTATGAGTATTATTCAGTAAATATATTGTTATTATTTCCGCCAATCATATTTTGACCGATACACAACGCGAAATAAAGCTACTATTTGCAAACAACGCCAAAAATTTTGAATTTCGCGGGGTACCCTGTAGCATTCACCTTAAGTTATTTTTTATGTGCACCTACCGCATGTCGTCTTGTTGTGGCAATAAATCATTGTTTTTTCTTTCTTCTTATTTACCTACTATATAATATTGTTAATCTTTTAATACCTAATTATTAATTAAGATATGCATAAAAAAGGGCTGCCAAGATTGTCTACCAAATATGAACATTCTAGCATCTCTACTTGGTCTGTGGAACATTCTAAAGAAACCGACTGTTGTTTGTTGTTTGTTTAATAAAGTTACAAGTTGTAAACCTTGCATCATGAATCTATATAGTAGGATAACACACTATGTGACTTAAAACGAGCCAAGCGAGAGGTCCATAAAAGGATTGCATTTCTTTCTACTAGGGTGTCCAAATAATATTTATTAGTGGATTTTCTCAAATTTAATGTTATCGTTTCGAAAACTAAGAGGGGTCATTGTACTCATAATGAAGTAGATTATATGCTTTGACTTTATTTATATATTTTTCTTACCCCGAGTAGAATCAGTATATCAAATCCGTTCAGCCGTTTCAGTGTTATGGAAGAACAAACTAACATCCATACTTTCGCATTTATAATATTAGTAGGAAGTAGGTATGGACTTTGTCAACACGGCCTGCTGGTTTACGGTAGGCAAAGTCGATGTTTTATTAATTTTATTTTCATGGATCATTGGTGTCAATTCTCTTGTTCACGCTACTTCAACAACTCAACTATCGCTCTCTTTTATTAATAGAAGATACAAGAAAGAGATGGCAACAATTTTAGAACTGTCAAATTAGTTTACGTGTTACATTTCACTGTATTTTAGTGGGCACGTTCCGAAATCACGACTAAACTTGTATATAAATTTAAATTCCGACTAATTTGACAACGCTTAAATTGTTTCTATCCCTTTCTGTTATCTCCTAGCAGTAAAAGAGAGCGATAGTTTAAAATAAGTTTAGTTCATGAACAAGAGAATCGACACCATTGCCAACTTTGCTAATTCTACGTGTGCAAAGATATTATTTTATTTTATTTATTGAGGGATATTAAATAGCTACAATATAAGACATCAATTATAGGGTTAGCAATTTTGTATAAGGTAATGTTGCAGCCCACTACATTATCCACAGATAATACAATAAAATTAAGCAGTGGGTGCAACAATTATACAACTTGTAATTGAAATAACTCAAAACCTCTTAAGGGGTCATTGTACTCATCAGTAATAAGCTGTACCCTGCATTTGTGTTCACATTACACGACAAAATGTAAGGAATAGTTGTGTTTTCGCGATTTCGGGGTTGGTCCCATTATTTAATTAGCATCCCGGGAAACCTCAAAAACGACACCCATATTGATTTTATTTAAAAAGTCACGTCCACCATCTTGGATCTCAAAATTGATGTTATATTCATAATTATCACCCCGGGAAACCTCGAAAATGATACCCATATTGATTTTATTTGAAAAGTCACGTCCGCCATCTTGGATCTCGAAATAGATGTTATATTCGTAATTAGCATCCCGGGAAACCTCGAAAACGACACCCATATTGATTTTATTTAAAAAGTGACGTCCGCCATCTTGGATCTCGAAATAGATGTTATATTCATAATCAGCACCCCGGGAAACCTCGAAAACGATACCCATATTGATTTTATTTAAAAAGTCACGTCCACCATCTTGGATCTCAAAATAGATGCTATATTCATTATCAGCACCCCGGAAACCTCGAAAACGATACCCATATTGATTTCATTTTAAAAGTCGCGTCCGCCTTCTTGGATCTCAAAATAAATCTTATATTCGTAATCAGGACCCCCGAGAACCTCGAGAACGATATCTGTATTAATTTTATTTAAATAGTCGCGTCCGCCATCTTCGATGTCGAAGTAGATGTTGTATTCGTCATGCTCCACCCAATGCGGGCCTGACACGCACCGGCTCGGTCTGGTTTGCGCTTTAGAGTTCCTAAGACTGTGGTACAACCATGGGCGTATTCAGAATTTTGTCATCATTCAACGTAAATAGAAATAATCTACTTTTTCTTTGAATTGAATGAATGAGTTTTTTTTTTCAAAATACACGCTAAAAACGATAGACGACTTTGTCGGATTTCTGGGAGTTATTTTTTCCCGATCTGTCATTCATAGTCATCTTTGGGATCAAATAAAAAAACCAAATACATTCGTGCATACAACCACGGGTGATAAATTGGAACAAATAATTTCAACCGTATACAGATGTACTCTATGGTTAGAAATTTCATACATGACAGGAGACCCTCGCCCCCTTGTAACAGTCTTCACCCCGTTTATGCCCTTTGCCAAGACCATAGATAATTTTCGACCGTCATACCATGCCATACAATCTTAGAACAACATGCCTGCAACACCATCAATACTTATCCGACCAAATTGACGAGTACTGAAAATGCTCAAACGTCGTTTGGCCACTACGTATTTTGAATTTATCAGTATTATATTTGACTATTGCCAGGGCAAAAACACAGATGTCGCTAGTATCTACGTATTATGCTCCCGAGGCTAATGATCTGACTGACTAGCAAGGTGCAAGGTAAAACTCATGCGCTGTTGTCTAGAAAAGCGTATAGATGGCGTGAATTTAAAATTCTAAGTTGTAGACAAGTATTTACCAATAAATAAGATTTTTTCCAGTTCATTTTCTTTTTTTTGTAAGTAAATTTGCCTATCTAACAGGCAAATTTAAAAAATCTATTCTATTTCTATTATTTTGTTATTAAAGTATAATTATGTTGGAAAACGTAATTTGATAAATAATACCAACATTTAAACTTATCAATTGCTTTTTATAATTATACTAATACGTTTTACGCATTTACGCAATTGAAGTGATATCTAAAGACATACATTGTAAAAATAAAAGTTCTGACGTCACCGAAAGACGTAACTGAAAGTTAAATTCGTTATGTGTCGTAAGAGTAATGGTAGCCTGCTGGTTACTGTTGTGGACTTATGATCTTGGAGGCGCAGCTTCGAATCCTACTTGTAACGAGACTTTTTGTCTTTATTTTTTCGATTTATAAAAAGGATGAATACAGAGCCACCTAGCGATCTCGGTACATAGTTATCAAAACTGATTCAAGAGTGATTTCAGGGTTAAAATATAGAGGCGCCACTTGGTGTGGACCTTTATTGGGGGCAGAGATTGGTCTCTATTTCCGTATGTATAAATGTACTCTGTGCGTCATACGTAGTATCCCTATGTAGTCTGTGGTCATTGTTAATTTTTTACGTTAATTTTGGTTGTTTTTGTAAGATTTAGATTTTTCGTATAATGTTATTGATTAAAGTTTGCGTTGATTAATTTCTGTACTTATCCTCTTAATGGTTTCTAAACTGTGATATTTTGCAGTGATAGTACAAGTAAGATGTACAACAAGTGTTGTATTGTTGTATCGAACATTGTGATAGCAAACGAAAGGACGTTAAGATATATTCGCTTCCCGTTAGTGAGATAGGACTTAAAGTGGCTTATTTGCGCAGTTTAGCGTGCAAGATCTTCACAAACTATGTTTGTGTCAGAAGCATTGAAAAAAGGTTCATCGATGAGAAGTATCGGCTTAAAGTTGGTGCTTATCCTACATTGTTTTTGGCCGATGAAATAACTACAGGAATACAAAAGTTTATGAAGGTTCGTACGTAATCAGTAATCTACTTATAAAATGTTAGGTGTACAGCTAATGTAAAAAAATGAGTATACTCATATCCACTCCAACCCGCTCAAGTTTGGTAGCGAGTACCTATTACTTTTGATTGGAATTTCTAACAGGCCGTGTCACTAGACCAGGTATCATGTACTATTGGCAAACTTACTGTAGTGGAATATATGCTGTTGACGCAGTAGACTGACTGAGACCCGCAAAATTAATGCCAAACAGTATTGATCACTGATACATCATCCCATATTGATGTAAAATGAGTGTTACAAGATAGTTTAAAATCTATCTCTATCACTCAAAGATTTGCTGGTATAAAACTCATTTTTGAGTTAAGCTTGCCCGCTCGTACATACATGTACCTAATTTCCATTTATAATTTAATAGGTACTGTATTTTTCTGGTGTACAATAAAGAATGAGAATAGTTTATGGAATACTAATGTATTTATTTTTTCAGATGTATGTCAGAATCGTGATAATAATAATTCTTGTAAAAGGAAACATGATGACCATATCTACCCATCTGCCGTTATAAATTGGTAAGATTAATTCACTATTTTAAATCTCTATTTATATGGTACCTGCTGATTCATCATCATGATTTCAGCCGAAAGACGTCCACTGCTGGACATAGGCCTCCCCAAAAAGTGAATATGCCATAATCGCCACGCTTAGCAGGCGGGTTGGTGATCGCAGTTGACTTGAAAACTCAGAGAATGATGGTCATTCTCTGGTGAATGAATCCCTTAGTCGCCTTTTACAACACCCATGAGAAGAGATAGGACCTGCTAATTACTATTACGAAATAAAAGTAAACATTAGTGTTTTACTTTATTTAAACCAGATTCATCATCATGAATATTAATATAAAAATATAATATAATTATATTTTTCTAAATCTCGAACTTTAATGTACCATTTGTACCAATTTGCAATAGAAGTTTTTAAACTTTCGCGAATTTCACTCATATTGAACTAAGTTTACGGGACTTGTCGCGCACAATTAAATCAAAATATAACAAGCATTTTGACTAACCTCGACGTTTCGGTCGTTTCGGTTGTTATATTTTGATTTAATTGTGCGCGACAAGTCCCGTAAACTTAGTTCAACATTTGTACCAAGTTTAATTCAAGTGTCATTTGTTCTAGCTCAATATGCTGATGGGAAAGAAGATAGTTTCATCCTAAAACATGCTGCTGAAACAGTATCTTTCTTGACAATCTTTTCAACTTGGAGAATTGTGCTAGCTTGAATAGTAAGACATCAAGAGGGAAACTCTTTCACGTAGCCTGTACATCGGGTTCACCATACCAAGCCAAACTTTGTCTAAGTACCTACTCATTTGACTTCCTTTCTTGTGAAACACACGAAAAAACATAACCCTCCTTCTGGCGCAGTCGGGTAAAATAACTGAAGTGCCCTTCCTTGGCAAGGTAAATTTTTTAATTTTCAACTGGTGTTCATATAAAATATTGAAAGGCACAGATTTATCTAGGTTAATTAGAAAATCTCTTCCGAGAATGCAAAATAAGACATATTGTATTAAAAACTATAATTTAATAAATAAAAATCTGAACAAAATATGTTGTTTCATTAACCTACATATTCTCAGTTCTCGTTTCGAAAATGTATAGTTGGTAAAATATAGCTTCAGTCCTGTGATAGAAGTCAAATACGTAAATTTTAAATGTATTTTTACGTATTTGACATCTGTTACAGGATTCTAGCTATATTTAACGAACTAAAGTTGAAATAACAATATACAACAGCTTAAATAAGGCATCCAGTGTGAGCCTTTGCCAGGGGGTGTCAACTTCCTAAGCGACGAATGCCAGCACTGGAAGGATTTGCAAAAACGGAACAGCGCTCTACGAAAGAATGAGATAGTAGAAACAAGCGCGATTGAATACATATCTACCATTTTAGTATATTTCAGTGTTTGAAGATTACCTAAATTATGATAGGATTCACTTTTATGAAATGGCAACACTTACTACACTTGTCAAAAAATAAAATACGGATGTTCCTAATTTTTATTTCGAATTTATGCCTGATTAATCTTGTTTTTCTGCCGGATTGTTTCCTAAAGTTCAATGTTGTGAATTTTGCTGAAAGATAGAAACTCATTAGTGTGAAATTTACACTTTTTCCTTATGTTACAACAATTTATGAGATAGAGACTCCAGTGTGAAATTCAAGCTTTTGTGTAGTTTATCTGATTGATTTCATTATATGTATTTGTTCGATACTGACGCTTTTGGATTGTTTTTCCACCATGGCTGGAAAAAAAAGTGTAAAGTGCGCAAAATACGGGATAACCTCAAAGGAAGATTCTTTCACAGGTTTCCTCTCCCGTCCATGAATGGGTCTCTTATGTAAGTAGATGACTAAAGTGCCATTAATTAATAAGGCTAGGTATAATAGTTGGAATTTAACACTTCATACAAATACATTTTTCAGAACTAAAGTTTGCAAGCAACATTTTGTCATCCCGATGATGATGATTGGACCTCTTCGATGATTGGGCCTGGATAAATTATTGGAGAAGTACAAACAGCATAAGATGCTATGTGGTGGTGTGATGTTTTGATGATTCGCAATTTACCAGCAGTGACAGAAAAAGATTACTTAAGTAAGTTTGCTATTCCTACCGGAGCTCAAAATATATTAGCCCGATTTTGAAATGAATAGTGTAATCCATCTAGAGAAGAACAACAATCGGAAGTGAGTAGTATTTTATTGACTTGCTTTATGCTGATTGTCAACCTCTTTGCCGCAGCTACAACATGCAGCATTACTTTTCTTATAATTGTTGACACTATTATAAGATTTCTTAAAATTAAGATACTTTTTAGTTATTTTTATTTGTACTTAGCTACACCCTGTTTTTTCTTTCTTTGTCTTGTCTTATTTAGTAAACAATCTTGGCATGTCTTTTTAATACAATTCGTCAATAACTATTATAAAAAGACATTATGTTAATGATTTTGCACTTATGTTAATGAAATTACAATCACATGAGACATTCCATCTTCATGTCTCAGTTTGGCGAACCTATATTTTTTGTTTATACTATAAAAAAAAATAAAAAAATACTATGATACGTTTGAATATTTAGGTGTTTTTTTTTCTTTTTATAAAAAAATATTTAAAAATGTAATTTATAAGGTAATAACTAAATAAAGGAGATAATAATAATATTTTTTTTAGACCTAATTACATGTGTAGATTTAGTAATTAGGTACATTTTATCAATAGTTATTTGAATAAAGAGGCATGCCAAGATTGTTTACTAAATAAGACAAGAGAGAGAAAACAGACTACTGCATGGCTAGTTGTGGCAATAAATCATTTTTACTTCTTTTTTTTTCTTTATACCTACTGGAGATATGCAGTATTAATGATTTTCTCAAAAACAAAATTGAAATAAAAACACCTAAATATTCAAACGTATCATAGTATACAATAAATTAAGGTAGTGAATTTGTATGTTTCAGCAACCAAAGTCAACCGTTGAAGTGCAAATGGAAGTACATCCCGGTATTCCAAATCCAAAGAAGAGTTAAATATTCAGCATCATTTATATGTATAATCATCTTGACAGCCCAAGCTTGAAAAAGGTAATTGGAAAAAGTCAATATTAATATTTTTAATATATAATTTTAATATTTATTTTAAAATAATTAAAATCTTTATATTTTTATCAATTTAAATCTTAATACATATAATTCTTCTGTACGTTTGTCTGTCACCTAACTCCTCCTAAACGACTGGACCGATTTGGATGAAATTTGTATTTAATATAATTATTTTACTAAAAAATGGGCTTGCATTTGATTGCTGTTGTTAAGTGATCGTGCAGTCGACGATGGTGTACCATTCGTGCCTTGAAGACTACCAGATTATACCTATAGGAAAACACAGATAAGCAAGGCAAGGCATTCTACTACTTAGCGGTGTGCATAATAAAAGTGTTAGAAAAACTCTTTGTACCCTTGTATATGTACCCTTATGGTGGAATATCAACCGTGTAAGGGTGGCGCATTGCCTCTCATCTCTGACTTTTCGATGGTAGAACCTACTGGTGAAAGCCAGAAATGTGTGAATAACAGTCCTTTGATATTATTAATTGCACATTTCCAGGAGTCACGGAGGAGGAAAAGTATCTTGTTGATCCTTGATGCAAAAAAGGAGTGGAACTCACACCCAAACAGAAGCTTTATAAGAGATGTTACAAATCTGCTGTTAGATGGCTACCGAGATCATGCTCATCAAGATCGAACATCAGAAATAGCTAGCCATGCTTTTAATTTTATGGCTTTGGAGACATTTCAAACAACCAATAGCCTTTTAATGATCGGGGGATCATGTCACAGCAAATAATTAGCTTTACTCATTAAGGAGGTAAGTCTAAACCTTTTTAGGATTCCATACCCAAAGGGTGCTGATGGGACCCTATTACTCTGCCTACGCTGTCCGTCCGTCTGTCTGTCACGGGGCTGTATCTTTTTAAGGTAGTCAATTGAAATTTTCATAGATGACGTGTTACTATGGCCTCTACCATGGCAAATAATATTTAAAATTAAAAAGTCTAAGCTCAAAGTGTGTCCCCCATACTAGAATCCTTGAAAAAAATGCATTTTTTCAAGTTCCTGCTCTATCTTAACATGGCTATACATAAAAGCATCAGAATGTGTTATTGTAGTGCGTACTATATAGTTCAACAACATACGGCAATCACGGTCATGTGTAGTATCTTGAAACACATCAACGCACTGCATCTTGGTTAACTCTCATAAATCAGATCAGTGGCAGTGACACTGGCTCCGCCTTACCCGGGCGGAGTGCGTCCATGAGGATTTTGCCCACGGGAAAAAAAGAATAGACCACCTCCTTACCACCTGTGGATGTCGTAAAAAGGCGCAAAAGGAATCCTGCCAAGAGTATTGCCAGCGCTTACTTTGACTGACAGTGAATAACTCTAACGTCCAAAATTAATATCCAATCTATCCACGATTTGCCCTACTAGATATAGGAATTTGACATAAGCTCCATACAAAATATGTCAAATTTATATCTCTAGTAGGGCAAATCATGGATAGATTGGATATTAATTTTGGCAGTAAATTATTATCACAGATCCGTCAGACAAGCTTGGTGATTATGGCAATGATATTTACAGTATTAATAATTGATTTCTATGATCAAATAATTGTTTTTAAATATATATTTTTACTTTCAGATGAATCACTGCAAGACGCCATTGCTACAGCTACAGTCATTTCAAATATTGAGCAGTTGTTTGACTCCGCGAACAGACATACTCCAAATCAAAACAGAGGGAAGGAATTCCTCACAAACATGACCTCAACCAGGCCTCATATAATTTATTTCAATCAATTAAATTATATTTTAATGCCATGAAGTTCTAAGAGTTGGTTAAGGACGCTAAATGCTATAGAAATATTTTTTTAACAATTTAAATCATAAAAACATAAATGTGAAAGTTTGTCAAGATTTGTTGAAGAGATTTTGATGTTTGTTACTTATTCACACTGAAATAGCTAATGGCCAAAATTAATATCCAATCTATCCACGATTTACCCAACCTGAGATAGAAATTTGACATATTTTGTATGGAGCTTATGTCAAACTCCTATCTCTAGTAGGGCAAGTCGTGGATAGATTGGATATTAATTTTGGCCGTTAATGTATTTGGATGAAATTTAGCACACGGTAGATAATAACCCGGATTTATCCCAAGATAAAACTTTTTAATAAAAAATTGAACCGACGAAAACAGAAACTGAAAAGCGAAAAATAACTAATTATGAGTCGGCGCCAAACGAACTTTTAACAAGCAAAGTGCGTGCAAGTTGCAAGTGGCCGAGCGGAGAACGCATTTTTGGAAAGTAATTGTTTATCGTTGAAAATTTCACGTTGTATTTGATGTGACGTTGTTTTTATTATTTATTTAAAGTAATTTAATGATCTTCGTTGATTGGTTGTTTGGCGCCGACTCATAATTAGTTATTTTTCGCTTTTCACTTTCTGTTTTCGTCGGTTCAATTTTTTGTTAAAAAGTTTTATTTTTAATTTTTTTTTGGTTAAAATCTAACTCCATGTCTCCATTATGTCGTAGTGTCTAGAACTATATTTATGTGTGTAAAGTTTCAACAATCAGTTAACAGGTAAGAATTCAGTGGGTGAACAAACACTCATCCCCTGTTTTACTACCCTTAGGGGTGGATTTTTATTTTGAAATTTAAATGGGACCAACTTCAAGATGTACCCTATCCATTAAAAAAATAATCATCAAAATCGGACCTTTCTGTAAAAAGTTATGCGTGGTCATAAATAAAAAAATAATAAAAAAAAATATATATATATACGCGTCGAATTGAGAACCTCCTCCTTTTTTTCGTCGGTTAAAAATAAACAGTTCCCGAGGGATGCGTGATGATAAGTCTTTCTGTGATAAGCCAAATTATACCAGAGCAAAGCCGCGGTCAAAGTCTAGTAATAAATATAATGGGCATTTACAATAAAGAGTGCCCTTTGCATTTTGCGCTGTCGTATAAATTATTAAGAAACCAAAGGTCATCTATTATAGTTTTCTGTTTATTTAAAAAATGTATTATGTAATCTTGGTCTAAACTAGTTTATTTTAGTGATTTTACTGTAATAATTGTAAAATATATCTTGTTGATTTGCGTATCAGAATGATTTATTAAGAATAATTTATCAATCTTAGTTATTAGAACAACTGTTTATTTACATTTATGAGCATGTTGTGGTATGAGTATTTATGTAACAAAACTGAAAAAATACTCATATATTTATCCTAAAATATTGGGTACACACAGTACACATTGAACGAAAATGCCCTAATATACGAACACTGTAAAGAGGTTTAAACAAGATCTGCTACCACAACTGTTTTGTTAAGTAAAGTAAGCTCTATTTGATTTAGTAGTTACAGTTGTTACATGATAGTGTTGCATACATCAATCAGCCCGTTATGGGCATATAAGAATTTTTAGGATAATAATTGTCAAATCTAGGAATGCAATTTAATAACTTTTATATTTGGGTACATTAGTAGAAATTAACTGTAGATATAATCCAAACCCCACATCAGTTCAATTTATTGCAGCGCTTAAACCAGTATCTTGATAAATCTAAGTATATACTCATGTGAATATCGAAAATTGTGGTAACTTTTTTGTATTTATTAAAAATAAGTGATACAAAATAATTGTAAACCCTTCTCTATATCTTATCTAGTTATATTGAATGTCGAGGGTGATGAAGAGATTGAAATACATAACTCAGTGTTCTGGTGAAATGCTAGCATGTGCATAAGCACATAAGTAAACATAAGTTTGCAATTTTATAATAAAAATATGGTTGCTTTAATTGTAAAAATATTATGCTTGCGGATCCAAACACTGAAATATTATATCATTCTTATACTTACATCATTTTAAGGAATACTATGATGAAAGAAGCAGTCTACGTCCAGTACAATATCTGTGAAACGGTAGTAGAGAACGCCGCAAATTTATTTAGCATTTAAAAGCAATGAAAGGAAAAATAAATGTATTAAAAATGTCTAAAACTTTGTTTTCTTTGACATTCTATTACGGCGAATTTTTAATGCAGATGTTAGTTTATTTTTAATTTCTTAAACCTACAACAAATTTTCATTTTGCTGTTCTTGCACGAGTATGTATTATAAACATTTTATAATGCATACATTGTTTAAAAACTGCAAAATGAAAATTTGTTGTAGGTTTAAGAAATTAAAAATAAACTAACAACTGTTCAAAATTCCCGCCATTCCCGCGCTCCACGAAAGTTTCCGATGGCATAAACGGGCGCGCTAGTGTGCTCTCATGTAAGCAATATAGTTGTATGAAGTTGTTGTTCTTCTCTTGAGTATAATGTTCTGTGGCCTTTGCCCAAAATTCAACAAAAGAGTACACTTCTTAGTCTGTGCATACAACGCATGGTCACCCTAGTGTGTCAGTGCTTTGTAAATATGAAAACACTTTACCTGTGAAAAGATAAGCCACAGCCAGGATATGATTCTTTTTTACAACCACGTACGCAACAAAAATTCACCATTTTATAATAAAATATACTGAAAATTCAAAAACATGAAAAATTACAACAAACCGCCATAATTGTTGTCAATATGACAAATCAGTGTTGACATTTAAAGGTTAAAGTTTACACCAATATTATTTTATAAATTCAATAAGAATACGTAACAAAATAGTACGATCTACTTTTATTACATCACTTACGAATTTCACATTATCGTATTATAGAAGTGCGGTAATAACGAATTTTAGAAAACTACAATTTTTATTTAAAAACTACTATAGTAATTTTTATTTTACATTGGCAAGTTTTTAGACAAGGACACACAAGTCGCTTCTCGGCTCTCCCTTTCTTTTGGTTTACTGCTTACATCACTATTACATGAAAATAAACCATAAAACATAGAATTATGGTATAGTTTTGTATTGATAAAAATATGTAGTACTTTGTCCAGGAATGTATGTAATACATACATATATAATGTTCTTGCCTTGCATAAAGAACGATTTGCCAGTACACAAAATAAAATTTCTCAGAAACTAAGCACAGTTTTTATCAACATTTTATTATTCTAATTTTCTTGAACCGATTGTAATTGATTAATAATTGATTTTTTGTTAATTGATTGATTGTATTGATTGATTGATTGTATTGTATTTTTGATTTCTATTCGTAAATCAAAAATTTACTAGGTATTAGGCGAGTAGCAGACCAGAATCAAAGAGTAAAGAAGATATTTTTATTAGGTATCCAGGTTTTGATAAAATTAAAAACAATCTTTGTTAGTCTTTGAGTAAATATAGAGAAGGCGATATTATTTTGGTGTTTTCTGAAATAAAATTAAAGAATAAATACAGTGAATTTTGAATATGTAGTGAAGTATGTAAAAATGCAAACACAAATTGAAATAATCCATAATTCGATCTAACTCGTAGTACGGAGAATCATATTTTTGTGTGAAACTTTTATTCCACTATTCCACCATCACCCGTTTATTTGGTTGTTAAAATGTCGGGCGATCACAAAACCCTGATAAAAGGCAGTCCGTCGCAGTATGTTAAGCTCAACGTGGGCGGTACGCTCTTTTATACAACCATCGGCACTCTGACCAAGAGTGATAACATGTTGAGAACAATGTTCAGTGGCAGGATGGAAGTACTAACAGATTCAGAAGGTATGTACACTGTTTCAAATTGAATCTTATTGTCTCTCGTTTAAATATAAAGGCAACTCACACCTGTGTAAAGAAAAGAAAATGTGATAAACTTTTGTCTTTGTTTTAGGGTGGATACTTATTGACCGCTGCGGAAAACACTTCGGCACGATACTAAACTATCTTCGTGATGGTACGGTAGCTCTGCCTGACAGTTACCGTGAGATCATGGAACTTCTGGCTGAAGCCAAATACTTTCTCATTGAAGAACTGACCGAATCTTGTCAACAGGCATTGGCTAAGAAGGAAAGAGAGGCAGAACCAATCTGCAGAGTTCCCTTGATTACCTCTCACAAAGAAGAACAACTGCTTATCATGTCAACTTCTAAGGTAGACACATAGTAATATTATTTTTTAAGACAACTCATTCAAGACTTAGACCGAGATATACAATCTGTAATTGAAATAACTGAAAACCTCATAAGGACTCTTTGTACTCATCATTATGAACAACTTTTACTATTGGACCAACACTGAAATCGCGTAAAATAAACAGCTGTTCCATACATTTATGTTCGCCTAACTTGATGAAATATAGGCAACAGCTGATATTTTTTTTCATGATTTTTGGGTTGGTCTTATAGTAATACTTGTTCATACTGATGAGTACAATGACCTTATGAGAGGTTTTCAGTTATTTCAATTCTCAGACCAGTAAGCCTATAGACGTTGATTAGCCGACACCCCCGGTCAACACGCATATGGCCACCCGGCCAATCACGACGTCATTCCGTCCATGAGTGGCACTAATCATACGGAATCATTCCACCAAACTTTTGAGGCGACCGATCATAATGCGCCGTCCGCCCGCCGGTCCCCACCAACATTTTACAACTGTGTTGTCATGCAAAACTTTGTTTATGTGGTGTCTTGGCCTGTGTTTCAATTACATGTTGTATAGATGCTACTTAGGACATGCTCTGAGCACAGAACACAATAGTAGCATGTACAGAACATAATGATCACTCAGATTTCAATAGCCACTTCATTTACTCTTACGTTACTTCTTAGGTACTACCTATTCGATAACAATATTTTATGTACTTATTAGTCATGTTGCAGCCCTATGTACTTCCACACATTTAGTGTGTGTACCAAGCCATTTTGCCATATATTTAAAGTAGTAGGTATTTAAATCAATGTGGTTGTGTGGAGTGCCAGGATATGCTCTAGCTAAACAGCATCCAGGGTCCTCAATCTTCGAATAAATAATCGGGTACAACAGCTTTTACAATGCTGCAAAAAAGTAGTACTTCAAATGCTTGTAGCTAACACGTAAGATGGTGGTTATTAATTTAGTAGCAATATATTTGATACTGTTATGGACTAAAAGTAATAGATGGCACGTTTTACAAATTTACGAAACGAGATATTGTAATAGTTTATTCAATATTCCGTAGATGTCGCTACATGACCCCATATTTGGTAATTGCTCCAGAGATTAAGATTTCATTTCAAGAGATAATTATACCGATTTTTCACCAAATATTACAATAGTAAATAAGTATCTATTTCAGTCATTTTTGTTGATTTTTTAATATAAAAGTATTCTACTTTTATTGATTTTGACTTGTTGGTTATAGTCGTAAAATTCGGAAGTTTGAATTAAGTGTATGTATCAGGATGATCCTGCGGTCAGATTTATAATCGCAGGGCGTGGGTTCGATCCTCAAGAAGTGTTTCTCTTTTTGCATTTTTTATTTTTAGTTGAGGTGATGTAGTTTCGCACTAAAAGTATCAGATGGCGCTAGTAAGCTGTTACCTGTTTTGAGGTTGAAGATTGGTCTCTATTTCAGTATATTACAATGTACTCTGTGACAGCATCCATGTCACTAAAGGTATACATTTTGGAAAGAAAATATCGCTTGGCTCAGTATGCCAGTGCTTTTAGCCACTAAGCTACTGTGAACACTGCTCATGGTATTGAATTTAACTTCCACTTATGTCTTTTGGTGCCATCAGCAGCATTTCATTGAGAAACAGATTGTGTTCCTCAAACAACCCGACTATGTGTATAGATGTGCCTACCCTTACTAATTAATCAATTATTTTTAACACATTTACGCATAAAAAGAGAAATCTAAAGATATACATTGTGGAAAGAAAAAAAAAATAATGATATATTTTTTCTTTCCACAATTTTATATCTCTAGATTTTGCTTCACATGCATAAAAATAATAAAATAATTATACATGTCACTGTGGACATGACTGCCTCGTTGGTCTAGTACTAGACTCTAGTGGTTGCAAGTGCGACTGCTGAGCGTGGGGTCCTGGGTTCGATTCCCGGGTCGGGCAAAGTGTTATTGGGTTTTTTCACTAAGAAATTCTCAGTAGCAGCCCGGAGTCTGGATTTGTACCAGGTCAATGGCAATAGGCTCGCCCCCTATTACATGGGACTATAACATAACTGGTGAAATGTGGGTGTACTGTTACACCTCTGCCTACCCCTTCGGCGAAATACAGGCGTGATGTAATGTTGTGTTATGTTATGTCACTGTCACGTAACTGGCAAACTGCAAGTGCAAGACACTGTCTCAGCCCATAGCACATTCTAATAATGTATATTTCAGCCTGCAGTTTTATCTTAGTGCTTTGTAAAGAAGAATAGCATTAACTAATCTTGTTCCTTTTATCAACAAATGACTTTAGTTCCAGAATTTTGTAGAAGTGATGGAGTAGGCCATTATAACAGATAAAATCTAATGTTTATTTGTTAAAAAATATTCCATTACTGTTTCAGCCGGTTGTCAAACTACTCATAAACAGACACAACAACAAATATTCCTACACAAGCACATCAGACGACAACTTGTTGAAGAATATTGAGTTGTTTGACAAGCTCTCTCTACGCTTCAGCGGTCGTGTGCTGTTCATAAAGGATGTGATTGGTTCCAATGAGATCTGCTGCTGGTCATTCTTCGGACATGGCAAGAAATGCGCCGAAGTCTGTTGCACATCTATTGTGTATGCTACTGACAAGAAGCACACAAAAGTTGAATTCCCTGAAGCAAGAATTTATGAAGAGACTTTGGGAATCCTACTGTATGAGAGTAGGAATGGACCTGATCAAGATTTAATCCAGGCGACATCATCTCGAGGCGCTGTTGGCGGACTCTCCTGCACTAGTGATGAGGAGGAAGAGCGATCTGGCTTAGCTCGACTGAGGTCAAATAAACAGAATAATCAATCTTAGCGGTTACAGTCGGGCTTGGCGCGCCTTCGAAGCTCGAAAAGGACTAATGTCTGATACCTGGCTGGCTTCTTTTTGCCATTTTGCTGGCTGCCGTGCTTTGGTCTGTAGACTTTACTGAGCTGTGTCCTTCAATTATGGTCATTTTGACCACCTTTCCATGGCTCTCTTGATTGTTGAGGAATGAAAATGGCATGAGGCACTTATGACTGTAGTCAGATCATACTATGGACAACTTTCTGCTAATACTATGTGTCTGTACTGTGTTTTGTGAGTATATTAGGCCAGAAGTTACATTGGAGAAAATATGACATTAATAGTGCAAATAATGATGCAGTAAAACATATCTAAGATTAATGATCCTGTCTGTACCGTGGCCGCGTTCAGTATTATCGTCCGACGACGCCCGGAGCGTACTTTGGTCGTTCAGTTACTCAGAGCGATCATACAAACGAACGCCCAAGGAACGCTCCCAGCGTCATCCGACGACGTCGGGCGATAATACTGAACGCGGCCCTTTAGTTGGAGTATCTGTAAAACAAAAATGTGTTTGATGTCTAGTATACGATTCATGTCTTTGATAAATTCTCCAGTATTTGTTGTTCATGTGAAAAATTATTAGGTGTAATAAATATGCTGACATGCAATTTTATGCTTATGCCTGCTCCACATTCCTGGTTGCGAACTTGCAAAATCGATGTACAATGCTCTGAGCTCTCAGTACAACCATAAAAATATTTGGTTCAAAAACGCAATATACAACATCTTTGAGAGTTAGTGGCCGCTAATGTAGAGCGGGCGTTAATGACTATGCACCATCAGGGGCCTAGTCCAGGGGTTCCCAACCTTTTACCATACGCGCCTCCCCCAACTTTTTCTTTAAATCAGTACCCCCTTGCTTGTTAAGGTAAAACTACAAGGAGTTGATGACATGGGCCGCGATAGATTTTTCTTTCTGATACCACGGACATAAATTTTAATAAATATACAGTTTATTATTTGGAGCCGCTACACCCCCCAAGTAGGATGTGCCCTACTGATTGGGAACCACTGCTTTAGACAGGCATATGGGTGTTTTGAGGCAATATAAAAGTGTACACCAATGTTGCATGATAATTATGTTTATACAAGTGTAAAATAGTGTAATCTACTATCTAAGATTGTATGTGTATCATAGAAATCTAAATAATAAGTTAATAGAAATGTTATCTACTGTCTTTTAATACCGTAACGCGTGTCGCCGGTTCGCCGCTATGAAAACATAAATACGCAATCACGCCTACCATGTTTCTAGAAACAAACAAACAACGCTACTACAAAGAACGCTAGCATTAAATGCAAAATAAATTAAACCTACAAAAATCTGCTGTTAGATATACTGAAAAATACAATTTTAGTGACTCTGCGTCCAAAACAGCACTGATGATCAGGCAAACGGTTCGCACACTGTTGTCCTACGAGACACCTGTACGCGGCGACAAGTTCACGCGTCTTTACCACTTCTGTTACCTTATTATTTATATTTCTATGATTTGAACCAATGTGTACAAGCTTTGCAGTACATCAATGTCGTAATTCTAATTTAATAAAGTAATTTTACGCTTATTATTATCACACAACTTCACAGCTCAAGTGATTTGCCAAATCAATGTTGTCTAGTATTAGAACCTTGTTCCTGATGCATCTTTAGAGGATGAAGCTCATAACTTAATACAAACTTTTTGTTGTTAAGATTTATTCTTATTTCCTCAATAGGGATGAAGATAAAATAATATTGTTTAGGTGTTATTCTATAATTGGTGTCTGTTATTCAATACTCCCAAATTGTTCATTTGGTATGTAACAATTATAAAGATTTAGTCTAGATGCTCTAAGGCAGTGTTTTTCAATCTGTTCCATAGCGCGACCCCCTTTAGTAAAAGAAATGCTCGCGACCCCCTCGCCCTTTGAGGTGGCGGCGCGGCGGCAGTAAGGCTTTTTAATAAACATAATATTATGAACTATATTTTTTTAATTTCTAAGTGGCTGCGACCCCCCTTTACAGTGTTAGCGACCCCCCCCCCCCCAGTAGGTCGCGACCCACAGTTTGAAAAGCACTGCTCTAAGGTAACAATAGATTACTGCATGGAATAGATCACTACCTTTATGTACTTTGTTGTCACCTGATTGCCAGAAATAACCGATTCATTGAACTGTAAATAAGGGCAATAATAAACATGAAATAGACAGCAATCAGTAGAGAGTAAAGTTGTTCTATATTATGATAAATTTTCATTCACTTCAGTGTTGTAAGTTATGGTGTGTATGATTATGCCAAATTATTATAGCTAATGTGAATGTAGTTGATTGATAATTATAATTGTTGAAAAACATTTAATGAAATGATTAAGATTATTCAGATTATTGAGCAGTCTAGTCTGATATTTATTGTTCCATTTGACATTTTGTAATCATTATGTATGGCGATAGGTAATGGTGCATAGCACATTGTCTTTGTAAAAGGCGCTGCATTTCGATAATATTAGGAGAGCGCGGCGCCTCAGGGGTACGTTCAGTAATATCGCCCGACGACGCACGGAGCGTACTTTGGTCGTTCAGTTACTCAGAGCGATCATACAAACGAACGCCCAAAGAACGCTCCGAGCGTTGTCCGACGACGTCGGGCAATATAACTGAACGTAGCCTAGGAGTACTGAACTTTTTATATAACGATGTGCGCGTCGTAATTTTTCCATTGTGTGACTTGCACATAGCATACATAGTGCATAGATTGATTATTTGATTTAATTTTACAAGTTATTATTGTCTTTAAATCTAGTGTCAAACGGCAAAGACAATTTTCATTCGTATAAAAATAGTTTTATTAAAATAAGAATAATAAATATAACTAGAGGCTAATTTAATTGATTGGATTTATAAATTAGTGTTAATTGGTCATTGTACAAAATAAGATTGAGCATGGTGTCCTAGTACATGGCAAGACTGGTTTCGTTAAGATAGAAGCCGTTTGAATGGAGAATCATAATTATTGTAAAATCTACAACACCTTAACTTGTTATCCTTACGAAATATAATATGCTCACTGTTTAGCTGTCTTCAATAGTTTTATTTCTTGTTTGATTAATTATTAATTATTTTGTGATGTGATTTTATAAGCCATAAGGTGCTATGGTTTGGGGAAAGCGGAGGACCGTGTGTGGTTGCGCAACATGGGATAGGCCTGTGTCCAGGAGTGGACTGGATAGGCTGTTTAGGGGATGATGACAACATACTCTGTGATGACAACCGTTCTCGCCAGACAGTCAGCAGACGCAAGGACTAGGACCACAAGTGTTAGCTATGTTCAAGGGTTGGGGGGACGGTCGCAAGCAATAAGTTTCTACAACAGACTACAATATGCATGAATGCGGTGTTCCTCGGAGATTTGGTGGAAGGTCTAATAATAGATTGCTTTTGAAACTCGGGCCATCTGCGATATTCATGGGGACTAATGTACGTTTTAGGGTCAGCAGCGCACACCGACGTAGTGGCAGCAAAGAGCAGTTCATTGGCGACTTTATGGGCACTTGTGGCTGTGGTCGCCCTTCGCCGCGCATTGAGCCTCCTGTTTATTTCGATATTCTAATTTTAGTCGTAAACAGAAGCAAATAAGGTTGAATTTCAATTGTTACTAAATAAGCCGCTTCGCCGCCATTCCATCAGTTTGAGCTGACCCTTACACCGACCGGGCAGCGTCGTAGCGGATGCACGCGCACGCAGTAGCATGTCTGATTGCTGGAACCTGGGCGCATGATATCATGAATTTGACTTTAGAGCGACCACATGCAGTGATTGTTTTATCTTTGAGCGAGCAGTTAAGTACACAGCTTGAATGATTCAACTTGCCGGCCGCGACGACACTCGGGCGCTCGCGGCCGTAGCCAACTTAACACGACTGCAGCTGAGTGCATCCGACCGCGTTCGCGAGGAGCCGACCGGCTACCGCGGCATGCGCGCGGCTCCGACCGAGTTCCAAGGTGATAAGTTGCATGCGAATATGAAATTTAATTATATGTATTTTAATTTCCTTCACCGCATTGTAAAATGCGCTGCGTCGGAGCGGTGTGCGTCATCCCAGCGAAAAAGTGTCGAATTTCTTAATTCGAGATAAGTAAATCGTTAGTGACGTGACTGGTCCGTGTGGTGCCGGACTTAAAGAATAGCACCACCCTTATCTCTTCTCATGGGTGTCGTAAAAGGCGACTAAGGGATTCACCAGAGGATGGGCAGCAGCGTTCTCTGAGTATTTAACCAACCAACTGCGATCGCCAACCCGCCTGCCAAGCGTGGCGATTATGGCATATCCCCCCCTTAATTGGGGGAGGCCTATGTCCAGTAGTGGACGTCTTTCGGCTGTAATGATGATGATGATGAAATCGTTAGTGTATGACGTCGTGTAATTGTGTATAAACATTTCAGATTTGTGTGTCCAACCCTTTTTGGGATATTCATCAAAAACGTTTTCCGCTGGAACGACGTCTTCCCAGCGAGACTTTTTTTTTCCAAAGGACGTAAGTAAAATAAAATAGTTACATGGATTAGAGTATAACGAAAGGTAAATGTGTATGCATAAATGAGATTTGTGTGTCTAAAGACTCCGAAGATATTCAAGTTTCCACTGCGGTGACGTTTGGCTGATTGCTGGATATCATAAACGGTTAGGCAAATAGTTGTGACTTTTATTTATGTTATGTAGTATGGTTTTCACCAATCATAAATGCTGCTCCAATGTTAGTGGCCCTTTAATGGTGTTATCGAGCTGAACAAAATAGATTCAACTGCATCATTTAATTTTATACTACATAATATGGATGCGGCATGACCCCAACATAGTTGGGAAAAGGTTCGGAGGATATGGATGCGGCGTGAATTCTCTAGCATTTTGTTTTTGGATGGTGTCACAAGATGAATGATAATGTAGATACCTATTAGATTTACCATTCTGTATGCTTGACAATGAGCAAATTGTCCTTGACTAATATTGAGAATGTGTAGTGTGGAAGCAAGCAATGCTTTAATGTGGAGTTAATGCTTTTGCTATAGACTATTCGTCTGAAGTAGCAGTTGAGTGTTGTCAGGTTATATATCAAGGAAACACATGCCTGTTGGCAGCCAAATTCAAGTGTTGCCTGCGTTTCAGCAGCCTTGTTATAAATGAACATTCATATTATGACTAGCTAAATACTTTATTGGGTAGATATTAAGTTTGTTTTGTAACATTTTAAACTGCATAAAGGAATTCCTGTTTTTGAACAGTTATACTTTTTTAAATTGTCACATCCATTCACGCCACACTTCACTGGTTTTGGTGGGTCAATGGGAGTTTTCTTTTCCATCGGAAATGGCACACCAGGTGGTAATGATAATGAGATTTCATTGTTATTGTTTTTATAAACAATCATTGGTTCTAGTTTCCTAGTTGGTCTGCCTTTAGACATATTCCTCAATTTAGATTCCTGTTTCTTAAGAAGTCTGTCCATTGTTTTCTTTTTATCTTTTTCCCTCTTCTCATCAGCCATCTGTTTGCGTTTCTGTGATTTTAAAGCAGCTTTCTGTATAGCTTCTTCTGTCATAACTTTTTCTTTGTACCCTGATGGCAGTGCAAGTAGAACTTCTCCTCCAGGACTTGTTTCCTTGTCCGTACCTCGTTCATACATGGCTCTTTGCCTTGCTGTCATCATTTTCGGGTCTTTCGGTTTTATTTTCTTGAGCTCTTCATCTACCTAAAAAGTTGTAATGCAATAAATAAAAATAATACAATACATTAATATATTCAAAGCATTGTAAAGCAGTTTAGATTAGCAACAAAACTTGCAGAAATTGATTTCCACAAGAATTACCACAGTGTAAGTGGAGTTTGCTGTGATTGTTTACATGGTAGAAATTGCTTGCGAAAGTTCAAACTTTGCTTAATACCAAAGGTTTACTACAGTTTACTTACTTCTTCTAGTTTGCCAGATTTGATAGCATCAAGCCATCTTTCTTCTTCACTAGAGGTGCCACTATCTCTGCCTTTCTTTTTCTTCTTTGCTGACGACGCTTTCGGTGGGGTGCTCGATGAAGAGCCAGGCATTGATCTTCGGGAGTCAGATGAAGACTTCATGGTCTGAGCTTTCAGCAAGTCTGCTGCAGAAGTTCCCGGGATGTCGCGCCCTTTCACCTTTATTTTATACGGCTTGTCCAGAGCGTCTTCAAATGATACGTCGATTGAAGATTCGCTTTCGTATTCATTTTCTATTTTCCTCTTCTTATGCTTTTTGTGCTTATGCCTTTTATGTTTTTTCGTCGGCGGTGTGTCTATAAATCATCATTTTTATTTTATTAATACTTTGACCGATTGGTAATGTCAACAAAACAAATGTATGATTATTTACCAATTACGATTTCATCCTCTGTGGTGCTCTGTTCACGGTGTCGCCGAACCATTTTGTGTTAATTCTATTATTTTTTCTCGGTTAAATTGTAATTCCAAACTCTTTTTGTTTTGTTGAATTTCACATCAACAACATCAAATCAAAATGCAGAGACTATTTCAGACAGTGTTGTCGACTCTGAAATTTCATTTTCCTCCATTCTCATGTAACGTAGTGATTATTTTCTCAGTTAAAAATACTCTGATCGAAGCCTAAATTCACCCATAATCAAACATTTTTCCCCAAAAACTAAAAGGAATAAATTAAAACAATCAAACGTTTTGCGTATATTATAATGTTTTTACTTTCCTAACTTTGTGACACTGCAACAGTAACTGTGTTTATTTGTCGTCTTGTTTTTGTCAAATGCTAATTAATTGGTGTGTAAGAAAGGCACTATTATGCACTGGGTTTCGTTATTATTAGTAATCATCATTTTCCTGTCCTGTTAGCTGATCACAAACTCACAAGCAAACGTTATGTTTTAATTCTCCAAAAATACCCTAGGGATCAATAAATACCCTCAATTTAAAGGAAAACACCTTATGTTGTTAACACTGATTTCAGACAGACAGATGTGGGGGTTGGCGGGAAAATTCGTAAAGATCATGTTGTGGATTTTGTATTATTTTCCAAAATTTGTGTTTCTTCGAGTGTTAATGTGTAATAATGGTGGATTGTTAAATGTTAAGTGCTCGTTAACGTGTACAAGTGTGGATAAATGGTACAAAGTTGAAAATCATGACTTTCGTATTATCTCATCATCCCCTCGGAAACCTAGTAAAGTTTCCATCACTTTACTAGGATACAAGTATAATATGTTCAATGATTACGACTGAAGGACATGTATCCATGGTCATGAATAAATTTAAAAAAAAAAAAAAAAAACAGACAGATGTTACGTTGGCAGCACTGCTAAGCTGTCAAATCAAATGTCAAATACTGGGCTACGTTCAGTAATATTGCCCGATGACACACCAACGCACGGAGCGTAATTTGGTCGGTCGTTCAGTTACTAAGGCCCGTATTACAGAACGTTTCTCAAGGTTTGATCACTGTTTAAAGCCCTTAGGCAATGCAATTCTTGGGGCCCCTTTTCAGCCGTTTGAAGATCATCAGCTCTTTTCAAGTTGATGAAGGGATCACGGTTGCAAAACTCGCAAATCGCAATTACAGATTCAAAACTTTTGTTTATCATACAATACGCTACCTAACGAATCCATATTATTAAGTTGTACCACGGAATAAATATTTCGTAGTTCCATGAGTTCTACTACTCGATATTAGATGGTTCTGTTCTGGAAGTATGAAGTATTTCATCAACTGACAGCATGCGTTAAAAAAAGCAATAATACATATTGTCATTGAGGATACAATATTCCAATAAAATTTTCACTGCATGAAACATTTTCAATTACTTTAGTGCGTGTGCGGGGCCCCTAGGTAGATGCCTACTCTGTCTAATGGCCCTGCGCTTGAGTAGAGATTTATTTCTTATTCCACGTTAAATGTGTGTGCTATGTTGTTGGATTGAAGTTTATAATTGCCATATTGGAATGAGACCGATGCTCCAGTAATGATTATCGGCCAAAATTAATATCCAATCTATCCACGATTTGCCCTACCAGAGATAGGAATTTAACATAAGCTCCATACAAAGAATGTCAAATTTCTATCTCTAGTAGGGTAAATCGTGGATAGATTGCATATTATTTTTGGCCGTATATCCTTAAAGTATATATACGGCCAAAGATTGAAGATCAAACTGTACTTGAGGAACGTTCTGTAATACGGACCTAAGAGCAATCATACAAACGAACGCCCACAGAACGCTCCGTGCGTCGTCCGCCGTCATCGCGCACATAACTGAACGCAGCCCAGAATACCAAGCACTAAAGTTGGGCAAACGACTTAAAATCGTAAGCGTGTTTAAACGTTGTGCTTTTTTCTGCCAACGAATTTTTTTACGCTTTTGCCGCTTTTCGTTTTTCACTTCTAAAAAAATTGACTTTTATTTGTCTACATTGCACTATTCTATTTACATTTAAACTATTTACAAAGTTCACTATAAACTATACAAACAAACTACAATCGTCGCGTAATTACCATGGAGAACATTCAAAAACGCATTCACTTGTTGACGACGAAAAATAAACTAAGTGCCAAAGCAAAAGCAAATCAATCAAGGTCAAAAACGTTTAAAATGTTTAAACGATACGAAAATAATCAACAAAATAAAAAAGTGCTTTCTCTAAACAAATTTTACGTAAACGAATAAAATTTAATTCTGCCGGTTTCAAACCACCACCAGTCGACTTTGAAATTGAGTCTTATTGTCATAGAAATAAAGTTACATTTCAATCGTACTATTGAAAGCATAAGTTTGGTTTACGAAAAAGTCTAAACGAAATCTGCTTTAATCACAATGCGTGCTTATACGCTTTTTTTTTTATTAGACTTTTTTAAGCGCTTTTTGTTTAAACGCCCACTTCTACCAAGCACCAAGGAACATAATAACTACTCTAGATCTAGAGTGACTAGCACACACTTCTGCTTTTTCCCGCCCACGGTTTTGGCGACAGGAAATGTAGCCAATGGAGTTTCTCAATTCAGCAGCAATTTTTTTTCCGTAATTTTTATAGAGGTATTCTTCCTCATCCTGCACTGTGCCCTCTGCTAACTTCAGAGAGACACGCAGAGTCGAGACCCATTGGCCCAGATCGGGGCCCTCTCCTGCCAGAATATTCGCCATGGACAATAAAGTCCCACGAAGAAGAGTTATTGCCCATGCTCAGGGAGTACCGGCCCAACAAACTGCTGTTCCTTCCAGACGTATCGGGAAGGACCGGCAGCCATCAGAAACTCGAGGTTTTCTGGCCCAGCACCCCCGATAAAAAGTACCTACCCAATGTGTTAATTCAGGAAATAGCCTACCAGTGTGCCTCAAAGTTAATAAATAACTGATCTTCCTTCGCGTTGAACGTTAAGACTTTATTATTTTCTGCAACAGTGCTAATGGTCGGGTTTACTTACCGCAGAGCGTGCGAGCTATAACGTCTGACGTCGAGATACGTCCGGAGCGCATTATATGCGCAGCTTCCGTATATCTGGCGAGATTACGCTTTATAACACTAATGGTGCACTAGACTGAAGAATAGTGGCGTCTTAGCTTATATTATTATACCCATAGTACAAGCTCTGCTTAGTTTGGGACTAGATGTTGCTGTGTAAAATGTCACAAAAATATTTATATTTATTATTTGGCGCTGTTAAGATTTTTTATAGATAATTGTACTTTCAGGTGATAATAGTCTAATTTTTCTTACCAGAAAATATCTACAACGTGTAACAGAATAGTTTATTAAGCAAAACCTGAAACACCCAATTAGAATATTATGAATACTAATATTTATTTATCAAACAATTTATTTTTTACAAATCACACATGGTTTTTCGGCATCAGTAAGTTCCCGAGTTGGTTGCTGGACTTACTATTTTTTCCTTAGTATCCAAAATTCCGAAATAAAATAAAAAACCGGCCAAGTGCGAGTCGGACTCGCGCAGTAAGGGTTCCGTACCTCTCAATATATCTATGTTTGTCTTATTTTTAGTATTTGTTGCGAAACTACATAATATGCACTATAATCTGACCAAGTTTGACGCTGGTATGTATTACCGTTTTGAAGATAGAGCAGGAACAAAAGCGTTGAAAAAAATGCATGTTTTTTGAGGTTTCTTGTATGGGGCCCCCGTTTGGTTTTAAACTTTTTTTTGTTTTTAGTATTTGTCGTGATACACCTCATAGCAACACATATTCTGAGAAAATTTCCGGTTACCTATTACCGTTCAAAAGATACAGCCCTGTGACAGACAGACGGACGGACGGACGGACAGCGTAGCGAGAGTAATAGGGTCCCGTTTGGAACCCTTCGGGTACGGAACTCTAAAAAGGGTATAAATGTAACATGGTTTAAAAACCAGACCAATCGATTCTCCTAGTGGTTCTGTTCTGAACAAACTACTTTCAAGACTTGCGTTTATTCTGTTACGCCACAGATTACTTAATA
Organism: Asteroscopus sphinx; assembly: GCA_949699075.1. Classification (NCBI taxonomy): domain Eukaryota; kingdom Metazoa; phylum Arthropoda; class Insecta; order Lepidoptera; family Noctuidae; genus Asteroscopus; species Asteroscopus sphinx. The sequence continues at coordinate 20,940,683 of OX453005.1, forward strand.
GTTACGTAGTTACGCCATAATGTAATAAATTCTATACTCATGGTTACGCGTTGTATCTGTTAAGTACTGCTCAAACTCGAGCATGTAATTTGGGTATCTATCATTATTATGTGTTTAATCCTTATTTGGAAACGTTATACAAATTATGGCTCACTAGTTAGCAGTAGAGTAGTAGCTACTGGCAACTATAATTCACTTCACAGTAATTCTACTTTAATGATTATTCTACTAACAAATCAAAGCAATTTCCAATAAGCCCGTGCTTCGGCGAAGTACCTAAATAGATAGCTAGCTTAGTACCTACCTACCTATTTTAAACGAGGACACGTAGTGCTAACCCAACCGCCTTAGCGAACAATACAAATACTTAAAGCTCTTCATTAGGTCCATAATATATTATTTATTTAAAATTAGATTTTCGTAGTCGGTATGCCGTATGAGGATGTAGGTAGGTAGGTGCTCGAAATGTAATTCATCATCCAAGAAGGATACGCTGAGAGTCCGGAAGAATGCCAAAATCGAAGAACTGATGGGCGAGTCTAATACTTATTCTTGGTGTGATCAAATCACAACGTCTTCGATGGTTCGGCTATGTCGAACGCATAGGGGAGGGTCGAGGAGCCAAGAGAGCGCCGACCAATCGGACGCAGACCGGCGCGCGGTGGTTCCCATAAATCGCTGGGGAGATGCTTTGGAGGCTGATCTGCAAGCTACTAAATTCCGAGATATTGCAAAAGATCGTGTAAAATGAAGTTTTTCTTTCGGAGGCCATGACTGACTTTGGTTCATTAAGCCAGAGGAGTAGGTATAGCATAGAGATATAACACAATTTCTATGAGGTATAGGTATTCAGTTTAAATAACATTTGTATTTTATAGTAAAATATTTATCAACACTAATATTATAAAGAGAAAAGATTTGTTTGATTTGTAATCGATAAACTCTGAAACGATTGAACCGATTTTAATCATTCATTCATCATTAGAAAGCTACTTTAACATAGGCTATATTGTATTTAAGTACCTACGCGGGCGAAGCCGCGGGCAAAGTTTATATATTTTCTACAAACATTAAATAATAAGATAATTAGGTATGTCAGATTGTTTACTTTTAGTTAAGTAAGTATCTAAAACGTTCGAGTGTAGCTTCTTTTCTGTCTGGTCTACGAAAAAATCCATAAGCACAAGCAAGCCCATCACTGTCCCACTATTAGGATTCGCAGTTTCCACAAAAGCCACTGTGGTGACTGTTCACATACACAATCATTTTAATGATGACGGCATAAAACCTCATGAATTAGATAAGCTATGTCAATTATTGAGCAGAATTCAAAACCCGGATACCACTATTGGCTTGTAAAGTTAATGATCAATAACATTTTGTTTGTGGAATATATCTAAGATTCAAACAGATTTTTAAGCGTGCAAGCCGTTAGCCACAAGACCTACAAATTAACAACATTCCATTTTAAAAACTAGGCAACAAAGCAGGGTTAAGCATTGTCTATCATGATGATTCTATTGTATGCCTTATGAGGTAAATTGTGCTGACTAAAAATTATTATTGTAAGATCTTTTATGTACCAAAATTAATGCAATATAGTTTATTTCTATTTCTCCGTGTTATCGAAATAACTGAATTTGTGTTCACATAAATTGACAAAATGTAGGGAACAGCAGTTTTTTGTTCGCGTTTTCAGTGTTGGTCCCATTGTAAAAGTTGTTCATACTGATGAGTACAATGACCCCTTAAAGGTTTTCAGTTATTTCAATAACGCGTATAATAACTACATCGATGAGACGCTTGATCCCCAAAAGTGAAACACATACCTACCTACACTTAGGTAGGTAAGTATATAAACGGCAGCAATCGCAAATTTCGGTACATTAAATTTTATGCCGTTTCATTTCACTTCGCTTTCTACTTCAATTAGCCTGGTGACCCGAGGGATGTTATGTGTTTGTGTTCAGTGTTCACGTGACCCACTGTTCAGTAAAGGGGTCAAAGATTAGGGTAAACTTATTACATAAAGTTAGTCAGAAAGGGGAACTAAAAATTTACCGTTTCACACATTTTGTCGAGCGACATTGATTGACCAAAATGTATAAAATAGGTGATTTCTTTTTCGCGATTTCTGGGTTGGTCGCATAATAAAAGTTGTTCTTAGATAATATATTTATTTATTTAAAGTTAGGAAGATTTACCTACAGTCAAACAAGATCTTTCTACAGGTGCTTTAACGGTGAAGGAAAACATCGTGAAGAAACCTGCACACCTGAGAGTGCTTCATACAGTTCTCGATGGTGTGTCTAGTCTCCCTACCCACACACTTAGGTCTGTATAACAAAACATTCCTTAAGTACAGTTTGAGAGGAAATGCAGGTGGTATTTTCTCCATACAAACGCTCTCGACTGTTTTCTTTCTGGTTTATAATCCCAGAGCAATGATATTTTTGAGTAAAATAAATATCAGCTTTGACTATGCCCCTATGTTTCGTTTTTGTTGATAAATTATTTCCATAAGACCTCAAAATTACTCAAAATTTTTCAAAATTTCATATTTAGACCGCTGTCTATAGAGGCCTAGTGTATAAATTTGACAACTAGCGCCACAAGACATATTCCTTTTATTCAGTTTATGAAATATCTTTCAAATTGGTCTAGTTTCGGAGGAGAAAATAGTCGAGAGCCTCGAATTATGACTTTTTTACTAAGGCTTTTCAGTAGGAACTGCAGTTGTCCTTATCGCACTTACTTGAGGCAAAGCGACAGCGATAGTTTCTTCAAATACTTAATCTTCAAAAGTCTCTCTGCCCACATTTCCTCTTAAATCACCTGAAATAGAATCGTTACTCAAGCGTCAGTCTTGTTCCAATACAACAATAAAAAATACCTTAACAACTTCAATTCAACAACACAACACACGAATATACCCTAAAATAGCAAAGAAATCTGTACTTAAGCGTGGTGTCGACTACACTTGAGTAATTACTGATCCAATATCTGTTCAAACACCCAAGTAGGTGAACAGTTTAGAATAAAGCTAAACTCAGCTGAACTGTGATCAATGATACTTGAGATATATTCTAAAATTAAATCTCAACTCGAAACTAGTTTTAATTTTAAACAGTGATCTCAAGCTCAAGTTTTGTTCTGTAGTACGGACCTAAGCCAGCGTGGTGGACTAATGCCTTAACTTTCTCATTCAGAGAAGATTTCACGTGCAGTGCAAAGTGCAAAATATTGCACACAGACTTTGAAATCTTACAAGCGGTATAACTAACTATTAAGTAATCTGTGGTATAACTACAAATCTATAACAACTTTTTTTATATCAAATGTGCTTGCGTTTGACCGCCACCTTATCTAATGTTAACCGATGGTGCGGTCGACGATGATACACGCTTGCCCAGCAAAAACTTATTCACTCGAGTCTTGAAGGTCACCAGATTATACTTATCAGGAAACACAGGCGCTGGCAAAGAATTCCACTCTTTAGCCACAGAATACCTAATAGTGCTATCGTACAGAACGGCCACTCACCGCACCGCCCCCCGCCAATTTAAAATTCCACGCCCGCGCCCCGCCCGCACCCGCGGTTTGCCGGCAATTGGACTGCAAGATTGCAATGGATATCAATTGCCAGTTTCTATACAAGCACGCCATCTCTGAGAACTACTGAGAAGCGCTTAGAACGCAGTCAGCATTACGAGCGGCGAGCATCCCTAACCTACACGTGTGTGTACGTCGTATACAGACGTAATCTTGTGTATGTAGGTGGTGCTAGCGTTTATACTGTATTGAGTGTCCGAGGTGTGCTTTAGCGGTACGCATCATAAAGCTATTAGCTAATCGGTTCGTGCGTTAGGGTGGAATGTCTACCATATAACGGTGGCGCATCGCCGCCGCCGTGCGTCTATTTGTCAGATGATGAAAAGGGCTTTTGGGGGAATAAGATCGTGCAATTCCTAGTTGCTATACTCTTATTAGTGCGTTTAAATGGGCAATTACATGCTCTTAAAATTGCCCATGTAATAGCAATACCAACCTTTTGTAGTCTTAATCACTTTAATTCTGTGGTCTTAATATGTTTTTAATATCAAAAGTTGAGTGCGTGGCAATTGTCGCGCACCCTATTTCATACACATACATGTGATGCGAACTAATACCCTCATGAGCAGACTATTAGGGTGTGTAAAACCAACACCTCAGCCTACATTTTCAGGGAATAAAATTATGTATAAGTTGAGTGTGTGTGTTGTTTTTATAAAGCTATTAAGCACCCTTTACATTATGCAATTTATAGCATGTAATCTAAAAAGCATGCAACAAATTGCATAATGTAATGACAGAAACATAGAATAGGTAATAATGTCTTCTCTTTTCTTATGACAGAAACACAGATCGCATACTAATTTAGAACGTGCGCGACCTTGCTTTTTATGCAATTAATCGCATAGTGTAAAGACAGTCTAACAACTAACCATTTTTTTGGACTGTGACTTGCTTCTGAACTCTTCATACTGTGCAGATTCTTACTATAGAAATTTTTCATCTGTTTGTTATAGTAAGTATGTACATACCTACATTTAAATAGTTCATATTTAACAACTTTTTTTAAGAATTAGATATCATTTTGTCCAGCGCTTTCTTTCGTTTCTTCTTTAATCTATATCGAACTAGACGCAACCATGGCTTTGGCGAAGCTTTTTTATCCTTTGAAGGAAGTAGGGTACTTATACAGAACACACAAACCGATGTTAACACACTGAGTTAGCATGCAGTAAAACGCATAGTGAACTCACAGTGTAAATAGCGCCGTCAGCTCCCGTACCTTTGCGATAAATTTGCATACGACAAATTGCTTAATGTAAAGGGCGCTTAAGTACTGTGACGCTGATAGTGTAATGGTTATTAATGGTTATTAATTGTTCCCATGAGTTTATTTCGTTTTGCGTACAACTTGGTCGATACTGCAGACTGCAGTGTAGATACGTTTAGTTTAGTTTATAGAATTTAGCAAACAATATTGTTACCCGGGACGTACCAAAGGCGTAGCACTAGAGGGCACCGGTGCGGTCCATTGGAGTTCCTGGAGCCCTTGTGCTGAGGGTGGCCACCGTGTGGTTTTAGTCGGTAGGAGTCCGACATACCCCTCCGCCGTTCCCAGACGGAGGATATCCATGAGGATCTCCACAAAACAAAATAAAGGTCCCTAAAGGCGCGGTTACACAGTGCGAGTTAGAGTGCAAGTTACATAAGTGCAGCTAATCGTGCCCTGTGACCGCATTATGTAAGTTATTCTAATTTACGAGTCGGTCGCAATTGCTCGCACCTGAGTTACTTAACATTTTTTGTTTTCACTCGCCACCCGCATTACCCCACCACGTTAGAAGGCCTTCCTGGCAGGAGCTACTCGTCGTTTTCATAGCAGCTAAAGACACTGTGTGATCTGCCGAGACGGGTCATTCACTAGATAGAGACAGCGGCGGCCCATACACCTACAATATAATTGCGCAATATTAATATTGCACAATTATTATTGTATCGTCCTGATCTTCATTTGTCTTTCAATCTCACTAGATATGCCATAATCGCCACGCTTGGCAGGCGGGTTGGCGATCGCAGTTGGTTGGTTAAATACTCAGAGAACGCTGCTGCCCATCCTCTGGTGAATCCTTTAGACGGTCAATATTATTGTACAATTGCAAATATTGCGCAATTATATTGTAAGTGTATGGGCCGCCTTCTCGAAACTTCATAGTAACTGGTCATCTCTACGTCCGTTATGCCATGCCAGACAAAGTCAGAAAATGCCTCCTCCAAAATCTTTTAAAGTGTGGACCAACTATGATCGCCAACTCGCCTGCAAGCGTGGCGATTGTGGCATATCCCCCTACATGTTTATGTTTGGGGGAGGCCTATGTACAGCAGTGGACGTCTTTCGGCTGAAATGATGATGATGATGATAATTCGTTCAATTTTTTTTGTCGATTTTTTCATATTTTTACAATCGTGTCCTTCCTTTACCTTTTTTAAGATGAAATAAATCTCTTAGTAATTTTTGAACATAACAACATAACATAACATAACATCACGCAACATCACGCCTGTATTTCCCGAAGGGATAGGCAGAGGTGTATAGTACACCCACATTTCGCCAGTTATGTTATAGTCCCATGTAATAGGGGGCGAGCCTATTGCCATTGACCGGGCACAAAATAATCTAGCTAGAACCATGGTATAATAAGATGTTCCACCAGGTACTCTCTTCCCGTGACAGCTAGGTCACGTGATTGGCTCCGTACTACGTCATCGGCTGTGTAGCCAATAGCGGGCTGTTATCATAACAATACTTGTTTGCCGTATTTCTGTTCACGCAGGTTTGTTGTTCGTATTCGATGCACGATTGAGGATTATGTTGTGCGTCCATTTATCCTGCAACATGTTTTTCCCGAGCATTTGCCATTAAAGCCCATGTTTCGTTTATATTTTATCCCAAAAAGCCCCATATTTGCAACGCTGATTGATGGGAATCTACGTTGTATGTTGTATTTTTATTTTTAACAACAAAAAATAAAAAGAAACACGTTTTTAGATAAGCTTGTGTGTGGCTTTTGTTTAACACAGTAGCAGGACAAAAATTGTACTTTTAGGCTGGTCTTATATGGGGTGCAGGCCAGAAAACCTCTACGTGTGTCTGACGGCTGCTTGTCCCTCTGGACCAGTGTTGCCAGATCGATGAAACGAAAATACGGTGCACAGTGGGTCAAAATTACCAGAAATACGGTAAATCAGTTTAAAGAATTACGGCAGATTTACGGTGATAAATTTTCAGAATTTTCTGCCTATAATTGAAGGCAATACTGGTGATTGCGACGAACCCTCGAAACTCAAAATTTCCTGCGTTTTTTGCAAGCTGTAGCTATATTTCACGTTACATACCTATTGATCGGAATATTTTTCGCGACAATAATCACAATATCGTAATAATATAGTGAGTAGTAGTAGGTATTTAGTACTAGTAGTATAACATCCTAGCTTTAAAAGCTCCACAACATAAAGTTACTATCAAATTATCGATTATATTATCGAGCTTATAGAGCTAGGTTAATGTTATTATGAGCATTATTCAATAGATCATCATCATCATATCAACCAAAAGACGTCCACTGCTAGACATAGGCACCGCACCTCCCCCAAGATTGAGTAGATATATTGTTACAACAACCTACAACGTGAATTAGAGTGCAAAAACACACGAAATTTTGAATTTCGCATGCTACTAGATACATCCACCACCACTGACTTGAGTAACACACTAAAGTGATACAATTTTTTTTTTTTTTTGGAAAACTACCAGTTCCAGGTTGGATTCCAAAAATTACGGTAACTTTCATACACCGTAATTTATGACTACGGTTAAGTGGCAGAAATAAAAATAAAAGCCAAAATTACGGCAGATCTGCCGTAATTACGGTGCATATGGCAACACTGCTCTGGACACGTCTGGAGGGAACGGCAGTTGTTAGGCTGGTGCATCCTGGGTACGGGCAATGGAATCCTTTCAAGGGATTAACCTTCGGGGGATCTTATTGCCTGTGGCGAATATTCTGGTACGGGAGGGGCCCCATGTGGGCCAATGCGGAGTTGATCCAAAAAAAAGGCTGGTCGTAAACATATGAAATGCCTTTTTATAGTGTAGGATGGCGAAACGAGCTAAAAACTCACCTGAAGTTAAGTGGTTACAACTACATTCATCTAGGCTGTTGCCTAAACGGTACTGCAAATCGCGTTCACCAAACTGAGATAGGAAGATGGAAAATCTCGTGACCAATATGTATTATGTACTTACGATTATCTATAAAATATAGTTCCTTCGTCTGTGTGTCACTGCAGGGGTGCCAACTGAAATTCAGCGCTGGGTGTTGCCCCATGCTGAGTTGGTGCAGTTTTGACATGCCTGACAGTATTTTCATGTTTACTTATGTCTAATTATAATAAAACAAAGTTTAACCGGATTAAATCGCGTATTATAGCGGACAGCCATAACGGGCCGTCATCTGGGTGCGATACTCCTCGCCCCGCACCAACCCCGCCACCGTGTCGACGCTCGGAGCGAATCAGAAAGCGCTCGGACGCACATCGTTTCCCCGCCGCCTGCGCGCTACCGACCAAATCCCCGAGTAGTCCTATTTGAGTTGTCGAAGCATACGGCCGCGCGCCGACACGATCGCGTCGTCCGTCACGTTTTCGCATTTATTTTAAGTTTTTCTAAATCTCTGATCTCTGGTAAAATAATTAAAGTGTGTTTGGTGAACCATTTCGTGTTTATTTTATGCAACACACCTATAACTGGCGCCCAACGTGGGGCATAACTTAGTGTAATTTAAATTGGTTTTCCTGACGTTTTGAAAGCTTTGCAGCATTTCGTGGTCGCAGGTAGACTAAGATGACAAGCGTCTTTACAGCGTGTTTTTTGTCTTTTTATCTGTGTAACGTCAGGAAAACCAATTTAAATAATATATGCGATTTAATCCGGTTAAACTTTGTTTTATTATAATGTGTAGTGATCGCGAAAACCTAAGAAATTATTATGTCTAATTTTTATAGTTTTATTGTTGTTATCGTTGTGCTGTCACGTCCTGTACCAAATTAAAGTTTTTCTTTCTTTCTTTCTTCTTTCATGTGATTGTAATTTCACTGGCACAGGTACCCTTTAGATCGGAACATAACAATGCAAGCATCACTGCTTGGCGGCAGAAATAAGTACGGTGGTAGTACCTAACAAGATGAGCTCTTTCATAAGGAGTTTTAATACTGCTAAAATTATACAATAATAGTATATATATAATATTAGTACGCAAAATACACGCTTGGACGTGGAGTTGCGGAAACCAGCCCGTTATACTATACTGCTAAAATTATTTCTGAATTCGAAGACGGAATTCATGTTATGAATTCAAAACGTCCAGAACTGCATACATACCCCACTCACATTCTGATTTTTCAGTTCTGATATTTTCAATTCAATCTGTAAGAATTTTTCAGACAATTGAAATTTTTTATTTGTAAGAAAAGTGTGAGGCAAGTATCCGTTTAAGATTATGAATTCCGTTTCTGAAATTTTGGATGTTTGAATCCCCTCGTTTTTATTTATAAATTTTTGAGGGGTATGTAAATAAAAGTAAGAAAACATGTAAGTAACTACCAAACTCCCAAAATTACTGAAAAGATTGACTCTTCAAAATATAGTTTCAAACTAATCTTAACATTTTAAATCTCAATCTTTTGACAGTAGATGTTCATGTTTGCCGTTTATTTGGGACACTTAGGGCATTAATGTCACCAATAAACGCCAATCCAGAGACATGACATTTACCGTCGGTAGTACGACGGTAAATGTCATGTCTCTGCGCCAATCAGAAACATCTACTGTCATGAGATTGAGATTTAAAACGTTGAGATTAGTTTGGAACTATATTTTGATCGGTTTTTATTTCGATAATTGACCTTCTGAGCCTACACATTCCAACCTTCGACTAGTCTATACATATAGGTAATTCAGCGAACTTCCCTGGCTATTAATAATATGGTATTGTGAAAGCAGTCTCGCTCAATGCCAGCGAGTTATCCCAGCTCATTGGGCTTGAGGCGTGACAAAGGTCAACTCAAGCGGACATGTAATCGTAAGCACCTAATTTGACGGAAAACTTAAACAATCGCTCGGTTATAAATATTAATTTATGTACGTGGGTGTTCGGCTTATTTTTTTCAGGGTTTTTGGTTTATCATTATAGATCTCACCAAAAACGTTTACATATTATGTAACATAACTATTTTATTACGTTTTTATAAATTTGCATTCTTGTCTGTTTGTTTGTCTGTTCGGTACGAAATTTTGTAATCGGTTTTAAACTAACTTCCCGATGACCTAGAGACTTGAAACTTTAAACATAAGTTAGGACTAGAGTCCTAGATGACGAAGTCATCTATCATTACAGCCGAAAGACGTCCACTACTGGACATAGGCCTCCCCCAATTAAGGGGGGGATATGCCATAATCGCCACGCTTGGCAGGCGGGTTGGCGATGTGATTGATGATGAAGTCATCTATGACAATGCAATATTATTTCACATTCGTTTTAAAAATCTGGTATGTAAAAAATATTCATAAAATTATTTTACATTAATTCATGATCTTTATTGACATATAGCTGTGATAGCCTAGCGGTTGAGCGCTTGCCTTCCATGCAGGAGGGTGTGAGTTCGAACCCGGCCCGCACCTCTGACTTTTCGAATTCATGTGTGGATCAGAATTTGATTGTCACTTGCTTTAACGGTGAAGGAAAACATCGTGACGAAACCTGCACACCTGAGAGTGCTCTATATAGTTCTCGATGGTGTGTGTAGTTCGCCAACCCGCACTAGGCCAGCGTGGTGGACTAAGGCCTTAACCTTCTCATTCTGAGAAGAGGCCGTGCCCAGCAGTGGGACAGTAATGGGCTGATTATGATTGACATATTACTTTGTACATTTTATAGAATTCCCTGGCTCCTGCGCTAGTATAATTACTGTATTACAGGAGCCAGTTACAGGATTATGCCATTAATGTGATTACAATAAAATAAAAATAAAAAGGAAATCGTGCAATGATAAAATAAAGGTAAGTACAAAAACTTGGGAAAAAAGTATTATCTGTTTATGGTAAGGTGAATTGTTTCTATAGAAGTCTTATAGAAATAACTTATTGATTAGACATGTTTTCAAATAACTGAGAACTGTAACATGCTTGTAAATTGATGACTAATAACTTAATAATAATAAATCATTCACACAAAATTAATGGTGATTTATTAAACCTAATTATTCCATAGCTGAAACTATCTGTCTGTATGTATATACGATTAGATAAGATTTAATTAAACAAAGTTCAGACAAATACAAATGTTTACCTTTAGTTTACCTATATACCTGTTTATTGCTGTATCTATTACCCTTTTCAATAAGACGGTAGTTCCGAACTAAAAAGGTATTAGCAACGACGGCAAAAGGTTTAACTACAATCTCATCAAGGAACCGAGAAACTAACTTCGTTTTTGTTTTTGTATAAAAGTTGACCGATGTCGTCTCCTCCTTAAATTAATTATTCAATGGTTTCAAGTAATTCTTGGCGTAACAAGTTGTGTATTAATTATGGTATAATAAACAACGGCGTCTCTACCTTAATGTAATCATTAAACTTTGTTAATAATTTCTTTATTTCTCTTTAAAAAAATTGAGATATTTTTGCTTCAAAAATTCTTAAAACACTGTTTATACAGACTGAAATGAAAAAAGTCAACCTGGGTAACTTTGGCCCTTTTTAGGGTAACTTTGTCCCATCATTAAAATTGTGATTTGGATTTTTATCTTTGGGTTCTAAGGTGACTGGTGATTCTGTTTTAGAAAAAAAAAAGATTTTTTGAGTAATTTCTTACAATTTTTATTTGACGTGGACGATGTTACCCTGAGAGCTCAAAGTTACCCTGAGAGCTCATAGTTACCCTGGTTGGCTAAACTGAAAACAAAAGTATTTCACGAATGTAAAATGTTTTCAGCACTAATAATTTATTTTCGTTTAGAAATAGTAAAAGTCGACTGACGGATACGACTGGCTCTCTGCCAATACTCGTGCAATTTCACTGGCTGTGCGTGTCTATGAAACGTGATTTCAATTAGAGCTTTGCCACCTAGCAACTATGCTTCACCTGTCAGTTGTCACAGGCGTAAGCTGACGTCACGCTGTCGTATATGGATAACAAAATGGTTTTTTCGTACTCTTACCCAGCCTGTCGCATTACTTACGATTGTGCTGCTTAGGCTTGCAAATTGTTGGTAGCAGTTTTATTATTGTAAAATAGAAACAGAATAACTTTATCAGCACAAATATTAAGCCTTTTTATTTAATCGTTATCTAAAGTGGCAGTGAGCGGTGTTCATTGCTCGCAGAACGGATGGCCGATGGGGCAGTAAAGTTCTGGAATGGGGACCGCGTACTGGAAGGCGCAGCGTGGGTAGGCCCCCCACAAGGTGGACCGATGACCTTCACCAGGTCGCGGGAATCCACTGGAAGCGGAAAGCACAGGACCGGTCGTTGTGGCGATGCTTGGTGGAGGTCTTTGTCCAGCAGTGGACGTCTTTCGGCTGAAATGATAAACAGATATACATTTTATTGATAATTAGTTAAAATTATACGTCACAATTTATAGATAAGTAAATTTTTCATGATTTCTCATTTTTCAATGATGATAATGATGACGATGATTTAATCGTTTCCTATTCATAGTCATACCACAGTCAGGCTACTCCAAACAGTCCAACGCGAGAGTTATAAGTGTCTCAAGCTGCCTTCAAATCTATCAAACAATATCCCAAGTTGCCTTTAAAAACTGTCAATGTAAATTTTTGTTGAACCACTATGTATGGCACAGATAATGTCACATCAAACCATTGGATATTAAGAGTACTGGACCCGTTAGGTTAGATCCCGCTTTTTTACACCAAATACATTTACTAAGGAATATGGCGGTAAAATAATATACTACTGATATCAGGGACTATTTGAATAGTTTAACGGCCAAAATTAATATGCAATCTATCCACGATTTACCCTACTGGAGATAGAAATTTGACATATTTTGTATGGAGCTTATTATTAATTTTGGCCGTGAGACAATCAAAGTACCTATCGGAATATTAGGACATTAGAACATCAGAACATTTTACAGATAATACACATTTATAATAATGTTACGAGCTGGGGGTTCGTAGATGGATAGAAAGCCAATTGACTGCGTAGAGAACACTTTATTACAGAACAATTACACTGAACAACTAATTAACACACAAAGTTACTAGTAAATTCGTCCGAGTATCGCTTCGATGTTATCGCTTGTTCCAAACTGAACTCCAACTGAACTCCACTGGCGCTGAGCTGCGCCGTTTATATACGCCGCGAGTCGTGGTGCTAGAAAGTCCTCGAACGTCATCTATCCTTGTCATAAGATAACTCTTTCTCACTTGCACATTCTCGAAATAGAAAGCTCTCGAACCTTGTCGAACCTTATCTATCCTCTATCTCACTCACTCACTTCTAGAATGGAATGTTCTCGAAGCTTGTCGAATCTCGTCTATCCTTGTATTATATTACCTCTATCTTGCTCACTCTCTTCCAGAAGGTTCTTCGGCTATCCTTGTCTAAGATTTAGCTCTATCTCCCTCACTCTTAAACAATTTTACATGTGGTTGTCAAATGGCCATAAGGGGTCCTGAAAATGGGTTTTCAGGAAATGTCGGCATCGGATTTGTCGGCTCCTGAAACGGCCTGAAAACATGTTTCAGGCGCCTGAAAACAACGGCAACTTACTCAAAATTTCGATTCTTTGGTATGTGATAGAGCCTCCTCTGATACGGACTGAAAATGCATTTCAGCCTGCTGAAAACGTCTCTAAGTCGAGGAAAATCGAGGTTGAAGTATTTCTGTCCACTCTGCTTAATGCTCCGTCGTAACAATAATATCATTTCAACATCAAGATTATATAAAATAAGGAATATCGTACTTTTAGGTGTTCACACTTGGTTTCTCTTTCGACTGTCGTCAAAGCTTATAAAGCCCTATCTACCAATTTCGACGGTGAACTACCGTCATTTGTACAAACATTATTTCTTTGATAAATTATGATCAAACTACCTTCTTATCGACTCTTATTTCCAGAAATAATTTCATTTCATGTTTGAATTTATAATAATATTAAACCTATATAATAAATAACGTTAAATTTATAACAGAGATATGATTATTGTAACCTATAATTGCTTAATTACGTCAAAAATTAATGTGAAATCTAACACGTGCGACAGTATCTGCAGGATGTCATAAAAGTCCGAATAATCATCATTAGTTTTCTGAAACTCTTAATGCTTCTGTTTGTTTGTGTGTACATAAATTATAAATAAATAAAAATAAATAATGTTTTATTGCATATGTCAGCGGCTTCGACCGCGTGGTTGTCGTTTACCGCGCATCCCTCGGGAACTGTTCGTCTTTCTGGGATAAAAAGAAGCCTATATGTTAATCCAGGTAATGTTCTATGTGTATGCCAAACTTTATCCAAATCCGTTCAGCCCTTACAGCGCGATTGAGTAACAAACATCCAAACATCTTTACAAACCTTCACATAGATATAAATTGTGGAAAGAAAAAATCGCTCACGAGCAGGATGATTTTTTCCTTCCACAATTTATATCTTTAGATTTCGGTACGCGTTCGCGTTCGTTTCGCGTAGAATGCGTTAAAAATAGTAAAATAAACATTCACATTTATAATATATAGCTATGTATATACTGGAATATACTTTTGAAAGTATCTGTAACTAGGTAGAGGCTGTATAACAGATCACCAGGTACCCTCATGACGTTATGAAGGCAGATATTGAACTTTCTCGTAAGTTACGAGTTGGCGAAATTTTGAAAGTGGGTTATAATTTGCATACCATAGTAAAATTATACTCATAACTTGGAAATTATAGTTTTTCAGGGGTTTCTTAGCAAAACTAACTGCTTCCAAGTTTTCATCGTAATCCTAGAAATTCATGTAGATCGTGGTTTTATGCAGAGCCAGTGCTGTTATACCTCCGCAGCTTTATCAAGTTATATCCTACTAATATTATAAATTAGAGATTATCCGGAGTAGAACTGGAGTGACCGACATAGCTTGTAGGATCAGTAAGCTGAAGGGGCAGTGGGCTGGCCATGTCCGTCGAAGGACCGATGGCCGCTGGAGCAGTCGAGTCCTTGAGTGGAGACCACGAATCGGCAAACGCAGCGTAGGGCGTCCCCCCGCCATGTGGACCGACGACCTGAAGAACGTGGCTGGGGGGACTGGATGCGGAAGGCAGAGGACCAAGTGTTGTGGCGCAACTTGGGAGAGGCCTATGTCCAGTAGTGGACTGCGATAGGCTGAGTTGAATATGAAGATGTTTGGATGTTTGTTTCTGAATCACGCTGTAAGGGCTGAACGGATTTGGATGAAATTTGGCATATAGATAGAACATAACCCGATTTAGTATAAACGCCATCCACACGGGCGAAGCCGTGGGCATAAGCTAGAAAAAATAATTTCTCGAGTGTTTATTTTTGGCTCAATCTTCGAGCTTCATATCCTTATATTGTACACCGTCACCGCAAAGTACACAATAGGGAAGGTGACAATTTTTTTGTTATTAGTTTTTATTAGAAATCTTGAAAACTTTTCAAGAAAATTAAGCTACAGTGAAAAAACCAATAAAATATTTATTAAAATGTCCAAGTTATAAGCGATTTAAATTGTTTAATAGACAGAGACAGCACTATTAAAGAATGACGTCACTGTACGAAACCTTCATAATAACTTGACATCTCTCTGAACACTGTCCGTTTCGCACGACAAGGACAGAAAATGCCCCTTCCAAAAACTTAAAAAGCGTGTATCTCTTTAATTTTTTCATGGATTTTGTTTATTCTTTCTACAATGTTGTCCTTTTTGTACCTTCTTTTAAGTAATATAACATTTTTGGTAATTTTTAACTGTAGTCAACTACCGGATTATTATATTTATAACGACACCAGAACGTCTCGCTGGTGTAATATCTTTTTCATGCACAACCCTTTGAGCTAATAATGGCGTCGTTTTATCATGGCGCGCGTAATGTTTTAAATTACTCCCACCTCCCCAATTCGGGTGGGCTCCGTTTATACGTCCTATAAACATTAATGCTTAGCAACAACATGTATTTGGCGGCTTAGGAAGTATGTTGGTCGGTGGACATCAATCTCTGGGGATTTGTCGACTTACTGCGTGTCCTTATTAAGCTAGTTACAGTAAAGTGTAACAGCCTTACTTGTAGCTACATATTTTTTCGTCGTAACTTGTATTTAAATGTGTTTAGTAAGAAGTGCGTCTAATTTGGGACGCTCTGAATTTACATAGGGTAGTAACTACTCTTCACTAGTTCTCGGATATTGTTTTAAGTTGCTATTTCAGACTAAAGGCTCATTTACACAGGGAGAGTTTCTCGAAGCGAGTCTCACTCTATTTTCCTCGCGGAGAAAGACGAAGTTAGACCGAGTCTCGGTACGAGAAACAATCTTCGTGTAAGTTAGTCTTTAGGATGTTACGTACTTATCTCTAAAGCATGATAGATTATATTATTTATTAGTAACAATGATTAATGAATTATTACACGTCATAACAACTTTCATTGTATAAAAAAATACATTTTGGTAGTGAAATAAAATATGAAAAAATTATAGTCTAGATATATAAATCAAATTTTTAAAATTGAATTAACATTAATAAAAAATACAATAAATAAAATTGTATTATTCAAAATAATAATAAAAATTTCATCTAAAAAATGTTGGTCGTAGGATGTCATTGTAGCACGCAGCATGCATGTAGCATATATTATCTAACATACTGTAATAACTCTTACTTATTGCCTCCAACTCGGAAGCATGTCTAACATAATTTAATAACTTCAACATAAAGAGCGGTAAGGCGGAATTCTGATTCAAATTTATGTGAAACGGTGGGTCACCATAACCAAACGCCGCCAAACTTTCTAAGAAATACGAACAGAGGGAAGATGATAAGCAGAAAGAGTTTGTAATACATTTTTTGCATTTTTAATGAAGAGGACTGTCTCTGGAGATCCAAGATGGTCTAAATCCTTAACTTTATTGTTAACATAAATGTATATTGGCTGGAACAAAAATCTTGTTTGTTTTATGATGATATAAAAATAAGAAGCTAAGCTCTATACTGTTAGCCGACTGTCTGGGGAACGGAATAGTTATTGAGACTTGTCAGTTTAGGAAGTTTGGCATAAATTAACAATGAACGTTCTACTCAAATAGACAAGATTACTTTGAGAATACACAAAGTTTTGTGCTGATTTTGAAACGGGAGATATTTTAGATGACACAGTGTTGACACAATGTACTATAGTTTAATATTTATTTCCACAAACGAAATATATACATTTGGCAGGTACAGTGTAGAACAAAAACCAGTTTAGGTTTTTCTGTACACCGCTTGGTCCGTCAACATTCATTACAACAAGATGTGGGTGGGTGAATACGACGCATGACGCTCGCTCTATGCAAAAAAAATACTGTAATTTATTACCGTAATTAGTTCGTGTGTGATAACATGGCAGTAGCGGACATTGACCCGAATTTTATTCCGAATTTACAATTATAAACCATATCGTTATCGTTACCAATATAAATCTGCCGTTAATGTTATCCAGCTAGCGTAGTATCATACGTTCCTAATACACAGGTTGCAATGCAACGACTATCATCGTGGCTACTACTACGACATGTCAGCAATAATAATGTCACACGTTTCGCGGACCAATTTTATTGTATATACGCATATCGCTGTCATGACAGAATGATAGAATGCATTAGTAAAGAGAGGTTAACGTCCCCTATTGCCTTGTTATCCGGTGTTATTCGGCACGAATTATAAATTTATGTACTTTTCATAATTAGGTGTATTTTTTTAGAATAGCTTAGAGAAGCATTGTGTCCCACTGCAGGGCAAAGGCCTCCCTTCCCTTTTTCCACACGTCCCTGTCTTTTGCCTTCTGGGGCCAATCCTTCAGATAAGATAGAGAAGCATATTTTTATTTATTTCAGTATGCTAAATATTTATTTAAATCTTATTTATAATCATAATTAAACACTAGTTACAACATATATTAGGCTGTAGTTTATTTAATCCAAGTGATTTCAATATGCCGTGGTACTATACATTATCGTTTCTGTTCCCTCCATATAGTGTCCTTAGTAGCAAAAACAAACACCATCAAATTCCCTTAACTATGACGTGGTGAGGTTACCAATATTGTCGCCGATGTTTCCTTGCAAATAATACGGAAACAAGATTATCAGAATAAAGTGCATGTTGTTGCCCAACCACATACATAACAACAACATATTCCATGGGTTACAATAAAACCCCATGGAACACGTACGATACTTTGCCAATAAACTCTCTAACACTAAATATGATAAGATAACATTCTCCTAAACTACTTGATGAATTTTGATACAGCTTTCACCATCACAAGTAAAAATTATTGAGAAAAGTAATAATGCAATAGTACTAGTATAGTATTATATTATCTGTGGTAATGGTTAATTATTAACAATGATTTGTAATTTACTGACATTAGTTTGTAAGGTAATTTAATACAGTGGTAGTATCTGAATTGAATGATTTAATTATTGTAGGTATTTGGTAGGAAAAAAAAGGAAAAAGGAAAAGAAAAAAACCGGCCAAGAGCATGTCGGGCCATGCTCAGTATTATAGGGTTCCTTAAGTAGGTGTACAAACGAATCAAATCGAATATTAATCATGGCTATTTTAGTTTTTGCAATAATCGGCAGCATTCGCGACTCAGAGCGTGTTGTTAGTAGCGCCATCTAGCGATAAATTCAAGAAGCCAAATTTAAGAAGTCTGATTGATGTCAAACTTACTTTTTGTGATTTTTTCAAATAGAAAGTAGCTAAAGGAGCATTATTTGCCATGATAATTTTTCTCTAAGGACAATGACCTTTGAACTAGGACGTTTTAAGTATTTTTCAGTTTTCTGTCTATAACTCAAAAAATTATAATCACATTATACTCGAAATAATTTTAAAAGAGAGTTTTCACAAAGGTCTATCAATGTGGAAGATTATAAGTTTCTACGTTGCATAGTTTAGAAATGGCAGGGGGGGGACACACATTGCAAGCCACTTTGGCGGGCTATATTTCGCAGATGGTACACCTGATAAAAAAGTGATGTATGAAACATTACCTTCATTTTAGTAGACCTATTCAATGATACCCCACACGATGGGGTGCAGCGAAAAAAAATTTTTTTTCCCCATTTCACATGTATGGGGCGCCACCCCTAAAGAACGTAAAAACTATTTTTTTATTTTTTTAAAATTGAGATCTATATGCAGACTATTTTTTAACAAAATTTCATTTACTTATGTTTATAACTGTAGAAGTTATTAAGCTGTAAAGGATTAGGACAGACGGACAGACGGACAGACGGACAGACGGACAGACGGACGGACATGACGAAACTATAAGGGTTCCTTGTAGGACTTCGGAACCCTAAAAAGGGAACGGGTAAAGGAAATAAAGGGTTGTAGGTTTAGGTTTATAAGGTTCAGGTTTAGACGTAAAAAAATTCATTTTTTACTAGCGAGGCGGTTTCGTTTGTTATCCTACTTTCTACTAATATTATGAATGTGAAAGTTTGTAAAGATATTTGGATGTTTGTTCCACAATCAAACGTGAACCGTTGAACGGATTTGGATGAAACTTGGCACACAGATAGATCATAGCACGGATTAACATATACTTTTAATCCCGAGAAGAATATCAGTTCCTGAGGGATACGCGATAAAATATTTTTGTGATAAACCGGATTATAAGCAAGCGAAGCTGCTAATCTATCAAGTATTATTTTGGGAACAATATCGTAAAATAATATTAATTTATAAAATAAATACAATTATAACGGTCAGGCAGATCTGACTCGTATTCGGATTGTCCGGGCAGTGCCGGCTGTCCGGGTGAGATTCGATTATTGGATCACTCGTTAATTAACTCTTGTGCATACAATCACCGTCCGGCTGGTTATGGATTTACTATTTACATAATCGGTGGTACATACCTACTGGACTGTTTGAATTGTACCTATGTAATTTTATGTCACTACGTTTGTTTTGTTTCAATGAATATACTATGTTATTATTTTTATTTTGTTTCAATGAATATACTATTTCATTATTTTAATTCTGATAATGACTAGTCAAATCAGTATTAAGAGCCTTATTACAAAAAAACAAGAAATCTGCGTTTGGCGTCGTAGATCTCAGTAATAGATGTATTTATTTTAAATTGTGTTAGTGGAATATGATAGTTTTATTCATGTTGTAGTTACAATTTTTTTTAGAGTTTTTATAGTTCATAGTACGTTCGCTACGTTGCCGTTGGTTAAACGACTTAAACGCTAAGATACAAGATACAAGATCATTTATTTGTTTTAGAAGTGGTATTTCAACGTCCTGGATATCAGTTTAGAAACTGTTTAAAAATAGACCATAATATTCGGAATATGTATGTTTTCATTGATATAGGTATTTACAATATTTAAAAAAAAACTGGTTAAGCTGAATGATCACTTTGAAATACCTATTTTTATAAAAAAAATAGGTTTTTTAAACCTCAATTTTCTACTAAAAAAACATAATAAG
The DNA here is from genome assembly GCA_949699075.1 of Asteroscopus sphinx. Taxonomy (NCBI): domain Eukaryota; kingdom Metazoa; phylum Arthropoda; class Insecta; order Lepidoptera; family Noctuidae; genus Asteroscopus; species Asteroscopus sphinx. The sequence goes on from OX453005.1 coordinate 20,961,033, forward strand.
AAATAAAGTTTCTAAATAAAAAATATGCCACATAATACTTCAGACTTTTGCCAACACAATAAAGTTGGAATATGTTTTATTAATTCATAAACTTAAATCAAAAGACTGTTATGTTTTCAGAATTAGAATGCCGAAAATCCAATTCTGGTTGTTGTTTTCTTAAAAAAAAATCAAGGGAGCCCTTAGTTGTATTATGTAGATACTGTTTTGATGTAATTATAGTAATATAGCTAGAATTGCTAAATTTTTCAAGTATCTTTGAGGTTTTATCCTGCTGAAAGCTGGATGCTTTGATCTTGTTATCTAATCTAATGGTTTCTCTTTGAAACTGAAAATCAAGTTAAAAGTGATATATTTCCAGGTATTGCTTCAGGCTTCCAAGTATTTTGGTATTATGTTTTTTATGGTGTACAATAAAGCATATGTAAATAAATATTGTCATTGTGGCGATGCTTGGGGGAGGCCTATGTCCAGCAGTGGACGTCTTTCAGCTGAAATGATGATGATGGTGATTGCTTAAGGTATTTTCTTAGCATTATGTAGCTTAAGATCATAGATATTGCGCAAGATCATACACAGATAATGCGTAAGAATGTAGTTAATTTTAAGGTAACAACACATAACATAAAATCACGCCTATATTCCCCGAAAGGGTAGGCTGAGGTGTATGGTACACCTAAATTTCGCCAGTTATATTATAATTCCCATGTAATAGGGGGCGAACTTAATGCTATTAACCGGGCACAAATCCACACTCCAGGCTGCTACTAAGAATTTCCTAATTAAAAAACCCAAAAACACTTTTCTCGACCTGGGAATAAAACCAGTGGGGTAATTGTGTAATGCATTCACATTGACGTTAGCTTTAATTTTGAAATGACAGCAATATTCATTACATGGTAAATAGTTGCCAATAAGACGAAATGTCAAAACACACGGAGCAATGAACATTGAAACCCTATAGATTGCGATCGTGAGTGAGTTATGCAATTTGGTAGCAGGACCCCACGCTAAGTTATCAGTGAATTAATCAAAATTTGTAGGTATGTATTTAAACCAAAAACAAGGCTATAAACGAAAGTCACAACATCTTCAAAATCCCGTATACAAATTAGAAAACACCCGTAAAATATTATATGTACACACGCCGAAGCTTAACCCGCCAAATGCGAGGCGAATAAAAGGTATTTCACGTCGCGTGCAGTCCATAATTTCCATAGTCATGCAAACTCCTGGCGTAAACACATCGTCATTATAATGAACTCGAACAACTCGCACAGACTCGCGAAAACTCGTACTAACTTCCTTTAATTAACCCGACAGCTTGGACCTATTACATACACTCGTACAGTATGTAATTAAAGCGGCTAGATATCTTGGTTTGAGTAGGTACTTTAGGCCTCGTCTGACGATAGCGCAGTAAATATAAACTAGTTAGCGTGAATATAGTAGTTTGAGTAATGACCTCTGTATTATGCATGCGTGTGATTGTTGTTCTCTTAATCATGGCCGTATAACAATGAGTTTTAATATTGATACGCCTAATAAACGATATTGCTTAAATGAAACTATATTAATACACTAATACTAATCTTCTTAATATATAAAACAAAGTCGGGTTAGTGACATCATTTATAACTCAAGAACGGCTGAACTTATTTTAATAAAATTTGGCATACAGATAGAACATAACCCGGATTAACATATAGGCTACTTTTTATCCCGGGAAGATGAACAGTTCCCGAGGGACAAAAACGACACGACAGGGGAATAAACGACATTCACGCGGGCGAAGTCACGGGCATAAACTAGTAATATTATAAAGAAGAAATATTTGTTTGTTTGTAGTCGATAAACTCTGAAAAAACTGAACCGATTTTAACGATTCATTCACCATTAGAAAGCTTTATCCAGAAGTATTTTTTTTTCAGTACGCGGGCGAAGCCGCGGGTAAAGTCTAGCCCAATATAAAGTGGTCCAATTAATGTACGGATGTACGGTCACGATCCTTTCCGGTGGTACATTTTGTCGACAAAATCCCTTGAACGAATCATGCTACATTACACGTACCTACGGCTGCCATCGAACATTGAGTGCAAGTGATTTTAGCCTTAGTGGTGGTTCACTGGAAAGTTTTCTGACTGTACATAAATTTTCTTACCTACTATAACATAAATTTACACAATAATATGTGTGTAAAATAAAGAATCGAAGAATGTTCCGTGTGGTGCCGGACACAAAGAATAGCACCGACCACCCCATCTCTTCTCGTGGGTGTAGTAAAAGGCGACTAAAGGGTTCACCAGAGAATGGGCATCAGCGTTCTCTGAGTATTTATTCAATCAACTGCGATCGCCAACCCGCCTGCCAAGCGTGGCGATTATGGCATATCGCCCCCATTTAGGGGAGGCCTCTTTCGGATGAAATGATGATGATGACATTAAAAAATAAGAGAGATATGTTTCTAATGGACACAACACAAGTAAGTAAATAAATATAAGGACATAAAATCATATCATTACTGTACCACGCGAACAAAAAAGGGTTACGACATTTCTGCGTAGTTTCTTGATTCTCGATTGTTAGGAATATTCATTATGATATTTGACAAAATTTTAATTTCTCTTAAAGTGGGTGGGTGAGTATACGATTTTATTTATTTATTTAAGTTTCAGTGACCATAAACAGAGGTATAAAAGACGGACTTAATTCCGCATGCTATTCTCTACCAGACAATCTTTAGGTTAAATAGAAGCACAGCAAATTTTGTCTTTGGTACTACATTTTATGTCAGTTAATAGGTATTTTCTTTACATTCTGTGAATGAAACCAAATACCCATTTATTTATACATAATGAATCCCAGAAGCCCGTAGATACAGAATAACATCCAGATGGGTTTGTTAATAGAAAGCAATTAATAAGGTGACGGCTGGGATTGCGCCCGCCCGTGCGTCCTTACTTTGGGACTGAGGTGTGTATTGCACTGGCGCCACTGTATGAAAGATGCCTTATTTTTTAAATAGAATGCGACAAGAGTTCATACTCTATACAACTTGTTATTGAAATAACTGAAAACCTCTTAAGGGGTCATTGTATTTATCAGTATGAACCAGTGGCGGCTGCTGCCTGAGAGAACCGGTGGTGCACTGTACTGTTTTATTTAGATTTATGATTTAAAATACAATAAAAATATTTAGTACCAGTTTCCGTTCAAATTGACTATCCACCAAAAATGTGCAAAGAAAACAAAAGGAAACCACACAAGCATTGCTTTTTATTGTTTAATTCAATGGCCTAGGCGGTTCAGCTAATTATTTTATTCCCAGTTTGTTTTGAAAAGTTTTATTATTGTTTTTAATAAATACTACCACTATAGTAATCAATATTAAAGTTAATTCTGATTCTTACACAATTTACAGTTACAGTAACGTAAAAACTCTAAATAATAAACAAGAAGAAATTTAAACGAGCGCGGGAACTATGACAATGAGAGGGCAACGCCCCCGCCGCCTCGTTCGTCAACGATCGGTCAATCTCGGAAATCGTCGGTGCCGTGCGGCGCACGAATCTGGGCTAGTTACTTCATAGTAAATGTACTAATTTGTCTTCCGTCTCACGCGCCAGGTGATGTAGCTCGTATTTCATAGAAGTTGTATGAGTGCTCAGCGTGCGCTCCGCGAAGCGCACGGGGCTTTTTTGTTCGAGCGAAAATAAGTTTTAACTTCTTCAGTTTAGAGATTAAATTGATTTGTCGTTACTTCATTACTATTCGTAGGTATAAAGTAGGTGCGTGATATTGATTTTTTAGATGCTTTGTTATTCTTTTTAAAGGTATTATGAATTTATGAACTGGTAGTGCAGCGCACGAGTGCACTTAAGGTACAGCCGCCACTGGTATGAACAACTTTTACTATGGGAACAATCCTGAAATCGGGAAAAAAAAACAGATGTGGGTTCATTTTGTCGACTTATGTGAACACAAATGTAGGGGAACAGCTGTTTTTTTTCGCGATGTCAGGGTTGGTCCCATAGTAAAATTTGTTCCTACTGATCAGTATAATGACCCCTTAAGAGGTTTCAGTTATTTCAATAACAAGTTGTATTTACTAGTAAGAAAAAAAAAAGTTTTTTTTAGCTCTGCTGTGGATTTTACTACTGATACGAAGAAAAATAAGACGTTGGACATAACGTCTTCAAAAAATAAAAAGCAAGCGTGACTCGGACTTGCGCACTTAGGGTTCTGTTCCACTACCCATATCTGACTTTTTATAATATGTATTATGTATTTGCACTTATAAAGGCTATAGTAACACATATATGAAAATTTCAACTGGACGCCTATTACGATTAAAAAGATACAACCTTGTGACAGACAGACGGACGGACGGCGCGTAAACTTAGTAACAGGGGTCCCTTTGGTACTCTTTGACTACGGAACCCTTACACAGACACGTATCGATATCGTTTTCTTTTTTTATCATATTTGGTAGCATAGCACAGATAACATCAAAATCATCTTATTGCTGACCTTTTTATGCATGGGCCTATCTATATGGCAATTTCTAAGATAATACTTGAACGGTATCGACCCAAGCTGACATGTTATTCCACAAACTACGTCTAAGATACCTAGCTATTCCTAGACTGTCATATGTCAGACCGGCCTAAGTAGTTCATGTCTGGGTTTTGATATGCTCTAGGGAATAATGGGGCTAAGGTAATATGTGTTGAGCCTACAGTTTTAGTGCTACACTAAAATAATTATGCGTAATGTCCGCCGTAGACCCTAGTTTGTAAATTATGATGTAGGTTTCAAGGCCGGCTAGAAATCCTACTAATTTATAATTTTCGTATAGGTAGGTCCGGCACCACGGTTGTGTGTGCGTACTTTTAAGCGAGCTTATTATATATTATGGATGCTTCATTAATTTATTCATTTATTAATTTGCACGAAATATGGTACATAGGTTGTTACAATGTAATAGTTTGTCCACGACATATTCCACCTATTCTACAGGCATGCACTTATTGTTAAACGAATGACTTTTTCGTTGAGATATGTCATTCCCATACATTTTGATTGTTTTCTATAGCGTTGACGATTGTAGATTGTCAACTTGGCTAGGGGCGCTGGTCGTTGTGGCAATGCTTGGGGGATGCCTATGTACAACAGTGGACGTCTTTCGGCTGAAATGATGATGGAGGGGATATGCCATTATCGCCACGCTTGGCAGGCGGGTTGGCGATCGTAGTTGGTTGGTTAAATACTCAGAGAACGCTGCTGCCCATCCTCTGGTGAATCCCTTAGTCGCCTTTTACGACACCCATGAGAAGATAAAGGGTGGTGCCTCGGACGAATAAAAAAGGCGGACGGAATTTCGCTAAACAATAAGTGCATGCCTGTAGAATAGTAATGCTTATTTCAATGAATCTGAATGTATTTTAAAGATGAAATTTTCTTAAATGTATTGCTTAACCCAATAAAATTCGAATGGCATTAAAATATCCCATGCTATGTATAACCTTATAATCATAAGCCCATATTTATCCCGTAAAGTACGAATAAAAGTGAGTAGGTATACATTGAGTCGTATTATAGAGTAAATATGTAAACTCGTGGGATTCTCATCTAATATTCTGGTGCCTCTGAGGCCATTTAAGCCGACTGATCCCGACTATCGATACTAGGATTTAGTCGTTAGAACCTGTAAAGACGTTCTGATTATGACACAAGGGTTGGGAATTTGATCACATTTACTGGGCTTAGTTTGTTATTATGTTAGATATAACAATATTCGTCTATTTTCCATTGGACTGTTTTACTTTTTACTAGCCTATGCCCGCGACTTCGCCCGCATAAATGTCGTTTATTGCGCATCCCTCGGGAACTGTTCATCTTCCCGGAATAAAAAGTAGCCTATATGTTAATCTGGGTTATGTTCTATCTGTATGCCAAACATTAAAATCCATACAGTAGCAGTTTTTGCGTGAAAGACGTAAACATCCATACATTCTCACAAACTTTCACGTTTATAATATTCGTAGGATAGTAGGATTCCTAATGCATTTGCCACCTTATCTGATGTTTGGTTGCCCAGCAAAAACATTTTCACTCGTGCCTTGAATACCACCAGATTATCGGGAAACATGGATGCAAGGAATTCCAATCCGTAGCGGTACGCACGATAAAGCTATTAGCAAATCGATTCATGCGTGTGGAATGTCTACCATGTAAGGGGCATCACCGTGCGTCTGGTTGTCCGATGATGGAATGGGCTTGGGGGGATTAGATCGAGCAATTCCAACGCACACTCACCGAAATGCATCCGATAAAAAACCGATAGGCTAGCAACTCTGCGCCGGTGCTCGAGACTTTATAGTTTGGCGTCGACCAGCGCATCGTTGCTAACGAGCCTCTTGGCACGCCTCTCTATAGACTCGAGAGCCACCAGCTGGTATTTGGCCAAACCGTCCCAAAGATGAGAGCAGTACTCCATACACGACCGAACTTGTGCTTGGTACAAATTAAGCAGCTGGTGTGAAGTACCGTCTTACCTTAGAGAGGATTCCTAGCTTTTTTAGCAGCAACTTGATCAACTCGATGCAAGAGCCAAAGTTGAGGGGGGATGTTAGTGATATGCCAAGAAGCTCCAGATGGTCAATTCGTCTCTTGTAACAGTAATGTAAGAATGATTAGGTACCTATGAATTTGTGTGTTTGTAGTTGTTTTATTTGAATTAAACGAAAGCTAACAAGGCTGACTTCACGTGGTTCTATTGGGAGTCTTGTGATACTTATGCATTTCACTGGCTGACTAATATTTTTTTATTTTCTGTTTTCAGCAAGGTTTTGCTATAGTAAGTGCGATTCAGATAAGACTCAGATTGAACTAGAAACATCGTTATGTTGGTGATGAAATTTGTCTCGCAGTTTCTAGGAAGAATAACGTTGTAGATAAATCTTTTTCGTATCTGGTAGCTTCTGCAGTGAAAAATGGGCCAAATATTACCATTCTATGTATGTACAGTAGACTTCACGTCAGTGGTAACACTTGAATTACGAAAACCACCGTAAATGCTTACGAAATAAAGACGATGTCAATGTTAAACTGTTTCCATTGACGTGCGGTCGACTATACAGTCTAACAAAGCAATTAGTATGCAGGGTCGCCAGATATGTTGAAGATTTCTCAGGAAATCATTATAGAACGGTTTGATTAAGGTTTTCTATAAATACAGTTTAATTTTCTCAGTTATTAAAATGATATTTCACTCAAAAACATCATACCTATATCCCCTGACCCTAAATGTACCCTGGATACTAAAATTGCTTTGTTAGACTGTACTATAGTAATGCAAAAGTATATGAAAATGGGGAAAAATTATATTTTTGTTACGGATTCATATCAGAAGGATCATTAAATTAATAAGAATTAGGCGTTAAGTATTGCGTGTTGTCGCCGTTCATGGGTTATTAGGAAAATTCGGTCAAAGTAAAATGGAAAACTACGCTACGGTTTTACGTAACTAAGGCGAAGCCAGGAGGGTGAGTGTGAACATTGTTTAAATAGTTATTGAGAAAAATACTTTTACTACCTTTATTTAAAAAAAAAAAACAGTTTGTGTACGCACATTCTACCATATTCTTGAATATGTCCCTCGTTCACCCAGTCATGCTGTATATGGGATTAAATAATAATACACACACACACACACACACACACACGCATAATTTGATTTTTATGTACTCTATACCTTTGTATGTTCACGAAATAAATGAATTGAATTGAATTAGTTGTGTGTGAATTCGGAAAAAGCCGCAATCAAAATAATGCTGAAGTTTGCACTGCGTAGTTGCAAAAATATAATTATTTATTTAAACTTCATGCAACATTTGTACATAGGCGGACTTAATGCCTTAGGCATTCTCTCCCAGTCAACCTTAGGGTGATATTTACGCTTTTACATATTGCGCAAGCCTAAAGTACCGTCTGTTCACGCAAATATACCAAATATCAGGAGTCTCTACCTACCAAATATATTAAAGTAAATAGAAAGGAATTTATGACGTAATAGTGGGAAGGCGTACTTACCTATATTGCGTGGAAGATTTACAAGCATTACTTTTTTTGTTACTCCATATAATCCGGAATATACTTTCATAAACAACGGATGCTAAAAAAGACAATCTTAGGTAGAAGAGTCATATCGATAATAAAAACCAGCCCTCCCTAGCCAAGTTCACAATCTACAATCGTCAACGCTAATAGAAAACGGTCAAAATGTATGGGAATGACATCAATCAATCAATCAACTCAGCCTATCGCAGTCCACTGCTGGACATAGGCCTCTCCCAAGTTGCGCCACAACGCAAAAAAAACTGACAAAATGATGATGATGGAAATTTGGGAATGACATATCTGAACGAAAAAGTCATTCGTTGGGATATGTCACTCCCATACATTTTGATTATTTTCTATAGCGTTGACGATTATAGATTGTCAACTTGGCTAGGGGGGCAGTATAAGCAGTGCCTGTCTCGTACGAAACTCGCATACTAAGCCAGTTCCGCTTATAATAGTTTTGTTACCACTGATATGTGGTTGACTGTACTTACTATTATTTCGATATAGAATATATCGAATCAGAAATGAGGAGATTCGCAGGAGAACCAAAGTAACCGACATAGCCTGAAGAATTGCCAAACTTAAGTGGCAGTGGGCGGGGCACATTGCTCGCAGAACGGATGGCCGATGGGGCAGTAAAGTTCTGGAGTGGCGACCGCGTACTGGAAGGCGCAGCGTGGGTAGGCCCCCACAAGGTGGACCGACCACCTGGTGAAGGTCGCGGGAATCCGCTGGATGCGGAAGGCACAGGACCCGTCGCTGTGGCGATGCTTGGGGGAGGCTATGTCCAGCAGTGGACGTCTTTCGGCTGAAATGATGATTCTGTACTTACTACTATTTACGTTATAATATGTAATTCTTTTTGTGATTATATCGTAACAGTAGGCCAATTCACGTAACTAAAGAAGTACAGTTGTAGTACAGTTGCAGTTAAGTTTTGATCAAAACAACGCTTTTCGTATTCTCTTATCTTCGGCGGTCGCTGTCAGATACGAACTGCGGCGTCGTCACTGCAACTTGATTGGCGCGTCATGAAATTATGTGAATTAGATCCCTGATTTTCTGATTAGCATACTATTTTAATCGGGAATCCCTGAATGCGGGAAGCGCAGGACCGGTCGTTGTGGCATGCTTGGGGGAGGTCTATGTCCAGCAGTGGACGTCTTTCGGCTGAAATTATGATGATGATGATATTATTTTATACCCTGCTGTACATGTCATTTTTTTTTCCTTGGGAAAATCCTCATGGACGCACTCCGCCCGGGGAAGGTGGAGCCAGTGTTGGAGCCAGTGTTGGACTCTTACCGACTAAAAACCACCACGGTGCAGCGGTGTTCATCTAACGACCACCTAAAGTCCGTTATTCTATACTGTCTTGTCTATTTAATAAGCAATCTTAGTAGGTCTTTTTATTGTTGATTTTTAAATAACTAGTGAAAAAATATAATAACTAATTCCGCACAGGTAATAAGGTTTTTGTATTTATTTAGTATGCAAAATTGTAACGTCATGTACAATGTGTAACGGAAAGGGTATATCTATACAAAAGGGGTGAAGAGTACATCTGATACAGAATCTCTATGCATAATTTCAGCTCCAAATAAATTACTTGAAAAAATCATAGCAATTTTTTTTTTTCATTAATTTATTGAATTCTCGTTATAACAAACGTGTCACTGTACTACGAGGGACATTATCTTTTCACGTCACATGCTAATATTGAAATACAGATGCACTAGCACCTGTATTTTAAAAAGTGAAAGAAAAAAAACACTAGATGTGTTTTCAGTTTGAAATGTTTGGCTTCATATATTGGAATTACTCCTGTGCTTCTAACATATAGATATAAGATTTAAAAGCCTTGCCGTATAATTTAATATAATCCCAAGAAGCTGCACTTGATATGTAAATACCATTTCCGATACACGTTGTATACATACAATGTTATTTTAGTATGGTACAAACTTGAAAATACCAGGCCCCTCAGAAAGTATTGCGAAAAAAAGTTTTTATATATTGGAGACTGGCCACTTATAATGTTTTTCGAAAATATGATTATTTATAAGTAAAAATAAGTAAGTTCCAATTTCAAAATATCCCTCCACATTTTTTGCGAGTTAATTCAAAGTATTGTGTCTCACTGAAATATGGATCTGCGCCGGGAACATTTTAGAGCTATGATTTTATACGATTTCAAGTGTCGCCTGAAACCGGATGAATCGTACGATAGACTTCAAATGGCATTCATGGATGAAGGCCCTTCCAAGGCAACCGTGTATCGTTGGTATAACGAATTCAAGCGCGGTCGACCAACTTTGGGGGATGACGAAAGAAGCGGTCGCCCTTTGACGGCTGTTACCGAAGAAAACGTGCTAGCAGTGAAAAATTTAATCCAAGACAATAGGCGAATTACATATCAGGAGATTCAACACATATTGAAGATTGGATCGGGAAGCGTTCACGAGATTCTACACAGCCATCTTCGCGTGAGGAGGATAGTATCACGCTGGGTGCCGCACAACCTCACCGATGCTCAGAAGCAGGCCCGGGTGGAATGGTGCCGTGATATGCTTAACAAATTTGAAGCAGGCTCGTCTCGGCGTGTTTACGACATCGTTACAGGTGATGAGTCCTGGATTTATCAATACGACCCAGAAACCAAGCGCCAGTCGACTGTTTGGGTGTTTCAAAATGAGCCAACGCCTACCAAAGTGAAGCGATCTAGAAGCGGGGGTAAGATTTTGATCGCTAGCTTTTTTAATTTGACTGGCCACTTGGTATCAATTCCCTTACGGGATCAAAGAAGCATTAATGCCGAATGGTATACTACCAAATGTTTGCCAGAAGTTTTCTCTGTTATAAGCAACAAGCGACCAAACACAGGGCTCCGCGGGCTACTGCTCCACCACGACAATGCACCTGCGCACACCGCACTCAAAACGAGGGACTTCCTGGACAGCACGCCAGTCAAACTCCTGGGTCACCCTCCTTACAGCCCTGATCTAGCACCGTGTGACTTCTTTTTATTCCCAAAAATAAAAAATCAGCTCAAAGGGATACAATTTTCGTCGCCGGAAGATGCGCTGGCTGCGTTCGAGCAGGCTGTAAACGAGGTGTCTGCGGCGGACTGGAAAAAGTGTTTTGAAAACTGGTTTAGGCGCATGAATCTTTGTATAGAGGCTGGTGGAAAGTACTTTGAAAAGATTTGATAAAAATATATGTACGTATAGAACAATTTTTTTTAGTTTCGCAAAACTTTCTGAGTGTCCCACGTATATAGTTTGTTTAGAATCACTAAGAAATTGGGATAATTTTTACACCATGTCATATTTAAACCAAAAAGTAATTTAAATTCCAGTTGTTTATTCTATAATAGTTAAATTAAGTACTTCGTGCAGATCGTGAATAGGTTCTTAAGACCCAGGAAGTTCAGCCTAGTGAGTTTTCATGCATCAGGTAGACACTGCACGACATTTTTCACTTTCTACGCTTCCTGCCGAGGAACGTACAGTAACTCTAAAAGTTGTATGTATGTATGTAAGTAGTAGTAGAGCTCCCTTGTGAAAGAGTTCGTCCGGGGAAGTACTACCGCCGTACCTACTTCTCCGCCAAATAGTGATGCTTGCATTGCTGTGTTTCGGTCTGCAGGGTACGGGTGCCGGTGAAATTACAATCACATGAGACTTTCCATCTTCATGTCTCAGTTTGGCGAACCGACTAGCGGTACCATTTAGGCAACAGCCTAGGTGGTATTGCAGTTGTTATGGGCAAAGGTAACCACTTAACATCAGGTGGGCCTTTAGCTCGTTTTGCCATCCTATACAATAAAAATAAAAATAAATTGTTATTTAGAAAAAAGGATATGTTCAGATAGCTCGGATGAAAATCTTTTAGGGTTTTTGAGGTTTGCAATATACAAAAAATAGCGTTGTATATGTAGAATTATATCCAAAGTCCCGCAGCTACTTTATCCGCTCCGCACGTTCAATTGCTATAACACTACGCAACAAGTATTGAACAATTAATGGAAATGTGTTCTAATACTCATACTGAGCCACCAAAAAAAAATTGCGCACTAGTATTTTTTTTTCCGTTGATGTATAATTATATCCAAAGTCCCGCAGCTACGTTATCCACTCCGCACGTTCAATTACTATAACACTACGCAACACACATGTTGCTTTCGATGTCAAATTAGCAATATTACAAAGGAAGCTCCTACGAGCCTGCGACAAATGGGTTGCCCGTCCTACCCTCACTGTGTTGGCAGGCTATTCCTTGGCTATTTATCACCTGCTCTAATGGATGTTAAATATACTTATTATTTATTCAGTTGGTAGTTTAATGTACAGCATGGAGCATGAATAAGGGTGTACCAGGTATTAGGGTAGGTGAACTATGGCTAACTAGTATTACACTAGCTAACTCTTACACCTTCGCTCGCAGGGTATGGCGAAAAAATAAACTATGCCATGTGAACACAGGATCCTTTGGACAAAAAGGCCGTACTTTGGTATGACATAAATTTATGTCCAATGGGTTTGTCTATCTGTGTGGCATATTTCATATAAATTGTAATGCAAATTTCGCGTGACAATCATTGAACTTGTACTGGCCGCGTGTGTGAACATGTGAACATAGTGCAGTGAGAAAATCGATGAGTAACTGAACTGACTTACGAACGGCCTCCATGTCCGGCACGCATTATGCGTGATGGACAAACATCCAAACATCTTCATAATTTTCACATTACCCCTCAACTTGCGCAAAGCCACCGGTGGCAGCTAAACAATAGAAAATCTAATGTGTCTCACCAGCCGTTCTATGATGAAAATATGTATTACAGTGAGATGAGACATTCAAAATAAAAAATTAAAATGGCATTTATTCAATTAAGGCTACATCCAATTAGCGCTTATTGAACGTCGGCAATAAATATAGCCCTAAAAACATCAACCCGTTTCTAGTATTTATAAGCTGAGAAGCAGAACCGGCGCGAAAAACTACCCATCAAGTGGATTCGTGGAACACTTCTTCTCTTCCTGTGCCATATCCTCATCGGATGTCAGCGTCCACCGCACGTAATTCGTTTCTATCTTGTGCCAGTCTGCATAGACTGGCAGCGTCATTCATGTGGTCCAGCCCTTGATGTTGTCAATCCAGGCTAATTTCCTTCTTCCCCTGCACACAATATAACACAGCTAACATAGTAATAGTTAGGTAACTCCCTGAAGAGGTAGACGAAAATGTACTGTTGCAAATCCAACCGTGATAAGCTGAGTTGATAGCTTGTTTGATTGTTCCTCATAGTTTGCCGACGGATTGGGGATTTTGGTCGAAGCTTCGTCGGAGAGGTGCGAGAGCATCGTCCATTTTTGTTTGTGACATAGCTTTTGTCCTTCACTACCGAATAGAGGTGCTCCAGCCAGATTCAAAACGAATTGTGAATCCTATGGTATAAGTACCTATAGTGCATGTGTACATGAGTGTTTGTGTTGGTCTGGGTGTTTCTTATGTATTATAAGTATGTAATAACAAAAAAAAAGTATAAAAGTATCATATCCATTGTCTAGTACCCATAGTACAAGTTCTGCTTAGTTTGGGACTAGATAGTGCTGTGTAAAAATTTCCCAAAAATATTTATTTATTTTATATTTTATAGGAATTGAATTTGTATAGGGACAGTCTTTCGCATAAAGCTATGGGTGATATCAAATCAATAAATGGTCTTTACATAGCATCCAAGGAAGGTGGAAAGTGGATCAGATATTTGCACAGTACGCACACGTAAGAGGCCGCTGCTATCTATCCCTTTTATCGAGATATATCTACAAAATATTCAAGGAAAGAATATTTAGATAATGATTCCCTTCTTTAGTGATTTTTGTTGTAGACACAGAATATTATATGAAAAAAAATACGCACCGTTTCGCTTTTATAATGGAGATGGATTGGTATTCCTGAAAATGCCAGAGGTAGGTTGTAGGCGTTTCGCGGCTTTTGTGATGTTGCTGAAAACTTCCATAAGGTACCTACGTGCCTGTATAAGTTAGTAGGAAAACTGAGAATAAGTATCACGATAAAAATCGGTAACATTTCAAGTTTATTGTAACTTGATTTTTTTAGGGTTCTGTACCCAAAGGGTAGCGAACGGGACTCTATAACTCTCGCTACGCTGTCCGTCCGTCCGTTCGTCCGTCTACCTGTCACAGGGCTGTATCTTTTGAACGATAATAGGTAGCCGGCTGAAATTTTCTCAGAATATAGATAGAAAGATAGATAGATAGAATATACTTTATTGTACACAGAAAATAGTAGTAAACAGGAACAACGTATAAATTATGGGTACATGGGCGGTCTTATCGCTAAAAGCAATATCTTCCAGACAACCTTTGGATGGACAAAGAAGACGTAAGATCTAGATAATGGGGGCAGTCCGTGGCGTACTACTGCATGTTAATAAACTAAAATAAATAAATAGCACAAAATATATTACACATAGGTATCATAAAAATATATAATATATATAAATAATCTTACAAAGATTTAAATTGTGGAAAGAAAAAATCGCTCACGAGCAGGATTCGAACTTACGACTCCTGGCTCAGTACGCCAGTGCTTTAGCCACTTCTTCTTCTTCGTGTCGACATGAGCTACATAATAATAATAGCTCATGTCGTGGGGAAAAGATTAGCCAGTCAGCAGGTTGATAGCGGGGCTGACTGCCCAGAGTGCGCCGGACGATCAATTAAATAGTGTACGTCTTTGGGTGACGTCAACGATATCTAAGAAACATTGTTTCTTAGCCGACTCGACTAACTTTGCAGTTAAATCAAAGTCGTATAGATATTGCCTACCCTTACTAATTATTTTATTATTTTAACGCATTTACGCATGCGAAGCGAATTCTAAAGATTTAAATTGTGGAAAGAAAAAAAACGTATAGTGGAGGATAATTTCGATACCACGAGCAGTGTTCACGGTAGCTTAGTGGCTAAAGCACTGGCGTACTGAGCCAGGAGTCGCAAGTTCGAATCCTGCTCGTGAGCGATTTTTTCTTTCCACAATTTAAATATTTAAAATTCGCTTCGCATGCATAAATGCGTTAAAATAATAAAATAATTAATAATCTTATAATTTAAAATAGAGATGAGTGAGATATGTGTTGCTGTAATCCCTATCACGACAAATATAAGTAAAAATAGAAGTCGAAAGGGGCTCCCCCTTTAACATACACCCCCATACAAGAAACCTCGACAAACATGAACTTTTTTCAACATTTTTGTTCCTGCTCTATCTTTAAATATATCAGAATCAAACGTGGTCTGATTATAGTGCATACTTTGTGGTTTAGCATCAAATACTAAAAATAGGATAAACATAGACATTGTGTTTTTTTATAGTATAGGATGGCGAATCGAGCTAAAGGCTGATGTGACCGGCGTAAGAAAAAGATGCAAATATTCATATTTCGCACATGGTGCGTTGATGTATTTTGATGTTTTCTTGTAAATTTAATCAGTTTCTATGGGGTATCAGATCGATGGGTACGGAATCCTTACTGCGTGAGTCCGACTCACAAATGGCTGGTTTTTTGGATTTGTTGAGGCATTGAACTTGTCTCAGGTTCAAGAAAAGTCACGTGACTTTATCAACCGTACTTGTTATCATTTGAAATCAAAGGAATTATTTAGGGATTCTACTTCTTCTTCTATCGTTTCGACATGAGCTACATAATGATAATAGCTCATGCCGTGGGGTAAAGATTAGCCAGTGAGCAGGTTGGTAGCGGGGCTGACTGCCCAGGGTGCGCCGGTCGATCAATTAAATATCATCACTCGTGGAGACTCTTTTAATGCACCCCTCTTTTTCTACTCAGATTGTATTACATCAGCAGGGTAATGCATAAATAAAGCGCCTTACCATACCTTTGCAGGAGCTGCAAATCCTTATGCATTCCCACGTGGTACTGTGCTCTCATATGACTGATAATTTAAATCTCGCCGCTGTACACTGAGTGTACGTAATGTAATTGCAAATATTCAGGGAAGCTGTGATTGTTGGCGCGGGCTGAATCTCAAATTAGCGCTGTACAGAACGGGCCACGTTCCTGTTGCTAAAATTCAGGTCATCCTTTTTTAAAGTTAAAAGAATCATCGTTCGCTAAGAGGAATGGACGTGATTCGCCATAATAACCTCGTGTAGATAACGCATTGCTATCGCGGTTAACATCTATTAGTGCACAACTTAGATGCTGGTCTCTATACCAACTATGGAAATAATAATCTTCCAATAAGGCATATCCAAGATGGCTGCCATCTACAGTTGCGAGAATAATAATGAGGAGGCCTCCATTAAGGTAGTGTAAATCCTGCAATCCTACTGCCTACCAATATAATATTATAAATACGAAAGTATGGATATTTGATTTGATTGTTTGTTTGTACTTTAATCACGCTGAAACGGCTGAAAGGATTTTGATGAAATTTGTCAGACAGGACTATAACGCGGATTAAGATATCGATTATTTTTTATACCGGGAAGTTTAACAGTTTCCGAGGGATGCACATTTCTGCATATTTCTGTCATATGGTCAAAACACAAACCTGGGAATTGGCACGAAGCGATAATTCGCTTGAAGCGATAATTAATTGCTAATGCAACGCAGAAAACTGCGACGCTAATTCGGGTTACTATGGTAACCATTCATCTATCGCAGGAATGTGCGATGCCAATCATTGCGCAAGTTTTTGCGAAGCTTCGTGCAACCTCACAGTGCGAGCTTGGAGATTTTGTGTTTCGGCCCATAAACCAAATTATACGCGGGCAAAGCCGCGAGCATAGGCATAATAAGATAAATAATTATCTGCGAAAAAGCGATCACTTCTACAACGGTGATCCATTTTCAGTAGAGAATAATTTTACATTCGATATGAAAACTCGCCCCCTTTTTGACAAACGACACTCTTTTGTTGTATTCTTTCTCACTTTGTTTATATATTTTTGAAGAAGTTAGTCGATTTGTCACCATTATTTAAATCTAAACATTAGACTTTTGGGTCCGTTCGTGATATTTTTACGCGATACAGTCGCATTCATCCTTCTCGGTTATTCAGTGTCTGAATGCAAAAATGGCTTTATAGGTGAAGTTTTTATTCCCCTAGTCAAACACTTTCAATGCTAAAAATACAGGCAGGTACTTTCAACGCCTATATTTTTAAAGCCATTTAAAATTCTCAACAAATGAAAAAGTTAATTTTTTACGACTGTTGTTTCCTTATCCCGTGAGAATATAAATTGGATGAATTTTCCACATTTTTGACAATTTTATGTTCCTCTGTTGGTATTTTATGTGTCATGCTGTATTTATTGAGTAGATAATAAAATTTTGAGCTGAATTCGCATCACGGCACGGAAATATGTACAAGTAAATATTCGTTAACATGATATACGAGGAAAATGCAGTCATTGATACGTGGCTATCAATGTTTTATGTTTTCGATAACAAAGTTAAAGTCAACATTGCGGACTATAGGTACAAAACCCTATATTATAGAATAGAATAAATAATTTATTTGCATAGAATGTAGGTACATGAAATAGTTTTGTTAACAGTAGAGTGATCTTTGTATAAACTACCCTGAATGAGGCATGTAAACATTTTTGAGTTTAATTAATCAATTATTTAAAAAAAAAAACCATAACACTAATAAAACAATAATCCAATCTATTACATTAAATTGAATAAAATATAAAAATATGTATTCACGATTTACCTCCGTAGTAAAACTAGAATTTATCATTTCATCATCATCATCATTTCAGCCGAAACAAGTCCGTCCACTGCTGGGTATAGGCCTCCCCCAAGCATCGTAATTATGATTTTACCATTTAGAAGTCATTAATTAAATACTATAATACTATGGCCTATGTCCAGCAGCGGACATCTTTCGGAATCTCGCTAAGAAAAGATTGAAGCACTTAATTTTTTCCTAAACCCACTATAATTTTGACAGCATTTTAACACACTAGATATTGTTATTTTATTTGTGACACTATGACAATGACTACCGTCACACGAGATTTGTTGCGTAATCGCGACTGTTTGTCATACTATGGGTATGAATGTGTGCGTGCAAGCCCGTAATTTTAAGCGGGCCGTGCGTCCCATTATGAGTGCTTCACTTATTGCTTAGCGAGATTCCGTCCGCCTTTTGTATTCGTCCATGGCTTTCGTCTCAATTTTCCTACTAATATTATATAAAATGTATTTCTAAAGTTATTTTTAAAATTATTTATACTATTCTAATTACGTATTTGATGTTCTTGTTAGTATTAATTTAAAATAAGAGACTGTACTTAACAACTAACTTATAACTATGGGTGAATTTGCCTGAAATAAAATGATTTTATTTTTATTTATTTATTTTATTTATTATAAATGCGAAAGTATGGATGTTTGTTTATTTGTTTGTCCTTCAATCACGCTGAAACAGCTGAACGGATCTGGATGAAGTTTGGCACACAGAGAGACCATAGTAGCCCGGCTTACATATAGGTTTTATTGTTTTCCGGGGAGATATTTCTGTGATAAGCCGAATTAAACGCGGGTGAAACCGTGGGCATAGGGTAGGTATATAGGTCCTGTTATTTAATTAAAAAGTTGCTTTTTATTATGAATATAAATGCCTCTCATTATTGTCTGTCTTTATCTACTGCATTTAAATTCCAAGTAGAAATAAATCGAGTCATTATTAGAGATAAGAACACCCACAGCCATTACGACTACTATTAATTTTGATAGCTTACAGAGATTTATGAAGTTATTTAACAAGAACTTAATTCGTAAAATATATGAAAGAACACCTAATGTTATGAAATATATCAAGGACTGTAACGTATCAGTGGGTTTAATGTGATTACTTTTATGATATGGCAATTTATATAATTTCAAAAGCGTAGTTTTTAGGGTTCCGTACCCAAAGGGTGCCAACGGTAGGTACCCTATTATTGAGCCTACACTGTCCGTCCATCCATCCATCTGTTACAGGGCTGTATCTTTTAACCGTAATAGGTAGCCAGTTGAGTTTTTATAGAATAGGTATGTGTTACTTTATCATGGCAAATACAACAAAAAATAAGAAACCTCGGAAAAAAGTAGGTAAATTCAGACATGTGTGTGTACGGAACCGTAAGTGCGCGACTTCGAGTTGCACTTAGCCGGTTTTTATAAGGCCACAAGAATAGAGGTAAGTAATTGCCGTTATCAACATTCTTTCGCAAACGGATTGATGAACGCACTTGCTACTATAATAAGAATGAGATAGGGCTTCGATGGCTCCAATTAGACACGAGTTAGACCAAAGAATTATAATTACTTATAAATCTTTTGAGAATGTTCAAAAGATTAAGTTGGAATTTCAGCAAAAGAATGTATTAGGAAAAAACTAAACTGAATCATGATTATCTGATAAGCTGTAAGGCATTATAGGTACTTTTATAGACCAGTAAGCCTTAAGACGCCAATTAGCCACCAGTCACCAAGCTGCAGCATGCAGTGGCACTGCATAGCATTCGCCTCGCCGCCAATCGGTACGTCTTTCCATGAGCGAGCTGCATCAATCCACCAGATTTTTGAACTGACCAATAATAAAGCGCCATCCGCCCCTTGTCCGCCGCATTTTCATGCAATACTTTGTTTATGCGGCGTCTTTAGGCGTCCTGATGCAATCCGTTTTGGTCTAGTAAGATTTACTGTAGCATTTCCATGCTTCACGGCGAAGCTTACGTCAGCCGTCTCTGTATACAATTTCGTTATGATAATCCTGCAAACATACGCTAGTTGTGAGCCTTAG
The DNA here is from genome assembly GCA_949699075.1 of Asteroscopus sphinx. Classification (NCBI taxonomy): domain Eukaryota; kingdom Metazoa; phylum Arthropoda; class Insecta; order Lepidoptera; family Noctuidae; genus Asteroscopus; species Asteroscopus sphinx. Next base: position 20,981,015 of record OX453005.1, read on the forward strand.
TGTTTGTTAGCCCGACATACACACGTTTGTATGAATATGTAGGCCCGACAGCCCGACGCACTTGTCCAGCTATGCCTGTATATTTTAATTAAAATCCATGTTCCAGAAAGCGTGACAATTTTAAATGTTTGTTGGAATAAACTGGATAGAGTTTTGTAGTTGGCAAATTGTAGTAAGTAAAGATATTTTTAAGTTTTAAGTGTGACGGTAAAATATAGGTTCATCGATGGAAGATCGTTGGCAGCTACCACCTGTTTGGAACCCAGTTCTAAAAATAATCAAGTCCCAAACAGCATGCAACACTGTAAAAGACAAAGACAGTGTGAGTCATTACTGCGTGCATCGAAACGATTTTAATTAATAAAATTGTACGGTAGATTAAAATATATATTTTTAGAAATATCTGTGAAGACTCTTGTCATCTTAGTCTTCCTGCGATCACAAACGCTGCAAAGCTTTTAAAACGTCAGGAAACCAATCTAAATAATATACGCGATATAATCCGGTTAAAATTGTTTTATTATAATAGGTTCATCGGTGAAATTCTGTGCCTTTGGCCAAAAAATATGTAGAAAGAAAGAAAAATATTTATTTTGATGGCTGGTAAACACACACGTTTGTAAAATGGAGTAGTAGCTTACATGCCGCTAACGGCATATAAATAAATAAATATCTTTGGGACATTTTTACACAGCACCATCTAGTCCCAAACTAAGCAGAGCTTGTGCTATGGGTACTAGACAATGGACATAATACCTACATATATACTTTTTTTTTGTTTTCATATGCAAGTAACTGTCACACTGTGTATACATTTGCATGTTAACTTGCGTGCAATTTGCTTACTTGCATGCCTGTAACATGAAAGGAGTATACACAATCCAGTACGCCACGCACGGACGTCTTGATAGCACGTTTCTAGTTTTTGCATCAACGGAAAGCATTAGAAGTGTATTAAATGGTGTCATATTGTTACTAGCAGCAGAAAGTGCAGCTAAACAAATGAGAAAAAAAAGAGAAGAATAAGACGGATTTCGGTGACACTGGCATGCCTGCAGCTGCCGCGTACGTTCACAGTTTCACACGTGCCGGTTTTGAAGCCCCCACGGCCCCTCTATCATATTGCATGCTAGTAAATCAAATGTTGTGCAATCTACTTGTTTGCCAGATACAGGCATGCTAGTTAACGTATACACATAAAGTCGCTGGTATGTGCAAGGAACTGGTATGCAAGCGTGCAAGTTACAGGCATGTGTATCAGCAGCTTGATGGTAAAAGAGCTAAAGCATGCATTTGATTTTACTGTCGAGGCCTGAAATGAAGCAATTGACGGCCGAGTTATATTGAAGGTACGAGGCGCTAGCCGAGTCCTTTTTAACAAAACGAGGCCGTTAATTGCTATTTCGGCCGAGACTTGTACAGTACTTTTCTCTCATTTGCGAGAAAACAATACACAAATTAATTCAAATTCTAAAATCAAATTTTCATTTGCGCCAATTCTTCGGCACGTGGCTCATGTTCTATTTTGAAATTTAAAAAAAAAAATATGTGCCCCAACAGCTTCCTGCAACTCATTGCTGGAAGAATGGACATTATATTTTTATTGTATGACATTTTTTTTTGTTCTTTGATATAGTATATTTTTAATTATTATTGTATGGCTCATTATATCATTGCATGACATATTATATTATTGTTTGGAATCTAATGTACCTATAAATGATTTATAATTTTATTGTAATTTGTCTGAAATAAATGAATTGAATTAAGCTTTTATAATGATGAATATTTTGTACCTAAAAACACCTAATTTATGTAAGTGTGTACTTAAAAACCTCGCTAGCATGATTTAAAAAATTAAGACTGTCCAGCAATTTATATTATTGTCGTGTTGTTTCGTTGCGTACGGAAAAGAGCTGATTGTTGTATTTTATTTTTAAATAATTAACCAATTTCATTTCCGAGCAAGTGGGAGAAAAGAAAATTAATGAAATAAATACAAAATTGTTTACTTCGTATACGTGTATAAAATAATGCAGCGCTGGCCACACAAGTGTGACGCAGTTCAGCCATCAATTACGTTGAACATGGACCATCGCAGTCGACACTCTTCCACAAAGTTTTTATTACGACGAACGATATCTACCCAACTAATTAACTCTGTTTACCCGTATATCTTTATACCCGGAAAATATCATCAATTTCAACTGTTTGTTTGTTTCTCATTAAAAGTTCCGTATGTTTTTCAACTCGTTTAGGAGTTTAAGGCGAAGATAAGTATCAATAGCCTTGACCATTTTTTGCCCGTGGGGAAATTCTCATGGACGTACTTGGCCTGGAGACGGCGGAGCCAGTGGCTAAAACCACCACGGTATTCCTCCAACTTCCTCCTCCTTTGGCCGGGGGCATGGGACTGGGAACCCTCTGTTTTCGCACAGCCACGCCCGACAGGTCCCAGCCTGCCACAAGCAGGCGAGCCCCCCGTATGGTATAACGTCAGCCACACCCTCCCCGGCAGCGTACACGGAACGCTGCGCGCTACCTCAATGGCTACGCCATGGCGCAGCTAACACGCCAATGTCATGGCCGCGCCAGCCACGCTAGCCACGTCAGTCACACCTGCCTCACCAGCCTCGCCAGCCTCGCTGGCCTCGTTGGCCACGGCAGCCACACCAGCAGCACCAGCAACGCCAGCTACGCCAGGCAGCAGACTACCCGAGTCCGCCGCTGGCAGGGCCTATTCTCCCGTAATTTTTTATAGAGGTTTTCTTCCTCATTCCTCATCACTTACCGCACTATTGCCAATGTACGAGTAATAAAACTGAAAGAAAAATGTAATTCGTTCCCAATGGTAGGAGACCTGGTGTCCTGAAATACAGGCTTACGCCTAGTTTAGACACCAGTCTCCCGCAGTATCCCGTAAATTGTATTGTGGTGAGAAATAAATCTCATCTTAATACTAATAATACAAGAAATGTTATTTTAAGTGAAATATTGTGGCGAGAAATAAACATTATCTTATCTTATCTTATCCACTGTGCCCTCTCCTAGTGCCTCTACACAAAACTCTAGTAAACTATTATAATAATAAATGTTAAACACATGTTTTTTCAAATCGTAAACACTACTCATCCGTAAGATCACGTCGATCTTCAGTTGAAAATCACTAAAAGTCGTACATCGTCGCCTTAATCTAAGCTTTTACCGACGTTGCACTTCGTTCGTTATTTAGCATTCGAGAGGTGATTGAGTAACAAAGGAGGAAATAATTCTTCACTCCGTATCCCGGGAGAGCTGTAGGTAATTTTCTTAGCCTAGATATTTTCCTAGGTTCACTCGGTGCACTCCGGAAGAAGTGTGCAGGTGAGTCGTTTTTTGAAAAGTTTCTTAGCAAAGTTTCATCGACACACGTTGCTTTTAGAAGTAATTGAGTAGTAAACATGCAGCTAGACTCTCTAACAAACGCTATTTAGAACGTATCATGGACTGAAAGTGTGAAAAGCTTTCTGTATTATATACTACCCTGTGCACGCGGCTTCAACCGCGTGGATGTCGTTTATCGCGTATCTCTTGGGAACTGTTCATATCCCCGGGATAAAAAGTAGCCTATATGCTAATCCGGGTTATGTTCTATCTGTAAGTCTAATTTCATTAAAATCCATACAGTGGTTTTTGCGTGAAAGAGTAACAAATATCCATACATTCTCACAAACTTTCACTTTTATAATATTAAGTAGGAAGTAGGAAAATTGTATAATATAAGCTGCGTTTCTTGAAAAAGTAGGTAGTGGTATACTCTTAAGAGCCTTATTACAAAAAACACAAGAAATCTGCGTTTTAAGCTACTTTTTGGCGTCGTGGATCTCAGTAATAGATGTGTTTATTTTAAATTTTGTTAGTAGAATATGATAGTTTTATTCATGTTGTAGTCACAAAATTTTGTAAAATTTTCATTTATTACGTCTGAGACCAACAATAGTCTTTTTCTCCACCGCCATTTGCGTTATTTTAACATCAAACATAACCGACATAGCCCGAAGAATTGCCAAACTTAAGTGGCAGTGGGCGGGGCACATTGCTCGCAGAACGGATGGCCGATGGGGCAGTAAAGTTCTGGAGTGGCGACCGCGTACTGGAAGGCGCAGCGTGGGTAGGCCCCCCACAAGGTGGACCGACGACCTGGTGAAGGTCGCGGGAATCCGCTGGATGCGGAAGGCACATGACCGGTCGTTGTGGCGATGTTTGGGGGAGGCCTATGTCCAGCAGTGGACGTCTTTCGGCTGAAATGATGATGATGATGATGAACATCAAACAAACAAACAACAACATCGTCATTTCATTCGTCATTGCGAACAAACTGGATTGTCCTATTTTGTGTTACCTAAGTAAGCTACATATACTTATGTAATTTGTTTTTTTTTTTTGAACCTAAATTAAGTTGACATGGTTTTCAGTGAATTTTAGATTATGGTAATGGAAATGGATTATTTAGTTTTAATTTTTATATGGGTCTGCTGCGTGCCTGCAATAAAGAATTTTATTATTTATTTATTAACGTCCTGGGGGTTTACTCGCGTTTGGCGAACAACAAACGCTGTACGAATTTTCGTTCCGATTAATCCCTACACAGTAAAGATAGGCACATAAAAAAGGCACAATAAATATAGACTACGGTTCATAGTTGTATAAAATTGACCGGAGAACAGAGAAACAAACGTCAAAACACGATCATCACACTCGATCTGGGAACGATGGTTGACCGGACTAGCAAATTGTACGATGAATGGTATGATTAATCGAATATCGGCAAACGTGAGTAGCCCCCTGGATCTCAGTTGCGTCTTGCAATAAACTGTTAAAATATAGACCACAATACATATCTGGAATATGTTCCTATTGATACAAAATTTACACTTTTTATTTAACCGACGAAAAAAAAGGAGGAGGTCCTCAATTCGACGCGTATCTTTTTTTTGTTTTTTGTTTTTTTATGTATGACCTCGCATAACTTTTTACAGACTGGTTCGATTTTGATGATTCTTTTTTTAATAATAGATAGGGTATATCTCAAATTTGGTCCCATTTAAATTTCAAAATCAAAATCCACCCCTAAGGGTAGGAAAACAGGGGATGAGTGCTTGTTCACCCACTGAATTCTTACCTGTTAAACGATTCTGTTGAAACTTGGTACACATAAATAGTTCTAGACACTTCAACATAATGGAGACTTGGAGTTAGATTTTAGCCACAATTTTTTTTTAAATAAAACTTTTTATCAAAAAATTGAACCGACGAAAACAAAAACTGAATAGCGAAAAATAACTAATTATGAGTCGGCGCCAAACAAACAATAAACGAAGATCATTAAATTACTTTAAATAAATAATAAAAACAACGTAACATCAAATACAACGTGAAATTTTCAACTATAAACAATAACTTTCCAAAAATACGTTCTCTGCTCGGCCACTTGCTACTTGCACGCACTTTGCTTGTTAAAAGTTTGTTTGGAGCCGACTCATAATTAGTTATTGTTCGCTTTGCAGTTTCTGTTTTCGTCGGTTCAATTTTTTGATAAAAAGTTTTATTAAATCTCCTGTTCAGCTAAACGAATACCTATTTAGAAAATAGGTTTTCTAAACCTCAATTTTCTCCTTAAATAAATAAAGTTTCTAAACAAAAATGTACCACATAAGACTTCAGACTTTTGTTAATATAATAAAATAGAAATAAGAAAATAATATTAAATAAATCTTATTAAAAATTTAAAATCAATAGACTAGTATATTTTCTTGCGCTCGCCACGTGACTTCTGTATCACACAATCTAGTTAGACTAGAAGCTGACCCAAACATAAAAAAAATGGGAAAAGGCTTGGAGAAAGAAGAGACTATTAAAATCCTGAAAATCGAACAAAGGCAGAACTTTAGTCAGATTCGGAAGATGCGCTTGTTACAGATCAATAAGGTGCCTTCGCCGGTTAGAAAGTCTCGAATGACATACTTATAAATATAATGTAATAATGTGTGAATGAACGAGGTATCACGTTCCTCCAACACAAAGAGAGGATCCTCCGACCAGGCTGGGTCTTCGCCTGTCGGGCTACTGCCCATCGGTTGTTTTTTCTTATGAGATATAGATCTGCTCTTGACCGCAATCTAGACTGCTTTGTCAAGATTTGGTCGACGATGGAGCAAGCAAACCTATTAGGTGCCGATTCACTCCAGCTTAGAGATGGGTAGGTCCGGATAGATACGAATCCCGGACCCGCATCACTTGCGTTATTGATGGATGTACATCCAACCGCAACTCTGATACCGGTCCGACCACTCCCACAGTACCTACGCCAGAGCGGCAAACGGCAAAGAACGGACACGCACTGAGCGGCGGAACTGAATCGAGAATTGCGGACCGGGCGGGACGGGTCGGAGTGAGACGCACGGGGGATTGGGAATACGCGTACGGAGTGGAGTGTTCCGTGTGGTGCCAGACGTAAAGAATTGCACCACCCTATATCTTCTCATGGGTGTCGTAAAAGGCGACTAAGGGATTCCCCAGAGGATGGGCAGCAGCGTTCTCTGAGTATTTAACCAACCAACTGCGATCACCAACCCGCCTGCCAAGCGTGGCGATTATGGCATATCCCCCCAATATATGCTTGGGGGAGGCCTGTGTCCAGCAGTGGACGTCTTACGGCTGAAATGATGAAATGATGTACGGAGTGGGTTGATTCATTTTAACTATATAATCATTAACTCATAGTTAAATTATTTGAGTAATTCCTTCCTTTATGTACCTACATAAATAACATTTCAGTGATCGAAGTGATTCTCTCATCATCTCATAATCTACTTTTGTACATTATATCTTTGCATAGCACTTCGGCACTCCGAGCTCCGATGATCGTGGTTAGAATAGCCGGACCCATATGGGTCCGACGGACACGGAACCTGGATGTATATCTTAAGAGCTGGATGTACATCCAGATCCAACTCCGAATTATACCCGGACCTACCCATCTCTACTCCAGCTTTAAAGGCGTTAGGGTTGTAAGAGCCCGGAAATACAGATGAATGAATGATGGTGTCAGTGAATTCTACAACTTGCAATACTCCATATACGATCGGACTTGAGCTTTGTATAAAGTGAAAAGCTGTCTAGGAGTGTAGTATCGCTTTACTTTGTTTATACCATGTTTGGCGCTTCTATAAAGTTGTGTGTTATATTCTGCTTGCGCGATTCAGGGTTTGTGTCATCATCGACTACATCAGTGTTAGTTGCCATGTAGCGAGATAGATGTCGCTACAAAGTATGTATGTGTGTTTAATGTGGAACCAACTTTTCATGCGTCAAACGACTTGTATTCAATTAGTAGTTTCGGCTTAAAACACTAACGAAGTAGAGCAGTCGGCAAGACAATTTAGCTTCGTAGTTAGCGACGATCGGGCACGGGCACGTGACGAGCGAAACTTTGCCCGTTCCAGGGGCCCTTAAATTGATTACCGACGCCCCACTCCCGAACCCTAGTAAAGACTCCGATATGAATAATTGAAACTGTGATTGAGCTTAATTGTTATTGTGCGATACGCCGTGACGTTTGGTAATGAGTACATGGAACGTTATATGTCAACATATGTATACGTTTATGTTACATTTTTTACGTTTATGTTTATGTTTGTAAAGCAGTGATAGCCTAGTGGTTGAACGCTTGCCTTCCATGCAGGAGGGTGTGAGTTCGATCCCGGCCCGCACCTCTGACTTTTTGAATTCATGTGCGGATTTATATACGATTATCACTTGCTTTAACGGTGAAGGAAAACATGGTGAGGAAACCTGCACACCTGAAAGTGCTCCATACAGTTCTCAATGGTGTGTGTAGTCCGCCAACCCGCACTAGGCCAGCGTTATTTATTATTATTAGTAATGGGCTGGTTATGTTATATTTTTATGTTTGATTTCATATGCACTGACGGCACAGACCAGCAGGGTTCCTTTTTATTCCTTTTGAAAAGTAAATTACGTTATTTCATATATTTTACAAAACGTACGTCAGTCATCCGTAAATCAATGGAATCAACCAATATAATTGGAACTGGCATAAGTATGCAAGTTTCATGCAAGGTAGGCTCTGCATAAACTGGTGTTACTACCGTCAATATGCGCTTGACTGTACGTTAGTATAAACTGTTACGGTTCTAGTTCGCAGCTATGCAAATTTTATTTCATAAAAGCGGTGACGAGAATTACGTAGATTGAACACTTCCGCCGAGGTTTGGCTGAGCCGTAAATCGGGAGTCTGTCTGTATCACGAGCTAAATCTCGGCATCGGCGGCGTGGCGCAGTCTCTAACACAAAAGACAAGCGTTTAATTTAAAATGTAGTTTTGTTCAATGCTAATTTGAATACTTATGACAAGAAAATACATTAGACGTTCAATCTGGCATCAGTTTAATTTTGCGAAAAAGAATTGACGGATTGTTGTTATTGAAAATCAAAATATTTTGATATTTTTTATCTAAAGTATTACACGATCAATCTGACATCTATCTTATCAAAGTCATCGTACACTTGTTTGCTTTTTGTTGCTATTGTTGTTATGCGTGGGTTTGTCAGTTGTATGTCCAATAAATGTGTTTCTTTCTTTTTTTACTTCCCTTTCGTCCCACAAGTAGTAGTACATAAAAGTGTGTGATGATATGAGGCTTAAACCATCAACAGGCGCAAAGCCGCTGGCGGCTACAAATCCATAGAAAATCTATTGTGTCTCATTAGCCGTTGTTTGACGAATTATTCAGCGCTGTTCTTTGATGAATCAAGTTAACTTTAAGAATCAAAATCAAGAAGATTTTTAGCATCTACTACTACGCCAATAAGGCCATATGGGAAAAAAGTTTTGTCCTGAAATTCTGAAAATTCTGAAAGTCTGAAAACAATGTGGACCCTACACAGAGAGCTATATTGCTCTCTCTTTAAGAAATCTATAAGACTTGCAGAATAACGATTTAAGGCATGGTTGTGTTAATTAAACGCACAAAAACTAGGAAATGCGGTAAAGATAATTTCGAGAATTCTAATTGACCTTTCGGAAAATTCTTTGTTCTTGCTCTTTCTTAACAATTTTATTTTATCCTGGAATTCGTAAAACTAACATGCCATGACATTTCTCTGAAGTTATGTAGCCAACGTTTTTTCCTGAAATTAATTAAATACACGTCGTCTTTTTGAATTCCGTTTTCTTACATTGAGCTCTTTAATAAATTACAAGAACTACCTATTTCAGTTAACTTGAAATTTTCCATAATGATCATTTGGGGTCAACGGCCTAGGTTCATTTTATAGCCTTTTTTGATGGTTATTATTAATTTATGAAAATTGCTTAAGACCGTGTAACGAACCTCGATAGTCAAATGAGTTGGATCTGCTTCTGCTCTATATATTTTTGTTGCTTTATTTATTTACATGAACACTTGCTTTATTTACTGATCCGAGGTTATTCCGAATTTTCGGAAAGCGTCGTTTTGAATAAAACTTTAATAAAATATTTTCGTGTGTTCTGCAGCCGCAATCTGCGAAATGCGTTGTCCTCCCGATACACCGAAAGTCCGTCACTTTCGAGAAAACCCTTCCCGATGCAGCAACGGCTGTCAGGGGGACCAGAGGCTGGGTCCCCCAGCAATGCCCTAAGCCGAGGTCCAAGCCCTTCCCTGGGGGACACCCTTATGCGGTTATTGCAACTAGTTTTAGTTTTGTAATTTATGGATTTTTTTCTGGTGGATCCTAACGGGACTATCCACCACACTAGTCCGGTTAAGCAGCAAGAGTACCTAGGTACTGCCTACGATAGATTCATTAAAAAAAAAAGTGTGTTCTGCTGCTGCTTTATGTTGTTACTAAGATCCCCTGCAGACTACAGACTAAAACTATAGTATAGATAGTTGCGTGATATAATTTTTGTATGGGAAATCGGGTCTGCCTGTGTGCACACTCTCTTATATCCATCCTCTTACGATCAAAATTAATATCCAATCTATTTACGATTTACCCTACAAAAGATAGAAATTTGAATTTCTATCTCTAGTAGGGAAAATCGTGGATAGATGGGTTATTTTTGGCCGTAAGAATCTAACTGAACTATCGGCCGAAAAAAATCTGCAGTCTGTGGGGGTCTTAGTGTGGTTTAACATTTTACTGTATGAAAAGTTTGTAGCGAAAATCAGTTTTGACGATAAATGATATCAGTTGAAAGTTCTGTTAAACAGTTTCCCGTTAGTCGTAATAAGTCTGATTTTTTTTACTAAAAAGAATGAATCCATTCCAAAACTCCAGAATTATCATAAAACATAAAGAAAAATCAGTATTCTATGTTAAAAAACTATTATTTCCACATTTAATCGAATAAGCGGAGATAAAGACAAAGTTGTCGTCGTGCCCGCTCCGTAAAAAGTTAAATTGCATGAACCCTCCACTGCCCACGCTCGCCCCCGCGTCCACCGCTCCGTGGCCCACCGAGAATTTGTTTGGACGAAGGCACGACCAACTGCTATCTGAAAATCAGAATGAAAGTGGCGAACGGGTTTCGTAAATTTTGTTATGAAAATTTACAATTTTGTTCATTTGTGAACTGTGATTGTTTGTGGGATGTTATTTATTGTAAAAAATATACGCTACGTCAATAGAAAAAAAAAACAACGATAGACTACTAGATAAAAGTTTTTAAAATTATTTTTCAAATATCGAATCGTACACTTAGTTGGCAAAATAAATCTTTGAATCACCATTGCCAACTTAAACCATATTCAATTTCCTAAATACACTTAGCACTTGTACTAAGTTAACTAAATTATTATTATCGTTACCAAATCGCTTGGCGACAGCTAAATTACAGAACCTTATACCTAAACGAGGTCGCGTCAGTAATTTAAGCACTGAAAACAATTAACTAGGGGCGCACTAAAATTACTAGTTGACAACGAGACATCACTTGCTTGTGGACGTTTATGACCAGCGGTCAACAGGAAAACGATGGATGGGTTAAGTTGAGCGACCGTATACGAGTGCCGCGGCAATAAGACCCGCCTCATTCGCAATATGCGTCAGTGTAACCAATATGGTTCCAATGCCACGAGGGTGGCATTTACAAACAAAAGAAAATAAACGCACCGCTTGGCAGTTAGTTGAGCTAGTTTGGGCTCGGTTCAATATGAGACCCTATCACACTGTTCTGCTTGGGTGGTGCGGCGCTGTGATCACACTACAGGAATCGGTGGAGACCTCTCGCTGCCAGCCGTAGTTAGGGCCATGACTGGCATTAGGGGGGCGTGGAAGGCAGTCGCGCCCTTCTGCGAGGAAGTCATCTCGCAAAAATAGGCGGCGCCGGCGGGGCGGTTAGGGAGGAAGACTCTCTCGCTGATCCAATCCACCGGAGGAGGATGGGTCAGCGTAGGCGTCTTAATGGTGACTTGATGCCACCCTAAGGGGGACAAGCGGGCGACAGATTGGAGAGTCTATCGCCCGCATTGCACGGCCCTCGAGTTGCGGTGATATCCCAAGGTGTACCCGGACATTACCGTAAGAGAGTTTATTTAGAAAGATGAAGGCCTGGAAGTGGGCCACGCTGGATGGGTCAAGAATGCATGGCACATTGCAGTTCTCGTGACCCATCCAACCAAGGCGAGAGTAGGCATACGGCGGAGTTTTTAATGGGTGCGAGCACCATATAGCCACGCTGCCTCCTCAGGTCGTGTGGCATGTGGTAGGCATTTTTTCCGTCTCAAAAAAAGGGCTCAATATGAAGCTACGCAGATTCCGCACAATATCTGTGGAGGCGGCGTGTGCACTTGCGGGTCCAGTCCCCGTGGTCTTGGGGGCTCAGGTGCTCGCCGAGGTCTATCGGCGCTTTTGTGAGGAAATTATCTCGCAGAAGGAAGCGGCGGAGCGGGACAGGTAGGAAAACTCCCTCGCTGATCCGATCCAGCGCAGGAGTACAGGTCGGTGTAGGCGTTTTTATGACGTCCTGATGCCTTCCTAAGAGAGGTCATTGGGCGATAGATTGGGGAGTGCACGGCCCTCGAGTTGCAATGATTTCCCACGTGTGCCCGGACATCGCAATAGGAGAGTATTAAGAAACAAGGTAGGCCCGGAGGTGGGTCGTGCTGGATGGGTCACGAACGTCATGCGTAGCAGTCTTCGCGGCCATCCACACAGGGCAAAAGTAGGTAAACGGTGGAATTTTTTTTGGGTGCGAGTCCCACAACCACACCGCCTCAATATGAGACGAGCCTATATGGGTAGTAATAGCATTAAAATGTTATCTTGTTTAATTAAAATGGTACCTATTTTTTTTATAAAATACTAACAAAATCTTTTAATATTATTTTAATTGTTTTGTTATCAGAACTACATGTGTATGCATCACAGCCTATTTAGATACCAGACTTGCAAGATTTGTAGCAACGAAAAAAGCTAAATAAAAGCTTTTAATAATAATATCATAATCATATCATATCATCATGCCTATAAGCAATTCTCCCGTTTCATACAACAACCTCAACAACCTCTTAAATCCTCTTCAGTCTGGTTTTAGGCCAGGACATAGCACTGCCTTCGCCCTCCTCAAAGTGACAGGTGATATTAAAGCTGGTATGGAGGACACCAAGGTTACTGTTTTAGTGCTGGTTGATTTTTCCAATGCTTTTAATACTGTCAGTCAAAATATTCTCCTATCTATTCTCTCCCATCTTATGGTTTCACCTGAAGTGCTGGAGTGGTTTTCTACTTATCTTCGGGATCGTCAGCAGTCTGTCCATGTTGAGGAATCCTCTTCAACTTGGAGTGACCTTGAGACTGGTGTCCCACAAGGCGGCATTCTCTCTCCACTTCTATTTTCAGTTTTTATTAACTTCATTACCCAGAAGCTTCAGTGTTCTTATCACCTTTATGCCGATGACTTGCAGTTTTATTTTCAAGCAAGGGTGGAAAATGTATCCGACGCGATAGATGCCATAAATCGTGACTTGATGGCCATAAAAAACTGGTCTGATATGTTTGGGGTTGAGGTGAACCCTAATAAATGTCAAGCCATCGTTATAGGGAGTCACTGGAGTAGTTACAAACTGAGCTGTGCAACACTTCCTTCAATCATATTTAATGGCATGGTCATCCCGCTCAGCCCTAGTGTCAAAGACCATGGTTTGCATATTGACACCTCCTTAAGCTGGCAAAACCAAGTGGCAAGTGTCAGCCAGAGAGTTACGGGAACATTACGGTCGCTATATCGTCTGAAAAACTTCCTCCCACCAATTACTAAAACAAAGCTTGTACAAGCCTTGATTTTCCCAATTGTTGACTATGGTGATGTATGCTACTTTGACCTGAATGCAGTTCTGCTCAACAAACTTGACCGCCTTCTTAACAACTGCATTCGATTCATTTTTAATCTTCGTAAATATGACCATTTGTCTGAGTATCGTTTGCTTCTAAAATGGTTGCCTATCCGCCAACGTAGGCATTAACATTAACGTAGGCATTCATTAAGGGCATTAACTACTCTATTCTCTTTACTTTTCTCTCCCAATTCTCCTTCTTACTTAACTTCTCATTTTCAGTATCTATGTACGGTCGACCGCACGTCGATAGTAACACTTTGACATTAGCAGCATCTTTATTTCATAAGCAGTAAGGGCGGTTTTCGAACTGAAGTGTTACCACTGTCATGCAGTCGACTGTACAAGTCACACTAAATATCTCCACTCCACTAATAATCGTCTTCTCCAATGTCCTTCTCACCGCTCTGACTTCTTTCACTCTAAATTCTTCGTGCAATCTATCCTATTATGGTATGCGCTTCCTCATGAAATCAGGATGGCTAACAGTCGGCTCGCCTTTAAAATTAAGTTAAGGAAATATTTCCGTGAAAACAATTTAGCAGATTCAGCTCGACTTTGATTTATCTTGATGTTATATATTTATAGGTAGGTATGTATAATATGCATATTTTATTATATGTATAATGTACATAGGTATTTATCTATTTTTATTATATGTAATTATAAGTCCGTAGTACGAAACATATTTTACTACTTTACTGGTGCATCTACCTTATTCTTTGTCTCTGCATTACCCTAAGGTTGTCTGGTAGAGAACGCCTATGGCGTTAAGACCGCCTTTGTACCCAGTTGTGCATAAAGAATTAAATAAATAAATATCATAAAAAGTAGCACATATCATTTTGACATTGACTTTGCATACAACAAAAGAAGAAAGATCTGTTGAATGATTTTATGTAAAGCTTGGGTCTAGTACTACGTAATTGAAAGATTGGAACGTTTCGATAAAGTGCTATACGGGTAAACTTTCCTTTTTTGAATCAAGAGTTCACTCACAAAAATCACTTTATATCGAGTTCTTATCGTAACACCCTATCCAATATAAATTCACCATTACAGTGAACTACTAGCTACCATCAGACAAAGTTAGGGCTCTATCAGTTGTCTAAACTTTCCTCGGTCCGCCATTCTATATAAAGTATGTAAAATCTCACTTCTCTTCGTTCGACCAGGCCGGATGAACCGTGGAGAGTGTTGTACAGTTTGAGATTTTAAGGGGATGTAAAGTTCCTGATATAGTGGTGGTATCTGCCTTACATACCTAGCATGTTTTTAAAACTGCTTCCTAAAACTGGAGCATGGCCGGAAGGCTTCAATTATTTACCTCCGCTGCAAGACATTGGATCGCTTCTCTGTTAGGTTGTAGTTATCTGCAGTAAATTGTTGGCTTTTTAAGTTGTTTCATTAGTTTGGTGTAATCCAAAACGGTTTACGGCCGTTATCAATAACCTATCTATCCACGATTTGCCCTACTAGATCTCTATCTAGAGATTTGACATTTTCATAGGTATTATATCTTTCTATCTCTAGTCGGGCAAATCGTAATTAGTTAGGTTATAGGAAAACGCCCGTAAGAGTACCTACAATCTACATAACATAATTGAATAGTCCTGTAAACTATACGGGCTGTGGTTTTGAACAGGTGAAATATTTACAGACGTATAGCTATTATAAATGTGAAAGTAGCTCTCTCTGTTTGTTTGTTTGTTACCTTTTTACGACTAAACCTCTGAACCAATCGTAATGAAATTTAACAAAGCGGTAGCCTGTGACCTGGAGAAGTACATAGGCTATTTTTATCCCAAGATCAATATTTCCCGAGGGATGCGCGATAACATCTTCCTGTGATAAACAGAATTACACGCGTGCAAAGCAGCTGGCAGAAGCTAGTAAGCTAGTATCTCATGTATTGTGTGTGATGTTTGTTACTTCTTCACGCTGTTATAGCTGGACGGATTTGGATGAAATTTGGCCCGCAGATAGACCATAACTCGGATTAAAATACAAGCTACTTTTTACTTCGGTAAAATAAACAGTTCTCGAGAGATGCGCGATTGACATCTATTATAAAACATCACTTTGAGTTACAGTGATCAGTGAATTCAGTGTAAGATAGAATAATGACTGCAGAAGAATAATTCAACGTAGAATTGGTAGAAATGGTGTGCTCCGGTGAAGTGAACTGAAAGCGCGGTCGATTCTGTTTTCCATAAATAAAACAAATAAAAATAATTCGGTTGTTATTAAACATATATTTTGTTAATATCGGTAAACGACTGCTTATATCTAATACTTAAAGCTTGAAAAGTATTGAACCCGTTCAAAACCACAGCCTGTATTATAGTCCTATAAAAATATGATTTTCTTGTGATATGCGAGGAGTATATTTTTTAAATCAAGGTTTATCAATAAATCATAATATTGCATAGTTGTGTTTTGTGTTGTGTGTGTTGTGTGTTGTATGCGTAGTTGATTGTTTTCGAGGAAACTTTTTCAAATTCGTATGCCATTTTAACGATGTCTCAAAGGAGTTATACATGTCCTCAACAATGGCTGCTACCAAGCTAGAGCAAAAAAATATTAAATATACTAAGCTTGTGTATTTATTTAGACACGACATTTAGCGTCCCTTTGTGTCGCGAATGTGAACGAAAAAAAAAACCATATGGAATTTTCCGCAGCTGTCGGTCGGTATCGGCCCGCGCAACGTACGTTGGTTTAAAATTTAAGCAAAAATTCCCACAAACATGAAACTGAACGGCTAGACACAATTCCACTGACGTTATCGTATTTTGCAGCAACACCCTCTCCCCACCACCCCCTCCCTGTGGCAAAGAGAATGCTTGTTTTATTCTCATGGTATATACGTGATTGGCGGACATCGAATATTTATTGTGGGTGTAGATATATTCCGGCATGACATACTCAAAATATCTAGACATTAATAGTGTAGGCTACCGGATCGCTGGGTTCTCCTATTGTTGTCAAGCCTATATAAACATAATATCATTGATTGGTTTACTTCAGTGAATTTGTCTCACTCATTAGTCTACATTGTTCTCACACAAATCTTTCAATTTTTTTTTTAAGTCTGTACTGCCATATCATCAGGCATTGTTGCGACAGGCACATCGCAGAAAACTGCAGCAGAGAAAGTTTTAATAATTGGGATTGTGCTATTATAATATTTAATTTTATTAGTCTGATTATATGTTAATTTTGATTCTATTGTATTGTACTGAAATACTAAGTTTTACATTGAATACCTTTTATTTTGACATTATTTGACAATTGTTTTGATTATTAATTTGTAACTTTCACTGTGGTACCGGACGTAAATAATTGAACCTTCCTGTCTTCCCATGGGTGTCGTAAAAGGCGACTAAGGGCTTCACTAGAGGATGGGCAGCAGCGTTCTCCGAGTATTTAATCAATCAACTGCGATCGTCAACCCACCTGCCACGCGTGGAGATTATGGCATATCCCCCCAACATATGCTTCGAGGAGGCCTATGTCCAGCAGTGGACGTCTTTCGGCTGAAATGATGATGATCATGAACTTTGATTGTTATTGCTTATGATGTGATATTTACATACATACATATTATCACGCCTGTTTCCCATTGGGGTAGGCAGAGACTATGGATTTCCACCTGCTACGATCCTGACACACCTCTTTCGCTTCATCTACGTCCATTAACCTCGTCATGCATGCTCGTCGGTTTAGAGAACTCTTAACCTGGCATTTTTTGAGAACATCCGCGATTTGATCGCGATACGTTCGCCGAGGTCGTCCCCTTCCAACTCTTCCATCAACACTCGCTTCGTATACTTGTTTCGTCAATCTCCTCTCGTCCATCCTCTCTATATGTCCAAACCATCTTAACATACCTTTCTCAATCTTTGTCACTACATCTTCTTTCACTCCACAACGCTCCCTTATCACGTTATTCCTTACTTTATCTCTCAAAGTTACACCACACATACTTCTCAAAACTCTCATTTCTACTGCATTTATTCTGCTTTCATGTTTTTTCTGCCATACCCAACTTTCACTACCATACATAAGTATAGGCACTAACACTCCCCCATGAACAGCCAGCCGTGCCTTTTCCGACACTTTGCGGCTGTTCATGAAGGTGTGTAGTGCCCCATTCACCTGATTACAAGCACTCACTCTCCTTTCAATGCCCTTCAGATGCTTGCCATCTCTCGTAAACATGGAACCCAGGTATACAAACTCTTTCACTTGTTCCACCTTTTCGTCACCTATCAAAATATTGCACTCTGTCATAACTTCTTCCTTTTCAAAAACCATAACTTTTGTCTTACTGACATTAACTTTCATTCCTTTACTCTTCAAAGCACCATCCATAATTGCTACCATCATCTGTAACTCCCCCTCCGACGATGCAAGGATAACTTGATCATCGGCATAGAGGAGACATTTGACAAGTAACCCATTCATTTCTAAACCATTTTCACTCTCTTTCAAATCTTTCAAACTGTCCATGAATAGATTATTTATTTATTTATAATTATCTTGTTTGTTGTCCTATATATGGATGTAAATTGCCTGAATTGGAGTTTCTTGCGGCTCTTCTCCATAGGACCAACTTTTTGGAACCGTGCAACTAGATTTATAAATTAACGTTTTGAAAGTGCGTGTAAATGTTTATTCGAAATAAAACCTGTTGAATTTGAATAGGAATTTATGAATGCTTGTGTGAAAATTACAGTGGCGTGTATCGAGCGATATATTCGATAGTTTTGTGAATTTTATCAACATTCTCTTCTTTTTTACACTTTTGTTTGTTTTTAGCCAAGGAATCTTTTCTAAGCTCGTTGGCACTTTAATCATGACTCAGCTCAATGAAACTTTAACGAAAAATATCGGAAGTTTTTTCTTATTATTTTTAAATGGCTTGTTTTGTTCTCTTTTGCGGATCTGAATTCGATTATCACTTGCTTTAACGGTGAAGGAAAACATCATGAGGAAACCTGCACATCTGAGAGTGCTCCATACAGTTCTCAATGTTATGTTTAGTCTGCCAACTGCATTTAATAGTAATGACCCCTGTATTCAAATATTTAAATTTAAAATAATGGTTTTGAAGTTTAGATTCATCAGATATGAAATCTAAAAATTTTACGAGTTAGCCCGACGAGTCGAATTTCCATTTTTGATTATGTAGCAAACACATATAGAATTATAAATTACTAAAAACAGTATTTCATTATGTTCATCAAATCAGAGTCCAGACGTATTCCACAAATAGAGCACTGTAATACAAATAGCACCTGAACTATTCCTAACAGCTTAGGTGCTATTTATATGGAGTGGTGTTCTTTGTGGAATACATCTCAAATTGGGTTCTAAATAATAATTTCATAGGTTTTCGCGACCACTACACATTATAATGAAACAAAGTTTAACCGGATTAAATCGCGTATATTATTCACCACGAAATGCTGCAAAGATTTTTAAATAATATACGCGCTTTAATCTGGTTAAACTTTGTTTTATTATAACATAACATAACATCACGCCTGTATTTCCCCGAAGGGGTAGGCAGAGGTGTAATGGGGTGCTGGCCAGAAAACCTCCACGTGTGTCTGACGGCTGCTTGTCCTTCTGGACACGTCTAGAGGGAACGGCAGTTGTTGGGCCGGTGCACCCTGGGCACGGGCAATAAGTCTCCTTTGGACCGGGAGACCTTATTGCCTGTGGCGAATATTCTGGCATGGGAGGGGCCCGACGTGGGCCAATGGGAACTTGCTCTGCGTGTCCCTCTGAGAAAGCAGAGGGCACTGTGGAGGAGCAGGGGCGGGCCCGGTGTGCACTCACCCTGCCACTGGGCAGGCAGTGGGGGGACTGTCCTTCCCTGCCCCCGTCGGTCTCGTAATCCCAGGAGTGCCCGCTGAGTAGTGCTCTCGCGCCTCTGGGGACCGAGGGTCTTGGCTTTACCGCCCGGACCGCGAGGTAGAACACCTCTATAAAAAATTACAGGAGGATGGGCCTGCGAGCAGCAGACTCGGGGTAGTCTGCTGCCCGACCAGCAGCTGGCTTAGCTGGCGTAGTTGGCGTAGCTGGCATAGCTGGTAAAGGCCCGTGAGGTTAGGTGGTGTGCAGTGTTCCGTGTGCGCCACAGAGGAGGGTGCGGCCGTCGTTAGGCCGCACGGGGAGAAGGGGCTCGCCTGCTTGTGGCGAGCCGGGACCTGTCGGGGGTGGTTGTGTGAATACTCACGGGTTCCCACGCCCCCGGCTAAGGTAGTTGAAGGAACACCGTGGTGGTTTTAGTCGGTAAGAGTCCGACACTGGCTCCGCCTACCCCGGGCGGAGTGCGTCCATGAGGATATGCCCAAGGGAAAAAAAAAAAAAAAAGGCAGAGGTGTAATAGTACACCCACATTTCGCCAGTTATGTTATAGTCCCATGTAATAGGGGGTGAGCCTATTGTAATTGACCGTGCACAAATCCAGACTCCGGGCTGCTACTGAGAATTTCCTAATGAAAAAACCCAATAACACTTTGCCCGACCCGGGAATCGAACCCAGGACCCCACGCTCAGCAGTCGCGCTTGCAACCACTAGACCAACGAGGCAGTCGAGTGTTTTATTATAGGTTCTAAATATTATGTATCAAACATCCTTTGTGAGGGACCTGATCATTATTAAGTACATACCTACCTTCATGTTCAGAAAAAGACTTTACTAAATACCCCATCTATCAAGTAACAAGTTACAATTATAAAAAAAACGAGTTCGTTAGCACAGCGTGTTCTTTGTGGAATACATCCATATAATATACTAGCGGACCCGGCAGACGTCGTCCTGCCCGGAAAAGCAGCGCCACATATAATTAAAATCGTCCCTGCCATTTAGGAGAAGATCAGTGACATACAGACAGGGCCCTTCTGTCCCTAACCTAATGTAACCTACCGGATCCAATTGTGTTTTCACACCATCCAGGAAACCATTGAAATATTCACAAAAAAATTCATCCAAATCGGTTCAGCTGTTTAGGAGGAGTTAGGCGACAATCAGATGTACAGAAGAAATAAATATTCGCGGCTTCACTCGCGTTAAATTCTGCTAACCCACGTGACGGATCCTGTTAATTCAGTCCAGTCCAGTCCAGTTCCATCCATCCATCCATCCATCCTTTTATTCGGACCGTCCAGTCCAGTCCAGTCCAGTCACTATCCCACTATCTCACCCCATGTCCAGTCCCGTCCCATGTCCCGTCCCGTCCCATGTTAAATGTCCCATCCCGTCCCATGTCCAATGTCCCGTCTCATGTACCATGTCCCGTCCCGGCCCATGTCCCTTCTCAAGTCCCGTCTCGTCCCATGTCCCGTCCCCCATGTCACATGTCCCGTCCCGTCCCGTCTCATGTCCCATGTCCCGTCCCGGCCCATGTCCCTTCCCATGTCCCGTCCCGTCCCATGTCCCGTCCCCCATGTCACATGTCCCGTCCCCCATGTCACATGTCCCGTCCCCCATGTCACATGTCCCGTCCCGTCCCGTCCCATATCCCGTCCCCCATGTCACATGTCCTGTCCCGTCCGTCCCATGTCCCGTCCCATGTTATCAATTGTTCAGCAAATCAAATTTGGTGACACAACGACTGCAGCGCCACCTACCGGCTGGGACGGGACGGGACATGTGACATGGGGGACGGGACCCATGTCACATGTCCCGTCCCGTCCCGTCTCATGTCCCATGTCCCGTCCCGGCCCATGTCCCTTCCCATGTCCCGTCCCATCCCATGTCCCGTCCCCCATGTCACATGTCCCGTCCCCCATGTCACATGTCCCGTCCCCCATGTCACATGTCCCGTCCCCCATGTCACATGTCCCGTCCCCCATGTCACATGTCCCGTCCCGTCCCGTCCCATATCCCGTCCCCCATGTCACATGTCCTGTCCCGTCCGTCCCATGTCCCGACCCATGTTATCAATTGTTCAGCAAATCAAATTTGGTGACACAACGACTGCAGCGCCACCTACCGGGTCCATTTGTTAATTCAAACCCTGCAGGGACCCGGACTCGAACGTACCTACACAAAAAATATCATTAAAATCTATCATCTATCAGTTTTGGAGATCAAATTTACCTCTCGCAGGTCTGCTGGAAGAAATTTCTTATAGAAATAAGCAGTGCCTTTGTACTATTCAATTATACGGTATTTCGTTCACTACAAAATAAATTTAATTAATTTTATAGCGTCAACAACACGTGGTAATTATGCTGTTAAAATGTAGCTTATATGACACGTTCGTAGATTTACCATAGCAGCGCCATCTATTCATTACTTACTCAACCCAGTCGAAAAGTATCGACATCTGTTAGAATCATTTGGAGTTAACAGATAATTGTGACTGTCAAATAATAACAGACAAATAATTAGCAATAAATTAAAATTGCGACTATAATTTGAGATTTAAACTATCCTATCTCTCAAGTTGGATCGAACTCCACATGTGGTTTAGGAGTCCATTGAGGACAAACATTGTGACACGAGATTTATATATATTAAGAATAATATAATACATCTTAAACAAGGTTCTAAATATTAGGTATCAAACAACATCACAAACATTATTAAGTACATACCTTCATTTATATACTGAAAAAGACTACTAAATACCCCTTCTATCAAGTAACAAGTTACAATTATAAAAAAAATTAGTTCGTTAAGCACAGAACCACTAAAGAGGTCCGAGGGCCGAGTGACGACGTTAAGTGGGGAAAACTAAAAGGAAATAAAAATACGAGTGAAGCGTAACGAAGCGAAGCTTAGTTTACCGAAGTGTCACCTCAATTCTTACCGGTGCTTACGTTACATCATCATAAATACACATTACACCATGCTCGGGTTACGTAACCACGTAACAGAGAAAATATTCAAGTCAAGGATCCCTCTCTGAAATATGAGTACATTGTTCTATTTGGCCCACGATATTTGTATTGAGACCGTGTCGATTTGAATTCATGTCTCGCGGCGCCCGTTTTGCGTCTAAATCACAATGTCAGTATTATGTAGCTTCGCGTCTACAATACGTCTAATTTCTAAATGTTTTGGCTAGAGACCGCACAGTTTTGGAGGTATATGAGGATAAATGCTCATTTTGTATGTGGTACAGTACAACCACAAACCAGTAAGCCTCAAGACGCCGCAGAAACAAAGTTTTGCATGAGAACACCGTCGTAAAATGATGGCGGGGGACAGGGGGCGGACGGCGCGTTATGATTGGTCGGCTCAAAAGTTCGGTGGTGGAATGATGCCGCTTGCTTACTGAGTGACGTCGCGATTGGCGGTGGGCGTATGATATGCAGTGCTACTGCATATGCCTGGTGATCAGGGGTACCTGGCTATTCGGCGTCTAGCGGCTTACTGGTCTGTGGGTACAACGATACACTACTCGCTGCTATTACTACGAACAATTACAATTTTAATGCTTTTCACCAATGCTATTATTTAACAAGCTATACCTATATCTAGCCCTATATCTTCTCATGGGTGTCGTAAAAGGCGACTAAGGGATTCACCAGAGGATGGGCAGCAGCATTCTCTGAGTATTTAACCATCCAACTGCGATCGCCAACGCGCCTGACAAGCGTGGTGATTATGGCATATCTCCCTTTGTGGGAGGCCTTTGTCCAGCAGCGGACGTCTGTCGGCTGAAATGATGGTGATGATGATAATGATTTAACAAGCTTAGTGGTGGAGTGGCGCAATAAATTAGTCGAATAAAATCCAGGTGTGTACCAACATTTGAAGCTTAGAGCAAGAGGTGGCCCGTGCGAGGGTTATCAATTAAATTGCGCACGTCGGCAGCTGCACACCACAGCGCGTGATGGATGCCCTCTGCGTCCTCCACAATATCCATTCCTCTCGTTTATTACCTTATTTGTACCGACATCCAACATGCACTGTACTGCCATTTCTCTAATAGAAAACGGTGGCTATTTTCCAAGTGGACGTTGGAAATTCACTGTTTTACAAAGTTCATTCAACCGCCCTTTCTCTTATTACATTTGCACGGTTAGCGGAATGGTTAAAGTTAACTGGATTGTCTTTAACTCTGACGATAACGTAGATATACGAATCCACAGTGTGATTACCTTACTTTTCGTTATTGTTTTTGGAAACAATATCCAAGATTCGTTTGGATTTCTTACTACCGATTTAAAGTTTAATCAACTGCCTAATGGGTTGTGTTGAGGACAACCCAAGGATATGATAAAAGAAACGAACGATCTGTTGAAAGGCACTTGCCATATGTATTAAAAATGAAAGTACACTCGTTCCTACGTAGCTCTGTTCTAGGCGACTAATACGTTATTCTTTCTTCAGGCTTCAGGGTTCAGGACGTCAGGATCAGTTCTTCATAGGTTGAGGTCTTGATCTGAAGCGTAGAACGAGTGACGATCGAATGAAATATTGCCCACACAAAATGCCGCTTATTCACCCGCTTAAGTAGTATTCAGCGGGGCACAAGTGGCGCGTAGTGCGCCCTGCGGCTGCTCTGTTCTTCCAACATTTTTACAAGTCATAGCTAGTTGTAGTTATGTATGGCTTATGACCTGTGATTGGTTCATGGTTTATGACTCATCAAACTGTGATTGGCTGATGATCTGTACCTAGCTATAGTGTGATTATAGCTAGATTTCATGCCCTTGTTACTTTGTGCATAACGTTTCAGCTGTGTTAGCACAAGTTTTCAGTTACATTAATTAAGTTCAGGCTTGCGTCCGCAACAGTCTCCCCCCGGCATAGCCTCGCGAGCCTCTCCCTTCTGGTCGAGGACGATAAGCCTTCTTACTGGCCTTCTAAAAATGCCACCCCGAGTTCGCACATCCGCACTCCGCACAACACCGTCCGTACCTACTATCGCGCGCACAACAAGGCCCCGCGGCCACACATTCCGCGGTAATAAGCCGTCAGCGATTATGACGACATTGCCTTCTTTAATTTGTTCAGCGTGATTAGATCTGACGTCACCGCGCGGTGTCAGTGTCGGTAGATACTCTTTCATCCATCTTGCCCAGAATCGATCTGCCAGCGCTTGGGCCGCTCGCCAAGCGCGTTTATCAGCTACGTCACAAGTTCCAGTGACCGGTAGCCCTGCTGATGACCCCAACAGGAAATGATTCGGCGTTAACGCTTCCGCGTCTTCCGGGTTCACAGATACGTGAGTGAGCGGTCGCGAGTTCAATATGTTCTCTATTTCAGCCATTACCGTTATTAATGTTTCTTCCTTTGGCATTCGTTCTTTCAATATTACAGCGAGGGCTGTTTTCACGCTACGTATGAGCCGCTCCCAGGCTCCCCCCTGGTTTGGTGCACCAGGGTCGATGAAACGCCAATCGGTTTCCTTATTAAGGGCGTAATCCTTAAGTTCAGTCGCCCATTCTTTGTAAGCGTTTTTTAGTTCGACGTCAGCTCCACGGAAGTTCGTACCGTTGTCTGACATTATTGTGCGTGGCCATCCACGGCGCGCGGCCATTCTTCTAAGGGCCATGATCGCACTGTCAGTACTGAGACTCGGTAACAGTTCTATATGCACGGCCCTAGTTACCAAACAGGTAAATAACATGCCCCAGCGTTTTTCTCTACGTCTTCCTATAGTGATCGTCATGGGACCGAAACAATCAACACCGCTGCGAGTAAAAGGGCGAGCGTATGCATCAAGCCTTTCGCAGGGTAAGTTTCCTTTCACCGGTATAGGTGGCGCTTTACGTCGCATGCGACACACGATGCATTCGTTCAGCACAGCGCGCACACTCGTTCGTAATCGTAATATCCAAAATCGCTGACGCAGGTTATTGACTACGTGCTCTCGGCCTGCATGCCCATTCTTCTCATGTTCACGCTTTATAAGTAGGCGCGCAAGTGGATGCCTGCCGTCTAAGATCGGTGGCCTCTTCCTGTACTCTGGTACATTCGCTGCGTTGATTCGTCCGTTCAGTCGAATAATTTTATTTTCATACACCGGGTCTAGCTTGCTGAGCCGGCTCGATCTCTCAACGCTTTTTCCTGACGTCAATCTCTTAATTTCTTCAGAGAAACTGTCACGTTGTGAATCTCGTATAAGCATTAGTTCGGCTTCTTCGAGATGACGCACGTCCATCGTTGTCGCGCGTTTACGACATTTTTCTATAAAGAGCAACACGCTTGCCATAGCGCGCAATGCTCGATCATATGAGGAGAATCGTTTCAGGTCCATAACGTTCTCCTCGCCTCTAACATGGGCTACTGTTTCTTCCTCGCCCTGGTTCTCTTCGCTCGGCCACTGTTCTTCCGGTTCACGTAAGAAGGCCGGTCCGATGAACCATCGATCGTGTTTATTGAGGCTCGTTCTGCCATATCTAGTTGCGTCATCAGCTACGTTCTGAGCGGTCGGCACCCAGCGCCATCGTTCAGCGGGGGTAAGTTCGGCTATCTCGCTCAGTCGATGCGCAACATATGGCGTATATCTCGCAGAGTCGTTTCTTATCCAATGTAATGCCGTCTTAGAGTCACTCCAATAGGTTACTTCGGCTTCCCATCTATGCTCCTTGCGTATCTCGGAGGCGAGTCGTGCGCCTATCAGGCACGCCTGCAGTTCCATGCGTGGGATACTCTGCGCTTTCATCGGCGCTACTTTAGCTTTTCCCGCTACTAACACGACGTCTATCGATCCGTCGGGCCGTGTTAATCGCCAATATGCTGCAGCGGCGTAGGCTTGTTCACTAGCGTCGGTGAATACATGCAGCGATCGCTCTACGGTCATGTGATTCGCGTAGCATCGGGGGACTCGCAAGCCCGCCACGCTCGTCAGACCATTTATCCATTCGAGAAACGCGATAGCCTCTTCGGCGGGTAGTTGCTCGTCCCAGCCGATGTTGTTTCGCCATAGCTCCTGTAGAGTGATCTTTGCCGTAATCGTGAAAGGGCTCAACAGGCCCAACGGGTCAAAGATCGACATTACAGCCCCCAACATTTCACGTTTAGTGGGCGTTCTCGTTCCATCGCGTACTTCGTTCGGTACACGGGGCATAGCTGTGTTGAATGCAAGCTCATCGGTCTCTGGCACCCACATTATACCCAGCGTCTTGCCATATGGGTGTGCATTCGCACCTAGTTCTTTCGGGGCGTTAGCCTTATCCTGTTCTAGGATATGAGCGAGTAAGTGTGGACGATTCGAATTCCACCCGGCGAGTTCAAAGCCGGCTCGCTCATGAATACGCTGCACCTCTTTGATCGTGAGGGCGGCGCTTTCTTCCGTTTCAAAACTGTCGACCCAATCATCCATGTAATGGTTCATTGTTATTGCATAGAGGGCGCGCGGGTGCGCGTCTTGACATTCCTCAGCGTTTCTGTTTCTAACGCTGTGAGCTAGGAAGGGTGAACTCCGAGCGCCAAATATCATAGAATTCATCACGTATTTCTGAGGCGGGCTTTTTCGGTCATCACCACGCCACAAAAATCGTTGCGCTGCTTTGTCTTCTGGTCGTATTTTGACTCGCAAGAACATTTCGCGTATGTCTGCCGCTATAGCAATTGGCTTCTCTCTGAATCGGAACAATATTCCGTAAAGCGTGTTCAACATATCGGGCCCGGCGAGCAGTTCGTCGTTCAGACAGCGCCCGCCTGTACTCGCGGCTGCGTCGAAGACAAGGCGCACCTTTCCTGGTTTGTTCGGATTGGTCACAGCGAAATGTGGGAGGAGCCAATCAATTGAGCTGTCGTCCGTGTCCTCGACTCGAGTTGCATAACCTTTCGCCAACAAGTTGTCAACTTGTGACGTGTATGCTCTGCGAAATTCCGTGTTTCGATCCATTTTACGTTCCATCGAGCGCAATCTGCTTAGGGCCATATTATAACTAGGCGGCAGGCGAGTATCGTCTGTACGCCATGGCAGGCCGACTTCGTAACGTCCGTCGACCAATCGCGCTGTTCTATTGAATATTTCTTTAGCGCGCTCGTCTTCCTTCACAGGTTTATTTTTGGATGATATTCCGAGCGCATCGATCTTAAAATGTTCTGTGATTAGTTCATGTAGTTCATCATCATGATCAAATCGTTCTCTATGCTGAGGCGCACGTATGTGCAGTACTGTGGCGCCATCTATCGGGTCTTCCTTCGCCACTATCGTTCGTGGCACCGTACCGTGCACTACCCATCCTAGCATAGTTAGTGATGCGGCCGGCTCGTTCCATTCTCCGGTCAGGAGTTTTCGCGATACTATTAAGTGCCAATGGTCTGCACCTATTAGTATGCGCGGTCTTGCTTGTCCATAGCAGACCTCGTTCTGTGGTAGCTGTTTCAAGTGTTCATAGTTCAAACACTCAGCTGCGATCGCTTGACTGGTAATGTTGAGACTCTTGACGGTTCGCGCCTGTATTGGATGGAAGCTAGTTCGTGCTCCCCGTATCTCCAATGACACGCTCTGACTCTCGGGTTCTTGCCGCGTTGCAGTTAATCCATGCAAACGCAGCGCGCATTTCGTTCCTTGCGCGTTCACTGCTCTAGCGATTTCCTCATCGATCAAGGTTATCGTAGATCCCTCATCGAGTAGGGCGTGAGTTTCAACTTCCAGTCCATCGGGCCCTCTTATCGTGATAGGGCATATTTTTAATAACACCGCGCCAGCTGACATTACGGTGTTAGCCGAGGCGGTGATCTCTTGATCGTTCTGTTCGCCTCCTGGCGCGGCTTGCGGTGCGCTGTGTAGCAATACATGATGAGGATGGCGACACTCATCTATACCGCATTTCTTTGCGGTACAACTGGCACGGCGGTGACGGCTATTCAAGCAACGAAAACATACGCGTGCTTCTTTTGCCCATTCCCACCTCTGTGGTAATGTCATCGCTTCCAGTTTCCTACATTTCACCGTATCATGTTCGGCCCCGCAACATAGACACATCTTTACGTTTTTATTTTCGGTTGCAGTGTACGCAGCACCGCCTCGCTTCTTGCCTTCCTGGCGTTTAGACGAACTACTGGTCTTAGCTGCTGGCGCATTACGTGCTGGCTCCTTTGTTGAGCTTCCTGCAGCGGAGTACGCGAATCGTACGGCACGGTCAGCCTCTCTCATGAGGAAACGAGACAGCGTAACAATCTCAGGTTCACTGCGACTTCCATACTCTTCTGCGTAGTCGCACCATCTCGCTCTAATATGCGGACTTAATTTTTCTGTAACTTGCCGGGCCAACATAGGATTCTGTAGGTACCCCTTCTCATCTATACAAGTGAGTACACTGACTATATTCTGAAGCCGTATCGCAAACGCGTTCAGTTCGCTAGCTGTTGTTCCGGGTCGCGGTAACTTTCTTAAGTCGTCCAGCGTTTTATCAATAATGATCTCAGGGCGGCCGTAATACTGTTCAAGTGTCTGCATTATAATTGCGGGATCGGCAGCTGTGCACAATAAAGCTGCTACTGTTTCACGTGCTTCACCTCGTACACATGTTCGGAGACGTGCCAGGTTCTCAGCTTTTGTATAGCTATACATTTTGGTCGAATCTCGCATCGCTGCTTGGAATAGTAGCCATTCGTTCGGCGCGCCGTTGAAGACAGGCAGTTCTTGCGCTTGTCTAGGCGGCGGGCGTTTCAAGGCCATTCGTTCTAAGACCTCGGCTAATCTATCTATTCCTCGTTCTCGGGACCGTGCTGGCGTAGGTGATCTGTCTCGTCTCGGATTGGGCGTAGGTGATCGGTTGCGCCGCGGAGTGTCGATCGTGACTCCTCTTTGTTCTTGCGGCGGTGGCGCATATCTATAAAAAGAGTGGTGTGATCGTTGCCCTTCGTTCTCGCGCTGGTAACACAATGTGGCTCCGTTGTCGTCATGTTCGATACGTCGTCGTTCGTTCTGCGGTGCGCGCTCGGTACGTTCCCCCTGTGGTTCGCACAGGGCCGAGACGCGGACCGCTGATGACATGTCTTCATATGACGTCATGTGGGGTCGTTCTTCCCTTTTGGGTTGTGTGTTATTTAGCCAATCAGCGATTCGGTTGTCCACTTCTATTGTTTCACGGGCGATGACGCTCTCGCGGTCAGTCTCCTCCCGTATAGTGGCGACGTCCAAAGCTAGCCTTTTCTTGATAAGTGCTGCTTCTAATTGCAGCTCTTTTCTCTGGATCTCGGCTAGACGTTCCTGGGCTTCGAATTCAGCTAATCTTATTCGGGCAACAGCGCTGGCAGTTGATCTCTGAGAGCGCACGGACGGCGCCCTCGATCTCCTCTCTTCTCTAGTATCAGGCGCAGCGGCGGCGGTGGTGGCGGCGGCGGCGCGTGACCTTATTGCGGCTATGCTGGGGTCTATTTGTGCGGGTAACGCGGGCACGCGGGGGTTCGGTTCGGCATGCGCGCGCGACGTGGTAGCGGTTTGTGCGGACGCGGACGCGGATGCTTGTGCGGACGGGGACGCGGGGGGGTCTTCGTACACTCTTGCTGTCCTCTCCTCAGCTGCTTGGCTTCTTGTAGTCGGCATCTTCGGCATTTGACGCCCCTAACAGCCCTATCAATCCTTTTGGAGGGCCCGGGTTTAACCAGGATATGCTCCGCCAGGGATGGATACGTGCAGGATTGGACAGGTGGGATCTACCCAGCAGAGGATTGTGCGCACTGTGGGGTGCTCAGGGCCGGTAGGAATACCCGGACCCGTCAGCAGTGCCTACAGTCCGGCCCCCACACCACGCACGACCTTACCGGCGTAGTGTACTGGTTCGGTTCGCGCCTTGAAAAAGGCGCTCTTGATGAACCGGTGGTATCGCACAATACCACACCGCCTTGTTCGGCGTTTACTCTGGCCTCCACCGTTTGACACCGTTAGGTGGCAGAGACACAGAGCCGCGGTCCACCCGCTAAGAAATAGTGACACGTTTTAGACGATCTTTACGTTCGAAGACCACCAGCTGATGCTCGCAGACACGGTCTTTCCTCTTGAGCTCCCGGCGCGAACGTTGACTTGATCTTCACGTTCTTGAGCTCCCGGCACCGTGTTCGTTCTTGGTCTTGGATCTTGAATCTTGCTATTGAATCTTCAATCTTGCTATTGAATCTTCGATCTTGCTATTGATTCTTCGATCCGGCTTCTGAAGGACCAGAAAACTTGGGCTGTTGAGGACAACCCAAGGATATGATAAAAGAAACGAACGATCTGTTGAAAGGCACTTGCCATATGTATTAAAAATGAAAGTACACTCGTTCCTACGTAGCTCTGTTCTAGGCGACTAATACGT
This sequence comes from Asteroscopus sphinx, assembly GCA_949699075.1. NCBI lineage: Eukaryota > Metazoa > Arthropoda > Insecta > Lepidoptera > Noctuidae > Asteroscopus > Asteroscopus sphinx. The sequence continues at coordinate 21,011,635 of OX453005.1, forward strand.
TATTCTTTCTTCAGGCTTCAGGGTTCAGGACGTCAGGATCAGTTCTTCATAGGTTGAGGTCTTGATCTGAAGCGTAGAACGAGTGACGATCGAATGAAATATTGCCCACACAAAATGCCGCTTATTCACCCGCTTAAGTAGTATTCAGCGGGGCACAAGTGGCGCGTAGTGCGCCCTGCGGCTGCTCTGTTCTTCCAACATTTTTACAAGTCATAGCTAGTTGTAGTTATGTATGGCTTATGACCTGTGATTGGTTCATGGTTTATGACTCATCAAACTGTGATTGGCTGATGATCTGTACCTAGCTATAGTGTGATTATAGCTAGATTTCATGCCCTTGTTACTTTGTGCATAACGTTTCAGCTGTGTTAGCACAAGTTTTCAGTTACATTAATTAAGTTCAGGCTTGCGTCCGCAACAGGTTGATTTTACTTATAACTGAGTAACACGAATCATTTTACACTAATGGGATCGTGACGCAAATGATATTTTAAATTACGGTAATCATATGCATAATGCATATTATTATTGGTTTAAAAAGAAAGAATAAACTTATTTATATTGATGAAGAACTATTAAAAAATTGTGAAAAGTTAATTACTTGTTGTTTCGATGCCAAGGGTTTTAATATTGATCATAAGAAGACATTAACTTACATTTTATAACCAATAAAAATATGCATATCATTAGTGTAATTTGGATATAATTTGTGACACGATCTCATTAGTGTAACTTCATTCGTAGGCTCTCGGCAAAATTGACCCTAATCTCAAGTTAAGTGACGTGATTAGTCGTCAATGTTATGTTCGACCGTTCACTTCAACCAAATAGCGTTATCGAAAAGATAAACCACGTTTAACGTTACCTCAGAAACCAGTGGGGTAATTGTGTAATGCATTCACATTGACATCAGCTTTCATTTTGAAATTACAGCAATATTCATTGCGTGGTACGTAGTTGTCAATATGATGAATTGTCAAAACACACAGAGCAATGAACATTGAAATCCAGATGATTGCGATCGCGAGTGAGTTACGCAATTAGGCAGCAGGCATAGTTCTCGTTAAGATTCCACCTTAAACGTTGATAGATATGTATTAGCTATGTCTATGTACGTAGGCGTATAGTAATTGATGGTATCTGAAATCGGAAATAATTTGTGAAATTGTTTGGAACATCACTAAAACGGATGGCTTTAACCTCTCGCGGCGCAAATTTATGTTCCCATATATGTCGTCATGCCCAGAGCTATCGAGTCATGCTGTTGTATTTTGAATGTGAAGTGAAACTCGACACAAATTTCCAACGTTGGACGGACAAACCTCTCACAACTGAATAGCAGCACTCCACCTGCTATATTTTTTACGTAGGTCTCTATTATGTTCTACTGGAGTAAGCCGAAAAGCTTTTGGCTTTTATATAGCTTGTATACTTAGCCGAGTAGATTGTTTAGAGTTCTGCAATTATGACGAGGTTATTTCAATCCGACGTGAACATTTTTGGGTTAATTTATTCCACTGTTGTGCAAATACATAGAAATTTTGCCTACCTTTTTTACACAGCGATGTGGTGGAATAAGCTGACTAATATTTAACTATTGCAGTGCATTAAATTAACATTTTAATGATATACAGGCTGTTATATCGCTAATATGCTTCATGAAGAAAACGTATTTTAAATAGGAAATTTTAAGTAAAGGAGACTTCATTTTATTTTTTAAAGCATACTGCATTCTAGGATTTTTTTTAAGTGGCTTCCCTGAGCCGGGAATTGAACCTTCAATAATGCCAAAAAATATCACCTGTATTTTTATGCCACAAATCGATTGAGTCAATAATAATAATAATAAAGATTAAATCACTGCAACAAACATTGTGTCCTAGACTGAAGGAATATCACGAAATCTACCATAGCTGAAGTGGTACATTTCAATAAAAAAATACCACGTCAGCAAAATTTACTCAAAAAACACATTATTTCGTTTGTTGTTTACTGTGGGTTTGCACCAAAAAACATTTAACATGTAATGTCTCGAAACTTGTCATATGAAACTAATGTCATAACTTGTTTTGTTGATTGTTACGTTCGCACTGCAGAAAACTGGGTAAATTCTTTGACAGATTTCACGATTTGTTGTTGGCTGTGTTTGCACTGACTAAAAACTTATACATTAACATGTTTGTCTATAGATTTGTCACGGCTGACGTTCGCACTGATGCTTAATCATGTTTCACAACTTGTATAAATCTAGTATTTTGTGTTTTCCAATGAGGTCGGTAAACATGTATGGCCGAAAGCAGATACTTTGAAGTGTATCGAAATTAATTGTGAAACATGTCAGTAGACTATGAAATGTGAAACAAGTTTCGTTTTAACAAGTTGTGTAACGCGAACGCGATTCGATATATTGACAGAAAACTGACTTTTCAACATGTTTTTATGTGAATGTTTCGTCAGTGCAAACTCACTGTTAGACACTAGGTTTGTTGGACAGATTTTATACTTATCCTTATTTTACCCTATGAAGATGGTGCTTCTTCGCGATGGTGTTAGTTCGATTCCTGGTTCAGGCAAGAGATTTTTGATAATCTGTCAATGCCGAATTTGTTGTTTAAAAAAATAAAATGAAGTCTCCTTTGATTAAAATTTAATATTTCCAATATTTAAGGTACTTTCCCTCTATAAAGCATTGTAATAGGACACCCTGTATGTGTGGTCATTATTGGTTTGTAAGTCAGGCTTCCTACATCCTTTTTAACAAAATGTATTGACAGTAAGCTTTTATATTAATAGCCATTGCATTTCAAATAAAATGCTTGCTATATAATATTTTATGACGCCATAAAAAGTGACGATAAAAATCAATGCGTGTTTTATATATTAAGTCGTTTGCATTTGAAGCTAATGGGCAAAGGTATTTGGGATAATTTTGTGTAATAGTGAGCAATTTCGCTAGACACGTTTCGTCCCAGGAGCGTGCTTAAGAGTTGACTGGACTATGAGGCTATTTCTGTATACTGATTACTTTTGTGTGTACACAATAGAATAGAATAATCTTTATTGTACACTATGAAAATAGTAGTAAACAGGAACAATTAATAATAATAATAAAAAATAATAAAGTATAATTTGTGTTTTACATTAATTTCGTGTGTTGAAAATTCCTTGAATTTGAAATGAATTTGTAGCGTAGCGGCTAAAATACTGAACCAGGAGTCGCAGGTTCGAATCCTGCTCGTGAGCGAATTTGTCTTTCCACAGATTCCTAGACGTGTATTAAAAGTATGTAGTTTGCGCCCTTTGATGTACTCCACAAAACCGACACAGTGCTGGCAAATACGAAATATATGTGCAAATACTTTTTAGCATCTTTGCAAAGATCTTGACATATGTCTGGGACTAGCGCAAATGTGTTGGTAACTTAGATATTTGAAGTTTAAAGATAATCTATGATTGGTAATTATCTATTTTCATAAACTGAGAGACAGCTTCATGATCAACAATGTCGATAATCTAATGGCCGTTTTCAATTATTATTAGGTTATTAGAACCTATCGATCAACTATTTTCCCTACTGAGAGTACTCCATACATTTCATGTCAAATTTCATCTCTAGTAGGGAAAATCATGGATAGATACCTAGGTTATTGAAATCGGCCGTAAATCGATACAGAATCCAGCTAATCTGAAAACAAACGGACCTTAGAAATGTCGTCATCATCATTTCACCCGAAAGTCGTCCACTGCTAGACACCGGCCTCCCCCAAAAGGGGGGGATAATCGCCACGCTTGGCAGGTGAGTTGGCGATCACAGTTGGTTGGTTAAATACTCAGAGAACGCTTAGAAGTGTATTTTCCATCAATTGTCACATTACTAAAAGGTTACAGCGGAACCGGGGACAATTTACCACAGTAATCTTTCGTTAACAAGTCAGATGTCGTTACGATAACCACGACAATCCACAACAGCTGTTAGGCGAGCCGCGCCGCTTATTGAACCCAGCCCACGCACAGCACGCTGAATGGATGGTCTTATATTTAAAAGCAGATATGCACAGACTTATAAGGACTAGGGGCCACTCAAGCAGACTGAGCTAAAGGCGGGCCAAACAAAAATAAAACAAAACGTACGTACAGTCCGTTCTTCTATCACTTGTCTTATAAGAAACAATCTTGGCATTTATTTTTAATGCAATTATCGTAATTATAATTATTGTTTTACCAATTTTACACACTACCTGCTAGCCATTAGGTATATGTTAACAGTAGTGATTTAAAAAAATCAACATGAAAGATGAACGTGGAACGTTTTAATGGACTGTGCATTAATCTTTAATTTCAAGCATTGTATTATCATTATATATATGTATTAGCATTGTATTAGGCTAGCCGATTTTTTAGGGTTCCGTACCCGAAGGGTTCCAAACGGGACCCTATTACTCTCGCTACGCTGTCCGTCCGTCCGTCCGTCCGTCTGTCTGTCACAGGGCTTTATCTTTGTAACGGTAATAGATAACCAGTTGAAATTTTCACAGAATATGTGTTGTTATGAGGTGTATCACGACAAATAATAAAAACAAAAAAAAGTCTAAAAGAAACCTCGAAAAATATGCATTTTTTTCAAAGTTTTTGTTCCTGTTCTATCTTCAAAACGGTAATACATACTAGCGTCAAACTTGGTCTGATTATAGTGCATACTATGTAGTTTTGCAACAAATACTAAAAACAGGACAAACATAGATATATATGGCAGTACCTACGGAAGAAAGAGATGCAAAAATTCACATTTCGCGTACGTTCGTTGATGTCTTTTGATAAACTCTCGTAAATTAAATCAGTTTCTATGGGGTATTAGGTCGATGGGTTGTACGGAACCCTTACTGCGTGAGTCTGACTCACACTTGGCCGGTTTTTACATTTGCTCCACGTTACTAGTTATAAAGAATAGATAATAATCAGAGATGCCACATGTAAAATTACTTCCGAACATTCTTTTGCCAGGCAGTTTTGATTTTAATTTTTTACTGATATTCAATTAAATTCAATCGTTTATTGCGAATATAGGTATGGTAGGTGATACATGAATATTGTCATAAAAACAATCTTTGTGCAGCTATATTCTGCCATTTAGCATGCAACAGGAAATATACAAAAAAAAAAAATCAGCATGCATAAAATAAATTTATATAGCTGACGGGCCGCACGTATATTGACGGAGGGCCCTATGCGGCCCACAGGCCAGGGTTTTTGTATCCCACCGCATATCGGTGTATCTATTTGCGAACAAAGACATAAACGTGTCGTCGCGGTGCTCAGCTGAGCTGGTTTGGGCTGGGTTCAATATGGATGCCTTAGTATGCCAGGCGGTCATGTTAACCTAGTAGATGAGTAGACTCTGTTATTCGAAGAACCGTGCTAAAATAATTTATTTTAAGTAGTTTCGGTCTTCCTCTAGATTTTAATTGCATTAAATTGCACTTAGTAGGGACGCTGTTATCTTTATAATGAACACGGGCCTCTTCGTAGAACGCTGCAACTAACGGTGCGGGGTTATTGTTACAGTTACCTGACTTAATTGGAGGAAGTTTAATCCAGAATAATATTAGAAATGAAAGGGTACTGAACTACAGATGCACGTCTTCCTAAAATATCCAAAGCCCTTTAACATTATACCCTTAATTAGGGCCCCTACACACTGGCTTTTCTCCAGCCTACTTCAACTTGCTAGAACCGTGCTAGCGTCACGCAGGTGCCCTCGATCGCGGTATAGTTTTGAATTTTATTATCATTTACAAGCAACGACGCCGCGACATAGCGACGCACAAGGCGTCTGTGCATACGTTTATCGAACTCCTACGCCGAAGAAACGCTAGTGTGAAGGAGCTCTTAATTAGGAGCTTAAGAACCGCAATCAGTGGGGCACATACCCCACAATAACGCACTCGCAATCACAATAACTTTTATTTTGAAATTACAGCAATATTCATTGCGTAGTGTACAGTAGTATTAATGGCCGCAGGGGTGCACTGAGGGGCGAGCGGAGAGCGTCGATAAGAATATGTATGGCAACAAAAAATACCAATATCTTCTACAATATAATAAAAAAAAAAAACTTGTCATATAAATTTACTACAATAAATTGGGGTGCATTAAAAGAGCCTCCACTAGTGACGATATTTAATTGATCGTCCGGCGCACCCTGGGCAGTCGGCCCTGCTATCAACCTGCTGACTGGCTAATCTTTTTCCCACGGCATGAACTATTATCAATAAGTAGCTCATGTCGACACGATAGAAGAAGACGAACTACAATAAAAATTAGTTGGGTGTCAGAAGTTTTGAGTTATTAAAATAACACATTGTATAGAGACCTACTTACATAAGCTAAAAAGGTAAAAAAAACATGTTTAAAACATGCATCTGTATGCAGTCCGAATAATGCAGCGCGGATTAGCCAGCCTATTTGTTAATTGGGCGCAAACAGTAATCCAATATAGTTTACCGGCGTTGTACGCGCGGCTATCAAGCTATACATTTCCAGTATAATCTGACCTCTCATTGTACGGAAAGCCTATACAATGCAAGATCAGCGTATACTAGAAATGTATAGCTTGATATGTGTAATTTTACAACAATCAAGCAATTTATTTTGGCTTTTTATTCAGTTTAAAAAGGTTATTTTGCAAATTGCTTTGGTATACAAATTGGTTCAGTACAAAGGTAGGATTTTGTTCAACATAAATATTACTGTAGTATTTGCTCCGAAGGATTGAACTCATTATTTTTTAACATTCGGTAAACAATAATTTTATTGTAAGGTAAGTTCTATATCGTTACTGATTATAATAAAACAACGTACGTACGTACGTACTGAGTTGTAAACATGTTTAAAGTGTTAGCAACTCAGGCTTTATGTTATCAAAATATTAGGTTTGTATTGTATAAAGACGGTAGATGTAAAATCTGGTTGGGACTGACAGGATAAAAAGACGGGTAATTAGTTGAGACGGGGCAGTTGTGAATTATCTTTTGAAGTGAAATATACTCGTGTGAACTAACACTTACATTGTTTTTATTCACGTCATACTTCGGAGCCAACAAAAGAAGCTCTAAGTATTAGGTGATCTTAAGCCCGGGATGATGCTAAATGGATGTGAATTGTCCTTGCGATGGTCTAGTGGCTTCTTAGGATTTTGTTCCTTTATGTGATAGTTAACTGTACACCAAAGAGGTAGTTAAGACAGGCGGTCGTAGCTTTGGAGCTATATAAAATGAATGTTTATAATGTTTTAGTTGAGTACCTAACTAAATAATGACAGACTATATATACTAATATCATAAATAGAGATGTGAGAGTGTTCGCGAATTTGTTAGCAATATGTGGGAAGTGAACTTCGAAGTTCCGTGTGGTGCCAGACATGAAGAATTGCACCGCCCTATCTCTTCTCAAGGGCGTCGTAAAAGGCGACTAAAGGATTCACCAGAGGATGGGCAGCAGCGTTGTCTGAGTATTTAACCAACCAACTGCGATCGCCAACCCGCCTGCCAAGCGTGGCGATTATGGTATATCCCCACCTTTTGGGGGAGGCCTATGTCCAGCAGTGGACGTCTATCGGCTGAGAGATGATGATGATGAACTTGGAAATCACTGGTTTGATTCTGAATTGCATTGGCTGAAATTTCCAAGGATTAAGGCCATGAATACCAGTAAAACTAGAGATCGATTACGTTGTGCCATGTTTATTTGCAATAATTACCTATTAATTATGCATGCGTAAATGCGTTAAAAAATAATAAAATAATTAGTAAGGGTAGGCATATCTATATGACTTTGATTTAACTGCAAAGTTAGTCGAGTCGGTTAAGAAACAATGTTTCTTAATAAGATATCGCTGACGTCACCCAAAGACGTATAGTGGAGGATAATTTCGATACCACGAGCAGTGTTCACGGTAGCTTAGTGGCTAAAGCACTGGCGTACTGAGCCAGGAGTCGCAGGTTCGAATCCTGCTCGTGAGCGATTTTTTCTTTCCACAATTTAAATCTTTATTAATTATCCCTTTTTGTGTAAAATAATAATATAATGGATAACTTAAAATCATAATCCTCCGAGCCATTTCCCAAATATTGGGGTCGGATTCTAGTCTAACTAGATGCGGCTGAACATCAGTATTTTACACGGAGCGACTGCCATCAGACCCTCGCAACCCAGTTACTGGGTAATACTGACATTCGGAGGTTAGACTAGTTGTCAGACTTTCTAGCTTCTGAAGTTCTGACTACCCGTAACAGTTGCCATAGATAGTCGTGTGACAACCGGAACCGACAGCTTAACGTGCTCTCCGAGGCCCGGAGAGGCCTCGATGTGTAACGAAACGTTCACCCATCTTCTTGCAGGTCGTACAATCCACGGTTGTTACTTAGCCACGAGCCCCCTCAAAATAAGTAATGTAATATGAAGTCATGCACTTTTGGGAATTTCTGACGTTCGAATAAAACTAATTGAATTAAGTCCACTTTGACTAAACTTTAACTTCATTGGACGAGCTGATGCCCGCGACTTCGCTCGCTACCGCGCGTTGTATGTTGATAAAAAATATCTTTCTTCATACAAACTTTATCACTTCTTTAGAGATGGAATGTCAAAAATCCCTCCTTAGTGTATCTCTTGGGTACTCAAGGAATCATCATATTTCAGGCGAAAGACGTCCACTGTTCGACGCCTCTCCCAGTTCAGTAAAGCTCGTGGGAAATGCGGAAAGCGCCGGACTCAAGGAACATTTCCTCCATCTTCACCGCGTAGTTTTTCCAAGGTTCACCGGCTTAGGCTGTGCGTTGTCCGTCAATCAGAGTCCGTCAGTCAGTCACGGTACTGTTTTATAGGTATATCTATAGAAAATAACTCAAAGTAGGCACCACTTTCACCTTCTCATTTAATTTTCCAGGCAGAAGGTTCGGCTGGTAAACGCAGTACGATATTTACACAGGCATATTATGTACCCCAACATAAGCAAATAACACGGTCCCTTGCTTAGTCGTATTTTATGGTGCCCACGGGAAGGGGGTCACCTTCATCCAAAGGGGTGGCTTATTTGGAGTTCTGATAACATGGCCAAAGATTGCACCATCATCACTACAATGAAAAAAAAGCACTTATAGGTGCTAGTGATGTGCAATTTGAAATGTTAGGTTTCATATTTTGGAATTTCTCCTATTTTCCTAATATGTAAATATAGTATTTAAAACCCTTGCTGTATAATTATCATCCAAAGCAGCCGTGCCCTTGATATGTATATATATATCCTTTCTGTAACGAGTTGTATATATTATCTGAGGAAACTAAATGTTTTTTCTTTTCCTTATTTGTGCTCTTGTCTTTGTAATATTGTGCGGGCAGATGAGAGAGTTGAACAAATTTTGACTTGTTCAAGCATTCCCGAGTGACGTCATAATTAGAGGTTGTTACCAATTATGAAAATTGTTCTACTCCCACACACAACCTACGTATTTGAACCATCTATTTAGAAACACTAAGAAACTCGCCCACTATTTGTGCTTACAATAATTATCTTAATTTTCCTACTATAAAAGAACTCTGAAAATGTAAAAATAATCTGTTCTCTCTGTAATTCTCATAAACATATACTTACGCTAGTAAAGTTTATGGTAATTCTATGTCCTTGGGGTATTTAAATTGATTAAGAAAATGCTATCAAAATCAGTTTGTTACTGTCCCACTGCTGGGCACGGGCCCGCTTCTGAGAAATGAGAAGGTTAAGTCCCCCACGCTGGCCTAATGCGGGTTTGTGGACAACACACACCGTCGATAACTGTATGGAGCAGTCTCAGGTGTGCAGGTTTCCTCACGATTTTTTTTGAGTGACAATAAAATTCTGGTCTACACATGAGGTCCACCACAGACATTCGAAATGTCAGTGGTGCGGGCCGGGTTCTAAGGTTCTAACTCAGACCCTCCTGCATGGAAGGCAAGCACCCAGCTATTAGTACTATTTCGAGATTTAATAGTAGAAAATGCTTAGGATAGCTAAAAGTCCAAGTTGTATTGTATTATTTGTGTTCTGAGTGATTAGCGAATTACTGCCTTCGACAATCTTGATAATTAGAAAAAAAGTATAATAACACAATTTATTTTAAACGTGTTATAAAAAAGTCTGTCTTTGGACTTTGCTTTGGAGGCTTATAATCCCAAAGTTGTGGGGATAGAAACGGAAAAATGCCATATATTTACCTACGTAACAATTCTAACAAAATATATAGCTTTTTGTGTGATGAACATAAGTGTTTGTGTTGGTCTGGGTTATTTTATGTATTATAAGTATGTATTTACAAAAAAAAAAAAAAAAATTAAATCCATTGTCTAGTATCCATAGTACAATCTCTGCTTAGTTTGGGACTAGATGGTGTTGTGTAAAAAATGTCCCAAAAGTTTTTTTTTTTTTAAGGTTATGTCGAATTCCCATATAGCACCCATTCCCGTAAGCATCGGAGAATCTACACTCGAAGTTGTTGACGATTATGTATACCTAGGACAAACTGTCCAGCTAGGTAAGTCCAACTTCGAGAAAGAGGTCAATCGTCGAATCCGACTCGGTTGGGCAGCGTTCGGGAAGCTACGCAATATCTTCTCGTCCAAAATACCGCAGTGTCTCAAGACGAAAGTCTTTGACCAGTGTGTGTTGCCAGTAATTACTTACGGTACTGAAACGTGGTCGCTCACAATGGGCCTGATAAGAAGGCTCAAAGTCACTCAAAGGGCAATGGGGAGGGCTATGCTCGGAGTGTCCCTGCGTGATCGAATCAGAAATGAGGAGATTCGCAGGAGAACGAAAGTAACCGACATAGCCCGAAGAATTGCCAAACTTAAGTGGCAGTGGGCGGGGCACATTGCTCGCAGAATGGATGGCCGATGGGGCAGTAAAGTTCTGGAGTGGCGACCGCGTACTGGAAGGCGCAGCGTGGGTAGACCCCCCACAAGGTGGACCGACGACCTGGTGAAGGTCGCGGGAATCCGCTGGATGCGGAAGGCACAGGACCGGTCGTTGTGGCGATGCTTGGGGGAGGCCTATGTCCAGCAGTGGACGTCTTTCGGCTGAAATGGTGATGATGATGATGATTTTACATCACACGTCGGATTGTGTCATTCAAAACAAAAACAGTAATCTAGTAGGTAATATATAACAGCAATAACTTTGTGCGTGCGTTTAAAGGCTGTTCTTGTATACCTGATGTACGGTATTTAGCAACGCTTGAAATTATGGTGTTGGGCATAACCAACACCATAATTCCTTTAATTGATAGAGTTCCTTTTGCCTTTTGCACCAGTAGTTGCAAAAGGCAAAAGGAATTCTATCAAGATTTTATACTGCCTTCTTCTAACCTAGTTTCTCGCTTGTTTATTAGGACAATATCCCTATATCTAGGTAAGTTAGTAAAGCTTCTATTTATTTCAAGATAAACTTCTTATTTAAGTTTAACGGTAGATATCGTGATCAGAATTTATTCACGCACGCGTTTGTAATGACAGGAATATTCACTACATCTCTTCGCATCCCTTTCGCTGCCAACTCCGCTAATATGCGGAGTTGGCAGCGAAGTAAAAGAATCATGAGAGTATCGTGCGGAAATTTAACACGTCACTTGAAACCTTTCCAAAACAGAATTGTGTCTCAACCCTTAAGCTAATAAACTCAACATTTCATCTAGCTGCTTGAGCAAAGCGAAAACAGATGTTCAACTCGTATACTTTCACCAGAGACGCCAATTAACTAATTACACAACTAATTGTTTAATTTAAATGTCTCGCATCCTTGTGAAACTCTCCGCCTTTCATTGTTAGCTCCATAATCCACACATAGATGCCTGAAGTATAACTAATTTCCCTAATTACGACATTGAAAAAAGGTACTTTTGTTTACGTATAACGCGCCACTTTATTCGATTAATTTCGTGGGTAAAATCGTTGATACTCTGTATATGGCTAAAAAGGTACCACCCCCTGTGTATTCCTCTGTACGTAATTTTAAATTGATTATCCTTTACTCCGTTAATTGCTATCGTATCGTATACAGCTGGAATATAGAAGGCGGAGGGTTTGGTAGAATATAGACTAGTCTGGACATTTAGTAGCCGTATAAATATACAATTTAAATGATTATTGTTTACTAGCCATCGTCGGTGGCTTCGCCCGCGTTTGATTCGATTTATCACAGAAATACGTAATCACGCATCCTTCGAGACTGTTTATCTTCCCGTAATAAAAAATTTCATCCAAATCCATTCAGTCGTTTCATCGTGATTGAAGGACAAACAAACAAACATCCATACTTTCGCATTTATAATAGGTATTAGTGGGATTTCAAAACGACGCAAACTTGTGAGTGGTTAAATAATTAACTTTTGTTTTCAATTGTAGACCCTCATTTTGTTAATAGACCACTGTTGATATAGGGCCCTCTCAAATTACGCCGCATCATCCGGGTTTGCGTCTTCGAATCCTCCCCCTCCTTACTTTGTTCAGATTTGAGGTCCGTCGTGAGTATATGTATTGTTTCAATAGTAAAAAATATGGTGCCAAACTAGGACGAATAAAAAAGGCGGTCGGAATCTCACTAAACAAAGACTGAAGCACTTAATTTTTCCCTAAACCCACTATAATTTCGAAAGCATTTTAACACACCAGATTTATACTATTATTTTATTTATCTACACTCGTATCGTAAAATTCGAATTATGAACTCGAAAATAATGTCATAATACATACATACTTTACGCACATGAACCTGTAATGAATTTAAAAAGTTTTATTACGATACAGTTTGCTGAACAAAACAATGCGGTAATTTAATTTTTTTTCATAGCCGCACACTTCAGCCCAACTAAGGAGTTTTTAATGCCACTTCGACCCAACCAAGGAGTTTTCAAACCTTTTTTTAGCAGTCGTACAGTTTGGCACCAATGAGTACACAAAATTCAGGGTGGCGCCACTAGTCATACATTGAAAAAAATTGTCGTTTAAAATCGCGTTTTTGGCAGAACTTTGGATTGTCATATTGCTTTTAATTATATTTAAGTCTTTACAGGCATATTTTTTGTATGATAAAACAGAGATTGACGGAATCCTGACAAGGATAGAAAATTAGTTCCGATTATAATGTTTTCGCCGGACTATATTTTATTATCTGTGTAGGCGCACGCTAGAGCGCGTGCGCGGCGGCGCGCCATGGCCTACTGGATTTGGTCATCGTTACTTGTAAATTTATTGTAATTGTTTACGTTATTATTATGGTTTTGTATGTCTAAAGTTTTATTCTGGGCAAAAATATCCGACTACAGCAGTGATACTGAACTGAGGAGAATATGATCCGACCTGAATTTCTGGATGCAGCAACGTAAATGACAAACAATCTTTTACCAGAAAAATCAAGAAAAACTACGACAATGTTACCAAGATTTTGACTTTGGTATTTTATTTAAAATTGTATGAGTTTAGATAAAATAGTGTATGAAACTGACATAACTAGGTATTAAAACACTCGTGTGATACTATTAACAACCTCGCCTACGGCTCGTTTTTAAACTCACACTCGTGTTTAATAACCCCTGTTATGCAACAGTTTCATAAACTACTATTGTGACACTACAACAATGACTACCCTCACACTACATTTTTCGTGTAATCTCGGCTTTTGGGCATACTATGGATGTGAATGTGTGCGTACTTTTAAGTGAGCCTATGGTACTATGGATGCTTTTTTTATTCGTCCGAGGTGCCAAAATGAACTTGCAGACAACATGAACAATTTTTTATGAAAAATACGCAAAATCAACACAACTTACTCGACGACAAAAAATAACTTTTAGATATTCTGATTACTTTCTTATTTTTACTTTTCATTGTTATTATTCTGTTTCTTATTTCAACGATACGTAGGTATGTACCTACTTGTCATACTTAACTATATTCTACAGTTCATAGTCTGTATGAGGGGGGCCTGGTAATCTGTTAGACAGGGAAACCTAGTACGGATACCAGTCCTTCACAAAGGAATATTAACCCAAGGACTGTTTTAACTTGTAATTATTATAAGTAACATACCTTTGTGAATGAGAAATAAAACTTTTTTATTATTTTATTATTATTAAGTTTTACGAAACCAAACGAAGCCTTCTTATCAGGCCCGTTGTAATAAGAAAAACTACTAACACTTAACTTAGATTACAGCCGAATGTCCGAATATTCAATTGACGAGTAGGTACAGTCAACAAATCGGAATCATGATCCACGATAAGCTTAATATCCTACAGACATTTAATACAATTAGGTTGAATTTAGCTTAAACAGATATTTCCCTGGCAACAGACTTGTTATAAATTTTATTAGCAAGTGACAGTGACAGTTTACTAATAAAATATTCAAAATGTCCTAAGTGCAGCATAGAAGAAAACCTTACTGTTTTGACGATTTCAAACGAATTATTAGCTGAGTGGGTCATGATTCCGATTTGTTGACTGTACCTAGTATGCGTAAATACATATATTAAAACTATTCCTAGAAATTCAAAGGCTGTTCTCCTTATTGTAAATAAAGGATTTCTTATTCTTGAGAAAATAAAAATAATGCAACTAAAAAACAACAACCGTCTTGAACGGCGATGGAATACTAGTACAAATACGTAGCTACGGTTCTAAACGTAAGGTGCGAACATTCGCCGTTTGAATTTTTGCAGAAAACAACTTTATAATACTTATTTTACGTAAAATATAAACGTCTTTGAGAATTTTTTTTTTCTCGTCCTCTATTCTACTTATTGAATTTTGTTTATGCATGATTTATTCAATTTAAACTTGATTATACATAATGAAGATCGTAAGTATCCATTTTGCTTAAATATTGTTTAAAACATACTTATGAGGAATTTTTATTTGTTATCTATTAACAAAGACAATACAAGTCTATTAATTAGGAAAATCTTGTTGTTTTGAAAGGTGAGTATTTTTAATTTAAATAAACACGCAATTCAGTATACAACATTAGTATTGGTTTACCATAAACCTGAACCGGGTCATTGTACTCATCATTATGAATAACTTTTACAATGGGACCAATCCTGAAATCTAGTCAGATCAAACAGTCGTTCCCTACATTTGTGTTTACATAAATAAACAAATTGTATGGAACAGCTGATATTTTTTCGCGATTTCAGGTTTGGTCCCAAAATAAAAGTTGTTCATAATGATAGGTACAATGACTCCTTTTCAGGTTTATGGTAAACTAAAGTTGTATATACAAACAATTAATGGTAGATTGTTATACAAGGAGGGGTTATTGTTAGGGGGCTCGCCCCATATTTATTACATGGGACTTATAACATAACTGGCGAATTGTGGGTGTACACCTCTACCTACCCCTTCGGGGAATACAGGCGTGATGTTATGTTAATATTATGTTGTTATACAAGGGTCGAAAAGAATCAATTCCCATACGAGGTATTTAGACACCATTGACGGAATTGATGACTTTCACCCACATTAAACACTCTACTTTTCATTTCGAATATAAGGAAAGTAATAAATAGTAGTTTTTATAAAATACGTATTTTCTTGTATGTGATCTTCATAAAATCATTGTATGTATTTAAGTAAGTTACTTTGAAATTTCTGGCAAAAGATTTTTGGTTACTGTTTTTGCCTCGTCTTTAACCGAATCTGGGGTCAACATTTCAGAATCGCTTGAACTCATTTTTAATCAAATATTAGTCTATAAAACTGAGATTTTGAATTTCGGTACAGACAAAGTTAGTATCCCGGCAAATTGTATAGTCTTTCTTAAATTTTAAATATGAAACACACTGCGTCACCACCGGCGGCGCCGGGCCTTCCCGCTTAATAGAGTTTTTTTTAAATTCACACTGGCTGTTTATAAACTCACAAGACCGCGGCATATTTTTTTCGATATTTTTCTTAATTATGAAAATAAATTCGTAGCCGACTATTTTTAAAGTTCATTCCCGCCCTCGGGAGGAAAGCAATTACTATGAGTCTTTCCCGCCCTAGGGAGGGAATCAGCGTTTTCCACCCGCTACTCGGATCAAACAAACACAACTTTCCGAGTATGAGTAATGAAAATAAAAACACGTCTCGAAAAACGTTTTAAGTTTTTGAAAAAAAAATAACTTTAAAAATCCACCCCTTAACTAAAGACTGTTTCAGTTCTAAGATGCTGTTCCAACATTGCACGATCCATCTGTATGTGCATTACCAACGTTTATTTTGTTTTAGTTAAACCTCTTTGTGTTGAATTAATTTTGTTTCTAGTGCTTTAGAACTTGTAACCGGTGCTAAGGGAAACTTAAAAAGCAAAGAAAGGAAGCAACAGACGTGTGTGGGCTGGCGTTTCGATATAGTCATAGAAATCTAAATAATAACGTAATAGAAGTGTTTTTTTGTATAGTATAGGATGGCGAAACGAGCTAAAGGCCCACCTGATGTTAAGCGGTTACCTTAGCCCATAACAACTGCAATACCACCTAGGCTGTAGCCTAAATGGTACCGCAAGTCAGTTTGCCAAACTGAGACATGAAAGTGGACAGTTTCATGTGATTGTTATTTCACCTGCACCCGTATTCTTCAGACCGGAACACAGCAATGCAAGCATCACTGTTTGGCGTTGTTGTTTATTGTTATCTACTGTCTTTTAATAACGGAATGCGTGTCGGTTTGTCGCAAACAACATGTAAATATCCAATTACGCCCACCTGTATCTAGCATTCAATGCAAAATTAATTAAGCCTAAAAAAATTCTTAGCATAAAAAAACTAATTTTTAGTATTTGTCGTGATAGGCACCATAGTAACACATATACTATGAAAATTTCAACTGGTTATCTATTACCGTTACAAAGATACAGCCCTATGACAGACAGACGGACGAACGGACAGCGTAGCGAGAGTAATAGGGTCCTGTTCAGCACCCTTCGGGTACGGAACCCTAAAAACATGGTAATAATAAATTTACAGATTTTCATACAATTTCAATGTTTTTTATTTCAAATAAACCTAATTACAGGCACTTTTGAAAAGTTAGGCTCTAGTTGCACGGTTCCAAATAATTGTGGGCCCTACGGAGAAGAACCGGCAAGAAACTCCATGGATAAACTCTTTTTAAAATAGGTTATTGTTTATTACATCAAATTTATTCAAATAATGTGAATATCATCATCATCATTTCAGCCTTAAGTCGTCCACTGCTGGACATAGGCCTCCCCCAAGCAAATGTTGGGTGGATATGCCATAATGTGAGTATAATGTAGGTTAATGTCAGAAATAAACAAGAGTTTAAAAGTGAGTATATTGCCTTTAGAAATAAAAGTAAAAAGAGTTGCCATAGTATGTAGAAGCTGACCTGTCCCGACAGACGGCACCCGTTACAAACTTTCAACCCCTATTTAACCACTTAGGGGATGAATTTTCAAAAATACTTTCTTTGTGCTCAGTGCTCACCTATGTTATTTAAGGAAGGACCCATTGCCTTAGGCTGTGCGTTGTCTGTTAGTCAGTTTTAAGAATTCATATTTCCTAAACTAAGGTTACAATTATTAAAGTTTCACTTTCAGTCTCTGCGTTGATGGTTTCGAGTTGTCTTTTATTGCAATGATATTGTGGTTTTTGACTCAAAATTGGAATTCTCGTTGTTTCAAAACTAAAACCGCTCCTGTTAACCTCCAGATGGCTGACCACGGTCAGTAATCGGTAGTTAGGAAAGTCGTGTACTGTACCTAATTAAGAAAAGGCCACAACAAGTCGTGAAATCTACAATAGTTTATACAAAGTTACTTTTCGTTTACATAATTTAAGAAACATACTTTGTTCAGAATCACTAGACGAATCGATTGAGATGGTTTTTAAACCATGTTACATTTAAACCAAAAAAATATTAAAAAACTAATTTGGTATAATAATTCAGTACATGAGCGGATCGTGAATTCGTGAACAGGACGGGTTATCGTTCAGAAAGTTTTCGTGCATCAGGTAGCCCATGCATGACATGTTTCACACTTTTTGCTACCTACAGGGCGATGTACAGTTAGGTAAAAGCATATAATCATGTTCTGTTTTAGAAAAAAACACTGATGGTACTGATGGAAAACTTTTGGTGTTTGAGATTTGCCCTATAAAAAGCATGTACCATCGTCGACCGCATCATCGCTTAACATAAGGTGAGGTTGCGGTCAAACGCAAGCCCATTTGATATAAAAAAAAAACTCATTGTTTTTTTACATTTTGTGTTGGTTCGATTTCCGGCTAAGGTAAGATTTTTTAAAGCTTTTAATTTGCTTCGATGTCTTTCTGCTACAAATCTTGCAAGTTAATTTTAAACTAGATCTGAAACCAAACAGACAAATATGCAAACAGTTCTGATGACCATACGAAAATATGCACTTTAAGGTGAATGCTACAGGGTAGCCCGCGAAATTCAAATTATTTGGCGATTTTTGCAAATTGTACCTTTATTTCGCGTTGCATATCGGTTAAAATATGATTGGCGGATGTAGTCACAATATATCTAAGGAATAATACATATAAAAAATATTAACCTAGCTCTATAAGCTGTATAAGCTCGGAAATCGATAATTTGATCGTAAATTAAAATTATCGAGCTAGTACAGCTAATAGAGCTAGGTTAATATTGTTTACGAGTATTATTCAGTAGATATATTGTTATTATTTCCGCCAATCATATTTTGACCGATATACAACGCGAAATAAAGCTACAATTAGCAAAAAACACCGAAAATTTTGAATTTCGCGGGGTATCCTGTAGCATTTGGGGTATCCAAGCTTTTGATTACAACAATATTTTGAATAGGGCCAAAAAAAAAAGCCATATTTTTACTTTAGAAATAATAAAATAGTCTAACTCAAAAGTGAAAACTACTCTTTTTACCACGTTTTTACCAACGGCCAAAATTAATATCCAATTTATCCAGGATTTACCGTACTAGAGATAGAAATTTGACATATTTTGTATGGAGCTTATGTCAAATTCCTATCTCTAGTAGGGCAAATCATGGATAGATTGGATATTAATTTTGGCCGTAACTCGCTTTCAGTCATGTCAGTCTGTTTGGTACAAATTTTGCAATAGATTTTTAACTAACTTCCCGATGAGCTAGAGACTTGAAACTTTAAACATAGCTCAGAACTGGATGACAATGCAATATTAACTTGCTTTCTTTTTATTAAAAATGTGGTTATAGGAAATATTTTTCTACAAATTATTGATATATTAATAATAACTTACGGTACTGAAACGTGGTCGCTCACAATAGGCCTGATAAGAAGGCTCAAAGTCACTCAAAGGTCAATGGAGAGGGCTATGCTCGGAGTGTCCCTTCGTGATCGAATCAGAAATGAGGAGATTCGCAGGAGAACGAAAGTAACCGACATAGCCCGAAGAATTGCCAAACTGAATTGGCAGTGGGCGGGGCACATTGCTCGCAGAACGGATGGCCGATGGGGCAGTAAAGTTCTGGAGTGGCGACCGCGTACTGGAAGGCGCAGCGTGGGTAGGCCCCCCACAAGGTGGACCGACGATCTGGTGAAGGTCGCAGGAATCCGCTGGATGCGGAAGGCGCAGGACCGGTCGTTGTGGCGATGCTTGGGGGAGGCCTATGTCCAGCAGTGGATGTCTTTCGGCTGAAATGTTGATGATGATTGATATTTAAAGTTTTCCCGTCCAGTTTAACCATTTGGGACACTCTGTGTAAGGCTTGACGTCACCCGAAAGAGGTAATTTAGTTTCTTTACATACTTAATAAAATATCAAGTATGCATAATGGTCTGTTTGTTCACTATAACAAGTGGTTAGACTACATAGGTATTCATCGTGACGTAACCTAAATATGAATGAGTGAATTTTTCATTACCTGTGAAGGTCTTAGCTGGTCGAAATATAATCAGGGGTTGATAAATAATGTAATACGCGTCATTTATTATAAATTTATTAGATTCAGATTAAATGTTTCAAGTACTCTTTGACGTCACAATTATATTCTTATTTTCTTTCTAAGTAAAGAATGGATGGACGTTTTCTTTAATCTTTCGAATTCTTTCTTGCAAGGAAACTTACAGTCGACCGCACGTCAGTGGTAACGGTTTGACCTTGACAGTGTCTTTATTTCGTAAACAGTAAGAGTGGTTTTCGTAATTGAAGTGTTACCACTGACGTGCGGTTCACTGTACAAGACAACGCTCTATTTTTCTCTTTTCGTAGAAGTCTGTTTCTGTGACAGTTGTCCGTCCAAACAGAAAATATTGTTCTATCATAATGCTTTGTGGAAAAATAAATTTACGCACATGAAAATTCATCCCTTCAATGTTATGTGACCTGTGACTCCTGTGAGTGACAGGTCAAAACTCGCAACGACACACCTTTAATTTTCACAAATACGTACACACGGCTACACATCAAGCTGTATTTTTCCAGTATAAGCTGACCTCGCATTGTATAGGTTTTCCTTCCAACGCGAGGTCAGCCTTTACTGGTTTTTTACAGCTTGATGTGTAGCCGTGTGTACCAACAAAGACAGCGTACTATATTTTAACAATAAGTATTACAATGTGAATTATAATGCTCAATTGCACTTTTTACGCGCGGAAATAGACAGACGCAATCGCAAGGAATACTTAAGAATAACCGATTAGTCAATCATCATCAATCAAATCGATCAGGTCAACAATTACCCTCATCATCATCATCATCATTTCAGCCGAAAGATGTTCACTGCTGGACATAGGCCTCCCCAAAAAGATTCAATGGCAAATAATCTGAATTTTAATATAAATTGTTCTTAATTATCTAATTGAGATTTGGATTATGTATAATGACATAAATTTTCATTGTATTGAATTTTTCTGTGCCCTAATACAGGGTCCATAATTGTGACTAGCTATTAAGCCATTTATGTTTACCATCTAATGTACATTGTGGAATGCAAATAAATAATAATATTAGTAGTTTATATGTAATCATACCTCATGATAAACAGTCAATGTTAGTCAAAGCTTTTAGTTTCTGCCAGGCCAGTTGATAAATAATCGTCAAACATTTTCCGGCTTTCTTCAACCCATATAGAAACAATAATTCCCAAAGCCATTTACAAAGACAAAGTCGATAAAAGAAAATAACTAACATGGAAGCAACAAAGGTTATTATCTCATGTTGTATACAAAAGCCAAAATCTGGAGAGCCATTGGTACAAGACAGCGACTACTTGACGGGAGAGCAGTTAGGCCAAAGTTATCGCAAACCAGTTTAACTGGAGTGCCCCTCAGCAAGGTGCTACGTGCCTCGGATGGCCGCCAACTACCGAGTACCTTCTCTACCTACTACAACTTACACTAAAATTATACTATACCCGCGGCAGGGTATGATGGCGTTTTTGACATTTTCCAATAGTGTTGTGACACATTTCAAATTATTAGCGATTGGGACCAGGTTTATTACTTTGACCAACTCCAAATAGCCATTATGAATAATATCTACTTAAAGTAAATAATTTATCAAATTATTCAATAAACATCACGTCTAGCCATTTTGTTTAATCGCTATTTAATGTTTTTTTTTGTGACATACATAAAAAAAAAAGACGTGTGGCACTCGGAGACTGCCGCGGTAAAGCTATTGCATAGCATTTTTTATGTAAATAAAAAGAGGAGGTGCCCTAACGCCGAAACTCTAAGCAGGCAAGAGTCACCAGATTGCGGGGCGAAGAGGGGGATTACGCATGCGCAGTAACGCCGATACAACCAATGCCACCTAGAGGCGATTTGCAGAACTAAAGAGACAAGCGTGATATTTCAAAAAGTCATTAAAAGTTCTGCTATTCATCGATAGATGGCAAAACTAAAAAGTATTACCGCTGTGCCGGTCGGAGTGGGGGGTGTTAGGTTATTTTCGTTACGGAATTTCTGGATTCGGTCTCCACGCTCAAGGCCCGTGATAGAAGCTATGCAATAGCTTAAGCGCAGTAACGCCGATACAACCAATGCCACCTAGAGGCGATTTGCAGAACTAAAGAGACAAGCGTAATATTTCAAAAAGTCATTAAAAGTTCTGCTATTCATCGATAGATGGCAAAACTAAAAAGTATCACCGCTGTGCCGGTCGGAGTGGGGGTGTTAGGTTATTTTCGTTACGGAATTTCTGGATTCGGTCTCCACGCTCAAGGCCCGCGATAGAAGCTATGCAATAGCTTAAAAACAGTAGATATAATAAATAGAATTTGAATAATAGATTCGAAATTTGAAAAATTATATTGCTGTAGCAGTGCATAACTATTGACAATATGGTACGGCAATTGTTCCTTCATACGTATTTGTCAATTTTTAAGGATCTTCATGAGCAGGCAAACGTCAAAAACGCCGTCATAGCGTGCCGCACCTATAACTATAATCTCTTGCTTTATTGTTCGCTCGATTAATGGGTACAAAGCGTCGTTGCTAGCATTTAGGGTGACAAACTTTGCCTAAAATGATCGTAATCTAATTTTATCAGCAACATTAATAACGGATGGAAGTATGGGGGGTCAAACATACTGCCCCATAGAAATTACATCTCAATTACCAATATTTTATACAAGAAAATAACAGTACAGGGTCCCATCGCTATATGGAGGTAAAGTACTTTTAATATTGGAAAAATGAAATTTTACTTAAAGGAGACTCTATTTTATTTTTAAGAACAAGTAATACGTAGTACGTACTGCACTCATTAATTTTTCAAAAGTTTCTTCCCTAAGACAGGAATCGAACTGGTATTAACTGAAAAAAATACATCCTGTGTTTTTATGTTACCAATTAATATGATTAAAAACGAAGAAAAGCGTGTTAAAATCAAATATTTTTAACAAACATTGAGTCTTTGATTGAAGGAAAACCGCGTAAATTTCGTTTTTTTATGTTACCAATTAATAGGATCAAAAATGAAAATAAGCGTGTTAAAATAAAATCTTTTTAACGAACTGTGTTTTAGATTGAAGGTAAATCATGAAATTTGACATTAGCAGAGCTCAACTGTTCAATTTAGCAGACATAATTCAATAAAATGATACCAAGGCAGCAAATACTCAAATTTTCATTTATTGGACCCGGCAGACGTCCTGCCCGGAAAAGCAGCGCCATATATAAAATCGTCCCTGCCGTTTAGGAGAAGATCAGTGACATACCGACAGCAGCGCCACCTACCGGGTCCAATTGTGAATTTCAACCATTCTCAAATCCACTGGAACACACACAAAACATTTCATCAAAATCGGTCCAGCCGTTTAGGAGGAGTTCAGTCACATACACACGCACAGAAGAATTGTATATATAAATATTAGCTAATATTAGCTATTATTAGCTCAGACAAGGGATTTTTTTAATAATATGTGAAGGCAGTTTAAAAAAAAAAAAAACTCCTTTATGTGAAATATTTGAAGTACCTTCCCTCCATAAAGCATTTCGATGGTACGTCTTGTATTTAATTTAGTCCATATATAAAAAATCTGTCACAATTTTCTATCCGGTTTTTTATGGCACTACTATGCTACATTTATTTTCTAACTCCAACCAAAAATAAATAGTTACGAAAGCAACTAAATAGTCGGAAACTTGAAAAATACAAAAAGAACACTGCGCCGAGTTTCTTCCGGTTTTTTCACGTTAAAGAAAGAAGCGCTTTTTCCGAACTGTTGGTTTTGCGACTTTTATATTTTATCCCGGAGAGAATTAAAACGTGTGATTTATGTCTCCGTTTTATTTAATGAAATCTCAATTTAACGTTACCTCTGGTTTGAATAGATTGTTTATGTCTAAGCGTAATGTATATTTTGTTGTCACGTACGTATATTGAAGTGAAAAGCAGCATCCACGTTAAGCGATCAATTTATCAATTCGGCTGTCAGTTATGGTAATTATGGATCAGTTAGATGACGTTAGCTGGCTCCTTTGAATAATGGCGGAAATACACATGCCTGTAAAATGGAGCAGTAGCTTGCATGCCAGCTACAAAGCAAGTAACCGGCACATTGTAGATACACTTGCAAGTAAACCTGGGTGCAATTTTCTTACTTGCATGTCTGTAATTGGCAAGCAGAATACGTCTACCAGTACGCCACGCTATGGACGTCTTAACAGCACACTTTCTAGTTTTTGCATTAACGGAAAGCTTTCGAAGTGAATTAACAACATAACATAACATCACGCCTGTATTTCCCCGAAAGGGTAGGCAGAGGTGTAATAGCACACCCACATTTCGCCAGTTATGTTATAGTCCCATGTAATAGGGGGCGAGCCTATTGCCATTGAACGGGCACAAATCCAGACTCCGGGCTGCTACTGAGAATTTCCTAATGAAACAACCCAATAACACTTTGCCTTGCAACCACTAGACCAACGAGGCAGTCGAAGTGAATGAAATAGTGTCATATTATTACTAGCAGAATAATATGTAGCTAAATTAATGAGACCAAAACAGAAGAGAAGAAGAAGACGGATTTGGATGACACTGGCATGCTTGTAGCTGCCACGTACGTTCACACGTGCCGGTTGCGCAGCCTCACGCGTTCCCTCCCTCATATTGCATACCAGTAAATCAAATGTTGTGCAATCTACTTGTTTGCCAGGTACAGGCATGACCATATGGAAGTAGCTGTCACGTGCAAGGAGCTGGTATGCAGGCGTGCTAGTTACAGGTATCAGAGGCTTTATGAAATTATCCAAGTTTGTATCAGTCGTCAAACTCAAAGAAATAATTTAACCTTCTGTAATCAATCGGTGCTAATAGCATTAATAAACACCCTTTCAATAAATTCGTGGCATGTTATGGAAGGCAAACCATATTTATTTAATTAGCTAAGTAAATTCCTTTGTCTTAGCACACCTTGAGCAAAGATTAATCGCGCTAACAACATCACCCTTTTAGCCAGCGGCTTGATGAAGCGCCGTATTTCTGTAAGCGCTTTAAAGTCCTTTAACCATCAAATCCCGTAGGACGCCCACACGCTCAGGTAATGACGGCCAGATACTGCTTTGTCATTGGAATTACTCTATCCGAACAAAGTGGCGAGCGCGTATTAAATTGCTCTTTGCCATCCGTCAGCTGTCACCCGCATAGTGGTGTCATCAACCCCGACCTGGAGCCAAATTGAACTATTACAAGTTTTATCATCAACCTTTATATTTCCATGCGACGGTATTACTTAACGTCTAAGTGTCGTCATTATGGAGAGGAGGTTGCTAATTACCCGTAGTCCTACCCTGTTTCCATGTTTACATTAATATATTCACAGAACTGTTACTCGTTTCGAAAAGTACCTAAGTTGCCCAAACATCGAAAATACAGCAAAAAAATAATCAAAATCGATATATATGTATTTAAATCGCAGCTACGACATGAAAAGTTAGTCTTGTTATGATATTAGATACAACTATGTAGGTATCTAGGTTGGTCTAGTGGTTGCAAGCGCGACTGCTGAGCGTGGGGTCCTGGGTTCGATTCCCGGGTCGGGCAAAGTGTTATTGGGTTTTTTTCATTAGGAAATTCTCAGTAGCAGCCCGGAGTCTGGATTTGTGCCCGGTCAATGGCAATAGGCTCGCCCCCTTTTACATAGGACTATAACATAACTGGCGAAATGTGGGTGTACTATTACACCTCTGCCTACCCCTTCGGGGAAATACAGGCGTGATGTTATGTTATGTTGTTATGTTATGTAGGTATCACTGTAATTCCTAAAATGTACCTAATCAATCAATGTATGTAATCTTAATCTACCTGCGACCACGAACACTGCAAAGCTTTCGAAACGTCAGGAAAACCATATACGCGATATAATCCGGTTAAACTTGTTTTATTATAATGTACCTTATCAAATTATTTTTTATGTGCACCTACCGCATGTCGTCTTGTTGTGGCAATAAATCATTTTTATTTCTTTTCTTTCTTCTTTCTTTTAAAATGAAAAGTACCTAAGTTACCTAAACATCGAAAATGAAAAGTACTAATAACTTTTTTTTTTCCGTGGGGAAAATCCTCATGGACGCACTCCGCCTGGGGTAGGCGGAGCCAGTGCCAAAAAAACCACGGTGTTCCTCTAACGACCCTTGGCCGGGGGCGTGGGAAACTTTCATTCTCCCAACCATCTCGGTAGGTCCCGGCTCGCCATTAGTAGGCGAGCCCCTTCTCCCCGTGCGGCAGCCACATCGGCCGCCTCTCCTCTTGACTGGCGCGCGCGGAACACTACGCGCCACCGTCACGGGCCTTGACTGGTCGGGCGGCGGGCCACCCGCAGGCCCACATCTAGGGTGGCTGGAGGTCGGCATACGACGCCCAGGTCATCTCCTGTGGATGGGGAGAGAGGTCAACGCCTCTCGAACCCTCTCCGCCGCCTCCTTAGCGAGCATTACATCCTCGCAGAAGGAGACGACGAAAGTACTAATACCTACTTCACCTCTCTTCAGAATTTTAAGCCCCCATAAAAATAAGGAAGTCAGGTAAACGACACCATAAAATAGTGCATCTAATTAAAATCATTAAACGTTAACGGGAAGCAAAAGAAACATTCCCCCTTTATTTTCAGCGCTATTGTTTGATGATCTTGAGGGTTGGAGGCCTTTTCAATGATTTGCGACTGATTTCAGTTAACAGTTTAATCTTCTCATAACAAAGTAAAAACAACGTGCGTACAAAAGTATCGGAAAACAAGAAGTGGCGGACATTTTTATGTTAAACATGAATTGCGAGAATAACGCGTTGTTATTGGTCCATCTAGCGAAATCTGGTGCGTTCAGTAACTTCAATTATTTATTATTCTGGATTATGCTTAGACAGCTATTATTACCGGAATAATGTCCCCTTGCCTTATTGTACGGCTCTGTTTGTTTGAGTACCTATCTAAAATAAATTTAATTAAATACTGCTAGTGTTGTTACACGGAAGAAACGTCGCTCGCCGTCCCGGTAAAGACATGCTTCTTGAGTACCAGGTAATTGTAGTGCGCAATACTAACGTGGACTTGATTTATTATCTTTCTTTGAATTTTACCACAACGGAACACATTTGTTTCGCAGTGAAAGATTGCCTTACACTACATCGCTGCAATAAAACGTATTCAATTTACTTCGTTCTATACAAATACGCCGCTAATTCAAGCCACGAAAATTATATGAATAATAGTCTGCTACTTGTGAAAAGGTTGAATCAACTTCAATGTTATTTTCACTTATAGCACCCCCTATTACCATATCACAGAGAGAAAAATAAAAGTCTATATTTGGATGCTCCAGATTTATTTCTGGAAAAATATATGATGTTTATTCGGTCCCACGAGAACTTTCCATATACTACGTAAATCAGTTACGTCAAAACGACGTGATATAAAGTAATTTTAATGTACTAAATTCATAAATATAAAAAAACTAATTATAAATAAATAAATATCTTTGGGACATTTTTACATAGCACCATCACACACACACCACACACACACATCATCACAGTACTTTTATATAAAGTAGGTGAATTAATACAGTGGTAGGCTTAAGACATAGTTATTCTGTGCTTAAGATTAAGAATCAATTAGCAATTAGGACTCTGTCGGGCACAGCACAGTTTGGTTGGAGAGAGGAGGTAGAGCGTGTTGTGTTGTGTTTGATTGCAATTCAATACTTCATTCATCATTAATTTGTAGTTTAATTTTATTGGACATTTCGAGATTTTTATCAATTTTAGTAAATTATAATTTTTATTAAATACTTTGATTTTACATATTGTTAAATTATTGACATATTTAATTTTTCGGTTTTCGGTAATCATAGACAACTATTGTTCAGAATTTTTAATTTTTTTATTAGATTATTAACGAGGTCATATCAAATTTATTGAACTATTGTTATATGGGTTGTCCATCGTAATCAAGTAATTTACGGCAATTTCGTCGGCGAAGTTTCTTTAGTATTTTTACCAAAGTGGTGTAATGTAAATAAGAATAAGCGCCTTCACTTTCCTTATTTGCGTCTATGGTTGGTTTTTCCCACGAAATGCTTTTTGTTCGTGAGCTTAATATATTTTCACGTAATTTCGACGGCGGCGCAGATGTGACCTCAGCGCTTTGATGTCGGCATCCTTGCTAAGATTTCTTAACACATGAGACTTTCATTAAGGAAGTACACACGACCATATCTGACAGTGGTTGTCTTCGTAATAAATTGTCGTTGTTATAACGTAATGAATTATGGTCTTGATGAAAATATATCCTCGTTTAGACAAGAAACGTTTTTGGTTTTCGTAGAAAACTCAATAACATTTTACGTGGGTGAAGTTACATATATAGGTGTCTTATTTAATTTTATATCAAAACTTGACTGCTTATTTTAATCTATAACTACATGTTTAAATTCTGTGGAATCAAATATTTTATTTGAGTTATGTTCAAGAAAAAAATCTAATTGTAAGGTGACTCTCGTACAATTAAGTAGTACAGTCGACTGCATGACAGTGGTAACATTTCAATTCGAAAACCACCCTTACTGCTTACGAAATAAAGATGCTGCTAATGTCAAAGTGTTACCACCGACGTGCGGTCGACCGTACGATGAAATAAATTACAGTGACAGCGGACATTTATTTTATTGAAATTGCATGAGATATATCATGCATAGATCTTGACAATATTTCTTTTGAATAACCCGAATGAAAGTCAAAGTTCAAGTTTATTATTCAAATTCAAATTCAAAATAGTTTATTGTGCTTTAAACAAAAAGTTTTACAATTTAGTGCTTGGCGTCTCCTTTTAAGCAATTAATGCCTGTGTTAGGAGACTCCGCTCTTCCATAACATATTAGCTTATAGTTAAGTTAAGTTCAAGGCTAGTTTAAATAATACAAATATATTATATTAGGTACTACTATAAATTAGTCTAAAGATACAAATAATAATAATAAATATTTTCTTAAATTATATTTTACATTTCCTTTTCTTTGTTTGTGTTACGATGGGTATATGCGTGATGTTTGCGTTGTGAGGTGTATGTGTGTATGTGGGGTGTGTGGGGGTGCGTGTGTTATATGTTGGGGTGTTATGTATGAGAGGGTGTATGTACATGCGGTGGGAGGGGGCGAGGGTGTTTAACAGTCTTTCAATGTGCGTATGTATGTTTGTTATTTACAGTGTTCCAATAGTGCCTCTGTCTCTTCATAGGTAAGTGTTTTTATCCAAATAATTAACGCTTTTTTACAGTCATGATGTGTTTTTGTGTATATATATACTTTTTTATTTATTCTGTTGTATAGTTGGGCTGATCGCTTATTAAATTGCTTACATGCAAACAGTATTAGTTTGGGGAGTTTGCACAATAATGTCTTTCCTCCTTTTGGAGGTAAGGTCGGTATCATATTTTAAGGTTCTATGTTTTTTTAGAACAATGTGGGTTATGTAAAGTTTTCTAACCGAGAGTAAATCACTTATTTGATAAAGTGTTTTAGTAGCGTATGTCATCTTTTTAAAGTACATACTCTTTATAAGTGCACGTTGTGCTCGCTCGACGTCTATGAAATACGTTTTGGCTGCACTTCCTCAGATCGGGATACAGTAAACCAGGACCGACTGAACCAGTGCAACATTTACCTCGTTTAATATATTTCTGGGAGTGTTTCTGTTTGTGATTGTATTTCTTGGAACAATATATCTAAGTGTCCTGAATATCCAACTCAATTTTCTAACCCTATTAGTGACTTGTTCTAATTGGGAATACCAAGACAAATTTTGATTAGTGATCACTACACCTAAATATTTTGTTTGTTTACCTTTGGTAATAGTTGCGCAATTACAATTTCCGTTTGTAGTATATCTACACCCGTGTACTTTAATGGTATACGGTTCACTTGGCTGTGTGCGGTTTGTGATACTGAAGCAGATATACATAGTTTTCTTTGTGTTCAAGGTGAGTAGGTTGTTATTTAACCAGTCAGCTATCTTGGCCATTCCTAATTCTGTCCTAGTTTTTACCTCATCCCAGGAGTTTCCAGAAAACACAATGGCAGTATCATCTGCATAAGAGAACACTTTAGCTTTATTAAATTTTATGTTGCAGAGATCGTTCACGTACACCAGGAATAATGTCGGACCTAGTACGCTACCCTGGGGAACGCCGTATGACACTTCTGCGTCATCACTGGTGTACTGCCCTATCTTTACCCTTTGTTTCCTATCTGAAAGGTAGTCTTTAAATAACATAAGTGGGGTTCCTCTTATACCAACCTTTTCCAGCTTGTTCACAAGGACGGGGACAGAGACGGTGTCAAAGGCTTTTTTAAGGTCTAGGAATACAGTTAGGCATTTATTTCCACGGTCTAGATGATCGACAACTACTGAACTTAGAGCCGCGACAGCGTCCTCAGTGGATATGCCTTGTCTAAATCCAAATTGTGAAGGCGATAATATCTGGAATTCATTTAGATATTGTTTTAGTCGAGTATTTATTAATTTCTCAAGGATTTTTGATAGTGTTGGCAAAACGGAAATGGGTCTGTAGTTGTTAACATCATCTCTGTCTCCTCCCTTGTGCACTGGGGTAATAATGGCCTGCTTCAGCAGGGCCGGGAAGATGCCCTTACCAAAACAAAGATTGACAAGGTGAGTTATAACAGGTACCACTTCCTTTTTTACGTACTTTAGGAATTTGGTCGAGATGTCATCCCAGCCAGAGGCACTGTCAGACTTTAGGCTCATCAAGACCATATCTACTTCCTTGGGGTCGGTATCTAGCAGTCCAAAGCTGTTTAGTTGTGAGGGTAGGCCATTAAATCGGTTGTTAAGATCATTGTGTAAGTAGGGCCGAATAGAGATTTGCTGAGCTAGTTGTTTACCAGTATTGGCGAAGTGATTGTTAATAAAATTTACTGATTCAATAGAGGATGACCTTATATTAAGCAATTCTGAGTTCTGAGTTTTTAATTTAGTAGTGTAAGTTATATTTTTTATGTTCTTCCAAAGGAGTTTACCGTTTGTAACAGAATTTGCAATTAATTCCCTGTCGTATTTTCGTTTTATTTTTTTTATTAAGTAATTACAATAGTTCCTATATCTGTTATAAGTTATTTTTAAAATATCATTATGTGGGTCATTACGAGTTTGTTTTTGTAGTTTATTTCGATTTCTTATACACCGCAGGATGCCTGGGGTTATCCAAGGTTTAATGATCCGTTTACTGTTAGGTATAGTTAAAGTAGTAGTATTATTGTCATACAGTCGACCGCACGTCATCAGTGGTCATCAGTTTGACCTTGACAGCTTCTTTATTTCATAAGCAGTAAGACTGCTTTTAGTGATTCAAATGTTATCACTGACGTACGGTCGACCGTTCATAATTTTGATAATCCTACTAACCTTGTTCGGCTATCGTTTGGCCTTGTAATTAGGTGTTATATTAATAAAAATACAACTCGACATAATAAAAGAAAATATACCTCAAGGTTCGCCTTTTTGGTTATAGAACAATAAAAACTTTTGCTAGTTCGTCGAACACGCAACGGCGAGCATGTTGTGTTTGCCGGTACGTCTATATTTGCATGTACGACGTTCACGTTTGGCGTGTCCGGATTGCGTGGTCTGGGGGTCTACTCGCAAAATCGATAGTTATAACGTGATATTTATCGTGTCGAAACTTACTCTAAGTAACGTCGATTTCACTGTCGTTTGTATGAAGCAATGGACGGTGTAGGATTTTGGGTTAATTTCCTTTGCCTATCACCGACTGCAAGTGCCGCCATCTCGCGGAAGCGAGCGACATTCGCCCCTTCGTCTTGAGTTGCGCACGGGAACACATCCTATTAAGTGAAAATTAGCAAAAATAGCAGAAAAACTATATATTCTTTTCTACTACGAGTGTCAACTTATTGTTAACATCTGTGAAAGTGCTGGTTGAGCTGGTTCTCATCGTATCCGTCCCGGGATCTGGATAATCATACACGCGGCGCAGTATATGGTGAGTCAACAAAGGCAAAACATTTTTTATAGTAAATTAAAGTATTCTGAGCTATCCGTATTCACATTTTGGTCATTCGTGCCAGGATTAACCAGTTACGATATCAATTATCCTATATTTGGTGTATTTATCGTATAATTAACGTAAAATAATCCACTTATTAGTTTTTGCTACCTACCCACTAGTTCATGCAAAAATATCAGTTAGTTCGTTCGAATTGTTAACAAAGTTTAATAGTTCACACTTACAACTAACACAGAACCTATTTATATATAGTTTTACACCTAATCCAACGTTTATTTCAATTCCAAACGCGATATTTCTGACTCACTTTTTCGAAAATTATTTACGTAAATTGACCGACCGACACCGTTCGGCCATTTGCATATCGAATAATAATTATAAAAAATGCCTCCTAAGAGTCAAGATGATTATGACAAGTTGTTACAACCACATATTACTACAAAAGATATGTGTTTTATGCGATTACAAGCCTTGTATGATATATCTAAAAGTTTAAGCAATAAGCCAGAATTGTGTGTGGAGTTCAATGTTCGAATTAAAGATCTTTCGTTATTGCGGGAAAAGTTTGAACAGAGCTATCATAACATTGTACTCATTAAGAAAAAACAATGTCCTGATTATGTTCCTTCATACAAAGAAGTCGAAAGTTTCGACGAAATATACTATCATATTTGCGGAGTTTCGATGAATTTGAATGAGCAGCAACAACAATCTGTGACGAAAGTTGATGATTCTAGTAGTACCGTAAAACCTAGGTTACCTAAATTGGAACTATTTCCGTTTGATGGCAAACTTGAAAACTGGCCTACATTTCGCGATACTTTTACAAGCTTGATCCATAACAATAAACAGATTGCCAATATTGAGAAGTTTTACTATTTATTAACGGCGGTCAGCGGGTCTGCGTTAACTATTGTCAAGTCATTGCCCGTTTCGGCGGACAATTATAACATAGTATGGGACGCGTTGGTTAAGCGCTATGAAAATAAACGCGCTTTAGCAACTGTTTATCTTGATAAAGTTTTTAAATTCAAACCTTTGTTAAATGAATCTGTGTTAGGACTTAATGATTTTTTACAGACATTTCAAGAAAACATTAAGGCATTAAAGTTGTTGCAAATTAAGGATTTATCCAGTTTTATACTTTTTTATATCGCGTTGCATAACCTAGACCCTGTTACTAGGCGAGAGTTGGAGCGGGTGATAGAACAGAGTGAGATACCTACTTATGACGATTTAATCAATTTTATAGAGAAACAAGTGCGCGTTCTCGAGATGTCCGAGTGTAAAACAAATTCCACGAAAAGTGTAACTTATGCTCGGGGGCACGAAAAGGTCAATAACCCTTCTTCGTCAAACAAATCAAAATTTTCAAATAATTCAAACCCGCAGCGGGCGTCATTATCGTCAGCTGTCGTCAATACAAACAAACCTTGTAATACAAAATCCATGGAGTGTTCGTATTGTAAAAAGATGCATTCTATATATCGATGTATCGAATACAGCGATCTTACGCCGGCACAGCGTCTCGACAAAATCAAGCAAATGAAATTATGCGAGAATTGTTTACGCGCTCATGCTGTCGACGACTGTCCGTCTAAGATGTGCTGTGCGGTCTGCAAACAAAAGCATCATCATACATTGCACATAGATTCTTTTGCAAATTCGAGTTCTAGTGCAAATTCTAGTAATAATGCAGTCGCCTTAACGTGCTCAGCCAAGTCGACAGTCTTGCTCGGCACCGCGCTTATACACGTCGCAGATTGTTGGGGCCAGTACCACACCGTACGTGCTATAATCGACAGTGGTGCTATGTCGAGCTACATAACTCAAGACTGTGCGAAGCGGTTAGGGTTGTCACGGCGTAAATGCAATTTTGATCCCATTGGTTTAGGTGGCAATCCAGTTCAAGAGTTTGGTTTCCTGACCTGCAGAATCAAACCAAAGGATTGTTCTGGTCCTATCTTATCAACTGATGCGGTCATCGTCTCTAATATCGCAGGTAATTTACCTACAGTGGTTATTTCTAAAAAAGTTATTAGTGAGTTTCAGCATCTTATGTTGGCTGATCCTGCATTTTACAAGCCAGCCCCTGACGACATATTGTTAGCAGGTGACCTGTTTCCTTACATTTACGATGGCGAAAAAATACTTCCTCGTATTAAAGGGATACCTGTTGCAATGAAGTCCATTTTCGGTTATGTTATTGTGGGTCAGACAGAAGTCGTTAGTCAGTCGCATTATCAGGATAGTGGTTCATTATGCGCATTTGCTACAAATCTCGATCAGATAATGCATTCCTTCTGGGAAACGGATAATATACCGTCAGAGGTGCCTCGTAATCCTGACGATATATTGGCCGAGGAACAGTTCTCTAAGGATCATAGTCGTGACGACAGCGGAAGCTATGTGGTCAAGTATCCATTTCGACCATCCATTGAACTGGGCGATTCTAGTCAAATGGCTACTCGTAGACTGCTTAATTTAGAGTCCAAATTAGAACGTGAGCCGGAACTTAAGGCTCACTATCATAAGTTTATGCGTGAGTATGAGGATCTCGGGCATATGACTTGTCTTGGTAATGTCCAAAACGTGAATTCGAATTATATCATTCCGCATTTTTGCATTACTAAAATGACAAGTACCACGACTCCTCATCGCGTGGTATTTGACGCGTCATGCAAGACGTCAAATAATATGTCCCTAAATTCAATACTACTCGCAGGCCCTAAACTTCAAGCTGATATTAATCAACTTTTGATTAATTTCCGCCTACATCAAATATGTCTTTCTGCAGACATTTGCAAAATGTATCGACAGATATGGATCAATGAGAGTCAAAGGTCGTATCAACATATTCTATGGCGTTACTCATTAGATCAACCTATTCAAGTTTATTCTTTAAATACCGTGACATACGGCGTTGCCAGTAGTCCGTACTTAGCTATTAAAGTTTTGCACACGTTGGCTGACGATGAAGCAAAAAGATTTCCTAAAGCAGCTGAAGTTCTAAAAACAGCCTTTTTCATGGATGATTTGCTTTGGTCAGTACCGACTGTACATGAAGCTATCCAGATTCAAAAAGAACTGATGGAGTTATTAAAGACCGGTGGCTTCTTATTAAGAAAGTGGTCGAGTAATTCTCCACAAGTTCTTGAACATCTAACTGAAGATCATCGCGAAACGCCTATTGCATTCGACGATGACAACAACGTCTCTATTAAAGTACTCGGACTACAATGGTTGCCAAATTCTGACACGTTTTCGTTTGCTACAACTCCGGCAAATCCAGTTGTCAGCAAACGTACGGTCCTGTCTCAAATAGGTCGTCTTTTCGATCCACTTGGTTTCGTGGCTCCGTGTATATTTTATGCCAAGTGTTTTATGCAGAAACTTTGGACTCAGCGTCTGGACTGGGACGAATGTTTGCCTGCGGATCTTCAAAAACAGTGGCTAATATACATCAACGAGCTTCCGTTATTATCGAATATTAAACACGATCGGCATGTCAAGGTAGCTCTCCATACCTATTGTCAAATATTAGGTTTTTGTGACGCTTCAACTCTTGGCTATGCAGCGGTTGTGTATCTGCGAACTCGGAACGCGAATGGCGAGACAAAAGTTAGTCTAGTCGTTTCAAAATCTAAGGTAGCGCCCTTAAAGACAGTCACCATTCCGCGTTTGGAGCTCATGGCTGCACATTTACTGGCTAAACTAATCAAATATGTCAAATCTGTATTGCATACTAGACTTGAAGTAGACGATACAATGTTGTTCACTGATTCGTCTGTCGTTTTAGCCTGGCTCAACACTCCTAGCTATACGCTAAAAACGTTTGTATCTACTAGGGTGTCTAAAATTCTAGATAGCGTCCCTAGTGAATGCTGGTATCATGTTAGTGGCGTGTCCAATCCTGCTGATATTTGTTCACGCGGCGCGTTGCCATCCACGTTATTAGCGATCCATGAGTGGTTCAATGGGCCAACCTGGCTATCTTTAGACCAGTCACAGTGGCCAATTGGGACGATAGAGGAATTCAAAGATTGCAACCCTCCTGAGTTGAAGTCTTTAAATACAGCAACAGCTTTAGTGACAACTAAAACTGATGATTCTGATCCAATTTACAAATTGACTGAAAAGTACTCCAGTTTTAATAAATTAATAAATGTAGTAGCTCGATGTTACCAGTTTATTCATAACTGTCGATCAGCTGTTAGTAATCATAGGTCGTTTTCAATTGCTGATATTAGAAAATCGCATGATATTTTAATAAAGTCAATTCAGAAGCATCATTTTTCGTCAGATTTTTCAGTTTTGTTAAAAAACGGTCAGTGCAGTCAATATTTAAGAAAGCTCAACCCCTTCATTGATTTCAACTGTTTCCTCAGGATGGGGGGTCGGCTTTCCCAATCAAGATTATCTTATCAAACGAAGCATCCGTTGCTGCTTCCTAAAAAATCAAATTTAACCAATATTCTTATAGATTACTTACATAAATTGCATTTGCATGTAGGACCGCGAACTCTGCAAAGTATTATTAATCAAAAATATTGGATTATTTCAGCGCGTAGCGCAATCAGATCGCGTACTCTTAAATGCATATCATGCTTCAAAGTGTCTCCTACAAATCGACAA
The DNA here is from genome assembly GCA_949699075.1 of Asteroscopus sphinx. Lineage (NCBI taxonomy): Eukaryota > Metazoa > Arthropoda > Insecta > Lepidoptera > Noctuidae > Asteroscopus > Asteroscopus sphinx. Next base: position 21,048,334 of record OX453005.1, read on the forward strand.
CCCATAATGGGTGAATTACCTAAATTTAGATCTCAGTTTTGGAAACTTTGGAGACTAGACTATTTACATACTTTACAACAGCGTCAAAAGTGGTTAAACAAATGTCATAATCTAAATTTAGGAGATCTCGTTCTTATTAATACTGATGCTCCACCACTCAAATGGAGCCTAGGTAGAATTACCAGGTTGCATCCTGGTCCGGACGGCGTTGTTCGCGTCGTCAGTGTTCGCAATGCAAATAGTGAGTTCACTAGAGCGGTATCTAAACTTAGTCCTCTTCCGTTGGATCAGGATTCTGACTAGTATATTTAAGATTTATTAACTGTAATTTAAATTTTAAGTATTTATCTATTATAAGTCATACAGTCCACTCTCTTTTTCAATTAACTTCAACTATTTTACACTAACATACATTTTCAATTTTATTCAAACTGCTATTTCTTGGTATCGTAACTGAGAAATCTTTGCAGATTTCGGTGGGGGGAAATGTAGGATTTTGGGTTAATTTCCTTTGCCTATCACCGACTGCAAGTGCCGCCATCTCGCGGAAGCGAGCGACATTCGCCCCTTCGTCTTGAGTTGCGCACGGGAACACATCCTATTAAGTGAAAATTAGCAAAAATAGCAGAAAAACTATATATTCTTTTCTACTACGAGTGTCAACTTATTGTTAACATCTGTGAAAGTGCTGGTTGAGCTGGTTCTCATCGTATCCGTCCCGGGATCTGGATAATCATACACGCGGCGCAGTATATGGTAAGTCAACAAAGGCAAAACATTTTTTATAGTAAATTAAAGTATTCTGAGCTATCCGTATTCAACAGACGGTATTAGTCGACTATTTTCGGTCGGAACCCTACACTTAATTAAAAAGAACATTTCACTGACAGAATTTTTCTTTTATTAGAAGTCAAACACGTCGTTTTTGACTTATTCACTCCAAATATTGGCAGCCCATCCATTAACGTTCATTCCTGCCGGAATCTACAATCTCTATGGAATGAATGCCAGTGGATTAGCAACAGCGAGAAAGAATGACGGTAAATTAGTGGCATCAACAGTTATTTTATTCTGTACAGATTGCATGACAGGACAAGTCAGAAGAAATGAACGCTAGTGGATGGGCTGCTAATGTCTACGACTTAATAACTTCTTAGGTTTTCGCGATCACTACACATTATAATAAAACAAAGTTTAACCGGATTGAATCGCGTATATTATTTAAATTGGTTTCCCTGACGTTTCGAAAGCTTTGCAGCATTTCGTGGTCGCAGGTAGACTAAGATGACAAGCGTCTTTACAAATATTTCTAAAAAAATATTTTAATCTACCGTACAATATTATTAATTAAAATCGTTTCGATGCACGCAGTAATCACTCACAATATCATTATCTTTTACAGTGTTGCGTGCTGTTTGAGACTTGATTATTTTTAGGACTGGGTTCCAAACAGGTGGTAGCTGCCAACCATCTTCTCTATTAAAATTAGGATGTTTTTAATTTCAATAGCCTTACGGAGCATTCTAGGTACATATCAGTTTTCCTTCGCCAGAACTTGTGGTTTATCAAACCACACGACGACTTGGTAAAAACTCACAATATTTGTCTATCAATTCGATAAACGATACAGCATCCGAACATTTATAGAGGTACGGTCGACCGCTCGTCGGTGGTAACAATTTGACATTAGCAGCATTTTTATTTCGTAAGCAGTAAGGGCGGTTTTTGAATTGACGTGTTACCACTGTCATGCAGTCGACTGTACGACCACTATTCGGAGCACTATCGTGTCTCGTGTGATTTCGATGATGTCGTTGTTGATTTTGTGAGTAGACCCCCTGGCTTGGCCGTCCTTGGACGAGTTCTCGCCTTCAAACTGTCATAACTCCACAAAACCGACCCGCCGTTTTTATGACCGCTGTAATCCGCTGTATAATATACCTGTACCTTAATAATTAGCTTCGTGCATCTATTTGCTTTAATTAAGAGGGTTAAACGGTCAAGGCCGTGAGGTACGGGGATGTCGCGGCAAGTCCTTGTTTCAGAATATTTAAATACTTTATTTATGGTAACGCCGCGGGTAACTAACTGTCAGTCATTTGCATAGAAACGGGAGCTTTTGTATTGCCTTATTAAGTTTATAGAATGATACAACGGCTCGTGGACGTAATTGGTAAAATAAGCATGATTGTGATAGGCTTAAGGTGAGTACAAACTACAGCATTTTCTCGAGCATTTCCATGTAATTCGATTCGATAGTTCGATTCCTCCGAATGTTCGACGCTGTGTTTGACGAAATGCTCACGGCGAGCGAGCATTCACTTGTAACATTCCTCTCTATTTTGCGTTTACTCTTTTGTTGAAATGTTGGATCTACAGCTCGTGTCTTTGCTCAATGAAATGTTACACAAATTTGCGACTTGGTTTGTAAAATCAAGTTGTAATAAAGCGTCGAGCGTAGTGCTCTAGGTTCGATTCGTGAAACAACGATGAACGGTAAAACAGTAGAGCGGTTCGATTTTCTGTTACAAGTAAATGATCTAGTGTGTACTCACCTTTAGAAGAGATTTTAGACTCAACGTGATAATTTAATTCAAAGTTTCACTCAGAGTAGAAGCACATAAATTATCAATGTGTGTCCGAAAGCGGCACTAAAATGTTGACTCTGGAAAATGTTTATATTATTCAGATCAATCGAAACCTAAACATTAATTACAGTAAAATTATAATAAAACGGAGTTTAACCGGGTTAAATTGCGTATATAATTTAAATTGGTTTTCCTGACGTTTCGAAAGCTTTGCAGCATTTCGTGGTCGCTGGTAGACTAAGATGACAAGCGTCTTTACAGATATTTCTAAAAAAATATATTTTATCTACCGTACAATATTATTAATTAAAATCATTTCGATGCACGCAGTAATCACTCACAATATCATAATCTTTTACAGTGTTGCGTGCTGGTTGGGACTTGATTATTTTTAGGACTGGGTTCCAAACAGGTGGTAGCTGCCAACCATCTTCTCTATTAAAATTAGGATGTTTTTTAATTTCAATAGCCTCACGGAGCATTCTAGGTACTTATCGGTTTTCCTTCGCCAGGACTTGTGATTTATCAAATCGAAGAAAATGGTTGGGTTTGTCTAGGCCATGTTCACACACTGCAGACTTTGTGGAGCGTCTGTTCTTGACGTCAACTATATGTTCTTTAATTCTAGTGGCTATACTACGCTTTGTTTTCCCTATGTATGATAACCCACAATCACAATCAATCTTGTAGACTCCTGCATCTTGTAAGGGAATGTGACACTTCACCGATCTGAGGAGTTGGCCGATCTTTCTTTGAGGCCTACCTGACCTATTTCAATAGGTTATATTAAATAATATACGCGATTTAATCCGGGTAAACTTTGTTTTATTATAATGTGTAGTGATCGCGAAAACCTCAGAAATTATTACAGTAAAATTATTTGAATCACGATTAATATGCGCTAATATTATTTTCGTATGTATATATGTGTATTAGGCCGCTACCGTAGCCGGAATTTTGTTTAGGGGAAGGCAGGCAAGGGTAAGCTGTAATAATACCTACGCATGCTTCATACCGTGGTTCCATGTAGTGCGGGACATAAAGATTAGCACTACCCAATCTCCTGTCATGGGTGTCGTAAAAGGTGATCAAGGGGTTCACGGGTTGGCGAACCAACTGCGATCGCCAACCCACCTGCCAAGCGTTGCGATTATGGCATATCCCCCCTTGGGGGAGGCCTATGTCCAGCAGTGGACGTCTTTGTGCTGAAATGATGATGATGATACTTCATACAAAAAATATTTATTTTGTATTCATTAAGAGTAATCTTCAGGGTTCTTCACAAAACTGTTTCAGGACTTCACCTGCAATTTTGTGTTCATTTTTTGTCAACCATTTTTCGGTGTCCGAGTCACTTAAATGCGTGAATTAACTATTGAATGAATGTTCAAATAAGTGCAACCGAAGAATACCTAAAAAAATATTTTATTTACTCTTTGGTTTGAAATTCCGAACACCTGCTACGCCCTTGTATGTAAAAGATCGAATATATGTCTGTTTCCATTAGAACATTCGGTTCGAGAATTAATTGGCCAACATTACGTCCGAACGGTGGGCTAGGACAATAATTATACGAATTAAATGGGCCCCGACTCGAATTATTCTTCTATTTGGTCGAGTGAGGAAGTTGACAAATTGTTGGGTCGAATTACAGAGGCTGCCGTTTGTTAGATACCTTTGTCTCTCCTTCGTACCGTGGAAAAAGAATTCGCTGTGTATTTATTTATTAGTAATGGGAATGTGTTTTACAAGTCAGGTTACACAGAATAAAAAAACGGCTTAATATAAATGATAGGATAATAATAATAATAATAAATAATAAATATCTTCGGGACATTTTTACACAGCACCATCTAGTCCCAAACTAAGCAGAGCTTGTGATATGGGTACTAGACAATGGATATAATACTTATATACTTTTTTTTTTGTAAATACATACTTATAATACATAAGAAACACCCAGACCAACACAAACACTTATGTTCATCACACAAATATTTGTGTCCTGTGGGAATCGAACCCACGACCTCGTGATCAGAAGTCCGACACTCGAACCACTAGACCACAGAGGTCGTCAGGAGGATACTACAGTACTACTAAAAACAGAATACTAAAACTAAAACTACTACACGGAATACTATAGTTTCTGATGTTGTTTTATGTTTAGTAAATTTCTTATATATTTATCAACGTTAGATGATACTTAGAAAAAAATAAAAAAAATAGCGTGACAAGCATGCCGTATTAATTAACTTCTTACAACTTTAACTAAAATATGTTCTGTATATCTTGCAAGACGGATGAAATTTGTCGAAGTACCTCGATTTTTACTAAAAACTGAGCCAAACAATTATTTTCAGCAAGTAATGTAAAAATTCGTTCAGTAATATTCCAGTTACTAGCCTGGCTTACTTCCAACTGAGAACTTAATGAAGTAGCAAGAACTTTATTAGCATAAAATATTATTACACTTACCCTGCTCGCACATACCATTTGTTAAATTATTAACTTAGAGGGAAATAGATTGGTTCAACACTGTGTTTAATAGAGTATATTAGTATGATTATGTATGTTTAAAAATTATTAATGAAAACTTAAATATGACAAATGGTTAATGAACGTAGATGAAGTGAAAGAGGTGTGTCAGCAGTGTAGCAGGTGGAAATCCATAGTCTTTGTCTACTCCAACGGGAAACAGGCGTGATAATAATGTATGTAATGAAAACAGAAGAAGAATTATTAATTTAAAACATAAAATATTGTTACTTTTAATTGCGCACGTAATAGTTAAATAATTAGATATTAACAGAATGAGCGTCTCGGACTAATAAAAACCGGCCTAGAGCATCTCGGGTCATGCTCAGTATTTTAGGGTTCCTTAAGTAGGTCTAATTACAAACGAATCAAATCGAATATTAATCATTGCTATTTTAGTTTTTGCAAACAGCGCCACCTAGCGCTAAATTTAAGAAGCTAAATTTAAGATGTGTGTCATATCAATATAACACAAAGTTTCTTTTTGTGATTTTTTTAAATAGAAAGTAACTAAAGGAGCATTATTTGCTAACATAATTTTTCTCTAAGGTTAATGACCTATGAACTAGGACGTCATAAGTATTTGTCAGTTTTCTCACTATAACTCAAAAATTTATAATCACATTATACTCGAAATAATTTTAAAAGAGAGTTTTTATAAAGGTCTATCAATGTGGAAGACTATAAGTTTCTACGTTGCATAGTTTAGAAATGGCAAGGGGAGGGACACATTCCATGCCACTTTAAGCCTGATAAAAAAGTTATGTTTATATTCTATAGTTAATTAAATTAAATTAAAAATTAAACTAAAGTTCATTTAAACTTTATAACATTACATTCCTACACAATTTTTAGTTACTTAAAAGACTGAACTTTAAGCGATTGAAACAAGTTCGTAAGTTATGTTTGCAAGTCTATAAAAAATCTGTCTGCCTGAATCCGGGAAAAGGGCAGTACTTTCAGTCAATAATACTAAAGATAAAATACGAATAATATATTCAAAAGGTTTTTTGCTAAATTAAAGGGAAAAAGTAGCCATTTAAGGGTAGCTGGTACGAATGACGAATAGGGTTGTAAAGTGAAATGATTCCGGTTCTCCCCTGCCGACAGAAGTTTCGGCTTTAGGATCCTCTGAGGGTTTGAGTGTCATTGCTCGACGCGGAAGATTCCTACGAGAAATTATAAATTTAAAAGTTTGAGTCAACTTCGCAATCCGCAATAACTTCATAACAGTTACATATAGCTAAGAAGCGTTGGCGGAAAAATTCGGAAAGAGCGTGTTGTGGATTTTGTATTGTTTTCCAAAACTTGTGTTTCTTTTAGTGTTAATGTATAATAATGGTGGATGTTTTAATTTGTGCACGAGTGTGGGTAAATGACACATAGTTGAAAAACATGAATTTTCAGATTTTCTCATCAATCCCTCAGAAACCACTAGTAAAGAAAGTGTCCATTACTTTATAAGGATTTGTTTTATTAAAGACGTGGCTTAAAGGTCCTAGCAACCAGACCATAGAACTACTAAAAAATTTAGCTAAGTGAGCAAATATGATACCCTCTCTTTAGTTATTGAAAATTTATAGTGATGCGAATTGATGCATCGTCGAATGTGAATTATTTGGGATTAAGCCGCAGACAAAGGGTTTTTTTAAATTATTGATGTATTACTATTAATAAGCGTTAATAATGTATGAATAGTATAAAATTCTTCATTATCATTAATTTAGCAGCTCTTGTTGGTGGAGAATTTTCTATCATTCTCTGTGTTCCGCCTCCTGATAATAAAATTCGATTATATTTATTGAAATAGCTGTTTCTATACTTCTTCTTCTATCGTGTCGACATGAGCTATATACATACATAACGATAATAGCTCATGCCGTGGGGAAAAGATTAGCCAGTCAGGAGGTTGGTAGCGGAGCTAACTGCCCAAGGTGCGCCAGACGATCCATTAAATATCGTCACTCGTGGAGGCTCTTTTAATGCACCTCATGCTTATGCTTATTTTTACTGATGATGCAAAAAAAAAAAACACTAAGGCACACATACTATAATGACTAAGGTAAAGTGTATTGGTTCATTGAGACCGTAATTATTCAAATTGAAATTCAACTATGAATAGATGGAAAATAAAATTATATGCCAATGTTAGCGGAACACTAGAAATAACATCCGCATCGGGTTTTACAGTACGTGTCCAAATATCGAAAGGTGCTTGAATATTTGCTGAAACGTTGACGTCACCGCATGGAAATTTCAGCACGTGCATTCAAAGAGCTTTTGCAAATAATAAGTTCACAAATGAAACCACACTATCGGAATCTGCTAATTACACCCCTCAAGTGTTTGGGTCAAAAAAATGTATTTTTTATTGAATGGATGGGCGCCATCGCTTATGGCTCGCGGTGGTTCCAACTTGCACTTTGTACGAAAACGTTATGGACCAACGGTGGTTCGGAGGGCACTCGGGGGGTTAACACGTAACACGTATTCGTAACACTTACCTCTTAATAATATAGTTCTTATATTGTTTTTTTTTAGCATATAATCATTGGTTTCTTTTATTGGCTTGGCACCCGTTCGTCACTTGGGGTTGACACTGAAAATCAGTGCTGTGCTGTGGCTCACGTCACAAGTGTTACAACACAGCATCGTGCTGAGTGTCAGCCTCTTTGCCGCAGCTACGACATGCAAAGTAATTTTTTCTATAATGTTACAACTATGTATCATAATAATTCCTAAAAATTCAAGAAGTTATTTTTATGTTCACCTACCGCATGTCTTGTTGTGGCAATAAATCAATTTTCTTTCTTCCTTTCTTTTAGGTACTTTTCGAATCATTTTATCGATTTAATTTCTAGTCTTCACTAGTTTAAAACTAAAGGGGTAAATATACAAGACCATGATTAGATATTATTATTTGTATGGATCAGAATGTTGGGCTACCAAACGGATGAATGAAAGGCAATTACAAACAGCTGAGATGAGAAGGTTAAGAGGAATGTGTGGTGTAACAAGACAGAATATGATAACAAATGAGTATGTTATAGGGAGTTTAAAAGTAGCGCCAGTGACGGAAAAGTTGAGGTGCAGTCGATTGTCATGGTATGGATATGTGATGCGGAGGAATGAGGAGCATTTAACGAGAATTTGTGTATGAACGTGGACAAAGTGAACAATGAGATGACGGCTGATATAGATGTCTGGAAGAAAAAGACAAGCTGCGCCGACATCAAATAAATTGGGATAAGCACAGGAGGATGATGACTTGTTTCAAACGTCGTAAACCAAAGGTATGTCTAATTAATCTGACGAACAATCCCCGGAAACATTCGTGGGCAAAAGCAACGCACGAAACTTAACCAGGGGTTGTGTATCCCAAAGATTTATGTTATGAAATGGCAACACTATGTAATTAGTTGGTCCGCGGTGCCGGGGTATTAAATTAAAGGGATCTGGCAAGCCTATCCGTCACGTTATGTCATGAGTCCCAGGAGGCTAGTAGCCTTGTTTTAGCTCTGGCGAGATTAAACCGACTATTTGCCGAGATTGTATGTAATACTGCCGTGTCGATAACCTTGCGTGTACGAGTTTTGATATTAACATGAGGCGCTGAAATTGGTTGAGCAGTTTGTTTCAGGGTTTCGTGTCTACACGAGTATTGGGTCAGGAAATTAAACAAGTAACGTTTTCACAATTACTAACTTTTATTATTTTAATGCTATACACTTGTTACTTGATACAGTGCTCCAGCGCGACTGCCCCCGCTCGAGGCATCCCCGCCATTAAATGTGGATGTCCTCACGTGTCAAACCATCCCACCATTTAAGTGGGGAGGCCTCAATCAAATCAGTAGCTAATAAAAAGTCAATTGATCTACTGAAATACATTGACAAACTAATTAATTACTAATAAATTCGGCTAACAAGAGATAATTCAAATAATTAATTAATCAACCATAAAAAATATAACATACAAATTAATTAGTCAGTGCTTAACTTTCTAATGTAGATAGATTGATAGACTATTATAATACTTCACAAAACCAAAGTAGACAATACAACATCTTTAATGTACTAGGACCTTACACGAGTATGTTGAAATAAATAGGTTTCTTATAGTTTGGATTAATTCTTCTTTATAAAGAAGTAAGAGGAATTATTTACTACTTCTCGTACAACGTATTATAAATGTGTCAATCCTATTATTAATTAATTAATTTCGTATTTAATTTAATTTAATCCTACTAATATTATAAATGTGAAAGTTTGTGAAGATGTTTGAATGTTTGTTACTCAATCACGCTGTAATGGCTGAACGGATTTGGATGAAATTTGACACACAGGTAGAACATCTCATGGGTATTGTAAAACAACTAAGGGATTTACCAGAGGATGGGCAGCAGCATTCTCTGAGTATTTAACCAACCAACTGCGATCACCAACCCGCCTGCCATTATGTGCGTGGCGATTATGGCATATCCCCCCCTTCTTTGTGGAGGCCTATGTCCAGCAGTGGACCTATCTTGGCTGAAATGATGATGAGGTACAATATAGCCCGGATAAAAATAAACTGTTCTTGAGGGATGCGCGATATGTCTTTCTGTGATAAGTCGAATTATACGTGGGTGAAGCAACGGGCAAAGTCAAGTATTACATAAAATCACAGTTAAGTTCAAATTAAATGAAACGTAATAATAACACCCTCTCAGGGGTAAGACAACACAAAGCAAATTCAAGTACCTAATTTATTTTTTAAATACATATTTATGCTCCAAGTAAGTGCCGTTAATATTCATAAAGAAACTTCGTTAACTTTGTATTTTTACGACGACGCGCGACGACGCAAATGAATTAGTACTTCCTAGAGGTTTTCGAGCTCATACAACTGTATTTTTTTCTTAAAGGTACTGTTTCAAGTATAATTTGTACGAAAAACATAAAATAAACAGTCAAGTGCGAGTCGGACTAAGGGTGAGACCATCAAACATCTCTAATTTATCTTCTTTTTATAATTATTTGTTGTTTAACTATAGAGTATGCACTACAATCACACCAAAGATGCTTGTATATGTTACCGTTTTTAAGATGGAACAAAAAAGGTATTTTTTTGGTTTCTTGGGGGATCCCCTTTGGATTTAAGACGTTTGTGATTTTTAGTAGGTATTTGTATGGATGAATTAGTTTAATATTTATGGTATTTGCCACTATAGAAGCCAAGTAAGACATATTATTTGAAAACTAATTTTGCTTCCTATTTCCAATAGGAAGGACGGATATACCGCACCGGAGCGCGGCGCGGCGCAGCGCGCTTCATCGCGGCGTGCCTCATAATAAGAAGTTGGCATCTCTTGGGTACGGAACCTAAAAACATCCCACCGCTCAATACATGCCAAGTAAAACTGGTCAATTTTCAAAAAAATATAAATTTACACTTCTAAGTAGTTGAGAAAGGTAAAATAAAATAAAATAATTAAAATATTCCGGTTCTGTAAATTTGCATTCTGTGGAAATAATGAAATGTTTCATCGAAGTAGGATCTAGGATAAAAGTCTATTACATAAATTTATGCTGAAAATAGAATTGTAGAATATTACATAAGTAGCGTGATGGTTAATTAACTTCGGATTGTCATCGAAGGTTCGTTATTAGGTAATTTGAGGGAATGTGATGGCTCGATTCAGCTTTTAAATAATTCAATCTGATTCACGTTCATGTATTTTGATGTTTATTATAAACGTAAATTAATAATTTTTCAACAATTTGTGGAATAGAATACCTACTCAGTTCATGATTTAACGATAAGACTAATACAGATTGACTGCAACACATCACATCCTACTTATATTATAGATGTGAAAGTTTGTGAAGGTGTTTGGATGTTTGTTACTCAATCACGCTTCTTATTATTCGTGTCAGTGGTACGACTGATCTTTTGTCAGACTTGGCAAACCTAAAACTTTGCAGCCTCTACGGCGTTATTAGTGGCGGCGCAGAGGTCGCTCAAGGTGCAGGTGTAAATACAATAAGTGACTAAATACAATGGATAAAATTAATATGACAAAAAACAGCAAAAGAGCGTGAGCAACTCTTAGAAAGCCACCCACCACAACCCCAAAGGTGAAAGGTGACCCACCTGAGGCATCAAACCCGGTTAAAGTTACAGCCAATGAGGTAGCTTGTCAAACACGCTGAAACGGTTAAACAGATTTGGATGAAATTTGGCACGCAGATAGACCAAAACCCAGATTAAAATAAAAGTTACTTTTCTTCCCGGGAAAATGAACAGTTCCCTAAGGAGGAAACGACATCTACGCGGGTGCAGCCACGATCCCCTCTAGAAATATTATAAAATACGAACGTTTGTGGAGTTTGGATGTTTGTTACTCAATCACGCGTAAACCGTTGAACGGATTTGGATTAAACTTAGCAAACAGGTAGATTATAACCCATGTTAATTTTTATGTTACTTTTTATCCCTGAAAGATGCCACTCCCCTTCGGATACTTACGCAACTTGGTAAGGAAACGCACAAGAGACAAAAACCACAAGCTATGGAAAGACCATGGTGAGTGCAGGCAGGCCAAGGCGGCACTTCCCACAATTGACGGCCGTTTCACGAAACGGGCCCTCCGGTTGTCAAAAAAAAAAAGCGGCGTACAGTCACAGCTGCTATAACTGGCCACAGGTCCTTTTACAAACATCTTATTTTCCGCGGATTGAGTCCCTAACGGGATTTTCCGCCACCCACCCGGTTAAGCAATTAGGGTACCTATTTTGGGTACCAATTCTGCGAAAGTCCATTCGAAATAATTAAATAAAATAACAAACATCTTTTTGTCAGAGGTGTTACGGACAGCCCACTGTGCATAGCCTGTATGGTGGAAGACAAGACAGCAGCCCATGTGCTTCTATACTGCCCTGGGGTTGCTACATACAGGGCCAAGTAATTTGGTAACCCAGGTACCCTCAGAGAGATCACCAGCAACACCAAAGCGTTGTTGGTTCCCACCCGTACGCAAAATAAACGCTTGGAAACCAAAAGCAGACCAAACAAACCAAACCAAACCAGTTGCGGAAACCAGCCCGTTATACTATACTATCCCTGAAAGATTCACAGTTCCCGAGGTATACGCGATAACATCTTTCTGTAATAAAGCGAATTATACGCGTGCACAAGCTAGTAGGAATCTATTTTATTTCTAAACCCATCAAATAAAGCTGCTTGATTGATACTGATTGATTAGACAGCGGCTGATCCCATGTTGTTCTTACGAAGTTTTTCTCAACATCGTTTGGGTAAAAACTCAATCCTCATATTACTTTACGGTCTTGTAACTTCGTCATGACAAATATCATCCATTTGTTTTGAAGGGTTCAGTGTAACGTGAAATATTGTTTTCGTTTACTGCTCGGTTAGTCTTGTTCGTGAATGAAACGGCATTTGTACGATAATAAGTTATTTTTGGCGGTATTATGTAAGATGGCGGTGTCAGGGGCAGGTCGCCGCGGGTGGTTAACGTGTTTGATGTTGGGAGAGTCAACCGTTATAGTATTAACAACGAAGTCGTTTATAGTATGAGGTTAGGGAAACGTAGAGAGAAAGTATGACAGAAAGCAAAATTATATTTCGCACTCATTTGAAATAGTACAATAACATATATATATATCTATCCGCTTTCGGTACTTATGCAAGTAAGTAATTGGAATAACATCCATCAATGTATTTTACGAAACAAACCTGAAGAAGAAGAGGACATAAAAGATTTGATAGATATTTTGCTTCTTATCAGTGTAAAATCAGACACATGCATTTTTATATGCATAGATAAAACTCGTGAAAGTATTTATCGATCGACTTTAGGCTCAGTTTATGTCCGTTTAATAAGTTTGAGATCTATGCTACATATTTTGCTTCTTATCAGAGTGTAATCGGATATATGCTTTTGTAACCATAAATGTAAACATACATAACATAACCAGCCCATTACTGTCCCACACTGCTGGGCACGGGCCTCTTCTCGAGAGAGTACGAGAAGGCTAAGGCCTTAGTCCACCACACTGGCCTAGTGCGGGTTGACGGACTACACACACCATTGAGCACACGCACATGAATTCGAAAAGTCAGAGGTGCGGGCCGGGAAGGCCGGCTGAACTCACACCCTCCTGCATGGAAGGCAAGCGTTCAACCTCTAGGCTATCACTGCTTCACCACTTTCACTTTTCACCATAGATGTAGCTCGTGAAAATATTATTCGATCTGCTGCCGAATTGTGTAACTCACTCACGATCGCAATCAACGGGATTTCAATGTTCATTGCTCCGTGTGCTTTGACAATTCGTCTTATCGGCAACTATGTACCAACTATGTACTATGTATGCAAGCATGTGAAGGACATTGAAAGGAGAGTGAGTGCTGGTCAGTGTTGCCATATGCACCGTAATTACGGCAGATCTACCGTAATTTTGGCTTTTATTTTTATTTCTGCCACCTACCGTAGTCATAAATTACGGTGTATGAAAGTTACCGTAATTTTTGGAATCCAACCTGGAACTGGTAGTTTTCCAAAAAAAAAAAAAATTGTATCACTTTAGTGTGTTACTCAAGTCAGTGGTGGTGGATGTATCTAGTAGCATGCGAAATTCAAAATTTCGTGTGTTTTTGCACTCTAATTCACGTTGTAGGTTGTTGTAACAATATATCTACTCAATCTTGGGGGAGGTGCGGGAGGCCTATGTCTAGCAGTGGACGTCTTTTGGTTGATATGATGATGATGATCTATTGAATAATGCTCATAATAACATTAACCTAGCTCTATAAGCTCGATAATATAATCGATAATTTGATAGTAACTTTATGTTGTGGAGCTTATAAAGCTAGGATGTTATACTACTAGTACTAAATACCTACTACTACTCACTATATTATTACGATATTGTGATTATTGTCGCGAAAAATATTCCGATCAATAGGTATGTAACGTGAAATATAGGTACAGCTTGCAAAAAACGCAGGAAATTTTGAGTTTCGAGGGTTACTACGTCGCAATCACCAGTATTGCCTTCAATTATAGGCAGAAAATTCTGAAAATTTATCACCGTAAATCTGCCGTAATTCTTTAAACTGATTTACCGTATTTCTGGTAATTTTGACCCACTGTGCACCGTATTTTCGTTTCATCGATCTGGCAACACTGGTGCTGGTAATCAGGTGAATGGGGCACTACACGCCTTCATGAACAGCCGCAAAGTGTCGGAAAAGGCACGGCTGGCTGTTCATGGGGGAGTGTTAGTGCCTACACTTATGTATGGTAGTGAAAGTTGGGTATGGCAGAAGAAACATGAAAGCAGAATAAATGCAGTAGAAATGAGAGCTTTGAGAAGTATGTGTGGTGTAACTTTGAGAGATAAAGTAAGGAATAACGTGATAAGGGAGCATTGTGGAGTGAAAGAAGATGTAGTGACAAAGATTGAGAAAGGTATGTTAAGATGCTTTGGACATATAGAGAGGATGGACGAGAGGAGATTGACGAAACAAGTATACGAAGCGAGTGTAGATGGAAGAGTTTTAAGGGGACGACCTCGGCGAACGTATCTCGATCAAATCGCGGATATTCTCAAAAAATGCCAGGTTAAGAGTTCTCTAAACCGACGAGCATGCATGACGAGGTTAATGGACGTAAATGAAGCAAAAGAGGTGTGTCAGGATCGTAGCAGGTGGAAATCCATAGTCTCTGCCTACCCCAATGGGAAACAGGCGTGATAATATGTATGTATGTATGTACCACGCAATGAATATTGCTGTCATTTCAAAATGAAAGCTAATGTCAATGTGAATGCATTACACAATTACCCTACTGGTTCAACTTTAGGCTCAGTTCCTGTCTTTTTAATTAGTTTGCGTTCAACTACATAAGTTACTAATAAACCAAATACGGCGCGTCTTATTGCAGATATAAAAGCTCATACCAGGAGTTATCCTGTAAAATCAACAAACACCATGTATTGTAAACGTTAACCTTTATTTCTCCGCTCCGTACGAATGGCATGATCATTAGTACCTGCCCCATTGCACGGCGGGTAAAAATGTGCGGTTACGATGTCATGCGTTATCCCGATAAAGCGATGCCGCCAATGGCGTCCCACTTTTTGTCCCCATTGAAAAATATAGACATGTGATCCTTTGTTTGTTTTCCTCTCTTTTGTATCGGCAAGTTTCACGTAAATGGCTCATGTTGTGCTGAAAAGTTTAGAAGGCGTCGAAGTTTGACGACGCCAATCGTGGCGCAGTGGCTGAGCAATGGCCTTTTGCGCTAAAGGTCGTGGGTTCGATTCCCGCATGGAACAAATATTTGTGTGGTCTACAGATAGTGCTTGTGCTTGTGAGATTTGTGCTTGGAAACATACCCAAGATACATGAGAAATCCTAGAGCGGAGGTCAACGTTACGCAACAAAAAAATGAAATTTTTTTTGTTAAAGTAGTGCCTACTCATGGCGTACCAGATAATATGAAGCTAGGTACAGTCAGAAATCTTTCCGGTGAACCAACACGAAGGTCAAAATCGCTTGCACTCAATGTTCGATGGCAGATGTCGTGATGTGTAATGTGTAATGTAGCAGAATTCGTTCAAGGGATTTTGTCGACAAGATGTACCACCGGGAAAGATCATGATCGTATCTCTCTCATATGTTTCACCAGGTATTCTCTCCCCGCGATGTCCCAAGGCTACATCACGATCAGTGTTTCAATTGATTGACATTTTCAATACGATTAAGGAGATTTTTAGTCATCATGAATGTAAAATAAATTCCTAACTAGCCTAACTATTTGCTATCTCGTGTTATTCATATTATTAATTATTAAAAGAAACTGTATAAAATTACTAGTTCAAAACTACTTTTTTGTAGAAGCAAGTATATAAATGAACAAGGTGCACCGACGACCTGGTGAAGGTCGCGGGAATCCACTGGATGCGGAAGGCTCAGGACCGGTCGTTGTGACGATACTTGGGGGAGAAATGATGATGATGATGAAGTATCTAAATGAAAAAATGCATTTTGCTTGGGTAATTTATTTGCACAGAGTGGCAGCACATCAAACTGAGAAGTGTCACGCTGCAGCCCGCTATTGGCTCTACAGCCGATGTCGAAGTCCTGGGGTAATCACGTTACCTAACTGTCTTGGGAAAAGGGGTGAAACATAATAATTATTATACCATGCCTATATTCATGTATCGTGTCACTTTTGGAGTTTCTTAGGCTTATATTATTCAGAGACAAGCGTGAAATCATAATCTCAACTGTCAAAATGCAGTGCTATTTGACAGTTAGAAGCATGAGTCCACGCTTAGATTCGTCTCTGAATATAAGCCTTAGGGTAGTATGGTCCAATTGGTACCTACCACTGGTCAAATTTCTTTGTCCATTGTGACTTTGATAAAAGTAATCGGATGATTTTCATCAAATGTTGTATGTAATAAAACACAGCCTTCGATTCGATCGAGACTTGGGCGGTACTACAGTCTCTTCAACGGTGCCAGATTGACTATCGGTACATCGAAGTGTTAAAGTCTTTGTATGAAAACGCCGAGAGGAGATTAAGATTAATTAGATAAGGAGATTTTTAATCATCATGAATGTAAAATAAATTCCTAACAAGCCTAACTATTTGCTATCTCGTGTTATTCATATTATTAATTATTAAAAGAAACTGTATAAAATTACTAGTTCAAAACTACTTTTTTGTAGAAGCAAGTATATAAATGAACAAGGTGCACCGACGACCTGGTGAAGGTCGCGGGAATCCGCTGGATGCGGAAGGCTCAGGACCGGTCGTTGTGGCGATGCTTGGGGGAGGCCTATGTCCAGCAGTGGACGTCTTTCGGCTGAAATGATGATGATGATGAATAAAACACTGATGATCAAATAAATTGGATTGGACAAAGAGATTGGACAAAGAAATTTGACCTGTAGCATACCACCGTTACACATTACATTTGTATTATTGAAGTTTATACAAGCTGTCACATTAAAACATTTAAAATATTTGATACAACACAGGATAAATATAAATTATCTAAATATTTTTAACCAAAAAACTGAATATTTATTTCATAGATTTGTATGAATATGAGCGTGTAATCAGTAATCCGGTAGTCGGCTCTGAGATAAACTGTTCGTTGTGAGCTCGTAAATCTGACAAGATTGATGATATCCCTCACCCCTGTACCACCTTCCTTCCGACAAGACATTGCACCCCGATTAGTGTACAATAGTACCCCACCGACATTAACGGTGATTCGGTTAGTAATTAGAACTGTTATATAGATTTACTGCGAGATAATTAATTAAATGTTATTTTTGCGTATTGATTATAAATTATAGTACTTGAAGTATATGGTTGAGCTACACGATGGCTGAAACATGCATGCCATCAGTTGGGACAGGTTTACTCAAATCGACCTAGTACTTAAAACGGTCAGCCCAGGTGCTGACCTGCATTTTTCTTACACAAGTACTTAAGGGGAATGTAGCAGCCAAGTGGCGCCCCCCTCAGTAAAATAATTATTACTCGCTGAATACATAATTTATCGAAAATTCGTTTTCAACGATTGAAGTACAGGCACTGTAGTTTAATCGGAAACTATTCACTCTTGCAAATTGTAGTTCCCTGTAGTTGTAGATAGAAAAAGTGCCAAAAGTGACAGTTTTTGCTCTTTTTCTATCTACAACTACAGGGAACTATAACTTGACTGCTACATTCGCCTTAAATATATTGTGTCATCATCATCATGGACAACTCAGCCTATCGCAATCCAGTGCTGGACATAGGCCTCTCCCAAGTTCCGCCACAACACTCGGTCCTCTGCCTTCCAATATATTGTGTATTGATTATAAATTACAGTACTCTTGATGAAGTATATGGTTCAGCTATACAATGGATGATGCATGGGCGCCATCAGTTGGGACAGGTTTACTCAAATTCAAATGTTTTATATATAAAAAGCATTTACATGTACTTTCAAAATGTTAAGAATAGCACGGTTCCAAAAAGTTGGTCCTATGGAGAAGAGCCGGCAAGCAACTCCATGTATATACTTTTTTCAAGTAATAAATGGTATATTGGTCTTTCACATGATTCGAAAATAATAAAATTGTGTGAGAACAATGTAGGTTACTGAATGAGACAAATTCACTGAAGTAAACTAATTAATAATGATATTATGTTTAGGCTCAACCATAACAGGAGCGAATCCATCCATCTGACACTATGCCATATGCTCAAATTTACATTGATCTAATCAAAATCAAATAGACAGAGCACTTTATTCAAAAAGCCGGCCCAGGTGTTGCTCTGCATTTTTCTCACACAAATACTTAAAACAACATTTTCTGAACTTTAAAAGAGTCTTTGATCCCTGAGTTTGTTTCGGTATTTCTTCTCAGAGGTAGTCAAATAGGAAATTACTATTACATGCCATTTAATTTTTTAAATAAATGTCATGTAATAGTAATTTTAACATCATCCAAGTGAATGATTTCAATTTCAAAGTAGATATTATTATGAACTAGTTCATAAATGGAAATAGAAAAGTTTTGACGTAACTCAATTAAAAATATTGGATTGTTATAGGATGACGTATGTTTCGTATATTTATTTTTGTAACGATTAAGTTTTTCATTTATGAATATATAATAAACTATTTATCCAATCAACTTACATTTTAAGGAAAGAATTTATGGTGCTATTAGCAGCTATGTGGCGCCCTCATCAGTAAAAAAATATTACTCGCTAAGTACCTAATTTATTAAAAATCTGGTTGTTCGAATTGAAGTAAAGGCGCTTTAGTTTAATCAGAAACTATTGACTCTGTAAAAATATAGTTCGCTGTAGTTGTAGAGATAATACATTCAAGAACTGCAACTTTTGGCACTATCTAAAACTATAGCGAACTATATTTTGCAGAGCCAACAGTTTCCGATTTAACTACAGTACCTTTACTTCAATAAGAACAACCGGTTTCTCGATAAATGTTGTACATAGCAAGTAATTATTTTTTACTGATGGGGCGCCGCTTGGCTGCTAGTAGCACCTTAAGCGAAATAGTGCGAATTAAATATTTGTCATAATTCGCAGTTAAACAAAAAGATTGTCATTGTTAAGTAACACTACAAGTATCATTCACCTTCAGAAAACAAAAACAAATTGATCGATAAAATATCAAACCTTGAGCGAGTAATTTGGTCGGACTTGTGAATAATTTGTTCTTTGTGCCGCCCGCCATGCCGCTCATAAGAACGATCGAGATATCAAACGAGTCACGTTCGTGTAGTGGGTGGTCGCCCTCAAACGCACATTGTAGATTGTGCCACAGTACAGAGATAAAAGAAGTCTCTCTCAATTCCCCTCCCTCAATTTCCCAATCAATCAATCAATCAATTTCCTCAATTTCCTTTTGATGAATTGAGAGAGAATTCTTTGAGATGAGACACAATAAACAAATCTATAGTTTCTATGGCACCGCCATTGATAGTATGGCTATTTACTAGTCAAGTGTGACTAGTCCGTACACAATATTTAGCTAAGTTTACACGAGCTTACTACTTGTCATTAGAACTAATCGCTTAATATTAACCTGCTCAGTGACAAGACGTAAGAAGTAACCATTTTCATGTTGTTGATAGAAAGGTATTAGTAACACAACATCCTTTCGAAATGAATTACCGCTACCGCTTTGTGGCTAGAAGTGGTAATTCCAGTCCACATACTTTCGTTTGACGGCAATACACGGTGGTTGGACGCCTGTTTTCAAATTAAGAAAAACAACAAAACACAAATTGACAACAAGCTGCCACTTGCAAATATACTAACACTAAAAAGAGTTGAAATCCTGTTAAAAGCGTGTAATTTCAATGGTTTAACCGCACTGATTAATTTTGTTAAACTTCATCATTATTAATATGATCATTGAGCCCGTAAACTTCTAACAGTGAACCCAATCCCCGAAATTGTCCTAATTACCGCTATAATTAACAATGATAGTTACAAAGATAACAAGGCCTCTCTCTTCTCTTTTCTCTCTTTTCTACGGTGGTCTGATCCACACCTCTCCTTCCATCTCGGTTCGCGTCGCTGTCCAAGTAGCAGGTGATTGCAACAGATGGCGGAATATTATTCACAAGAGATTAATTCCTGGGAGAGGTCACAACCCTCAAGCATTGAGGAATACGACTGAAGGAAGGCACTAAATTTAATGTTCTCTTATTTTTAGACTCGTTGTTGTGAGTGGGACTACGGTGACCTTTTTTTGAGATTGTACTGTCTGATTCGTAGGCGGCTCGTAGCGCGTAGGCGGGCTACGGCGTAGCGCGTAGGCAGCCATTCATCTACACGGATCTCGGCCTATTATTGTTGTACAAGTTCGGAGCGCCAAATGTCGATATCTAATTCAATTAATCATCGGTCGACAGTATTAGGTAAGCAGAATTGGTCCTTTTAATTTATGTCTATAGATAGAATTTAACGGAATTATTTTACACGGGACGGTATTTACGTATCTAAGGGCCAAGTTTTCAATCGTCTGATAATTTTTTACTAAAGAATACAATTATGTCACTTTGACAGGTTTTTCATAAAAATCTGTTAAAATGTCAACCTTATTCCTCAAATAAAAGTTATCTGGCGATTGAAAAACCGACCCTAATTCAAATAATATTTACGACCAATTAATTGAACGACTTGAGTAGCATAGTATCAAATCTTCCGTAATGGTATTTTTTTATTTTGTATTGATTTGCTTTGATTTTTGATTGAAATGCCCAATTTCAAATTATCTGAATCACGTTCCCACGTATTACGACTAGCAAATTTACAAAGATGGCAGCTTATTACCCAACTACGGCAAAGCCAAAATGAGGTTATGATTTTAGCAGGCTATGTATGTATGTATGTATGTTCATCTGTTCCCTCAAATCTCCTAAACTACGTGTCATATCTTGACAAATGATACTGTTGGAAGCGTCGTGCTCTTCCACTTGTTATAGGCGACATGACGTCACATAAAATTTTATATGGCGGCACATAGCGGACATAAAGTGCTACCAAAAAAATCAAGATAAAAATATCGTGTTTGGTATCCAATGAAAAGTATTAAGTAGTACATTCCGAAAATAAGTAGATTATTACCTATAGGTATACAAAAACAAAAATAATCCTCAATTTTTAAAGGACCATAGATTTTGTATTAATGATTGCTGTAGTTTCATAGAACGAATAACCTATGTTTTTACGATTAGCAAACATCTAGAGATTAGCTGTAACCAATGTAATCAATGACATTCTATTACCAGCTGTATGTAAAAATAACTAAAACTCAACTATGACAAACAACGTCCACTAAAAAAGTAAAATTTATTGTGCATTTTTCGTCGTAGTCAGGTTTTAGTTTTTATCAAAAATCGTTAAAAATAAGAAAATAAATAACATATTTATATAACTGTTACCTTGCTTACCAATTACGTTAATTACATTAAACGTTATGGAAATTATACAAGCATAAGCTACGATTACTCGCGCTGATTGGACTTTAATTCATTTAATCCAATTAAGTACTCGAGTGTAAAATTACAGTACCTACGCGAACGTAAAAACACATATTACGGGTTAGTGTAAACAGATGCGATGGGTAATTAATTATTTATGCAATTGTTGTTATGGCTTTATGACGATGAAGTGTGTAAACAGTGTGGTGTGATACAGTTCCTGGCAAAATATAGGCAACAGTCAGTATCGTAATCGGCAATTTAAGGTTTTTTTTTGAAAGAAAGAAATAATGCCAGAGGCACAAGACACGTGGATACACCGACACAATATAATAGAAAATAAAAAATAAAGAAAAATAAAATGTATACCTATATGGTAAATGTATACATAAAGGTATGCGTGTGAAGATATAAATTGTGTAAAGAAAAATTCGCTCACGAATAGGATTCGAACCTGCGACTCCTGCTGCCGAATTGCGTAACTCACTCGCGATCGCAATCATCTGGATTTCAATGTTCATTGCTCCGTGAGTTTTGACAATCCGTGTTATCGGCAACTACGTACCATGCAATGAATGTTGCTTTAATTTCAAAATGAAAGTTAATGTCAAAGTGAATGCATTACACAATTGCCCCACTGGTTCAGTACTGTACCATGAAAACGGTCTGTTTCTCAAGGGGATATTGCTGACGTTACCCAAAGACGTATAAATTAAAGTAAAATGCGATACAGATGTTTTATCTCACGAAAGCGGGTGAGCCATACTTATGTGTGTGTGTACATGCACATTGTCTTTGCGTGCGTAAGCTCGGGAGCGCTCAGTCTTGGGCCAGTTTTGTAGTTACGCACACAAGAGCGCGTGTCTATACGCATTACAACTACAAGTATGGCTCACCGCTTTCGTGAGATAAAACAACTGTACCACGAGCAGAGTTCACGGTAGCCTAGCGGATGAAGCGCTGGTGCACTGAACTAGAAGTACCTGATTCGAATCCTGTGCGTAAGCGAATTTTTCTTTTCACAATTTATTTCTTTAGATTTCGCTTCGCATGCGTAAATGCGTTAAATAATTAATTTACAGAATGGATCCGGTCGGTGCAACACTGAAGGCACCGATACAATCGTATAATTATTTTTATTGGCTGAGAAAATAAAAATCAGGAGGTTTTCGTTTTATAAGTTATTGATGTTTAATGTTGATTATTTTGAGCTTTGGTTCGTCTTCTATGAATACAGCCAAATATGGCTTACAATATAGGTAATAATATTCTCCCAGCCGAATTTCGGTTACGGCGGCCAATCTCAATAGAGACTAGCCATCGCACGACAAAAAGTAAAAATAGTAGATAAGATAATAGTAGATAGTAGTAATAGTTTTGATAGTGCAAAAGTGTGTGCGCAAATACAGGTGCACTATCTATTTCCCCACTCTCATAATCCGACATGACTGGAGAGAACAGGCGCAGGACCGACGGCTTTACGTTCTCTCCGAGGCACGGGGGTATAGCAGAGCCAACTTCCTGACTCTGGGCTGCTACTGAGAAACTTTCTTGATAGACAAATCCCAATAACACTTTTGGCCCGACCCGGGAATTGAACCCAGGACGTCATGATTGAACACGTTACCGCTAGACCACTGAGGCAGTCAAATAGTACAGTTTTGACCCGACTGCCCAAGAAGGGTTGTTTTCCATGTATAATGTAGTACTGTAGCACTGCACAATTTATGATTCCACATTTCAGAAGATAGACCAATATTGGCCAATATGTGCATCGATTACGCGTCACAAACTCGATTGTATTAGTGCAATAGATCGACAATTGCTATCGTATCTGGCCTCAGTCTCATTGTATACCTAGTGTTGAACAATATTGTATGCCTAGTGTTGAACAATATTGTATGCCTAGTGTTGCACAATATTAGTTTGTATGCCAATGAGAACTCTGTTGATATTGAGGCCGACGTACTACTGGGAATTTTGGTTGATCTCAGATACAAAGTTGTTATTATTTTAAAGAGTGTTGTACATTTGCTAGAATATCTTAAAGCTTAGGATCACACACATTTTCTACATCACCATACCAGTCTTTTTGCGAATACTGATGAATATAATCACTTCTAGTCTTCCGCAAATCTCATAAAATAAAATAAAAGAAAGAAAGAAAGAAAGAAAATGTGTTTATTGGCACAAACAATCAAATTTAAAAAGGAAAATAACATGAAAAATAAAATATATGTAAGTGCCAAAGGGCGTTGTGGCGATGCTTGGGGGAGGCCTATGTCCAGCAGTGGACGTCTTTCGGCTGAAATGATGATGATGATGATGTTGATGAAGTGCCAAATGGCCACCAGCTCAGCATAATGTTAGGTAGCAGTACAGATACTGACTACCCTACGCTGATTTTTAGCTACGACCCACGAGTGCCATACGCAAAATGAAGACATACACATAATAAGGAAGTAGCCAAGTGGTTTTCTAAAGCCGTAGTGGTAATTATTTTATGAAATACCCATAACATGAAAAATTATTTTAGTAAATTTTTACAGAAATGTACCGAATCGTCGTCGCCTATACCGTAAAGTTTGAAGACGAAGGTCTTCAACCAGTGTGTCCTGCCTAGCATAAGCTCTGGTGCTGAGAAGTCGACTTTGATAACTGTCAAACTGTCCAACTGGCCTAGTCCACAAATTCAAGGTCGCTCAGTGAGCCATGGAGCGAGCTTTGTTTGGAATTTCTTTGAAGGTTAAGATCCGTAACGAGATTATCCGGA
This sequence comes from Asteroscopus sphinx, assembly GCA_949699075.1. NCBI lineage: Eukaryota > Metazoa > Arthropoda > Insecta > Lepidoptera > Noctuidae > Asteroscopus > Asteroscopus sphinx. The sequence goes on from OX453005.1 coordinate 21,072,772, forward strand.
GAAGAACCGGAGTGACTGGCATAGCTTGTATGATCAACAAGCTGAAGTGACGGTGAGCTGGCCATGTCTGTCGATGGACCGATGACCGTTGGAGCAGACGTGTCCTTGAGTGGAGACCGCGAATCGTCAAACGCAGCATAGAGCGCCCTCTAGCCAGGTGGACCGATGACCATGGCAAGGTAGCTTGATGCGGAAGTCGGAAGACCGAGTGTTGTTGCGCAACTTGGGGCCTATGTTCAGCAGTGAACTGCGATAGGTTGCGTTGATTACGTAATTTATTTTAGAAATACTTGTTTTTTTAATTTGTTACAAATTGTAATTAGTCGACTGTGATTATTTAATGATGATAAAAGTGAAGTAGGGACTTAACTTCCTTTGAATCTTTGAGTGAAAAAGTAATAAGAGAAGTATAATTGTACAAAGAGCTTGATTTTAATAAGTTACTCGAGGTTTCTCAGTAAAACAAAAAACTCTAGTAATGTTTAACATACCTCTAACCCACACATTTAAATAAGAAACCGATCCTGAAATACTTTGCCCAGGATTATATTATATTTTTTATTCTATTACATTGTTACGGTGATTATGACTCAAAATATTTTATCCATTTTATTCTTAAAAAAAAGTTCGAGTGTGACTTTGTATTGTTTATCTTTTATTTGATCGTTTGGAGGGAATGATTTTGTGGGAGGATTCATCAACTCAGTACTATCGCAGTCCATTGCTGGACATTGGCCTCTCCCAAGTGGCGCCCCAACACACTTGTAAGTCTTGTAACATAACCGGTGATTGTTCATTGTTATACCAAAATATACATTACTGAGATGACAACTGCACACCTTTACTTAACTTTGAATATAAAAGTTATTAACCGACTAAAAAGGAGGAGGGTATTTTGAGTTTGAAAAATTTGCGTTAGGTCGATACTTGCGAGCTAGGTGTCACAAGGTGCCTCCGTCTTGCATTACTAATTAAACTATCGCCCCTTGCTACTGCACCGTACGTCGTGCGTGCGTTGATACTAACCGTGCGTCGATAGCAAACAAGTAATGAAACATACAAAAAACTTAGCACACCTTCAAGTAGCTACTTATGTATAATTACGTTTTGTCCTATCCTGCTAAATGTTGATCGCGTTGAGGTCGATACTCACGAGCAAGGTGTCACGAAGTGCCTCCATCCTGGATTACTAATTAAACTGTCGCCCCTTGCAGTAACTAACTGTGCGTCGATTGCAAACAAATAATGAAACCTACGCACCTTCAAGTAACTACTAATGTATAATTACGTTCTGTCCTATCCTGCTAAATGTTGATCGCGTTGAGGTCGATACTCACGAGCAAGGTGTCACGAAGTGCCTCCATCCTGGATTACTAATTAAACTGTCGCCCCTTGCAGTAACTAACTGTGCGTCGATTGCAAACAAATAATGAAACCTACAAAAACATAGCGCACCTTCAAGTAACTACTAATGTATAATTACATTCTGTCCTATCCTGATAAATGTTGATCGTGTTGAGGTCGATACTCACGAGCTAGGTTTCGCGAGGTGCCTCCGTCCTGGATTACTAATTAAACTGCCGCCCCTTGCAGTCACTAACCGTGCAAAGATAGCGAACAAATAATGAAACCTACAAAAAATTTAGCGCCCCTTCAAGTAACTACTAATGTATAATTACGTTCTCTAGTATCCTGCTAAATGTTGATCGTAGGTGTCGCGAGGCACTTTCGTCTCTGCTTACTAATTAAACTTTTGCCCCTTGCAGTAACTAACTGTAGATACCAGGCCCCTCAGAAAGTATTGCGAAAAAAAGTTTTTATATATGGGAGACTGGCCAGTTATAATGTTTTTCGAAAATATGATTATTCATAAGTAAAAATAAGTAAGTTCCAATTTCAAAATTTCCCTCCACATTTTTTGCGAGTTAATTCAAAGTATTGTGTCTCACTGAAATATGGATCTGCGCCGGGAACATTTTAGAGCTATGATTTTATACGATTTCAAGTGTCGCCTGAAACCGGATGAATCGTACGATAGACTTCAAATGGCATTCATGGATGAAGGCCCTTCCAAGGCAACCGTGTATCGTTGGTATAACGAATTCAAGCGCGGTCGACCAACTTTGGGGGATGACGAAAGAAGCGGTCGCCCTTTGACGGCTGTTATCGAAGAAAACGTGCTAGCAGTGAAAAATTTAATCCAAGACAATAGGCGAATTACATATCAGGAGATTCAACACATATTGAAGATTGGATCGGGAAGCGTTCACGAGATTCTACACAGCCATCTTCGCGTGAGGAGGATAGTATCACGCTGGGTGCCGCACAACCTCACCGATGCTCAGAAGCAGGCCCGGGTGGAATGGTGCCGTGATATGCTTAACAAATTTGAAGCAGGCTCGTCTCGGCGTGTTTACGACATCGTTACAGGTGATGAGTCCTGGATTTATCAATACGACCCAGAAACCAAGCGCCAGTCGACTGTTTGGGTGTTTCAAAATGAGCCAACGCCTACCAAAGTGAAGCGATCTAGAAGCGGGGGTAAGATTTTGATCGCTAGCTTTTTTAATTTGACTGGCCACTTGGTATCAATTCCCTTACGGGATCAAAGAAGCATTAATGCCGAATGGTATACTACCAAATGTTTGCCAGAAGTTTTCTCTGTTATAAGCAACAAGCGACCAAACACAGGGCTCCGCGGGCTACTGCTCCACCACGACAATGCACCTGCGCACACCGCACTCAAAACGAGGGACTTCCTGGACAGCACGCCAGTCAAACTCCTGGGTCACCCTCCTTACAGCCCTGATCTAGCACCGTGTGACTTCTTTTTATTCCCAAAAATAAAAAATCAGCTCAAAGGGATACAATTTTCGTCGCCGGAAGATGCGCTGGCTGCGTTCGAGCAGGCTGTAAACGAGGTGTCTGCGGCGGACTGGAAAAAGTGTTTTGAAAACTGGTTTAGGCGCATGAATCTTTGTATAGAGGCTGGTGGAAAGTACTTTGAAAAGATTTGATAAAAATATATGTACGTATAGAACAATTTTTTTTAGTTTCGCAAAACTTTCTGAGTGTCCCACGTAGCAAACAAACAATGAAACCTATAACAAATTTTGCCCACCTTCAAGTAGCTACTTAAGTATGTTTTGTTCTATCCTACTAAATGATGATCGTGTAAAGGTCGATAGTCGCGAGCTAGGTGTCGCGAGACGCCTCCGCCCCGCCCACTAATTAAACTATCACCCCTTGTAGTAACTAACCTTCGATACCGTTTATTGATATAGTCCGTATAACTCAATAATTTAGAAGTGGAACTGTTGATAGAATATTTAGATTAGCGACATGACAGATCGACATAAAATTAAATGGAGATGCGAACTGGGGAATTTAATTTGCGGCGACGCGCCATCAGCATATTGCTTCATCGGTTAAAGTGACTTTGACACCATCGCTACTGTCAATTTAGCTTATTTTGATTAATCATTATGAGTACCACTAAAAAAACAATTTGGTTTCTTATTAGCTGATATTTCAGCTTGCAGAAAATGGACTATTATCAGTCCTACAAGTATCGATTAAAGTCCAATATAATAACGCACTGAGAATACTGCTGAGGCTGCCATGGAGCTGCAGCGCGTCAGGGATGTTTGCCGAAACAAATATTGCTGGTTTCGCCGCCACACTGTATTTTAAATAAAACTGTGTACCTGATTTTATACTTACTAACACTAGATATTAACTGAATTGTTACTAACATTACTATGAACTCTGTCTGAAATAAATATTAAGTTTTAGAAAATTTATGATATTTTTAACGATAACGTCTATAAAATACCGGTCTAGTCGGATCTGACCGAATCCTCATCGAAATTCTCGAATTAACGTGTAATTATATCGGTGAAAAGAGTCAGATTCTCACCGTCTATAGCTGACTGAAAATAATTACTGTCTGTGACAAATCGGTGACTTATTGAAAATCTTTGTCTTTGCCACAAAAAAATCATACTGGGCAGTGCTTTTATACTTAATAGCCCCGTATGTAAATGGTGCCGCTAAGTACATAATGCTAGAAAATTTTAATACATATTTAGCAAAATAAGTGTAGAATTAGTGGTATTTGTATACAAAAATACATCTTGCTAGGGTCGACTAGTTCCAAAGGCAGAAATCTAACTTTTTGAAAATTGTTGGTAAATAAAGATAAAATAAATAAATATCTTTGGGACATTTTTACACAGCACCATCTAGTCCCAAACTAAGCAGAGCTTGGGATATGGGTACTAGACAATGGATATAATACTTATATACTTTTTTTTTTGTAAATACATACTTATAATACATAAGAAACACCCAGACCAACACAAACACTTATGTTCATATAAAAAAAAAAAAAAATAAAAAAAAAAAATAATAATAAAGATAAAAGGATTGTTTGCTTTATTTGCACTTGCGGTTACTTAGCTAGTTAAAATTTAGTGATTTAAGATCATAATAGCGAACAGGTCTATTTAATTTACCAGATTGCTGAATTTCATCCCAACCCTTTTTTTATTTTTGAGGCGGAGAAAACGCCTTTCCTATGTCACGCCACGCGGGGAGGTGGCGAGGTTATGTGGGGCTTGCACCCACTAAAAACTCCGTGTACCTACTCTCGCCTTGGTGGATGACCCACAAGAACTGGCAATGCATGGCATTCGTGACCCATCCAGCGCGGCCCATTTTCAGGTCTCTCTTCCTGTACTGACGCTCCTTCGAAGATGTCCGGGCGCACATGGGACATGACTACAACTCAATATATATGTTATCAAACCTAAGATTTTGATTAGTATTTTCTATAATAGATTGCCGGTTTCAATACTTGTAGCAAAAACAAAACGATATGTTTAAAGTTGTGTTTGTTGCCATAACAATAATTCTTTTTTGCACAAAAAGCTAAGATTTCTCCCTTTGAATAATAATATGAATTTTCCGTAATCAACATAATACTATAAAACGAAAATACGTTTACTTAAGTACCTAATACTAAAAACTGCAGGCAATCTAGAATAAATCTCCTTTTCTATCTGAGAGAAGCGAATGTCCAGGAAATGACTAGCGGAAGTGCTTTAGAATTCTCTACTAAAATTGAAAATACGGAGAACTCGTAGGTATGAGTACGTTTGTGTCTGTATGTTTGTTCTGTTCTTATGTAACTTTTAAACGTTAAAATATGTAAGGTGTTACATTTTGAGCTACCCTGAAATCGCAGATTTTCCATACAAAGTCTTCGATGTCGCCCGAAAAAATGTATAAAAAAGCTGTAATTATTTAAAAAAAAAATGCGATTTCAGGGTTGCTTCCATGGTAAAAGATGTTCCTCATGATGAATATATTCATGCCATAAAAGGACTTCAATAATATTTTTTTAATAATTTACAACTTTTACATATAATAGAATGAAAAATTCGTACTCAATTTGTATATTTAGACCTCGCCCCGCTTGCATTAGTCGCATTAATGCATAAAAAATAAATAATTATTTTAAAGTTCTTTAAGCTAAAAATTAATAAATTAGATGAAATAAAATAACAATAAATTAATAATTAAATTATTCATATATTATGTTTTCTTTAAAGGGTAGAGGCACTTTTTTGTACACACATATGCAGTAAGAATAGATCTCCTCAAGTTACTGTTTGATCAAATACATAGACCAGTAAGCCTCTAGACGCCGCTTAGCTGGACACCCCCGGTCACAACGCATATGCTCTACCACTGCATATCATACGTCACTCCACCAATCGGAACGTCACTCAGTCAGCGAGCGGCACCAATCATAAGGAATCATACCACCGAACTTTTGAGCCGGCCAATCATAACGCGCCGTCCGCCCCCCTGACCCCACCAACGTTTTACGACTGCGTTTGAATACAAAACTTTGTTTATGCGAAGTCTTGAAGCTTACTGGTCTGTGATCAAATATAACTGCTATACAACAGTGTGTGTACTGTGTAATATTGTTACAATTTTTTTTTTTTGTTGTTGTCTTGTTTAAATATGAACAAACCTGCTTCAATACATAAAGATTAAAAAAAAATACAACTCCTGAAGGATAAAATATACAACAACTTAAAATCAAATCATTTTATTATAGCCTTCATAATACCTCAGTTCATTTTTGTGGTAGGCGTAACAGCAATTCTACGAGATACGGTTTACGTGACTCAAGATACTAAGTAGGTTAAAACTGTTAAAAGGTAAAAGGTCAATATGTCAGCTTTTTTATACTTAAAATGGCATACTGTCCTTTAGCACTCGAGTTAACTCGCACTTGGCTGGATTTTTAATTAATATTAGGAAATCTGCGCTGAGGAAAAAGGAAAGTAAAAATCTTAACTTACCTTGTAAATGTTAATATTTAATTTCAATCTCCGTGTTGGTTCTTTACATAGATTTTTTACATTTTATTAGGTACCTAGTGTCTAATTAATTATTCTGTTATTATACGTAATGGTTTATCATGACGTGCGTTTTGATTACTAACTTATTATAATTCTTATTCTTTACTTATAGGTGTCGCGTCATCAATCAACTCAGCCTATCGCAGTCCACTGCTGGACATAGGTCTCCCCCAAGTTGCGCCACAACACTCGGTCCTCTACCTTCCGCATCCAGTCCCCCCAGCCACGTTCTTTAGGTGTCGCGTACCTGAACAAAATACTAATTATTGTTAATTAATAAATATATATTTTTAGAACATTTTTACACAGCACAATCTACTCCCAAAATAGGCAAAGCTTGTACTACGGGTACTAGACAATAATAATATTAAAGGACATTGCTTATGTTCCATAGTGCCCATAGCCTTGGGAAGTTACGAATAAAATATGATGTTCACCATATACAATTCGATGAAGGCAATGTGTTGTAATCTATTTTAATAAGCGATCAGTACTACATAGATGTTAATTCATAAAAATATTAACAATATTGAAGTAAATGTTTTGCTTACAAACTTATGTTAAACAAGTGGTTGCCTAGCAACTAAACAGTTTCACTCTTCTATTCCTGTAGATGTAAAGGTGCCAAAAAGAAGTTGGCTATCATTGGCTACATTTAACAGTGGTGCCAACGTAATACATTATAAAACCATATGGTAATTACAAGGGATTGGTCAAAAATATGAAGTCAAATGGAGTGTCATAGTCGCTCACTTTATTAATGTGTTGATTAACTCTTTAAAATAAAAAAATGTATATACTGTCCGCATTACCTAAATATGATGAATAAGTAATGGGAAAAATACGCATATAATTGTCGTATATTTTTTATCTTTTTATCAGACGTAGACTATTCCTAGCAATGTCCTTTCTTAATAAGTGTATAGTTCATCCACTCAAATAGAGGCGGTACACCCAAGCGGCTTGCAGAATCACCACCCATGTTAATAATAAAATTATATGAAATGACAATATTTCATGCTGATGTGCGTCGGTGGCAACATCGTTTATTTTCGAGGTGGCTTTCTTTGATGTTCAACCGCACGTGCCTTGCAATAGTTTTCATAGAGCGCCACTAATTGAGCGGGTGGACTTTAATTGATAGGTAAGTTATTCTTCTTTTTCTATCACACTCTTTCACTCAAAAAGTTTTTGGCAGAAAACTATTTTTTGAGTTAAGCTTGACCAGACTTTCTACATGCCATTTCTGTTTGTTTGTAACGAATTGTTTGTATTTTCTTCTGTACATTAAAGAATAAGGAATTTAAATAAAATTTCCGCTAACTTCCTTTGAAGGCCATTAGTCAAATTATAAAATTATTTGTTACTAGCATCCCACATTCCGTGCTTTATCTACTTAGATAATACTCGTACAAATGTATTCATATTCATGTCAGGTTCCGCTACGATTATAATGACCGGTCCCGACTTGCGGCTGTCCTTTGTGCCCCATATATTTTGCAGTGGACACTGGTGCATTAGAGCATAAGCATAAGTTTAGTCTCACAGGATTTTTGTTAAACTCCACCTAGTCGTAGCTTGAATCTGTCGGGGTGGGATTGAATTTATGTGAAAAGGAATTAATTAATTAGTTCATTTTTGGGACAGGTATAGTTCTGTTTATAACATGTTTTGTATACCACTTTATTTGGTGACTATTAGTCAATAAACCAAGAATAAGCCCTAAGTTGAAAAAGGTTACTTTAAATTGACAATAGCACAAGATTTTAAATTTTGGATATTATTCCTTTTTGGCCTTTTTTTTTTTTTTTTTTTTTCCTTTTACGTATGCGCATGCGTATGTGCAGTGCAGGGTTTGTGTCCACGGATCCCGGGATCAGACTGAATTAGCCACGGATCCCGGAGCGTTGTATCCACTGATACCGTGATCCGTTTCCCTCAAAGAAACAAATTAATATTTTACCCGCTGATCACGGTATCCGTGGCTACAAAAAAGCAAATACCAGACGCCGCCGCGCGCCGCCGCAGCCGCGCGCCGGCGACTACGCGACGCACACGTCACGTTGTCGCGCTAGCGTCGTGCAGGCATCCTACGATCGCGGTGTAGTTTGTTTGGTATTATCATTCACAAGCATAGTTAACAGACGACAACGCGATGCACACGTCGCGTTGTCGCGGCGTCTGCGCTGCGCATACCTTTATCGAACGCCTACGCTAAAGAAACGCTAGTATGAAGTAGCTCTTATGCAAAAATAAATGCTAAATCTTTCAAAATGGTATACTAATAATCATGACATTTCAGCATTATTATGAAACTACGAAAGAAAACCGGCCAAGAGCATGACGAGCCATGCTCAGTATTATAGGGTTCCTAATTACAAACGAATCAAATCGAATATTAATCATTGCTATTTTAGTTTTTGCAAACAGCGCCACCTAGCGCTGAATTTAAGAAGCTATATTTAAGAAGTGTGTCATATCAATATAACACAAAGTTACTTTTTGTGATTTTTTTAAATAGAAAGTAACTAAAGGAGCATTATTTGCTGAGTTCATTTTTCTCTAAGGTCGATGACCTATGAACTAGGACGTCTTAAATATTTTGCAGTTTTCTCACTATAACTCAAAAATTTATAATCACATTATATTCGAAATAATTTTAAAAGAGAGTTTTTATGAAGGTCTATCAATGTGGAAGATTATAAGTTTCTACGTTGCATATTTTAGAAATGGTAGGAGGGGGGGACACATTGGAAGCCACTTTGGCGAACTGTATTTCGCAGATGGTATACCTGATAAAAAAGTTATGTGTAAAACATTACCTTTATTTTAGTAGACCTATTCAATGATACCCTACACGAGGGGGTGCAGCGAAAAAAAATAATTCATCCCCATATCACATGTATACACCCCTAAAATACGTAATCAAGATTTTTTTATTCTTTTAGAATTGAGATCTATATCCAGACCATTTTTAACAAAATTTCATTTACTTATGTTTATAACTGTAAAAGTTATTAAGCTGTAAAGAATTAGGACAGACGGATAGACGGACAGACATGACGAAACTATAAGGGTTCCTTGTAGAAACTACGGAACCCTAAAAAGATGTATATCTTATTATATTATGATGAGTTTGATTTCATTAGTAACCCTTTAAGGGATTATTGTACTCATAAATTTGAACAACTTTTACGATGGGAGCAACCCTGAAATTGCGAAGAAAATATCAGCTGATTCCTACATTTGTGTTCACATAAATCGACAAAATGTAGGGAACAAATTTCTTTTTTTTCGCGGTTTCAGAGTTGATCCTGTAGGGAAATTGCTGATGCATGGGTTTAGAAGGCGCTCAATTGTATTAGCGCGGCGCAGCAGTCGTCTCCCCGCATCCTAGTAAAAGTTGTTCAAATTGATTAGTACAGCCATGGCTTGAAGAACTGCTAATTAATTCAAAATCAGCCTGTATAATTATAGTATGTATGTAATTCATTAAATAGTAGTAGAGCTCTTTTGTGAAAGAGCTCGTCCGGGGAAGTACTACTACCGCACCCACTTCTCCGCTAAATAGTGATGCTCGCATTGCTGTGTTTCGGTCTGAAGGGTACGGGTGCCGGTGAAATTCCAATCACATGAGACTTTCCATTAATTCATGTCTCAGTTTAGCGAACCGACTTGCGGTACCATTTAGGCAACAGCCTTGGTGGTATTGCAGTTATTATGCGCAAAGGTAACCGCTTAACATCAGATGGGCCTTTAGCTCGTTTCGCCATCCCATAATATTAAAAAAAAAAAAACAGGCCACAGATCAACCCGAAAAAGGTTTTCTTATTTAAATCCCTTAGATAGTTATTAAGATGTGTGCAAAGTTATATTTAAAATAAATTAAAAGTTCTGTCCTTTATACAAAAAATATTCAAATCCTTCATTTATCCTTTTACATGACAAATTCAGCGTATATTCAGCAACATTCCACGCACATTATAATTAAGTCTAGATACATAGGTACTTACAAAGGTGGCACAGTAAACACACGATTGGAATAACAACTAGGTAAACCTCAGCCCAGCTAAGTCCTTCGCCGCGGAAACACAAACTTGGAATACATTGTCTCATTAGGACGAAGCAGGGTTATGAATACTGTATGCAGGTACCGGGACTACAGAACCACTGACCGCGAGATATTGCATAGTGACCAAATGAAACTATAGGGTATTGTAGATAGTAAATAATTAAGAAAACCAAAAAACCCGACTGCGTATAAATATAACTGAAAAGATGTAAACAAGACTTGTGTAGGTACAAACTATATACTAAACTATCAAATCAACACGCAGGCGGAGGCTACCTATGAACTACTTTATGTAATTCATGACCAAAAACATAGGTAGCCTCCGCCTGCGTGTTGATTTGATAGTTTCATATATACCTACATGTACCTATACAAGTCTTGTTTACATCTTTTCAGTTATATTTATACGCAGTCGGGTTTTTTGGTTTTCTTAATTAACTTTTTATTATAAAATTTTTAGTTCTGTCATGTTTTATTCTTATTCTTTATTGTACACACAAATATACATTTAGATTACAGTAGGAAACTTTATGTACATCGGCAAGCTTAACTCAGAACTGAGTTTTATCGCGCTATTAATGTAATTAATTTTTAACGATGAATATTTTGTTGTTTTTTAGCATTTCTCATTCCAAATTACATTTAAACATATAAGTTGTATATATTTTTGTAAAGAATTTATATAGCCCTTTATTTTGATACCCCACTCGATAGGTTTTGAGGGAAAAAAAAATTTATGATGACTTAAAATTGCGCCAAAAAGCGGCCATTTTATTTTTTATAATTTTGATATACCCAGTGTCACTCTCACGATTAAGACGAATCTAATGACATATCTTAAGCTAAAATCCATCAATCTTTAGGCTACAGAGCGTACCAAAGAAATATACATTCATACATACATACACTCGAAAAACATAACCCTCCTTCTGGCGCAGTCGGGTAAAAATATAGACAAGTCCTGCGAGCAATCATAGTAAAGCCAACAAAACCATGCTCCACCGCGCTCACGCACACACCATGCTCCTGAAGTATATTTGTTTTCGCGATGCTTACGGACGATGCTGCGACATGTGTACTGAGAGCGGTGAGCACGGTTTGAGGTGCATGCGTGTGCACTGGTTTTTACACGGAGGAGCACGGTTTTGTTGGCTTTACTATGATTTTTTGCAGCACTTTATCTATATTTTTTACTATGTCTGTGATTGTAGATACCTACCTCTCAATTGAATTTCTCACAACTCTGTGTAAAAATAAACGGTGAGTGATCTACGGAATCGTTGAATTTGTTACTTTTGTGTCCTGTCTGTTTGGCTGACCAATACGGTAGATTTTGTATATCTATTTCACAATATTTTTGTAATAAAACAGAAAAAGCAAGTCGTAAAAATAAGGTTATCTTATTAATAAAATACGCTTTATGGCAGGCCTAGCATGCACGAGAGGGATAAGACAAAAGACACGGTTTTTTTTTTCGATTAAACTGTCTCTTCGGGACGAAACCAGTTTATTTTTACAACGGGACCAGTAGGTGGCAGCGAACTTTCGCTTACAGATGTGGTTCTATCCATAGATGGGAGCGAGAGCGCTTAGGAAGGTATAGTCTCCTTCTGCGAGGAGAAAATGCTCGTGAAGGAGGCGGTGTCAATCCGCAGGAGTCGGACCGGGCGCAGCTGGAGGATATGGGTGACGTTGAGACCGCAGTAGCTGAGCCTCTTCTCCCCAGAAGAGGCTCAGCTACCAGTGGCCAGCCAGAAACGATAGGTTAATTCGCGACCCCGCGGAGAGAAGGACCCCGACAGGGGTTGTAGGAGAATGCAAAGCGTATCCCACGCCCCCAACTCAAGATAGAGGAATACTGCTGCACTGGCTCCGGCTTCCCTGGGCAGAGTGTGTCTATGAACATTTCCCCACGAAAAAAAAAGCAGTACCACGGAACCTCGGATCGCGATACATTGCATAAAGACCAAATGAGACTATAGGGTACTGCAGATACATTCTCACTTGAAATTCGTATAGCTTTGTGTAAAAATAAACAGTGGATGAACTACATAATTGTATTACTTGTATACAGGCTGTTTTATTTTTATATACTATCCCTTATGTGATTCCCGTTGCTACTATCAAAGTACCTACTTCATAATTTACTTTTGCTTTCCATTTTTAAAAGTACGCGTGGGCGTAGAACGCCTAAAATGTTTTGTAAATATAGATCACTTAAGCATATTAGGCGGTAACTCTATATCCTCTGCCTAATAACATTACCTAATTAGTTAAAGTGGGAGTTACATTACTTTAGCTTTACCTATACTAGACATAATTATACATATAAAAACTGGGATTTACAGGGCTTTCGCTCAAGAGAGAATCTTTATTTTTCCCGCTTTTCATATTTAAAATAATAAATCTATATATTCTGTGGAAAATAACGAATTTTAATAAGACTTCATAGTAATATACATGTACATGTACTTACTTACTCCTCTGGCTCAGCGACCCAAAGTGAGTCATGGTCTCCGAAACGAGAACTCTCCACTTTCCTCGATCTGGCGCGATATCTCGCCAGTTGGTACCTTGAGCTCACGCAGATCAGCCTCCACAGCATCTCCCCAGCGATATTTGGGGTGATCTACTGGTCTGCGTCTGATTGTTACACAATGACATGTACATGTAGGACTTGATATTTTATTTCACTCTCACTGTAAAATAAGAGTGTCACTACACGGTCTATCTGTTCGTGCGGTATCGTCCTTTACAAGCAATCCAGACTCGCCGCTTCATTAGTCCACAAAGGGTAGTTGTATGCAAGTGCAGGAAAAACGTGCCACAGCGCACCGTCTCGGCGGTCTACGTAATAACAAGTCTACGTAATAACAACTTTGCACCGAGGTTATTGCCCCCTATTATTAGGCATGGCAGGAAAGGTGTTAACTGAAATTGAAATTGGTGGTTGTTTTTCGATATTCTTAAATTGGTCTTGTTTTATATTCCAATAGTAATAACCTTGTATTTATTATCCTACGTTTGTTAATGGATGAGTTCATGACTTCAGGTTAATATTTTCTTAACATTTTCATTGCGTGCAAACCTTGATTTGTGAATGTTTCAAAAGCTATTTAAGAATAGAATAAATGGCAATTCCATTTGGCTTGAATAAATGTTTGCTAACATTGCATTCTTTTAATTTGATGCTTTCCTTTGAAATTAAGTATGGTTTGGAATCACGAAGCTTTCGATTACTTTTTCACGTTTTTTGTCTGAGAGCAATTATGTGAAGAGAACGGTATGATATAAAAGTATTGTAGTTGTAATCGGCGAAGGGTACCTTTAATTTAGATTGTTATATTATTACTACAAACCTCTATACACCTCTGCCTACCCCTTCGGGGAAATACAGGCGTGATGTTATGTTATGTTATGTGTTATATTATTAATTTACGAAATTGTGTTTATTTTATATGTTTGTCTTAGTTTGTGTCTTTTTTATTGAACAGAGGCAGATTGATATTAAATAGATTCTGCTAGGGTTCCTTCTAATTGCAGTTGTGAGATAGAGAATTCCAAATTATTTGATTTTATGAGCCCTCTTGTTTACATAGACAACATATTTTATACTAAATTGATTTCGTTAAACTTTAAACATAAAAACTAACAAATGAGCAACTCCTAGTAAATATTTTTTTATCAGAGTGTAATAAAATATTCCGTTTAAATGAAATAACTGCTCATTATTAACGAATTTATGATGTTGTTATTTGTGAAATTGTGTTATTATTAAATCAGTTTCGTTTTTATGAACACGATTTAGATTTTACGGCATAATGATAAAATAAATGCTTTTATTTTTATTTAAATTTATATAGTGGTAGCAGGCATGGCTGTCGATCGTGGGGTTGCTTTCAAACACTATATAAGAAAAAAAAACAATGTTTTTGTATAGAAAAAACTTCTTTATTAGGTACAGCCTAAAGTTAATAATTGAATAAAACACGATAAGTTCGCTCCTGTTATTATGGTACAACATGTTTCCTTCACTTATGATATTAAAATATTTATTACTAGCCTCTGCCCGCGGCTTCGCCCGCGTGGATGTCTTTTATCGCGCATCCCTCGGGAACTGTTCATCTTTCCGGGATCCAGGTTACGTTCTATCTGTATGCCAAATTTCATTCAAATCCGTTCAGCCATTTCAGCGTAATTGAGTAACAAACATCCAAACATCTTCGCAAACTTTCACATTTATAATGTTAGTAGGATTTTAACGCATCAAAATTTTTCTTACCACAATTTATAGCTTGGAAATATTTATAACATAACATAACATAACATAACATAAAATAACATCACGCCTGTATTTCCCTGAAGAGGTAGGCAGAGGTGTTTAGTACACCCACATATCGCCAGTTATGTTATAAGTCCTATGTAATAGGGGGCGAGCCTATTGCCATTAACCGGGCACAAATCCAGACTCCGGGCTGCTACTGAGAATTTCCTAATGAAAAAACCCAATAACACTTTACCCGACCCGGGAATCGAACCCAGGACCCCATGCTCAGCAGTCGCGCTTGCGACCACTAGACCGACGAGGCAGTAAAATATGTATACCATTTGCTAAAAGATTATTATAATGACAATAGTAGTCTGCAATCGATTGGCTCCATTCTCTTACCTACAGCCAGACATGATAATTGTCATCCAATTACTTAATGACTTGATTTAATAGTACTACACGAGTTATTAGCTTTACTTTATAATTTTCCTAATTTGTGTCAGTTTATAGGGTTAATTGTTATCATACAAGGCTGTATTTAGCTCAACAGAATTTATTATACGCATTATATTCAACGTTCCGCGTGGTGCCAAACGTGAAGAATTACACCACCTGATATATCTTCTCATGGGTGTCGTAAAAGGCGACTAAGGGATTTACCAGAGTATGGGCAGCAGCGTTCTCTGAGCATTTAACCAACCAACTGCAATCGCCAACCCGCCTTCCAAGCGTGGCGATTATGGAATATTTTTGGAGGAGGTTTATGTCCAGCAGTGGACGTCTTTTTGCTGAAATGATGATGATTATAATTATTAATATAAACGGTTTCACTCACGTTATTTCATCGGGTGTGCCCGACCAGTTTCGAGCTCGAACGGAGCCCTTAATCATGAGCTGGTCACGCGGCGACGTCGCGCACCAAACGCTCGGGCTCAGGCTTTTGGGCTCCGTTCGAGCTCGAAACTGGTCGGGCACACCCGATGAAATAACGTGAGTGAAACCGTTTATATTAATAATTATTAATTTAACTCACGATAGTTATGATGATTATATTCAACATTAGGCGTCTATTGTGCTGCATGGTCGATGATAAGTTTGATGAAAAAGAAAAGTCACCTTGCTTCACGTAAAACGAATTCACAGTCTAGTCGGTGGCTAGCTGCGAGCGAGTGTTTACGTCTGGTGAGAACCGTTCCTAGTCTTGCCCCCGCCCGCCACCTCCTAGGTAGAATAAGAGGGCCTTAATATTTTTCAACTTTTATTAAACCAAATAGAACTTCTGTCTCCTCGTTTATTTTAACAGTCTGCATAATGTTTACAATACTGTTAGAAGATTGGACAATAAAAACTTGAAATGGAAAGCCATTACATTGAACTTATCTAAAAAGAGGTCGAAAGGTCTAAAAGTCATGATCCTATATTCAGAGGACAAATGCCAATTTTTGGTCACATAATCTATGACTTATATTGAACTATGTTCACGGGACTTGTCGCGCACAATTAAATCAAAATAATCTAATCAAATAATCATAAAAATATAATATATATATCATTTAATCTAATCTATGACTTTTATAAGATAAGGTCGCTAGAAAAAGTGCTGCGAACAATCACAGTGAAGCCAAAAAAAACTGTGCTCCTTCGTGTACAACTAGCGCTCACGCACACACCATGCACCTGAAGGATATTTGCTTCCGCGATGCTTACTAGACGATGCAGCGACATGTGTAACTGAGAGGGGTGAGCACGGTTTGAGGTGCATTTGGAGCATAGTTTTTTTTGGCTTCACTAGATTGTTCGCAGCGCTTCATCTATAAGTAGAGGTACAGATCTTTTTTTGCTAGCACTAGCAGTCGCAGTGTGCATATAACTTATATGATTAAAAAGCAGCTGAACAAAAGCTGAAAAATTGATGAATGAGTTAAGATAAAGACATCGCTTTTTCTCTCAGTTGAAATTAAAATCACACTTTATGTTTGTCATCGTAAATACGCGGAACCCGTATTTCCGCGAGATTGTGCGTCTTGTAAAAGAATCTTACTGAACGATCTTGTAATTTCGCGAAACCACGAACTGAGTGTAGTGTTTTCGTAAACATATTAAATAACTTTAGTCATAATTATGACGAAACTCGTAAAAAAAATGTGCGATACATTACCTTACCTTATATCGTATTAGTTACTTGAATTTTCAATCAATTAGAACACAACTGCTAAAATTCTGTTTAAAAAAAACGTAATAAGATGTTAACCACATCTAGACACACAAACACTAGACTCAGTACGTAGTTTTGCGAAATTACTACGATTGTTCAGTAAAGATCGCGTTATAAGACTACCTCTCCGCAACGAAATATGTACTACGTAATTCTACGTCGACATATCGTTTAAGTATGTATTTGCACAATCAGAAGCAAAATCAACACAAATACCACTTTGTTTTTAAAGACGGCTCGCGCAGTCACCGGTGTACGCTCCTTCATAATGTAGCTAAATATTATCTGGTATCTACCCTCATTGTACTTATTTAATATCCTACCTTGTTAACTACCTATATTTTTGTTTACCTGTTTGTATAGTCGATGATACTGATGTACGGTAAAACTCTAATGAGTTTATGTTACATCTTTAGAATGTTTTTGTTATGTATACCACTGAACAAATAAATAAATAAATAATAAAATCTTTCAACGGTTTTAAAGTCGCAAGCAGCACTGCCCCCCTAGCCAAGTTGACAATCTACAATCGTCAACGCTATATAAAACGATCAAAATGTATGGGAATGACATATCTCAACGAAAGACTTTTTCATTCAGATATGTCATTCCCATACATTTTGATTGTTTTATATTAGCGTTGACGATTGTAGATTGTCAACTTGGCTAGGGGAGCTGACTATAAATGGAACGGATATGATTATTCAATATGTAACAAAAACCCTGCTGTTCCTGTGAGCTACGTTATCAGAATCGATTTTCATACGTAAGGACACAACGCATTTGGAAAAACTTTAATAAAAATAAACAAATTAAATATGAAATCATTAGTAATTGTAAGTTGAAAGTGATTTAATCACTCAAAACTTACTCACTGAGTGATTATACCAATAAAAATAATCAAACTAAATATTAAATCATTATTAATTGTAAATTGAAAGTGATAGATATTATCACTTTTAATAATCATTTAATATTTAATTTGATATTTTTATTAAAGAGTTTTTCCTAATGAGTATTGTCCTTACATATGAATATCGATTCTGATAACGTAGCTCACAGGAATAACAGGGTTTTTGTTACATTATGTATGTGCCTATGTATAGAAGAGGTAGCCCTACTACCCATAGTCAGGGTTTATTTCGTAGCATGGGTGAGATAGATATTATAATATTATTGGCTACGCTCCTAAGTACAAGTTGTTTCGCAATCTTGCTAGGAGAACAACACCTCATTTGTCACACACAACATGGAACCAATTCTTCACCACACTCATTTATTCATGTACTACAAATAACTTGTAAATAAGTAATTGATTGGTGGTTTTAAATCGTTCGGTAGGAAAATATTATTGCTTCTCACTGTACGTGTTACATAGTAAGCCGACTCTGATTTTAACTCAATACTGAAACGACTCAAGATGAATATTAATCACAAATAAATTGAAGTGTGACATCGTTTATAGTTCATAACTGACGCCATTTTGACTTTTATCTGTACAATCCGCGAGAAATGTATGAGACTGCACATTAAATGCAGTTTATTAGTCATAAATTCTATATTGACAGCAGCTGTCGGATTGGGCAGCTACAGCGACAACACAGCCCCTATCAAGCTTTAAAATTTGACTTGGACATCTATAAAATGTGATGTTTATACATATATGTAGGTATAATGTAGAACATAGTACGGCTATTTTTGAAGTCATATATGTACAGGCAGCGTCAAAAATATATAAAACAGACTGTTCAAAATTATCTGAACAGCAAAAAAGTTGTTGTTTAGAGTTTTAGTATGAATAGGATGGCTTAAGAAAAGAGGAAGACCAAAGAAAAGATGAATGGGTTGTGTGAAACATGATATGGATAAAAAGAAACTCAAAAATGAGATGACGGCTGATAGAGATGTATGGAAGAAGAAACATACTGTGCCGACCCCAAATAAATTGGGTTAACTGCTGTTGGGGAAACCTTGTTATTTCCCCGGGATGTGCCAAAGGCATATCACTGGAGGGGCACTAGCACGAGTCCCACTGGAGTAACCGGAGCTCCTCTATTTTGTGCAGAGGATGGCCACCGTGTGGTTTTAGTCGGTTAGAGTCCAACATACCCCTCCGCCGTCCCCAGACGGAGGGTATCCATGAGGATTTCCACTCGAAAAAAAAAAGTACATAAGGAAGAACATGTTTATATAATTTTGAAAAGTATTATTAGTAGTAGAACTCCTTAAGAAAGAGCTCGTCTACGGAAGTACTGCCTCGTACCTATTTCTGCTGTCTAACAGTGATGCTTGAATTGCTGTTCCAGTGCGAATGGTACGGGTGCCGGTAAAATTGCAATCACGTCTCATTTCACCATTCTATACCATAAAAAATTATGTTTGTCACGAAGTTTTTGACGCAAATTGCATACTTATGATAAAGCAAACAACGAACATCTGGACACTACATTAGAAACTGTAATTTATATGATACCTATTTTATGCACAAGAGAAGTTCAGAAAAGCGATGGCGGAAACTTAGGCAACCTCAAGACTTTGTTAAATTGTAGGTGCAGCAACAGGTTACTACGCCTAGTATCGTCATCATATTAAGTCTTTTTATTACGTGGGGAAATCCTCATGCACGCACTCTGCTGGGGTGACGGAGCCAGTGTCGGACTCTTACTGAATAAAACCACCACGGTGTTCCTCTGCTAACTGTGCTAACCTTTGACCGAGGGCGTGGGATATGATCTGCGGTCTCCATCCACCCCCTACAGGTCCCAGCTCGCCACTAGCAGGCGAGCCCCTCTCCTGCCAACTGGCGTGTGCAAATATTTAACCTTTATTGTCCTAATGCTTTTACAAAATTGTGTATGCCCATACTAATATAGCCAAGCACACCACAGAATTTAAATTAGGCAGTATTTCTAATCTCTACCTTTCGATAGGCTCTAGTTTGGTTACTTTATTTTGCTTAGGTAATCAATTATGATGAATATTTACGAACAATATTTGTAATGTAAACAAACAGGCAAAGTATAGTTACTCTCTTTTGATTAACTTTTCAGAATCGACCAGAATTGGGTAATATTGAGTTTTTTGCCCTAGGGAAGAAGGAAAAAAAACTAATGTTCGTTGCCTACAGCTATTTATTTAAGGACCCTACTCAGGTGTGTTAGATATTTTTTATGTGGTCAAATATCAATCGGTAAGGGCCTCTATTTGCCTTCGTTGCGGAGGGTTAAAGTTCGTCTACCTGTGATTGATGCTGCTCGTTGGCCAGACTAGCAATTTTAGGGTCAAGAAAAAATTATGTGTTTTGGTAAGACACTATGTTATTTTAGACTGGTTGTTTTTTCTTGATAATTTATTGTATTTTGCTCGGAAACAATGTTTTGGAAATAAATTTGCTACAATATTGTACGCATTTAGGAATACTTACTAGTATAGTTAAGACACAAAGGTAGAATTCGGAATTATCTACGGGATAAATTTTTATTGAGTGCCGATAATTTTCATAGTGATTTAGTGAGTTCCTTATCATCATCATCATTTTAGCCGAAATATGTCTACTGCTGGACATAGGTCTCCCAAAAGGGATATGCCATAATCGCCACGCATGGCAGGCAGGTTGGCGACCAACTGCGATCAGAGAATGCTGCTGCCCATCCTGTGGTGAACCCCTTAGTCGTCTTTTACGACACCCACGAGAAGAGATGGGATGGTGCTTTTCTTTGTGTCCTGCACCACACGGAACACATTCACACATCATCATCATCATCATTTCAGCCGAAAGACGTCCACTGCTGGACAAAGGCCTCCCCCAAAGGAATATGCCATAATCGCCACGCTTGGCAGGCGGGTTGGCAATCGCAGTTGGTTGTTTAAATACTCAGAGAATGCTGCTGCCCATCCTCTGGTGAATCCCTTAGTTGCCTTTTACGACACCCTTGAGAAGAGAGAGGGATTCATTCACACATAACTTGTTATAATTGAGTTAAAAAATTAATTCTCGTAATTTGGTCTTGCTTTGCGTGAGTGATATACAGTCTCATAGCTAAGTTAATATTCCTTCCAAATTTCTCACCTTAGGTCATTTTGTAATTATACCATGTCGCTTACTGTAGGTAGAGTAAAGGTCTCTCACGTGGCGGTTGCGTGCTGCGTGCTGCTTACTGCAGGGAAACATTGTGGTTTCTCTGTGGTTTCTCCGGGACGTGCCAAAGGCGCACCTGAGGAGTGTCGTTGAACAATGGAGTACCCGGAGCTCGTCCATTTTGTGCTAAGGTTGGCCAAACCACGGGGTTTTAGTCCGTAAGAGTCCAAAATAGCCCTCCACTTTCCCCAGATGGACGGTACCCCTGAGTAATGCCTCTCGAAAACAGAAAAGGTAGTGGTCAAGTGCATGTTCAATTTCTAGTCTATCACAGTCCAATTGGATATAGGCCTCTCCCAAGTTGCGCCACTGGTGACATGAAACATAAGTAAGAACAGTTTAGTGGATTTATCCAGTAGAAGTATGTATTCCTGTGTGCTGACTAGCAAGTAGGATAGTAGGCTACGTCTGGAAGCCAATGAGAAGAAAAAGTAAAAACGATATTGCTTCGTATTTTATTTATTGAAGATGTAGGTACAATGTAACTTACAGAAGGGAGATTCAGAAGATATTTACAAGGTGTTTAGGTAACATTTAAAATTTAGTTAATAAGTACTTTTAAAATGTCCATGACTAACCGTAAAAGAATCTAAGAAAGTAACACATTCAAAACGAATTTCAAGCTGAAAGAATTAAAAAGCGAAACATAGACATGTAATAATAGTTAACAATTGTATTCATATAAATAATATTTCAGAGATTTCTCAATGTTCCTAAATAATTTTATTAATAACTATAAAAATTATTGCCCTAATCAAAACTTTAACTACATCTTATGAACGTGCACAACATTTAACAGTGATTAAAGTTATCTAACAGCTAGTGAATTACCTAAACAAATAAAGATACTTATTTATTTTATAGAATAACTTAACATAGATCTTACATTATATTTAAAACTTAACTATATTATTGAAAAATTTGATATGTTTGATATTTTTGTCTTATACAACTCGTTGGAATCATTCTTCAAGTACAGTTGTTTGTAGAAAGAGTATATTAAAATTTATTTTCAACACACTTGCTCGTAAAGTGGCTCTTATTGCACCGATTTTAGGTTCATAATGTAGCTTATAACGCACGCGTGCTTTTTTCATTATATTATTGCACTAGTGCTTTTTACTTTACAGTTTATTTTTAAATCGCAGCAAAGAGTTTTTGTGCCTAAACAAAATTAAACATTTTTGGGAATAAATCAGCTGTATTAATTAAAATATGCTAAACAAACATTTCATTTCATCAATTTTTTTTATTTTTGTCAATAAATTAATATTAATTTGCGTTTTAAATAAAAAAAACAATTTATTCATAATATTTTTAATATTAGGCTGTATGGCGGTTTCCTTCGACCACCTGCCCCCGCATAGCTGTATGTCACCGTGCGATTACATTGCAGTAATCCGCGCGCCATTTTTCACAAATTCAATATTTGTCTAAAATGTATGTTTTTTTTCTCGCAAGTGTGTTCAAAAACGTCGTATGACACGCGTGAGCATTGACTATTATACTCTCGGCTCCATTACGCCCTCGCCTTCGGCTCGGGCTGTAATCCAGCCTCGAGTATAATAGTCAACTTAGCTCACTTGTATCATAATGTACTATTACATCGTTATCTATTGCGCAGGTATTTAAAATATGAACGTAGTATTCAGAAATCTTAATTAGGGCTTTGGGGGTTAATTGGATTATGTAATTTGATGCCAGTTATTTTACAAGCTTGTGTGTGAGCCTATGTTTTCATACTTTGTTACTGGGCAAGCTGAGACCGGCCGTGGCATCCAATTTTGTATACTTTACTGTTTGCTTCTAAAAAGTAATTTATTTTTCTGTGTCACTGTACTTGAAGTTATTTCAACAAGCAGCATAAAAAATGCAGCAAGGTGCTCATAATTCCGTTGTAAATACATTAATATAATTTCAATAGGTTACTGAAATATTATCACGAATAATCTCGTAAATGCGCCAATAAAAGGGACAATAAAAAATTATAAATATTCGTTGATTCTGGATTTTGGAAGCAAATATTCTACTTAAAAATAATTTCACCCTTACACCGTTTACGCCTTTTCCGACTCAACTTTGCGGGTAGGTGTCCGCCTTACAAAGATCAAGTACCTCAAGATATAAGATATGAAACACTCAGATGCGACATTGTGTACAAAATAGTGTGCATGTCGTCGTCAAAAATATTTGTTTTAACGTAAGTATCAATATCTCCTAAATCGAAAATCGATTATAATATAAACTGTGTAAATCATTGGGTTATAATTTATAATATACTAAGTGTGTAAATATTTTTTTATTTAAATCGACCAACCTTAGAATCGACATGTGTCGTTCAAACGATGTGTATGACACATATTCTCATTTGCAGTACTGTAACGGTATTTTACTTAGAATTTACTTTTTTATCAAAGAGTTTTTTGATAGTTTTTAATTGAAACGTTTGAATCGATAAGAGACTACATTTATTCTTAAAACTGCGATTTTAAACCTTGCTTGTAATATTCGACTTACGACGATACTCGAAAAATTTACTGTGTTTATGGGTAAACGATCGTTTTATCAGAGAATTGTCACTGGTGAAATCAAGCCTTAACTGTTGATCGATTACAATTGATTACTGTGCCTGGACTCTATAACAAAAATATTATGCATTATTTTGTAAATATATGTAATTTTAACCGATTGACTATGTATAATTCCTGCACGAAGAGAACAATAGTAGTTGCTCCATCTTTTTCCAATATAAAAGGCATACGAAAATTGTTATTATGTATATAAAACTTCAATAGATATACAAATATTTGTTTTCCCATAGATCTACATGAAAACAAAAGTTTTATTAAAAACTTCTTGTAATTGTTGGTAAATTCATTTAAATTACCCCTTAATTACGAGAACAGTTACATAAAAAGAACAATTTTATTACTAAAATGCGTATCCGGTACAATAAGTAATATAGGGCACCATGTAGACATATAAACCAGTGTTTCACATTTTACAAGATACTTAAAGCTTTAAGAAGCTGTGTTCAGGGCTGTCACGCGTATTACCTATGGACATTTTATGCTAAATAGGTATTACTTAGACTTATTCAACTAACTCTTCAGTCTTGGACGTTACACTTAAATAGAATACTTCTAAAACCCGCGTCGAATTTATATCTCTCCAAAACTTGTAAATTAAGTAGAGTCTGCGTGTTTTAACTATTCTATGGCGTAAATCAACACACACCAAATATAACGTATGATCACTATAAGCTAAAGACAAAACACGCAATTCTGTGGACTATTTCTGACCGTTTTGTATACTTATGTATACATATATTTTTTAATATTTCAGCTACGATTTCATTTATTTGTTGAAGGTTATTTATTTGAACGTTATAGATTAAGTATCTAAGATTCGGAAAAATCACATTCACTAATAAATAAAACACATTTAGGACAACGCACGACCAAAAATTACGACATCTAAAGTAGTAAGCGAAAATGTACAACACTCATTCACTTGAACGTAATATTTTATAGTTCAGTTACATTTAGTACTTACATCTAGATAAAATTCATTAATCCTAGCAAATGAAATTATCACAAATATTTAAAAAAATCACATTCTGTATAATAAACGCTGTATAATTAATACAATACTTAATTATATATAAAAATATATTGCTCAGGGTTTCAGTGGGTCGTCTATCAAATCAGTGCTTTATATAGTTGTCTGTGGATAATTTACTTTTAATTTGTTTAGAAAATAATATTCATCATTTCAGCCGAAAGACGTCCACTACTGGACATAGGCCTCCCCCAATTAAGGGGGGATATGCCATAATCGCCACGCTTGGCAGGCGGGTTGGCGATCGCAGTTGGTTGGTTAAATACTCAGAGAACGCTGCTGCCCATCCTCTGGTGAATCCCTTAGTCGTCTTTTACGACACCCATGAGAAGAGATAAGGGTGGTGCTATTCTTTAAGTCCGGCACCACACGGACTTACGAAAATAATATTAGTTACACTAAATAAATGCCACATAACCATAAATTCAGTTGTTCCCAATCATTAGACGTTCCTTTCAAACTCACACCTACATTAGATTACAAACGACCGAAAAAAAAACACAATAAAACCATTGCCTAACATCATTGTTTTAATATTAAAAATTTCTATTTTAATAAATGTTGCTAGATATAAATAAAATATCTCTTCGGGTTTCTTAATCTATGTTACGCTAGATGTATACATAAACGACTTTAAAAAAGTTTACTGACTAGTGATATGTATTATGATATGTATTTGATATGTTGATCACAACGAAGTAGTTTAGCCATACGGCTCTTATTCTTAGTTCTCTTCTCTTCTTTAATCTTCTGGCCAACCAAGGTCTTCGCCGATGAGGTCGTAGAACCTCTGGTTGTGCTGGATGAAGAACTTTCTTAGCTTGGTGACGACGGCTGGGTCGACCCGAGGGTGCTTTCGTCCCTTAGTTTCTCTCAGACATTTGTCCGTAGTGTCGTTTCGTAGGCAATAGAAGCCTTTCGTTTCGTTGAAGTAGAAATTCTTTCTTCCTTTATAGACAAAATATGAAGGCGTATTAGAATATACAAGGTCCCATAGCAATGTTTCATGGAGGGCAAGTAATACTTTAAATATTGAAAATGGAAAATTTTACTTAAGGATGCGCCGTAGTAGCCAAGTAGCGCCCCCATCTGTAAATAAAATATTACTCACTGAATACATCATTTATCGAAAATTAGTTTTTAATAATTGAAAACGAAACGATATTTTTTTTTTTTTTCGATAAATGTTGTATTTAGCGAGTAATATTTTTTTTACTGTTGGGGGCGCTACTTGGCTGCTACATGCGCCTTAAAGAAGACCTATTTTATTTATAAAAGCAAGTAAGCAAGCATTCAAGGATTTTCCAAAAGTGTCTTTCATAAGCCGGGCTCGAACCAGCATGAACGAAAAAAATATCAAACTACAACCTACCAATTAATAGGGTCAATAAAGAGAATCAAATCTCTACAACAAACATTGTGTCTTAGATTGAAGGAAAGTCATGAAATCTAACATTGGCTAATAAATATAGGACGGTTCTTCTTTTTGTTAAGTTCGGTTCCCGGTTCAGTAAAGAGGTTTTTTGATAATCTGTGAATGCAGAAACTCTTCTTTTATAAGTAAACATATTTTCATTTTCCAATATTTAAAGTACTTTCCCTCCATGAAGCATAGCGCTAAGACGTATGGTCGCGATACTTCCCGGTGATACATTTTGTCGACAAAATCCCTTGAATGAAGCTTGCTACATTACATATACCTACGGCTGCCATCGAACATTGAGTGTAAGCGATTTTAGCCTTAGTGGCTCACCGGAAAGTTTTCTGACTGTACATTTGGAGGTATAACTGAAGTATTCCTAAAATTTCCTAACATAATTCAGTGATTGTAGTATGGCTGCCTACGACTATGGAAGGTCTACAATATTTACGATACAATCACTTACCAATCTTATGTTCTATTCCGAGGAACTTCTCGATGCGCCGGAGCTGCGGCACTGGATCTTCAATAAGCAGGTCTCCGTTGACGACCAGTATTTGTTCCCGGGGGAACACTTCCAGCCACCGGTGCAGGTACGCGTGGTACAGAGATATGGCTATTGGTCTGTCAGGAACAATTGGAATATTCTATATGTTAATCGCGGACGAATAAAAAAAGGTGGACGGAATCTCGCTAAGAAAAGATTGGAGCACTATAATTTCGACAGCATTTTAACACACCAGATATTATATTGTTACTTTACTTGTGACACTTCGACAATGACTACCGTCACACGAGATTTGTTGCGAATCGCAGCTTTTTGTCTTACTATGGGTGTGAATGTGTGCGTGCCAGCCCGTACTTTTAAGCGAGCCGTCTTACTATGGATGCTTCACTTATTGTTTAGCGAGATTTTGTCCGCCTTTTTTTATTCGTCCATGATGTTAATTTGATAGCTTCAAGATGAGCGTTAACATGGGTTTATTAGAAATTTGTGTTTTGTCAAGACTTTTTCAAATCATAGAAATTTTGCTGGTATGTTATTATTTTTATGCTGAATTTACTTATAATAAATTGATGAAAAATATTATAAATATCACGTTTTTAAAGCGAAAGCAAGTTAGTATTGCATTGTCATCCAGTTTTGAGCTATGTTCAAAGTCTGTAGCTCATCGGGAAGTTAGTTTAAAATTGACCGCAAAATTTGTACCCAACAAACAAAATGAACAATCTTAGTGAAGCCAACAAAACCGTGCTCCTCCGTGTACAAACCAGCGCTCACGCGCGCACATGTACCTCAAACCGTGATCACCGCTCTCAGTACACATGTCGCGGCATCATCCAGTAGGCATCGCGAAAACAAATACCCTTAAGGTGCATGTGTGTGCGTGAGCGCTGGTTTGTACACGGAGGAGCACGGTTTTTTGTTGGCTTCACTATGATTGTTCGCAGCACTTCGTCTATATGTTTTTCTATCTATGTGTTAAAATTACAAATTCTAAAATACAAGTAGAAGTATTTTTACAAACCTGTAAGCTATGTTAATTGACCCATCAGGTGAGATGGCGAGATGTTCAAAAGGCTTAGCGGCGTCAGGTACAGGATGGACAGTCAGTTGTGGATGCGCCGGCGCCGATGGCGTGGCACGGCTGCGCAGTTGCGTGTAGTCTGAGATTGCGCGCGTTACCGGCTCCCTGACTATGAGTAGTAGTCGAACTGAAGAGTTCATTGCTCGGACGCGTTCAGGTACCTTCACCAAAAATATAATTGGTTAATATTGGGCCTGCTAGATTTGAAAAAGGTCGAATAAAAATATTTAACAAAAGAGTGCAGCTAAACTATAGGGGAAAATATACAAGACCATGATTAGACAGGCTGTCATGTATGGATCGGAATGTTTGGCTATGAAAGGGAGGAATGAAAGGCAGGCAAATTACATGCAGCTGAGATGAGAATGTTAAGGATATGATAAGAAATGAGTATGTGAGAGGGAGGGTTTGAAAGTAGTGCCAGTGACGGAAAAGTTGAGATGTGGTCTATTGGTTCGAGTGTCGGACTGCTGATCACGAGGTCGTGGGTTCGATTCCCACAGGAGACAAATATTTGTGTGTGATGAACATAAGTGTGTGTTGGTCTGGGTTTTACTTATGTATTATAAGTATGTATGTACAACAAAAAAAGTATATAAGTATTATATCCATTGTCTATACCCATAGCACAAGCTCTGCTTAGTTTGGTGCTGGGTAAAAAATTAAAAACTTGAAAAAAATATTCACAACATATTTCCTTACCTCAGGAGTAACGAAGTAGCTTGGGCTCTTCTCTATCGTGATCTGCCCTTTGAAGGACAGTGGCATTTTACTTCTGTACCACTCCAGCCCTAACGCGTAGTTCTCGTCTCGGTCGAAGAAGTGCACTTCGCCTGACGCCTTCTGTACCATCGGGTGAAGGTACAGCATTTCCAGTAATGCCCGCGTACCACATTTTCTGACGCCTATTATAAGAGCCTACAACAAGATTATATGAAAAGTTTATGGATAACTGAATTTTTTACTGAGGATTTTTGGAACGACAACTTATCAAGAAAACAATAGCCTGGAAGTAGAATTCAAAGTCGTTCACAAACAATTTACAATTTAAAAAGCTGTAAAAAGTCTGAACACAAAGTTTAGTCTAACATGTTCTATCTGCAAACACTAAAACACAGACACACATTTATTGAATGGTCTAAGTTTTAACTTTGGCAAAGTCTAGTGATATCATAATTTCAATGAAGTGTTAGAAGGAGATATACAATTGACTGCAATCGATTGTAGATTTGATATTTTATAATCTTTTTCTTTTGTGAAACTAATCTATACTATACAACGTGTAACGGAAAGGGTATGTACTGTACATATCAAGTGCACGGCTTCTTTGAATGATAACAAATTATACGGCAAGGGTTTTAAATTTTTTATCTACATAAATTAGGAACATAGG
This sequence comes from Asteroscopus sphinx, assembly GCA_949699075.1. Lineage (NCBI taxonomy): Eukaryota > Metazoa > Arthropoda > Insecta > Lepidoptera > Noctuidae > Asteroscopus > Asteroscopus sphinx. Next base: position 21,101,930 of record OX453005.1, read on the forward strand.
AGAAATTCCAATATAAGAAACCAAACACTTCAAACTGAAATTTACACATCACTAACACCTATAACTTAATATTAGCAACTCACGTGAAAAGATAATGACTTTCGTAGTGCAGTGACACATTTTTTATGATTTGAATTCAATAAACTTATGAAATCAAAAATTTGGGATAATTTTATCGAGTATTTTATTTTGGTCTGAAATTTTGCATTAAGATTCTATACCAGATGTTCACCTCTTTCGGATAGATATACCCTTTCGCTTACACGTTGTATATAACATTATAAAGAGGAAAGATTAGTTTGTTTGTTTGAAACCGATAAACGGTAAAACTACTGAACCGATTTTAATAATTCTTTCACCATTAGAAAGCTACTTTATCCAGAAGTAGCATAGGCTATATTTTATTCCAGTACGAGGGCGAAGACGCGGGCAAAGTCTAGTGATTTCATAATTTCAATGAAGTGTTACAAGGAGATATACAATCGAATGCAGTCGATTATAAATCTGATATTTTGTTACCGAGTTAAAGGTAAATAATAAAAGAGAACTTTCAACATACTATAAATAGTAAATTGAAACACATTGCATTACTAATGCGCGCGTTAAGAAACGTGATCAAGACATCACCCCCCGAGGTTGCTCATTGTTGGTCTCTAGGGAGATCTATAACAGCGGCTGTTTATGGGCTAAAACACTCTAGGTACCTACCTATACCTATTCAAAATCTTCTTAACTAAGATGATTTGGAATAGATCCTTATACCCAGCAAATATAAGGGCCTACATGATTAATCTAAAACATTTAAAGGGATGAACCTGTGTAAGTTACAGAAATGCTTAGTATCTATATCATCATCCTCCTCGCAACTATGTTGGGGTTGGCGTCCATACGCTGCTGTATTTTACACGGGGTGACTGCCATCAGACTCCCTGAAGCTCAGTTACTGGGTAATATTGACATTTGAAGGTTAGACCAGTTGTCAGACATTCAGGCTTCTACACGTAACGACTACCATAGATATCCGTATAGCAACCGAGACCGTAACGTGCTCTCCGAGGCGCGGCGGGGTCTCAATGTGTATCGAAATGGTCACCCATCTACGGACTAACCGCGGCAAGCACAGCTTTGCCTCGCAAATCGTACAATCGTCTTCGCACTTCTGCAGAGGGGCTCCACTTGGGATTCCAGCAGAAATGCTTAGTAGCAAAAAAAATCCTTTTTAGGGTTCCGTACCCGAAGGGTGCCAAACGGGACCCTATTACTCTCGCTACGCTGTCCGTCCGTCCGTCTGTCCGTCCGTCCGTCTGTCCGTCCGTCCGTCTGTCTGTCATAGGGCTGTATCTTTGTAACGGTAATAGATAACCAGATGAAATTTTCACAGAATATGTGTTAGTATGCGGTATATCACGACAAATACTAAAAACTAAAAAAAGTCTAAAATCAAAGGGTGTCCACATACAAGAAACCTCGACAAACATGCATTTTTTTTAATCGTTTTTGTTCCTGCTTTATCTTCAAAACGGTAATACATACCAGCGTCAAACTTGGTCTGATTATAGTGCATACTATGTAGTTTAGCAACAAATACTAAAAACAGGGAAAAATAGACATATGTGGTGGTACCTACGTAAGAAAGAGATGCAAAAATTCACTTTTCGCGTACAGTCGTTGATGTCTTTTGCTAAACTCTCGGAAATTAAATCGGTTTCTATGGGATATCAGGTCGATTGGTGGTACGGATCCCTTACTGCGTGAGTCCGACTCACACTTGGCCGGTTTTTACGAGTATACATTACCTGTGGGAGTCTGCGTGCGGGTCTCGGTTGCCGAGGAGGTCGCAACCGCTTTCGTAGCGCCATGGGATGGTTGATGGTCCGGGTGTTGCTCTCTTGACTCTGCAGGATCTTACGCCCCTCGCTCGCCGCCGCCGATGCCATGCTCGCTGCCTATTAAGATACAACTTAATATCAAGAATGGCTATAAATTCGGTACAACTTCAAATATATTTTTCAAAGACAAGTTTTTTTTATTTTATTTGATAACATATTAGCGCTAATAAGTATTTCCACTCTCTGAGCCCTTTACCTGTAGCTTAGTACCTGTTCCCGATGCCGGTAGGGTACTATTTTTCTATACATATTATTTTATTTATAAAATATATAAAATAAGTGAACAACATAACGTAATAAACGGAATAATAAGTATATTATGTACATTCCCTGCCGTTCAATTTTGATATCAGGGCTAATTTATCCGTCACTGGTATTGATAGATAGGCCTTAAAGCCATGTATTCACTAGGCAACAATTGGGGCGCAACAAGTGACGTGATGACGCTCAACATGTTTGGCAACCTTTCACAACAGTACGCCAGATGACACCAACATATAAATTACAAACGTTTTTATGTGTTGCGCGTCACCTGGTAACGTTGCGCACTGTTTTAAAACGTTTTGAAACATGTTTGGCGTCACGTGTTGCGCCTCAAGTTGCCTAGTGAATACATGGTTTAAGCATTATTATGTCACGGGGCTTTACTCCCGACTGGTTCGAGCTCTGAACCAAATTGAGCTAATGTCAATTCCTAGAGAAATACAGTACAAATTGACACTAACTCGAATTCAAATTCGGTTGATACAGAACTCGATCAAGTCGGGAGTAAGGCCCCAGATTTCACTAACGTCATAGTTAATACTGGGTTCACACGATTCTATTTTAATTGATCAACATTTCTTGTTCAACAAAAAATTTAAAGCTCATTATACTTTTTGTTTTGGTTGTGCGTTTATTGGGATGTATGCCCATCATCATCAGGTGGACCGACGACCTAAAGAACGTGGCTGGGGGGACTGGATGCGGAAGGCAGAGGACCGAGTGTTGTGGCGCTACTTGGGAGAGGCCTATGTCCAGCAGTGGACTGCGATAGGCTGAGTTGATACCTTTTGTTGCTTAAATTTGATTGATAGTCTGTTCAGACAGTTCAAATCACGTTCAATTAAGCAACTGAACGACTAAAATAGACTCGTGTGAACGCGGTATAACGAACAACAAGTTGAACGTCACTCAATGCGTGGTAAGACAACTCATCTAGTTATCGTTAATGGATTCGCTTTGTCTGTCTAATTGAAATCGTAGATTATTATCCCTTTGTTGAATTAATTAGGAAGTTAATCATTTCCGAGTGGGCTTGCTTTTGTTTTAGTGCAACGGTAACCTTGTTTCTTTGAAAATTCTTCTAATTTTTCGTTAATTTAGTCCACAATGAAAGCGAGATATTAATTTGCAGTGTTGTTTTGCGAAATTTTAAATCTTTCTTGCGTATTTTGTAAATTACTTTCATAAGTAAGCTTATTCGTGCTTCATATTAACTTTGTAGCATATAGTATGTAATAAAAACGTACTCTTTTCTTTTTCCCTTAAAATTTTGCATGACAAAATTTTTACATTTTCCCCTTCCGGCATTGGAGGCACAAGGCTATATAATAGCTATACATCTGCGGAATGTGCTCTCCTTGCCTACTCGTTACTTCCACCTACTTGTTGATGTCGTAAAACTCGGTTACAATGTAAAACAAGGGTGTCATAAAAAGGGCGCTGGTATGTTATCTGCGGTGCTACAGAACATTAATTACGATTACGAGTCGGAACAAAATAAGAAGATACAGAAGGCTCAACAGAAAGGGGCGAAAGTGTAATAAAAATCACACATATGTGTCTATAGGTAAAACTCATCAAATCTCAGTGTAGTCTATGAATTGTAGGGAATTTGTAGCTTTAGACTATATAATTATGAGCAACGCCCGGCCCGCCGCTGCATTTGATTTCGGCCCGCAGTACTCTCCAAAGTCCTACTAAAAATTTCTAGTATAAAATGCAACAACCACTGTACTTGTAAACCTTGCTGGGGGGATCAGTGGCGGGGTCCCCCTGCTGCACCCTGAGTCGAGGTCCGAGCTCCCCCCTGGGGACGCCCTCACGGTGTAAGCAACCGGAGATAATCTCGTCACGCGAGACCGGCCCTATGCTCTAGAGTAGTTCCTAGGAGCAGGCTATTGCGTAGCCACTGTTTAGGTTTTAGGCAGGTCTTAGCCTCGCCGGCGAGGCTTGCCGCTTCACGGCGTTTAGCACGTCACCCGATAGAGACCGAAAGTCCGCTACTTTCGAGGTAACCAATTCAATGCAGCAACGGCTGCTAGGGGGACATAGGAACTGCGGGGTCCCTCTGCAATGCCCCAGCGAGGTTCGAGCCCCCCCCTTGGGGGGCGCCCGCTTATATACTTAGTTTATAAGTTTAGGGAAAAAACTTTCGGCGAATGGAGTCCCACATGGGACTCTCCGCCAACTAAGCCCGGTTAAGCAAAAATGGGACTCCGGTCCCACCAGCGAGAGCCCATTCGAAAAAAAAAAATAAAAAAAAAAAAGTACTTGTAACTTGCAACCCATATGCACTGACAATGTAGGTGTCATCTCACTCTCACATTTAAAATAAACCGGTTTTAACACGATTTTTTCGCAGCCGGCGACTTTATGATCGTTCGACAGTTTGGCCCGCGACTTTCCAAAGGTTGCCACCTGATTTAGACTATTATTTTTTAACCGACGAAAAAAAGCAGGAGGTTCTCAATTCGACGTGTATATATTTTTTTTTTTTTTTATGTATGACCACGCATAACTTTTTACAGAGTGATCCGATTTTGATGATTCTTTTTTTAATAGATAGGGTATATCTCGAAGTTGGTTCCATTTAAATTTCAAAATCAAAATCCACCCCTAAGGGTAGTAAAACAGGGGATGAGTGTTTGTTCACTCACTGAATTCTTACCTGTTAACCGATTCTGTTGAAACTTGACACACATAAATATAATTCTAGACACTACGACATAATGGAGACCTGGAGTTAGATTTTAACCAGAAAAAAATAAAAATAAAACTTTTTAACAAAAAATTGAACCGACGTAAACAGAAACTGAAAAGCGAAAAATAACTAATTATGAGTCGGCGTCAAACAACCAATCAACGAAGATCATTAAATTACATTAAATAAATAATAAACACAACGTCACATCAAATACAACGTGAAATTTATGACGATAAACAATAACTTTCCAAAAATGCGTTCTCCGCTCGGCCACTTGCAACTTGCACGCACTTTGCTTGTAAAAGTTCGTTTGGCGCCGACTCATAATTAGTTATTTTTCGCTTTTCAGTTTCTGTTTTCGTCGGTTAAATTTTTTGTTAAAAAGTTGTATAATGTTTGGTATAGGTAGGTTCACCTCCACAATAATATAGTATAGTAGGTTACTATTTGTTAATGTCACTTACTAGTTATTAATGGAGAATATAAATTTAATTTTGTTTTTTCTAACTTTTTACAATAGGATAAATAAGCAAGCGAAATTGTGTCTAGATATATGTATACAGCGCTATTTTTAATTTACCAAAAATCCTATAGGCAGTCTCTGTTCATCAACCTGGACAAACTGAAATTCTGAAGAAAAAAAACAGCTGTTTAATAGATTATCGTGTTATAATAGGCATCCAGTTAGTATAGAAAGTAAGTAACCAACTTTCTATACTAACTGGATGCCTATTATATAAAAACATGTAAGAGTTGGTGGTGGTTGATATTAAAAGTTGTGCAAAATGATCAAAAGAGACTTAAAGTGTTTTTGGTATATTAAAAATAACATCTCCAAGCCAACAGTCACAAAGCACAGATTTAACGCACCATAATATTACTTATTTTTACACGATTAAATCAGTTAAATTAGTTAATAAAAAATTTATTAACTCTCTTTCAGTCTTGTCTGTCTGTTTGGTAAAAATTTTGCAATCGGTTTTAAACTAACTTCCCGATGAGCTAGAGACTTGAAACTTTATATATAGCTCAGAACTAGATGACAATGCAATATTAACTCGCTTTTGTTTAAAAAACGTGATTTAAAAAAACATCAAATTATTTTTGTTCAGCAGTGTTTCGTCGTAACATTGAGTGGGCTATCGCGTATGTAGTGGACCTTCTATATTATTTGTGAAGTCAAGTAGTGGTGCCCATGGGCTTGGCAGACACGCCTTGAGGCACGGAATCCACGCACAGCGGAAGTCAGGCCGGTTTGAGGAAAGTAAGCCGCTTAGAAAGGGTTGCAAAGCTTACTGCGTTCGATACGGCAAGCGGGTTGTATCTATATACAATTTATAAAACAGCTTTACAGGCTTAGTATGGGAACTATAAGCGTATTACGAGACATAGATCAAGTCTTATCGGATGGATGTTATATTGTGGGTTTATGATATATTTTGTGAAATTTTATATGCCATGCTCTCACCGGAAAGTTTTTTTAAAGTCATTACAAGTCTGTGCCTTTAAAAAACCGTTCCCCACTTATTACAAAACCTTAGACCAGGTTTAAACCCTTGTTTAAACCGTGTTAAACGTCAAACTCCATACATAAAAAGGTGTTTAAGCCTGGCTTAAACAAAATCTATTATTAAATCCGATTTTGTAATAACATGGTATAAGCACAGTCTAAGGAACTCTAGCTCTGCTCTTTCGTTTAGTATATCTGTGGTCATATTTTGTACACTACAAAAACTTTCTAACTTTTCTGTACAATATTGAGCAAATAAAATAGCATGTTTATAGTCGAAACTAAATCTAGTATGGTAGATAAGAGTAAATATTTCAAAGCTTATGTAAAGCTTTTTCTAATCTAACAATAGGTGCGCTTGGAAAAAATATGTGTATCGTGTAAAATAGCAATTATATGTTTATGGTCACTGCAGTATAACTGGTGTCAAGGCCACCGTCGACTGAGACCTGTTCATGTTCACGTTTTTAAAGATTTTATATAACCTACGATTTTTGTGGTTTAAAATTAGTAAAAACTAGTAATTATTACTTTTGCCTGTGACGTCACCAGAAGCACAGAGCGTTCTTAGGTACCTGTATGCTGTAGAGCGCTCTGTCATTCAGCTTCCTTGTGCTGTGAGAAAAAAACAGTGACAGCAACGTGACGGACAGCAGCACTGCGGCAAGTTTGTGACGTCACCAGCAGCGTGGAGTGTTCGTACCTGTATGCTGTAGAGCACGCTGTCATACAGCACACTGTCATACAGCACACGGAGGTGAGGAACAGTGACAGAAACGTGACGGACGGCAGCGCCGCGGCAAGCTTATGAAACCAGCAGCGTTAAGTGTTATTACCTGTATGCTGTAGAGCGCGCTGTCATACAGCACATGGAAGGTGAGGAACAGTGACAGCAACGTGACGGACAGCAGCGCCGCGGCGAGCTTGTGACGTCACCAGCAGCGCGTAGTGTTTTTACCTGTATGCTGTAGAGCGCACTGTCATACAGCACATGGAAGGTGAGGAACAGTGACAGCAGCGTGACGGACAGCAGCGCCGCGGTGAGCTTGTGACGTCACCAGCAGCGCGTAGTGTTTTTACCTGTATGCTGTAGAGCACGCTGTCATACAGCACATGGAAGGTGAGGAACAGTGACAGAAACGTGACGGACGGCAGCGCCGCGGCAAGCTTATGAAACCAGCAGCGTTAAGTGTTATTACCTGTATGCTGTAGAGCGCGCTGTCATACAGCACATGGAAGGTGAGGAACAGTGACAGCAGCGTGACGGACAGCAGCTCCGTGGCGAGCTTGTGACGTCACCAGCAGCGCGTAGTGTTTTTACCTGTATGCTGTAGAGCACGCTGTCATACAGCAAATGGAAGGTGAGGAACAGTGACAGCAGCGTGACGGACAGCAGCGCCGCGGCGAGCTTGTGACGTCACCAGCAGCGCGTAGTGTTTTTACCTGTATGCTGTAGAGCGCGCTGTCATACAGCACATGGAAGGTGAGGAACAGTGACAGCAGCGTGACGGACAGCAGCGCCGCGGCGAGCTTGTGACGTCACCAGCAGCGCGTAGTGTTTTTACCTGTATGCTGTAGAGCACGCTGTCATACAGCACATGAAAGGTGAGGAACAGTGACAGCAGCGTGACGGACAGCAGCGCCGCGGCGAGCTTGTGACGTCACCAGCAGCGCGTAGTGTTTTTACCTGTATGCTGTAGAGCGCGCTGTCATACAGCACATGGAAGGTGAGGAACAGTGACAGCAGCGTGACGGACAGCAGCGCCGCGGCGAGCTTGTGACGTCACCAGCAGCGCGTAGTGTTTTTACCTGTATGCTGTAGAGCGCGCTGTCATACAGCACATGGAAGGTGATGAACAGTGACAGCAGCGTGACGGACAGCAGCGCCGCGGCGAGCTTGTGACGTCACCAGCAGCGCGTAGTGTTTTTACCTGTATGCTGTAGAGCGCGCTGTCATACAGCACATGGAAGGTGAGGAACAGTGACAGAAACGTGACGGACGGCAGCGCCGCGGCAAGCTTATGAAACCAGCAGCGTTAAGTGTTATTACCTGTATGCTGTAGAGCGCGCTGTCATACAGCACATGGAAGGTGAGGAACAGTGACAGCAGCGTGACGGACAGCAGCGCCGCGGCGAGCTTGTGACGTCACCAGCAGCGCGTAGTGTTTTTACCTGTATGCTGTAGAGCGCGCTGTCATACAGCACATGGAAGGTGAGGAACAGTGACAGCAGCGTGACGGACAGCAGCGCCGCGGCGAGCTTGTGACGTCACCAGCAGCGCGTAGTGTTTTTACCTGTATGCTGTAGAGCACGCTGTCATACAGCACATGGAAGGTGATGAACAGTGACAGCAGCGTGACGGACAGCAGCGCCGCGGCGAGCTTGTGACGTCACCAGCAGCGCGTAGTGTTTTTACCTGTATGCTGTAGAGCGCGCTGTCATACAGCACATGGAAGGTGAGGAACAGTGACAGCAGCGTGACGGACAGCAGCGTGACGGACAGCAGCGCCCCGGCGAGCTTGTGACGTCACCAGCAGCGCGTAGTGTTTTTACCTGTATGCTGTAGAGCGCGCTGTCATACAGCACATGGAAGGTGATGAACAGTGACAGCAGCGTGAAGGACAGCAGCGCCGCGGCGAGCTTGTGACGTCACCAGCAGCGCGTAGTGTTTTTACCTGTATGCTGTAGAGCGCGCTGTCATACAGCACATGGAAGGTGAGGAACAGTGACAGCAGCGTGACGGACAGCAGCGCCGCGGCGAGCTTGTGACGTCACCAGCAGCGCGTAGTGTTTTTACCTGTATGCTGTAGAGCGCGCTGTCATACAGCACATGGAAGGTGAGGAACAGTGACAGCAGCGTGACGGACAGCAGCGCCGCGGCGAGCTTGTGACGTCACCAGCAGCGCGTAGTGTTTTTACCTGTATGCTGTAGAGCGCGCTGTCATACAGCACATGGAAGGTGAGGAACAGTGACAGCAGCGTGACGGACAGCAGCGCCGCGGCGAGCTTGGGCCGCGACACGCCCACCACCAGCACGCAGTCTGCCAGCTCGCCCTCGGCCGGCCGGAATGACGACCGCGGCAACCATCTGTGGCACAACACTATGGTCACTCATCGTCATCGCAGATTTCACACAAGTATATTGGGATCTGGCTTCCATAAACTCGAAATGCTTATATAATCTCCGATATTAATTGTTTCAATTCATTATAATAAAATAATAAAACATGACAAGCTTCTCTTCATATATTTCTAAAATATTCGCAGCACTTAGTCTATATTGCAATAAATGAATTGAGTATTGGGTATATTTTTTACTGTGTCTACCGTACAATTTTTATTAATTAAATTGTTTCACTTCGTCAATAACTTAACTGCCAACTTTGAAAAGGTCTTGTTATGAGTGGAAGAATCCTATTCGAAAAGTACGAGTCGAAGATAAGAAAGAAAAATAAAATTTAACTGTAAAGAGATAAAAGTTAAGAGTATTAAATAAATGTGATCGCCGTATGGGTTCAAGCGGATATACGTTACATGTATTCTGAACAGTATTTTTTTAAATTAAAGGGGTTACCTACCCTTTATTAATAAAAGCGGAAGGCAGTTTATAAACAACCTGGGAACAAAATTCTCCTAGTAGTTAGATAGTATATTTACTAGAAATACCTTCAAACCATATTCTAACCACTAGAAACATCGTGCGAACTAATGAGAATAAAAATTTCTAGTATAAATATTGATCGGAACAATCGGACTATGGATGCAAGGTGACCAAATAAGAAGTATAAAACATATTTTATAATATTAATTGAGTACCAAATGAAAAATACCATATTTAGGCTTGGCTTAACATCTGCCAAATGTCCACCTCTAGCAGCATAACAAAATCGAGCTCTTTCCACCGCGTTTCTCATAAATTTTTCACATACTACCAGCGTTTTGAATATTCTGTTTTAGGTGTTGAAGATTGATCGGCTTGTTACACGTGACCTTTTAGATAAACCCACAGAAAAAGTCAGAAGTTGTCAAATCCGGTGATCTTGGGGGTCAATCAATGTCACCATTTCTTGAAACTAATTGACTTGGAAACATCCATCTCAATGTTTCGTTGTCTTGTGCCGTATGACACGTGGCCCTGTCTTGTTGGAACCATATGTTTTCAGCCCAACTGACTCTTTTGATGCAACAAAAGTTTGATAACCATCTCACGGTAGCGATCGTTATTTATTTATTTAATTCCATACGTAATTTCCAAGCCTAATTGTATTTTTGGAAAAATATCTGGTAATTACCATTTGTAATACAATTAATTTTACAAAATAAGTTTTATATTTATTTGGCCAACCTGTATTAGGAATAAACATGACAATCATAAAAAATCTATTTGTGTTACGGTACTTTATTCCGCCTACAAATAAGACTTTTATTACTATTATTATTAAGAGTATTACGAGGTTACATAAAATACTGTGACGTAAATAAATAAGGCATTAAAATAAAACATAAAACCTTAATGACGTCTTGGTTCTGTTTAATTTTGATTTCTGGTGATAAAAATGTAAAAACGTAGTATTAAAACAGACAAAGTAGTTATCAGCAGCTCTGTTTTAAAAATAACGTTTTTACGAGCTAGCCAAACTTTTTATAATGCTCTAAAAAACTTTTTACAATATGCGGTGTACTCCTTGTTAGCATAGTTTTTTATTGTATAATAAGTGTTGTAACAACAATACATTCACTACGTTTGCATTAGGCATTGGAAAGACAGTGCTGTTTAGGAATTTAAATTTGTAGATGAAATAACATTAAATAAATAAATACATATTTTTGGGACATTTTACACATCACCATCTAGTCCCAAACTAAGCAGAGCTTGTGCTATGGGTATTAGACAATGGATATAATACTTATATACTTTTTTTTTGGTAAATAAATACTTATAATACATAAGAAACAACCAGACCAACACAATTCAAACACTCATGTTCATCACACAAATATTTGTGTCCGGTGGGAATCGTACCCACGATCTCGTGATCAGCAGTCCGACACTCGAACCACTAGACCACAGAGGTCGTCATTTAGGCAATTATAAAGTTTAGTTAAATTATAAAGCACTTGCTTCTTAGTCAATGGTTGTGGTAGGTATGATTGCAGCAGTGGCATCTTTCATTTTCAATCTTTACTGGTGATTAAATATTTAGAGGTTTTTAATAGTTTTAGCCCCTCGATTGCCTCGCGCCTCAAACAACAAATAGGTAGGGTAAATATTATAAGAATAAATTGTGAATAAACATTAAATAATCCCCTTATGTTGAACTTTACAAACAAGTTATTTTATTTTATTTTTTGTGTCTCGTAAAAGGTCATCCCACACTCAAGCGTAGGTGTGACAAAATTGTCCTTATGTTTCGTATAAGGACCATTGATCAATATTCCGGATTAGCTACATGTTCGATTTCGTTATTTTATTTTCGGGAACCTTAGAACTAGTAACAACGAAACTGTTTTTTTCTCTCTTGTAAACCGGATCTTGCCAATAGATCCAAAGGTTCAAAAAAAATCCATTTAAATATTAAACTGGAAGAACAGTTAGTGCAGGATTGCAAAGCAATAGCGGACATTGACCCAACATTGACCCAACCTTTATCTTGAAGTTGCAATTTATAAACGATATCGCTACCCATAGGCCAGTCTGTGTACCATATAATCCAACGATGTCCTTTATTGTCGTACTCTGGCTCTCCAGATCTTTTCACGCTTACACCTGATGCCACCGTCCGATTGAATAATATAATTATGAATTAAAAAGTGATCATTTTGATTCTCGAAAAAATATAGTTTTTTTTTATTTACACTACCAGTATATTTTATTATTTATATAGAGTTTCTGTATGTTTTTCGTTTGCAGAATGCCTAAAAGTCAGTGTGTATATTAATAGTAGTTTATGAAACTGTTGCATAACAGGGGTTATTAAAACACGAGTGTGAGTTTAAAAACGAGCCGTAGGCGAGGTTTTTAATAGTATCACACGAGTGTTTTAATACCTAGTTATATCAGTTTCATACATAATTTTATCTAAACTCTTACAATTTTAAATAAAATACCAAAGTCAAAATCTTGGTAACATTGTTGTAGTTTTTCTTGATTTTTCTGGTAAAAGATTGTTCGTCTTACGTTGCTGCATCCAGAAATTCAGGCGGGGTCATATTCTTCTCAGTTCAGTATCACTGCTGTAGTCAGATATTTTTGCCCAGAATAAAACTTTAGACATACAAAACCATAATAATAACGTAAACAATTACAATAAATTTACAAGTAACGATGACCACATCCAGTAGGTAAGGGCGCGCGGCCGCGTACGCGCCCTCGCACGCGCCTACACAGATAATAAAATATAGTCCGGCGAAAACATTATAATCGGAACTAATTTTCTATCCTTGTCAGGATTCCGGCAATCTCTGTTTTATCATACAAAAAATCAAAAATACCTTCAAATGTGCCTGTAAACACTTAAATATAATTAAAAGCAATATGACAATCCAAACTTCTGCCAAAAACGCGATTTAAACGATAAAATTTTTCAATGTATGACTAGTGGCGCCACCCTGAATTTTGTGTACTCATTGGTGCCAAACTGAACGACTGCTAAAATAAAATTTGAAAACTCCTTGGTTGGGTCGAAGTGGCATTAAAAACTCCTTAGTTGGGCTGAAGTGTGCGGTTATGAAAAAAAAAAAAAATTATCACATTGTTTTGTTCAGCAAACTGTATAGTAATGAAACTTTTTAAATTAATTACAGGTGCATGTGCGTAAAGTATGTCATTATGACATTACTTTCGAGTTCATAATTCGAATTTTACTATACGAGTGTAGATAAATATACTTACAGAATATCGAGTGGCAATGACTGCGAGCAACTCCTGTAGGTTGCCTCAGGCCGGTGCTTGGTCGGCAGCGTGTGACTCATCTGCGCACGCGACTCCATGCGGCTCTCATAATAAACTAACACATCTTCATCACAATTCTTCTACGTCATTTTTAATTTACAAGCCATATCTCAAAATCACAGTATTAGCTTTTCAATGTTTTGAACTCAGCCCTGAGGCTGTATTTCATTTTCTTCTCGTAAATTGATTTAATAAAATCTGTAACAAAATATAATTGACAGAAGGGGGACATTCTGAACTTGTTACTAGCTCTGAGCTAAGACCAATTTCACCATTATGTTTTTGTTAATACAGGGTTCACAGTCCCGTGAAAGGGTTGTAGGATACGTTACGCCCTGTAACCCATAAAATTTTACGTTTTTTTAAGATGCTTTCCCTTACCTTAAGGGGAATGTTGCAGCCAAGTGGCGCCTCAATCAGTAAAAAAAATATTACTCACTGAATACATCATTTATCGAAAATTAGTTTTCAACAATTGAAACTATTAACTCTGTGAAATATAGTTCGCTGTAGTTGTAGATAGAAAAAATGACAAAAGTTTTTCGCACTTTTTCTATGTACAACTACAGTGAAGTATAATTTACAGTGTTTATAGTTTGTGATATAACTACAGTAGCAGTGATAGCCTAGTGGTTGAACGCTTGCCTTCCATGTAGGAGGGTGCGAGTTCGATCCCGGCCCGCACCTCTGACTTTTCGGATTCATGTGCGGATCAGAATTTGATTATCACTTGCTTTAACGGTGAAGGAAAACATCGTGAGGAAACCTGCACACCTGAGAGTGCTCCATACAGTTCTCGATGGTGTGTGTAGTCCGCCAACCCGCACTAGGCCAGCGTGGTGGACTAAGGCCTTAGCCTTCTCGTACTGAGAAGAGGCCCGTGCCCAGCAGTGGGACAGTAATGGGCTGATTATGATTAAACTACAGTACCTGTACTTACATAGTTAAAAACAAATTTTCGAACTGATGGGGGTGCCACTTGGGTGCTACATTCCCCTTAAGTCAAATAATAATATATAAAAAACACCGAAATGGTTCACTTCTGCATACAATTTTATTCGTTATTAAAAGGGCATAACATGTCCTACAACGCGGTAGTGTATATGCGAAAGAGATGGAAGTATAATGTCGTCTCCGACACACACGTGATAAAATTGGCAACACTGACGTCACTGGCGGTGACAGGAGGACAAGACGTTACGGAGGTATTGGTGCAGCGTGTGTGATCTGGAGCCGATATTAATAACAAGAAATCCTTGTGCACACAGACATAGTAAAAAATATAGAAGAAGTGCTGTGAACAATCATAGTGAAGCCAATAAAACCGTGCTCCTCCATGTACAAACCAGCGCTCACGCACACACATGGCATGCATGGCATGTTTTGTTGGCTTCACTGTGATTGCTCGCAGCACTTCGTCTATATTGTTTACTATGACATGTCTATGCTTGTGAATGAAGGTACCCTACAAACCCTTTCACGGAATCGTGGCCAATAACCTTAGTGGTTATTGGCCACGATTCCGTTCCTCCGTTCCTTGTATAATTATGTTTATTTTAACAATTTTCATCATACCACCAAATGTTATATGTTGTCTTGGTGTTCAGAGAAACTCAGTATAATACATGTATGTACTCTGTATACTCATCATTAATCAAACATTTCAACCTAGCATATACGAAATAAACACGCTAATACGTGGAAAATGGCTCATAACACTCCAAAGCGCTACAATAAATTACCGCGTAATAAAGCTTAAGTAGTAATGACATACCATATCACAGGACCTTTCGGGCGCCTCCTACACCTGTAACAACAAACGTACAATATGAAAATTACATCACCAAGTACTCTCACTATGTATAAATTAGCTGTTCAAAAGGCAAAAAACACGAACGTAGGTGGTCAGGAAATCACAGTTACTCCCAAATTCACAGCGGCCGACACGAAACGGCGCGCCGTACATTGTGCCGGTTTACGACTTGGCGGTAAAATAAGTTCATTTTACACGTATATAGCAGTACTTTTCAACCTTTTCCATAGTGCGACCCCTTTGGTAAACAAAAATGCCCGTGAACCCCTTACCCTTCGCTAGACATAGGATTATGTTAGGCTTTTTAATAAACTTATTAAGAACTATCATCATTTCAGGCGAAAGACGTCCACTGCTGGACATGGGCCTCCCCCAAGCATCGCCACAACGACCGGTCCTGCGCTTTCCGCATCTAGCGGATTCCCGCGACTTTCACACCAGTGGGGTAATTGTGTAATGCATTCACATTGACATCAGCTTTCATTTTGAAATTACAGCAATATTCATTGCGTGGTACGTAGTTGTCAATTTGACGGATTGTCAAAACAAACGGAGCAATGAACATTGAAATCCGCATTCAAACGTCAAAATTGACATTTTGTTGATTGCGATGCAGTTACACAATTGCCCTGCTGGTCGTCGGTCCACCTTGTGGGTGGCCAACTCACGCTGCGCCTAAGAACTATAAAAAAAAATTTTTTTAAGCGACTGCAACTCCATTTGCGCGGTTCGTGACCCCCCGGGGGGTCGCGACCCACAGGTTGAAAAACAATGGACTATACAGTACAGGCGATACACACTAGAGAGTATAGTGTATAGCACGGATTGCAGGTCGTCTAAATTTTAGGAATGGGAACATATTTTGGCTGATAGCACCTGCCTTCTAGCAACGTGGAGAATAGATGGGTGAAACCAGCAGTGCACGAATAATAGATAAGATTGGAATATTTATTTGGTCTTTGAAAAAGTTTTCTTTTCGAAGTTTGTGTTCAAGAAACCAGATTAAATGAATATTGAACTATTGAGTGAGACATTATATAGATAAAAAACCGGCCAAGTGCGAGTCGGACTCGCGCAGTAAGGGTTCCGTACCTCTCAACGACCTGATACCCCATAAAAACTGATTTAATTTACGAGAGTTTATCAAAAGACGTCAACGCACAGTACGCAAAATATGATTTTTTGCATGTCTTTCTTACGCAGGTACCACCATATATGTCTATGTTTGTCTTATTTTTAGTATTTGTTGCTAAACTACAGAATATGCACTATAATCTGACCAAGTTTGACGCTGGTATGTATTACCGTTTTGAGGATAGAGCAGCAACAAAAACGTTGAAAAAATGCATGATTTTTGAGGTTTCTTGTATGGGGACCCCCTTTGGTTTTTGTTTTTTTTTTGTTTTTAGTATTTGTCGTGATACAACTCATATCAATACATATTCTGAGAAAATTTCAACCGGTTACCTATTACCGTTCAAAAGATACAGCCCTGTGACAGACAGACGGACGGACGGACGGACGGACGGACGGACGGTATTGGGTTCGATTCCCACAGGACACAAATATTTGTGTGATGAACATGAGTGTTTGTGTTGGTCTGGTTGTTTCTTATGTATTATAAGTATTTATTTACAAAAAAAAGTACATAAATATTATATCCATTGTCTAGTACCCATAGCACAAGCACTGCTTGATTTGGGACTAGATGGTGATGTGCAAAATGCCCCAAAAATATTTATAAAAAAAAAAAAACATTTGCTTGTTTGTCCTCCAATCATGCTGAAATGGCTTTTTTGACGATTATTGATAAAATTTGCCATACAGATAGAACATAGTCCGGATTAATATATAAGTTACTTTCTATTCTGGAAAGATAAGCAATTCCTGAGGGGAGCGCGATAACATCATCATCATCATCATTTCAGCCGAAAGACACGGACACTGCTGGAGATAGGCCTCCCCCAATGGGGGGTATATACGATAATCGCCACGCTTGGTGCCGGGTTGGTGATCACAGTTGGTTGAATAAATACTCAGAGAACGCTGCTGCCCATCCTCTGGTGAATCCCTTAGTCGCCTTTTACGTCACCCATGAAAAGAATAAGGGTGGTGCAATTCTTTACGTCCGGCACCACACGGAACATAACGCGATAACATAAAAAAGTACATAGTAGTAGTAGTAGTCAAGTTGTATTTCTGTGATAAATGATATGCGCGCTAATCCACGGGCGTAGACTAGTTAGGGAATAAACTTACTGATCGATATTTAAATACATTATTAAGGCAGACAACAATTTATTACCGTTTGACGTTTGTATACGTTCATACATCGATACTGCGGTAACAACGTCTACTGCGTATAAAAATGTCGATGTCTAAAAATATCTTCAACTCGTTATCACCAATCGATTATTTTATCCCTTGTACATGATAAGAATCTGGAACACCATTATATTTATAGCCCCCCCCACGCAAACAGAGGCGTGTTATAAGTTTAAAGTGTGTATCTGTCTGTGGCATCGTAGCTCCCAAACGGATGAACCGCTTTTGATTTAGTTTTTTTGGCATAAAGGTGACTCGAGAGTGTTCTTAGCTATGATTCAAAATAAGATCTTTTCTAGTTGATGAAGGGATATGAGTAACTTCTACAGGTTATTTGGTATCCTATTACTTCAATGATATTGAAAGAACATGGTAACCTTGACCTGACGCTGCTTGGTGTCAGGGGTTTATACATTTTTAATAACAATCATTTTCAACGATACCTGAAATACCGTAACGTAATAGCTACACTGCTACGCCGTAGCAGATACGTAGTATCTACAAATGCTACGATACGATTCGAGTCACAAAGTTGAATGGTCGAAGCCTATTTGTACAGGCAGAACTGAAACTATTTTGAGCATACTCTACAATTTCCAGAGCCATAATTACAGACGACCGGGTTATTTTATACGAACCTAATACATATTTCTCTTGCCTAAATAGAGGGAAATATTTCCCTGTATTTACCTTTTTACTAATGGCTACAGTAGCGTGTAAGTTCATGTGGCTTATAAATCAAGAATGTTATCGGTACAAATATATTAGAGTGACGTCATCACACTAACCACTCCATCACTTTCTGAGTCGTAAAGGCGATTAAGGGGATGGGCAGCTTTCATATTAATACCATCATACTGTAGTTACTTGCCCTCTTACAATGCGCAGTGCTTCTGGGCGTAACAGAAACGAATATAGATACGTGGAGTTGTACGATGTAATACAGGCTGTCTCATTGCTATGCTTCATAGATGAAAAGTACTTTAAATATACGAAATATGAAATTTAACTTAATAGAGGGGCCTTAGCCTGACTGGTTCGAGTTCTGAACCAAATGAGTTAATGTCAATTCCTAGAGGAATTCAGTACGAATTGGCACGAACGGCGACTGGCAATTGACGACCATTGCAATCGTGCAGTCCAAGTGCCGTCAAACTGCGGGCGCGTGCGGGGCGCGAGCACAGACTATCTAATAGTAGGAACGTACAGAACGGTCACTCACCGCCCCCCGCCAATTCAAGATTCCTCGCCCGCGCCCGACACGCGCCCGCAGTTTCACGGCACTTGCACTGCAATCGTGCAATGGATGTCAATCGCCAGTCGTGATACACGCACGCCATCTCTGAAAACTACTTAGAAGCGCTTACAACACAGCCGGCACTACGAACGGTGAGCATCCCTAACCTATACATGTGTGTGCGATCGTATACAGACGTAATATTGTGTATGTAGGTGGTGCTAGCGTTCATATTGTATTGAGTGTCCGAGGTGTGGCGCGAGCGAGGAATCTTGACTTGGCGGAGGGTGGTGAGCGGCCGTTCTGTACGTTAGTACTATTAGATTATTCTGTGCCAACAGCTTACGTGCTCTCAGAGGCACAGTTGGGTCCCGATGTGTAACGAAACGGTCACCAATCCAAGGAATGACTGGGTCACAGAGTAAGGATGTTAATGTCTCTTTATACTGTGACTAGGTTGCGCTACAGCTTAACCTCACAGATCTTGCGATACACGTGGTCATTACTTAGCCACGACTGCCACGGCCACTCCTAAACAATGAAGAAAAAGATGAAGAATGGAAATATTTACAAAACCATAGATGAAGACGATGATTTTGGAGTTATACTCACCTTTGTACATGTAATTTCTATTTATAATTTAATACTGTATTTTTCTGGTGTGTATATAAATGATAAAGAATAAGAATGGAAATATTTACAAAGCACAAGAATGGATGTAGAATTCAAGTAGAGAGTTACGACTTATATTAAAATTCATAGCGGCCACAAAAAATGTTTTTTGTTTACGACTTTTTAAATTGCTCAGTTACTTTTTTTTTAATTTAAGATGAATTATGAAATAGATACTTACATGTTTCAAATGTATATGAAGTCTCTTTTAAAACTAATGAAGTTTAGATTTTATTTAAATTCAATTTAAAAATGTACAGTCAGAAGCAATAATAACTTCCTATCGACGATTTTAAAATCGCAAAAAATAGTTGAATGGAACGGATAAATATGTGCCTATGTATAGAAGAGTCGATAGCCCGCCCTACTAGCCATTAGTGATATGTTTATTCTCTTGGCTTTGGTCAGATATATATTATTGTCAGTTTCAAATCTATCCGTAGGAATATATTATTGCTTCTGGCTGTACATAGTATACAACGTGTAACAGTGTACTGAAATTAGTTTTTTTTAATAACACTAGGAGAATTGATCGTGACCCCTCCGTGCCTCGGAGAGCACGTTAAGCTGTCGGTCCCGGTTGTCATACGAATATCTATGGCAGTCGTTACGGGTAGTCAGAAGCCTGAAAGTCTGACAACAGGTCTAACCTCCGAATGTCAGTATTACCCAGTTACTGGGTTGCGGGGGTCTGATGGCAGTCGCTCCGTGTAAAATACTGATGTTCAGCCGCATCTGGCTAGACTGGAAGCCGACCCCAATATAATTGGGAAAAAGGCTCGGAGGATGATGACTAGGAGAATTGATTGGTATGGTTTTTATAGCATATTTACATTTAACTCATTTTTGGAACGAAGTTCCATATTGCGGCATTCGGTAAGTAAAATGTAAAGTCACGTAAGATTTTTGCGTTATGAGCAGGCATATACGCACACCGCGCGCTCTCTCTTTCCTTTTCTTTCTAGTGTGTCTGTGTTTGTGTGCGTTTTGTTTTTTTTTCACTGTTAATTTTAGATCCTATGGATAAAGGAAGTTTTTTATGTTAATGTGTAAATAAGTTTGTAATAGTTATTTGTTATACAAGAGTGCAAAGTTGCTTTTTAACCGCGTGCTCAATTTTGATGACCGAGCAAGCGAAATCCTGAGCGACATGGCGATTGTTCCGAGTCCGTGTTTTTAAGAAATTAAAAAAGGTTGTATGATAAATTCGGCAGCATGGAGGGATAAGTAAATATTTTTAATGATGTTTTGAATTCACAAACTTAGTACACACGATGTTCTAAATTCAATTTACTTTATCCTCTAGCGGATAAAAACGGCTTTTGCACTCAGATATCGAAGTGCAAAAATACTCTTTCCGAGATGGGGGGATGAAAATATGATTCTTTATTAACCGACGAAAAAAAGGAGGAGGTTCTCAATTCGACGCGTATATATTTTTTTTTTTTTTTTTTTTTTTTATGTATGACCACGCATAACTTTTTACAGAGTGGCAGAGTGGTCCGATTTTGATGATTCTTTTTTTATTGGAAAGGGTATATCTTGAAGTTGGTCCCATTTAAATTTCAAAATCAAAATCCACCCCTAAGGGTAGTAAAACAGGGGATGAGTGTTTGTTCACCCACTGAATTCTTACCTGTTAACCGATTCTGTTGAAACTTGACATACATAAATATAGTTCTAGACACTACGACATAATGGAGACCTGGATTTAGAGTTTAACCACAAAAAAATGAAAAATAAAACTTTTTAACAAAAAATTGAACCGACGAAAACAGAAACTGAAAAGCGAAAAATAACTAATTATGAGTCGGCGCCAAACAACCAATCAACGAAGATCATTAAATTACTTTAAATAAATAATAAAAACAACGTCACATCAAATACAACGTGAGATTTTCAACGATAAACAATAACTTTCCAAAAATGCGTTCTCCGCTCGGCCACTTCCAACTTACACGCACTATGCTTGTTAAAAGTTCGTTTGGCGCCGACTCATAATTAGTTATTTTTCGCTTTTCAGTTTCTGTTTTCGTCGGTTCAATTTTTTGTTAAAAAGTTTTATCTAAAATACATTTTAAACGATAAATAAGTATATGCATCAACGGATCCCTACTAGGTCCTTGAGGTCCAGGAAGACCAGCAAAATGGGCTTACGGCCTAAACGGCATTCTGCAGCTATCCAGCAACCACCTCGAGAACTTAATACTGATGCCTGAGAACCAAGTAATTTTTTTATTAAAAAAAAAAACTAAATACATTACCAGGTAGTATTCAGAATATTTTAATTGGGATGTCTGAGGTCTTGTTTTGGTTCTGTTATACGTTGAATAAAACAACCCTGCCTTCCTGGCCTGCCATTTCACCACCATATAAATATATACAAAGGGTTGCGTCATGCCGTCGGTTTTGTGGGAACATAAGTCACAATTCGGAAAGGTCAACAGGGGAGATGTGTTAATGAAATTATCCGGCTGTGTGGGGTTACAAACGGAATTTAATGCATTTTTAGTGGAACTTGGGTATATCTGTGGGTGGTGCGGGCCGGGGGGAGGGTAAAGGCCGGGTCAAGGCCCCAATGCATCGCCGTAAATATATTAATAACGTACGAGCCCACGATCGCGTCACGTTACTATTTTCACGTGAAGGCCGATCCCGTATTATTAACATTATTGGGTCACTGCTAAATTTAACCCTCAGTAATCCTCGGCTTTGAATAAACCGATCCGGGTTTTGTCAGTTACGGGTAGTCAGAAGCCCGAAAGTCTGACAACTGATCTAACCTTAGGATGTCGGTATTACCCAGTAACTGGGCTACGGGGGTCTGATGGCAGTTGCTCCGTGTGAAATACTGATGTTCAGCCGCATCTGGTTAGACTGGAAGCCGACCCCGACATAATTTGAAAAAGTCTCGGAGAAAGAAAAATTCTCGGCTTTGAATAAGCCAATTGTTAAAACTGAGAAAGCTTGAGCTAGAAACTCGCTATGCTGTGTAAATGTGGGCTTACTAATGAACAAAGTCATCAGTATCAGTTTCTTCAATCAAAAGGAACACTGTAAATAGGTGAGGAAATGCAAGGATGAAAAACCCACTGTTATTTAAGATGCCTCTGTTTTACAAACAATTTTCATTTTTAACGAAGTGACAATAATACTTATGTTGCCAATATTTAAGGGAAATAACAACGGAAAGCCAACTGTCTTGGATCATTCGGAATAAAATAAGACAAAGAGGATTACCTGGACCGTATTTCTGACATCTTAGTTCTAAGACAACATCAAAGAGGTTTATTTTTTATTAAATTTAACTTTGAAGAAGTATTATGGAAATTAATATAATTTTGTTGTGCAATAAAGAGGATTTGTATTGTATTGTATTGTATGGAAACGATTTTATTACTGTTTCAGTTTTTTTGTAGCCAGCAATTAAATCATGATCGGACTATGTACGACGGTACGTCTCTGCAGGCTGATGTTAGCATGCAACAACTAATGGTAATGAGAGTTAGTCCGTGTACTGTTGTGAATACACAATAGTATGTGCGTCTCTAATAACGTCCCCTAAGGCTAATGGGTACGCTTCACTGCCTACAACATGGTATACAACGTGTTATATAAAGGGTTTATCTATCCAAAAAGGATGAAGAGTATAGAATCTCTATCTCTGGTAATAATCTCTTTGTATAATTTCAGCTCAAAATAAATTACTCAAAAGAATTACACATTTTTATTTTATTTCATAAGTTTATTGAATTCAAATCGTAACAAACGTGTCACTGCACTACGAGGGTCATTATCTTTTCACATCACTTGCTAATATTAAGATATAGGTGCTAGTGATGTGTAAGATTTAATTTAAAATATTTTGTTTTATGAATGGAATGGAATTTCTCCCTTGTTCCTAATATGTAGATACAATATAGGATTTAAGACCCTTGCCGTGTAATTTATTATCATCTAAAGAATCCGTTCACTTGATATGTATGTACCCTTTCCGTTACACGTATATTCCGATGTTCCGTGTAAGTTACTCTAATTAAAGAACGAAATAACAGATGTTAGCATGCTACAACAATGGTAATGAGAGTTAGTCCGTGTACTGTTGTGATTACACATTAGTGTTGCGCGCCTCTAATAGCGTCCCCTATAGCGTACGCATCGCTTCCTAATACAACATGGTATATATTCCGATGTTCCGAGTAAGTTACCCTAATTAAAGAACGAAATTGGCTCGCAGAGGCTCGCTTTTTTACGACCAATCATAAAACAGGCTTTTAGAGTACAACATAAAGTAGCCTACCTACCCTGAATTTTTACGGGAGTCAGACGTTTTATTTGCGAAATTAAATTCGCAGCTTCCGGATTTTACATCATGTCAAATGACAAATTACTTGGCAATTGAGGAGACCCGTTTCATTATTCACGTACTTGTCCAAGTTTCGAATGAGCCAAGAAACTCCGTAAATGTCGTTTCATCTAGTATGTTAAAATACTTTCCTTTTGAAGGAAGGATAATTATTTTGGGAAGTTTTCTTGCAATCAAAATAGGGGAATAAGTTAGTTTATTTTGAAGTGGTGTTGCATTTTTATTTCACATTTTTACGTGGTGGTAAGTTTGAAGTTAGGTTGCAAAACATGTGTTACAGAATGTTGAATTTTAATTATGTCAATTATTATCCTACATAACAAAGAATATACCTAGGTGAATATCCTAATGTTATGTTTGCCATGAAAATAACATAAATATAATAATATTAATTCTGTCGGAAAAAAACTTTTACATGCAGAATAAAATGGTTAGGTTTCACAATTACGAATGTAAATATTCGGGGATATTGTAAAATGAATTTTACATTTTATTGAACAATTTACATTCCTGCCAGCCGAGGTACGCAAATTCGATGAAGGTCAGCCCGAAATTAAATTACAATTTAGGCTCCATTTTTATTCGCTATTCAACATTAGAACAATACCATTTACTTTCGTCATAGTTATCATCATTGTTTTGGAAATTACTAAAACGACCACTTATCATGATCAACAAGGTACGGAAAAATACCTTATCACTTGTCACTCGACCGAATCGTAATTACAAAATAATAACATGCCGTGAAATACAAACAAATTTTAGTTGACCACGGAGACGGTATGGTCACTTGATATATCTATCGTGATATACCTGTCGGTAGTGATAAATTATACCTAGTATAGTCAACCGCATATCAACAAACCATTATAAGCGGAACTGGCTTAGTATGTCAATTTCATACAAAACAGGTTCAGCTAAAACTGGTAATATACCATCGATGTTTGCTTAACTGTAGGATTCAAAGGCGTGTAGGCCACATTTTTAACCTCAGGTTAAAATACTTAATTATTCTTGGTAAATTTTCAAGTACCGTTTCATTAAAGTACTATTATTTCTTCTACGGTATTACCGACGTGCATTATTTCCATAATATGCGATATCGTGCTTAGTTCCTCGCAATTTACTTTAAGGGCAAGTGCTGCAAAATGGTGCTTTATAACAACAAGGCGTGTCTCAGAGAAAGTAATTTTTAAAGGTGTTCAAGACGGTAATAATATTTCCATACTTATGAAGCAACAACAGTTACGGCAGTCTTGAGGTACAATAACGCGGTAAACACTCTTATCTACAAACGTAGCGGGTGACGTACCCTGTACTTTGCATGTTACTTACCATGCAATTCGCTGAATCCAAGGTGACGGTCTATAAAATAAACTGTACAATTTCAATGAAATATTTTTACCGCAAATTCAGGTGAAACGTTAATGGTCGAAGTTAATGGTCAACATCTAGTAAATTGTCCTTGTGTAGCCATGCTGGTAATGATAAATTATCAACCTCTCAACCTTAGAAAAATTAAATACTCATTGCATTTCGTAATATAATATTTATTTATTATATCTTTATTGTACACTAGCTTTTACCCGCGGCTCCGCTCGCGTTAAATTCTGCTAAACCACGTCAGTCCAGTCCAGTCCATTCCAGTCCAGTCCACTGTCCCACTGTCCCGCTGTCCCGCTGTCCCACTGCCCCACTGTCCCGCTGTCCCACTGCCCCACTGCCCCGCTGCCCTGCTGCCCCACTGCCCCACTGCCCCGCTACCCCACTGCCCCGCTGCCCCACTGTCCCACTGCCCCGCTGCCCCACTGCCCCGCTGCCCCACTGCCCCGCTGCCCCACTATACCACTGCCCCGCTGCCCCACTGCCCCACTGCCCCGATGCCCAGGTGCCCCGCTGCCCCACTGCCCCACTGCCCCGCTACCCCACTGCCCCGCTACCCCACTGCCACGCTGCCCCACTGCCCCGCTGCCCAGCTGCCCCTCTGCCCCGCTACCCCACAGCCCCTCTGGCCCTCTACCCCACTGCCCCACTGCCCCCAACTGCCACGCTACCCCGCTACCCCGCTGCCCCACTGCCCCGCTGCCCATCTGCCCCGCTGCCCAGCTGCCCCGCTGCCCCACAGCCCCGCTGCCATGCTGCCCAACTGCCCCACAGCCCCGCTGCCCCAATATCCCACTGCCCCACTGCCTGCCCCGCTGCACCCCACTGACCCGATGCACCGCTACCCCACTGCCACACTGCCCCGCTGCCCCACTACTCAGCTGCACCACTATCCCACAGCCCCGCTGCCCCGCTACCCCACTGCACCAATGCCCACTGCCCCATAGCATGCCCCGCTGCCCCACTGCCCCGCTGCCCAACTGCACCACTGCCCCACTGCCTCCGCTGCCCCACTGCCCCGCTGCTCCACTGCTCAGCTGCACCACTGCTCAGCTGCCCCACTGCCCCACTGCCCCGCAGCCCCACTGCCCCGCTGCGCCAATGCCCCGCAGCCCCACTATCCCACTGCCCCGCTGCCCCACTGCCCCGCTGCCCCACTGCCCCACTGCCCCGCTGCCCCACTGCCCCACTGCCACGCTGCCCCACTGCCCCGCTGCACAGCTGCCCCACTGCCCCGCTACCCCACTGCCCCTCTACCCCACTACCCCATTGCCCCCAACTTTACCGCTACCCCGCTACCCCGCTGCCCCACTGCCTCGCTGCCCAGCTGCGCCGCTGCCCAGTTGCCCCGCTGCCATGCTTCCCAACTGCCCCACAGCCCCGCTGCCCCAATATTCCACTGCCCCACCGCCTGCCCCGCAGCCCCCCACTGACCCGCTGCCCCGCTACCCCACTGCCCCGCTGCCCCACTACCCAGCTGCACCACTATCCCACAGCCCCGCTGCCCCGCTACCCCACTGCACCAATGCCCCACTGCTCCATAGCATGCCCCGGTGCCCGACTCCCCCGCTTCCCCACTGCCCCGCTGCCACACTGCCCCGATGCCCCACTGCCACGCAGCCCCGCTGCCCCACTGCCCCGCTGCCCCACTACTCAGCTGCCCCACTGCCCCACTGCCCCGCTGCCCCGCTTCCCAACTGCCCCACTGCCCCGCTGCCCCGCTCCCCCACTACCCCACTGCCCCACTGCCACGCTTCCCCACTGCCCAGATGCCACGCGGCCACACTGCCCCGCTGCCCCGCTGCCCCGCTGCCCCACTGCCACGCTGCCCAGCTGCCCCACTACCCCACTGCCCCGCTGCCCCGCTAACCCACTGCCCCACTGCCCCGCTGCCCCACTATCCCATTGCCCCACTGCCCCGCTGCCCCGGTAGCCAACTGCCCGACTGCCCCGGTAGCCCACTGCCCCGTTGCCCTGCTGGCACGCTGCCCCGCTGCCCCGCTGCCCCACTGCCTCGCTGCCCCGCTGCCCCGCTTCCCCACTGTCCCGCTGCATCGCTGCCCCGCTGCCCCATAACCCCACTGCCCCACTGCCCCGCTACACCGCTACCCCACAGCCCCACTTACCCACTGCCCCACTGGCCCACTGCCACGCTGCCCCGCTGCCCCGCTGCACCGCTGCCCCACTACCCCACTGCACACTGCCCCTGTCCTACTGTCCCACTGTACCACTATCTCACTGCCCACGGCCCACTGTCCCACTGTCCCACTGTACCACTATCTCACTATATCACTATCGTACCGTCCCATGTCCCATGTCCTGTCCCATGTCCCATCCTATGTCCAGTCCCATGTGCCGTCCCACTGTCCTGTCCCATGTCCCGTCTCATGTCCCGTCCCATTTCCCGTCCCATGTTCCGTCCCCTGTCCCATCCACTGTCCCGTCCCCAGTCCCATCCCCAGTCCCATCCCCCTGTCCACTCCACTCCACTCCATCGTACATTACTATCCGCTCGTGCAAATGCATAGAAGCTTCGATCTGTCGGGTGAGTACGCAACCCACGAATTATTTTTTTTCTTTTTTTCTTTCTTTCTTTCTCAAAACCCATACCAGTTTTTAAGTCAGATCATCAGCTTTCAAACAAAAAAAAAAATATCAAAATCGGTCCAGTAGTTTTAGCGTGATGCTGGAACAAACAAACAAACAAACAAACAAACAGACGTTTACAATTTTATAATAGTTAAGATACACCAAACGAAAACAAAGACAGAAAGTATATACAGTAGTAGTATACAGAAAGATTATATAAGTACAATGGGCGGTCTTATCGCATAAGGCAATCTCTTCCAGACAACCTTTGGATGGACATGAAGATTGGGAACTGATCATGGGTAGTTACGGTTTAAAATAAGGTATGTAATATTATGGTTCCTGAAAATTAAAATTAAACTTTTGTATACAGACACAATTCCAACGTAAATCTATGTAACTAAAATAAAATACTCATTGCATTTGAAAGAATGAAAGAAAAATTATTTGTTGCCACAAAAAGACGACATGCGGTAGGTGAATATAAAAAATTACTTCTTTCATTTTAGGAATTATAGTGTTACAATTGATGTATGACTCGTGGACCCACTGGCTTTGTACCACCAGTGCTCGTGGTCCCACCGGCTCGGAAACTTATGACTCGTGGACCCACTGGCCGGTGGGTCCACGAGTAATATTATTGTCATCTTAACTATTATAAAATTGTAAACGTCTGTTTGTTTGTTTGTTTGTTCCAGCATCACGCTAAAACTACTGGACCGATTTTGATGTTTTTTTTTTGTTTGAAAGCTGATGATCTGACTTAAAAACTGGTATGGGTTTTGAGAAAGAAAGAAAGAAAGAAAACAAGAAAAAAATTAATTCGTGGGTTGCGTACTCACCCGACAGATCGAAGCTTCTATGCATTTGCACGAGCGGATAGTAATGTACGATGGAGTGGAGTGGAGTGGAGTGGACAGGGGATGGGACTGGGGATAGGATTGGGGACGGGACAGGGGACGGGACTGGGGACAGGACAGTGGACGGGATAGGGGACGGAACATGCGACGGGAAATGGGACGGGACATGAGACGGGACATGGGACAGGACAGTGGGACGGCACATGGGACGGGACGATAGTGATATAGTGAGATAGTGGGACAGTGGTATAGTAGGACAGTGGGACAGTAGGACAGTGGCAGTGGGACGGTGGGACGGTGGGACAGTGGGGCAGTGGGGCAGCGGGGCAGTGGGCCAGTGGGGCAGTGGGATAGCGGGGCAGTAGGGCAGTGGGGTTGTGGGGCAGCGGGGCAGCGAGGCAGCGGGACAGTGGGGCAGCGGGGCGGTGGGGCGGGGAAGCGAGGCAGTGGGGCAGCGGGGCAGCGTGCCAGCGGGGCAGCAGGGCAATGGTGTACCGGGGCAGCGGGGCAGTGGTATAGTGGGGCAGCGGGGCAGCGGGGCAGTGGGGCAGCGGGGCAGCTGGGCAGCGGGCCAGCGAGGCAGTGGGGTAGCGGGGCAGCGGGGCAGTAGGGGAATGTGGCAGCGGGGCAGTGGGATAGTGGGGCAGCGGGGCAGTGGGGCAATAGGTAGCGGGGCATCGGGGCAGCTGAGCAGCGGGGCAGCTGGGCAGCGGGGCAGCGGGGCAGTGGGTTACTGGGGCAGTGGGGCAGTGGGATAGTGGGGCAGCGGGGCAGTGGGGCAGCGGGGCAGCTGGGCAGTGGGTTACCTGGGCAGCGGGGCAGTGGGGCAGTGGGATAGTGGGGCAGCGGGGCAGTGGGGCAGCGGGGCATTGGGGCAGCGGGGCCGTGGGGCAGCGGGACAGTGGGACAGCGGGACAGTGGGACAGTGGGACAGTGGACTGGACTGGAATGGACTGGACTGGACTGGACTGACGTGGGTTAGCAGAATTTAACGCGAGCGGAGCCGCGGGTAAAAGCTAGTATTATATAATATTGTATATTGTTGTAACGTCATAAGAAAAGTAACTTTGCAGGTCGCAGCTGTGGCAAAGAGGTTGACACTGGGCATGATGCTGTGTTGTAACGTGAGCCACAACACAGCACTGATTAATTTCGTAATTATTGTACCTGAAAAATAAAATGGAACTTTTGTTTACATACACCGTTATAACGTAAATCTATGGGGTCGGTATCTATTGGTCTCTATCTCGAAATGTTACGTTCCTCGCAAAATCACTTAAAACTCTGTAATTGGACAGTCCAACACGTTGTACTTTCTGATTTTCCGATGTATATACAAGAAATATATAACGAACTATTGTGATAACTAACAAGCAACTTTCCCGTGTCGCCACCAACGGCTTCAGATCCGAGCTATTGTGCACCAAAGGCCACGGAGTTCGCTGAATGAGCTCCCGAAAGGTCGCTCTCTGTGTTGTATCTCTATTGAGAACACCTTTGTACAATAAATAGCCTGCTGCCTTTTCTACTGGCTCACAAAGCAAAGGAAATCTTTAAGATACACTTATGAATGTTTCGGATGGAGCTCTTGGAATTTTGGGATAATGATTATTAGAAAAGTTTTGTAGGTATCAAATATAAACGTTATATAAAAGTAATTCGAAATACAGTGGTGCGGGCCGGGTTCGAACTCAAACCCTTCTGCTTGGAAGGCAAATTCTCAACCGCTAAGCTATCATAGCTTGACTGGTTCATTATATCGCAAAATTTCACAAATTTAATACAAGCATAGATGGCAGGAAAAATCTTGCGTCGGACTGAGATGCCATAGGGCCTAGGTTCAATCCGCAGTAAAACATCGAAAACAACTTTTTGTGTTATATATAAAATTTAGCTGTAACTTTGACGTTACCCACCAGATGGCGCTTACAGTTGAGGTCAGCTGACAACTATGTCCGTATATTCAATGCATTCTATGCGTACAATGCAAATCTTAGCGTGACGTGACGTGACGTGACGCTACATTTTCTTCCGAATCATACACCGCAAGCCCCCTTATGGTACTTCGTTCCAATATAACGACAAATATTAGATCTTTTTAAATTACTTCGGTACCCGTTCTTATAACAATCGAAATATTTGTAATTGTAGAGGGTCTCATAATACGTCGATAAAATCGTAAGTTATTCGTAATGTGAGCTGAAGTAGCGGCGCGGCGAGGCGGTGGAACAACCCGAGGTTTGCGCCTATTACCATAAAGTACGGAAGCTATAAAACGAAGCTTCTACAGAATTCAGTTCACGACTTCACTCGATACGATACTATTACAACAGAAAATATGAAAACGTATAAAACAACGTATAGCGCTATAGCGCTCTAGAATAAATTAATAAATTACAGCCTAATGGACGTTTTCATAAATTTTTGTAAAATATTTCACTTAATTACTGAAATATGGTGGCAAGAAAAAGTTATGGTTCTTTATTAACCTGTATAATTAAATAAGAAGGCTCTGCTTGGGGATTTACGAAATTTCGCACTTTGTGTACTTACTTAATTCACAGGTATTTAAGTCGAGAGTTTACAAATCTAATTTAAAATATATTAAGGATGGAAAAGGGGTCTCATGATTCTAAAATTACGTCCCATTACTTTCTATGAGGTTCAATTTTGGAAAGAAATGTAAAAAAATCTTATAAATGAGTCTACTTACATCAGTAAACTGTAAGTAGGCATCAGTGTTATTACTGAAAATGGCTGGCAGACTTTTTATGCTAACATTTGATACCTTGGGCATTTTTAATATTTAACCGGAGCAAAAAGTTCCTTTCTAAATTAATTTCTGCTGATCTTAACTATCCTTTTTCTTGTTTAAAACAAGTATAAAGAATAATTAAGTCGACAAAATAAAAATACAATGGAAAAATTGGGGGCGTTCATAATTTATTTTGCAAAAATTTTACCAACTGGGAAATTTTGAGAGCTTGTACAATCCGATAAGCCGAAGGGAATTAAAAAATATTACGTTACCTAAGTAACTTCTGGTTAGCAACACGTTTTAATTACGAAGTGCTGGCAACATTATTATTACACGGTTTGTTTAATATCGGCTCACAGAAATAATAAAGGTTCGATAAATTTTAGAACTGATGGGCCTTTTGTTTTTGATATTAATTTACTCGGTATTTTTGAGCTGGCCAGATCTCTTTCATGTCGTAAGATAAAGTAAACCTTTGGGTATAAAACCCAAAGGTTGACTAGTAATTAATGCCTTGTGATGTTGTCTGCCTTAGCAATTTCTACTTATAAATTTAATGTTGTATTTTTCTGGCGTACAATAAAGAATAAGTATGTACCATTTTTGTGCATTAAAGAATTAAATACCTAAATAAAACTAGGAATATCTTTAGGATGAGCTACATCATCTATTTCGATCTAACTAGGTACTGTGTAGCATTACAAAATTACACTACAGTTTGTTTAAAAATGTTGCCGATATGTAACAAAATGTTTGTTATTGTTATCCTGGAACAATGTATCGCTCGAAAAAAAACTTCTTCGATATCGCGATAGTACTTACAAGTTCGTCAACGTACCTACCTATACAACGTGTAACAAAAAGGGTATATACATATCAAGTGCACGGATTCTTTGGATGATAACAAATTATACGGCAAGGGTTTTAAATGCTATATCTAATTATCTGTATATTCGGAACAGGATGTACACATCACTAGCACCTATATCTTAATATTAGCAAGTGATGTGAAAAGATAATGAGCCTCGTAGTGCAGTGACGTTTGTTATGATTTTAATTCAACAAACATATAAAATCAAAAATTTGGTGTAATAATATATTTTGAGCTGAAATTATGCAATATAATTAACCAGATTCAGATTTACGGTTATGTACCTTTCGGTTACATATTGTATAGGTAGTACTTGTACCTATAGATGTGATACGTCGAAACGCGTGCAACGCTCCCATCATAAAGGCCATATGTGGCATTTTCCACTTTGTTACAGGTTCGAACACAAAAATCGTAATCATATGTATAGCGGTGTATAACATGTAAATATTTAAGTGGTTTTCGATGACATCGGCGAGAACGCAGAAGACATAGGTACAGATAATCGGCTTTCCTTTTGTGCCTCCGAAAGGGAAATGTTTTTTCCATCTTACAGTTTGTAATATGTTTTTCAGAGGCGGAATTTTAACGCCCTGGGGATGTTTTTATGCTTAGACTCAGGGAAATTGGACAAATTGAATTTTGTGTTTTGTTTGAATATAATGTAACTGTACTTTTACGTGCTAGGTAAAAGTGGCTTCCTTTCTCAGAATTTATTGTAATATCTACCTACTAGTATTATATATATATTCTATATATAGAGGCAATCTGCGTTTTCATATATAATACATGCTAGATATTCAGTTCTGTTTCCTTTTTGGATATATATATATATATAATAGGCAATCTTGCAGAGAATTTCCTATGCAGAGAGTTTGCCCGGATTGTTGCATGTATCTGAATATACACGTGTTTTTATACAACATGTATCAGAAATGCGTGGTCATATTTGAACAGCTCATTCAGGGCATAGCATAGCACAAATTTTAGAATGGGACCAATACTGAAATCGAGAAAAAAATTATCAGCTGATCCTTACATTTTGTCGAGCGACATCGATGATTTAGTAGGGAACAGCTGATATTTTTTTCGCGATTTCAGGGTTGGTCCTATAGTAAAAGTTGTTCTTTGCTATGCCCTGAATGAGCTCTTAAAATATGACCACGCATTTCTGATACACGTTGTATTTAAAAGTTTTGAAAAATTTAATTAAAGGTTAGTCGTAGCTTTGATATGAATAATAAGAATAATATTTAAGGCACGCATCAACCGATCAATACCGATTGGTATCGTACGCATCGTACTGATCAAACGCATTAAACGAATCCGTATAGCGTAGTGCGTCCAACTATCCGCAGCGTACGGATTGCCGACGAATTTCTATGAGCAATCAGATTTTCAATATCGACATTTGGATGTCGATGGCGTAATCCGATTTTTTTAATACAATGCGATCCGTCCGATGCGATGATACCGATAGGTGGACGCGTGCCTTAGGATTTACGCAGATGGAAAATTTTAATAAAATTTGAATAAAATACAACTAATATTATAAATGCGAAAGTGTGGATGTTTGATGAAACTTGCTGAATCGGCTGAACGGATTTGGATGAAAGTTGGCACACAGATAGACCATGTCCTGAATTAATACATAAAATACTTTTTACCGACATACCATAGGAGCAAAGCCGCGAGCGTCAGCTAGTGATTTATACGCCTATACGGTATTCAGGTGATTCAGGTAACAATTTTAATAAGCTGTACTTTTTTTTTCATTGAAGTTTATAGGGAATCATTATTAGTTATCGATTGATTGTACATTCCTCATTACGTCATAAGTTTGTATCGACTTTTATTATTCTCACGGTAATCTTCATTAGTGTTTGATTTATAATTCGTGAACTATACACATCTGTAATTTTATTCTACTCGAGTGATTTTGTTCATATTAATTATTTTAATGGACAAAAAAAACGCTAAAAAGCAGGATTCGAACCTGCAAATCCCAATTACTCACAATTCTATAACTCACATATTTTAAAGATAGGTAAGTCAGCA
Source organism: Asteroscopus sphinx (assembly GCA_949699075.1). NCBI lineage: Eukaryota > Metazoa > Arthropoda > Insecta > Lepidoptera > Noctuidae > Asteroscopus > Asteroscopus sphinx. Next base: position 21,136,181 of record OX453005.1, read on the forward strand.
TTTATTTAATAGATTAACTAGTTTTATATTCGCCAACCTGTATACTAGATAAGATGAATGACTAATGCCTTAACTCTTTCATTCTTAGAAGAAGCCAGTGCCATCCTCAGTTTTCTTCTGATAATAGTTTGGGTTCCCCACTGTTTCTAACTTCTAGGTTAACTTAAAGGAACATAAATGACCTGATTGTGCTTAACGTTTGTGGAGAAACGAAGTATCATGTTCCTTCAACCAAAGGGAGGATCCTCCGACCAGGCTGGGTCTGCGTCTGGCGGGCTACTGCCTGACGGTTTTTTTTTTTTTAAATTGACTCTCGCAGGTGGTACCGAGGTACCATTTCTGCTTAACCGGACTGGTGAGATGTTGGGCGCTTGTATATATGCTAAGTTCGTGTCATACTCTGCGTGCGTGATACAGGATAGTTCTCATGTAGTGGGATAGATGTCGCTACACGTTCTATGTTCTATATTAATTGACCATAGAACCATCTCTGAACTCAAAGAAGAACTATACATTATTGTTCTAATATGTCCCCGAGACGAGAGAAAAATACGATTCATAAAACAGATATTTTTAAAAAATAATGCAATATTTCTGTCGACCAGCTCAATTCAGATATAACAAGCATCGGTTCATTCGCAGACGTCTCGCATGTGGTGCTATAACTCAAGTGTGACAATATTTGAGATCCTATCAGACGCCGAGATTCTTGACCCATAACAAGTACAACCCTCCTAGCCAAGTTGACAATCTACAATCGTTGACGATATAGAAAACAATCAAAATGTATGGGAATGACATACCTCAATGAATGACTTTTTCGTTGAGATATGTCATTCCCATACATTTTGATTGATTTCTATTAGCGTTGACTGGCGTTGACAATTAGATTGTCAACTTGGCTAGGGGGGCAGATGACAAGAAGATAAGTATTCAGGCAGTTAGTGATATCTAGATTGTAGCAGTGATTGTGCGTGTATTGGTTGGTCGAGTTTTGACATTGCTCATCGGAGCGTGTGAGACATCATGACCATCACCATCATCATCTTCCTGCCCTGGTCCCAAATTACTTGGGGCCGTCACAACTTTTTTTTTTTGGCGGTCTTCTTTTTCCATCGTCCACCTATCGGCGGTATCGTACGCATCGGACGGATCGCATTATTCTCATTGTATTGAATTTTCCTTCTGGGGCAGTCGGGTAAAAATGCGGATGACATAATCGGTATCCGAATGTCAATATTGAAAATCCGATTGCTCATTAGAAATTCGTCGGCAATCCGTACGCTGCGTAAAGGTGGACGCACTACGCTATACGGATTCGTTTAATGCGATCCGTACGATGTGTACGATACTGATAGGTCGACGCGTGCCTTTATCAGCCGTCATCCACGGACATAATAAAAATAAAGACGAAGTGCTGCAAACAATCAGAGTGTAGCCAAAAAAGCTGTGCTTTTTCGTGTACAACCAGCGCTCATGCACACACCTTGCTCCTGAAGGATATTTGCTTTCGCGATGCTTACTGGACAATGCCGCGACATGTGTACTGATAGGGGCGAGCAGTTGAGCATGGAATGAGGTTCATGTGTGTGCGTGAGCTCTGGTTGTACACGAAGGAGTATTTTTTTTTTGCTTCATTAGATTGTTCACAGCACTTCGTCTATATTTTTTACTTTATCTGTGCCATCATCTCATCATTTTACTCCCTTTTCATTAATATCATTGTTCACGCAAGCCATCCATCTTTTCTTTGGTCTAGACAAAAACCAACTTTTATACAATCAGGAAGTTTAGCCTAGATGAGGCTTAAACACCTTAATAAAGTTGGGAAAAACGACTTAAAATCGTAAGCGTGTTCTAACGTTGTGCTTTTTTCTGCCAACGAATTTTTTTACGCTTTTGCCGCTTTTCGTTTTTCACTTCTAAAAAAATTGACTTTTATTTGTCTACATTACACTATTCTATTTACATTTAAACTATTTACAAAGTTCACTAAAAACTATACAAACAAACTACAATCGTCGCGTAATTACCAAGGAGAACATTCAAAAACGCATTCACTCGTTGACGACGAAAAATAAACTAAGCGCCAAAGCAAAAGCAAATCAATCAAGGTCAAAAACGTTTAAAATGTTTAAACGATACGAAAATAATCAACAAAATAAAAAACTGCTTTCTCTAAACAAATTTTACGTAAACGAATAAAATTTAATTCTGCCGGTTTCAAACCACCACCAGTCAACTTTGAAATTGAGTCTTATGGTCATAGATATAAGGTTACATTTCAATCGTACTATTGAAAGCATAAGTTTGGTTTACGAAAAAGTCTAAACGAAATCTGCTTTAATCACAAAGCGTGCTTATACGCTTTTTTTTTAATTAGACTTTTTTAAGCGCTTTTTGTTTAAACGCCCACTTCTACACCTTAATGACCAAAGTTTTACGCTAGACCAGTGGGGCAATTGTGGGGATGCTGGCCAGAAAACCTCCACGTGTATCTGACGGACACACGTGTCCCTCTGGACACGTCTGGAGGGAACGGCAGTTGTTGGGCCGGTGCACCCTGGGCACGGGCAATAAGCCTCCTTTGGACCGGGGGACCTTATTGCCTGTGGCGAATATTGTGGCACGGGAGGGGCCCGATGTGGGCCAGTGGGAAGTTGCTCCGCGTGTCCCTCTCAGAAAGCAGAGGGCACTGTGGAGGAGCAGGGGCGGGCCCGGTGTGCACTCACCCTGCCACTGGGCAGGCAGCGGGGGGACTGTCCTTCCCTGCCCCCGTCGGTCTCGTAATCCCAGGAGTGCCTGCTGAGTAGTGTTCTCGCGCCTCTTGGGACCGAGGGTGTTGGCTTTACCGCCCGGACCGCGAGGAAGAACACCTCTATAAAAATTACAGGAGGATGGGCCTGCGAGCAGCAGACTCGGGGTAGTCTGCTGTCCGACCAGTAGCTGGCGTAGCTGGCGTAGTTGGCGCAGCTGGAATAGCTGGTAAAGGCCCGTGAGGTGAGGTGGCATGCAGTGTTCCGTGTGCGCCACAGAGGAGGGTGCAGCCGTCGTTAGGCCGCACGGGGAGAAGGGGCTCGCCTGCTTGTGGCGGGCCAGGACCTGTCGGGGGTGGTTGTGTGAATACTCACGGGTTCCCACGCCCCCTGCTAAGGTAGTTGAAGGAACACCGTGGTGGTTTTAGTCGGTAAGAGTCTGACACTGGCTCCGCCTACCCCGGGCGGAGTGCGTCCATGAGGATTTCCCAAAGGGAAAAAAAATATAAAAAAAAATTGGTGCAATTGTGTAATGCATTCACTTTGACATTAGTTACATTTTGAAATTAAAGCAACATTCATTGCGTGGTAGTTGCCGATAACACGGATTGTCAAAACACACGGCGCAATGAACATTGAAATCCAGATGATTGCGATCGCGAGCGAATTACGCAATTCGGCAGCCGGTTTAAGCATGTGTCTAAACATGGTCAATATTTTTGTGATAAGGGTATAAAGTTTTGATTCACGATCGTTAGTTTTGTGTTGTGTGTGATCTAACCAATAATTTATAATCATATATATCATATTAAAATTGCCTTGAAGGAAACTTCATAAAAAAAACACAGCACGAATAATAAACAAGCTACAAACAATGCATCTAAAAAGACTCATTAGTTTGGCAAATACATATTGCATTTCATTTGGAATTTTAGCTCTATGTCGTATCAGTTAAAACCATTGAGCATTTAATTCTATAGAGATGAATTGAAGGCTGACCAATTACGAAACTCTTCTATTGATTTTCATACATAAATATGAAATAGGCCAGCAATAGGAGCACGCTTTTGCGCTTTCCTATTGGCTCGCGCAATGCTACACCCGCGTGTTGCATTGCCCGAGCCAATAAGAATACTTTATCTAGTAGAAAATGTATGTGATTTCGTCTCTATAGGGTTTAATGGCTGCAACTAAATCTTAAAAATAAAATCTTATACACAAGTGTTTGTGTTGGTCTGGGTGTGTTGCTTATGTATTATAAGTATGTATTTACAAAAAAAAAAGTATATAAGTATTATATCAATTGTCTAGTACCCATACCACAAGCTCTGCTTAGTTTGGGACTTGATGGTGCTGTGTAAAAATGTCCCAAAGATATTTATTTATTTATTTATTTTATCACATAATTAGATGAAGCGTAACACGGTGCTTGTTTTAAATTCAAAATGTTTCTGCTGATGTGTGCCGTCTTTACTCAGCTAAGAACGAAGTTTACTTTGTTGAACCAGCAATTTCTGTTTGCTGTTACATCAACCGATAATTTCATTTCCTTAAATTTTACGGAAAATTTCTTTTGATCTGTTTTTAAGAAAAAAGGAGCCTTCAAGTGAATCATAGCGGGAAAAAGTAGGTTAGTTACATACTGTGTTTCTTTGTGAGAAAATCGAATAGCTATCAGGAAAAACCAACAGAGTAGGTAAATTTGCGAGAACAAAGGAAACAAAACAAAAGCAAAGTAAAAAAAAGCGCATCTATACCGTCAAAAGTCTAACAACGAAGAAAATTTAAAATTTAATCCACTTGAGCATAAGAATAAGAGCATTCCCGCAAACAGAGCCGCGGCAGACTAGTCAATAATAAAATAGTCAAACCTTTTTTATCCCTCAAGTGCTTTCTACGCTCAACTCGGAACAAGTGAATTTCAATGAAGTGAAAAGAACACAAATCCACGTTTTTTTCTTTTCCACTTAATAATGAAGTAGGTACTTTCAGATAAGTTTTTCTAAGCATTAACGCTGCAATGTTCTTAAGTACAAGCATATTAAAAATATGTTTTTTGCTACTCTTCCTAGTTTGATAATTTATCATAAAAACTTCGTACTTGAGAAATTGCAGTTTTCGCTTCGCATCGAAAAGTTGGGATCAAGATTATAAAGTTGGATATCCCGTGGAGCGACGATTCAAAAAGCATTAGTCAGAACGACTGAGATAACACATTCTCTTTGAAAACTTGATCCTTTAGTGGAATTGAGAAATCATTTTAGCTGGAACAGTTTTTATGATAGTTAAAGATTTTCTTTATAACGCTTAAGTTTTTATTATTATTTTAATGAAATATTTGAGTTGGGTTAAAGTTGTAATTTAATATTGCGTTTAAGAATCTTTATTTCTTTCTTTCACTTAAATGAGAAACTTTACTTACATAATTAGAACACTGGTAAGCTTTTAAGGGTAACCACAATAATACAAACATCACACACACATCACACACACATACACACACATTATCACGCCTGTTTCCCATTGGGGTAGGCAGAGACTATGGATTTCCACCTGCTACGATCCTGACACACCTCTTTCGCTTCATCTTCGTCCAATAACCCCGTCATGCATGCTCTTCGGTTTAGAGTACTCTTAACCTGGCATTTTTTGAGAACGTCCGCGATTTGAATACACAATAATAACTGTAACATACACACACATTATTAACTGCTAATAAAACATCTAACACACAAAATAGTTCTGTTTTTGGCGAGTCTGCATTGGAATTGTACGATATAATTCCCCCAAGCCCTTTCCATCATCGGACAACCAGACGCATGGCGATGCGCCACCCTTATATATGGTACACACTCCACCGTTACGATATGCACGAAGCGATTTGCTAATATAGCTTTATCGTGCGTACCGCTAGTGAGTGGAATTCCTTGCCAACGTCTGTGTTTCCTGATAAGTATAATCTGATCTTCAAGGATCGAGTGAATAGGTGTTTGCTGGGCAAGCGTGTACTATCGTCTACCGCACCATTGCTTAACTTAAGGTGAGGTAAGGGTTGTGTCGGCGACATATGTAAATAGATGTAAGGAAATGATGTCGGCATTAGTATGTAAGTTTAAAAAAAAAAACAATAAAGATAAGGCTAGGGTGTGTATGACCTAACAATGGTCTAGGATTAGGGCTCTAGTTAGCAACAATAGCTCAAAGTACGAAGAAAATGTCGCATTGTTTGCTAACTAGTAGCATTTAACATCGTAATTGTTTTACGAACAAGTCGTAACCTGCTCCCGTCGCGGCGCGCGGCGGGAGCCGTGACCCGATCGGCAGCATTACCTAATAAGGTAAACGATTGCATCACATCAAAAAGATACGCTCTGATTGGCTAGGTTCATTTAGCATAGGGGTTGAAGTGGGGTAACCGGGGGGCGAGGATCTGTGCGAGTCTATTTTCCCACGGGAATTTTGGTGGAACAGGAAACGACTCGATCGCCCCGCCGCTGTCGCTGTACGCCACTTTAGTATATATAGTCAGAGCGTTCTTGAGTCAGTCAGACCGACGCCGTCGTCCAAAATATCGTCCCCGCCGGCGAGGACCGACGCGACACACACACAGAATCCGAGAGTCCGACTCTCGAGAAACAGTAACACATGCCGACGCAGCACCGGCTGCTGGGGGGATCAGTGGCGGGGTCCCCCTGCTGCACCCTGAGTCGAGGTCCGAGCTCCCCCCTGGGGACGCCCTCACGGTGTAAGCAACCGGAGATAATCTCGTCACGCGAGACCGGCCCTATGCTCTAGAGTAGTTCCTAGGAGCAGGCTATTGCGTAGCCACTGGTTAGGTTTTCTAGGTAGGTCTTAGCCTCGCCGGCGAGGCTTGCCGCTTCACGGCGTTTAGCACGTCACCCGATAGGGACCGAAAGTCCGCTACTTTCGAGGTAACCAATTCGATGCAGCAACGGCTGCTAGGGGGACATAGGAACTGCGGGGTCCCCCTGCAATGCCCTAGCGAGGTTCGAGCCCCCCCCTTGGGGGGCGCCCGCCCGATTAAGCGCGGTATTGATGCCGCGCGCATCTAGTTTGTAAGTATGTAGGGAAAAAACCTTCGGCGAATGGAGTCCCACATGGGACTCTCCGCCAACTAAGTCCGGTTAAGCAGAAATGGGACTTCGGTCCCACCTGCGAGAGCCCATTCGAAAAAAAAAAAAAAAAAAAAAAAAGAGTCAGTCAGTCAATCAGTTGCGGTCAGTTACAGAACTAAGAAATAGCATGGAAGTAATGCTGCAGGTCGTGGTCATGGTCTCTTAGGATAATTAGGGTAATTAGGAAGTAATTTAGGGCAGTTTTAAATAAGTATTTGTTTCGATATATTAATAATAGTTTCTTTGTTCTTGTATATAAATCGTGTGTATGTATATCGTGTATAACGTTACAGCGCCATAAAGTGTACCTAATAAATAACAATAGACAGAGTGCTCGGAATAACTGTGTAATAAATAAACGTGTGTTGAACAATTATGCGTATTATTTGTGGTGTACCTGTATTCCAACACGGTCGGCATTCAGATAGCCGGAATTAGGGAGGCATTCAGGAGGCCGGAATTAGGAACGCCTTCAGATAGCCGGATATAGGGAGGCATTCAGATTGCTGACAAAAGGGAGTAGTCCCTAGACACGCCGCCCTAAGATTGACAGGGAGCGTGACTGCTACAAAATTGGTCCTTAGCGAGCCGGATAAACAGGTACACCAGTGTTAATTAAATACGTGAATCAAAATGCCGGTAACGAGATCGAATAAGGGTGCGCCCTCAAAAGCTGAGCAATCAGCAGAAGAATCCTCTGAGGGTGCCACCGAGTCGACAGCCGCGACTGGAACTGAGTCGACGACACCGACAGGAACCGAGGTGACAGCATTTAGTTACGGCACGAGCACCGAAGCAACGACAGAGACCACGACCACAGCAGCCACTTCAAAGACTGCAACGACCAGCGCATCGAAGACAACCGACCAGAAGAAGGATGAGAAGGCGGAGCAAATCGAGAAGAATAAAGCGGGCTGGGGGTCCAACATGACGATGGTGCCCCTGGGTCCTCCGCGCGCTCCGTCCATCCGATCGATGCGATCCAAGAAGAAGGAGCTGGAAGCCAAGGAGGAGCTAGCCAGATTGGAACTGGAACAGGCCAAGGCAGCGACCACGCTTGCCCGGGCAAGGCTAGCGCGTCTCCAGGCGGACGAACAGTTGAGCTCCGATGAAGAACGAGAACCAGAGGATCGCACCGGCCAGGTTCAAGAGTGGGTAGAAACCACAGTGCGCGAAGAAATTATAGTGCAACCGAGTAAATATGAGCAACGCGATAAGTCGACAACAAGAAAAAGTGATATAGCGGTTTTTGCTACGGAGATAGTGAAAGCATTGAATACGCGTCAGCAGCCACCTAAGTACATACATGAGCTGCCGTTCTTCGACGGGAATACGTCAGAATGGATCGCCTTTAAAACGGTGTATGAAGATACAGCGGCCATGTTCAACGATGTGCAGAATATAGCACGGATAAGGAAAGCGGTGAAAGGTACTGCGCGCGACGCTATCAAGAGTTTGTTGTACTCGGATTGCAAACCAGTGGAAGTATTAGACGCATTGCGGCGGCGTTTCGGACGACCAGAATCACTAGTGTTGTGTGAACTTGATAAAATAAAATCATTAGTGAAACCAACCGACGGCGCTCGCGAAATATGTATGTTTGCTAGCCAAGTGAATAATAGTGTGGCAGCAATTAAGGGACTGTCTAAACCGCAATATTTACATTCACCCGAAATAGTGAAGATATTAGTGGATAAGTTGCCCTCAGTGGTTAGGTACCGATGGTACGATTACGCAGCAGAGATGGATTGCTCCCTCCCTGAACTGGTAAATATTGCTAATTTTTTAAATATTGAAGCTGATAAGTGTGGTGCCTTCGCAACGCCTGAAAGTCTAGAAAAGCCTAAGCACTATTTGAATAAGCATGCTACTCATACGGCAAGAGAGAATTACAGTGATAAGAAATTTGTAAATAATAGTGATAATAGAATCAAATGCCCGCATTGCGAGGAAGAGCACCACCTTTCAGATTGCAAGAAATTTTTGAGTGTATCAGTTCAGGAGAGATGGGATATTGTGAAAGGGCTGCGCTTATGCTTCAAATGTCTGCGTAGTAGGCACCGCAAGGATGCATGCAAGCGAAATGGATGCGGCATATGTAAAAGGTGGCATCATCGATTATTACATGTGGACCTACAACGGACATCAGCTGATCAGCAGCAGAAAAAGGAGCATAAGACTGAGGTGACTACTAACTTGGTGAATGCGATTAGGAATGATAAAGCTTATTTGAAAATGTTGCCTGTTGAATTGTTTGGACCTAAGGGCTCTATGATTGTGCTTGCCCTACTGGATGAGGGGTCCACTGTGTCGCTTTTAGATTCCAAGGTGGCTGAGGCCATAGGTGCGGAGGGGCCTAGAGACCCATTCGCTCTGGAGACGGTGGGAGGAAAAAGAATAGTGAACGCTTATTCACGTAGATTGAATATAAGAATAAAAGGCGCCCACCATATGAAAGCCTCAAGCCTCAAAGGAGTCAGAACAATAGACAACCTGAACCTGACATCTCAACGCCTAGAAGAAATTGATGTCAGTAAATATACACACTTGAAAGACATAGCGCGCCAGGTCTGCTATTCGGAACAAGCTCCGAAGCTGCTTATAGGTCAAGATAATTGGGAGCTGATAGTCACACGGTCACTGAAGAGAGGAAAATCTGGACAACCTGTGGCGTCAATGACCTTACTCGGATGGGTGCTGCATGGTTGCAACACTAGACAAGTCAACTTCATAGACCGGTGCCTGAATCTCAATACAGCTGAGGATGACTTGGAACAGCTGATGAAGGATCACTTCTCTATAGAATCACTGGGAGTGGCGCCGAAGCGCCCTAGTACTGATGCTGATGATAGGGCTATCCAGATCTTAGAGAAGACCAGCAGACGCCTGCCAAGTGGAAGATTCGAGGTTGGCCTTTTATGGAAAAATAAAGAAGAAAGAATACCAGAAAGCCTCGGTATGGCAGAGAAGCGGCTATGCATTTTGGAGAAGAAATTTGAGAAGAATCAGTACCTGAAAAAAGAATATACTGCTCAAATTGAAAATTTATTGGAAAAAGGTTATGCAGAGGAAGTACCTACTGAAGAAAACAATAATAAATGGTACCTTCCTCACTTCTCAGTGGTGCATCCGCAGAAGAAGAAGCTGCGTGTAGTATTCGACGCGGCTGCGAAAGCGGGAGGCAAGAGTTTAAATGATATGTTATTACCCGGTCCAGATCTTTTGCAATCTTTGTTTGGTGTGCTTCTTAGGTTTAGGGAAGGTCCAGTGGGAATAGCAGCAGACATCAAGGAGATGTTTCTTCAAATAAGAATACTCTCAGAAGATAGAGATTGTCTGCGGTTCCTGTGGAAAAAGGACACGGACAAGAAGTATAAGAAGTACCGAATGACATCAGTTATATTTGGAGCGACGTCTTCTCCCTGTACAGCGATCTTCATCAAGAATAAGAACGCAGAGGCTATGCAAGAACAATATCCAGAGGCAACAAAAGCCATTGTACGCAATCATTACATGGATGACTACTTGCACAGCTTTCGTGATGAAGAAGAAGCGCGACGGATCTCAGCGCAAGTAGACACTGTGCACAAGCAAGCAGGCTTCGAGCTGAGGGGGTGGGCCTCAAATAAAATATCCTCACTAACAACTGTCATGCCTGAAGTTACGGATAAAATAGAAGAAGTATCTATCCTGAACAATGAAGAAAAAACTTTGGGTATGAAGTGGATAACGAACAATGATGTCCTAGGTTTCAATGAAAACTTAAGAAAAACACCGGATAGCGTGTTGAAGGGTTCTACAGCACCAACTAAGAGACAAGTGACTAGCGCAGTGATGTCAACCTTTGACCCCATGGGATTAATCGCACCTGTCCTCATACAAGGCAAGAAGCTGTTACAAGACATATGGCGAAGCGGAACAGGATGGGATGAAGAAATCGGCGTAACTGTACAGGAAACCTGGCGAAAGTATGTAGCTTCGTTAGAAATTATACCGATACTTCATATTCCAAGATGTATAGCTCCTTACAACACTGAGGGGGAGCTCCATATGTTTTGCGACGCAAGTGAAACAGCATATGCGGCAGCAGCGTACTGGAGGACAAAGGATGGTGAAGGAAACATACACATCACTTTGGTCGCTGGGAAAGCACGAGTAGCACCAACCAAGCCACTTTCGATTCCTCGCCTGGAACTTCAAGCAGCACTTTTGGCCGCCAGATTGGCGCACTCTATAAGGCAGGAATTGGACCTGAAGGCAGAAAGAACAGTGTACTGGTCAGACTCAACCACTGTCCTAGCTTGGATCAAGACAGACCCGAGGTCATTCAAGACTTTCGTAGCGCATAGATTAGCGGAAATAGAGGAAACAACAAAGCCGCAACAATGGCACTGGGTACCCACCGCAATGAATCCTGCAGATGACGCCACAAGAAGAATACCAAGTGGGTTCGACTCATCCCACAGATGGTTCACCGGGCCTGCATTCCTATACATGCAAGAAGAAGATTGGCCCAAACCAAGAAATGTTAATCCAGAAAAGACTGGCGAAGAAAAGGAAATAGCTATCGCAGCAGTGATCATGAACCCGAATAGTCATGTGACCCCTGATCCTGTGCGTTCATCAAACTGGAATCGTCTCCTACGTGCAACGGCGAGGGTCTTGCAATTTATAGAACTGTGCAAGCCCAAGGAACAAGTGAACGCCGTAAGAAAGAAAAAAGGAAGCGATGATCCCAGCTGGAAGAAAACGAAAGGGAAGGCACCGCCAATCATAAAGAAGAAAAATATTGTGCGGACCGAAGAAAGAAGATACCTTCCCATAGAAGTGCATCTGCTAGAACAAGCAGAGAATTTATTGATAAAACGCTGTCAAAATGAAAGTTTTTCCGAAGAATACAAGAAGCTAAGTCAGAATGAAGATGTACCAAGGAATAGTAGATTGAGAAAACTCGACGTTGTCATGGAAGACCAGCTGATCCGCCTACGCGGAAGAATTGACGCAGTACGAGGAGTAAGCAGGCAGTACAAAAGGCCCGCAATAGTAGATAGTCGACATCCCATAGGAAGACTTTTAATCGCCTACTATCACCAGCGATTTAATCACGGTAACCACCTAACTGTGATGAATGAGATTCGACAAAGATTTTGTGTAATAGGTCTACGAACTGTACTGCGTCATATTGCCAGCAACTGCCAGTGGTGTCGCGTGTATCGAGCGAAACCACAGAACATGCCTCCAGGAGATTTACCCATTGAAAGGTTGAGGCATGGCGCTCCACCGTTCCAATGTACCGCAGTAGACTACTTCGGTCCCATGACGGTAACAATCGGGCGACGTCACGAAAAAAGATGGGGGGCTCTATTTACCTGCCTCACTGTAAGGGCCGTTCATATTGAACTGGCGCCTTCCTTGTCTACTGATTCCATGATTTTAGCTCTTCGCAGATTCGCCGCCAGACGTGGTATGCCAAAGACCATTTTCAGCGACAACGGCACGAACTTCGTCGGTGCCGACCGCGAGCTGAAGGAAGCTGCTGAGGCTCTCAAGGCCTCTGACATCGCTGCAGCAGCCGAGCACCTGGGTGTGAGCTGGAAGTTCATACCCCCGGGCGCGCCTAACATGGGCGGCGCCTGGGAACGCCTGGTGCGGTCCATTAAGACCGCGCTGCAGGCGACACGACGTCCGCGAGCGACACCCGAGGGAAGAGGTCCTTCACACCCTACTGTTGGAGGCCGAGCACATAGTCAACTCCAGGCCTCTGACAGACGTCGGCATCTCAGAGGAAGAAACACTCACGCCCAATCACTTTCTGATTGGGCGATCCTCCGGTACCACGAGCATCGGCATCTTCTCCGACCGAGATCTGGTCGGTCCTAACACCTGGAAGACAGCACAACGACTAGCAGATCACTTCTGGAGCAGGTGGGTGCGAGAGTACTTGCCTACCTTGCTCCCCCGACACATCGACGAGAGAGCATCTGAACGAGACCTGCGTGTGGGCGACGTCGTCGTCATAGGCGACCACACTCTGCCCCGCTGTAGCTGGCCCCGGGGTACCATTGAACGAGTGTACCCGGGACCGGATGGACGTGTTCGCGTGGCGGACGTGGCTACTGCAGGCGGAGTCATGAGGCGACCCAGCTCCCGCATCGTGAAGATCGTCCCCCGCCAGTCGCCGCAAGCAGAGGACGGTGCTGAGCACGAGGGGGAGAATGTCGGCGACATATGTAAATAGATGTAAGGAAATGATGTCGGCATTAGTATGTAAGTTTAAAAAAAAAAACAATAAAGATAAGGCTAGGGTGTGTATGACCTAACAATGGTCTAGGATTAGGGCTCTAGTTAGCAACAATAGCTCAAAGTACGAAGAAAATGTCGCATTGTTTGCTAACTAGTAGCATTTAACATCGTAATTGTTTTACGAACAAGTCGTAACCTGCTCCCGTCGCGGCGCGCGGCGGGAGCCGTGACCCGATCGGCAGCATTACCTAATAAGGTAAACGATTGCATCACATCAAAAAGATACGCTCTGATTGGCTAGGTTCATTTAGCATAGGGGTTGAAGTGGGGTAACCGGGGGGCGAGGATCTGTGCGAGTCTATTTTCCCACGGGAATTTTGGTGGAACAGGAAACGACTCGATCGCCCCGCCGCTGTCGCTGTACGCCACTTTAGTATATATAGTCAGAGCGTTCTTGAGTCAGTCAGTCAATCAGTTGCGGTCAGTTACAGAACTAAGAAATAGCATGGAAGTAATGCTGCAGGTCGTGGTCATGGTCTCTTAGGATAATTAGGGTAATTAGGAAGTAATTTAGGGCAGTTTTAAATAAGTATTTGTTTCGATATATTAATAATAGTTTCTTTGTTCTTGTATATAAATCGTGTGTATGTATATCGTGTATAACGTTACAGCGCCATAAAGTGTACCTAATAAATAACAATAGACAGAGTGCTCGGAATAACTGTGTAATAAATAAACGTGTGTTGAACAATTGTGCGTATTATTTGTGGTGTACCTGTATTCCAACACGGTCGGCATTCAGATAGCCGGAATTAGGGAGGCATTCAGGAGGCCGGAATTAGGAACGCCTTCAGATAGCCGGATATAGGGAGGCATTCAGATTGCTGACAAAAGGGAGTAGTCCCTAGACACGCCGCCCTAAGATTGACAGGGAGCGTGACTGCTACAGGTTGCCACCTAATTTTCGGGGAAATATAGTATTTTTCAGGTCTAGACATGAAAACTATAGTATATTGAAAGAAAATATAGTATTTTCGAATATAGAAAAAGGTCAAGATGGCCTGTAGGAAATAGGGCATATTTTTTTTTTAGGTTTGTATAAAAAAACATGACGATCATTTTAAGAGCGCTAACTTTTTTTCTCTTTACATAAATTCTATGTACTTTGGGTGTTTTTCAAAATGTACCTAAGTGAAGCTATACGTTAAGTTGCGGTTATAAAGTTTACTGAGTGATGTTGCTATTCAATATAGTTTTAATAAAATGAAAAGTAAAATATGTAGGTAGTAGGTCATGCTAATAAATGCACTTAGGGTTCTCACAGGCAAACCAAGAGGCCTGTGAAAACCAGAAGATGCCTGAAGCGACAATTACCTCCATAAAAGCTGAAACCTGTCTATCAGCAGGAAAATCAGAAGCACATCGTTCCGACCGAAATATTTCCGAGTTCTATATGTTTCTTCAATAGTATATAGTACGCCGGGCCGAAATATACTAAAATACTTTATTATATAGTACGGTTGGCAACCCTAGGTGAGGTGGCGGTAAACGCAAGTAAACGCAACGCAAGCCCATTAGGAATAAAAAAAACTCGTTATTTTTTTTGTAATTATCATAGTATTTATTTAGAAACTAGCTGTATGATATTAGGTATCCACTTATTTATAGACTTTAGAACACATATTTTTTATTTATCTGAACGAAAAACCGACTGAACTATTTTTCAAGTTCCGGGAAATTGTGAAAATATTTTGCACGATAAAATAGCTTAAAGGAGGAAGCGGTAAGCGATCGGACTACCGCGGTCAATATTCACCAGTGTAAACTGTATAATTGCTTGTTAAAAGAAGAAAAACACAGTAATGCAATGAGAATTACAGCGTTTTTATATGGTATTGGATGGTAAAACGAACAAAAGACCCACCTGATATGGAAAGTCTCATGTGATTGTAATAGTACGCCGCACCCTTACCTTTCCCACTAAAACACAGCAACTGTTTGGCGGCAGAAACAGTTTTTGCGATTTAACATAACATAACATAATTTTGCGATTTACAAATATTTAATTTATAAAACACACAGAAAAATTTGTTGCTATAATGTAGGTATATTTTTCTGTGTTGTTAATCACCCATATGCAATGATTTTTATATAAAAAATCATTGCCCATATGACACAGTTTTTTCCTGTGTTATTCGCGAATTCGCGAGTGGTCTACAAGTAGGTACTTTTTATTGCTGCGTGGAGGAAACCTTCAAAATGCTGTCAGCCTCACGGGCTAAGGTTGTGTGGAATTTTTACTCATTTAAACCCCCCCGGTGATCCGGGACTCTGGGAGTCTAATATGCCTCCGGAGCACTTCATATGCTACACCTGTACACCTTCCTGGTCAACATGGTGGCACGTGATCACTGCGTGCCACTGCCATTCCAGAGGTCCACCTCCTAGAGATATGAAGTAAGGACCTACATTAAACCATAGTCACCTAAAATGTTGTCTACAAGATAAACTATCTTAATACTTACTTTAATACATATAAAAGATACTTCATAACTAGACATAAGAACTAATAAGAAGCCACATCTAAAATAACATCAAAATTTACATTTCATTTTCATTTAATTTCAGAGTCGACATAATGAGTTAAGCTGGATTTTCACTATGTGTATTATATTCAGAAATATAAATCACATCCCGCAATTCACCTTCTCACTATGAGATATATCATTTCGATCAGCTCAGTTCCATACAGACACAAACTAAGGGCGACGTGGGGGAACGAAACGGTGTGCGCCCCGGTACGGGGCATAATATAATCTTAAAAATATCCATCGGTTGCGTTGGAGTTTAGATTCTAAACTATAAATATAAATACATACTAAACTTTAGAATGTAGTTTAAATTAGATCTAAGTGTTCTGGTTAGACTGGAAGCCGACCCCAATATAATTGGGAAAAGGCTCGGAGGATGATTACATCTAAGTGTAAAGGGTTCCATTTTAAAGTATGGTGGGCGATATTAATTTATATGTCAGGATATAATATATATTTTATTATATCCCGTAGTGAAAAGCCAGCTTTACTGCTTGCATTTTTATACATAACAAAAGCTTATTATTAGTTCGGGTCATGAGCTGCACTGCGTCTTTCCGTGCGCTGAAAATACCTTTTTTATTCAGATATCTTGAAAATACCTATAGCGTGTAGAATATAGTATATATACAATATATATACATAGAATCGTGATTATTCAATATTTATCCAGAAAGGCATTATCTTCTTTATATATTTTATTTTCATGACATTTAAGCCCATTTGCAAACTGAATCAAACGTCTAGACTACTTGCAATTCTTTTCATCACGACATGGTAAATTGTTTGGTAACGAATTATATAAGAAAAAAATATTTTTCTATTAGATTATGTCAAATGCTGGTACGGTTTATATGGTGGAAGAAAAACAAAGTTTGTTGCGGTAGTGTGGGAAAACTAAAAGTGAAGTAAAGAACCGACTGACCAGTAGCCAATACCTACACAGAATACTACAGCCCCAAATCGATGTATTTTAAATTACAAAGTTAATTTTGCAGTTAATTTAAGTCATTTTATACGGAATTTCTATAAATCTTGTGTACAACTCAACTACATTAAGGGGAATTTAGCAGCCAAGTGGCGCCCCCATCAGTAAAAAAATAATACTCGCTGAATACATCATTTATCGAAAATCCTTTTTTAACAATTGAAGTACAGGTACTGTAGTTTAATTAGAAACTATTAACTCTGTAAATTATAGTTCGCTGTAGTTGTAGATAGAAAATATGCAAAAAAATGCCACTTTTGGCACTTTTTGTATCTACAAGTACAGCGAACTATAATTTACAGAGTTGATAGTTTCTAATTAAACTACAGTACCTGTATTATTATTATACTTTATTGTACACACATATACACATTATTATTACAGTAGGAAAGCTTATGTACATCGGCGAGCTGAACTTCAATCACTATAAAAGGATTTTCGATAAATGATGTATTCAGCGAATAATAATTATTTTACTGATGGGGGCGCCACTTGGCTACTTAACTACATTCCCCTTAAGTTGGTTGGTCGGTCAGTCAGACGAATGGACATAGCAAAACTATACCTAAGGGTTCCTGTTTGACTACGAAACCCTACAATAACATCTCTATTGAATTAAGCTGTCTTTAAAAATGGCTGGCTGGTTATTGTATATTTTTGTAAATAATATATTTAGGTGGATACTTAAAAATTCAACCGGAATATTTTTAGAACCAAAGGGTGGCTAATAACGTAAAAAAAATATTGTATGTTAAGAGAGAAAAAGGCTCGGATAACAGGACCGAGAGCCTTTATGTCAACAAAAATGAACGGGACCCGTGTTTTATAATTTATCGTCACCAGCCCAAATTTCAGGACGAAATGCTAAAAATACAGGCTGAAATACAGACCAATTCGTTCCGTAACCGTTGAACATTCACAAAGGAACGAATGAAACGAACTAGGGGTTCCTAATGGACCCGATCTTATTAAATATTGAATAATGATTTCGAAATGTCGGAACACAGCAGGCAAACAAGCTAATCTAATAAAATATAGGCGATACTCACCATCAACTCAAACATTATGTACGATTGTATAAAAACCCAGTCATAGACGCAATTTTTTAAACGAAATCGTAGTTTGTCGTTAACACCATAAATTATCATTTTTTTTTATAGTATAGGAGGTCATGGAGCTAAAAGACCACCTGATGTTAAGCGGTTACCTTTGCCATAACAACTGCAATACCACCTAGGCTGTGGCCTAAATGGTACCGCAAGTCGGTTCGCCAAACTGAGGCATGAAGATGGAAAGTGTCATGTGATTGTAATTTCACCGGCACCCGTACCCTTCAGACCGAAACACAGCAATGCAAGCATCACTATTTGGCGTACATATTACTACATATATTACATTCAATTAATGCCATGCCCTACAAAGAGCTGTGAATATATTCAAAATATTTTTATAATTTGCTTTAATAATTCTGAGTTTAGTAGAATTAACAATTTATTTAACACCCTTAGGCTCTCGGGGTCACAAACGATATTTTTATTTGGTTTTTAGGGTTCCGTAGCCAAATGGCAAAAACGGAACCCTTATGGATTCGTCATGCCTGTCTGTCTATCTGTCTGTCCGTCCGTATGTCACTGCCACTTTTTTCCGAAACTATAAGAACTATACGGTTGAAACTTGGTAAGTAGATTTGTTATGTGAACCGCATTAAGATTTTTACACAAAAATAGAAAAAAAACAATACATTTTGGGGGTTCCCCATACTTAGAACTGAAACTCAAAAATATTTTTTTCATCAAACCCATACGTGTGGGGTATCATGGATAGGTCTTCAAAAATGATATTGAGGTTTCTAGTATCATTCTTTTCTAAACTAAATAGTTTGCGCGAGAGACACTTCCATAGTGGTAAAATGTGTGTCCCCACCCCTGTAACTTCTAAAATAAGAGAATGATAAAACTAAAAAAATATATGATGTACATTACCATGTAAACTTTCACCGAAAATTGGTTTGAACGAGATCTAGTAAGTAGTTTTTTTTTAATACGTCATAAATCGAAAACCACAATTTACCTTTCATTCAATCAACTCAAATATAAAAATAAAATAAAACATTTATTTTCATAAACATAAACCTAATTTAACCACAGTTATAGCTAGATGAACAACTAAATAACTTCTTATACGTCCAAGGAAGGTACGGAACCCTCGGTGCGCGAGTCCGACTCGAACTTGGCCGGTTTTTTTTCTACATTAAGCCGCTTGAATTATTAAAATAAACTAAGTCAAACGTAATTTCACATATATTGCTATTACGTTTTAAATTATTCCGTATACGAAACGAAGAATCAGAGCAGGCGTTTCTCAATTTATTTCGAACTGTGGGACGAAATTCACCCATGTTTTTCAAAGTAGAATGGCTTGAGAGAATTTCAAGACCTGCATATGGGTACCTTCTGGTTTAACTGAACTACGACCTACTTCCATATGAATACCAATTTGTTAAGAAGGTATTGCGGTATAAGAATGATATTATCAAGTCCTAAACAGCACGCAACACGGTAAAAGATAATGATATTGTGAGTGATTACTGCGTACATCGAAACGATTTTAATTAATAATATTGTACGGTAAATTATAATAATTTTTAGAAATATCTGTAAAGACGCTTGTCATCTTAGTCTACCTGCGACCACGAAATGCTGCAAAGCTTTCGAAACGTCAGGAAAACCAATTTAAATAATATACGCGATTTAATCCGGTTAAACTTTGTTTTATTATAATGATTTTGAGGTTGAGAACCCCTGGACTCTTGACTGAAAGGACTACTTATTGGACGGTAGGGACACTAGAAAAATGACGCGAAATTTAGTAAAAAGTATCGTATTTGATTGTCTTGAAATTTTTATATTCAAAAATCCAAAATTAAGTTTTTTGTTTTTTTTTGTTTCGCACTAGTCCGCCAACATCCGCACTAGTCCGCCAATTCGCACTAGTTCACCAACACCCGCGCTAGTCCACCAACCCGCACAAGTCCGCCAACGACCGCACTTGTCCGCCAACACCAGCACTAGTCCGCCAATTCGCACTAGTCCACCAACACTCGCACTGGTCCGCCAATCCATACTCGGTCAACGTGGTGAACTAAGACCTCTCATCTCATCTCGTGGTCTCATTTTGAGAAGAGGCCATGTATTGGGCTGGTTATGTTATGTAAGTTTTATTGAGTGTGTCCCTTGATAAAAATACAAAACTTTAAGCAATCCATTACAAGTCGGAGTCACAAGTCAGACAATATTTTCAACATAATTTCGCAAAATCACAAACTTTGATTCGAACATCGAAAACAAAACATGTTACACAACACAATTACCTACAAAAGATTACACGAAAAAATGTGGTTACTTATCTAAAAATATTCGTGATACTTTTGTTTCATCGTCCTCGTTCACAGTGATTGACACGCACGCCGAAACTGTAAGGCGACCCGACAATTTGCTTGAGGTCACTAAAAATTACCGATAAATATTTCCTACCGAATTCTGTTTCTCTTCTATTTGTGGCGTGTTTTATTTCCAGATGTTCATTTTCTCTTTCACATAAAACGGTATTCAAAGCCTTTTGCATTGTAGTACATTATTCTTGAACAATAGGTTAAATGAATAACCGGTATAAGCAATATTTCTTCGTTATTTTCTCTTTTATGTTATTATTGTCGATTTAATTAATTTTGCTTTTGTTTTGAAAATAAAATAGCACGCAAGATTAGTGAAAGCGATTTTGTTCTACTCAATTGTTTGCTTTATATTTGTATTATCATTCTATCTTATTTTCGCTTAGTGTGTATTGTTTTGTGCCTTTTACATGGGTTTTTATTGGATATTTTTACTCAGCACCATCTAGTCCCAAACTAAGCAGAGCTTGTACTATGGGTACTAGACAATGAATATAATACTTATATACTTTTTTTGTTTGCACATTGCTCGCAGAACGGATGGCCGATGGGGCAGTAAAGTTCTGGAGTGGCGACCGCGTACTGGAAGGCGCAGCGTGGGTAGGCCCCCCACAAGGTGGACCGACGACCTGGTGAAGGTCGCGGGAATCCGCTGGATGCGGAAGGCACAGGACCGGTCGTTGTGGCGATGCTTGGGGGAGGCCTATGTCCAGAAGTGGACGTCTTTCGGCTGAAATGATGATGATGATGATGATGATACTTTTTTTGTAAATACATACTTATAATACATAATAAATCCGTCCTGTGGGAATCGAACCCACGACCTCGTGATCAGCAGTCCGACACTCAAACCACTAGACCACAGATGTCAAATTTAACTATTGCTGATGTGCGGTTGCGCTTTAAATCAAAAATGTATGGTGTGATTTTGTAAATACATATATTTCACGACATATGTATACAACGTGTAATTGCAATAACTGAAAACCTCATAAGGGGGTCATTGTACTCCCATTGTACTACAAGTATGAATAACTTTTACTATGGGGCCAATCCAAAAATCACCAAAAAAAATCAGCTGTTGCCTGAATTTTGTCGAGTTATACGAACATAAATGTATGGAGCAGCTATATTTTTTTCGTGATTTCAGCGTTGTTGTGAAAAATATGTATTTAAGAAATCACACGACGCATTTCTTACTTTAAGCGCAATCACACTTCAACAATATTTAAACTAATTCCCATGTAAAAAAAATCAGTTATTAAGTTTTCAGTTATTTCAATTACATGTTGTAGATATTTATGTTTTATTATAACGTAAATTCCAAAATAAGGGTGTACTTATACACACCACGCTTACTCCTTCGGGGAATACAGGCGCGTTGTTATTTATGTGTGTATGTTTGAATATTTTTCACTAGGTATTTGTATGTTTGAGTTTTTCAAAGTAACATAATTATCACTGAAATGAAAAGTTATGAATGATCTTATATCACGCTTCACGCTTTTAATCAGAAAGAAATGCTTAAATTTTATAATATCTAAGTCACTTTCTACACCCACAGTCAAAGAGATGCTGGCATTTTCTACGTCGGGTACCACACGGCTATCAATCAATATAAATCTCAAATTATCACTTGGTATTAATTGTAATTCTGTCTACCCTGTTCGAAATTAGAAGCATGAAATATAAATACGTTAGGGTACAATTACGGAAATAAAGAAAGAAAACGAAGTTTATTGCTACTATAAGTATCTAAAATCATAAATCATCATCATCATCATTTCAGCCGTAAGACGTCCACTGCTGGACACAGGCCTCCCCCAAGCATATATTGGGGGGATATGCCATAATCGCCACGCTTGGCAGGCGGTTTGGCGATCGCAGTTGGTTGGTTAAATACTCAGAGAACGCTGCTGCCCATGCTCTGGTGAATCCCTTAGTCGCCTTTTACGACATCCATGAGAAGATATAGGCTGGTGCAATTCTTTACGTCCAGCACCACACGGAACCGTCCAAAAAAAAAATCATAAATATCTGTATAAAACAACGACAAAAAATAAAAATAAAATTTGTAGGTTCCGTGTTGCAAAAGGAGTGGGCTCGGAAATTGTTGACAAGTACTCAGCATAGCTACAGCACTAGTCAATCCTAGCTTTCAGCCCGATTCGTAGGCGATTATATATTTTAAAAATTACACTTGTATTGCAAATCCGTAACCACTGGTTGGTCGCATGTCGATGACGTAGGGCGTAGGGTGACGCGATCTCATAAGTTTTGCCCCTTCCAAAAATCGCTCAACACAGCTAAAGAAGTTTTCACTTCAAAAAAATCGGTTCGTTATGTTTTTAATTAAATAAATGGCTGAAAATCTCTCCACGATTAATTTATTTGAAGGTACGAAGGTCGCGGCGGTTGTACTGGACGTAGCTATTTATCACTGACTACAGTTTGTAAATAAATAAGCACTTGTATTCATTGTTAAACTGTTCGGAAAGCGCTTTTGAGTGTAGGAAACAGCGGTTAGATTAATATTGTAGGTGTTCTAGTTTGTAGGCATAATGGAGGCTTTAATAATAAATAAATGCACGTACGCTAGCACGGTGCGCGTGGTTTCAGGAAAAGAATAAGCCGGCAAGGCGGTGGCTTATTCTTTTCCGAAGCAGTGTTATAAGGGTGACATATATCTATGTATTGTAATAAAACAAAGTTTAACCGTTTTAAATCGCGTATATACCTACCTGCGACCACGAAATGCTGCAAAGCTTTCGAAACGTCAGGAAAACCAATTTAAATAATATACGCGATTTAATCCGGTTAAACTTTGTTTTATTATAATGTGTAGTGATCGCGAAAACCTAAGAAGTTATTATATATCTATGTTTTTATTCTAATATTTTTTGAGGCTTTAGTACACCTAGGTGACCATGCCAGCTTTATACGTACGTCGTATATATTAATAAAAAAACTTATTAACAACATTATAAACTACTATCAACAGTAATCCTTGGCGACTGTACAACGTGTTATTGAAATAACTGGAAACCTCTTGAAAGGTTATTGTACTCATCAGTATGAACAACTTTAACTATGGGACCAACCATAAAAACGCGAAAAAAAATTGCTATTCCCTACATTTTTTCGATTTATGTACCTAAACACAAATGTGAAGAGGAGAGAAATGGGAAAAGATGTTTTTTTTAGGGTTGGTCCCAAAGAAAAAGTTGTTTCATCAGTATTCAAATAACTCAAAACCTGTTATTGTACTCATGTACAATAACTATTCAAGAGATTTTCAGTTATTTAAATTAAACGTTGTATACTTGTAGAATACGTTAAAAGTATGCAGGTACTGTCCTCTAGTACTATTATATCAGCAGTTATTTAAATTAAACGTTGTATACTTTTAGAATTTATTTAAGAACCTACCCATTTGGTTTTTTAAAGGTTATAAGAACCTACCCAATTGACCTAGCGTGGATTATATAGCTATTTATACGTATTTTATCAAAGATGTTTCTTGTTGTGACGGCTTTTTGGGACTTACGGACAAGACAACGATAATACCTACGTTCACATGGACTATTATACTCTTCTGATCTCAAAATTGTCTGATATTGGTGATTGTTGACTACATTATTTTGTTTATTCTTTAATTTTGAACCTTAATCAATGAAAAAGGATGTATTAGTCGAAGCTTCTGACCTTGACCGATTGTAGCCTAGTATACTAATCCTGGTTCGAAGGTGAATAAAAAGGCAGCGGCTTGGACGCTAGTGACGTAGTTGTGAATAAATAACCACCTGCCGCCTAACATCGCACTAGGTTAGTGCCTAGTGTAGCGTTAACCCGCTACGGATAAAAACTTTTTGCATTTTTATTACTACCTTTTTTTGTAAATTCTTTATAAAAATTCACTTGGCGTGTCATTTTTGAACTTCGATTTCGTAAATTTCTATCGTCAATTTTTTATTTTCAAAGCGCGTCATTGCAGATTTGGTAGCCATTGGAACTGGTTTTCTTCTTGTGTTCGTTCATTTACACCAAAATTTTGCTGATGTGATCATAATTGTCCGGTTTTACACCGTTGTTTGGTTATCCAGTCGGCTACATTTTGTACTTGTAAAAAGGTGTCGATGTTAGTTTGTTCTCTCCTGTTATTTTGGTATGTATTTCATATTTTTTTTTTCTGTTATTTAATCCCATTTACTAATTATTCATTCTCCCAATAATTCAAAAGATTCTGCTTGTGTCCTTTGTCTGAACGTCCTATTTGTTTGTCCTTAGACGTTCATATTAGTACACAAGCCGGGTTTCGGCTTCACCCCGTGGGACCAGCTGCATGGGGCCTGGTTTTGATCCGGCACCAAAGCAGTGTTGCTGAGGGTCCAGGACGGCAGATTTGAGGAAGAAAGAGCCAAATCTTCGTCGCTGTACTCCACCCAAATTGCCTTCCGAGAGTGCGAAATCCCTACCATCTTCACAAGGACAGCTGTTTATTTCAAGACCTCACTTTTATTTTCTTTTAAAGTAGTGGTATATAGCAGCGTATTTTTTTCCTGTTTAGTTTTACATTTCTTGCCATCCGCGGTATATGATATTTTATTTTATGGAAGGGGACGGAAAAACGAAACGTTGCATGCAATCTTTTATTTTTTTCGAGACAGTTTGTGTTTAGCTCGATTACCATCCCGGTCAATCTATACGTAAAATCTCGACTCTGCAATGCCTTTTTTTTCGTATTATCTTTTTTTACCCTTTTGTACCTTCTTTTTAAACATTTCGATCTGTATTTTTTTACCTATAAATTAAACGTGTTTGTGATGTGAACAGTGTTTTCTTCTATTTTTGTTACGTTACACTAGGTAGTAGGTACTAGACCATTCTATCGGTCAAGGTACACAGAATTGATTAAGGTTTCCGATGTTAAATGCTTTGGGTTCACCTAAATGAAACGGGTTTTACTCGCAGCTTTTACTCCAAACGAATACGAAAACAAAGTTACTATTATGAAATGAGATTTAAAAAAAGTTAATTCTGAGAAGAGGTATATGCACAGCAGTGCGATAGTAAGGCGCCAAACAGATGACAATCAATGATGATGATTTGAGCGATCAAGAACGCGAACGTTGATTCGAAACGAGTTGAAATATAAACCAGTAAATTCTTTTTCACCACACTTGCTCGTAAAGAGGCTCTTATTGCACCGCTTTTAGGTTCATAATGTAGCTTATAAAACACGCATGCTTTTCACTTTATATTATCGCACTCTATCGCACTAATACTTTTTACTTTATTTTTAAAACGCAGCAAAGAGTTTTTAAGTCTAAACATTTTTTTTATTTTATATTTGAGTGATCAAGAACGTCAACGGTATGAAACATACCGCGCAAAAATTATTTAATGTGATAACCTAGTGGTTAACCGCTTGCCTTCCATGCAGGAGGGTCTGAGTTCGAACCTGGCCCGCACCGACTTTTTGAATTCATGTGAGGATCAGAATTTCATTATCACTTGCTTTAACGATGAAGGAAAACATCGTGATGAAACCTGCACACCTGAGAGTGCTCCATTCAGTTCGTTCTCAATGGTTTGTGTAGTCTGCCAACATGCAGTAGGCCAGCGTGGTGGACTAAGGCCACAGAATATCTAATAGTACTAACGTACAGTCAACTGCATGACAGTGGTAACACTTCAGATCAAAAACCACCCTTACTGCTTACGAAATAAAGATGCTGCTAATGTAAGTGTTACCACCGACGTGCGGTCGACCATACTAAGGCCTTAAGCCTTCTCGTACTAAGAAAAGACCCGTAACTAGCTCACTGCTTATATTATGCAAATGACGTTTTCAATAAATAAATAAAAATGTTATGTTCCAAACATACCAAAATAAGTAAACAAACACATTCAAGTGTTATCGCTTTGATCAATCTCGTTCCTTTCTTTTAAACATAAACCCTTCTAACTCAAAACTGTTGCTCAAAAAAAACACCGTGGAAACTTATATAAAACAAGTCTAATTGACACAAACATACCCAGTTTTCACAACTTTCAAACTCATTAAAAATTAAAACTAAATTTATTTGTTACTAGTCGATAAACTATTTGACACTGAAACTCACTTTAGGGGAATGTAGCAGACCAGTGGCGCCCCCATCAGTAAAAAAAATATTAGGTACTCGCTGAATAAAAAAGAAAAAATAAAAAAACATGCTGTATTTTTGTGAGCAATTTGCTATTGAGAAGTAATATAAATTAGTTGAGGGGCTCGTAGCGAAGCAACGACTACGCGGATTGTATGATCTACAAGGTTAAGCTGCACTTGCCGCGGTCAGTCTGTGGATGGGTGACCGTTTCGTTACACATCGAGACCCCTCCGTACCTCGGAGAGCACGTTAAGCTATCGATCCGGGTTGTCATACGAATATCTATGGCAGTCGTTACGGGTAGTCAGAATCCTGAAAGTCTGACAACTGGTCTAACCTCCGAATGTCAGTATTACCCAGTAACTGGGTTGAGGGGGTCTGATGGCAGTCGCTCTGTGTAAAATACTGATGTTCAGCCGCATCTGGCTAGACTGGAAGCCGACCCCAATATAATTGGGAAAAGGCTCGGAGGATGATGAAGTAATATAAATTAGTTGAGGGTATTTGAGAATTTTTGCATGGGGCGAGCGAGCGCGATGCGTCGTGTTCACCCACCCACATCTTGTTGTAATGAATGTCGACGGACCAAGCGGTGTACAGAAAAACCTAAACTGGTTTATGTTCTACACTGTATCTGTCAAATGTATGTATTTTTTTTGTAGAAATAAATAAATAAATAATACATCATTTATCGAAAATTCGTTTTTAACGATTTAACAGGTACTTTAGTTTAATCAGAAACTATTAACTCTGCAAATTATACTTCGCTGTAGTTGTAGATAGAAAATGTGCAAAAAACGGCCACTTTTGGAATTTTTTCTATCTACAACTACAGCGATTATATTTCACAGAGTTAATAGTATCTGATTAAACTACAGTACCTGTACTTCAATTTTCAAAAACGAATTTTCGACTACTGATGTATACAGCGAGTAATGTTTTTTTTTTACTAATGCGGCTACATTCCCCTTAACGAAGGAAAAAATAAATCCTTTGCAGCATTTATTTAACCGAGGTTTACTTTACAAAACTAACAAGGAAAATCCCTAAACTGTCACAGAAAATACGTAGTCAATTGTTTTTTTTAGAATCTCGCAAACACGTAGATCATGAGGAAACAGGAAGTGTGTTAAGACGCTGACAACAGCCAAATACCCCTTTTAAAAACATTTTAAGCTGTAATTATTCAGTTTGTGGGAATGAAAAAAATATATGTTAATTTTGATCGTATTTTTTAAAACGATATCGTGCCCAAAACACGTTTTCTTGAAGTTTTCTCGATGTAAAAAAAAATTAAAACTAACCTCTTAAAACATGTTTTAGAGCAAACAATCTCTATTATTTACAAAATATATTATAAATGTAATTAGGAAGACATTTAAGACAGACAATAATCTAAAACATAGATGTTTCTGTTTTTCAAATTAACTTTTAGTTTTTTATTAAAAAATTATATTGTTAATTTTCATTCAAGTTGAGCGGCGCACCCGACGTTCCTCCTCTCGTTGCCTCTCTTTGAGTTCTGTACAAAACGACAGTGACCGCAGAGGTCTGATTTTTAGGTGTTATCGGCGTCTTAATGAATGCTCAAATAGTTCTTTTAAACAAAAAGAAGCTAGTTTTCATTACACCATGCACTCTCCTCTTCATACATAAAAAAGGAATCTTATGCACGGTGGAAGCTATTGGAGATGCCTATGTCCAGCAGTGGAGTACTACAGGCTTATGATGACGATGATTGGTAAATCAACGTTGCTCGATCAACTGTAGAACCTGCCTCGATTATATACATGATAATAGTGTTTTCTATTTCCTGAAATACTGATGAGCCTTGTAAAAATTAAATAAAGAAAATAATTCAACTTTTAATTTGCCATTTTAATTACTTACATAAAACAAAAAATCAAGTTTCCTAGGGTCTATTCAGACGGTCTGCATTTTAATTGCAAGCTAACAGCAAAATGGCAGTTTGCGGTTTTGGTGCAGTTGATATAACTACATCGAAACTGTTGTCCGACTATTTAGTCTTCATTCGTTCAAATTGCACGTCCACTTCAAGCAGACCGCACAATCGTTCCGATGCAGTTATATCAACTGCACCAAAACCGCATCCAAACTGCTATTTTGCAGCTAGGTTGCAAATGCAGACGTCTCAATAGACCCTAAGATTCATAGTATTTTAAAGTTAAGATACATTCGCGGTATTTAAACGAAAAGAAAAAGGTTAAGATACAGAGTTAAGATTAGTATATCGTAATGTTATATTTGCATACAAAGTGCTATCAAATATTTGAGCTCGCAATTTCTCCAGACAATGCGATATTCCGGGAATGTCCACAAT
The DNA here is from genome assembly GCA_949699075.1 of Asteroscopus sphinx. Classification (NCBI taxonomy): domain Eukaryota; kingdom Metazoa; phylum Arthropoda; class Insecta; order Lepidoptera; family Noctuidae; genus Asteroscopus; species Asteroscopus sphinx. The sequence continues at coordinate 21,164,836 of OX453005.1, forward strand.
GTATTTGATAATTCGAGACTCGTGGAGACATTAAATCTTCGATGTATAATTTAGTTTCGGTTCGGGGCTTTCAATGTTTGCTCGTGCCAATTTTGATGTCTTTTGTTGATCTAACATAATATTATTTGATACAATTTGAAATGTTAGGTAATACTTACATTGTATTAAGATAATTTAATATTTCTTATTTGATTAGAATCCTATAGATAGGATGGCGAAAAGCACTAAGGCCTACCTGATAAAAAAAGCCTTTATTTTTTATAGTATAGGGTGGCGAAACGAGCTAAAGGCCTACCTGGTGTTGAGTGGTCACCTTTGCCCATAACAACTGCAATACTATCTAGGTTGTTGCCTAAATGGTACCGCAAGTCAGTTCGCCAAACTGAGACACGACGATGAAAAGTCTCATGTGATTGTAATTTCACCGGCACCCTTACACCGAAACACAGCAATGCAAGCATCACTGTTTAGTGGCACGGTGTGCATCAAGTAGGTACGGTGGTAGTACTTCACCGGACGAGCTCCATCACAAGGAGCTCTAATACTACTAAACAATACTCCTACTACTATTAATAACATTATTATAGGTATTGAAGTATCTGTCTAACGAATTAAGGGCCCCTCGACGGGAATAGGAGGCCCACCTGATATTAAGTGGTTATCTTTGTTTTGTTCTGCGTACAATGCTTGCCATGATAATTTCGTAAAGTAAAGAAATTCATCGAACCCACGTGCGAAGACTGGTATTATTATTATGAATTAGACTATGCATGCGGTTTCACCCGCGTATAATGCGCCTTATCACAGAAAAACTGCAGACAACAACAACAACAACAACTGCAAACTGGGGTGCATTAAAAGAGCCTCCACGAGTGACGATATTTAATTGATCGTCCGGCACAACCTGGGCCCTCAGCCCCGCTACCAAACTGCTGATTGGGTAATCTTTTCCCCACGGCATGAGATGTTATCATTATGCAGCTCATGTCGACACGATAGAAGAAGACAGAAAAACTTATCGCTCATCCTTTGGGAACTATTTATTTTAGTGGAAAAAAAATCAGCTGTTCCCTACATGTGTGTTTAAATAAATCGACAAAATGTAGGGATCAGCTGATTTTTTTGTCACGATTTCAAGGTTGGTAAAATAGTAAAATTTGTTCATATTGATGAGTACAATGACCCCTTAAGAGGTTTTCAGTAATTTCAATTACACGTTGTATAACAATCGACAAAAACAACAGGCTAAGTAAAAGCCTGTTGTAACTTAAATATTAAAGCCTCAAAGAGTATTAAACACGTTTAAACTATAAACTAAATTCTTCAACGAAAAACTTAAGTAAGTTTGATTTATTAAATTACTAAGTAAAACAATGTACCTAATTTCAACTTGATAAACTTTATATTGTATCTGGCACCCACAGGAGAAGCTTGCCTTTGGGCCTGTGGGTATTTTTTTCATCTGTAATGTTGTTTCTTGGCAGATAAATGCATTTTATTATTATATTAGTCCCATGCATGGTATGTTTATAAAAATGCTATGTATGCTATGTGTTAATCCAGTACATGGTCTATCTGTGTGCCAAATTTCATCCAAATCCGTTCAGCCGTTAAATTGAAATTGCGATAAGCTTGTCATTGATATCAATCAACTCAGCCTATCGCAGTCCACTGCTGGACATAGGCCTCTCCCAAGTTGCGCCACAACACTCGGTCCTCTGCCTTCCGCATCCAGTCCCCCCCAGCTACGTTCTTTAGGTCGTCGGTCCACCAGGCAGGGGGGCGCCCTAGACTGCGTTTGCCGATTCGCGGTCTCCACTCAAGGACTCGTCTGCTCCAACGGCCATCGGTCCTTCGACAGACATGGCCAGCCCACTGCCACTTCAGCTTACTGATCCTACAAGCTATGTCGGTCACTCCGCTTCTCCGGATAATCTCGTTACGGATTTTATGCTTCAAAGAAACTACAATCATAGCTCGCTCCATAGCTCGCTGAGCGACTTTGAACTTGTGGACTAGCCCAACTGTCAGTGTCCACGTCTCGGCACCGTAAGTCATGACAGGCAGGACGCACTGGTTGAAGACCTTTGTCTTCAAACTTTGCGGTATAGGCGACGAGAAGACTCGGCGAAGTTTTCCAAAAAAGTTTTTTTTGTTTGTTTGTTTGTCATTGATATGCGGTTGACTATTCTGAACTTATTACAAAGCAGGAAGTAAGCGAGGTAGTGGCACAGTATGCCACAGTATGTTAGAATTTCTCTCTTCCTCCTAGCTTTTTCCAATTATATTGGGGTTGGCTTCTTGTCTAACCAGGTGTGACTGAACATCAGTATTTTACACGGAGCGACTGCCATCAGACCCCCGCAACCCAGTTACTGGGCAATACCGACATTGCCAGTAATTACTTACGGTACTGAAACGTGGTCGGTCACAACGGGCCTGATAAGAAGACTCAAAGTCACTCTAAAGGCAATGGAGAGGGCTGTGCTCGGAGTGTCCCTGTGTGATCGAATCAGAAATGAGGAGATTAATTCAAGGTTCCATCATCGATATTGTTAATGAAAAACCCGCGACTGAAAAGTAGACTGAAAAACAAGAAGAGCGGGTTATTCTTGTTATTTTACAATTACGGCGACGTTGAGTTGACTGCTTCTTGATATATTGGGTCAAGCGTGGCGATTATGACATATCCCCCCTTTGGGGGAGGCCTATGTCCAGCAGTGGACGTCTTTCGGCATAATTGCGATGCCATTTAGGCAACAGCCTAGGTGGTATTGAAGTTGTTATGGGCAAAGGTAACCGCTTAACATCAGGTGGGCCTTTAGCTCGTTTCGCCATCGTATACTACAAAAAAAATAAAAAAAAAATATATCGGGCAATTTCAAAGTTTGTCTTTGTGCTTAAGTTCATTCTATAAATTAAGTAAACATCACAATAAATCTTAATTGATCATTGCGTAATGTAATAATATAATAATAATTATATTAATGTGATTATACTTAGGATGAATTGCATTGTTTATTCAATAGTAAAGATAAAGTTTTTAGTTTTTAAACAAATTGTACGTTGTTGTTACGGCTACGGGACAATATAATCAAGTATGATAAAGTCCCCTTAAATAAAGATTTAAAAAAAAATACGACAAATAATTCGGCGGGTATGACACCGAATATTGAGTTGTTTCTTTTGTGGGATAGGATGGCGAAACAAGATAAAACCCACCAAGCGGTTACCATCGCCCATAACAACCTAGAAATGGTACTGCAAATCGCTTTCGCTAAAACTCGCCTAAAACTGAGATATGAAGACGGAACGTGTCATGTGATTTTAATGTTACCGGCATCCATACCCTTCACACCGGAACACAGTAATGCAAGCATTAATAAACGGACTAAAAATAAAGAAGAAAACATGACCAAAACAAATACACATTCGTAGTAAAACAATGGCTATACCTAATATAAACATTGAAAGTATATAATAGGTTCTGCCATAAAATGCATAACACTTTTTTACCGGTAAATTATGATACCGGAGTAGACTTGTTTCAGAAGGAGCTTATTTCGAACAGCTACATTGTTAAACAGTAGGACACAGACTTACAAATAAAGTTTGACGTTTACTTGACAGGCCCTAAGTGGAGGATAAACAAAAGCTTTGCTACTTATTGAACGGAACCTTACAATCTTCCCGCAGGCATAAATAAACGGGCAATATGACACTAATTGCTACACGCTACTACGCGGTTGCTACGCCGTAGACCCATGCTACGTAGACGTTCATTGTAGTATCATACAAGGAACAGTTTTGCTTAATAACAATGTAAATAAAAGATACGATTATTTTATGTTAAAAAAAAACATACAATTTGAATAATAATTCTTTTACGTTTTATGGATCTAAGTTTACATACTTCATGGAAAACATTAACCGTAAATATGTGTATAAGGCATTTTAAGGGTATCGTAAACTCTTATCAAAGATCAAAACTTTACATGTTTACTACCGGCTCGACCTCACATGCTAACACAAATATACTAACGACCACGAGCGTTGACCTTCGACAAAAGTTAGCTATCATTATTCAAATAAAAATAACGTCTTACCGTTTAGACAGCCGCCTGAAGATTTGCAAGCAATAGCAGCACTCACACGACACAACGTTTTGTTTGGTTCAATCACATTCACGTAAACGTCCGAAGCGCGGTCGGGTTTAATCAAATACTGATATCAGTTGTGACAGTTTATTAGTGTTTGTAACACAGCGAATTGTTGTGTGGGTTATCGTCGGCTGTCATGTGCAGGTGTAGGAGACGAGCGGGTCGGAGCGCGTGGTGGAGGCGACTGAGCCGGGCGGCGCGCGCCCGCGGGTCCCGCCGGTCGATATACGCGGCAGAATAAACACGCCGTACTAGGACGGGAGTACCACCGCCGCCGGTGTTGCCAGCCTCGCGCGTCACGGGGTTACCGCCTCCGGTCCTTGCCGCCGTTTGTATCTCGCTTCCGCGGATTCTTATGCCACCCTCATGAGCGCGTCCTAATGAAATATGGCGCCGATGTGTTCCATTCAAATGTAACATTTCTAAAGGTAGCATTCAGATGTTGACGATTGTAACCGGCGACTGCGACAGGCAACTGCGACTGGGTTGAGCGAACTACTGTTTAGTATGAATTTTAAAAGGGCTTAAGAACGCAAGCGACCGCATCGCGCTACTTGTGAGCTTGGCGAGTTAAAGTAGCATTTCGATGTTGGTGTCCTCGGCCAGTGGCGACGACGACTGGCGGCCGCGACCTTAGCCGCCTGTCACCTGGCGACCAAGCGGCAGCACCCGACCCCCAGTCTACCCGCACTTTTTATTACGAACTGAACAATTATGTTGAACTATTTCTCCACAACAAGAAAAAATTAAATATTATTATAGCAGTTATTGGAGGCAAAAGAAGACAATTTCCGGATTTTTTCCAAATATTTCCGATTTCGAAAATGAGTCTCGAATCATGCCCAACTTTAGACTGTTATCCATTTGAAAAAACGCACCTTTACATGATTCGAGACTGCTAATATCATTGTGAGAGAAAAAGTTTAGAAAGAAATTGTAAAACGACTCCTCCTTCCTCTCTGCTGGAAGTATATCTTTTTTTATAGTTGTGGAGCGACATAATTGTATCAAGAACCACAACACAACTTTACTGTTCTAATAACAACTGCAGGAAAAGTGGCGGTCGGTCACTGTCGCTTGGTTCCGTAAGCTCCTTGGCGACCATGGTTGCGGCCGCCAGTCGTCGCCGCTGGTCGCTACCTACCTTAACGCTTTTCTCCTTGTTTTACACTTCCACGTTCGGCTTATCGGATCGCCGCAACCCTGTCGATATGCAATAGTTATTCAGCGGCGGTCGCTGTATAATTTACATGTAACCTTCACTTATCTCTACGTTGAGACAGAACCATTTCCATAATACGACCATCTGTAGTCAGACAGGATCGCCCTGCAGTTTTGTCGTAGAGCTATCTCGGTACTAGTTATCTTTATGAGATATTGTAATCGAATATATCGTATGAGACTGAAAATCAATATTTATGCACTATCAAAAGGTCTTATTTGAGGATTGGAGATTCAAAATATTCATTTAATGTTTGACGATAATTTTATATCCACAATAACCCACACTTAATCCTACTATCCTACTAATATTATAAATGTGAAAGTTTGTGAAGATGTTTGGATGTTTGTTAATCAATCACGCTGAAACGGCTGAACGGATTTGGATAAAATTTGGCACACATATCCGGATAAACATATATTTTAGATAAAAAAATTATCCCAGGAAAATAAATAGCTCTCGAGGCATGCATTATAAGTCGTTCTGTGATAAGCCGAATTATACCTTTCCCACGCCCCCGGCCAAGGGTCGTTAGAGGAACACCGTGGTGGTTTTTAGTCGGTAAGAGTCCGACACTGGCTCCGCCTACCCAGGCGGAGTGCGTCCATGAGGATTTTCCACACGGAAAAAAAAAAGAAAAGAAAAGTGAAGCCGCTGGTAAGGTTTAGTCCATACTTTCATACAAAAATTATAAATGCGAAAATAACACTGTCTGTCTGTTTGTTTGTTACCACTAAACCACAGAACCGATCGTAATGAAATTTGGCAAAGCGGTAGCATGAAACTTGGAGAATGGCATAGGCTTTTCATCCCGGGAAGATAACCAGTTCCCGAGGAATGCGCGATAACTTCTTTCTGTGGTAAACCTAATAGCACGCGTGCGAAGCATCAGGCAGAAGCTAGTACAGTCGACCGCACTTCAGTGGTAACACCTTTATAACAAAAACCGCCTTTACTGCTTACGAAATACAGTCGCTGTCAAGTTCAAACAGTTACCATTGATGTGTGGTCGACTGTATATTAATTAAGACATTAATAATATCTTGGTATATGTCAAGTATATCTCCGAATCAGTAATATTATCTAAACATAGGCAGCGTTCATATTCATGAATTCAGATTCGGTTTGATAAGTAAACAGTGCTGGAGAGAGAAACCGACTAACTACCCAACATAACCTACATATTTAACATGTAAAATATAATCTTGTTTTAAATTATATAGGTAATTTATTTTTTAAGCTTAAGCCAGAGACAGTAAAAAATATAAACAAAGTGCTGCAAACAATCATAATGAAGCCAATAAAATCGTGCTCCTCCATGTAAAAACCAGTGCTCACGCACACACATGTACCTCAAACCGTGCTCAACGCTCTCAGTACACATGTCGCGTCAACGTCCAACGTCGTAAGTATCGCGAAAACAAATTTCCCTTCCTCTGTGCTTCAGGTGCATGGTGTGTGTGTGAGCGCTGGTTTGTACAAGGAGGAGCACGGTTTTGTTGGCTTCATAATGGTTGTTCGCAACACTTCGTCTATATTTTTACTATATCTGTGGTTTAAGCTAAAACGTCGCCTCAGTGCTTGAATGTCCAATCGACCATTGAACAAATTTTACCGGAGACGTTTTTTTTAGTTTATTATTGATTTAAGAGAAATATTTTTTAAACTTTGAATATTTAAGAATAATGTAATATATGCTATACATTATTCTTAAATCATCAAAGTTTTTAAAATTAATAAATAAATAATAATAAATATGTTTGGGACATTTTACACAGCACCATCTAGTCCCAAACTAAGCAGAGCTTGTGCTATGGGTACTAGACAATGGATATAATACTTATATACTTTTTTTTTGTAAATACATACTTATAATACATAAGCAACACCCAGACCAACACAAACACTTAGGTTCATCACACAAATATTTGTGTCTTGTGGGAATCGAACCCACGACCTCGTTAACAGCAGTCCGACACTCTAACCACTAGACCACAGAGGTGGTCAAAAATATTTCTCTTAAATCAATAATAAACTAAAAAAAACGTCTCCGGTAAAATTTGTTCAATGGTCGATTGGACATTCAAGCACTGAGGCGACGAAAAGGCAAAATTTTGTAGTGCACGTATATAAAATCAATTTTTTTATTTTGTTTTAAATTGTATTTTAATAATGTGCTTACGTTAAGAACAGAATTATACTGAACCTAGACAAATTATCCGCACTTATGAAAAAATCATTCTGTATAAACCAATGATATTTTAAAAAGTACAGATGTTGCGCGCGCAATCAGAAATTATGACACGAAAGTAGCTTAAAGTAAGTAACATACTTACTTTGAACGATTTAAATTGTGATTCCTGGCTAGCCAGGAGTCGCAGGTTCGAATCCTGCTCTCGAGCGATTTTTTCTTTCCACAATTTTAATCGTTAGATTTCGTTTCGCATGCGTCAAATGCGTTAAAATAATAAATAATACTTACTTTGTTCTAGTTTATGTGTATGGTGCAGCCGTTACGTACGTAACATTTATTTCGTTGGTTTGTTAGGGTATAACATATCTATACTTTTAAATATCATTGGTATAAACATAAATAATTTGAAAGCCAACGAACTTCGTATAATAACCGTCAACGTTCGTGCGATAAAGCTGTTAAGATTTACTTGTCTCGTTGCAGATTCGCTTTGACGACACATACATACTAAACAGAAAAGCAAATTGCATTATTTTTCTACGTAGTCACTGGCACCCACTTAACTCTAGAAGAATGCAATTTATTTCAACGTTCATAAACACGCTCCTCAATTCTTTATGCTGCTTATATTCACTTAGTTAACCCAAAGGGTGAACTACAAATGTCTGCAAATGCTAATAAATATTTATTTGTCCTAATTTAAATCGGATAAAGGTTCGAATTCAGGAATAATGTTTATAATTGACCTATTTTGTGGAAACAGGGTCAACACATTTGCTTCGACGTGTTTATAAACGTGTAGGTAAAGTCCTTTTCCACGTTTTTACAGAACATTTCATTAAGTCGGTCATTCATCATGGCCGTTCTGCATACTCATACGTTCATTTTGTATCTATATAAATATTATAAACACATTATAAAGTGTTTGTTTGTAGTTGATAAACTCTGAAACTACTAAACCGATTTTAATAATTCTTTCATTAGAAAGGTACGGGTCCTAAATTTTATCCAGAAGTAACATAGGTAACTACATTTTATTTCAGTACGCGGGCAAAACCGCGGGCTCAGCTAATTATTAATTAAAATGTTGCCAGTTAAAATTTTAGGGATGGAGCAATGGAAAATGTTCAAATAATTCAATACAAACAAAGAAAATTTATAAAAAGAAAAAAAAACATGCTTTTATTAATAAAGGGTCCTAAATTGAAGGGTCGGAAATCTAAACGGTCTATGTGCCATTTTTTTGTTTGCACTACACATTTTGATATTGTAAAGCTGGTTCCACACAACACCGATTTTTGTCGGCACAGAAGTTTGCGCTGATATAACTTCGTACAAACGAGATGTGTTTAAACGTAAAGTTTGAAGTTAGCACCAACTCATTTCTACCGTGTGGATGATAGGATTCTTACAGACTTAAGTTTGCGCAAACCTACGCATAGTATAAATCATTGTGTGGACCCAGCTTAATTCATGGTACCTACTTAAACATGTATTTCATTGAAATTAAATTTAGATTTATAATTTTATGGCACATCATCAACTCAGCCTATCGCAATCCACTGCTGAACATAGGCCTCTTTCAAGTTACGCCAACAAACTTGGTCCACACACACACAATACACCCTTTAATTTTTAACCGACTGCGCCAGAAGGAGGGTTATGTTTTTCGAGTGTATGTATGTATGTATGTAGGTATGTATGTATGTATATTTCTTTGGCACGCTCTGTAGCCTAAACGGCTTGATAGATCTTAGCTTGAGAGGTGTCGTTGGATTCGTCTTAATTGTGAGAGTGACACTGGGTATATCAAAATTATAAAAATCAAAATGGCCGTTTTTTGGAGCCATTTTATGTGACTTCAAAAAATTTTTTTTGCTCAAAACCTATCGAGTGGGGTATCAAAATAAAGGGTTTTATAAATGGTTTACGAAAATATATGCAACTTATATGTTTAAATGTAATTAGGAATGAGAAATGCTAAAAAACAACAAAATATTCAACGTTAAAAATGAATTTGACTTTTCAAAAAAAAAACATTAATAGTATGATAAATAAAACAAGACAAAACTAAAAAAAAAACAAATAAAAAATTTTATTAACAAAAACAAAAAACCTGACTGCGTCTAAAAAAACAGAAAAGATATAAACAAGACTTATCAACACGCAGGCGGAGGCTACCTATGAACTATTATGTAATTCATGACCAAAAACATACGTAGCCTCCGACTGCGTGTTGATAAGTCTTGTTTATATCTTTTCTGTTTTTTTAGACGCAGTCGGGTTTTTTGTTTTTGTTAATTAATTTTTTTTCATTCCTTCAATTTTACACTTTACCAGAACGATAAACATTAGCTTAGTTCCAGTATAAAATAACGAAGCCCTTGACTTCTGTAAAAGTTAGGTCAAAACCCGAAGTAGATTTATAAACATGAAAGGCTTTTATTTGAATACTTTTGAGTCTATTCAAATAGAGTTCAAAACCACATCACTATGTAGTTCCAGCGGTGGTACGTTAAGTTTATTCGTGGTCAAAAGATAACTGAATCAACGAATAAAATTATTCACTATCATTGATGTCTGTATTTTGAATTTTTGATACAAATTTAAATAAAAATAGTTGTTGTACAGAACTGTAAAAGGACGAGTATTTTTAACTCGAACAAAAGTTCAAAATTCAATTCATTTACTGTTAAAAATGTAAAGTGAATGCGAAATATTAAAGTTGATGTTATTATACAGTAATATGTGTTTCTCTTTGTTCACTCAAACGCTCCGTTTGAAAGATGCCCTCACCACTTGAGATATTATTTCATCTGCAAGGAAAAAGAAATGAAGACGATCTTGACAGCCAAGTGGATAGGGGAAATTCTTTATGTCTGCTTTCAGGCATAAATAAGGACTTCAGTATACGTGTTTTTCCGACTTCAAACAGGATTTTTTTAATTCAATGTCATTATGTTATTGTACATATTTTTCAGTAAAAGTGATTTTATTTTCTATAAAATAACATCACTTTTACTGAAAAATAAAACCCTATGGTCGACGATTTTTAAGCCATTGCATCTAATTATTTTATTATTGTAACACATTTACGTATGCGGTGCGAAATTTATGATTGAAAGATGTGTAATTCACTATATATGTGTATGTGTCATTCCTCTATCTTTTATTACTGTAATTGGTTCAAGACCGTTGTAATTAAAGTAAAATAAATAAATAAATCTAAAGACGTAGGTATTGGGGAAAAACCAACGCCAATCGAATGTATTTCTATAAGGTATCGCCTATCAATGTACTCATCAGTATGAACATTACTACGGGACCAACCCTGAAATTGCGAAAAAAATCAGCTGATCCCTACATTTTGTCGATTCATGTGAACAAAAGGGTAAAGGACAACTGATATTTTTTCGTGATTTCAAGGTTGGTCCCATAGTAAAAGTTGTTAATACTGATCAGTACAATGACTCCTTAAGAGGTTTTCATTTATTTCAATAACACGTTGTATGAGTTTTAATGAACAAAACTAATGAACCGATTTAAATGAAACTTTTTTATGTAACGAAATAAAAGTGTAATTCAATCGATTTGCATGGTCTTAACTCTTAATTGAACTATCCAGAAAATCCACCTAGTAATTTATGTGATTGAAAACTTTTTAGCTATTATCGTCTCTATTTTAAAACCTAAAATGTATTTCATGAACATACTATGTAGATGTATGAACCAACTGAATGTCGTACTCGGGTGTACGACTCGTACTCGCTGAACTATTCAGTTCGTTCACCGCATTCTCGTGACAGAATGCCAGCAGGTGTGCCAATTGCAAAAATCGGGACTCTAAAATCGAGAGGTTGAGCCCAACTCTTACACAATTCATCAGCCTGCAGAATGTAGGTTAAATAAAGACCGTTTCTGCTTTCGTGTCTACCAATGTTACTGAGACACTTCGGAACATATTTTACTCAAGGAAAACTTTTTCTTACAGGTTATTTAGTGTATGTGCAGAAATAATCTGACTTTTATTTAATTTGTGTGAATCTCGCAATATGTTTATTTTTCATCGTCAAATAGTTTGTTGAAGGCATTAGTTCCAAAACTAATACTAAAATAGTTTTAATGTGGGTGGGGTAGATACCCCGAAGCCAGTTAAACTTTGTCGGCTAATAGAGAAAATTGCTATCAGATAGTTAGTGACATTGTTTCATCGCCCGTGTGTTAACATGTTTATAATGAAATCGTTGGGACGGTATCCGATGTCGCCGCACACAAAGACTTTAGTTTTACCCAACATTTAACATTATGGGGCAATTACAGTAATTATATTGTGATTTTTTACATGATTACGTCAGTTGATGGAATAATAACAGTTATTTGTGATGTTTCATTATTTTAACAGAGTTGAACTGTGATGGAAAATAACAGACAGATATTTTCCATTTGTCGTTCTTTAAGTTTCGCGGAGGTATTATATAAGATAGTTTGCATATTGATTCATTATCTGTTCCTTATCCCAACCACATTACTATAATTCACTTTAAAACTGTGTTAAAAACAAAATAAAAAATTACGTTTGTATAGCGAGGGCTCCAAAATTTTTTTGTGGTATTTTTAATTTTGTTTTAAAGTGAATTTTGTGTGGTTGCGATAAGGAACATATACTGAATTACTGTGCAAATTATCCATACATTTTCGTCAAGTACACGAAAGATTTTCTATGGAACATGTTTTTTTTCTTGATTTCAGAGTTGGTCCCATAGTTAAAGTTGAGTTCAATCATCCCATAAAAGGCTATTGGTGAATGAAAAATAACTCTGTATAAAGACAACATTTTACCGTATAAATGAGCAGGTAGCTAAATACGAGACAGAACATTCCGTCGAGGCGAGGCTTGTCTTTAGAACAAGGCTCATTTAGACTAAATTCATCTTCATCTCGGTGCTTGCATAATTTAGGAGGACGAATAGGTATTCACAGTACTTAATGACCACATTGGCTGAAGTTGTCGGTGTTGGCGGTTGACAAGTGTTGGTCCAACTGATTGACAGTGAGTACGACGTGTTAGTCGGATAATAGTTGTTTACATTGCGCGGCTTTTTGTAACATAAACAGCGCGTAAGCCTGCGTGGTTGAAAACTTGTAGGATAGTTTGAGGACGGAGGTTATTGAGAGATATTACGTTAAACACAATAATTTATTATGTTTCTACACAGACATAGTAAAATACTATGTCTGTGTGTTTCTATTAATTATCTGAATAATGTACAATACATTTGTACAAAATCATTTACAAAAAGAAATAGGTATTTGTATTACAGTTAAATATGTAAAGTGGTAGAAAAATTATTAAAATAAAAAAATAAAATAAAGTCCTTATCTAGTCTCGGAATACATGTACGACCTATATGATTGTATCTAATACTTATTTTTTATAGCATCACACCAAAAATTTGATACAAATATTTGTCATAAACCAAGACTCGAATTCTTTCCTGAAAAGGTGCTTTGCATTAACCAATAAATAGGTCAAGAATAATCAATATTGGATAAATGTAGCGAAATAAAATCACAAACCTTATACTTTGCTAATTGAAACCGCAGGAATGAAGGAAGTTAGCTCACAACAGGGTGTAATAAGAAACGGTTGCCGATCGACGCTAAATTGTTTTCCTTTCTTCGTGATCAAAGGTATTTCTTGATGTTTTGAATTTTAATTAAAACTTCACTTCTTTATCAAACTTAGCATTTGAAGGTTAAAAAAGAACATTGTTGTGTTGACACACAGAGTTCAGAGCTGTATTAATTAAAGTGCGAAAACATTAAAACTTTTTTTTGCAATGTAATTTTTTAACCTTCAAATACTAAGTTTTAGGCTTTCATTACTTCGAACTGTCATAAACTCTAAGCTTTGAAGCACGGATTAGTGAATGCTGAGCCAATTGCCAAAGAGTACCAAATTGAATTTATTTATTGATAACAATTAATTGTTACATGTCAGTGTTACTAATTATTACATTCCAAATAAAAATTAATTTGTTACAATACATAATATTACATCAACAAATAATATTCAATTTAATAGTAAATTATATTTCAATTTACCAAATACTAAAAAAAACATTTAAAATAATAATCATTTTATAATATAACAGTTTAACAGTTTAACCGGATTACATCGCGTATATTATTTAAATTAATCCTGACATTTATCCCCCCAATATATGCTTGGGGGAGGCCTGTGTCCAGCAGTGGACGTCTTACGGCTGAAATGATGATGATGATGATGATATTTCGAAAGCTGTGCAGCGTTCATAGTCGCAGGGAGACTAAGATGACAAGCGTCTTTACAGATAATAAAAATTAAATAAACCGTACAATTAGTGATGATGATGATGATGGTGATTAGTGGTGATGTTTGGCGATGATTAGTGATGGTTAGTTTTGATATACAGTCCTTATTCACCAACCAAGGACTGCTTGGAAGCTGTAAAGAAGCGGTTAAGTATCAATGGTATGCCTCTAGCTTAGAGCTGCTTGAACACTGCCTTACCAGCTGCTAACAACAAACCAATTTAAATAATATACTCGATGTAATCCTGTTAAAATTGTTTTATTATAATGTGTAGTGATCGTGAAAACCTAAGACATTAAATAAACAATTTATTTAACACTAGCGCCCCGTCCCGGCTTCACTCGGTTGGAGATGAAAATATAGCTGCTGTTACTCAGGGTTAATGTAGCTTTCTAATGGTGAAATTTTTTTTTAAATCGGCACATTAGTTTTTGAGTTAATTCATCACAAACATACACACAAAAAATACAAATCTTTCCTCCTTATAAAATTAGTGTAGATGTAGATATTAAAAAAGTCATTATAAATAATAAATAATCAATTCAAAATAATAACCAGTTAATTTAATTCTATTACGACGTATATTACATATCTCTAACTTTTGCTGCACTACGTATTGCCATTGCTGTCCATTCACGTTACGAAAGTGTATCTGCCTACCTTACGGAGAATACACGCTTCATTATGATCATCATCATCATTTCAGCCAAAAGACGTCCACTGCTGGACATAGGCCTTCCCCATGCATCGTCACCACGACCGGTACCGAACTGCGCTTTCCGCATACAGTGAATGATAATTTACATAAAATAAATACAATGAATTTTGCTGAGAATTCATGAAAATACACATGTATGTATATTATGTACGTAATTGTTCCTGGAATACTCTGAATGTTTATGGGTGAAATAGAAAAATAACGAAACATTGAGAAAACAGTACTGTTCCTAGTAGCTTATGATTTCCGATAACAAAAAAGTTATTTAGGTAAATTGAATCATCGGTCCGTGAAAATTTATCGAAGCTTACCTTGAGTCTCATTTCCGCTTGAGATCCAATAAATCTAAGAAAAACATAGGTAAGTATTTAATTCTCTATTTTATTTAAATCAGTAACTCAGATCAGTAAATCCTACTAATATTATAAATGTGAAAGTTTGTGAAGATGTTTGTTACTCAATCACGCTGTAACGGATTTGGATGAAATTTGGCAAACAGATAGAACATAACCTGGATTAACATATAGGCTACTTTTAAGCCCGGGAAGTTGAACAGTTCTCGAAGGATGTGAGATATATACGCGGGCGAAGCCGCGGGCATAGGCTAGTAAAGCTATATCATCATCCGCGCCTTTTCCTAATTATATTGGGGTCGGCTTCCAGTCAAACCAGATGCGGGTGTACATCAGTAATTTACACGGAGTGACTGCCATCAGACCCCTGCAATCCAATTTCTGGGTAAGACTGATATTCGGAGGTTAGACCAATTGTCAGACTTTCAGGCTCTGACTACCCGTAACGACTGCCACAGGTATTTGTATGACAACCGGGATCAACAGCTTAACGTGCTCTCCGAGGCACGGAGGGGTCTTGATGTGTAACGAAATGGTCACCCACCCACAGACTGACCACGGTAAGTGCAGCTTAACCTCACAGATCGTACAATTCGCCTGGTTGTTATTTCTCTACGAGACCCTCAGGCTAGAAAAGCTTTATAGGAATAGTTATAAGTTAATCGTTCCATACCGTTTCGTAATTTAAATATGACGCCGATTACCAAACATTTAGTATTCCAGAACTCAGTAGTATAATTTTACTTCGAAAACAATCCCACAGAAAGCCCACCATCTGGCCACATTAGGCACGCTTAAAATAGTTGTTCGGCAAATGTGCGTGCCTGCGTGACATCTCGCGTCAGCCTTACATAACTCAGCTGCTATGAAAGCCTAGCCATGAAGATAACGTGACGAATGCCTATAGCCTGCAGCTCGACACAAGGCCACCGAACAGGGTCGTAGCTAGACGCTTTTGGGCCCCAAACAGCAACTGATCTAGGAAACGTTTACGTTCATGCGAGAGGGTCTTAAACCGATGGCCAATTCAGGGGTTGTTACTACGGCCCTGCCACCCAAACATTCCTATAATACAGCTATTCGCTGGGGACAAGCATTTAATTTGCGTTATTTTACGAAATTTTGATTGATATGCTAATATTAAGCCGCCTTCACAAACCGTACCGTTCCGTATATTTTTGGAACAAAAATGTTAGATGAATTAATTCGTAATAAGTATTCGCGTCATTCTTGATTTATTAATAATTGGCGACTGCTGAAGGAATAACGTAATATTTTGTATGTAGCTCAAATTATTTCATATTAATTACTTTACAAACTACGTAGTTGTGTAGCATTTAATAAAGGTTACGCAGAAATTACAGCAATTTTCATAGAGGTACAAATGGAGACAACATCTAGAAAACCAAACACAAATGAAATGTGTCTTGCTTGCGCTTAGTATCGCGTGTAGGCCAACAGTGGCCGCTAACTAATAATAAATTTAACGTGTTTTCGAGGCTAATATGATACGCACCGACCCATATAGGAAGGTAGATGTTAGGAATACACTGCGTGGTTTGTACTGTATTATTATTTCCGAATTAGGACTCATCATCGATGCATAACATCGAGCACATACCCCTTAGAGTAACCATACCGCCTATAACCCTAACGCCTTTAAAGCTGGAGTGAATCGGCACCTAATAGGTTTGCTCGCTCCATCGTCGACCACATCCTGACAAAGCTGTCTAGATTGCGGTCAAGAGCAGATCTATATATAGAAACATAATCACTTGTTACTTAATTCAATAAATCAAAATTATTAGTTTAACCAGATGCTAAAGAATATCAGTATTTATACCACCGACATCCTAAGGTTAGACCAGTTGTCGGACTTTCAGGCTTTTGACTACCTGGAAAGACTGCCACAGATAATTGAATAGTATAGCCATTAGCTACCGGCTCCCCAATTCAGAACCTTTTCGATAAGCAGTTGTCGACCAATTCGGTTAGTTATCTACTTTCGTCTAGGATTCACGTAATAAGAGAAAAAGAGTTAACAAACCGAATCGGTCAACAACCTGCTTATCCAAAAAAATTCGGATCGAGAGCAGCTACGCGATTCAGAACTACACGATAAACAGTTGTCGACCGTTTTGGTTTGTTATCTCGTTTCGTCTTATGATTCACGCAACGAGATAAAAAGGGACAACAAACCGAATCAGTCGACAACTGGCTATCGTATGGTTCTGAATCGGGGGGCAGGACCGACAGCTTAACGTGTTCTTCGAGGTACGAGAAACGGTGACCCATCCAAGGACTGGCTGCAGCTAGCGCAGCTTAACCTCATAGATCTTGCACTCCACGTGGTTGTTACTTAGCCACGAGCTCCTTCTTAGCCACGAGCCACTCTGTGAAATCACTGAGTCATCATCCACCGAGCCTTTTCCCAATTATATTGGAGTCGGCTTCCAGTCTAGCCAGATGCGGCTGGCGGCGGAGCGACTGCCATCAGACCCCCGCAACCCAGTTACTGAGTAATACTGACATTCGGAGGTTAGACCAGTTGTCATACTTTCAGTGAAATCACCGAGTAGTTGACAGAAATATCCGACTCAGTATTATGGGTCTTCTAATGTAGGTATGTGCTCGATGATGCATAAGTTCTGTGAGTGCAATCAGTTCTCGTGACCCATTGGTTGTTCTATTTCAATCGAACACCCTTGAGTCGGTCGACGCGTACCAGTTTTCTTTGCTACATAATTTATTATTACGAGGCAAGGGTATGTATTACTAAAACCTATTGTTTGATGGTTGAGCTTCAAATATCAATCAAGTTGGAATAACAAATAAATTATGTGAGACAGCCGAAGCACGTTCTTCAAAGTCGTTACTATAGAACTTGATTGTTTTAGGTTCACGAAATCAATTAATTTTGACTTTTGTATAGGTTGAAATCGATAAATCCAATCGCAGTACAATAACCTTTTGTCTTTTACACGTAATTAAGTAACAGATAGCTGTTAATCGTTAAGGAATTTGTTAAAAGCATGGACGAATAAAAAAAACCGGCCAAGAGCATGTCGGGCCATGCTCAGTATTATAGGGTTCCTTAAGAAGGTCTAATTACAAACGAATCAAATCGAATATTAATCATTGCTATTTTAGTTTTTGCAAACAGCGCCACCTAGCGCTGAATTTATGAAGCTAAATTTAAGAAGTGTGTTTCTTTTTGTGATTTTTTTAAATAGAAAGTAACTAAAGGAGCATTATTTGCTACGATCATTTTTCTCTAAGGTCAATGACCTATGAACTAGGACGTCTTAAGTATTTTTCAGTTTTCTCACTATAACTCAAAAATTTATAATCACATTATACTCGAAATAATTTTAAAAGAGAGTTTTTATAAAGGTCTATCAATGTTGAAGACTATAAGTTTCTACGTTGCATAGTTTAGAAATGGCAGTGGGGGACACATTGCAAGCCACTTTGGCGAACTGTATTTCGTAGATGGTATACCTGATAAAAAAGTTGTGTATGAAACATTACCTTCATTTTAGTAGACCTATTCAACGATACCCCACACCAGGGGGTGCAGCGAAAAAAATATTTTCATCCCCATTTCACATGTATGGGCGCCACCCCTAAAATACGTAATCAAGATTTTTTTATTCTTTTAAAATTGAGATTTATATCTATTCCATTTTTTGTCAAAATTTCATTTACTTATGTTTATAACTGTAGAAGTTATTAAGCGGTAAAGGATTAGGACAGACGGACAGACGGACAGACGGACAGACGGACAGACGGACAGACGGACAGACGGACGGACATGACGAAACTATAAGGGTTCCTTGTAGGACTACGGAACCCTAAAAAGGTAGACGGAATCTCACTGAACAATAAGTGAAGCACCCAATAGGAAGTCGGCTCGCTTGAAAGTACGGGCTGGCACGCACATATTCACACGCATAGTAAGTCCAACAGCCGCGATTACGCAACAAATCTCATGTGATGGAAGTTTTTGTCGTAGTGTCACATATAAAATAACAATATGGAGTCTGGTGTGTTAAAATACCTACTGTCAAAATTATAGTGGGTTTAAGAAAAAATGCATTGTTTCAATCTTTTCCGCTTATTTTGTCCGCTGTTTTTATTCGACCGTGTACAAGTGGAACATTTTTTTTAAACACAAGCTCATTATTAGTTAGGTATGTACATAATAATAACCGGCATTTATGATAATAATATCATAAATGCCGGTCGAATACGAATGCGGAAAATTCTCGTAATTCAGTGGCGTCTGGGGAAGAAAATATTATATCCTCAAGGTCAAACAAAATATAAATTGGTCAACATACTTACCAAATAGGAAAAACCGGCCAAATCCGAGTCGGCCTCGCTCAGTGAGGGTTCCGTTCCACCCATCGATCTGACACCCGTAGAAACTAATTTAATTCATGACAGTTTACCAAAAGTGCAGCAGCACTGCTCGTTGAAAGACATCAACTTCAGTCCTTCACTGTTGTTGAAATATGAATATTTGCATCTCTTTCTTACGGGTTCCACCACACATGACTATGCTTGCCTTAGTTTGTTGTTAAAGTATATAGTTAGTATGCATTCAAATCACACAAATTTTGACACTTGTCTGTATTACCATTTTTAAAATAGAGCAGGAATAAAAAAGTTATCTAGAACGGTTTTTTTAGTATTTACCAGCACCAGCGCTGCAACATTTCGGTGTTGTTGCATATGCTGAGATGGGGGCTTTTTTTAGTCTTTTACAGGTGTCATTTTAAATTTTATTGTTAATGTGTTATTTTTTTCTCTCGCCTGCCCCCCTAGCCAAGTTGACAATCTACACAATCGTCAATCGTCAACGCTAATAGAAAACGATCAAAATGTATGGGAATGACATATCTCAACGAAAAGGCTGTAACAATACTAAAATGAAATTTTCTTTATTTCTTTCTTTATTTGCCATAATAGAGGCGATAGTTAAACGATATATGTGAAAATTTTATTACAGTTCAAAAGATTCGCCCTGTGTCAGACAGACGAATGGCGAAGGCAGAGTAATAGGGTCCTATTGGCACCCTTTGGACACGGTACCCTAAAAAGTAATTACTAGATCAAATATTCAACTTTTTTTTCATCTCAGCTTTTTCTCAACGATGTTGGAGTCGGCTTTCGGTCTAACCAGATGCGACTGAATATATTATTTTACACGGAGCGACTGCCATTAGACCTCCGCAACCCAGCTACTGGCACAGCGGTGACACTCCCTGTACGTGTGAGCTCGCTCGCCGGTGACCTTGAGCGAGCTCGTGTATGCAATAGGGCCGATATTACCAAAAATAATGTTGTGCCAGGAAATAATCGAATATTTGTGAACATAAGTGTACACAATGATATTTTAAAGTAATTTTAATATCATTGGGTGTACGATGGGTGTACATGAAACATAAGTTTTATTTATGTTAGTTATATTAGGTATGTTCTCTAATATCAAAACTAGATGGAATAGGTAGGCCCGATTTTTTATAAGGAAGTAGGTGCAATCAGCGTTAAGTAACTCAACAATTTGTGTAAGATAACATCTAAAATATTGTTTTTTTTACTGTAACAATAATGACCGGCCGGCATGATTACGCGTGTGACTTTAAAATACTCAAATAGTGTGAGGTACTAAGTAGTTGCGTCTTGCGTTGTCCGCTGAGTCAAAACATTAAACCTAATGTAAGTACTGTATGTATTAAACTATGAAACTAGCGAGTGAAACGGCCCTTGGCCATCCTTGTCTGAGGCAGCCGAGAGACGGCCCGTTCCACACGCCGCGCACCGCGCACGGCCCCCGCGCTCGACCCGACCCACAAACATAGCCGCGAGCATTAATAAATAAATAAAATAAAATGCATTTATTTCAGGTATGTACCCATATGACATAAAATTACATAAAATATAGACACAAAACACATATTTATAATTACAATAATAACATTCACAATCACATTCATTTCATTGACATTCAGGTACTCCCAGCAACATGTCTGTTACAGCAGTGCCTGATGTAAGGGCAGTCTAGTCGCCCAGCAATCATCGCCAGGACAGTATTGGAGCTGGTCCGCACCCTGCGCACCAAGGACGCGCTCCGCTTGCGCATGGTGGTGTGGATGTGCGCGCTACCGCAAACATGCCCGAGGCACTGCAGAAGCGAGGCAGCCCCAATACCGCCCTGAACGCGTTATTATACTGGACACGGAGGGCACTGTAAGCAGCTTGTGTGTAGGAAACCCATAAGCTGCACGTGTATAGAGAGGTGCAAATGGCTTTAAAAAGCGTAATCTTTACTTGATTTGAACAACGTGCAAACCTACGGGCTATATATTAGCTCTCTTTGACAGCGCAATTTTACGAGCACACATGCTTAGTGTCGCTTCTTGTCGTTAGTTTATATTCTATGCTACTGGTCAATACCGACATCCTAAAATTAAACCAATTGTCAGAGATTCGGGCTTCTGACTACGCATAACAACTGCCGGGAACACATTTGAATTTTAAATAAAGCAGGATGTTTCTATAATGATTAGAACATCAAAATGTGATAGGAAGTCCTCTGGGCTCTCTGGGCTCTGAACTTAAGATGACGCTGTGTTGTATTCGGTGGAAAAGTATACAGTGTACAAAATTACGTCCGAGGTACGGAAAAAGGGCAGCCCACAGCAAGCATTTTTTCAATATTTCGAGATGATATTCACTTTCTTAAGGCGACTAAGGGGTTTACCAGAGGATGGGCAGCAGCGTTCTCTGAGTATTTATAAAACCAACTGTGATCGCCAACCCTGCCTGCCAAGCGTGGCGATTATGGCATTTCCCCCCCATTTTGGGGGAGGCCTATGTCCGGCAGTGGATATTTTTCGGCTGAAATGATGATGATGATGATGATTCACTTTCTTAGACAAGGCGACGTCTGTGGTCTAGTGGTTTGAGGGTCGGACTGCTGATCACGAGGTCGTGGGTTCGATACAGGACACAAATATTTGTGTGATGAACATAAGTGTTTGTGTTGGTCTGGGTTAATTTTCTAGTACCCATAGCACAAGCTCTGCTTAGTTTGGGATTAGATGGTGCTGTGTAAAAATGTCCCAAAAATATTTATTTATTTATTAAGGATCATTAAAATTAGTACTTAACACAGTTCTATGACTCACCTTGTTCTGAATAATGAAGTGTGGTTTGTTTCAAATATTCATTGCACTTATTGTGTGCATACTACGTTTTTGTATACATATAATTAAACATTTATCTCTTGATGGTCAACCGAAATTCTCGAGTAACCCCTGACCTGTAACAGTAGTGATGCCGTCACAGAGGGCACAGATATAGAGACGCCAAAACAATTGTTATCTCTAGAAGATAATTAGGTGACCCGCTTGTTCGTTGGTCCCCTTCTTACTATATATAAAAAAATAGATAAGCATACATCACTCATTGACAGATGAGCGTATTATTGCAATACTTCGTTATGAATGAAATTTCAACGCAAGGTCACTTTTTATAAGAATCGGGTATTACCTTCCATATTTAGTACCACTACAAGCAATGTGTAACTAAATAGCTATGAATTAAGTGCTAAAATAATCTTTGTTATGTCAATCGATCATTAGGGATTAGTAATGCCCAGTCTTGGTCTTAGAGTCTTGCGGTCTTGCATTTTAGCAATACCAATGCAAGACCGCAAGACTGCACGGTCAGGACTTTGGGCAACACTAATAGCCATCAGTGTCTATGATTCGAAAAAGACCCAATGGGGTGATAAGACATGCTCTGCGGTCGCCAACCACTTTTCTATAATAACTACGGGTAGTGTTGCCCAATGTCTTAGTCTTACAGTCTTGTGTTCTTGCATTTTAACAAGATCAATGCCAGACTGCAAGACTGCAAGATCAAGACTTTGGGCAACACTAATAGCCATCAGTGTCTATGATTCGAAAAAGAGCCAATGGGGTGACAAGACATGCTCTGCGTCACCAACCACTTCTCTGTAATAACTACGGGTAGTGTTTCCCAAAATCTTGGTCTTCCAGTATTGCGGTCTTGCATTTTAGTAAGACCTATGTAAGACCGCAAGACTGCAAGACCAAGACTTTGAGCAACACTAATTGCCATCAGTGTCTATGATTCGAAAAAGAGCCAATGGGGTGATAAGACATGCTTTGCGATCGCCAACCACTTTTCTGTAATAACTACGGGTAGTGTCGCCCAAGGTCTTAGTCTTGCAGTCTTGCGGTCTTGCATTAGTCTTACAAAAATGCAAGACTGCTAGACTGTAAGAACAAGACTTTAGATTGACGTATAAAAATATCGAGCTAAGTTTCATCACCACATTTACTGGGGCATAAATAAACCACAGACAGCTGATTTCTCTCCTGAATCGTTCTCCACAAGATCTATAAAATTCCTAATGTTAACTTGTTACAGCCACCACATAAGTAGCTATCAATCTTTTTACTTAGATTTCTAGAAGCACGTACAGAAATTTTGAGATGATGCTTTCAAGCTAAATTTTATTTCCACGTCTACTCTGAACCCTTCACGGTTTCGTGAATTATTCATAGTGGAGTTCCGCACTTAAAACGGCAATCTGTCGTTGAAGCTCATAAAATGGTTGCGGTTTTGTGTACGATACAAAAGCGTACAAAAACTATATGTAAGTACAAAATAAATAGATACGTCGCTATATTTACCGGTCGGCCGAACTGCTATTGACAGTGTGTTTTGACCATTTATTTTCTCCCCCATTTATACTGCCGGTATATCTATTAGACAAATAGATAAGCTTTATACTTACATGTATCTATGTAGGTATGTACTGTCAAACGCACATCGTTGGTAATATAATATAACTAGTATAACCAGAACGTATCTTGTATGAAATTTACAAACTAAGCCCGTTCCACTTATATCGGTTTTGTTACCATTGATATGCGGTTAACTGTACAACATATCAGTCAATAGTCCACCACAGTTTATAGCATTCAACCACCTTGTATAAAAATATTTCTTTAGTCACCCATGGAGCTAAAAAAACCGGTCAAGTGCGAGTCGGACTCACGCAGTAAGGGTTACACCACCCATCGACCTGATCCCCATGGAAACTGATTTAATTTACGAGAGTTCATCAAAAGACATCAACGCACCGTGCGTGAAATATGAACTCTTTCTTACGCAGTTACACCACATATGTCTATGTTTGCCATATTTTTAGTATTTGTTGTTAAATTACATTATATGCACTATAATCAGACCAAGTTTAACGCTGGTATGTAGGTATTACCGTTTTGATGATAGAGCAGGAACAAAAACGTTGAAAAATTGCATGTTTTTCGAGGGTTCTTGTATGGTTTGGTTTTAACTTTTTCTTTTCATTTTAGTATTTGTCGTGATAACCCCTATCATAGCAATAAATATTCTGAGAAAATTTCAACCGGCTACCTATAACCGTTCAAAAGATAAATAATAGAATAGGGTCCCGTTTGGCACCTTTTGGGTACGGAACCCTAAAAAACAACCCAAGGAAAGAAACAAACTCACTTATCATTCCAGTCTTCAAAGTAACTACATTTTATAAAGGCACATATAAAGGTAAGATCATATCTGTTTACGAGATCGTTTCTACTTCGATTTTATGCGCTAAAGTTCCTAGCACTCGTTGCTTTCATTTGCATGAATAGATACTCATGAATTTGAAAATTTCATTCATTTTACAAAGTAATATTTCTACTGCTATAGGTTTGAGACGGGGTAGGTTTTTACCACAGATATCGGGTACGGAATATAAGGAGATCGGGCAAGCCCCATACTCCGCCTAGTTTGCATGGGGTCCAAGTGTCACAAGCTCAAATGTTCTCTGTCGGAATTACGTGGTAGAATCCAACTAACGCACACAACGCAAGAAACGCATCAATAACTCATTCGGGTGCAACTGACGGTGAACTAGCGGCAGTGTATGCCCGCTGTGCATACAACGTTCAGCCTATACGCGGCGGCTTCTCTTTCGAGTAGGTATTCTGTTGCTCTAAGCTTTTACTAAAGTTAATCTCGAAGACTAAACTGACATGTCAAAAACGTGAAATTGTTGTTATAACATTGAAATAATAGTATTTCGGGGCCTGAAATGAAGCATTTGACGGCCGAGTAATATGTTATTTTTAGTTTTTTTTTCTCTCGCCTGTACCGAGACTGAAATAAATATTTTCTTTCTTTCTTTAAGTACGAGGCGAAGCCAGTTACTTCCCAAGTGATTTTAAAAGGACGAGGCGCAAACGAGTCTTTTTTAACGAAACGAGGCGTTAATTAATCCAGACAAACCTGTGTAAGGTTTTTGTGATGTTTTTTACAATCATTTTTGTGTATGTTTTAAGTTAAATAAATTGAAAAAAAAAATGCTATTTCTGAGACTGTTTTGACTATTTATTTATGCTGAGACTTGTATAGTACTTTTCTCTCATTTGCGAGGAAACAATACACAAATTAATTCAACAGTATCTAATTATCAATTCGTCCGTGCGCTATTCTTGTTCTCTTTTCAAAGTTTTGAAAAAAAAATGCGCATTCAACCATTACAATGGTAAATATTTTGTACCTAAAAACACCTAATTAATGTGTGTACTTAAAACCCCGGTAACATAATTTAAAAAATAAAAACTGTCCAGCAATTCATATTATTGTCGTGTTTGATATTACTGGCCTGTTATTTCGTTGCGTACGGAAAAGAGCCGAACGGTGTTTTCTTTTTTTTTGAATAATGAGGGAGAAAAGTGGAGAAAAGTTCACTATTGCGTGATTTGGCGTTTTTGACATGTCAATTTATTCTCCGAGATTATAAAACAGATTAAGACTTATAGCACAGAATATCTAATAGTACTAACCTTATGGGCTATGTGACTAGGGCTTTGCTCCCGTGCTATGTCGATAAAAATATCCTGTTTTAATCCAGGGCATGGTCTATTCGTTCAGCTATTTTAGCGTGATTGAACGACAAAAAAACAACATAAAATATAAGCAGTATTAATAATATGATTTGATTAATCATCACGCGAGTTGTCTTTGTATTGATATTACAGATTCGAACACTACATTATCACTGAGACACTTAGTTATGGATACTTAGTTCTTCAAGGCTCGAGTGAATAGGTTTTTTCTGAGCATTTGACATTATGCTATCGTTGACCGCACCATGCATCGCTTAAAATCAGGTGAGGTAGCAGTCAAAAGGGTCAAATGCAAGCCCATTAAGAAAAAAGTTGAGTTTTTTTTTTTCGTAAAATACAAACTAACAAGTTAAATGTTGAAATAATGACTTCAATGCATAAAAACAACATTTTTGTTAAAATATTTATGCATAACCTTTAACTACTACAGCGTAGAAACAAAACACAAACGGCGGCGGCCATCATTTAAATTTGTAAATATTCCACACTGCAACCATAATTCATTTGTGATTTAATTAACTTTGCCCAGATGGGTTTTAATTAAAAGTATTAATTATACTTGAAATTTTTAATACAACATTTACGTTCGTATCAAGGACTCGGCCTCTTAGGTAAACATCGTACGATTGCTCAGAGTATAAGGTACGAGGATTTATTATTATTTATGGGCTAAAATAAATGTATAAAAAATAGGATTGCTGTAAATGTGATGTACGATTTTCTCGTACCTACTTGTATCTTGCTTTACTGGAAAAGGGAAAACGGATAACGTTTTACATGTTTTTTTTATATCCTAAGAACTTGCTGGGTTCTCCTCCTTCTATGTTAAAAACCCCATTTCTTTCGGGGGAATAATAGACATTGTTTTGTAAAGGTAATTTTTGAGTAAGGGTGTTTATAAACTCGTCAATGGATACAAAACCGTTGGCGTGCGGTGGTGGTGAAACAATAAATTATTTATCTATTGTGTCGTATTAGCGAACCTTCGATGAATTAGTAATAATAAATATTTGGGACATTTTTACACAGCACCATCTAGTCCCAAACTAAGCAGAGCTTGTACTATGGGTACTAGACAATGGATATAATACTTATACTTGTTTTTTTGTAAATATATACTTATAATACATATGGAACACCCAGTCCAACACAAACACTTAGTTCATTACACAAATATTTGTGTCCTGTGGGAATCGAACCTACGACTTTGTGATCAACAGTCCGACACTCGAACCAGTAGACCACAGACGTGGTCAGAACGCACGTACATGTATCTCGCTTTAATGGAAAAGGGAAAACGGGTAACGTTTTATATGATTTTTTCATATCTTAAGAAGATTAGATTAGATGGGTTCTCCTCCTTCTTTGATCTGTTTCGGAGGAATCGTAGATATTGTTTTGTAACGAAAATTTTTGAGTAAGGGTGTTAATTTACTCAAATTCAATTAAATAATAAATTGCGTGTCTCATTAGTGACCCTTCGATTAATTACCTGGCAGATAGTACGTATGATAAAATCCTAGTAACGCATAGTATGGTACTGGACTTATTATATTTCTTCTCTTTTATGTTTTACCATAATTATCATACCAGAAGGGAGTCTTCTTCTAAGCTATATCTATCTTCTTCTAGGCTACTTTTCTCTTAAGAAAAGTAGCTTTGCATGTCGTAGCAGCGGTACACTCAGCATGATGCTGTGAAACATCATAATGTTACAACTATGTATCTCTTAAATTCCTAAAATCTAATGATGTAATTTTTTATGTTCACCTACCACATGTCGTCTTGTTGTGGCAATAATGTTTTAAGCTATTGCATAGCTTCTATCGCGGGCCTTGAGCGTGGAGACTGAATCCAGAAATTCCGTAACGAAAATAACCTAACACCCCTACTCCGACCGGCACAGCGGTGATACTTTTTAGTTTTGCCATCTATCGATGAATAGCAGAACTTTTAATGTCTTTTTGAAATATCACGCTTGTCTCTTTAGTTCTGCAAATCGCCTCTAGGTGGCATTGGTTGTATCGGCGTTACTGCGTATGCGTAATCCCCCTCTTCGCCCCGCAATCTGGTAACTCATGCCTGCTTAGAGTTTCGGCGTTAGGGCACCTCCTCTTTGTATTTACATAAAAAATGCTATGCAATAGCTTTACCGCGGCAGTCTCCGAGTGCCACACGTCTTTTTCTTTTTCTTTATTTCATACTTTTAAAATGTATAACAACACAAATACAATAAATATCATTAAATAAGCTGTCATAAGTTAAACAAACCTTAGTTCTTTTTACGCGACCGTCTCATTCACTGGAGAGCGCTCCACGGTGACCCCGATACCAACACTTTCTTTTATCCTCCTTCCGACAGGTAACTTTGAAACACAAGGATATCCTCTATCTACTTTTAAGTCGATATGTTTGAAACAGAATAACGATTGAGGGTTTTTCGGAAAATGTTTTTTGTTTATCGCTTCTGAGCCGTTGTTTTTGTTTGAACTAAGAAATGTTGGAAAAAATTTCACTCTGTGAAACATACATTTTCCGGGTTCATCGAACTTGTAAAGGCTTATTTGGATGGGTACAGAGATTTTTCAAATATGTAAAGATTAATTTAATGTTGGAAAAGGAATCTTTTATGCTTTTATTCACGCATACAGGGTCAAGTACTTCGGTAGCCCAGGTACTCTCCGAGAGATCACCAGCAACACCAAGGCCAGCAAGGCCTTTCTTGAGGAGTTCGGGCGGATCGAGTAACTTCCCACCCTTACGGAAAATACGCGCTTAGACGTGGAGTTGCAGAAACCAGTTCGTTATACTATACTATGGTTATTTTGGGTATGAATTTAAGGATAGTTTAAAATAGATCCCTATTTTTCTGTTTAAAAAATCCAATTACAGACACAAACATTAACTTACTCCCTGCAAACGTAATCTTTGCATGTCAATAAGCAGAACAAAATCAATGATTTGTCCGCGGAGAATAAGAAAAAAACGTATAAAACAAATTGGCCGGGGCTATGGGAGAGGCGAAATGACGACATTTGCTGCGGGTCCATTTAGCGAGATGGTTTTATTATGAAAATCGGTCCGCGAGGGATGCGGCCGCCGACCGGGGCGCCCACCGCGCGTACCAGTCGCCCTTCAACAACTACGCCTTGGTCTGGTACACAGAAATAGGTAGAGATAGAATGGTTGTAATCACAATTTTACTTGCGATTCATGCGTGGTAACTTTCAAACAAAGTACGCCTTACATATTTTTTGCATTCCGGCGTCATTTTAAGGTTGAGTCACCTCTTACGAGACCTGTTCAGGTGGTCGATGCTGAGGCCAATTCTAGGGATATTTCTATCATCTTTACAGCCCAGGAAGTTTCTAATATTGTAAAGAAAATGGAAAGGGGTAAATCCCCGGGCCATGATGGCCTCAGCATTGAGCACCTAAAGTATGCGGGGAGTCACCTGCCTCGAGTGCTTGCTTTGTTTTTTAATTTGTGTATTAGTCACTGTTACTTACCTGATGACCTTATGTATACAATGGTAGTGCCTATTGTGAAAAATAAAACGGGCGATGCCTCTGACATTTCCAATTACAGGCCCATCTCTCTGGCCACTGTCATAGCAAAAATATTGGACAGTCTGCTTAATAAACAATTAGCTAAACACCTTGAACTGCATGACGCTCAGTTCGGCTTTAGGCCGGGGCTGTCAACTGAGAGTGCTATCTTGTGCCTCAAGCAGACTGTTCAATACTACACAGACAGGAAAACGCCTATTTTTGCCTGTTTTCTGGACCTGTCAAAGGCATTCGATCTCGTATGTTACGATGTTTTGTGGCGTAAACTACAACGTGAAACTACATTACCACCTGAGATAGTATCTGTTTTTAAGTACTGGTATAATAACCAACGTAATAGCGTGAAGTGGGTTGGCTCGCACTCGGACGTGTACCGGTTGGAGTGCGGGGTTAGGCAGGGGGGGCTAAGTTCACCCCGGCTCTTCAACCTTTACATGAACCAGCTGATCGTTGAGCTCAGCAGCACCAGTATCGGATGCCATATTGACGGAGTAAATATTAATAATATTAGTTATGCTGACGACATGGTGTTGCTGAGCCCATCGATCGGTGCGCTGAGGCGGTTGATCGCTATATGTGAATCGTACGCGGTGAACCATGGGCTCAAATATAATGTTACAAAAAGTGAGTTCATGGTTTTTAAAGCAGGCAATCTGACATATTCAGATATTCCTAATGTCTCACTATGCGGATTGTCCTTGCGAAGAGTGAGAAAATTTAAATATTTGGGCCATTGGGTCACCGAAGACCTTAAAGACAATTGTGATATTGAGAGGGAACGTAGGTCGCTGGCTGTCCGTTGTAACATGCTGGCCCGCAGGTTTGCACGATGTACGAAACCAGTCAAAGTAACATTGTTTAAAGCTTATTGTCAGTCTTTCTACACGTGCGGCCTGTGGGTCAACTTTACTCAGCGGACATACAGCGACCTGCGTGTCCAATATAATAATGCACTGAGAGTACTGCTGAGGCTGCCGTGGCGGTGCAGTGCATCGGGGATGTTCGCTGATAATAATATTGATGGTTTCGCCGCCATTATTAGAAAAAGGTGTGCCTCCCTGATGACACGTACCCGCGGCAGTTCCAACACTATTCTGAGTGTGTTCGCAGATCGGTGGGATTCACCAATGCTGCAGAGGTGGATGCAGCTCCACACCATTTTAAATTGTACTGTTTACTAACACTAGATAATAAGCGAATTGTTACTAACACTATGGACTTTGTCTGATAATAAACGTATTTTAATTTAATTTAATTTAATTTATATTGACAGCATTAATTTGAAAAAAATAACTTTAATCAAATGTACTTTACAGCTTTTGTTTCTGCAGTTAGAAACAGCGCAATAAGGCATTTCTGCGGGTTTTTGTTACAGTATTTACAGAAACAAGTCATCAGGCGTACTGAAAAAGGCTTTGAAATGCACTGCACTATGATGCAGAGTATTGGCACGCGCGCCCTGCCCACTTTTCTATTCTATCTATTTCTGTGGTCTGGTACAATGCAATTTGCAATCTAAAACTTTGATTGTCAATTTATTATTGTTCAGATTGACTAAGTATTTGCAGATAGTATTGTTTTGATGCGAGTTTTAACTAGTCGAGTTTATTAATGTAAGTTCTTATATGTTTATGAGGATATTTTTATAAACCATGCTCATTTATTCGTATTAAAGGCACAGTAGGTACATTTGGACGTCTGTGGCTTCGATTCCCATAGGACACAAATATTTATAATTATTAACATAAACGGTTTCACTCACGTTATTTAATCGGGTGTGCCTGACCAGTTTCGAGCTCGAACGGAGCCCTTAATCATGAGCTGGTCAGGCGGCGGCGTCGCAAAAAAAAAAAAAAACTTATGTTCATCGCACAAATATTTGTGCGATGAACATAAGTGTTTGTGTTGGTCTGGGTGTTTCTTATGTATTATAAGTTTGTATTTACAAAAAAAAGTATGTAAGTGTTATATCCATTGTCTAGTATCTATAGTACAAGCTCTGCTTAGTTTGGGACTAGATGGTGCTGTGTAAAAATGTCCCAAAATATTTATTTATTTATTTTATTTTATTATAGTGTATCAGAAATGCGTGGTCATATTTGGAGAGCTGGATGTTGAAAGCGTAGGACCTGTCGTGGTGGCGATGCTTGGGAGAGGCCTATGTCCAGCAGTGGACGTATTTTGGCCGAAATTATGATGTTGCTGATGATTTGGAGAACTCATTTAAGGAATGCTATCGAACAACTTTTATTACGGGGTCTATCCTAAAACCACGAAATATAAATGAGCTTCCATATATTTCGGTCGAGAGTTATTCCACTTTTCTATGGAACTATGATTTCTTTTTTCACGATTTCAAGGTTGTCGCTATATCAAAAGTTCTTTGATATGCCCTGGATATTTGATATGAGCTTTCCAAATATGACCACGCATTTCTGATAAAAATATTGCCATTAAATTATTTCTATCGCAAGTCATTTAACTACACCGTTTATTAAACCATTATTTCAGCATGTTGTTTGCATAAGTTGACTACTTAAGGCGCATATAGCAGCCAAGTGGCACCCCCATCAGTAAAAAAACGATATGTACAATAAAATTAATATATTTTAACGATAAATGTTACAACATAAGTTATTAAGGGGCATGTAGCAGCCAAGTGGCGACCCCATCAGTAAAAAAATTATATTACTCGCTGAATACATCATTTATCAAAAATTCGTTTTTAACAATTCAAGTACAGGTACTATAAGGTTTAATAATAAATGATTAACTTCTTAAATTATAGTTAGCTGTAGATAGAAAAAGTGCCAAAAATGGCCGTTTTTCAATTGTTAAAAACAAATTTCGATAAATGATGTATTCAGCGAGTAATATTTTTTCTACTGATGGGGGCGCTACATGCCACATACATATATACATACTTGGCTGCTACATGCCCCTTAATAACTTATGTTGTAACATTTATCGTTAAAATATATTTTAATTTCAAAATAACATATTTATAGTCTTTATGACTTTTCGAAATACTTTTACACGAAAAATAAACCATAAGGTCACTGTGACCAATTTTATCCGAGTTAATTTTTCATTTTAGGTGTCGTACCGAAAATTAATTAATTTAAGTAAAGCTGACTTGCAGTTTGAAGCATTGTATTTAATCAACGGTGTCAAACGAGTTTTTGAATTAATTTCATGACGCAATGTAACGAAACATGTCGTGCGAATGTCGGCAAAGAGGTTAATTAAATGAAAAAAGTATTTTTATTTGCTATAGTGACCAAGTTGAAGATTGTGTACTTCAATTAAGCGCTTAAGTTTAGGTAATTAATTAGGTGCAATGTTGTGGCTATTTATAGGTAGTTAAGGTATGAATATACATATTTGTTTTTGTCAAAGATTTTGAGCAGTCAGGGGAGGCCTTTTTTTTGTTTTTTTTTGTTTTCGGGTGGAAATCCTCATGGATATCCTCCGTCTGGGGAAGGCGGAGGGATATGTCGGACTCTTACCGACTAAAACCACACGGTGGCCATCCTCAGCACAAAATAGAGGAGCTCCGGGAACTCCAATGGACCGCGCCGGTGCCTTCTAGTGCTACGCCTTTGGCACGTCCCGGGAAACAATACTGTTTCCCTCACAGCAGCACGCGACCACCACGTACTGCTATCCTCCCCAGAATCGCTTAATAGACGCCTCGAGTCCCCAACTCTTGACGTCCGCGATCCCGGAGGGCCCCCACCAGATGTGGCGGCGGGGGATGCTGCGTTTCGCCCTATCTGGGCCTTGCGCCAGGGCGGTTGCCTCCCCGGCGCCTTGGTCTCCGAGTGGGGTCAGCCCTCTCCCGATCCCGCTCTGCGGCCTCCTTCTGAAGCATGACTGTCTCGCAGAAGGAAGCCATGGCCCTCCAAGTCGTCGGATCTGCCAGCATAGCCGACACTACTGCTGGCAGAGAAAGATCCTGCCCGATCCGGTTGACCAGGTCCTGCCGATCGGAACCCCACGCAGGGCACTCCTCGAGCGTATGTTGTGCGGTGTCCTGGTCACACCTACAATGGTGGCAATTTGCCGTGGCCTCGCGTCCAATCCTATTCAGGTACTCACCGAAGCAACCGTGCCCGGTGAATACCTGAGTGAGACGGTAGGTGACGCGCTCACCCCTCTCCAGCCAGGCTTCAAAGCACGGCAGGACAGCTTGAACCACACGCTTGTGCGCATACTGTGGCCCTTCTAGCCGCTCGCGCCACGTCTCGAGCGCGTGACGTCACTCCTGCCGCCTCAGAATCTCAAACACCCTTGCAGGCGCGCTCCCACCGTTCTGGCGGATGGCGCGAATCCGGTCATAGACCCTCGCATCCATATCCGCCAAGATGTCCAACGGCGGGAAGCGTGCCAGGACAGTTGCCGCCTCAAAGGATACCGTTCTGTATCCTCGTGCGATCCGTATGGCCACCTTGCGCTGTAGGCTATTAAATTTAGCCCTTGAACGCTGGACGCCTGACAGTCGGTGTGACCATACAGGCGCCCCATAGAGGGCCATTGACTAAGTGGCTTTTAAAATAGCTTTTAGGTACTTAACTTATTTCGTTGTCGGTTTGTCTGTCTACCTGCTACAAATCTTCCAAGTTAATTTCAAGCCAGTTCCTGTTGTCTAAATAAGCTGAAATTTTATTTTGGCGGGATTTTACCAATACTAATTATACCTAATTTATATACTGAATTATTTTCTATTCTCTTAGATTGGTATTCTTTTAGATTGGCGTGTTATAAACGTACGGAGCCATGAAAGCTGAAGTATGGTCAAATTAGACCCTTGTGTGCGCCGAACATAAAAGATTCAAAACTTTCAAAGGCCTGTGTATTTCTCCTGTAGCCTAAACTTGTAGCTTGACCTACTTATCAAGAATTCTAGCCTCCGTTTTAATATTTTGTAGGTGTTTTACCTTCCAGCCTCTTTATCTTAATAGCGCTTTTATAATTAAAAATGCGTTTAATAATAGAATAACAAAAAAAAATGTACTTAGTAGAGGGGCTCGTGGCACAATAACAACTGCGCGGATTGTACGATCTGCGAGGTTAAGCTGCACTTCCCGCGGTCAGTCCGTAGATGGGTGACCGTTACGTTACACATCGAGACCCCTCCGTGGCTCGGAGAGCACTTTAAGCTGTCGGTCCTAGTTGTCATACGAAAATCTGTGGCAGTCGTTACGAGAAGTCAGAAGCCTAAAGGTCTGACAACTGGTCTAACTTCCGAATATGTCAGTGTTACCCAGTAAACAGTCGGTATGGTAGATGCTCCGTGTAAAATACTGATGTTCAGCCGCTACTGGTTAGACTGGAAACCGACCCCAATATAATTCGGAAAAGGCTCGGAGGATGAGACAATTAAGTAAAAGTACATTTGCCAAAACGGTAACTGTGTAACTCACCTATCGCAAATTTTATTATTCCTATCTATGAATAAAATGCAAATTTCATAACAAATACCTTAAAATATTATGAATAAACAAGGGGACGCTAGCTAGAGATACACATAATGTTATGATAATACCAACTTTGTTACGCAGACGAAACGGAATAATTATGATTTTCTTAAATAGAAAAACTACGCAAAACTTTACTCATAATTTTCTTTTAAAATTATTCTTAAAAATACCTTAATATGAAAAAGCACATGTTAATAAAACTACAAGGTAATCTTACTAAGTAAACTAGTTAGTTCTGTACTATTTATTAGTAATGGCGTACCATTATTTCATAGAAACATATCTACAATAGGTTTCTCTATCGCAAAATGAGCCATTATTTAAAACTAGCCTATGCCCGCGGTGTCGCCCGCGTTATAATTCGGTTTATCACAGAATGATGATATCGCGCATCCCTCGGGTATACATTTTATCCAAATCCCTTTAGCTATTTTTGCTTGATTGAAGACAAATAAACAAACATCCATCATTCATAATTAATTATCATGTTTTTATGTTCTGCAATAAAAATAAATTTGTACTGTATTGTATTGTAACATCCATACTGTGGATCCTACTTAATATTATATAACGTGAATATGAAATACGACTATAAATGAAAACACGGTTATTGCTTGTCTAGTCTATAGAAGCATTTTAAAAACATAAATAAGTTGTTAATAGAAAATTAAAAAAACTATTTTTTTTTACAAAATAAACATCATTTGTAATAACCTGTAACCATTGAGAAAGAGTGTTTAAAACTATATCGACTCGCACAAGTCTTTGACCTAACGATCTTTGCCTAGAAAAATGGTTCTACATTCAAAATTTATGGAATTAAAATAATTTCCTGTGGCTAAGCTATTAACTGGATTTAATTATTTTTTTGTATACGATCATAGGACGTGATACTCTGTACGTGGTTTTATTTATTGTCGTATTGTCATATCCACCCTGCATAATTGCGAATAAATAGGTAGATATTCATTTATCCTTTAATCTCACTGAAACGGTCGTATGAAATTTGACATACAGATAGACCATAACCCGGATTCCGTTCGGTTCAGTACCGGACGCGCCGAATTGCACCACTCTCTCTCTTCTCATGGGTGTCGTAAAAGGCGACTAAGGGATTCACCAGAGAATGGGAAGCAGCGTTCTCTGAGTATTTAAACAACCAACTGCGATCACCAACCCGCCTGCCAAGCGTTGTGATTATGGCATACCCCCCCACCTTTTGGGGGAGGTCTTTGTCCAGTAGTGGACGTTTTTTGGCTTAAATAATGATGATGATAGCCCGGATTAACATAGCTACTTTTTATAGGATAAGTAGTACCCGAGGGATGCGTGATAACTTCTCTATGTGCAAAAACCGAATTAGGTATACGTAGTCGAAGCCGCGCGCATAGACTATTATACATATAATATAAGAAGGATTCAACTAATCCGTGAAGTGATACTTGTACCGTATTAGCGAACTATAGTTCCGCAAGATAGCAGAACTAGTTCAGCTGTAAATGTAGTGAGACAGCGAATGCAAACTGTGTGTGGTAGCGGTTAAACTCTTTGCATAAATCACAATACCGTAGTCGAGCACTGCTAACTTTGTTCATTAATTGCCCACTGAAGCTAGGATTCTGCCAAGATTATACCTATCCCAGACAGACTTAATTACATTTTTATTAAGAACGGCACTTAACAGCTCATACGTAATTAGTTAAAACTTATAAGTTGGTTTCACTGTATAGACGTACAGACTTTCGAGACATGAAAACTGTTTTTCAGAACTCGTCTGTTTTTTGTTACACATAGGAATCTTTGAAATTTTATTTAAAACGAGAAAATATTGAAGGCGAAGAAAAGTTTCTTGCAAAACATGAGCCAACACAGTTTTACCGAGAAATACCTATCATCATCCTCCTGCCCTTATCCCAATTTATTTGGGGTCGGCGCAGCATGTTTTTTTCTTCCATACATCTCTATCAGCGTCATCTCCGTGTTCACTTTCTTTCTATTCATATCACACAATCCATCCATATTTTCTTCGGTCTCCCTCTTTTCTTATAGCTATCAACATTCATACTTAAAACTTTCCTCGTAACATGCTCCTCATTCCTCCTCACCACATGAACAAACCGAGAAATACCTATGTGTTTAATAAAACAATCGATCTTAGTTCGAAAACATTAGAACTCGTTGTATTTATAGTCTTGTGTTTTTTATTTGCAGCATGACACATGTGTTTTGTTTCTGTGGGAAAATCGTCTTGGCGCCCTCCATCACCCGGGGAAAGGCAGAGCCTATCGGTTTCTTACCTACTAAAACCACCACGGTGTTCCTCCAACTACCTTTGCTAGGGTCCGTGGTATTGGCTCTGCATTCTCCTACCACCCCCGACAGGCCCTGCCGCGGTTCGCCACTAGTAGGCGAGCCCCTTCTCTCCGTGCGGACTAACCTCGGCCCCACCCTCCTATACATCGTGTTATCGAAATAACTGAAAACCTCTTAAGGGGTAATTGTACTCATCAGAATGAACAACTTTTACTATAGGACCAAACCTGAAATCGAGAAAAAATAATCAGCTGATCCCCACATTTTTATAATTTATGTGTACGCAAATGTAGGGAACATCTGATTTTTTTTCGCTATTTCAGGGTTGGTCCCACAATAAAAGTTGTTCATACTGATGAGTATAGTTGCCGGCACGAGTCGTGAGCACAGATTCCACTACGTAAGTGGTCGAATCTCTGTTCACAGTACAACAAACCAGAAACTGGCACTTGCATTGGCTTAATTACATGATAATGCATAATTAAATATACGTAGAAAACGAAATACTAGAATACGGTGACGACAGAGACTATCACGCAGGTACAATTTGTGCTCACGTCTCGTGCCGGGAACTATACAATGGCCACAGTTATTTCAATAACATGTTGTAGACTGGCGCGCGCAGAAGACGACGGGCCACAGTCGCGCTAAGACCGATTTCACACAGTCTATACAATTAGTACGCACATAACTATAACATCTCTAAACATATTTACAAATAAAGTGATTTGATTTATTTGACAGTTACTCTTAGTAGTCGAATTTATATTTTTTTTAAATGTTAGAATCGAAATAGTAATTAGTATAGCGTATAGTATACGGGTCGGCCCTAACCTCATCTCTAACAGAATAAATGTTATTCTATACCAAGCTGTCGCGAAACATTGGTGTTGTTTGTTCAATATTTTTGTTTGTTTACAATATTGAAAATCGATAGGGATTCAAGGGGACATCATTATTTACCAACGCGTAATCTTTCAATTGGTACTCGACCGACAAAGAAGGACGCTTCTTTCCAAGATGGGAAAACGATAGCCCAGATTTAAATGGATGAGGGTGGTGAGGATCAAAGAAAGTGAAATTTTATTGACGTCCGGACACGTTTGGACGAACAAATATGTCTCATATGATCCTAATGCGGATTTCGGATGGATATAATCTGTGATATGTGCTGTAAATAAATCATAATATCAATGCTGTGTTCTTAAGAATATACCCTT
Source organism: Asteroscopus sphinx (assembly GCA_949699075.1). Lineage (NCBI taxonomy): Eukaryota > Metazoa > Arthropoda > Insecta > Lepidoptera > Noctuidae > Asteroscopus > Asteroscopus sphinx. The sequence continues at coordinate 21,203,402 of OX453005.1, forward strand.
TCATTTTGTTTCTTTTATTTTAACTCATTTTGCATCAAAATTGGAAATGGGTTTGCCAATTCAGCTAATCACAGTCCACTGCTGGACATAGGCCTCTCTCAAGCTGCGCCATGACACTAGGTCCTCCACCTTCCACATGCAGTCCACCCCGACTACTTTCTTCATGTCGTCGGTGCACCTGGCGGGGGGCGCCCTTCGCTGCTTTTGCCGATTCGCCGTCTCCACTCAAGGACTCGTCTGCTCCAACGGCCATCGGTCCTTCGACAAACATAGCCAGCCCACTTCAGCTTACTGATCCTATAAGCTATGTCAGTCACTCCGGTTCTTTTCCCGATAATCTAAAATGATTTAGATAATTGCCAACTCATGTCCAACCAATTAATTTCCCAACTTAAATTGATCTTACTTAACAAAACAATATCTGTTCATAATTAATCATATAAACGGTTTCACTCACGTAATTTTTTATTTTTTTATTCATGACCATGGGATACATGTCCGGCTTAGTCCCCCAATGTTGTGACTTGTCAGTGTGTGTCTGAACGTTAGCAGCGTGGAACCTCACTTCACTGCCATCCCCTCACCTTCCTTCACTCGACAAAAATTATGATAAAGAGAAGCAAGAGAAAAATGGTTTCACAGCGGCTGCACTCCCTCTCTCTCAAAGTGCACCTCCACAACATCCGAGGTCTGCACTCAAATCTCGTTGCAGTCCACCACCACCTCGAGACTGATAAACCATCACTCCTGTTTCTCTCGGAGACGCAGATCGGATGTCCGTCTGACGTGTCGTACCTTTCCTACCCAGGGTTTACCCTGGAGCACAACTTCAAACCACGTGCGGGCGTATGCCTGTACGCCCGGGACGACATCTGCTATCGGCGTCTCCGAAACCTTGAAGATCCCAGTTTCTCCATACTTTGGGTTTTGGTTGACACAGGCATGGAGAAAATTCTGTATGCCTGCGTCTACCGTTCACATAGCGGAGATCAGGAGACAACCAGGCTCACACAGTACCTTAGTGAGGCGGCGGATGCGGCCCAGCAACGGTACCCTTCGGCCCAGTTAGTGATTCTGGGGGATTTCAATGCCCACCACCAGGAGTGGCTTTTCCCATACCAGATAACTGACCACGCAGGGAGAGAGACGCGAAAGCTGGCTTTAGCGTTAAATCTCACCCAGCTGGTCCAAGGGGCAACGAGGGTGCCTGATGTTGAGTCGCACACAGCCAACTGTTTGGACCTTCTGCTGACAACTGATCCAGACCGGTATTCCTTGTCGGTATCATCACCCTTAGGTAGTTCTGACCACTGTCTGGTGAAATCTGTATCCGTCTACTCTCCGCCCGATCCCAGCCCTAGAGGCATCCGGCGAGTGTGGCGGTACAAAGCAGCAGATTGGGATGAGATGCGGTCGTTTTTTGCATCTTATCCTTGGCAGCCGACTTGCTTCTCTTCTGATGATCCTTCAGTTTGTGCAAGCGCCGTGACGGACGTGTTGCGTCAGGGGATGGAGTATTACATTCCATTTTCTGATGTAACAATGTCTGGCGAAGCTCGTCCATGGTTTGGGGCCGAGTGTAGAAGCGCTGAGGCGCTGAAACACACGGCATACCTGGAGTGGGTCGACGCTCGAAACCGCAAAACTAAGGACTTAAGCGAGAAGAAGAGAGCTTTCAACAAGGCTGCCAAGTCCTGTAAGAAGGCTTTGCGCAGAGCTCGATTTGACCACATAGGCCGAATAGGTAACAAACTTGCTTCTTACCCGTCGGGTAGTAAGGCGTTTTGGTCCCTGGCGAAGTCGGTCGAATCGAACTTCTGTCGCCCCTCACTACCTCCACTGCTGAAGCCTGATGGGTCACTGGCCCACACTGCTGAGGAGAAGGCAAACTTGTTTGCCTCTCTCTTCGCGGACTCTTCACGTCTCGATGCTGGTGGCGCTACACCCCCTTCTCCACAAAATGGATGTGAGACTTGTATGTCGGATATTCGCATCCACCAGAAGGAGGTCCGTAAAACGCTACTCAATCTTGACGTGAACAAAGCCAGTGGCCCCGACGGTATACCAGCCATAGTCCTTAAAACCTGTGCGCCTGAATTGTCTCCGATCCTGACACGCCTATTTCGTCTCTCGATGGTGACTGGTAAAGTGCCGAAATCCTGGAAGCAGGCTAATGTGCAACCAGTGCCCAAAAAGGGCAGTCGTGCTGACCCTGCTAATTACAGGCCCATCTCAGTAACGTCCATACTCTGTAAGAGTATGGAACGAGTACTTAATAACAAGCTCCTAGGATACCTTGAAGCTAATGACCTTCTGAGTGACCGACAATACGGTTTCCGCCGAAACCGGTCTACCGGAGATCTTCTTGCGTATGCCTCCCACATTTGGAGCGAGACCATCGAGAAACACGGAGAAGCGATTGCCGTTTCTCTTGACATCTCGAAGGCCTTCGACAGGGTCTGGCACGATAGCCTTATAAACAAGCTTCCTTCATTCGGCCTGCATACTGATCTGTGTAATTGGATCTCAGACTTCCTGAGGGATCGGTCGATCCGAGTTGTCATTGACGGCTGCACGTCCGACCAATTGGCTATAAATGCCGGGGTCCCTCAGGGCTCAGTACTCTCCGCAACTTTGTTTTTGCTCCACATAAATGATCTGCTAAGACCCGGCACCTTTGGGTACGCAGACGACAGCACCGTTGTTGAGAGTTACACATCCAATGCACGAGCGAGTCGGACGCAAATCCAGTCTCTTAGAGAGGCCATGGTTGAACGCTTGAACTTGACCCTGAAAGCTGTCTCCGAATGGGGTGATGCTAACTTGGTCAAGTTCAATGCTGCTAAGACCCAGGCGTGCCTGTTTTCTGCTAAACGGAGTCAATTTGAACTTACTCCAACTTTCTGTGATGCATCCGTGCCGATAACTGATCACCTTGAGCTTCTTGGCGTGTCACTAACATCCACCCTAAACTTCGGCTCATACATAGAGTCCAAGGCTCAACTTGCTGCCAAAAAGCTGGGCATCCTCTCTAAGGTGAGGCGGTACTTCACACCTGAACAGCTGCTCAATTTGTACCAAGCACAAGTTCGGTCCTGTATGGAGTACTGCTCTCATCTCTGTGATGGCTCGGCTAAATATCAACTGGCGGCTCTCGAGTCGATTGAGAGGCGCGCCAAGAGGCTCGTTGGCAACGATGCGCTGGTCGACGCCAAGCTACAAAGCCTCGAGCATCGGCGCAGAGTTGCTAGCCTATCGGTTTTTTATCGAATGCATTTCGGCGAGTGTGCGTTGGAATTGCACAATTTAATTCCCCCAAGCCCTTTCCATTATCGGACGACCAGACGCACGGCGATGCGCCACCGTTATATGGTAGATATTCCACCCTTACGCACGAACCGGTTTGCTAATAGCTTTATCATGCGTACCGCCAAAGAGTGGAATTCCTTGCCGGCGTCAGTGTTTCCCGAGAAATATAATCTGGTGGTCTTCAAGACTCGAGTGAATAGGTTTTTGCTGGGCAAGCGTGTACCATCGTCGACCGCACCATCGCTTAACATCAGGTGAGGTGGCGGTCAAACGCAAGCCCGTTAAGAATAAAAAAAAAAAAAAAAAAAAAATGTCCTTCAGTCGTAATCATTGAAAATATTATACTTATATCCTAGTAAAGTGATGGAAACTTTACTAAGTTTCTGAGGGGATGATGAGATAATACGAAAGTCATGTTTTTCAACTTTGTACCATTTATCCACACTTGTACACGTTAACGAGCACTTAACATTTAATAATCCACCATTATTACACATTAACACTCGAAGTAACACAAATTTTGGAAAATAATAAAAAATCCACAACACGATCTTTACGAATTTTCCCGCCAACCTCACTCACGTAATTCCATCGGGTGTGACAACAGAAACCAAACGCTCCATCGCGTCATCGCGAGCGCAGCGCTACGCGGTGCGCTGTGGCCTCCAGTTTGGTGCGCGACGCCGCCCGACGCGCAACCAGCTCATGATTAAGGGCTCCGTTCGAGCTTGAAACTAGTTGGGCACACCCGATGGAATTACGTGAGTAAAACCGTCTGTATTAATAATATTGTTCAACTTAATAAATGTAATTGACCAAAAAAACCTAGAGCTTGTTTTGTCGGTAATTACTTTGTAAGTATAATTTGATAGGCACTTGCAATAATAAGCTCCATCTTATTTAGTTCTAATAGGCTCCTACTTAATTAATTACTGTGATAACTTAGGTACAAAATGTACGCTTATTTCGTAGACTAGAAATTATACAATTATGCCAATCTTTGTCAGAATAACGGATGGTGTAGCGCTTCTATTTAATTAGATTTGTTTTATTACAGCGGCGATAAAAAGAACAATATTAACTTGATACATTTTGTTAATTTTACTCAATTTGTAAATACCTTACAAATTCGACATGGGATCCTTAAAAAAAGAGCATAATAGTATTTTCTCACATCCCACTTTCTCGGAAAATAGTTCATTATTTAAAAAAAAAAGAATACATCAATCGGCTCTTTTCCGTACGCAACGAAATAACACGCCAGCAATATCCAACACGACAATAATAGAAATAGCTGGAAAGTTTTTATTTTTAAATCATGCTATCAAGGTTTTCAAGTACACATATAAATTAGGTGTTTTTAGGCACAAAATATTTATATAACTCAAAACATAACATAGTCTGCTCATGACCACGGCCAATGCAACTTGGCCGAAACGTCGACGTTAGTCAAAATGTTTGTTATGTTTTGATTTTATTGTGCGTGACAAGTCCCGTGAATATAGTTCAATATGAATGAAATTTGCGAAAGTTTAAAAACTTCTAAAATATTTATCATTATAAAGGCTGAATGCGAACTTTTTAATGACAAGAATGTACTCGACAGTAATGTACTATTCTTTTTATAAGGTCGGCAATGCATCTGCTACTCCCCTGCCCGACGAATGACTTTTTCGTTGAGATATTTCATTCCCATACATTTTGATTGTTTTCTACTAGCGTTGACGATTGTAGATTGTCAACTTGGCTAAGGGGGCTGGTGTTGCGGATGTCCATTGGCAGCGGTGATTGCTTATACTATCAGGTGTTCCGCTCGCTCTATGATAAAAAAACTAAATAAGCGCTTTCACGTTTACCATTTCACGTTAAATAAAACTCTGATGTGTAAAATGTCCATTCTTCTAGTCCATCCAGAGGTTGTTTGAAGAAATTTTCTTCTGCAATAAGACCGCCCAAGTACAATTACTTACATTATCTTTCTGTAAACTACTGTTTTTGTTTGGTGTATGTACACACGGCTACACATCAAGCTGTACAAAACCAGTAAAGGCTGACCTCGCGTTGTAAGGAAAACCTATACAATGCGAGGTCAGCTTATACTGGAATAGTACAGCTTGATGTGTAGCCGTGTGTACAATAAATAAATAAATAAATATTTTTGGGTCATTTTTTTACACAGCACCATCTAGTCCCAAACCAAGCAGAGCTTGTACTATGGGTACTAGACAGTGGATATAATACTTATATACTTTTTTTTTTGTAAATACATACTTATAATATATAGGAAACACCCAGACCAACACAAACACTTATGTTCATCATACAAATATTTGTGTTCAGTGGGAATCGAACCCAAGACCTCTTGATCAGCAGTCCGACACTCGAACCACTAGACCACAGACGTCGTCAAAGAAAAAAAAAAGAGTAAAGAGTATCCTATCCTAGTTCCTACTAATATTATAAACATGAAAGTTTGTGAGGATGTATGGATGTTTGTTACTCTTTCACGCAAAATGGCACTGTATGGATTATAATTAAATTTGGCATACAGATAGAACATAACCCGGATTAACACATAGGCTACTTTTTATCCCGGGAAGACTTGAACACTTGAACAGTTCCCGAGGGATGCGCAATAAACGACATTCACGCGGGTGAAGTCGCGGGCATAGGTTAGTAATAAATAAATTCACCCTTAGTAACACAAGGTTTACTGGTATTAAGGCGATACGTAGCCAACGGATCATACTACGGAAACAAACATTGTTCAAAAGTTAAGAAACAAAAATATTTGTACAATGCTTTTATAAACGCATGAATAATCTCGCCGTTGGCTACATTCATGGTTGTTGAACAGAACCCCAAAACGCTTTTATTAACAACAAAGCTTTTTATTTTTCTTCCGATGCGGAGGCAGGAGGCGCTGTAAAAAAGTTTGCTACCATCTCAAACGCGCTATCCACAAGCACCTTTACGAAAGTTTAAAATATAAAACTTAACTCGGCGAATATAAAATAGTAAAAAATATCGTTCAAGAATACCAACGGAGACTCGTTTGCTGAATTTAAATAATTTTATTCTTTAGTGTATTAAGTAAAGTTTTCTCTTTTCTACAGGTTAAGTATTGCTTGGATTTCTGGACTACGTTAGAAGCATGAGGAATGCCAAAGGAATATTCCTAGTCCTTATAATCATTCATCATTTCAGCCGTAAGACGTCCACTGCTGGACACAGGCCTCCCCCAAGCATATATTGGGGGGATATGCCATAACCGCCACGCTTGGCAGGCGGGTTGGCGATCACAGTTGGTTGGTTAAATACTCAGAGAACGCTGCTGCCCATGCTCTGGTGAATCCCTTAGTCGCCTTTTACGACACCCATGAGAAGATATAAATGAACCATTATAATGTCCTTATAATGGTGTGACATTATTAGCTGAGATCTTTTTAATGTGTGAATGTACTAATCATCATCATCATCATCATCATCATTTCAGCCGAAAGACGTCCACTGCTGGACATAGGCCTCCCCCAAGCATCGCCACAAGGACCGGTCCTGTGCCTTCCGCATCCAGCGGATTCCCGCGACCTTCACCAGGTCGTCGGTCCACCTTGTGGGGGGCCTACCCACGCTGCGCCTTCCAGTACGCGGTCGCCACTCCAGAACTTTACTGCCCCATCGGCCATCCGTTCTGCGAGCAATGTGCCCCGCCCACTGCCACTTAAGTTTGGCAATTCTTCGGGCTATGTCGGTTACTTTCGTTCTCCTGCGAATCTCCTCATTTCTGATTCGATCACGCAGGGACACTCCGAGCATAGCCCTCTCCATTGCCCTTTGAGTGACTTTGAGCCTTCTTATGAGGCCCATTGTGAGCGACCACGTTTCAGTACCGTAAGTAATTACTGGCAACACACACTGGTCAAAGACTTTCGTCTTGAGACACTGCGGTATTTTGGACGAGAAGATATTGCGTAGCTTCCCGAACGCTGCCCAACCGAGTCGGATTCGACGATTGACCTCTTGTACTAATCATCTCGAATAATCTTTTGTACTAATCATAACGAAAAACATTTCAGCTGAAAATAAAGTAAGTACTAGGAAAGAAAATAAGCCGATTAAAAATTCTGATAGTGGTCCGAAACGGCCAATGGTAAAAGAGTACTGGGGTGTTTCACACCGCGGTCCGAATCAGCCCATTATAAAAAAGGTCTTGGTCGATTCACACCGCGGTCCGAAACAGCCCATTCAAAAAGAGTACTTGGGCGATTCACACCGCGGTGCGAACCAAGCGTGGTGTGAAACGCCCCACTACCCGAAAAGACTAGCACGATTGCAAAGAACTGGATAATTGGAATCTAAGAAAAATAATTAGCTAAGAAAATATTAAAAAAAAAAACCAAAATATCAAAGTTTTAAAACGAAAGCAAGTAAATATTGGATTGTCATCTAGTTTTGAGCTATGTTTAAAGTTTCAAGTCTCTAGCTCATCGGGAAGTTAGTTTAAAATCGATTGCGCAAACATGTCTGAAAGCAAGTTAATAAAAAATGTGGCATAATCCACAATCTTCCGAGCTATTTTTAGGATCATTGCAAAAATCCAGCATAACTTAGGTAAGAAATTGCGAAAAACCGCTCACGTTATGAACGTGCTATTGTTTATGTCCGGCATCACACGGAGCATCCTGATAATAAATAGCTCGTATGATTACGAAAATCTTTATTAGATTCCAAGTATCCGGTTCTTTGCAATCATCCTAGGATTTTCGCAAAGATTCGATTTGTCCAATTATCATAAAACATTATACCCTTTCCGAATCGTTGGTGCGTCTAATAATCGTGTAACTTTCATATCATATTCTAAAGTGCAAAGCACACACAACGCGGGTGCGGGACGGGCGCGGGTCGGGTCCGCGGTGGGTAAATTAACCTGTTTTATATGGACGACATCACACAAAGCGCGGGTGCGTGTCGGGCCCGCGTTGGGCCCGCGTCGTGTGGTGCGCGGGAGCTGCGCGTGTCTCCCATCACTACAGACAGAGCACGGGCCGTACGCGGCTCCCGCGCTCAACCCGATGCGGGCCCGACCCGCGCCCGACACGCTCCCACGCTGTTCGTGGTTTGCGCTTAATTGGGGTGTATGAGGTCTTGCGTTTATTCTGTTGTATATTGTCTTAGTGCCAAAAAAGAAAATAATAAAATCTGGACCATGAGGTCCAGATTTTCTTTCAGATCAGGTTTTCTTTTTTGGCACTGATAGGTGGCGCTGTGAGCTAAGCCGCTGGCATCAGCTAGTGACATAGAATGTACGAAACTTACTGTGACATATAATATGAATGTGGAGCAGACTGTCGTAATGAATTCCGCGATGTTCTGTTTACTGTAGCTGAAATTAAATTTATGTAAGAACTCGCTCCAATTATGGGATTCTGAGAAATAAGGTAGGTATGGAATTATTAAACCGCGTACAGTGTACAGTATCTTCGTTGGAAACTTGGGTTTATATAAATTTTTTATCATTGCAGTAGTACTGCATCATACTATTATTTTTTAGTCCTGAAGCACGTTATACCTGTGGGAAGGAAGGCATTCCTTAAATATACAGGTGTCAATGCTAGCTTTTAAAAAAAAACTACCTAGTTGTCTGTGGTTGTATAGAGTTTTTGTCTTTGGAGTAGAATGGAGTTGAATGGAGTTGAACGGAGGAAGACGTTGGTTGTTGTAACTTGTAACTGTTGTAATCTTTTGGTGGATAATAAAAATCAAAGTTGTGTTCGCCCAACAGAGTAGTTTTTATTTGGCCCTACTGAGCATTATCTTACATACCTACATGTAAATATACCTACTAAAGTACCTACATTATGTTTTTAGTTGATTCATAGCTTGCTAGCACAGAAATAGATAATAGAATGGTTGTTATCACAATTTTACTTGGGATTCATGCGTTGCAACTTTCAGACAAACCACGCCTCCCATGTCGACGTCATTAATTAAAAAAAATAACTTTAATCAAATTTAATTTACAGTTTTTGTTTTAGCAGTTAGAAACATCGCAATGCTTTTTGCGGGTTTTTGTTACAGTATTTACAGAAACAAGTCAAGACGTACTGATAAATGTTTTTAAATTCCCTGCACTATGTTGCAGAGTGTGGGCACGCGCGCCCCGCCCATTTTTCCATTCTATCTATCTCTTTCTGTGGTTGCTAGCCTATCGGTTTTTTATTGGATGTGTTTCACCGAGTGTGGGTTGGAATTACACAATTTGATTCCCCCAAGCCAATTCCATCATCGGACAACCAGACGCATGTAAATGCGCTACTCTTATGTGGTAGATATTCCACCTTTACGCACAAAGCGTTTTGCTTATAGCTTCATTACCTATGCGTATCGCTAAAGAGTGGAATTCCTTGCGTTTGTGTTTCCCGATAAGTATAATCTGGTGGTCTTCAAAGCTCGAGTGCATAACTGCATAGATTTTTGCTGGGGAAGCGTGTACCATCCTCGACCGCACCATCGCTTAACATCAGGTGAGATGGCGGTCAAACGCAAGGCCATTAAGTTTAAAAAATAAGTTCTTCAGTTGATAAACTTACAAACTCTAAAGAATTATTCAACAAACTCAGTTCTTGGAAAAGTTCTTCCCGCAGATTTTCCAGTGCACTTAACCCGAGTGAAGTTTATTAGTTTATATCTATTTGTTAATTATATACTTACCTGTGTTTGTACTCGCCATGCATAGTTTGAAGCAACTATTCAGCAAAGTCGCATGTATTGTGTAAGAGTAAAGTTCCCAGGTGTCACGTCCACGTCAGACCGGAGTTGTCGAAGTTTGCCGAAGTTGCCAACTCCCCCAATCAGTCGGTGTATCGCCTGATTGATACCTAATAAAATATTATTGCCAGACATTGTTTCTTTGTTTTTGTTGTTTCGATATTGAGGACATGTGACATACGTGATACAGGTAGAATGGAGTATTATTTTATACTGTTCTGAGCAGTCTTTACGACTATTACGACATACATTTGGGTCGTGGTCGGTAACTGCTTTCTATCATGATTTGCAGGCGAATCGACATCAAGCTTTATTTATGACTTTAGTTGACGCCCGCGCCCGTACATGGCTTCGATCACGTGTTTTCTTCATGTAACAAACTTTCAACCCCTTAGGGGATGAATTTTCAAAAATACTTATAACGAAGGGGATGCGAGAAATGAACCATAGTGTGAGGGTTTTCCTGAACCTGGGCGTAGGTGAGTAAATGCAGTAACACGACGCGTCAAGACATGTTGTTTATTCGGCGTTTCACAGCAAACAGAGAGCGAAATGACAGTTACACGTTATTTCATAATTTCTAGGATTCCGTGTTGCCAACATGATTAAAAAGTTATAACTGCTCTAAGTAAATCAATAATTAGGTCAAAATTATATAACATGATCAAGTCAGCCAGTGACGAGATTTATTAAATAATCTAATTGACTGGATATAAAATGATGAATTGAAAGTATAACAATCGACTATAAATACAAGACATAGTGACTTCATTCATTCCTTCTGCTGATAAGAAGTGATCTCTAGGTTGGCTGATCCACAAGTTTGTAACATACTTTCTCAGTGCTCACCTACGACATCTAAAGAACTATTGTACAAAATTTCATCCTCGTAGACTTACCGGCTTAGGCTTGCGCTGTCAGTCGGAATTTTATTAAGTAGATACTTGCATAGTAAGGTATTTTAACCTTCTTTTTATATTCTTTAGTCGTTGCCCCACTCTTGAATTTCTCCTGTATCGTGGTTACGTTTACAAACACAAATCTCACAAGCACACACACCCAGACCCGAAAAAACTATCCGAGGATCACACAAATATTAGTTCCGCGCGGGAATTGACCCACTACCCTTAGCGCGGAAGCCAATCGCACAACCACTGCGCCAATTGTGTATTGTGTATAATTGTGATATGTTAGTTTTAATTTCATTCAGTGTGGTGCTGGACATAAAGAATTGCACAAACCCTATCTCATGGGTGTCGTAAAAGGCGACTAAGGGATTCGCCAGAGGATGGGCAGCAGCGTTTTCTGAGTATTTAACCAACCAACTGCGATCGCCAACCCCCGATTATGGCATATCCCCCCTTTGGGGAAGGCCTATATCCAGCAGTGGACGTCTTTCGGCTGTAAATCTGATGACGATGTTAGTTTTATAGCTCAGAGCAATAGTGGAACCTCACCTCCACACAAAGCATTTATCTTCATTCGATTTGCAGTACGCTAGATGCATATTATAACGTTAATCTTCATTAAATTTGACAAGCCTGTAAATTGGTTTTTCTTTAAAATAAAAATACTTTCATTTAGGTTACCTAAGTTAATAAATCAGGTATAAACTCTCCTTTTTTTTAAAAAAAAACCAATGGCAGGACTTAAATGATATATCAGAAGCTACATCGGAATGCCGGATGAAGAGATTCGGTCTATGATAATTAACCCTCCAACGCGAGAGTGCGGGCTAAGTAACATCGGCTGTTATAGAGACCCTGATAACTCAAACAGAGAATAAGTGAGGGATATAGTGCCGAGTCGTATCATGGGGTTAGGACGGGGTTATTTTACATTGGCGGTATGTAATAAATGTAAACATAACCTATGTAATGATGTTGAAGCTTTATGTACAAGTAGACAATAAATTATATGATTATGATCCTGTTGACGTCTGTTGTCTAGTGGTTCGAGTGTCGGACTGCTGATCACGAGGTCGTGGTCGTTCGATTCCCACAGGACACAAATATTTATGTGATGAGTGATGAATGAACATAAGTGTTTGTTTAGTCTGGGAGTTTGTTATTTATTATAAGTATGTATTTACAAAAAAAAGTATACAACGTGTATCAGAAATACGTGGTCATATTTTAGGAGCTCATTTATAGCATAGCATAGAACAACTTTTACTATGGGAAGAACCCTGAAATCGCGAAAAAAATTAAAGCAGTTCCCTACTAAATCACAGATGTTGCTCGACAAAATGTTTGAATCAGCTAATTTTTTTTTGCGATTTCAGGGTTGACCCATAGTAAAAGTGGTTCGGTAGCATCCCCTGAATAAGCTCTTCAAATATGATCACGCATTTCTGATACACGTTGTATAGCGACCATTGTTCAGAAGTGTGTTATATATGACAAGACAATCACAGATAGAACTAGTAATTGTTTAGGGATTGTCAAATGTAACGCTCGCTCACAATCAGCCGAATGAGAGCTATCTTTAAGTCGTTTTCAAATTTTTCACAATTTTCAACATAACCTACATCGTAATCAGGGATAACTATACGTCTGGTGTAAACTGTCCCTTACGGGTAAGTTCATGAAAGAACGGACTATACTATGTGCTAATTGCTAGTACTTAACTGGGTGAAACGGACGCTAGTGGGCAAGTACGAATAAACTTGTTCAGTTAGTGCACGATAGTTTGAGTTTGAAGTTAAAGTCTGGACAACGTTACCTTACAGGGAAAATAACTCAACCTACCACCGCTACCTTACAGGGATTACAATCAACAGTCAGTCTATCTGCAAGCTGGATGAAAACAATAATAATCAAGTCGTTAGAACATTATAAACCAAATGAACATATTGATGAATCAAATCGAAGCTTTCTTCTTCTTCTTCGTGTCGACGGTACAAAAAAATTACTGGTAGTGGCACAGTAATCACACGCTGCTGGCCCAGAAATTTGCCACGTCTTGTGAATTTTCTGTGGCATTGATAAGGTCACTCAATGTGCAAGTGCTTGGACACAAGGAGCAGCACAGCAAATGTGACATTGATTGAGGATCAATGCCACACATGCAAGCTGTAGCTGTTTGGTTTATATAGCCCCACTTGCTTATGTTAAGCCTGCATCGGCCTATCTGGGTCCGCAATCGGTTTAGGGACTTCCATGTAGGCCAGGGAACTTTATACCCTACAGGTAGCCTCCCACTTGGTTGGATGTAGTTTGCAGGTGGAGGTAATTTTTCCAGCCACATTTTTTCGACGGGCCTCAGCTGGAGAACCTTTTAGAGCCTCTGTTGATTTAAGGAAACTGTGGCGGCTCTTTAGATGTTGTGTCGAAGCTTTAACATGGTGACAGTCAAGTTTATAAAAACATAATTTTCTCGTTTTGTATTTCATTGTTTTTTATGTAATAGATTTAAACATGTCTTCTCTCGAATATAATATTAAATTAGTACCTAATAACTATTTATTCACCTAAATTGTCATTTTATGGTGTTGTAGTCACATTAAAATCATGATAATTATCCAAATATGTGTTCTATCGAGCGTCATGTGTTAACTTGTATTAAGCACCAGCCTACTTATAAATTATATTTATAGTGAAACCATAGTTATACGTTTTTATTTATCATTGCATAAAATGCAAGCTGATGGGACCAAAATAGAAACAAACAGACTCATCCTAAACTTCAATTCCATAGAGAATAATAAACCATTGATGTGGACTACTAAGGAAGCTCTTACATGAACAATAAATTCTCATATACTGTTAACTTTGCAGTTACATAGAACCGACGTAAGTTCTCGCTAACTAAACCTTTACAATTCAAACTTACACTCAGTCTGAGGTGATTTCGACGACTGCACTGATAGTGATGTGCTTGATGCTGTTGCGGATATATGATTTTTTTTTAATAAAAAAGACCGCCGCCGATTACTGACACGATCTATTATTTTATTATTTTTAACGCATTTACGCGTGCGAAGCGAAATCTAAAGATGTAAATAATAGACACAAATTGTGGAAAGAAAAAAACGCTTACGAGCAGGATTTGAACCTGCGAATCCTGGCTCAGTACGCCAGTGCTTTAGCCACTTAACTACCGTGAACACTGTCGTGGTATAGGTTCGAATCCTGCTCGTGAGCGATTTTTTCTTTCCACAAATTATATCTTATCAAAGCCTTAGGGTTTTCATAAACCGTAAATGAAACCAATTGTGAAAGACGGGGATTATCATGTGAGACCATACAAGTTAATTTTACAGTCTTTATGTTAATGCAAGTGCATCATATAAAAAACATCGTTTTGATGCTTCGCATGATCGACATCTTGCAAAAGAATTATTTCAAAGAGTAGTTTAATTAAATTCAAATTGTTTTCAAATAGAAGCACTTAAGAATGGTAGATAAATAATAAATGGTCGATAAATATTTACTTTTTGTATTTTGCATCCTTGATTACGATATACGTTGTTGAGATTTAACGAATAAAGACAAGAATTTAGAATTGTAACACTTTGAAGTTTGTTACAAAATCACATTTACCTTCAGCCTATTAAAGCCTCTGTGAATCTCTCACTTATTAAGTCACATCCGGGTACATATCCGCAAATATTAATGCAAATTGTTCGTATCCATATCCGGGGTTCCGGAATTAAACGATTCACCACATCACTACTTTGAAGCGCTGAATTTATTAAGCAAACTTTCGTTTTCAATTTACTATTCCTCTTTTTAACATTGCATTTTTCTAAATGCCAGTGTTGTTATTTTAATACACCTTTCATTTGCGACTTCAAATTATGGTTACTCCGTAACACTGCAAAGTTGTAAATTGCACCTGTGGTTAAGTTCAGTGTGCTGTGAAATCGTTTGTTTCTTTCGTGTACTACAGTATTATATTATCTGTGCTGTCATGGCAGTGCTTAGTTTTAATTTTTTTTATTATTATTACTGCTTAGTGTTATGTTTAATGTACCTAATGTTAAGGGTTTTATCATTGTACATGATCGATATAATATATGTTAATTAATACAAAAAAAAAAACCTTGAAAATTTCACCACGACCTAGGACATATACTAAAATTCTGTAAACATGTTTTGTAAAACTACTAGCTAATGTCAGCGGCTTCGCTCCTAGCGCCACCTACCGGGTCCAACTATAACTAAAAACCATCCAGGTGATTCCATCATCAACTCAGCCTATCGCAGTCCACTGCTGGACATAGGCCTCTTCCAAGTTGCGCCACAACGCTCGGTCCTCTGCCTTCCGCATCCAGTCCCCCCCAGCCACGTTCTTTAGGTCGTCGGTCCACCTGGCAGGGGGGCGCCCTACGCTGCGTTTGCTGATTCGCGGTCTTCACTCAAGGACTCGTCTGCTCCAACGGCCACCGGTCCTTCGACAGACATGGCCAGCCCACTGCCACTTGAGCTTACTGATCCTACAAGCTATGTCGGTCACTCCGGTTCTTCTCCGGATAATCTCGTTACGGATTTTATCCTTCAAAGAAACTCCAAGCATAGCTCGCTCCATAGCTCGCTGAGCGACTTTGAATTTGTGGACTAGCCCAACTGTCAGTGTCGACGTCTCGGCACCGTAAGTCATGACTGGCAGGACGCACTGGTCCAGGTGATTCCATAAGTATACAAAATATATTTCATCAAAATTGGTCAAGCCGTTAAGGAGGAGAAGAATTACGAACACACGCACACCGGAATTTTAGATAAAAATATTTTTGAAGTTTTATCATTAAGTAGATGTTAATTTTTGAGGCTCCCATTATGATTTTGTTTGACTATTATAATTGTAGATACGATAAGATAAAATTAAATCATTTGCTTTGTCACCCTTGTTACGCTTTACAATTAATTAGTTTGTTTTAATTATGTTTTAATTAATCTTTTAGTGCCATTTTTCTAGTTAATAGGTCTAATAAAACTCTTGAATAAAAATATTTAAAAAATATTAAATATAATAAGTATTAGAGTAAAATATTGGGATTTCAAAACTAAATACGATGTATTGGTATTATAATGCCTGTAAAATAGTATCGGTAGGCCTCTGTGTGGAACGCAATGTGCATGTGTCGATATCCTTGCGCCCTCTCATCTTCCTAGCTCGGCGGGATGAGCTGGCACTGTCGCTGCGGCTGCTGAGACCCTCAAGCTGTGAAAATGTAATTAGCTAATTAATAGTAATTCTACTCTCGATCCGTTTGTGGTTGAAAAACTCGGTTCATAGGGTCCGAGTTCTCGTCTTTTGTTTAAAGACATCTCTAGGCGGTTGGTCGACACTTCACGTGACCAGAATGCTGGCCTTTTCTTCGGTCAAGTATAAGTATTGCCATACAACGTGACAATCCTACCAGTCTTCTGTTCACGTTACCAGTAGACAGCGATATGGACGAAGTCTTTGATGCTTTCATGTAGCTATTAGTTTTATTCAGTTTTATTTAAGACTATTTTATTTATAAGTTAATGTTTGAGTGAATTTGTAAAATTATTCTTTATAACATAATGAAAATAAACTGCATTGAATAACAGATTACATTTAAAACTTATACAGAGAATATTGCATAAAATTTTATAGTAAGTCAACTCGACTTAACTTTTTGTGAAAAGCGGTCGTTGATAACATTGTCGGACCGAGGTAGATTTTCATTTTATGCCGTAAACCTAAAAATATACATGAAAATAATTTGGCACTCGGAGTGCTGAATTGATTAAAGCCTCATATGGCAGGCCTGTCCTTTCGCCGGCACAACCAAACACTTTATTTTATGCAGAAAGGGCATTTTCATTACACTGGATTTAATTACGTTGCTACACAACAATGCTTTGAAGCTGACCATTTTTTTACAAAGCAAGGTTAAAAAAGAAAGTAAAATAACGGCCTACTCTGTCTGATTACCTCAACAGGAATAAAAAACGCTCCAAGAAAACCATGTTTTCTATCCCTTTGAATAATTTAAACAAAATGCCAACAGTAGAGTTCGCATCAACGAAGTAGCGCGACAAATTGTAATAAAACAAGTTTAACCGGATTACATCGCGTATATTATTTAAATTGGTTTTCGTGACGTTTCGAAAGCTTTGCAGCGTTCATGGTCGCAGGAAGACTATATAAGATCATAAACGTCTTAGTTATATTTAAAAAAAATGTTTTAATCTACCGTACAATTTTTTGTGCAATAAAATTGTTTCGATGCACGCAGTAGTCACTCACAGTATTATTATGTCACGATTTTAATTAATAAAAAGAATTATGGTGGATGAATTTTTTTTTTAGAAAAATCTGTATAGACCCTTGTCATGTTAGTCTTCCTGCGACCACGAACGCTGCTAAGCTTTCAAAACGTTAGGAAAACCAATTTAAATAATATAAGCGATGTAATCTGATTAAACTTGTTTTATTATAATGTGTAGTGATCGCGAAAACCTAAGAAATTATTAGCTCGACGAAATAGCTTTTTTTAAATAATGATTTTATATTGCCGTTATAAACTAAATTTTTATAGCGAGACATTTTCTGGGTCGGTATGTTAAAGGTTCTACGGCCAATTTGCACAAGCTATAAAGGTCGATGTAAGTGCTGGGAAGGCGCTGAATTTAACTTTAATAAGTTCGCATTGCGCCTCCGTGTACACTAGCAAGCGCAGTAATTGCCATTAAAAATACAACAGCCCGATATCGAGAATTTAAACAGGCACGTTTACCACGTACTTGATCGTAAAAGGCCATAGAGCTGGGAAACGATAGCGTACAATCGGTGCCGTGAATTTAAAATAAATTAAATGGTATTCAGCTGAAAAGATTTTCATATAATAATGTCCTCCCGGCCGAATTTCGGTCACGGCGGCCAATCTCAATGGAGACTAGCCATCTGCGCGGGACATATTATAGTGCACAAGTGTGTGCGCAAACACAGGTGCACTCTCTATTCCCTCACTCTCATAATCCGATGGGACGGCAATTCGACACGACCGGAGAGAGATCAGGCGCAGGACCGACGGCTTTACGTGCTCTCCGAGGCACGAAGGGGTCTCAATGTATAACGAAACGGTCACCCATCCACAGACTGACCGCGGCAAGTGCAGCTTAACCTTGCAGATCGTACAATCCACACGCTTGCTTCTTAGCCACGAGCCCCTTATTTTCATATATGCCAGTACTCTAACGAGACATATCGTAAAATTGCATTCCATCAATATTTGAATCTGCAGTGGAAGATCATTGTGGCATTTTTGAAGTCATATTATGCTATGTACGTGGGACACTCAGAAAGTTTTGCGAAACTAAAAAAAATTGTTCTATACGTACATATATTTTTATCAAATCTTTTCAAAGTATTTTCCACCAGCCTCTATACAAAGATTCATGCGCCTAAACCAGTTTTCAAAACACTTTTTCCAGTCCGCCGCAGACACCTCGTTTACAGCCTGCTCGAACGCAGCCAGCGCATCTTCCGGCGACGAAAATTGTATCCCTTTGAGCTGATTTTTTATTTTTGGGAATAAAAAGAAGTCACACGGTGCTAGATCAGGGCTGTAAGGAGGGTGACCCAGGAGTTTGACTGGCGTGCTGTCCAGGAAGTCCCTCGTTTTGAGTGCGGTGTGCGCAGGTGCATTGTCGTGGTGGAGCAGTAGCCCGCGGAGCCCTGTGTTTGGTCGCTTGTTGCTTATAACAGAGAAAACTTCTGGCAAACATTTGGTAGTATACCATTCGGCATTAATGCTTCTTTGATCCCGTAAGGGAATTGATACCAAGTGGCCAGTCAAATTAAAAAAGCTAGCGATCAAAATCTTACCCCCGCTTCTAGATCGCTTCACTTTGGTAGGCGTTGGCTCATTTTGAAACACCCAAACAGTCGACTGGCGCTTGGTTTCTGGGTCGTATTGATAAATCCAGGACTCATCACCTGTAACGATGTCGTAAACACGCCGAGACGAGCCTGCTTCAAATTTGTTAAGCATATCACGGCACCATTCCACCCGGGCCTGCTTCTGAGCATCGGTGAGGTTGTGCGGCACCCAGCGTGATACTATCCTCCTCACGCGAAGATGGCTGTGTAGAATCTCGTGAACGCTTCCCGATCCAATCTTCAATATGTGTTGAATCTCCTGATATGTAATTCGCCTATTGTCTTGGATTAAATTTTTCACTGCTAGCACGTTTTCTTCGGTAACAGCCGTCAAAGGGCGACCGCTTCTTTCGTCATCCCCCAAAGTTGGTCGACCGCGCTTGAATTCGTTATACCAACGATACACGGTTGCCTTGGAAGGGCCTTCATCCATGAATGCCATTTGAAGTCTATCGTACGATTCATCCGGTTTCAGGCGACACTTGAAATCGTATAAAATCATAGCTCTAAAATGTTCCCGGCGCAGATCCATATTTCAGTGAGACACAATACTTTGAATTAACTCGCAAAAAATGTGGAGGGAAATTTTGAAATTGGAACTTACTTATTTTTACTTATAAATAATCATATTTTCGAAAAACATTATAACTGGCCAGTCTCCCATATATAAAAACTTTTTTTCGCAATACTTTCTGAGGGGCCTGGTATGTATGGGGTTGACCAAAGACATTTGTATACTGACGGGTTGACACTGAAAATCAGCGCTGTGTTGTGGCTCACGTTACAACACAGCATCATTCTGAGTGTCAACTTCTTTGCCGCAGCTACGACATGCAAACTTGCATGCAAAGATACTTTTCTTATGGTATTTCAACTATGTATCACTTTAATTCCTAAAATGTACCTAATGAAGTTACTTTTTATGTTCACCTACCACATGTTGTCTTGTTGTGGCAATAAATAATTTTCTTTCTTTCTTTCTATGATTACGAGACTTTTCGCCCACAGATAATTCCAAACAACAACAGCATCAAGATCAACCGCGGGTAGATCGAAAAACAGCCGCCGCTCAAGACGATGACACCCGCATACCATTTTTTATTTGTCCGGACCCGCATACTTCAGTTTTCTCGTTACCACGGCCAATGCAACTTGGCTGAAACGTCGAGGTTAGTCAAAATATTGTTTTGATTTATTTGTGCGCGAAAAGGCTCATCATCATAGTCTTAATACTAGTGAAATTCACGACAGTTTAAAAACTTCTTTTCGAAGTCGGTTAACTTTTCCTTCAACGCAAGTTTTGGGTACCTAATCAAATTTCAGGATCTAAGTTTCTTTGAATTAGTAGATGTATACCATCATGTTAATTAGAGGGTGTCACCAAAACATTTTCTCTTGGACGAATAAAAGAAGTCGGACGGAATCTCGCTAAACAAAAAGTGAAGCACCCATAGTAAGACGGCTCGCTTAAAAGTACGGGCTGGCACGCACACATTCACACTTATCATCATCATCATTTCAGCCGAAAGACGTCCACTGCTGGACATAGGCCTCCCCCAAGCATCGCCACAACGACCGGTCCTGTGCCTTCCGCATCCAGCGGATTCCCGCGACCTTCACCAGGTCGTCGGTCCACCTTGTGGGGGGCCTACCCACGCTGCGCCTTCCAGTACGCGGTCGCCACTCCAGAACTTTAGTAAGACAAAAAGCCACGATTACGCAACAAATCTCGCGACGGTAGTCATTGTCGTAGTGTCACAAATAAAATAACAATATACATATACCTATCTCGTGTGTTAAAATTCTGTCGAAATTATAGTGGGTTTAGGAAAAAACGAAGTGCTTCAATCTTTTCTTAGAGAGATTCCGTCAGCCTTTTTTTATTCGTCCGAGCCTTTTCTATGTTAATTAACAACCAACAATAGTATCAATTCTGAATCCTAAGATACAGGGATCTACTACGTACTAGAGTAGACATCACGAACAAAAAATATCGCGCAACTTGCTGGCCGCGGAGCTCGCGCGGCGCGAGCGTGGCTAAGCGAGTGAGAGTGCAGGAGCTCTAAAACGTGCTACAAACATTTTGTTCGAGGGGTCTTCTCTAGTACGTAACACATATTACCTCAGTGGGATCTACCTAGTTTAGGGATCAGGGAACTTATGTTTGTGATTTTTATTAAAGCCTTTGTTACTAGTGTATTTATTTATTTATTTCATAAGGCAATTACAACAAGTAACAATCACATGGTATAGGTGGTCATAAAATAATAGGTGTTGTACAGATTGATACCCTAACGTAATCGCACACATGATATACAACGCTATTATTAAGGAAAAAAATAAATGAAATGTATCAAGTTCAACACACAGACTACAGAACTTCAATATAAAAATAAACAGAATTTCAATGC
Organism: Asteroscopus sphinx; assembly: GCA_949699075.1. NCBI lineage: Eukaryota > Metazoa > Arthropoda > Insecta > Lepidoptera > Noctuidae > Asteroscopus > Asteroscopus sphinx. Next base: position 21,224,749 of record OX453005.1, read on the forward strand.
AAATAATTAATTATGAGTGTTATGGAACAAACTTTATAAAAACAAAAATGAGCATGACTACTTTCCGATACATTCAGAAAATGTATCAGACAGCAATCACGGAGCAAAACTTAAGCAACTTTAGTTAGTAACAGAGATGCTGCTGCCAGTTAGACAAATAGGGCAGCAACATTTTTTCTGAAGACCGCGGCACGGGAATCGAAGATATCAATCTTATTATTGTCACGCGATACTTCGTTATAGAGTCGACACATTCTAATGATAGGATTGTAATAGGAGGTGTTATTTTTGAACACCTGGAGTGAAAATGTATTCGGCTTTCGAGTGTTATGTCTGTATGTAACAACTGTGTATTTTTATCTTTGGCTGTTGAATAAATTATTAATTAATTATAATTACAGAACCGTCTGCTGTACAATGCCCGCCGCCCGGCAAACATTTACTTTTTTTATTTAAGCCTCGTCTACAATGGATTGGGACACTATTTGCCTTCAAGTATCGAATAGACAAACAAGTAAACAATATGATATTTATTCTATTTAAGCGCATTAACGCAAGCGTGGCGGAATTTGAAGTTTTAAGTTTTGGGAAAATTTGTTCACGAGCAGTATTCGAACCTATGACTTCGGGTTCAGTAAAACAGTCGTTTTAATCCCTAATCTACCGTGAATACTGCTCGTGGTCTTAAACACTTCTATAGTAAAATTTCCGCCTCGGGGGGGCAGTATAGTAAATCTAAAAATGTTATCCAAAACATTATTCTAATTAATTTATTTCATGCACATAGGTTAAGAACAAAACAATACAAACAAACACAACACACACACCCATACATACTGGAAACAATATGTCATAAGTTTTTAAAGATGTTGTGGAAAACATTGTCTGAGACTGTAATATGACCAAATGTCACAGCAGACAAACAAATCGAGCGAACGCATTTGCCGCAATGAATTTACATATTTTGCGTGTTTTACAAGGGTAAACAATGGCTAAAATATTGTTTCTACAACATTATACACAAAATTAATAGTTTTGTTGTATTTAAATTCATTGTTGTACCTATTAACCTTTTTTTTCTGTTATGTTCGAAATTATGTAATTGACCATTAACTTACATGTTTACTTTGATTTTACACTGTACCAGCTGTAAGTTTTGCCTAAAATAAATGACTAGTGAAGTTTTCATCATCTTGAGTCCCACTTTTTTTCAATGCAAATGCTCTTATTTTCTTGAAAGAAATTCGGTTCGTAGAACTGTTAGAAGCAAGATACAACCGAGCACGTGTTCTTTATGCATAATATCCCGTAGTATCTCAAGCAAGTTATTCCCAACTGCTTCGAAACTCAAGCGCGTTATTTGTGAACTTAAGATCGACGATCCGCCTACATTACCTAAGCGATCCGTAGTTTGATTTAAGTCAGGTGTAACATGTCAGGTTAGAATTATTATATTATACTAGTCTATGCCCGCGGCTAAATCGGTTTGTCACTTGAAAGACGTTATCGTACATGCCTCGGACGGATGACGGACGAATGACGGACGTTCGGGACACAAGAATACACAAATAACTTAAAGAAACTTGGATGAATAACAAATACTACTCAATACTAATACTACCTATCTGCTACGAGAATGTTGTATTCCCTTCCCGCGCCTTCGTACCGCACCTCAAGCCAGGCCCGGCTAGTACCTGACCGATAGCAACGCTGTTAAGTGAGTCATTTTAGTTACTCATTAGTCATTTTTAATGGTCGACCGCGGCATTCTCACAGCAGTCAAGTAGTACCTACTGCTCAAGTTACTAGCTAAATTAATACTGTACAGCATCAGCACTAAGCATTTTTTGTATCTACAGCATTCGTAGCATGACGACTGTAGACAAAGGATTTGTCTACGAAAGAATTGACATTGACGTTTTTAGTTCTATACAATGTAATTTTGTCTACTTTTCAGTAGAAAAATCTTTATCTACAGTCGTCATGATACGCCTACAGGGCAACGGTTTTGTGATTACTAGGTGTCACCCGCAGCTTCGCTCTCATGGTATGTCATTAAAAAGTTTCCTATTATCGGATTTAAATTGTGGAAAGAAAAATTCGCTCACGAGCAAGATTCAAACCTGTGACTCCAGCTCCCCGATTCAGAACCATACGATAACCAGATGTCGATCGATTCGGTTTATTATCTCTTTTTCTCTCGTTGCATTAATCATCAGACGAAACGGGATAACAAACCGAATCGGTCGACAACTGGTTATAGTGTGGTTCTGAATCGCATAGCTGGTTCGGTACACCAGTACTTTATCCGCTAAGCTACCGAAAACTCTGCTCGTGGTATCGAATTTAACATCCACTTTGTATCCGTCTTTCGGTGAAAACAACAAGAAATTAATTTATTAATTAGCTTATTAAGAAACAGTGTTCTTTTCCTTAAGTGACTCGACTAACTTTGCAGTTAATTCAAACTCGTATAGATGTGCCTACCCTTAAAAATATTTATCACTTTTAACGCATTGACGCATGCGGAACGAAATAAACGCTTAGCAGATAAAGCACTGAACCAGGAGTCGCAGGATTGAATCCTGCTCGTGAGGAATTTTTCTTCCCATAATTTATAACTTTAGATAATGATCTATATGTGTGCAAAATTTAATCCAAATCCGTCCAGTCGTTTCAGCGTGATTGAAGGACAAATAAACAAGCAAACATTCGGATTATAATATATTATATAACTAGGATAATTATGAAATATTTTCGTACCTACTTCAAGCTCTTTGACATACTATTTGTAATCAATATCGTGAATGGTGGTAAGTGGTTGACTACCCTACTGACGACGGATGCACCGCGGATAAGATGTTCCACTGAAACTGAATAAAAAGGCAGTTTTAGTCTTTGAAAAAATCATGAAGTATCGATTAAAACATAGTTTGTCATCTTCATCATCATTTCAGCCAAAAGATGTCCACTGCTGGACACAGGTCTCCCCCAAAAGGGGGGGATATGCCATAATCGCCACGCTTGGCAGACGGGTTGGCGATCGCAGTTGGTTGGTTAAATACTCAGAGAACGCTGCTGCCCATCTTCCTGTGATTCCCTTATTCGCCATTTACGACACCCATGAGAAGAAATAGGGTGTTGCAATTCTTTACGTCCGGCACCACACGGAACACAGTTTGTAATAACAACATAGTTCGTAATTGTTGCTAAAGACTGAAGTTTTAAGAAAGTTTAAATATCTATTTTCAATTTTTTTCACGGTTTACGACTTTCGTTAAGTGACTCGCCGGCACTCGGTTGATGTCAGGCGTTTTACGTAAATGGTGCATTACAAGGTTTGCTCATTGCGAGCGCCTGACACCTTGAAGCTTTGAAATATGACTTTAATTTCGTCTCTTGTGACCAAACTTCACGTGTATTGCGCTTTGACAAGAAAATCTGATATGAGAAATTGAAAAAAGTTCGCGAGAAACATTTTATTTTTCGCAAACGCTGAGATTAGACTTACGTATAGAGTTCTAAATTCAAATTCAATTTGAATTTAAATTCGTTTAATAGCTAAAGACATGTTTTTCTGCTCTTTGAATTTAGGCACGTTTATGGAAATTTTACTTTTAACATTTACCTAAGGTGAAAGCTACGATGGCGCCGTCCATACATTTTGCGATTGGGCTTGCACTATTTCACTGACAGTTCTTGTTTAACCAACTTATCAGATTTTATTTATGTCTGAGTTAAGCTTGCCTTTGTACTTACACTTACTAAATAATATCGTCAATGTGGTATATGTTACGGGCAAAGTCCGCAGGGTGTGTACTAGTGTGCAGTCAGTACTACCCGGACATTGTTGACATTGCACAGGCCTTCTGGGAAAAGTCCATAAATAATATTTATTAGCAGGCTCTGCCCGGTTTGTAATGGGCGTTGTCAACACTGTCCGGGTAACGGTGGCGACTGTTTAATGATTTTATTTATTTGCGTACTTTGCCCAATTTCGATTGGGCATTGTTGACATTGCTAATTCTACGTGTGCAAAGTATAAGACGAAAAAGTAAATTTCTACACACCCTGCGTACTTTGCGCGTAACATATACACTATACATATATTTATTATGTGTACAATAAAGAATAATAATAATTTAAAATGCATCTTTGATCTACTATTAGTCAAAAAGAAACCTTAAACATTCAATCATTGAACAGCTATGTCCTGGTAATAACCGAAAATGTAAACCAATATTCATAACTTTTTAAATAAATGTCATTCAAATCCAGATGAAATTGATTTCTGTATTTCGAAATATTTAAACACTTGCCATAAATAATAATAACGCTTAAAAAACTAAATCAATTATAAAAAAGAAAAACATTTCTCTTATATTTTGTGAGGCATCGCTGTCTTTGATGTACTTTTAAAAACTACATTTCATTGGAAAAGCAATTTATTTAAATAAAGTACATTTTTCACACATGCTTTTATTATATGTCAGGGCCAGACTAGACAAACATCTTATAAATTCAATGACATACAAAGAAATGGGTGAGCCGCTGAAATAAAGAAACCCTGTAAATAATTGATGAAGTTTCTTTTAAAACGTGGGACAAAAAACAATCAAAGTAGATAGATTACTTTGTTTTTTTATTCATTTACGGCCAAAATTAATATCCAATCTATCCACGATTTACCCTACTAGAGATGGATATTTGACATATTTTGTATGGAGGTTATGTCAAATTCCTATCTCTAGTAGGGCAAATCGTGGATAGATTGGATATTAATTTTGGCCGTTAGTGCTAGTACAGTCAGCATTGCCGAAGAATTACCAAACTTAAGTGGCAGTGGGCGGGGCACATTGCTTGCAGAACGGATGGCCGATGGGGCAGTCAAGTTCTGGAGTGGCGACCGCGTACTGGAAGGCGCAGTGTAGGTAGGCCCCCACAAGGTGGACCGACGACCTGGTGAAGGTCGCGGGAATCCGCCGGATGCGGAAGGCACAGGACCGGTCGTTGTGGCGATGCTTGAGGGAGGCCTTTGTCCAGCAGTGGATGTCTGTCGGCTGAAATGATGATGATGATGATGATGACAGTCAGCATAAAAACTATGTATTTAATTTCGCACAAAGCTTTAATACAATAGTGTTTCGATTATAAAGACGCGTACTCACCACAAGCATGTACGTGTAATGTAACAGCTCGAGTTTGAGAATTACACCGGCAAATACGTCGAGGCCAGCATTACAGTGCGCAGACTTGGAATGTTACAACTTCGAACATTGCAGTAGTGAGTACGTTAAGCCGAGCAATACGGTACGCATCACTTAAGGGGAATGTATCAGCCAAGTGGCGCCCCCATCAGTAAAATAATTATTACTCGCTGAAAAAATCCATTATTATTATTATATCCATTTGCCATTTATCGAAAATTCGTTTTTAATAATTGAAGTAAAGTTACTGCAGTTTAATCAGAAACTATTAACTCTGTAAAATATAGTTTGTTGTAGTTGTAGATAGAAAAAGTGCCAAAAGTGTCCGTTTTTCGCACTTTTTCTATCTACAACTACAGCGAAGTATAATTTACAGAGTTAATAATTTCTGATAAATATAGAGTAGTGAAGTACAGGTTACTTTAATCATTAAAAATAAATTTTCGATAAATGATGTATTCAGAGAATAATATTTTTTACTGATGGTGGTGCCACTTGGCTACTTCATTCCCCTTAATTTTAATTGTTGTTATCAACTATAACAATCTATGTTACAGGCACGAATGTTCGCAGCTTGTAATGTCCGCAGTTGTAACAAGCAATGCCGTTCACAAAAGCGAATGCTCCTCGGTCAGTACACACGGCTACACATCAAGCTGTACATTTCCAGTAAAAGCTGATCTCGCATTGTACGGAAAGCCTACACAATGCGAGGTCCGCTTATACTGGTAAAGTACAGCTTGATGTGTAGCCGTGTGTACGTTGACACACTTTTGTAATGTAATGGTCAACATTAAATTTTGAATGATAGTAAAACACGTTTAAACGGATTACATCGCTTATTTATATTAATAAAATTAGTTTTCCTGACGACGTTTCGAATACTTTGCAGCGTTCGTGGTTGCAGAAGACTAAGATGAAAAGCGTCTTTACAGACAAGTAAAAATAAACTTCCGTACAATTTTTATTAATTAAGGTGAATGCTACACGGTAGCCCGCGAAATTAAATTTTTTTGGGGTTTTATTGGTCAAAATATGATTGGCGGAAATAATAACAATATATCTACTGAATAATACTCACAAAAAATATTAACCTAGCTCTATTAGCTGTACTAGCTCGATAATATTAATTTACGATCAAATTATCGATTTTCGAGCATGTAGAGCTTATTGAGATATATATGAGAAAACTGAAGATTTACTGATATGAAATAAATCCCTTACCTTTCCTACACAAACCTCACACACAATCCCATATACAATTCTATACACTTCACACTAACACAAACACACTGACATTCACATATATGTTCTTTCAATATTCATGTATACTATTATCGTCAAAATACGTTATTAGTTGATTTTAATTTTATGTAATAGCGTCCGATAGAAGGCTGTTATCATATTGCGTGAGAATAACCGACACTCATGTTACAGGTTTTCCTAGTTTGAGAGTCGGAAGTTCATATTGTAATGCTACACTTTTTTATAGCCATTAAGATGTACCTAATAACTTCATCTAACAAGTATTGACCTCTCTGTTGTATCTACATGTTTGCCACAAAAATGTTATATGTATTTAAATGTATTGTGTAATTGGCTGAATAAATATATTTTATTATTATTATATTATTACTTTTACTTTACTGCTACTTTTTCCGCCAATCATATTTTGACCAATATACAACGCGAAATAAAGCTACAATTTGCAAAAAACCCCAAAAAAATGGAATTTCGCGGGCTACCCTGTAGCATTCACCTTAAAATCGTTTCGATGCACGCTAGTCCCTCACAATCAAATTTTGAATTGTTACATTACTCGTGTATACATGTGTAATTTACACATGAATACACGCGGTGAGTATGCACCTTAAGACATTTTTTTGATATAAATGCAGCTTCATCTTTATAAAATACAACTCGGTAAATGTTATTATTGTAACAATTAAAAAAAGATAATAATAATTACGCTTAAAGACTAGAATTCTGATAAATTTAGAAATATCTGTATTACCTACTTCTACAATGATTTGTTATAGTAGTATATTTTAGAAAGTTTGTTTAGTAAAATATTCAAAAAAAAACACGTATGGTGTTGACTGTACAATGATACTATACAATGTAATTATACTGTACAATGTTATTGCACCAAATCAATACGTCTAGCAGACGGTTTGAGCAATTTTATTGCACGAATAGATTGAAAACTCTTTCTCCGAGTTATTTTTACTTCTTGACGTTTATCCATTTGCAGTACACAAATAAAGTTATATTTTCTAAACGGTCACAGTATTCCACCATCAATAACCGTTACGTTCGAGATAACATAGATATTTGCAGTGATAATAATATGGCAGGACAGCTGCAGTAGTCACGTCGCGTTCCGCTGCAAAGCGCTTTAATAAGTTTAATATAGCAGACGCCACCAGAATATACTCCGATAATATGGAAAACCATCTAAGGTTAAATATTTTTCTATTGAGTATAAAAAAAGGTAAAGGTAGACTTGTTATCATAGTTTTTATGTTAGTCGTGTTTTCAAGAAGTGAGGTTTTTCTACTTATCCTGAAGGAACACCATAATTCGCTTAGGTAGTTTTTTTTATTATTATTATTTATTTGGTACCAAGAAAATATTACATAAAAGTAAACCAATAATGAAAAAGTTAACAAAGAACAAAGAAACAAAGTTTAAATTACATTTATCGATGAATAAGTTATACAACGTGTTATTGAAATAACCGAAAACCTCTTAAGCGATCAAGGAACTCATCAGTATGAACTACTTTTACTATAGGACCAACCCTGACATCGCAAAAATTAGTGTACTGTCGATTTATGTTAACACAAATGTAGGGAACAACAGCAGATTTTTTTTCGCGATTTTAGAGTTGGTCCCATCGCCAACTTTTTCTTAAATTAAACTAAATCAAAGGCACCTACGTCCTAAAATTGTTTCACACAAATTATGTTATTCTTTTTGAAGTCGGTTTTTACATTTATTTTTGTTTATTTTATTACCCTTTACGTCACAATAGCTCCGTCTCTGTTTCTTTTATAGTGAATCTGAGAAGCTAAACCAATGGTAAAATGAGAAGAGAAATAGAAGCAGTACAGCCTCAGTCACGTGCCATTGCAGAGCGGTTTCAATATTGCATCAATGTTGACGACACCTGCCCTAGTTTGCGGGGCAGGACAACACTCTCATTATAGGGAGTATAGTGTGGAATTTGAACTTATTGTTAAACAAGAGAAGCTTTTTATGTTTATAATAAAAAATTAATAGCAGTTTAAATTATTTTACGATTAGAACAATTAGACTTAGAACCGTAGCAGTCGCACGCGGAGTGAAGCGAATTCAAGGTAGCCTTAAAAAGGCTTCGTTCAGTACAACTTACGCGCGCCTATGAGTGTGTCGGCGAACATTGTACGTGTCGCTTGCTTGTTTTTGTGATTCACCTTTGAGCGGAACTTTGAATGAAACTATTACTGCATGTCTTATTACTCTAAGATTTTACGTTATTTAGGGCCGGTTTTTCAATTGGCTGATAGGTACCTAACTTTTAACTGAGCAATGAACTTCAGATTTTGATTTTTTTATAGAAAATCTGTCGAAGCGTCACATTTATTTCTCTGATAAAAGATAGGTATCAGATGATTGAAAAACCGGCCTTTAGTTTTTGAAGGAATTCAAGATTCAATTGTTTTTGTTTCACGTAAAGCACTGAAAGTAGACGTTCAATCTGTTTAATCCATGACCTTGGTTAGAATGATGTCAGATTGATTGTATAACGGTTTACATTGATGGAATGATAAAATATCAAAGTATTTTGATTTTCGTTGTCAATCCGTCAATCCATGGGCACGGATTGAACTGATGCCAAATTGAACGTCTAATGATCACTTTATAGAACGGAACACTACTGATCGAAAATTTAAGAGCTTAATTAACACTTTTACTATCCGCGAAGCAAACGCAATAATTAAATAATCATCGTGACCCACACGTGGGGCACAGGGGCACTGGTCAGAGAAAGGGTTAAAGTCTAAGTAGCTGCCAGCTATGCTACTTCATACTAATATTGTAAATGCGAAAGTATGGATTTTTGTTTGTTTGTTTCACAGACCAGTAAGCCTCAAGACGCCACATAAACAAAGTTTTGCATGAGAACTTCAGTTATACAAAGTCTTTGATGAGAACACAGTCGTAAAATGTTCGGGGACCGAGGTGACGGAGTGACGTCCCGATTGGTGACTGGGCGTAAGATATGCAGTGCTACTGCATATGCTTTGTAACCGGGGGTATCCGGCTAATAGGCATCTAGAGGCTTACTGGTCTGTGGTTTGTTTTAAATGTCATTCAATCACGCTAAAATGGATGAACGGATGAGGATGAAATTTAGCTCATAGATAGACCATAAACTGCAACTTTTTACCTCTAGAAGATAAACGGGTTATGGTCTAACTTTCATACAAATTCATACAGCTGTTACAGCTTGATTAAAGGACAAAAAAACAAACGTTAAAACATCCAAACTTTCGCATTTATAATATTAGTAGGAATTAGGATTACCAGGTGTTATTGGGTTTTTTCAATAGGAAATTCTCAGTAGCAGCCCGGAGTCTGGATTTGTGCCCGGTCAATGGCAATAGGCTCGCCCCCTATTACATGGGACTATAACATAACTGGCGAAATGTGGTTGTACTATTACACCTCTGCCTACCCTTTCGGGGAACAGGCGTGATGTTATGTTATGTTGTTGTTAGGGTTACTAATAGATTTTGCAAGTGAACGCTATGCTGTCAATGTTCCAAGCTATTCTAGAGTGAACACGGGATAATTCAAATGTGTAGTTATTTAATTGGATTCCGCTCTAATCATTGACAAACTAATTAATGGATGTCAACTGCAGATAAATGAACATCTCTGTTAAACAATGTTCCTATTTAAGCGGTACTCGTTATACTTAAATTTGTATTACATTACTTTGTGACACACACATTTTAACTATAATGTGGGTTTCACAGTGAGGGTTTTAAGAGCCCTGTCGTACTTTTTTGACGAAAACAGCAACGAGTAGTGCATTTTTGTCGTTCTTATTCTATTTGATAGAAAGATCTATACTGAATAAGATATCGCGATACTGAGCCCAGATTGTGTGGTACTGAGCCCACGACGCGAGGGCAAGGAAATATGGATCTTATTATTTTAAGTTCCTTTATGATAAGATTTCTTTTTAATAATTTTTATGTTTCTATTTAATTATATTGGAAAAAGTATGAACTTTTATTTGGTATATTTTTAGTTTAGAAACTTTATTTATTTGAGGAGAAAATTGAGGGTTATAAAACCTATTTTCTGGTAAAAAAATGGTATTTTAAAGTGGGAATTTAGCTGGACCTGAGATGTTTAAAAATAAGTTGTAAATTTATTAATATGAACATACCTATTTTAAATATTCTGGTCTATTTTTAAACAGATAACTGAGATCCAGGACGTTAAAATACCGCTTCATAGCGTGTGGCGGCGGGGAAAAAAAAAATTGTTAGTCTTAGACAGAATATCTACGACGATAAAAAGTAGCTCAAAACGCAGATTTCCTGTTTTTTGTACTACGGCTCTTAATAGTAAGATAATTTTATTTAAAATTGCTAACATCTACCATTAATAAAATGTCTTCCCTCCAATAAGAATTAAAGAATCAAGAACGACGATATCAAGAAATATCAATAAGAAATATCAAGGGCAGATATCAAGAAAAGATTTAAGACATCAAGTGTCAGAAATATTTCGCTCTTCCTTATTCTGACATCTATCAAACTTATGTGAGACAATTTGTTGGTGCTACGAACTTTGCTATACCCATACCTGGCTACGCACTTGGCTACGACCTTGGCTACGCATTTGGCTACGCACTTGGCTACGTTGTTTACGTTGTTTACTACGCACTTGGCTAGGCGTTTGGCTATGGACATAACTACATAACCTCGCTAGGTACGGTCTTTGCTACGGTGCTACGGTGAACGGTCTACGCACAACAATAATGTGGTCTTACTGCTACGAACAACACTTTTTGTCATTAATATAATCCGCACACCAATATGTACTTACAATGATTTTTATTATCACTATCTAAAACTATTAGGGATGTAGTGAAAACTTGTAATGTTTTTCTTCAATCATTATCATTAGCCATCACACAATTTCAATGAATAAACACCATGTAACCTAATAAGGTGGTAGTACGTTCGTGACTTGCAACAAAGTGTATGTTAGTTTTTTCTAGTTAGTGGGTGCAAGTTTTCTTGTTAATCCCAAGTAAGTTGTGCTAACTTAGATTATAGCGTGTCGTATCGTTTATTCACATTAATACAGCCAGTACCTTGGAGATAGGATCTTATACGGAATATTTTTCATTATCCTAGTATTCTACATAATTATCATAATATAGGTAGTACGTTGACTGCCTCGTTGGTCTAGTGGTCGCAAGCGCGACTGCTGAGCGTGGGGTCCTGGGTTCGATTCCTGGGTCGGGCGAAGTGTTATTGGGTTTTTTCATTAGGAAATTCTCAGTAGCAGCCCGGAGTCTGATTTGTGCCCGGTTAATGGCAATAGGCTCGCCCCCTATTACATGGGACTTATAACATAACTGGCGAAATGTGGGTGAAAAAAAGAAGAAAGAAACACATTTATTGGACACAAAACCGGCAAACAATACTATACACCTCTGCCTATCCCTTCGGGGAAATACAGGCGTGATGTTATGTTATGTTGTTAGGTAGTACGAATCCCATTTTACTTCCTAATTAATCTTATAAATGCGAAGGTATGGATGTTTGTTTATTTGTTAGTTATTTGTGTATAAAATTAGTAGGAGGTAGGATTAGCGCTCAGGAGGATGCAGGATGTAGGATACTGATGTATATCCTCATGACATGGTTTCATAGTCACCTGTTCACGAATTGCGTAACTCACTCGCGATCGCAATCATCTGGATTTCAATGTTCATTGCTCCGTGTGTTTTGATAATCCGTGTTATCGGCAACTACGTACCACGCAATGAATGTTGCTTTAATTTCAAAATGAAAGTTAATGTCAAAGTGAATGCATTACTAAAAAAAACCGGCCAAGAGCATGTCGGGCCATGCTCAGTATTATAGGGTTCCTTAAGTAGGTGTACAAACGAATCAAATCGAATATTAATCATGGCTATTTTAGTTTTTGCAATAATCGGCAGCATTCGCGACTCAGAGCGTGTTGTTAGTAGCGCCATCTAGCGATAAATTCAAGAAGCCAAATTTAAGAAGTCTGATTGATGTCAAAGTTACTTTTTGTGATTTTTTCAAATAGAAAGTAGCTAAAGGAGCATTATTTGCCATGATAATTTTTCTCTAAGGTCAATGACCTTTGAACTAGGACGTTTTAAGTATTTTTCGGTTTTCTGTCTATAACTCAAAAAATTATAATCACATTATACTCAAAATAATTTTAAAAGAGAGTTTTTACAAAGGTCTATCAATGTGGAAGATTATAAGTTTCTACGTTGCATAGTTTAGAAATGGCAGGGGGGGGACACATTGCAAGCCACTTTGGCGGGCTATATTTCGCAGATGGTACACCTGATAAAAAAGTGGTGTATGAAACATTACCTTCATTTTAGTAGACCTATTCAATGATACCCCACACGATGGGGTGCAGTGAAAAAAATTATTTTTTCCCCATTTCACATGTATGGGCGCCACCCCTAAAGAACGTAAAAACTATTTTTTTATTCTTTTAAAATTGAGATCTATATGCAGACTATTTCTTAACAAAATTTCATTTACTTATGTTTATAACTGTAGAAGTTATTAAGCTGTAAAGGATTAGGACAGACGGACAGACGGACAGACGGACAGACGGACAGACGGACAGACGGACGGACATGACGAAACTATAAGGGTTCCTTGTAGGACTTCGGAACCCTAAAAAACGAAGTGGTCAACAACCCAACACTATCCCTTTTTATATCAACGCCGTATTTCCTGGTTTAAATTCAGGAAATACGGTGTTGATATAAAAATGGATAGTGTTGGGTTGTTGACCACTTCGTTTGTTTTACCAATACTAAAACAATAGTTAAACAAATAACAAATTGATCATGGCTAATTCAGGCAGGAAACAGATGTCGTTTATATAAATCGGATAGTGTTAGGTTGTTGATCGCTTCGTTTTTTTACCAATACTAAAACAATAGTTAAACAAAGAACAGATTGATCATGGCTAAATTACATAATGAAATCAAATACACTGAATTCTAACAATGAAACTGAACAACTTATCGTAAGTAACATGGATAAGTCAGACGAGTTTTTTTTTTGCTTTCCATATAAAAACAAAATCCCTGTATAGTTACTTACCTACTAACCTACTATTGTAAACAATAAATTTTAAATGCACTAGTACTGCATTTTAGCTGAAGTTGTAATTACATTAGCGTCTGTGGTTAGAGAACACATAAGTTCCATTACTCTGATTGTAGTGACAACTATCCAAACAGCACCTGCGTTAATACGTACACACGGCTACACATCAAGCTGTAACTTTCCAGTATAAGCTGACCTCGCATTGTATAGGTTTTCTTTGAAACGCGAGGTCAGCTTAGACATCGAAAATAAATTAAATGTACAGCTTGATGTGTAGCCGTGTGTACATATTATATAAGTTTACAGATATACATTGCAGATTACAGTTTATATATTGTAATTGACGTGCTTCAGTGAGAACATTTTTATCATGTTAAGCCATTAACTTTTTCGATAACAACTGCAATACCACACCTAGGCTGTTGACTAAATGGTATTTCAAGTCGGTTCGCCAAACTGAGATATGAAGATAGAAAGTCTCGCGTCAGTATATTAGTCGGCTGTTTTATGTTCCTCATCATCATATTTTTTTTTAAAATAAAATAACATTATTTATTCATTCAAAAACCTTTTGTAAAACACTGAGTTATTATGGTACACATAGAAATAGTTGCAATACAAACAATAAACATTTTTACAACCAGGATACAACAGTCAAAAGGTAAGAGTAATTAGTGAAACCCTGCCTCCTAAACTAGGATGCCCTGTATCTTAGGAGACAGTGTCCTGGCTTGAACAGTAAATTATGGTCGAGCAACTTTTGTCATTGTTCTTAGCGGTATATTGTGCGGTGACAACTGGTCTATCCTCCGAATGTCGGTATTACCCAGTAACTGTGGGGTGATTCTCGCGTCGTAGACATTATCTTTAACTCGACATAATGTCGAAACAAGATGGCGAATGTCGATTGATAATAAATTTTCGTATTCTCGGAATGTCACGTTATATAGATATGTCCCCTAGCTCTCTAAATACAAAGAGCGGTACGTAGCGGTTGACATTACCGGCGAAATTTTTCGTAGACATTTAAAATGAGAGATTATCTCGAATTATGGCCAAAATTAATATCCAATCTATCCACGATTTGCCCCACTAGCGATAGGAATTTGATATAAGTTCCATACAAAATATGTCAAATTTCTATCTCTAGTAAGGTAAATCGTGGATAGATTGGATATTAATTTTGGCCGTTAGACATTATCAGCAGTTCGAGTGTCGGACTGCTGATAACGAGGTCGTGGGTTCGATTCCCACAGGACACAAATATTTGTGTGATGAACATAAGTGTTTGTGTTGGGCTGGGTGTTGCTTATGTATTATAAGTATGTATTTACAAAAAAAAAAGTATTTAAGTATTATATCCGGTGTCAAATGCCGAAGCCGCGGGCAAATTCTAGTTAGTGATAATTAGGTAGATTTTGAATAACGTCACTTTAATTCTAATGGCAGTCTTTAATATGTCAGCCTGTAGACTCCAACATGTGTAGTGAGTGAGAGTGAGATGGGCCTCTTAATACTTTGCCTTATTGGATGGACACGATGCCGGGTACGCATCAACCGAACGAGAGCAAGCGATGGCTACCAAACGAACTCGAACGAATCAATATGGACGACATATACAAAGATGCAAAAGTGAGCGAGAGTCAGCGAAGGTCTTTTCTCACCTTCGGTGTCACGTTACATTCCAAGAGACGCCTCATAACAGGTGACCGATGTCTGCCAACACATCAGTGTAATACGACTGTTGTAGTTCGCCACTATTCTCCACTTGAAAACTTCAAATAAGTTTCGACCACTTATGAGAGCCGTCAAAACTTCCGCGTTAGAGGTTAGCCAATAGCCGCCTTGGTAGGGCCAATCGGATTGCAGTACCCCGCCTCAGCTAGTTCACAGAATTTATTGTACGCATTATATTCAACATGGCGTCTATTGGGCTGTATGGCCTGTATGGGCAATGCTGTTTGGATACGTTCACTCAGTGGTTCAGCGAAGGCAAGCAAACATCAGTGCCCATATGGTGCCCATCGACGATTCTCATTCGCTTGCTTTCATTCGGTTGGTGACATGTGAGTGCATTAACCAAAATAAATAACATTGAAATTCTATCCCTTCAATCAGATTTTTTAGAAGTTCTTACCTTAAATAACTGAAAGAATGTGAGACTGAATAATGATAATGAATTCAGAAAAAATAATTCCACTGTCTTCCTTTATCTTTATTAAAACGATACAACACAATTATGAACAACAATATAAAAATGAATTTGAAAACTCGATTAAATTTTTTCTTTGTTGCATAATATTACCTAAACGGTACGCCACCACCGCGCCGCCGCCGGTACCAATTCTAAATAGAAGGGAGGACTAGAAATTTCCATCCCGAACGCTGCAGCTAAGTATTTTGTCGTAGCGAAAACCACTAACTACGCGGAAATTCTCGCCCCTTTAGTGCCGAACCCATTTATACTACAACCACTACCGGGCCGGAACTTTCCTTTAATCCATACAATTTTCTAACCATATTCAAACTCACAATGACGTGTAATTATGGAGATTTTTTGTAACGAATAATAATGGAAACAGAATCACGTACTTATGCACGAAATGTAAATTAAGATTCCGACTGAGACTTCGTCACGTTTTCGTCAATTATTCAAAAGGAAAAGTTATGTAGCGGAGCTTTTCATAATACGTATTTCGTGAAATAGATGTTGTATGTAAAACATTTTGTGAACGGATTTTTTTCGTAATAAACTGGCAATTTAATTATACGAGTGAAACAGCGATTTTTAACAGTTCATAATGTGGCTAATTACTCTTTCTCGAGCTTGCTGCGAAACAAGACTAAGGCTTGTAATTACTTTAATTACTTGCCGACTATTGTGTGAACTGCTGTACATGATGGCAATTACTCATTCCATTCAGGTGAGTGAGTACCTACCTACTCAGTAATTAAGATATTGGCATTTGTTAACTGTATTGTTTTTGAAACACAATTTATTCATCTTTGTTCATTAGACACAAAACCTCTAACAAAATTGTATGTAGCACCCACTTTAATCTGTGAATCAATGAAAAAACGTTAAGTCCTGGGGGTCACAGACATAGTAAAAAATATAGATGAAGTGCTGCGAACACCGCGTTCGCAGCAAAAAATGTATGTTATAATTCTGTGCTGGGAACAATCATAGTGAAGTCAACAAAACCGTGCTCCGTCATGTACAAAGCAGCGCTCACGCACACACCATGCACCTAAACGATATTTGTTTTGGCGATGCTTAATGGATGATGCCGTGACATATGTACTGAGAACGGTGAGCACGGTTTTAGGTGCATATGTGTGCTTGAGTGCTGGTTTTTACACTGAGGAGAACAGTTTTGTCGGCTTCACTGTGAATGTTCGCAGCACTGCGTCTATATTTTTTGCTATGCACAGACATAATAATAATAACACTGGAGGTATAAATATTTTATGCTTTATGCTGAAAAGTTCTAAGAAAAGGTATATCATTTTATATTCAGTCCCATATTACAGTAATCAACATAAACACACGATGATATCGCTTTTTGATCGATTTACAAATGAATGCTAGAAATTAAATCTCATCTTTGAAATGTTATCTCAAAGTCATTGTTATCAAGTATATCTTGCAAGTTTATGCTATCCTCGCGGAGGTCTTGTCCGTTTAACCCTCATGAATTATTCAAGATGACGCAGACCAAGATTTCAACTCGATATCCTTCGTGGAACATGACCGTTCTCGTAAAAATCGCAAACGTATGAAACAATATTGAGGCCATTAAATTAATACAAGAACAAAGACGATATATTTTATTTATAGGAAAAGATTTTGATAAATTCGGAAGAAACATACAAACTTTTTATTATATAGATACCTATAAAAAAATGTAATCTAACATGGAAGTACCAGCTAAGGTAAAATTATAAAAGGGTGCTGGGCCAGAAAACCTCCTCGTATGCCTGATGGCTTCTGGGTGTCTACTCGCGTTTGACGAACGATAAACTTTCGTTCCGACTGTTACCTGTACTGTACAATCAAGATAAGGAGATAAAAAGGCACAGTAAAGATAGACTACGGTTCATAGTCGTATGTGATTGACCGTAGATCAGAAAAACAAACGTCAAAACACAATCATCGCATGTGATATGGGAACGATGGTTGAGCGGAGTAGCAAGTTGTGCGATGAATGGTACGAATAATCGAACATCGTCAAACGCGAGTAGACCCCCTGGTGCTTTTTGATACGTCTTGAGGGAACAGTAGTTGTTGGGTCGGTGCACCTTGGGCACGGGCAATAACAATTCTTTGGACCGGGGGATCTCATTGCCCGTGGCGAATATTCCAGCACGGGAGGGGCTCGTTCTGGGCCAATGGGGGTGACTCCACATGTCCCTCTGATGCCAGCAGAGGGCACAGTGTAGGATGAGCGATGAGGAAGAAAACCTGTATAAAATGTGAAATTATAAACAACTAGCTGCGGATTCTGCCGTAGTAAGAAAAGTAAAAAAAGCATTGTACTTACCTATAAAATGTGGATATGACAATACGACAACACAACGTACAGAGTATTACGTCCTCTGACTGTACACAAAAAATCAATCAAATTTAGTTAATAGTTTAGCCATTTTTTACCGACTTCAAAAAAAGGAGGAGGACTCAATTCGATTGTATTATTTATTATGTTTGTTATCTCAGAACTCCGATTTGGAAAATTATTATTTAGTACTTCCAAATTGGTCCCATTTTTATCAACATCTAGTTCTGATAATAGGATCCATGTGGAATTGAGGGAACTCCTCAAATATTATAGGTAGGTATACATATAGCGATTTTGATATTTTCATCAACAAATCAAGCATGTTCATTCAGAAAGTTTCATTTGGTGAAGATCTGATCAAGATCTTCGGAGATAAAGAAGGGAACTCTTTAATGGATGACAGCATATCATCGGGGATTACAGCAATCGCTTGTCTTTTTATTGTTAATGCCACTAAAAATAGAAAAATAAAATGAACTGTAAAAAAGTAAAACCCGACATCAAAAAGAAATAATAGAAAAAGTTGTGAAACAGTTCAGGAAGTCTGTGCCAATTTTTTCTTAAATCAAACCGAATCAAAGGCACCTACATCCTAAACGGTTTCAAAATAAATACGTATTTTATTCTTTTTGAAGTCGGTTTTTACTTTTTTTAAGTTCATATTAATTTTGAATGTAGGACCATTTTTCTGGCATAGATCGTTAGGTCAATGACCTATGCGAATCGATATGATTTTAAACTCTCTTTCTACATTATTACAGATGATTACAAATGATGTTACAGTGTTACTTATTTACAAATGATGTTACAGATTTAAATTGTGGAAAGAAAAATCGCTCACGAGCAGGATTCGAACCTGCGACTCCTGGCTCAGTACGACAGTGCTTTAGCCACTAAGCTACCATGAACACTGCTCGTGGTATCGAAATTATCCTCCACTATACGTCTTTGGGTGACGTCAGCGATATCTTACAAAGAAACATTGTTCCTTAACCGACTCGACTAACTTTGCAGTTAAATCAAAGTCGTATAGATATGCCTACCCTTACTAATTATTTTATTATTTTAACGCATTTTACGCATGCGAAGCGAATTCTAATGATTTAAATTGTGGAAAGAAAAATCGCTCACGAGCAGGATTCGAACCTGCGACTCCTGGCTCAGTACGCCAGTGCTTTAGCCACTGAGCTATCATGAACACTGCTCGTGGTATCGAAATTATCCTCCACTATACGTCTTTGGTTGACGTCAGCGATATCTTATAAAGAAACATTGTTCCTTAACCGACTCGACTAACTTTGCAGTTAAATAAAAGTCGTATAGATATGCCTACCCTTACTAATTATTTTATTATTTTAACGCATTTTACGCATGCGAAGCGAATTCTAATTATTTAAATTGTGGAAAGAAAAATCGCTCACGAGCAGGATTCGAACCTACGACTCCTGGCTCAGTACGCCTTGATTTTTCTTTCCACAATTTAAATCATTAGAATTCGCTTCGCATGCGTAAAATGCGTTAAAATAATAAAATGATGTTACAGACTTACAATGTTACTTATATGAATTTTGTTCAAAAATTTCGTTTTTAAATTTTAGATAAACAACTAAATGCATGCTGTATGCGTTTAAATGCTTCTATACATACATATACATATAATCACGCCTGTTTCCCATTGGGGTAGGCAGAAACTATGGATTTCCACCTACTACGATTCTGACACACCTCTTTCGCTTCATCTACGTTCATTATGCTTCTATAGACTATTAATAACCGTGTTTTTATTTATTATCGTATTGTATCCACTTTGTATATTAATCTAGGACATGGTCTATATGTGTGTCAAATTTCATTCGAACCGGTCCAGTAGTTTCTGCGTGATGCTTGAACAAAGAATCGAACAGACAATTACAGTTTTATAATAATAAAATTAGGAAGTAAATTGTGGTTATTTGATGAGGATTATAAGGAAATCTCAAATGCTTCACGGATTCAATCCAATCTCCATATTAGCTATCTCCATTATTAAACGTTATTTCAAATAAATCATTGATTCTTAGTTCTTCTTTATGCAATTTGAGTGGTAACTATTTGGTTAGTCAAATTATTCGCAACGGTTTCTCAGATAGGTAAATATTATTATTGTAACCTACCAAAGAGTGTCAGTTTTACCAAATGAGTAATAGTAGTTTGCTATTTAGTTTATAATAAACCTACAAGTGTAAATTTTCCTGTTTATAAATATACCCAGAGTAAAAATCGAATGGTATCTTCATGTGTTAGCAATGACATTCTGGTGATAGAAAGTAATTGTTTGTTAGGTAGGTTAATTATTATAATAATGAACTCATAGATAAACAGAAAAGAAATAGAACAAATTCCAAGCTGACAGAATTATATTAGAAAAAAATTACACATGTAGGTACGTACCTACCTACTGCTTCATTTTGGGCATTCTTTCAGACGTTTTGATATAGGTATGCAACATGTTAACATTTATTAACTTTATAGTTTTAATGTCATTACATAGTTAACATCATAAACTTATTGTACTATCAGTTTATGATTAACACGGATGCTCAATGTTTACGAACAATATGCAAAAACGAAGAAACATTACCCTGAAAATACAACAATCAAACATCGGAATCCGACTCGCTTCGCCTTGGATGCCACTCGACTTGGTGTGACTGAAGATGACCCTCAAGGACAGCCCGTCCTTCGGAACCTCTCCACGAAAAGTATCAAGACTTTCGTTTGTTAGGTTTAACTTTATTTACTGATATATTCTGATCCATGTAAATTACATATTTTTTTTGGTCTGCGGATGAAAATACTGTTGCTTATAGCCACCTAATATTAGTTAAGCTTGTTAAAACTACTTTTTAATTAGGTATTACATGGAAGGCAGGTACCTATGCCTGTGATTGCACCCTTTTGAGGCTATAGGTGTAAGTGAAAAGTATTTTAGCTAGGTCTTAAACAATCTCATGTACATCTGCAATATCTGTAGGTAGGTACCTATATGCAGAATATATTAATAAAAAAACAAGATGTTTTACAACGTCACTGAATTTTCAGTGTTCCTTAAATAAAGAAGAATTTGGTTTCTACTATGGTTTCAACATCTTATTTTGATGAAATAAACAATTAAACTTGTGCTATATGGTAGCTGGCTGTAGGTAATGTCTACGCCTATATTCTCTCAGTCTCTCGACTGCCTAACTGCTGTTGACTCGCTGCTCCCAGTATTTCTACATTCTTGGTGAGACGAGCAAGAGACTCTTGGCTGTCTAATTCTTGCTGACTAGCGACTCCGAGTGTTTCAACACTCCTGGTGAGACGAGAAAGGGTATCTTGATTGTCTAACTCCTGTTGACTCACGGGTCCAACGGTCTCAAAACTTCTTGTGAGACGAGAAAGGGTCTATTGACTGTCTAACTCTTGCTTCTAGTATAGTATTATATTATCTGTGCTCTTGCTGACTCGCAGTTCCAAAACTTCTAGTGAGAAAAGAAAAGGACTCTTCACTGTCCAACTCCTGCTGACTCGCTGCTCCAAGTGTTTCAACACTCCTAGTAAGCCGAATAAGGGTCTCTTGCACAGAAATATACTTATAGATATATTTCTTGATATATATATTTATTTTTTTTGATGACCTCTATGGTCTAATGGTTCGAGTGTCGGACTGCTGATCACGAGGTCGTGGGTTCGATTCCCACAGGACACAAATATATGTGTGATGAACATGAGTGTTTGTGTTGGTCTGGTTGTTTCTTATGTATTATAAGTATGTATTTACAAAAAAAAGTATATAAGTATTATATCCATTGTCTAGTACCCATACCACAAGCTCTGCTTAGTTTGGGACAAGATGGTGCTGTGTAAAAATGTCCCGAAGATATTTATTATTTATTTATTTATTTCTGTGGTCTCTTGGCTGTTTAACTCCTACGGACTAGCGGCCCTAAGGGTTTCAGCACAGGAGTGCTAGCCAAGAGACCCTTGGCTATCTTACTCCTGCTTACTAGTGACTCCAAGTGTTTCCATACTCCTAGTGAGACAAGCGAGCAGACATCTCTAGCATTGCGGTGGTTATATCCCAGATGAGTGGCTTCTGTATCCCTGCTTGAGGACTGGTGACTTCCACCTCCTCTTGACACACTAGGAGTACCTAAACTGCGTGCTATTCTTCTGTCCAGTCTAAGGTCGTCAATGTATGACGGTAGATAAGGGTATTGTCCTTATTTTATTATTTAACGCATTTTTACGCATGCGAAAGCAAAATCTAAAGATTTAAATTGTGGAAAGAAAAAATCGCTCACGAGCAGGATTCGAACCTGCGACTCCTGGCTCAGTACGCCAGTGCTTTAGCCACTAAGCTACCGTGAACACTGCTCGTGGTATCGAAATTATTCTCCAATATGGTACGTCTTTGGGTGACGTCAGCGATATCTTATTAAGAAACAGTGTTTCTTAACCGACTCGACTAACTTTGCAGTTAATTCAAAGTCGTATAGATATGCCTACCCTTACTAATTATTTTATTATTTAACGCATTTTTACGCATGCGAAAGCGAAATCTAAAGATTTAAATTGTGGAAAGAAAAAATCGCTCACGAGCAGGATTCGAACCTGCGACTCCTGGCTCAGTACGCCAGTGCTTTAGCCACTAAGCTATCATGAACACTGCTCGTGGTATCGAAATTATCCTCCACTATACGTCTATGGGTGACGTCAGCGATATCTTATAAAGAAACATTGTTCCTTAACCGACTCGACTAACTTTGCAGAGAGGACTTCAAATTTGTATCTTTATCCCACAGGAACTGTGCATTTTTTCCGGGATAAAAAACAGTCTTTCTAAACTATGTCGTTTTCCAATATTTTTATTATTTTTACGGTCCAAAACCACCTGTACCCAGGGTCAGAAATAAAAATAAAAATAAAAATTATATGATCAAAGAATTTTTACCCAAGATAGAATGCGTACGGAGAAATTTAAGAACTTCAAAAATGAATAGTATCCCGTTCGTGTTAGGTCCAAAATCTTTTATCAAAATCAAGGATTAAATACCGGGCGAGTCCGTAGTATTACCGAGAGCCCGCTGTCCCTTTCCTGCATGTATGGACACCCTATAGTACAGAAAGAGATAAAGGGCTCCCCATCGGACCGAATTTTAGTCAGCCGTCCGCTTTCCAACTTGATATATAAGTTCCTTGAGCAAGATATCTAAATTGTCAGTATTTGTCAGCTGGTAGCACAGTTACCATTTTTGGTAGTCTTACTACTTTTTGAGTAGTTTTGGATGAGTTTAGTAGGTAATTTGGTATGTTCAATAAACAATAAAAATCTATTCTATTCTATACTATTCTATTATATTCTATTCTATTCTATTCAAAAAAATTAATATATTTTGGTACTTTAATAGATTACGACGAGTATTGAACGGAAAGAAAATAGCACAAAATCCATTAAAAAAAACTTTGGTAATACTGGATAACTACTGTTTCTTTAGTCTGTATTTATAATATTTCTTTTTGTCCTTGTCACAACCTAAAAATACAGTCTAATCGTGCTCATACAATCGTGCTTCATACATTCTTTATGATTTCATGATACAGAATGCTGGGTAATTCTTTTTCACAATTTAAGCGAGTAAAATGAACGTAGAAGAACGGAACAATTGATTAGTCACGAATCACATTCTAGATATTTTGCATTTATTTGACGAATTCGACGATTTGCTAGCCTTTATCAGATAATTATAGATTCTATTGATTGAAAATGAATAAAAATTATGATCATTGATCACTAATCCGCTATGAAGCTAATGTCCCTTCCTGTGGCAAATACAGCCTGCGAAAGAATATTTTCACAGGTCGTCGCCTCAGTGATTGAATGGCAGAAACCTCATATTACAACACTCTTAATTGTAATAAGCATTTTTTCTGGTTGATTTGGCCATTTGTCTGGTAGATTTTGGTACTTTATTAGACATTTTAGTAGTTTGCTTGATTTGAGAACGGCAATACTGGCTGTCAGCTGTCAATTGTCAAAAAAATTGATTTGTTTTGTTGATTGCAGGTCAAAAAGCTAAAAAATAAATAAAAATGTGCGGAATCTAAATACTAATGTAGCGAATAGTTTACTTAAAGTTATTGCATAAATTTGTTTATCATGGGTGACGGACAAAACTCTTTGGGTACCTAACTAAGTCTATAATTTATTTAGTCGTTTAATAGGGTGTGGATGCGAATAAATAAAAACTAAACAATACAATAAAATTATTTACAGAAGATTATGAAATGCTCAAAGCTCTATATGACTTCGAGGCAACATTGGCCAAAACTCTGAGTTTTACGGAAGGCGAATTTTTCTTCCTTCAACAAAGTAACGCCAAACAGAGGAACTGGTGGCATGTCGTTAATAGAAAAGGTCAAGTTGGATTCGTGCCCTCGAATTACGTTGCCGTAGTCAAGGTAATGGACTAAACTCATTAATACAATTATCACACTACATATTTCAGTTATTAAGGTCTGTGTTTTGTTGAAATCTGAAACAGGTTGAGCAAGAATTCTACCTGGCCTTCTTGAGCGATTGCATTAAAAGTGTTAGTGAAAGTAATGCAATGTCGCAAAAGCAAGATTTACTAGCCAAGTTAAATGAGAAGAAGAAACAAATTCAGACATGTACAAAGCCTCATGGGAAGAAGGCTCCAGCTCCGAAACCACCACCGCGACTGGACGACAGCACTCCACCTAATGGTGTGTCACCATCTTTTGATTTGCGACCTATAGTTTCACAGCAGCACATCAGTGAAGAGAGGGAGTCTTCCCAGTCACCAACTAAGCCTGATAATAATCTGGCTGCAGGTAAAGATCTAAAAAAAAAGTTATGTGCATGAAACAACTATTTTAGGATTAACTTATTACTGTTATTTATCATTTTAAGCAATGTTTTTAATATATTTTTCAATACACTCACTCATAAAGTGGCTCTTATTGCACTATTTTTAGGTTCATAATGCAGCTTATAAGCATGCATGCTTTTTACTTTATAGTATCACACAAGTGCATTTTACTTTACAGTTTATTTTTAAATGTCAGCAAAGGGAAATAAGGAAAGGAAAGAAGGAAAAGCTAAACAAAATTAAACATTTTTATAAATAAATCAACCGTGTTAGTTAAAATATTATAAATAAACATTTGGTTTCATCAAACAATTTATTTTTGTCAACAAATTATCATTAATTTGTGTTATTAATAATATAATTTATTATTTTAATAAATAAAATAATAAATATAATTTATTATATTATATTTTTGATATTATGCTGTTTGGTGGTTTCCTTCCACCTGCACATGCATTTGTATTACATAACTCAACCACACGCACGGTGAGCGAATAAAGAAATCCGTGTGTAATTTTTGACATCTTTGTCTAAAACATCTAAAATATGTTAATTAGAAATGTTTTTACCTCGCAAGTGTGTTGAAAAACGTCGTATGAAATGCATGAGCATTGTTCATTACACCTTCGGCTTCATTACGGGCTGTAATTCAGCCTATAGTGAACTGCTTCAATCACTTGTATCATAATGTACTATTATGTTTTGTTGACGATTTTGAAGCTTGAATTAGCTGCCATCCATCAGAAATATAAAGATAATGACAATTTTGGAACCATTTGAATGATTTTGCTATCTATAATATGAATATAAGTACCATTTTCTCCTCTGTTTGTCAACCTATTTTCTTTTTTTTGTTTAGTAGCTATTATGAGATGAGCTTTAGTGTTATCAATAAAATAAAATAAATGGTTCTTGTTTTTGCTATAATTCAGTCATAAAAATTATATGAATTATAGTCGAATTTTGCCATTAGGCAACCTCTCTTTAATTTTTAATTTTTGAATTACAGATGATGAAGAAATTAGTAGAAAGATACCAACGGTCAGCAAAACATCATCCAACCAGGTGTCATCGGACACTGACAACCAGGATGACAGTCAGGACAGCAGTGAGAGTATCAAGCCAAATGCCATTTATGAAATTGTTCAGTCCGTGAGGAAGGAGACACAGCTTAGTCATGAGATGTCCAAAGTAGCTGTTGAAACTGTGCTAACTTCTTTGAGAGTAAGTTTTCAACTTTTTAATTAGAGTTAATACTTATTGCATAAAAATGTATTTCTTTAATGTTTTTTTTGGGCACAATGGGCTTGTGTTGGACAGCTGCCTCACATTCATTATTATTTGAATAGAATTGGATATAATTCAGTAAGTTTATGATTTGTGTCCTCCATGATCATAAGATCAATAAATTAAAAACGAATTTTCTATAAATTATGTACTCAGCAAGTCATGTATCCTCTGAGCCTTTTCGTAACTATTATATGTTGGGGTCGGCTTCCAGTCTAACCAGATGCGGCTGAACATCATTATTTTACATGGAGCGATTGCCATCAGATTGAGATTGCAACCCAATTACTGGTGTAATAATAAAAAAATATTTTTAAAATAATTTATTTACTGTTGCTTAATAGCATACATAAAAAGTGTGTGAGCTCCAAAATATATAAAAAAATGGATTTCGGGCGCCAGGAGCCACACTTAAAAAAATAAATACCTGGATTGGCTGAACGAGTAGAGTTGAAACTTTTAATCTTTCAGCGGGAGAACTTCAATAAAGACCAGATTTCAAGACACTAGTTTTATTTTCTGTAGGCTTTTAATATGAGCAAATAAATCCCATTGTGGAATTATATTAATCTAATTACTATCATTATCAGTATTATTGCATTCTTTAAGGTTAATTTAAATTTATTATTAAGTACGATACTTCATGGTATTGAGAGAACCGCATTATACTCCAAAATTAACACACCGAAATAAAAAAAAACCACGAAATAAGCGCCAACCATGGGCTGTAACAAAAATAGCTCCAATTAGTTTCGAAAACAACAAAACAAAAGCGAACCGTCATGAATTCCGACCGCATGGTATTTACTTACCGCTTATTTCATAAAAAATATTATACATCGATGCCTGTTGATGACAGGACCGATGTGATTAGGTGGATATTAGTCTGTAACAAGTAAAATTACGAATATTTTAGCATCATGAGCCTCCAAAATCCGACCGGACAAAATGCCGTCTCAGGAAGAAATATTACTACTCACCAGAACTAAAATTCAGCAATCCACATTAACAAAAGGGTTCATCCCCTTGAATAACAATATTCTAGCCCATTCCGATGATAAAAACGTGGTATGGGACTGGATTAAAAATTAAATTGAAATAAGACGAGAAAAATCAATCCATCTTGTAAAAAGGTTTTGTCGCAAAGTGACATATCATTCCAATGTTGCCACTACGATAATTAAAAATTACACTAAAAACCACAGAAATTTAAAATTTTATTCAACATGTGTCGACGTAAAAAAACGCACGTTACATTACATCCCTCCCCGAAATAAAAAAGAAAGGAACTTTCTTTTTGGTGTAAAAGACCAATAAACAAAAGCTAAAACAAACCTACAGAAGACAACAAGTAAGAAAGCCAAAGCTTTATAAACAACTATAGATTCTAAATTAAAATGTAGGCATATAAAACCCAAAGACCCATAAAAATATGGTATAAAATTTATGACCAAAAGTGTCAGACTGCAAGATAAAACTTCTAAGTCGCACTTGTAAAAAACATGCAAAACAAAAAAAAACTTAAGATGAGACAAGATAAAAAACATTCAAGTATCACAAAAAAAATCCTTTATGCAAAAAAATAAAACCCACTATGAGAGTGCATAAAGCTCCCAAGTCAATGGTATAAACAAAACAAAACTCCCTCAGTACAGTAAGACTACTGACTAACAACTTCAAAAAATAAAAAACAACAAGACTAAGACAAAAACTTCAAGTCTTATAAAAAACCAACATCAAAAAAAAACTTCAAGAGCAAAGAAGTTACTCATTTTACTCTTAACAAACTAAACAACCATGAGTACAGTTAGGCACCTTCGCCACTGACTACCATCATCACCCTCTTCACACTAATGAGTACAGTTAGGCACCGTCGCCACTGACTATCTCTCCAACCTTCTATCTCAAATACAGTTAAGCATAAATGCCGCTGTTTAAACAACAAATCCACGGTATGAGTACAGTTAGGCACCTGCGCCACTGACTAGCTACCTCTATTCTACGTCAACACCATGAGTTCAGTTAGGCACCTGCGCCACTGACTATCTACTTCTACCATCACAACAACGCAATCACATCGCATTGTACCACTACCAACAAGATGTGATAATGGAATAGGAATGCTGGGATCGGCTCAACACCACCAATTTTCCGGGCACAGACATCCTATAATATTACTATACTACAGACAAAATTGCTGTAATATAGATAAATGCATATTGTGATCGGCACAACACAACCGACCTCCCGAGCACAATAGCAAGAGTTGCATACTGTGATCGGCATAACACCACCGAACTCCCGAACACAATAGCAAAAAATACGAAATCAAGGAAAAAATACCAAGATACGTCAAAAAATATAAGGTATTCTACAACAATGCGGTAGAATAACCCTAATAAAACAATGAGAGTCAGATGACATCCCTACAAAACGTCCCATCCAAAAAAAAATTGTTCTAAGAACTCAAAGTCATATCCGAGTAACTACAAAACTAACTCGAACACAAAAACAAACAAAACATGAATAGTTCCACAAATAAAACAGTTAGTAGAAACTATTACTAAAAATAAACACTTATAAAAAGGCCTGATTTTACTATTAACACCAATAGGATGTTAATAGATAACAGTATGTATAATGTATAAGGTTTAATAAAAATAGCTATGTTACTATGACATAACTAATTTATCAAGTCATAACTATGTCATTAAAAATAAGACATAATTATGTAGATAAATAAATAATAATAATAAGATCAATTGATGTAAGTAATAATATGTGGGTGGAGGTTATTAAATAAAAAGTATCCAAAATTACCCAAGTTTTATTTTTTAGAAAGTTTAGAAACCGAATTCAATAAATTGAAAAGAAGTTTCCTAACATACCATTCCTTTCAAAAGACTATAACCTTTCATCCTTCATCATCAGATACTATTTTCTTTCAGAGCTCCTTTCATTCATTAATCAGGAGTACTTCAAAACAAAGTAACGAAAATCAAGACTAAGCTTGAGAACCAAAATAAATTAAAATTTAATTATATCTTTTACATGATATCGACCTTCAGTACCTTTTTTCAGATCTTTCAAAACAAACATTATTAGAAACTTTATCAATGATTTTACACTTAACAAACTTAGGTGCAAGTTTAGCAGAAAAATAAATAGGTGCATTAGATTGTACAAAACTCCTCCTCCACACCGTATCGCCCACATCAAAAGAAATGACTTTACGACCCCTATTATAATAAGAAGCATTACGCTTATAAGCTTTTAATAAATAAGCTTCAACTTTAACAAAAATATCACTAAGTGAATTAAGAGAAATAGCAAATGCATTTCTATGACCAACTTCAAGTTGATTCAAATCGTCAATAGAATTACTAAGACGATGTAAATAAGCATCAAATATAAGTTCTCTACCGAACATCAAAAAATTTGGTGAAAATCTGTAGCAAGATTCACACTATTATTCAGAGCTAATTGAACATGGGGTAAAAATGTAGACCAAGTTCTATGATCATCTGCAACAAAACATGATATGCAAGTTTCAACAGCCTTATTATATCTCTCTACTGTATTATTTTGAGGAGTGTATAAAGTATTATAGAATATTTTAGTTATATTAAAACTTTTCATAAAATCTACAAAATGTTTTGACGTAAATTGTGTACCATTATCACAAACTATTATCTTCGGAACACCAAATTTAAGAAATATTTCTTTTTCAAAAAGTTTACAAATTATTTTAGTAGTAGCATTAATCATGGGAAATATCCAGCAAAATTTAGTGAAAACATCTACAACTGAAAGTATATATTTATGACCTGAATAAGTTTTAGGTAAAATTCCATAAAACCAATAATTAATTATCTGTGAAGAACCATCAGCAGTACAAGCAGAACCACCAATAAGTTTTATTGTATAACCTAATTTCAAAAATTGTTCATGGTTATTTGAACCTAAAACGCAACTATTAGAACCACTGTCCAATAATCCTGAAAAAATATTATTATTTACTGTGAAATTTAAGTAAGGTCTAGTGTCGTTATGTTTTACAAATAAAATAGGAGCTGATCTATAAACGGTAAAAAATGTTTTTAAATAATTCAACCAATCTGTAAAGTCTTTGTTTCGAGTAATGTCATCTGGTTTGTGACTCCTAACTAATTTCTTAGACATCGAGTCTCTCGCGGTTTTATTAAAAACAGGGGCTCGATGAGACCTAATCAGTTTTTTGACTCGTTTGAGTTTCGCTTTTCCAAATTACAAACATCACAATTTTTGGTAATTACTCCAACCTTATGACATTTAAAACAAATTACACCAGGTACAGATGGGCAATTTTGAAAATGATGTCCAGAAAGTTTGCATTTTAAACAAATAAGATTTGTTGAAGCTGCATAAAATTTATTAGTTTTTTCCAATTTAACTGGTTTTTCAAAAGATTTTCTATTAACAACAACTTCAAGTTCCTTTGCAAGATCAAGAAATTGATCAACAGTGTCTAGATGTTTACCAAACACAAAAGGTGTATAAACAGGCAACATGTTATTTTTAATAATATTCACTAAAACAGAATCGAATATAGGCGAAGGAAGACGACTAGCCATATCCATAATGTCAGTTATAAAATCTGGAAGAGATTCAGATAACTTTTGTTTCTTCGTGCGAAGATCATATTCCAAAAAATAATCAAAGTTGGGTTTATCAAAGCGTTTCAATAATGAAAGTTTAAGTTCATGCCACAATGAGATCCTAATACGAACTGTGCGAAACCATTTAAGAGCAATGTCACTAAGCAAATCTGAAAATGAACCAACAAGCAAAATTTCATCAAAATTTTTGTATAAAAAATATTCTTCAACCTGAGTTATAAAATTCCGAACACAAGATTTTCCATCAAAATTTATTTTACTTCTCTTCAAATCAGGCAATTTATTTGTATAAGGCAAGTTCTTCTTAATGTGATCGTTCACAAGCGCATTCATTGAATTAAAAGAAGGCCAAGCATTTCTAATAACGGAAGAATGTGCAACTCTGTCATTCTGACCAAAAGGATTAGGTTCCTCTGTCATATTGATCATGTCATGTGAGCAAGCCGCAGGAGCAACCATACGAGAACCACCAGAAACCGTATTGTTCTTTGCGTCAGCAAGTGGAGGAAATTGACATTCTTTATCCATGATGAATAGCAGGCACAAAACAAAACGCAGCAAAAAGCAAAATTAAAACTTTAAAAAGTTAGGTTAAGTTTGAGGTTAAATATAAAAGTTTATTTTAAAAATCAAAGTTGATAAGTTTTAAAATTATTCAAAAGAATAATTCTTCAATTGTAAAGCAAAGAGAAGATGCAATAATAATTTACAAAGTTATATCTTAAAAAGTATGACAACAATGATTGACTTAATGTCTTACTACAAAATTGTTGTTAAAAAGTTAAAGTTACAAAGTTAAATCACTTATATTTTTAAGTTCACTAAGTTCAGTGATGAGAGAATAATAAACACAGTCTACACAATACAATTGTGTTTGTTTTGCTAGAGAAAAAACAAAGTTATTAACAAAAATACAAGAACAATATAAAGTAGTTCTATAAAAATATTGTTTACAATAAAAACAAAGTTATTGTTATAAAAATAACCACTAAAACATCATGGTTATGATATTAAAATAAACAACTGTATGTAAACAATACATAAAAACAGTAGTAAACAAAAATAAGATGCAATAATAAATCAAAACATTAAGAAAAAGCCTACTTCATGTCCCTGTACGGTAAGCGACAAATGTAATAATAAAAAAATATTTTTAAAATAATTTATTTACTGTTGCTTAATAGCATACATAAAAAGAGCTGGAGCTCACACACTTTTTATGTATTGGAAATATTAGTATTTTCTTTTTATTTTTTTGGAAAATATTTAAAAAAAATGGATTTCGGGCGCCAGGAGCCACACTTAAAAAAAAAATACCTGGATTGGCTGAACGAGTAGAGTTGAAACTTTTAATCTTTCAGCGGGAGAACTTCAATAAAGACCAGATTTCAAGACACTAGTTTTATTTTCTGTAGGCTTTTAATATGAGCAAATAAATCCCATTGTGGAATTATATTAATCTAATTACTATCATTATCATTATTATTGCATCCTTTAAGGTTAATTTAAATTTATTATTAAGTACGATACTTCATGGTATTGAGAGAACCGCATTATACTCCAAAATTAACATACCGAAATAAAAAAAAACACGAAATAAGACCCACGAAATAAGCGCCAACCATGGGCTGTAACAAAAATAGCTCCAATTAGTTTCGAAAACAACAAAACAAAAGCGAACCGTCATGAATTCCGACCGCATGGTATTTACTTACCGCTTATTTCATAAAAATATTATACATCGATGCCTGTTGATGACAGGACCGATGTGATTAGGTGGATATTAGTCTGTAACAAGTAAAATTACGAATATTTTAGCATCATGAGCCTCCAAAATCCGACCGGACAAAATGCCGTCTCAGGAAGAAATATTACTACTCACCAGAACTAAAATTCAGCAATCCACATTAACAAAAGGGTTCATCCCCTTGAATAACAATATTCTAGCCCATTCCGATGATAAAAACGTGGTATGGGACTGGATTAAAAATTAAATTGAAATGAGACGAGAAAAATCAATCCATCTTGTAAAAAGGTTTTGTCGCAAAGTGACATATCATTCCAATGTTGCCACTACGATAATTAAAAATTACACTAAAAACCACAGAAATTTAAAATTTTATTCAACATGTGACGACGTAAAAAAACGCACGTTACACTGGGTAATACTGATATTCGGAGGTTAGACCAGTTGTCAGACTTTTGGACTTCTGACTACCTGTAACGACTGCCTGACTAGATGTACAAATGGCAACCAGGACCGAAAGCTTAACGTGCTCTCCGAAACATGGAGGGGTTTCGATGGGCAACGTAATGGTCACTCATCCATGGACTGACCATGGCAAGTGTACCTTAACCTCGCAGATCATACAATCCGCGTGGTTGCTACTTAGCCACGAGCTCCTCAAATACTACCGAAGTACTGGAGTAATTATTTTTTTACTGATGGGGGTGCTGCTGATGCTTTTTTTTTTATCAATTTTCAGGAATTCCTACCAGGTGGGGCAGCAAGATCAATCATTGATGCCCTTCTCCGGGAGGCCAATAGCAACATTACGTGCCCTAAGAACGCGATTGATGCTGCTCCGGATGCCTTGCGAATGATGAC
The DNA here is from genome assembly GCA_949699075.1 of Asteroscopus sphinx. NCBI lineage: Eukaryota > Metazoa > Arthropoda > Insecta > Lepidoptera > Noctuidae > Asteroscopus > Asteroscopus sphinx. Next base: position 21,258,387 of record OX453005.1, read on the forward strand.
AGCACTGAATGCACTATCGAAGGCAGCCAATGATGCGCAGCAGAGGGGGTGGGCACTACATGATGATGCACATGATATTCAGACACAGCTGCTCGAATTGATCTCTGTTATGGTAAGATTGTTGTTGTTGTTCGTTGTTGCTTTTAGCGATAAGATCGCCCATGTACCCATAATTTATATTTTGTTCATGTTTATTATTATTTTCATGATATACAATAAACACAGACCAATAAGCCTCTAGACGTCTATTAGCCGGATACCCCCGGTCACAAAGTATATGCAATAGCACTGCATATCTTACGCCCAGCCACCAATCGGGACGTCACTCCGTCTGCGAGCGGCACCATCGCCCCCCGGTCCCCACCAACATTTTACGACTGTGTTCTCATGCAAAACTTTGTTTATGTGGCGTCTTGAGGCTTACTGGTCTGTGAAAATAAAGCATAATATTCTATCAGTCTATTGTTTGAAGGTATCCATAGGTCTTAATAAAATCGGAAACCTAGTATGGCGCTACATTAACGTTTACCCTTTTATTTCGTCCTAAAGACAGCAATGATTTTTGTTTGGAGAGTACTGAGATAGGGCAGTACCTATAACTCATATAAGAAAATATTACTAAAGTTTTTAGAAGGAGAACTTCTGGGGTGGGCTAGGAGAATTCTAGGTTGGGTTGGGTCAACCTGAGTCATCGACCATACAACCCAATAGACGCCTAATGTTGAATGTTGAATATAATGCATGCAATAAATTCTGACAACTAGCTAACGCGGAATACCACTGGCTACTGTAATCCGATTCTGGATTGGCCCTACCAAGGCGGCTTTTGGCTAATCACTAATGCGGCAGTTTTGACGGTTCACATAACTGGTCGAAACTGATTTGATGTTTCTAAGTGGCGAATAGTGGTGACTTGTAGGTCACTAATGGATTAGTGATATTTCATAGATGTGTTGAGAGAAATCGGACGCCTGTTATGAGGCGTCTACGGGGTATGTGGTGATGACTTGAGCCTACTCCTTTACTACACCTATTCCAAGAAAAGTCCCTTCGGTGGTACCACTTTAAACGTCATATAGTCATATAGAGCGCAACCCTACAGTGAAACCCTCAATCATGTTGATACCGCTATTATAATTATGTCTGTGTAGCTTATATGAAATAATTATAATGCCACTGAATGGAGAAGCATTTTGATTTACGCGAAACTGTTCCTGCACAGCATATAATCATATTAGTAAGTGCTTATTTATACAACTTCACAGTCGAATGCTGATGTGAACATCTCTCAGCACGTGTTAAGCAGTCACAAGTACGCGTATGTGACAACTCTAGTGCAGTACTACCAGATGGAAACCAGGTGGCCTTTACGACAACTACTATTGCAGGTAATTTATTATTCTACTAGCTTTGCGCCCGTCAGTTCCCATCGGTAACATCTCAGGAACCATCCGACTTTTCTCCTCCTATTTAACCCCCTTAGTAGATTAATTTAAAAAAATCCTTTTGTAGTGCTCACCTGCGTCACAGAATATCTAAAGGTGGGCACTGACGATGTATCCATTCGGACATCGTTTTAATAACTACTTCCAAAAAAGCTTGACTTGTTCTGATAACGTATGTTGTTATCAACATTCACGGATTGATTTTGGAATGCGGCCACGCTATTCGGACTTTTGGTTGCATCGTCAGTGTCACCCTTAATAGTACTAACGTACCTACATTATCTAAGGAATTCCTGGGCAAAATTTCATCCTGCTAGACCTACTGGTTTAGGCTGTGAGTTGTCTGTAAGTCAGTTAGTTTATATATAATTCTTTACTCTCTTTAACCTTTTGACCGCCAGAGTTGGCAGTAGCAAAATTAGTGCACAGTAAACCAATAATGCAGATGAAATTTGAATCAACCAATGCCCAGCGAGGTTGTGATAACCACAAGATAGTGGATTAACATTTATTAAACTGTCCTAAATTAGCAATATTATTGGAACTAATTAAACTTAATTTTACGTCCTTGCGTAGCTAAAGTTAAATAAAGTCAACAACTAAATTCCAGGCGTTCGGCGTAATGTGTGGGTTAGAGCGGACGGCACTAGCGACCCTGGCTCTATCAGCCCTACCGGCTGAGATAGCGCGGGACATGCGCGATAACCCTCGCGCCGTCAGCCGCCTTTCCCACTCCGCGCTGTTGCTGTCTATGGTCCTCTCCATGGGGGACAAACTGCCCATCACACATTTTGGTTGGTATCTCTGTTTTATTATTTTTCCTAGCTTTTGTTTTTCATCTCGTTTGTGGCATGGCGTTGAATAAAAAAAAACCTGGGAGCAGTTCTAAATAATGCCACATCGCACAATGCAAACTTAGCTCACGCTATTTTGGAAAACATATTAACGTAGACGAGTTAAATTACATTTAGTTCATCATCATCATAATTTCAGCCGAAAGACGTCCACTGCTGGACAAAGGCTTCCCCCAAAATCGCCACGCTTGGCAGGCGGGTTGGCGGGTTGGGTTGTACATTTAGTTATTTACATTTAATCATTGTGTTAGTTACATTTTGGTTTTAGTTCCGTTTTAATAGATTTTTGACAACATGTTTTTTTATCGCTTTAGCACCAGAAAAGTGAAAAATTCGCTTATAAGATTCAAACTTGCGACTTCTGGTACAGTACACCAGTCGCTTTACTTTACTTTAGTCGCAAGCGAAATTTTGTGTCCAGAAATTATTACTACCTATGTGCCCGATGGAATTTCTCATCGCTAACATTTCAGGGCCCTAATCCACGTAATTTTATGAGGCGCCGATCAAGTTGCAGTGACGCTGCAGTTCGTTTCTGACAGCGACCGCCGTAGATAAGAGAATACGAAAACCATTGTTTTGATTAAAACTTAACTGCAACTGCACTTCTTTAGTTACGTGAATTGGCCTACAGGATCCATTCGACTCTTCTCCCCCTATTTAACTACCTTAGGGCCGGTATTTCAATAGTCTGATAACTTTTAACTAAGGAATAAATGTGACGTCATGACGATTTTCTATACTACAACTGTCAAAATGTCAAACTTACTCCTCAGTTAAAAGTTAACTGGCTATTGAAAGACCGACCCTTAGGGGATAATTTTTCATAAATCCGTTCTAAGTGCTCACCTACGTCATATAACGAACTCCTGTTCGAAATTTTATGCTTCTAGACCCACCTGTTTAGGCTGAGCGTTGTCTGTCAGTCAGTTTTAAGAATTTTATGAAGTAGATTCCAAAATTTATCTTTAAATGATAAATTCAAATTAAAATGTTTTTTTATTTCAAATAAACCTAATTACAAGCACTTTTGAAACGTCAGGCTCTAGTTGTACGGTTCCAAATTGTGGGTCCTATGTAGAAGAACTGGCAAGAAACTCCATGGATATACTCTTTTTAAAATAGGTTATTGTTTGTTACATAAAATTTATTCAAATAATGTGAGTATAATGTAGGTTAATGCCAGAAATAAACAAGAGTTTAAAAGTGAGAATATTGCCTTTAGAAATAAACGTAAAAAGGGTTGCCATAGTATGTGGGAGTTGACCTGCCCGACAGACGGCACCCGTTCACGAGCATGACGCGAGCATCAGCCATCGCTTAACTCAACCATATTGAAGGGAACTTAACGACCCGACAGTAACGCCACCATCAGCATGACATTTAAGTGATATGTAAACCTTTTTGATTTTTAGAACAACTTGGAATGGACTTCGCCCAGTTTCTATTGGAGTTGACCGAAAACCCGCCAGAAACAGATGTGGATGAACAAATCCCTGATCTCTTCCTGACTTTACTTCTCGCTTACAATTTGCAATTTGAAGACCCTTATGAGAACCTTCTGCTGAATGCTTTGGAGACCAAGGATATTGCGAAAACATTCTGTGAGAAAATTCTACTGCTTCTTAATCGTGAAGGTAATATTCAAAAATGCTATTAAACTACAAAAGGTCGCAAAAAATGTTTTAAGTATTTGATCTTGGGTATGAGTAAATCTCGTTATCACTTTTATAAATTACTACAAGAGAATAGTGTGTAGTGAGACATTTTTTGGCGACATCCTACTGATTAACTTGTATATGTATTAGGTAAGGCCTTAGGGTCCAAACACAAAAATGCGAAACGGCACGATGTGAATTTGCAACGCAGAAAACTGCGACGCGAATAGCTGCGATGCGATTGCGTGCGGCAAGGAGTCTTGCTAGTTCAGGTAACCATGGTAACTATTCATATATCACAGGAATGTGCGACGCGAATCATGTCGCAAATTTTTGCGAAGCGTCGTGCGAGCTCGTAGATTTACGCGATGCGACGTCGCATCGCAGTTTTGTGTCTCGACCCTTAGTGCACCACGCTGGCTTAGTTGCGGTTGGCGGGCGAGAACTTTCAGGTGTGCAGGTTTCCTCACGATGGTTTGTTTCCTTCACCGTTAAAAGCAAGTTATAATTCATAATCATTTATTGCTTTCATGCTGGTTATAAAAATATATTTTTTATCTAATATCATTTAATGCGCATTTATTTTCGCAAAAAAGTTATTAACGACAGCAATTTGTATCACTACAGAGGACCCAGTCCACATTTTCGACCACGAGCCTGCGCCGGCGCACGCGGTACTAAAGCTGACGATCGACGTGTTCAGTCGCAAGAAGACCGCCGAACACTTCTACACAAATGACGTGAAGGTCGCCATTGACATCATCGTGAGGCAGCTAGCTGATCTATCGCCAGGAGACTCGGTAATTAACCTAATTAATTGAATTAATTAACCTAATAAATTATTAAAACTCTTCGATCGTGAGAATAAAAACCTACGAGGACACCCTTTAACACTATGAAGGACGTTGTATAAAGGAAATCCCTTCTACATTTCCTTCCAAATCGTGTTGTCACAGAGTGGAATAAACTCCCTCATAGTGTAATAATTACCGGTGGTCATTGAATCAACGAACCGCTTTTTCATTAGAAACTAACTGTTAACGAACTGTTTTCCATTGCTTTTTTTTTTTTGCATGTATAGAATGAAAATGTAATTGTTAGATTTATAAATTAAGGAATTAATAAAGGATATAATAATAATAAACGCAAAAACGTTAACATTGGACAAAATTATAAATGCAGCTGTTTTCAAACGTGTTACAAATTAACAGCTTTTTCAACCTGTTAATTATCGGACATACAGCTCAACAAAGTTCTTATCTTATCTACAGCGTCGTCAGCAATACCTACGGATCCTGCAAGGTATCATCCGAAACACGGATTATGGTGCTCACGTACACCGGCGCGACGACCTCCTCCGCTGCTTCGCGCGCATCTTCTGCGAGGAGGGGGAGAGCAGCCGAGAAGACCAGGCCCTCGTAAGAGCCGTCTCCAACGAGTTCCCCCAATATTTCAAACCTTAAGACCTGAAGGTAACAGCTGGCTTTGATAGTTACAGGTTGTCAGATCTACAGTGAAAATGATCTGTGGACGTTTCGAGGCTTTAGGTGATCTGCGTTTTTTGTTGTTGTTACTTCTATTATTTAGAGTTGTCTATGGTCAATTTTTAAACAAAAAAGTCTCAATTAAAAAAAAGGAGAAAAGATTCGAAAAAGGATTTACATGCTATAATATCCTATGACGTTTAAAAACTCATAGTCTCAATTAAGTTTCAATTATCGAAACAAATGATCTGGCAACCTTAAAAATAAAAAAAAGATCTCGAGTTACTCTCTACGAGATTTAATCTGCAGATGTGAGTACCTATCGGTTGGAAGACGCTTGGATTGGCTGTGTTACTTTGTAAAGAGGATCGAAATACTGTGGCGTTGATAGCATAGGACTTATTGCTAATTTCAGTGCTTTTCATTTAGGGAATCATGATCGTTGAGGTTTTATATTAAGGGCTCTACGCACATGGGTGATGAACCGGATGCCTTATGCTATATTCAAGTTCATTGGAACAGATACTAGCTTCAGGCACTTGTACAACGAAATATGCCTAAGAAATAAGAAAATCCGGTCTTAGCCGGTTTTGCGTGTAAAACCCTTTTTATCAAACGAGTTTTCATGTGCAGCTCTATATATATGTTTGCGTATGGCGAATTACTTACGAAAAATGTATTTGTGTGGTATTTGAGTGATTCAGATCAAAATATATATATACGTAAAAATGTTCTTGTGAGTGTTACTTAGAAATGTCACTATACTTTGTAAAATATAGCTTGATCTCTGTGACACATGTCAAATACGTACATTTTCAACGTATTTTGACATTATTTTTACGTTTTTGACATCTGTCACAGGGTTCAAGCTATATTTTACAAAGTATAAGTGAATTTCGTATTGCTTTGCAGCTAAAAATGTTTTTTTCGTCTTGATTATTATCATGTAGATTTAAATGTTGCACAATTAGTAGTATATTTTGCATGACAAATTATATTTGCACATTACAAGAGAATGCAATAGTTATAGAGAATATTTATCAAAATTGTGCATACTCAAAGATATTCATATACTCATGAAATATTCATCTTCTGAGATTTTTTGTCTTAGATTAGAACACAATCACTTTAATGAAAATATTATTAATTCACCTCATATTAACGTAAACAGTATTTACACTGCATTTACTTATATATAATTTCGTCTACAATTTAAAGATATTTTACGTTACAAAGTATATCTCCTAGGATGTAAGCAATTTATTTTAATACACGAAAAATATACTTAGTGAAATTTAAAACTTGCGATAGGTAGCTCTGTAATCAAAATTAAATGTACAAAAAATTGTATACAAGAAATCTGTATTTACTATTAAAACAAAACGAATTAAACGACATAACAAACAAAAACAAACAAATTAAACAATAATATATGAACAAATATTTATTACTTCTCCTGTAGAAAGTGACTTAGAACTAAGATACAAATTAATGTTCGACAGAGCTATTCTCCAAAAAGGAAAGCAATTTTTTTATTTCATGTATGGTATAGGTTTGCCATTTGTCACCAAAGATATTTAAATTCCTAGTACAGTATGCTCATTTAACAGTCAATTAATAATGCTTTAAAGTAAGTCCGATCCAAAAAGGAGCATGATTGTATTTATTTTTACATTCCACAATTTTAATATTCGTTAGAAATCTATCGGCCTAAATTATCTGAATTTTTTAATGGTCACTCGATTTATGAATATCTTTTTCTGATAATTATTATTGTGTTGTGTTTGTTGCTGTAAAATAGTTAAAAAAAAAATATTTACATGAATTATGGATTGTGCCAATGCATGTTACTTGTCTGAGTGTGAGTGCATATTAAAGTATATCAAGCACAGAAATAAAAAGATAGAATGGAAAAGTGGGCGGGGCGCGCGTGCCAACACTCTGCACCAGAGTGTAGGACATTTCAAAACCTTTCTCAGTACGCCTTATGACTTGTTTCTGTAAATACTGTAACAAAAACCCGCAACAATCACCTGTACCAACACAAATACTACCCTCCACCAGTTTTTAAAGACGGCTCGCGCAGTCACCGTTGATCGCTCCTTCATAATGTAGCTAAATATTATCTGGTATCTACCCACATTGTACTTATTTAATATCCTACCTTGTTAACTACATTTTTGATTACCTGTTTGTATAGTCGATGATACTGATATACGGTAAAACTCTAATGAGTTTATGTTTACATCTTTAGAATGTTTTTGTTATTTATACCACTGAACAAATAAATAAATAATGCCTTATTAAGCTGTTTCTAAAATTTCTTATTGCGCTGTTTCTAACTACAAAAACAAAAGCTGTAAAGTATATTTGATTAAAGTAAATTTTTAAAAATGAATTATGTCAACATTGGAGGCGTGGTTTGTCCGAAAGTTACTACGCATGAATCGCAAGTAAAATTGTGATTACAGCCATTCTATCTTATCTATTTCTGTGATATCAAGTATATGTATATTGAACAAGTGTTGTTGAACTAACCACACTCATATTAATTTAATCTTCTGTTGAAATAACTAGTTTTTTTATTCATAGCAACATTTAACTGGCACATTTTATTTTTGAGAAGCGTATCATGTTTTTTTTTTTTTTTTTCAATCTTCTATCTTGTCGACTTGAGCTACTTAACGATAATAGCTCATGCCTTGAGAAAAAGATTAGCCAGTCAGCAGGTTGGTAGTGGGGCTGACTGCCCAGGGTACGCCATTTTTTTTCAATAATATAATAAAATGAAATTTTAAGGCCAAGTAGGATTTCATCAATCTATTTGTCGCTCTCAGTATAATATAGTTTCAATCGAGCCTAATTTTTCATTAGAAAATACTCATTTATTTGTATTACATGTGTTCGTACTTATAAACAGAGTAATATTTTTCTAGTCAACAATAATTAATAATGTGAAACTGATATTTAATTAAATTTACTGCAACTTTAATGTTGTTGATAATATCTTTAAAAAATCACATCGTCGTCACACTGTAAAGTGTATAGATATATAGATATTGTGGTCATATATTCATATAATGAAATAGGAAATAACTATATACGTACATTATGTAAACGGCTAGAAACTCCAATTTCTTCATTCATCATCATTATCATCATTTTAGCCGAAAGACGTCCACTGCTGGACATAGGCCTCCCCCAAAAGATATGCCAGAATCTCAACGCTTGGCAGATGGGTTGGCGATCGCAGTTGGTTGAATAAATACCCAGAGAACGCTGCTGCCCATCCTCTGGTGAACCCCTTAGTCGCCTTTTACGACACCCACGAGAAGAGATGGGGTGGTGCTATTCTTTGTGTCCGGCACCACACGATGTGAGTTTTCACCACGATTTCTTCATTATAAAGTATTTATTTCCTACTTTGAAGGTCGACTTTAACATCAATTCATCATTGAATGTCATCAGTGCGTGCTATACTTTGTGCGGTCTTTACTTTCGATTAACTTTCAATGTATAGAGTATGCCGATATGATAATTAAAGATTCTCCTGCCACGCGGCGACAATAGTAGTTATTATTCTGAGTACATATAAATAACTTAACCCTTTTCCAGTCCCGTGGAACACGTAATATGATTCATGGACTGGGTATCTGCTTCACGGATAGCGAAAGTGTTAAGGATGATTTCCACCAAACGGCTCGCATCGCATCGGATCGGAACGGATTTTACAATCTTAAAACGATATTAAATCGTTTACAGTATTTAAAGTCTATATTACCAAGCCGCGCACAGCTGCTTGACCGCGGGCGTCTTCGGCGACACGCGATCGTAGCCGAAAGTATGCTGCGACGCGCGATCGTCTCCGTTCGCCTGTCTACGTATCCGATCGAATCCTTTCGACTGTCGCCGCGTGCACTCAACAAAGCCGTGGCCGGGCGGCACTACTCATTCTTGTGAAGTATCTATGGCAGACCAGACTTAATATATTTATGGTACATCATTTATGTTATTAGAACATATCAACACGGGTAGTAATGAAACTATTTGACTAGGCGCAGAAACGGATACGTTCGCAAGTGACAGTACGGAGCCTATCGTATGCGTTGACATCCTGCCGGATGCGATCGACTGTCGCCGCATCCGTTCGTATCCTTTCCGATCCGATATGCTTGCTTGTAGTTTGTCCCCTTACTAATGAATTTCTTTGTCGACCAACGTTTCAGGGTGTCCGTAGAACGATTATAAAATATTGTGTAGTACGTAATTATAAGTTGACTGCGTCGTTGGTCTATTGGTTGCAAGCGCGACTGCTGAGGATGGGGTCCTGGGTTCGATTCCGGGGTCGGGCAAAGTGTTATTGGGTTTTTTCATTAGGAAATTCTCAGTAGCAGCCCGGAGTCTGGATTTGTGCCCGGTCAGTGGCAATAGGCTCGCCCCCTATTACATGGGACTATAACATAACTGGCGAAATGTGGGTGTACTATAAACCTCTGCCTACCCCTTCGGGGAAATACAGGCGTGATGTTATGTGTTATCTGTAATTATAAGTGCATGGTCAGATCACGGTATATTCGTTTTCACAAATCTATTGCAATTTTTCTAAAATAGAGTCTGTTGTCATGAATATTTAATTGGAAATGTATAAAAATGTTATTTATATAAGATTTACTGTTTTATCTATTTCTATTGGAGAGTTATTTAATACATTTTTGATCTTTATTATAATGTTGGCCTAAATTAAATTTAATAGCAGAGATATACTGCGTTCAAAAATGTTTGCCATTTTGGTTCAAAGGTGCTCAAAATTGCAGCCAAATTTTATTAGATTTTAATTATTATTCGTATTTGTCTCACGTCTTATTTTGTGTAAAATTGTGTAAACGCAATATCGACTGTCCCGCATACTATTGTCACAACAAAATTCATTGAAATGTAAAGATGTTTGGTTTCGTGTAACAAAATTATTTACATGTGAACTTAATAATAGTACATTATGATTAAAGGTGTTCACAACGGCTACATATCAAAGACGCGTTGTAACGACATGCTATATGTAAAGCGCATAATATTTTTATGCTATAATATAGCATACAGCACTCGTTAGAAATCACAGTCCGCTTTCGGGGTTCGGCGCGGCGCTCGAAACGCTACGAGTATGTGCGCGTTATTATATTCATTATCAGCAATGTGCGAGTGCGAGCACGAGCGCATGAACCACAGTCAGCGATGTAGCTCCTTGACTTGCTATATAGCAGGCTGCGTTAGTTAATGTAATGTAAGCCGCCTGTTATTGGAATGATAATGAATATCAAGTCAGCAAAAGTTACGCCGCCGAGTCTCGAATTGCAACGTGCGTTAGAAAGTAGACCTTATTACAATGGCTTTATATTCTATACTTGATCGTATGGCACAACCTAGCAACAAAAAAACTACATCTCGACTCAATCTCGTAAACAAGCCGACGAAAAGATTTATAGCAGATAGCAGGTAGTAGTGTTAAGTAAATAATAGTATGCGCCTGCTTTTTGTATATAATAGGCTATTTTATCTGCTACCTAATATAACGAACATCTTTAATTATGATACAAGTGAGCTAAGTTGACTATTAACTTAATAATAGTACATTATGATACAAGTGAGCTAAGTTGACTATTCTATTCAAGGCTGGATTGTAGACCGAGCCGAAGGCGAGGGCGTAATGGAACCGACAGTATAATAGTCAATGCTCACGCGTTTCATACGACGTTTTTCAACACATACACATATTTTAGACAAATATTGAATTTGTGAACAATGGCGCGCGGATTACTGTAATCGCACAGCTGTGGGCGCGCAGGTGTTCGAAGGAAACCGCCAAACAGCCTAATATTAAAAATATAATAAAATAATATTAAAAAAAAAATTACAACAAGCTCTTAGAGATCTCCGTAACAAAACAAAAATATACACCTCGTGATAATAATATGCGTGGCCAGACCTTTATATTTAATACTAATTCTACTAAAATGTTTTGCCCAAATTAACAATTAACTTTACAATTTAGTAGAAAGTGACCAAATAGTTTAATAGCAATGATATGTGCGATAACAGTTTGTGATTCTGTTATTGAAATAAATACTGTAGATATGGCAACATTGGTGTGTTTTACATGATCGAAAACTCATCGCAGCTATATTGTTTTTCTATTTGATTGTGTATCCATTCGTTCAAATATAATAAAAATATCATGATATTGTATCATTAGCTTGTTTGCGCAAATTAATTATCTGTAAGTATTTATTCTTATTGAACGCTCTTTAATAATATTTAGAATGAAGATTGTCAATATACATGAATAAAAGATGTTCAATCGTCTTTGTTGTTGATTTATTAGACAGCAATGTCTCTACGAAAACTGTATGGGAAAAAATTATAGTGGTATCCATAATTTCGCGAAGATTTGATGAAGATCTTCGGAGATAAAGAAGGGAACTCTTCAATGGATGACAGCAAATCATCCGTGATGGCAGCAATCGCTTGTATTTCTATTGTCAATGCCACTCAAAATAGAAAAATTAAATGAACTTTAAAAAAGTAAAAACAACTTAAAAAAAAAAAGAAAAATATTGTGATACAGTTTAGGAAGTCTGTGCCAATTTTTTCTTAAATCAAACCGAATCAAAGGCACCTACTTCCTAAACTGTTTTACAATTTTTTTTAAATTCTTTTTGAAGTCAATATTTTTTTCTTTTTCAAAGTTCATTTTATTTTTTATAGTCTTCTTCTATCTTCTTCTTCTTTCTTTTATCTTCTTCTTTTTTATAGTGCAAACCTCAAACTAAACAAAAAACCAGCTCAACTATTTGAGAACATAACTATATTAATTTATTTTAAGTTTTATTTTTTCTTAATTTCAAAATTCGTGATTTTAGAGTTACTGTAAGTTACCTAGTACAATAGGAAGCGGAGAAAGTGAAGAATGTCGTGAAGGGGCTACTTGATGCACGGAAACTCATCGAGCTGAATTTCCTGGGCCTTACTTACCTATTCACGATCCGCTGATGTACCGAACTTCGCCATATAACCATATAAGTTTTTTGGTTAAATCCTGCTTGCATTATCATAAAACGACAAAGTTTGTCTTTGCTTACAAGACCAATGTGACAATTAATGTTGTCATCCTTAGTGAAATTTTAATTTCATGGGATTTGTTGTCAATAATGCTGTAGCAATTTCGTAGTTGACTATAGTTTACCTAATAATTAGGGTATAACTGTTATGGTACCTCTCTATTAGAGAATGAGGGAAGGATAAACAAATGAAACAACTCATAATTATTACAAGTATTTAATGTACCTTATGAATGCCGTATAAATATTTCAAAATGTAAAACAGTGATAAAATTCATATTTCAACCAATATAACTGCAATCAACGTAACTAAGTATGCGAAATTATATTTCAATATTCAAAATTAATACAATTGGAAATAGTTCATGTGAAACTTATCTACCATTCGCAACATATGAATACAACGGGAAATAATTTATTGTTACAATATCCTTAACTATTACATTAATAAGCAGGTACCATATTTAAATCTCTTAGTGCATTATCGAATCAAAAGAAACTTCGGAATTCATATTGTTCAATCTAAAATAGGTTTATAAACTTTGTCACTAATAAAAATGTAACAAAACCTGCCTCAACTGTACAGTCAGCTGCACCAACTGGTTACCCCACTTACGAACAAACTCACGAACAAGAGGGGTAACCAATTAATGACGCTGTGTGTACAGTTGGGGAACATAATATAATATAAAAACTTGGCCCCAACATTTGAAAGGGATCCACAAAAACTAGAATTATTATAATTTGTAAATATTATTTGAAAAAATCATAGTAAATCCTGTAATTGAATACAAAAGGACCTACTTATGAATGCAGTCTTAGTACTGGTTGTATATTCATCAAAGAATTTTAAAGACATCGAATGCTTACATGGAATGCAATTTTATAAAATTGAATCCTTATATCATATAATTATTATTACAATTAAAAATAAATGAACGCGTCGGTACCCCTCGTATAAAATTAACACGTTGAGCATTATCCTACAATTATTGATAAACATGCTACTTGTATGTAATACGCAGTAATAATAATTGATTATAACGAACATATGACCACTTGACTTTACACCGAATTTGGCAACTTGGATGAACACTTGTCTTATACAATTATCTATCATTATACATGTCAATGTTGACGCTGTCCAGTTTTATGTTTAAATTTCGACATTTCTCTAAATATTCATAAAAGAGAAAAGATGTTTTAGAAATTTTAATAAAAACTTCAGAAAAACAGTGAACGCAAATTCAGTTAATACTTTATATTGTTTTTATATTTTATATTCTGATATCTAATAAAGTATGTTTTACTGATCGTTATAAATATTTAAATGGTATTTTTGCTACTACTTCATCACATTCTACAACTATCGAACACTCGCACATTACATTAAATTAGATTAAAATTTATATACAAGTTACATCTAAATATATCTTAACTAATCAACCCTACGTAGGTTAGATGATACCAACAAAAAGTATCATGTGTATGGCCTCTTGACTTTTCATTTGAAAACTTGATAATAGATATATAGATAGGTATTTTGTTTTGGTACTGATTATGTTTAGACAATCCTTTTACACACTTGATTTTGTTCCATACTTAGCTCACACGGCAAGTACTGTCCTAACGCTAATCGCTAATAATATTATTTTACCACAGAACAGCGAGTACAAAGTTGAAATGGAAACGAACGCATCATTGGCTGTAGCTCGAGTCCTGTGACAGATGTCAAATACTAATAAATAAATGTCAAAATACGTTAAAATATACGTATTTGACATCCGTCATAGAACCAAGGTATATTTTACGAACTTATTTCGATACATCTCATCATAGCAGAAATATAAAATCCTTCACATCAATTTTATTTATTATTTACGTTCGTAAACTGCTTCTTATTAGCATATAATAGCTAGGTACTTATACCATGTTGTTTATATTGGCGAAATGAAATAAACTACAGTTCCAATATCAGTCGAATTAATTTTGAATAAGACGGAATCAACTCACCCATAATTTTTATCTAAAGACAAACAATGGAACAATGCACAACCCCAAGAACAATCATAAATAATGTCACCACAATAGAATTTGTATAACTAAAGTTAACAAATTGAGCTAAATAATTATATTCTTTAATTGAATTAGTCGAATATAAAGTTACAAAACACAATAAGAGCGTGTATCAGAATAAATAGATATTTGTCTTTTATTGCGCGTGAAAATTATCTACACTTATAGAAAACTGGAAGAATTATTTAATTATTCGATTTTATGCTTATGATATTACTACTAGTCCATAGTCATGGTGTTCTTTCGTCTCGAGCATAAAAACGAACTTACAAACTGTTTAAAAATAGAAAATTGTTTGGTGACAAATTGCTAAATAGTCTCTTAATCCACATAGATAATTTAATCACAATTCTTTAGAATTTTTAATATCCGTTCGCAACAATTTATGAATCTTCAGTTTCCTTAACACCACTCATGTGGCGAAACTCGCGACTGAATGTGTCGAATCATTTCAAAAAAAGACCTTGAAAATATTCACTGTCCGTGAAAAATTTACGAGTGTGATGAATTTAAATCTTTGTTCTGTATTCTTACACATTATTGCATATCTTATGACATATAGAGGCCTGTCTGACGAGGATTTGCATTGCTAAATTAAAATCCAAATGCTATGTTGATTCTCTTGTTCACCAACTTAACTTAATTTAAACTATTCATATCTTTGTCTAATAGTGAACACAAGAAAGAAACGGCAATAATTTTAGAACCGTCAAATTACTAATTAGTCAACGTGTTACACTTCTTCGTATTTTTTATCGGCACGTTTCGAGACCTCGACTACTCTTGCATTAATTTGACAGCACTAAAATTGTTGCCATCCCTTTCTTGTATCTACTATTAGTAAAATAAAACGATAAATGGTTAACTTAGTTTAGTTTGTGAACAAAGAACCATCACCAATATATCGATATAAAATTGTGATAAATCTTGCTGTTATTATTGCTCTTTTCTTATGTCAGGCAGACCTCTAGGGCACACTTATCAATATTTCCTTGAGAATTTGTCACCAAACGTATGTGGATTACTGCTAGTTGTAGGCCCGGGTGCTTAGCTGGGGTGCTGCGCGGCCACCTTGCGCAGGCGGTAGCCGCCGGTGCCGCGGACTGTGTACAGCACCACGATGGCCACGGCCACCACTGACATCCCGATGGCGTTGATGACGATTGCCTCGTTGTTCAGCGTCGCGTATACCTCGCTCCTGTACACCGCATGCCCCGGGTTAGTTAATTGACATTTTGTAAGGGATACGCACGGATCCAGAATTGTTATAGAAGGCAGATTATTTAGAGATGGCAGCCAAGTAAAATTCGCACTCTTTAAAGGTAACAAACTGCTTTGTAAATAATTTAAGAGACTGCAACTTCAAGATTCATTGATCGATCGATAGATTTTAAAACGTATAGGTGAAAGATACAGGTGAAGAGCGCTAACTTTACTGAGTTTTAAATTTGCGTTACTACGACTGATGGGTGGGTGGGTAGACGTAGGCATAATACCTTAGAAGCAATAATATCTGCCTATGATGGTTTTAACATAACTGGCGAAATGTGGGTGTACTATTATACCTCTGCCTACCCCTTCGTGGAAATACAGGCGTGATTTATTTATTTATTTATATAAATATAAGGATAAATAAGTGTCTATGTGTAGGGAGATGGCCCTTCAACCTACACTCAGATATATTTTCTCATGGCTTGGGCCAGATATAGGTACCTATATTGGCGGTCTTAAATCCGCTGATGGACAAATATTATTGCTTCTGACGGTATTTAAATAATTAATTAGTTAGACTAGATAAATTTCTTATTTCAAATCTGGATCCCTGTTTCATTACATAATATAGAAATAGAAATTACTATTGTAATATTTTTTATTAATTAATAGATTACGATATCAATCACCAAGCCTAGAATCAATAGGTACTTCCAGTTAGTAAAATAATGAATAGAGTATGTACTTATTGGACTGTAAATAATGCTTATTGCATTCAAATTAAAATAGGGTGTTGTAATGTTGTAAAACTAATTTTATGTAACATTTACCTGATTAATGTTACGTAAAATTTAATTACACTTAAATTTACATCAAATATAATTATTACACTAAAATTTTATGTAACATTAATGTGTTAAATGTTACATAAAAGTAGTTATACAACATTACAACACCCTATTTTAATTTGAATGTATTAAGTACTATTTTTTGTATTTTATAAAAAAAATAAGTGTAATTAAATCAGAATAATGGTGCAAAACCACAGGCATAAACATAGATGCAGGCAGTCAGTTTTACAAGCATATAAAGCAAGAAGCTTACATAATCAAACACTACCTGTTTTCAATAAAAATAAAAATAAAAGTCAATGAGTAACTTACATTTATTTATAATGCAACAAAAATACAGTGTAATTACCTTAAATTACGGAGTCAATAATTTTCCTAAAGTAATTCTACATTTACTAAAGTTACCTAATGCCTAAGTTATTTTGATCTGATACAGATCAAAGCTGATACAATGAAGCCTCGTTTCTGTAATTTATGTAAAATGTTTTAAATAATCTCTTGAATTTGAATACTTTATTTATTTTGTACCGGTGAATTATTTATTTATCATCATGATGATGATGATGATGAATTATTTAGGTACGCAACAAAATCGCTATTAAAAGTAAGTAAATATGCAATAAAAATATTGGTCTCACTGAGCAGCCAATAATTGCACTTATGTACACATATTTATATAAAAACTATAAAAATTTAATTTGCAAATTCATTAAAAACAATATGTAGGTATTTAGGTATAGGATTTGTGTACATTTATTGTTTGTAAAATGTTCGAATTTTCAGATGTCGGAACCATTGATTTAAATTATATAACATTAAATAAGTTTTTACATGTCTACATTAGATTAATTTTAAACGCATTTTTATAACTACTATTAAGTGATCATTGGCTCTGACATCTAATTTTGTAGGTAATAAATAGAAAGCTAAATCTAGAGGTCTACTGAGGCCCTTATGTGTTGCCCGCGGGCCTCCGGCGTGCGGAACTTGGTCCTCGACAAGATATACATGACGACCGCCAGAATGGCGATGCAGGCGACTCCAATGGCGTTGATGATAATCCCCTCGTCGGCCATGCCGCTGTACCTCTCCGAGCTGTGAATACAGACACTTACAAGCAACTCACACAACACAAACAGACAGACTAAACAGATGATGCTATAGACATTTCTAAAACTAATCATGCTGTAGTGACAACGAGCATACGTGCAGCGGACATCATACACAAATTGACAGTGCAGTGCTTGGGATGACAAGATTTATCACGGAATATAGAAAACAAGGGGAAGTGGCATACAGTTACTGCACGGGTGGTTCAATTAAGCGCAGGTGCGCAACATTAGCTAAATCGCGTTTAGTTTCCCGCTGGAACAAGATAACGTCTGGAATGCTTACGTGAAATACTAGATTATACCTTATTATGTAATTTTAACCTGCAAAAATGATAGCAGAACGAAAACACAATTCTTAGCAAATCATGTAACATACCTTTGTACTATTTAACATGAAAAGAGTATTTTGGAGTTTCTTGCCGGCTCTTCTCCATAGGACCAACATTTTGGAACCGTGCAACTAGGTTCTTAACGTTTTGAAAGTGCATGTTTTTGAAAATGCTTATTCGAAATGATTCTCATAGAGGTGTATTAAATCACCGCTATGTGTACAATTTTGATATATTTCAATAAAAAAAAATTAACAACTTGTATTTAAAGATGTACCAAGTGGATGAGAATTTCGTTACCACGAGCAGTGTTCACGGTAGCTTAGTGGCTAAAGCACTGGCTTACTGAGCCAGGAGTCGCAGGTTCGAATCCTGTTCGTGAGCGAATTTTTCTTTCCACAATTTAAAATCGTTAGATTTCGTTTCGCATGCGTAAAATGCGTTAAAAATAATAAATAACTTGCATTAAGATTTAATTTTAAAAAACATAATATAATTGCTAGATCCCATTTGCATTTTAAATAGTAATCACATAATTGTTTTTTATGTATTTTAATGTACTATTTCACTTCTAGTGATTTCAATTGTCAATGTGTGATTTTGGCGACACTTTTTCTCATAGGTACTAAGTAATCGTAATGCCAGTTCCCCATGTTTTCTATATTCCGTGGCATGGATATATGTATAGATATTTTGCTGTCACAGTGTAATTATTCCAGTTAGACTATAGTGATATCCTTGTACATTGCACATGCATCGGTAAAATCGGTGACAATTTTGACGTCACGTAAGTCAATTTAAAACTGGTTTATACCTACTAAATTCCAAAAGATTTCTCTAAGTAAACGGTGTACAGTGCCAAAATAAATATGACCGAAGCAAAGAAACAAGCCAAGGTTTCCCGTTTGTAAAGAGATTGTCTACATACCCGAGACTGAAGATTGCCTTCTCAGTAAGTCCGGTTAGACAGGCGCAGACTCCAAGCACGAAGGTAAGGATTCCGAAGGCTGCGTGGACTGGCACCAGGGAGGCACGGAAGCCAGCAGTTCCTTTATTGCAGATCAACAACAGCAAGAAGCTGAAGAAGCCGACAGCGTACTGTGGAAAATATTGACGAAATTCGTTAGCTACGTGGATTAAGTAAGATTAGACATGCGTAACTCAACAAAAATGCGTGAGCTGCAGCTCAGCTCACGGTTCGGAGCTGATCTGTGAGCCGCAGCTGTGAACCGGCTCACAGATCAGCTCAATTTGTGTATCTGCCTACTTCAAGTTATGATCTGTGATGCGAGTCGCTGAGCTTAAAGACCGTTCGATCTGTTTGGGCTGCGCTCGCTCGCTGACTCTGCGACTCACCGCGGATCTTTCGCCGCTCCAGCTCACCGGTTCAAACAGGTTTTTATCTATATAGACATATTTTATCTTCCGTGCAACAAAAGTTGTCGCACAGATAGATACTATTCTTTGAGCCGTGAGCTGCGTATTTTGTCATTGAGCTGCAGCTCAACAGCTCAAGCTTATTGATCTGTATATTTAAACCGGTTCTGAGCTTTTTTTTTTTTTTTTTTTTTTCCGTTTGGAAAATCCTCATGGACGCACTCCGCCCGGGGAAGGCGGAGCCAGTGTCGGACTCTTACCGACTAAAAACCACCACGGTGTTCCTCTACCGACCTTGGCCGGGGGCGTGGGAAATACTGCCGTATTCGCCCAACCATCCCCGGCAGGTCCTGGCTCGCCACTGGCAGGCGAGCCCCTTCTCCCCGTGCGGCAATCACAACGGCCGCACCCTCCTCTTGACTGGCGCGCGCGGAACATTACGCGCCACCGTCACGGGCCTTAACTGGTCGGGCGGCGGGCCACCCCGAGTCCGCGGCCCGCAGGCCCACACCTAGGGTGGCTGGAGGTCGGCATACGCCCTCCTACGACACCCAGGTCGTCTCCTGCGGATGGGAAGAGAGGTCATCGCCTCTCGAACCCTCTCCGCCGCCTCCTTAGCGAGCATAACCTCCTCGCAGAAGGAGACGACGCCTTCCCAAGCGCTCTCGCTCCCGACCATAGACAGAACCACGGCCGGAAGCGAGAGATCGCTGCCGCCTACTGCAGTGATGAGGTCACGGCGCTGCGTGGCCCAAGCTGGGCACTCCGCCAATGTGTGCTGCACCGTGTCCTCTGGGTAGCTCCCGCAGTGATGACACTCGGGCGTCGGCTCCCGGCCTATGCGACACAGATATTTACCGAAGCAAACCGGTTCTGAGCTGAGTTACACACCTCTAAGTAAGATTATCCCAATATGAAAAACTGAAAACCTCTTAAGGGGTCATTGTACTCATCAGTATGACCAAATTTTACTATGAGACCAACCCTGAAATCGCGAAAAAAATCTGTTGTTTCCTACATTTTGTCGATTTAAGAGAACACAAATGTAGGGAAAATCTGATTATCGATTATCGCGATTTCAGGTTTGGTCCCATAGTAAAAGTTGTTTATATACTGATGAGTACAACGATCCCTTAAGGGGAATCTATAGTAGCCAAGTGGCGCCCCCAGCAGTAAAAAAAATATTACTCGCTGAATGCATCATTTATCGAAAATCCTTTTTTAACGATATAATTTACAGAGTTGATAGTTTCTAATTAAACTACAGTACCTGTACTTCAACTATTAGAAAGGATTTTCGATTAATGATGTATTCAGCTAGTAATATTTTTTTTTTGTTGGGGGCGCTACTTGGCTGCTACATTCCTGTTAAGAGGTTTTCAGTTATTCAATAACACGTTGTATAATGGCCAAAATTAATATATTATCTATCCACGATTTGCCCTACTAGAGATAGAGATTTGACATAAGCTCCATACATTTTATGGCAAATTCCTATCCTCTAGTAGGGTAAATCGTGGATAGATCGGATATTAATTTTGGCCGTACCTAAGTGAATACCTATAAGCACAAGATCTATGATATGTCTTCAAATAACGATAACTAATACACATCACGGCTACAGAGCGTAGTTATCATTTATAGCGGCGTGTTCCTTGGAATATTAATTATAACAGCCTTTGATTGATGCTCAAGTTCAATAGTGGACGAGGGCCAGTTGTTATGATAATTAACTGTATGCTTATTTGTCAAACGCCTCTTTAGCGTCCTTATTCATCTCATCATGTGTCCTATATACAACGTGTATCAGAAATTCGTGGTCATATTTGAAGAGCTTATTCAGGGGATGCTATCGAACAACTTTTACTATGGGACCAACCCTGAAATCGCGAAAACAAAAATCTGCTGATCTTTAAATTTAGTTGAGCGACATCGCATCGAGGGTTAGTAAGGGAGTAGTTTTTTTCGCGTTTTCGGGGTTGTTTCCATAGTAAAAGTTGTTCTATGCTGTGCCCTGAATGAGCTCTTAAAATATGACCACGCATTTCTGATACACGTTGTATATGCCTATTGAGGTACCTACCGTAATTTTATTAATCCTTATTAATTCTCTAGTAACAAACGATAAAGTTTGTATGTCACGGTCTAAAAATACGTGAGTAATTAGAGAGCTCTCGACAAGCTTTTGATGCAGATGAGTCGCCACAGATCTAATTAATTTCGGGGAGCATTTGATCCGCGATTAACTTATCGCATCCTGTCGTGAACGACGCTAACGAGCCGGTTGCTTATCTGTCGTCGTGCCTCACTTAAGCACTATCTTCACGCTCGTTTTACTCGCAAAACTTGGTGATGTCAGCTCTATATGCATCGACCTTAAAAGCCACATTCAGGAACGTAACGTGCGCAATTAAAACTAATTTGTAATGTTTTTTACATGGTAAACAAATATTAGTTAACCATACCTATGCACGAAATGTTGTTTATGCGAATACAGCATCGACCATACAGCCTAATATAAGCGTACAATAAATTCTGCCACTAGCTGAGGCGGGCTCCTGCAATCCGATTGACCCTACCAAGGTGGCTATTGGCTAGTCACTAACGTGGCAGTTTTGACGGCTCATATTAGTGGTCGAAACTGATTTGAAGATTTCAAGTGGCGATCTACATTAGTAAAATTTTATAGATGTGTGACAGACATCGGTCGCCTGTTATGAGGCGTCTATGGAGTGTATGGTCGATGGAATACAGTTTATTCGATGCGAGAATCTTACATAATCTAAAGACGGTGATTACTCCCCAAAAAGGTCCTAAATTCAACTCTTAAAATAATAGCAGATAGCTGATTGCTAATTGCTAGTCTTACTCCGAACCAAAATTACAGACGCGATAGGTTCAAATCATAAGTTACGGCTCTGCATGAAAGAACAATTGGGTGGTTCTCATTATGAAATAGACAAATGAAAAAAAATATGTTTTTAGTGAAACAAAAAGTACAAAATAAAACTTACAATATAGTTACACAAACAATGAAGTTTAAAGAGGCTTATTTTAAGTATAAGAAGGACGTTTTAAATTTTTTTTAAATTACTATTTTATTTTTAATATATCTCACCAACCCAATGTTACTGCATCTCTCAGCCAACTTCTAATTGAGACAAATCTAACAATCCCAAATTAGGTGTATTTACGTTAACCACAGCGAAGATCCTGTGGCCACTTTCCAGCTCCATCATGAGGCCCTGATAACCATCTCTCAGCCAACACTCAATGAGACAAATCTAACGAACCCGAATTCGGTGTATCTACGCTAACTATAACTACAGCGGATATCCTGTGGCCACCTTCCGGCTCCATCATCAGATCAGCTCCTAAGCACCATAATATTGCATTGTCATCGGGTTTACATATGTGTACCAAATTTCAGCCAATTCTGATAACGGGACTGGATTAAATTTGGCTTGCAAGATTTGAGGTTGATTTGACCAACTAACAAACATTGCAAGTTAAATAAATAATTATTATCAGCCTGTAGTGTCCCACTGCAGGGCAAAGGCCTCCCTTCCCTTTTTCCACTTGTCCCTGTCTTTTGCCTTCTGAGGCCAATCGTTTAGATAGGAATTAAGTTCGTCCCGCCATCTCCTTCTGGGCCTGCCGCGTTGTCAATAAAGGCTTTTAAAAATTACCTGTAATCCAAACAGTCCCATAGCAACGAAGCCGATCCAGCTGTGTAGCGAGTAGAAGTTGTTAATGCCTTTCTTGTTGTGGTAGTCGAGCACCGCCAGGAATCCGATGACGATGCAGGGGAACGCCAGCGCGTGGAAGATGGCGTGCAGCAGCTTCACGTAGATGCGTCGGAAGCATCGGCAGATGCGGTACAGGAGCACGGCTGTTGATAAAAGATCGTAAAGTTACTTCAACTCGTCGAATCGTGGAATGGCTGATCGGCTACTAACTCCCAACTGTCATCACCACAGTTTTAATAGATGGTTAAACTGTGGTCATCACTGTGTGTTACCAGTGTCTACTAATTGACAACAAGAAGGATTAAAAAGAGATTTTAAAAAACACGTTTTGGAGAAGGCAAAGAAGGCACGTGCATCGTTGCGATGAATAGGGCAAGGTCAACCAGCTCACACATTTTCTGTATAACGACAACGCCTGAAGTGTTGATCTACCGCCTGGTTCCCAGTAAATAGACCATTCCTTATTCACGTTTACGTTGGTCTCTTAAATCGTAACTAATCGGGATGAATAGAGGCAGCTACCTCTGCTGTATGTTATTATGGCAATATTTTTCATGATTGATCATTCACATTAATACATAGTTGGATTGGAGGCAGGAAGTACAGAACGGAACGAGCTAGATCCTTAATTCCTTACGTAGTATTTTTGCTCTATTAGTAAATTTATACATGGGTACATTATATGAAGATAGGGTATCAAATTCGAAATCAAAGTCAAAAGTTTTATTTCGAATAAGCATTTACACGTACTTTTTTCAAAACGTTAATTATGAATCTAGTTGCACGGTTTCAAAGTTGGTCCTATGGAGAAGAACCGACAAGCGACTCCATGGATATCTATTCTCTTCAAATAATAAATGGTACAATGGTTTTTTTACATGTAGAGTGGCTTTCATTCCTATCGGATTTCTAGATTTATATTGCCAATGACTATTAGATATTGGTATATACTGCCTTTAGGTATCCCTTTGTAGCGTATATCGCCTGAAAGTGCCTGGGCTGGGGCAATACCCATCTATTCTCCAACTCTTCTCAGGAAAATGTAACTGAATGTACGAATGCCATTGAAGTTCTTTTTTTACAATAAGTAAGAGTACAGTCAGTCTCACGTCAGTGATAACAGTAGGTAAGCAGTAAGGGCGGTTTTCGTACTTCAAATGTTACCACTTTTGTACTTGTTTTACTGTAGCGGTATATTATCAGCCTCTTATGTTTTCTGTGTCAGCCAATATACATGTTCAGCATTGTTCGTTTGGGTGCAAGTTAACAAGCGCAAACAGGATTTACCTACTTCAGTGAATAATAGCGTAAAGATATCCTATAAAATAGCACAATATTTTAATATAGTAAGACTGATATACACGGGGATACCGTCTCTAATCTCGAAGTGAGATTTATATCGGTGAGGAAAATAGAGACAGCATGAGACTCGATTCGAGAAACTCTCCCCGTGTAAAAGGGGCCTTTATGATACTTACAGAAACCGCTGAAGGTGATGAATCCAGCCACCATAAGCGTAGGATGCAGGTTGAACTGCTTATCAGGCAGGTCGTCGGCCCAGGCATAGCCCTCGCGGTAGTAGAACACCCAGAAGACGGTCAGTGCCGACACGCCGATCAGCAGGATGGTTGCGAGGGTGATAACCAGCGCATACTCGCACCATTCGCACGCCCCCCTCTCATGGTCGTCCGACTCGTACGAACGACTGCGTTGGCTGGAAAAGAAAAAAGAAATTGTTACACTTGGTGGACAAATACAAAAATCTTCAAAAAAGCGCGATTTTCATGTCGTGTTATTTTATGTTAGAGGGGCTCGTGGTATTGTATGATCTGTGAGGATAAGCTACACTTGCCGCGGTCAGGCCGTGGATGGGTGACCATTTCGTTGCATATTGAAACACCTCCGTGCCTCGGAGAGCACGTTTAGCTGTCGGTCCCGGTTGTCATACGAATATCTATGGTGGTCGTTACGGGTAGTCAGAAGCCCGAATGTTTGACAACTGGTCTAATCCCCGAATGTCGGCATTACCCAGTAAATAGGTTGCGGGGGTCTGATGGCAGTCGCTTTGTGTAAAATACTGATGTTCAGTCGTATCTGGCAAGACTGGAAGCCGACCCCAACATAGTTGGGAAAAGGCTCGGAGAATGATGTTATTTTCATGTTATTTTGATCTTCTTAATTTGTTACTTTAATGACACGGAAACATCATTTATACGTTATAAAGTCGGTACATGACTGGGTAGGAGGTACCTATCTACTTTTATTTACTCTGTACTCTGATCTTTGCTACGATTCGTCCCCGACGGATATTGCTATAGATTGGTAATCCGTTTGGTGTTTTTTAGTTTCCTACTGATACTATCTCGTATCCCTAAACAACGCCCACAGGAAGTCATCTGTTACTTTACGAGACCAACAGGCAAATCATTTCAAGTATATGTATGAATGTATTAGAAAGAAAGAAAACCGGCCAAGAGCATGTCGGGCCATGCTCAGTATTATAGGGTTCCTTAAGTAGGTCTAATTACAATCCAATCAAATCGAATATTAATCATTGCTATTTTATTTTTTGCAAACAGCGCCACCTAGTGCTAAATTCATGAAGCTAAATTTAAGAAGTGTGTTTCTTTTTGTGATTTTTTTAAATGGAAAGTAACTAAAGGAGCATTATTTGCTACGATCATTTTTCTCTAAGGTCAATGACCTATGAACTAGGACGTCTTAAGTATTTTTCAGTTTTCTCACTATAACACAAAAATTTATAATCACATTATACTCGAAATAATTTTAAAAGAGAGTTTTTATAAAGGTCTATCAATGTTGAAGACTATAAGTTTCTACGTTGCATAGTTTAGAAATGGCAGGGGGGGGGACACATTGCAAGCCAATTTGGCGAACTGTATTTCGCAGAGGGTATACCTGATAAAAAAGTTGTGTATGAAACATTGCCTTTATTTTAGTAGACCTATTCAACGATACCCCACACGAGGGGGTGCAGCGAAAAAAATATTTTCATCGCCATTTCACATGTATGGGCGCCACCCCTAAAATACGTAATAAAGATTTTTTTATTCTTTTAAAATTGAGATCTATATCTATTCCATTTTTGGTCAAAATTTCATTTACTTATGTTTATAACTGTAGAAGTTATTAAGCGGTAAAGGATTAGGACAGACGGACAGACGGACAGACGGACGGACATGACGAAACTATAAGGGTTCCTTGTAGGACTTCGGAACCCTAAAAAAGGATTTATTTCTGCGCTCAATTTGTGGCACGACGCACACATTTTAAAACTAAAAGATTACATAGGTAGGTAAGTAAAATTTTGTTGAAACTATGTTAACTTAAAACTTAGTTTTTTATACAAAACCTGCAACCTGCATGTGTACAGTCGATTATATACAAAGGTACTCTGTGCAGTCAACTGCACGTTAGTGGTAACACTTGAATTATAAAACCGCCCTTACTGCTTACGACGACGCTGTCAATGCAAAACTGTTACCACTGGGTACCAGTAACCTGGGTAACAGTTTTGCATTCACAGCGTCGTCGTATGGGTAGTAAGGGCACGTCAGTAAGTGCGGTCGACCGTACATATGAGTAGGTAGATAGGTATTTTCCTACAAATGTACCACCACACCAATAAGGCTTTAAAACGTTGGTATTTTGGGTATTTACTCAATTTTCACGCTGAATATACGGACAAACTTTTCCCCCAAATTAAACAAAGTTTTGAGCTTCCGTTCCCCAGCGCAAACAACAACTGTAATTTGCTCATCAGCATAAAAACCATTTAATATTGCAAATAATTCAAGTAGGTATTAGAATCCTGGCTTCCTTCCTCCTAAAATTTTACGTGAATTTCAAGCTTGATAAAACTGTGATCTCCAGCTCTAGTATATTTTACGGGAACGAAACCGCAAGAGATAAAACGGAACTAGTAGGTGGACAAGGTACCTACTACCTATACATACGTACGTTTCTATCGGTGCTTGTTTTATCGAAGTAAGGCTGATCACGATCATACACGAACTATGAAAGACATAGTAAAAACATACAGACGAAGTGCTGCGACCAATCATAGTGAAGCCAACAAAACCGTGCTCCTCCGTGTACAAACCAGCGCTCACGCACACAATGCAACTGAAGGATATTTGTTTTCGCGATGCTTACTAGACGTTGCCGCAACATGTGTAATTGTGTAGTGAGAGCGGTGAGAATAATTTTAGGTGCATGTGTGTGCGTGAGCGCTGGTTCGTACACGGAGGAGCATGGTTTTGTTGGCTTCACTATGATTGCTCGCAGCACTTCGTCTATATTATTTCATCATCATCATTTCAGCCGTAAGACGTCCACTGTTGGACACAGGCCTCCCCCAAGCATATATTGGGGGGATATGCCATAATCGCCACGCTTGGCAGGCGGGTTGGCGATCGCAGTTGGTTGGTTAAATACTCAGAGAACGCTGCTTAGTCGCCTTTTACGACACCCATGAGAAGATATAGGGTGGTGCAAATCTTTACGTCCGGCACCACATGGAACAGCTATAACGGCTATATTATTTACTGTATGTTGAATACCTACTTCGCTATGTTAAAGCAGGTTACTAGACAGGAAACCGCAGCTTCATTGATAGTGAGCTACTCGGCTACCTATCTACTTATGTAGCTACATGCTTTACAGTGTATTCCTGCAGACCACACAAGGGTGTCGGATGGCGTGAGAGCATTCGCTCGACAACTCCGGATGCACGACGCGTCATGCAACGATGGACTTATCAAGCTTTTTCTACAAAAACTGTTCTGTATCCTATCTTAAAACTTTCGATGAAATCAAACACATGTAACAAATTTTAATGGTAATTAAAAAAATATTACACTACCCTAAGGTACACACGGCTACACATCAAGCTGTACATTTCCAGTATAAGCTGACCTCGCATTGTATAGGTTTTCCTTACAACGCGAGGTCAGCCTTTACTGGTTTTGTACAGCTTGATGTGTAGCCGTGTGTACAATAAACAAGGTTTTTTACGTACCATGAGTCTCATGACCTATTTTTTAACCCCCGACGCAAACAGTGCTATGTGTTTAACGTGTGTAAATTCTCTGTGTATTTGTTTGTGGTACACACGGTTACACATCAAGCTGTATATATCCAGTATAAGCTGACCTCGCATTGTATAGGCTTTCTGTACGATGCGAGATCAGCTTATACTGAAAATGTACAGCTTGATGTGTAGCCGTGCGTACCCTATATCTTCTCATGAGTGTCGTAAAAGGCGACTAAGGGATTCACCAGAGTTCTTTGGGTATTTAACCAACTAACTGCGATCGCCAACCCGCCTGCCAAGCGTGGCGTTTGGGGGAGGCCTATGTCCAGCAGTGGACATCTTTTGGCTGAAATGATGATTTGTCTGTAGTATCTTAGCTCCCTAACGGATGAGCCGATTTTAATTTAGATTTTTTGTTTGAAAGGTGACATGATCGAGAGTGTTCTTAGCTATGATTCAAGAAAACATGTTCAGCCGTTTCAAGATCATCAGCTCTTTTCTAGTTGATGAAGGGATGACAGCAACTTCCACAGGTCTGATCGATTCGGAATTTGATATCTGTTACTTACTTCAACTTAAATGAGTTGTGTCGGGGGCTAGTCTAAGGTCGGGGTTTTTTTTAAATTTTAAATGTATATTGTATCTTAGGAAAAGTTCAGTTTCATTGGTAGAAGAATCCAACTTTAATTTTTTTCACATCTATTGATTTCATCCTGTATATTCGGATTCAGCACTTTTATACAAAACACTTTGATACACTGAAAAGTAAACAAGAAAATGTGACTCATTCCCCTGCATTCATCTCCGTAAAGTTGCAGAAAACAAATAATAACTGTCTATAGCAAATGTCTTGGCGCTGGAAAAATGTTACGATTTTTCATATCCTCGTGTAAACCGCGCTACATCGAGTTATTTGAAAATGTATGCACGCTTCGCTATTTTTCTTTTTCTGAACATATTGTGTTTCAAATGGCACCGACAGATGAGAAATAATTTTGTTACGTGGTGTTGTATTAAGAAAAAGGTCGTCGTGACCTGATATACCAAGTACCTATCTATAGATAATATCTTATATATAAAAATCTCGTGTCACAGTGTTTGTGGTCGCACTCCTTCGAAACGGCTCGACCGATTTTTATTAAATTTTCGAATTAAATTTGGTAGGTATTAGAATAAAAAATTTAAGAACACAGAACAAATACAGGTACAGAGCCAAGAAGTGTGGTAAGATATGCGTCACATCCGCGCTAAACGGCCACTCAATCAACTCAGCCTATCGCAGTCCACTGCTGGACATAGGCCTCTCCCAAGTTGCGCCACAACGCTCGGTCCTCTGCCTTCCGCATCCAGTCCCCCCCAGCCACGTTCTTTAGGTCGTCGGTCCACCTGGCAGAGGGGCGCCCTACGCTGCGTTTGCCGATACGCGGTCTCCACTCAAGGACTCGTCTGCTCCAACGGCCATCGGTCCTTCGACAGACATGGCCAGCCCACTGCCACTTCAGCTTACTGATCCTGCAAGCTATGTCGGTCACTCCGGTTCTTCTGCTCACACCACGGCCACTGCTCAGCATATAATTGTTAGTGCTATTAGATAAATTTATTAAATGCGTTTATGGTTCATTTAATAATAAAAGCTCGTTGAGGTCAGTCGAACTAGGTATCTATTGTTTCAACATGAATTTATTAAACATTATGTTGGATACAACCATCGAACATATGTCGAAACGTGGGCTTTTTATCCATGAATGGTCGCTTATAAACCTGGCTTAATATAAAAATAAATGTCCGGACAAAGGCATTACGGAAAGGTCAGACGGATTTAGGTAACAAATAAATAGGTAAGCGAACCTGAACTGCGGCAGGTGGCGATAAAGGATTAGCCCTTCAAACAAAAGTGACAGGGTCACCTTCTATCCGAGCCTTATTTAGCTTGCCCCTGTATGCCAAAATTAAGTTGATTAAAAATGTTTGGTAGAACCCTCGGATGTAGTAAATTCCTTAACAATCCCTTTTTCCGCACGTTCTTTCCGAGGAATAGGGTGGTTAAATTCCATTTTGGATGAAATTGAGACTGGAGAGCTCTAATATTGTACAGGACCTACAATTTCAGTTGCCTCGAAAGGTCTCATATTTTTTGTTATATTGTTTTAATGTAACGTTGAGACTTGATTAATGAGTCAATGCAGAATGGGTTGAATACTCAGATCAAAAGAATAAGATAGACGGAGCGCGTAGAACTAGCGACCTAACTACTATTCCGCTCACAGTGTTCGCGAGCCGCAATCTGGAGCTTACGTCTAATCCTCTCAAACTAACGGCCCAAATTAATATCCTATCTATCCACGATTTGTCCTACTAGAGATAGAAATTTGACATAACATAACATAACCAGCCCATTACTGTCCCACTGCTAGGCAAAAAAATTTACATAAGCTTCATACATTTTATGTCAAATTTCTCTCTAGCAGGGTAAATGGATACATAGGATATTCATTTTGGCCGTTAGTTTGAGAAGATTAGACGTACGCTCCAGATTGCGGCTTGCAGAATAGTAGTTAGGTACTCCTTTACCATTTTGTATTCCTTATTCTGGCTTCATTGGCTAGTTCTACGCGCTCCGTCTATCTTATTCTTTTGGTCTGAGGTTGAATAGCGGTCATCTACAGTCGATAGTACGAAGAACATCAACAATGAGATGATGTGTGCCAGTGGTACTCGCTGCCAGGTGAAAGTTGCGTAAAATGCAGAAGCGACCACTGTCCTACCTTGCGTAGGTACTTGCACTGTAACTACCTATTTATGTTGTGATACGGTACTTGCGGTTAAGGCTTTGTCTGAACACACAGCATTGGCTTACTGCCCACAACCTCCGTAAGACTGTGTTTACGACGTAACAAATATAGTCTTGATTTGGCAGACATGTCGCAAATTCTCAAAACTTACCAGTAGTTCGATTCCTCCTTATTCTATACTATAGAAAAATAAAATAAGGGAAGTAGGAACAAAGCTTGCCGCTTCGACATGCGCAAAATTATCACATCGCCGCAATATGTAGAATTAGTATGTTTTCTAGTGTTGCTGCGTACTTCTTGGTGGGCGTGAGAAAATATGAGTGTGTGCGCAGTACTTATCGTTTTTGTTTCTGTGTGTATTAAAATAAGTGGGAGAAAAGCGGCGACACCTAAACACGCAAAATGATGCATTTCTCTGGTTCACGGACTATACTTATTTTAAACTATCACTCTCTTTTACTAATAGTAGTTACAAGAAAGGGTTGGCAACACAAATTAGTTTACGTGGTACATTTCTTTGTATTTTAGTCGGCACGTTCCGAGACCACGACTAAACTTGTATGGAAATTTTAATTCCGACTAATTTGACAGCACTAAACTTATTGCCATCCCTTTATTGTATCATTGTATCTAATATTAGTAAAAAAGAGCGATAGTTTAAAATAAGTTTAGTTTGTGAAAAAGAGAATCAACACCATTAGATATATCCCTTGTTTAAGAAACCTATATTCTATTCCAAGTTTATTTAAAAGAAACAAGTGAACAACAATTTTTTCTGTTTTCGATACACCTGATAGGAACAGTAATGATAAACACATCAGTACATGACTTCATGATTACGTTTCTACGGATGCAACTCCATGTGCTTTGTAAGTTTGTAACACAATATGAGCTTTCTCTCTAAACGACTGCATTCACAATATAAACATTACTGTGAAAGCAAACGTGGTTATATAATTTTATCTAAAAGGCAATCCCATCCATTGTTTGTTAGCTTTAGATATAACTTTAAACAGTAAATTATTGAAACGTGGTCGTTATTAAATGTGAAATTACTAAAAGCTCTCAGTCTAGATAAATTCAAACAGGAATTATTTTTCTTCCATTCAACTAAGCTTAAAGAACGAGTTTTTGAAATAGAAAAAAATCGTGTTTGCAAACAGTAAAATCGAATTTTTATAGCGCTCTACGTAGCTCAGAGCAAAATTGCGAATGGAATGTCTATGCAAGAATTATCGGGCGATGATTTGCCACGGACGTAAAACTAGTGACCAGTCGTGATAGGTCAGTCGAGAAAGTGTAGGAAATGCAGGTAGTCATACCACCTTGCTGCCTCAGGCTTTTTACATGCTAAGCTTTGTACAGAATATACAGCTACGTCTTTATTTTGTTGGAAGTACATAAAAGACGTGACTTGAATATCTGAGGCGTCCTGTGTATGTGTTGTGTCGTTTTACCCCTCGTTTGTGGCGGTAAATGAGGTTTCTCGTTTGTAGTATCTACAGCTTTATCATGCCCAAATGTTATAAAATATTGAGCATCCCTAGCTAAAATTTGATCTTGCTCGCTTCACGACGGTTTTCACGAAACAGGCATTTAAGAATCGTGATATACGCTTAGTAGATTCCTTCTATTAAAATTGAAAGAGAGAAAGAAAAATATTTATTTGACACAACTGAGACACATACTAAAGAAAGGATATATAGGATACATGCTGAAATTTAAGTCGCTTAAATCCCGAAAAGGGGTCAATGTACTCATCATTATGAACTACTTTTACTATGGGACCAACCCTGAAATCGCGAAAAAAAAATCAGTTGGACCCTACATTTGTGTTCACTTAAATCAATAAACCCCCTTTTCGGGATTTAAGCGATTCAAATTTCAGCGTGTATACATGAACAAGAAACAGATTTAGTGAAGAAGTAGTACCTACATGAGTAACAAAGCATGTAAAAAGTCATTGACAGTCATACGCCATGTGTGTCTCAAAATTGTGACAAATGGGTGTCCAGCTCAGCATATTGCCAGGTTATTAAACCTGACGCTGGTATTCTCCTGGATCCCTGTTGTGACGTAGGATGTCGAGCAAATTACACATTTGTAAAAATCGGTTGTCAGTGTGTGTGTATTATAAGTGTGATTATTAATAGAAATAAATAATAAGTAAGTATACAGTGCCTAAAATAAATAAAAAATTGCAACCAATTACTCCAATTAAGGAGGAAATGAGCAATCGTTTGGACACGTCGCGTCGGTGCAGCGGGCAGCCCGTGCCGAGCAATCTTTGAGATAACTCGATTAACCTCGATCACGATCTGTGACCGCGTAACTTATAACTTCGGCTCCATTAGTCCATTCATCCAGAACCGAACATCTCATAGAACCGACAATTACCCACAAGTTAAGCCGCAAATTACTACAATTACGCTGAATACTCAAACAAAAACTCACTAAAGATTGTGTACTGTGCAATCACAGAACAAAAACTTTGTTCTGTGTGTGCAGTTAACTGGACAATGCATTTCAGGTTAAATTGTTAATATCTGCTAGGTATATGCGTTACGTGACTGTGACGGTAACGGCAGGTTTTGAAACTACGCCACTCTCAGAAATAATGGACACATGAGCTGTGAAGCATTACTTTCTCTGACCATTCAAGCAGGGTTCACACATTAATACAACAATTAAACAATTTGTGACGAGATCAGATAACTTTGTTTGGTCGATAAAGTAAAGATTTCTAATTTAGAAAAAAAGAATCGCGTAAAACCAGTTACATTTCATCTGGCAGAGCCACTTGAGCGGATAGCTCGTGCAATGCGCCCGAGTGGAGAAATGTAGTAGTGCAGGGTCTAGAGTTGACGCGGTAGGAGGGGGGAGGTTGTCGACCCCGCCGCCCGTGGTACTCCTGGCCTACATGGGAACCAAAGAGCCCGAACACGATCGCTCTTACCATAACTGGTATTAAGATTGACATCAAAGATGAACATCGAACTTAAATATTAAAGGGAAAACAAAAGAACCTCGTTACGACTCGCTTGCACAGGAATCAAGTTCTCAGTCGAACGTTTCACAACTTTGTTTCCATAATCCTTCTTCTGACAAATGTCTGCAAGATTGCGTAACTGTTAAGAAGAACCGTTAAATTAACCACATTCATTCGGAAAGTTCTTGGAAGTTCCTCGCTTCTCTAGTGTCCCGATCCAGTAATTAATTTGCCAGACGAATGAAGCCCTTAGGATCTTTGAACTCTAGTTAAGTGTTCTTAAGAGCCACTTTTGATGGTACGCTCCATAAGTCAAATTTACATTAATAAGCGAACAGAGAAATGGGAAATTGCAAGAACTGTACGTTAAATAGTCGAACGCAGATAGTAACTGGTGTAGAACTTCAGTTAAAAGTCTATTATTAAAATTCTATGTAACGACCTGTCCCTATCTTAATATCATAGTAACTGCACAATCATGTTTGAGACAGCAGTTGATGGGATAACAATAAAGCCTCATTGGAGTAGCGGTAACGAGCCGGTTCGGACCTTGAGCTTTTTAAGTAACAAAGCTTTTATAAGATTATTAAGGTCCCAATTACTATCCGAAAATTGATATTATACAAGAATCAAAATACGTTATGTCAACCAACTTATATCTAAGACCTAATACAATAACACCTTACTGCTACTGAATACCAAAAGGTAAGGTAATTAGAAACATATTTGATCATATCTCGAACTGATGTTTTGCATATTAGGTTCGATATAATATCTACTCAAAATAAGACATATATATTTGAACTATATATTTGGCTCGCCCCCTATTACATGGGACTTATAACATAACTGGCAAAATGTGGGTGTACTATACACCTCTGCCTACCCCTTCGGGGAAATACAGGCGTGATGTTATGTTATGTTTATGTTATTTGAACTAATTAAGATTGCGCCAAAAAGTCTAATCAAGTCTAGTTAAACGACCTAGCATTACATTTCTTTAAAGATATCAATTGCTTTTCTTTCAATGACCGCAATCTGAATTACATAAGTGTATTACATTGCCAATGAAAAGTATGTCATACTTAAAGCTTTCAAACAATAACATAAAAAATACCACTGGAACAAAACAAGCTATTACACAAACTTGAACGTTTTCTAAAGCCTGAACAAATGTTTTCCAAGGAGATAGATGATCAACTTTTTGTTATGTAGAGACTAATGTCCATTGGAGCAGATGAGTCCTTGAGTATAGACCGCGAATCAGTAAACGCAGCGTAAGGCACTCCTCAGCCAGGTGGACCGACGACCTGAAGAAGGAAGAGTAGCTGCGAGGAGACCAAATGTGGAAGGCAGAGGACCGAGTGTTGTGACGCAACTTGGGAGAGGCCCATGTCCAGTAGCAGACTGCGATAGGCTGAGTAATAATGGCCTACTTCAGATCAAAAGACGGACTCGTAACAGGTAGTAGTGTAGGTACCCAAAGCGTAGCGTTAATTTGGCGGAAGCAAGAACTGATTTCCTCTTTCTACTTCCGTAAATGAAGATAAATTAATAATATTATCTTGCGATGATAGCACATCCTGTGCAAGCTTGATTGAGCAAAGCACTTGTCTTAACGTTTTTTTTTCTTTTCGTTATGCTTACCAATCGAACGCTTATTACAAAACCCGACCTTTTCTTGTCATTAACATTCGCTCGCTTCGTTCATATCTTTTGTTTCACATAATGGGG
Organism: Asteroscopus sphinx; assembly: GCA_949699075.1. Classification (NCBI taxonomy): domain Eukaryota; kingdom Metazoa; phylum Arthropoda; class Insecta; order Lepidoptera; family Noctuidae; genus Asteroscopus; species Asteroscopus sphinx. The sequence continues at coordinate 21,294,217 of OX453005.1, forward strand.
TCCACACACTACAGCAAGCGAAGCCGACGGCACAAACCAGAGGCGGCAGAGGCTCTAGCCTCCGGGTTTGCTGCACGATGACATGCCGAATTCACTTTCAACGCGGACGCAACCGGTACGAGCGATGCGTTAAGCCGTCGACATTTATATCGTCAGCCGTACGGTCCGTCTGTCTGCAGAGTCCATTACTCTTCATGTAATATTACGACATACTTTAAGTACCATACAACAAGGTCTCTTTTGGACATAGGCCATTTTGCGTATTTCTCTAATAACCGATCCTTCTTTGTGTCGACAAAGTCTTTGAAACTGAGATTAGTTTACTGATTGCATTTTGCGTAATATTTTAGGTGATGTAATGTGTCTATTAAAATTAGACAGCGTTCTATTTGATTATTGAATAAGAAATGGAAGAATGGATGAAATAATGTTAATATCATTTGATAACAGCACTGATAGGCTTGCGGAGAGAGTTGAGACCCACCGGCGCAGTCTATTGGAGTTCCCGGAGCTCCTCTATTTTGTCCTGAGGATGACCACCGTGTGGTTTTAGTCGGTAAGAGTCCGACAAATCCCTCCGCCTTCCCCAGACGGAGGATATCCATGAGAATTTCAACCCGAGAACAAAAACAAAAAAAGGCTCGCAGAGCGCGGAGGGGTCATGGGTAGGTACTAACCGAGCGTGTCGTGAGACCTGCGAGATTTAGCTGCGTTAGCCGCGGTCACGCCTTGGATGTGTGGTACATTGAAACCCTTCCGTGCCTCGGAGAGCACGTTACAACTGTCTTTACCGGTTGCCATATGAATTTTTATGGCAACCGTTACGGGTAGTCAGAAGCTCGAAATTCTGACAACTTGTCTAACCTTGGGAAATCGGTATTACCCAGTGACTGAGTTGCGGGGGTCTGATGGCAGTCGCTCCGTGTAAAATACTGATGTTCAGCCGTATCTGGTTGGACCGAAAGCCGACACCAATATAATTGGGATAAGTTGTGGATGGACATCAAATAAGAACCAAGGTAGTTGAGCAAAGTTGAGAAAAGGCTCAGAGAAAGATGATTTGTTATCAGCGTGCGGGAACTACTTCATTTGTTTTATTCCGGATATTTTACCTCTCTTATTTTTTTTTTGAGTTTATGGTTAACAAGAAGACTATTCAGGCTTTGAAGAAAACAGTAGACTTTTGGAAACAGCGCCAGTGAAATCCTAATATGGGGAAAAAATCCTAAAAAAGAGTTTCTGTTAGTTTCTCACAAGAATTATAATTGCGTTTTTATAGTTTATGTCCGTGCCGTGTAATACCGGTCGAATCTCACTTCTGTACTTAATTATAGCATGTTTTCTCTCGGCATTGAAGTTGTAGATACAAATCTTGACACTCGCATTACTGTCGCGGTATTTTAAACTAGAACAATTCTTGGTCAACTTATTTGTGTGTTTATGTATCGTGTGCCTTATTATTCACACTTTTATCTGATCGCGTGTCGCCTAAATTATTATAACGTAAAAATTATACCTAATAGTGGGTGTAATTTTTTATCTTGACAAATGACAATTTCTGCCGCAGGCGAAATGAGCTGTAGGCCCGTATAGCACAAGACTGGAGCCCTGAGACAGCGAGACGGGTCGCGGCAGACCACAGACATCGCCTGCATCACGCAGGTGGTGGAGAGACGAGCTCGACGTCTTTCTAGACAGCTGGCAGGAGGCGGCACAGAACCGCGATAGATGGAAGGAATTGAGGGAGGTCTTTGCCCACCAGTGGTACGGGCTGAAAAAAAAGAAGACAATTTCCAACTCTTCTAACTTCAAAGTTTTCTTTATTAAATTATTTAGGTGGGTACAAGAAAGCTATTAATGTAGTAATGTCATATACAACGTGTATCAGAAATGTGTGGTTATATTATATATTTGTCAAACGCCTCTTTAGCGTCCTTATTCATCTCATCATGTGTCCTATAGTATACAACGTGTATCAGTAATGCGTGGTCATATTTGAAGAGCTCATTCAGGGAACGCTATCGAACAACTTTTACTACGGGGTCAACCCTGAAATCGAGAAAATGTTGTTAGCTGCTCAATACATACAACAACAACTACATACAACGTATTGAGTATTGAGTACATTTTGTCGAGCGAAATCGATCATCGGTCTCCGCAAGGCGGACCGATGACCTGAAGAAGGTGGCTGGGGGGGACTAGATACGGAAGGCAGAGGACCAAGTGTTGTGGTGCAACTTGGAAGAGGCCTTTGTCCAGCAGTGGACTGCGATAAGCTGAGTTGATGGGCGAAATTGATGATTTTGTAGGGAACAGCTGTCTTTTTTGCAATTTAAATTTACTGTTGGCCTCATGGTAAAAGTTGCTATGCTGTGCCCTGAATGAGATCTCCACGCATTTCTGATCAACACGTTGTATGTGAAAAGAGAATTTCCCACAACTAGTGGTCAAAGGCTAGTGAATTCAACCCACTAACACTAATGCAATCTTCAAACCTAACACATTAAGCAGCGCGTGCGCTTGGAACACGTAGCACTTTAATATCTATTGAAATTCTCTTTTCCTCGAACCACATTTACATATAGGTACAATAATAACGCTATACCGATCCAAAACGATTTTATTCCATTTGATTTCTAATTTTAAAGCCAATTTTACATGCATGAATATTTATGTTGATAAAAAATCAAAATGGGAATGCAATATCTCCTCGTAATACATGAAAGCTGTCGCGAGAAACAGACGTAACTAGATTTCCATTGATGCTGAGTTAGAGAGTGCTACAGGCATTTAACACATGTACCACAGGTATGGAAAACTAGGGTTCATACGCTAAAATCATACAATAAAAAACCTTAAGTAGGTACATTATTAAAACATGTTCAAAGACACGATTCATTTTGAAAGGTGTGAAAATTCGTGTAATTAATATAAATTCTCTAAATACGGAAATCTTAAGTTTTGTTTGATAATAAATCTTTGTCATCTTTGAAAAAAAATTACCTCAACAAAAAAAATCCTAACAGTCATTTCCGTGAAAAATATTTATCAAATCTTCTTATTTGCAAGAACATCCAAACATTAAGTACCTACTTACAGTAATTATGTATGAAAATAATACTCAACTCGACTCAACTTATTTAATATAGGTAACCTTTGTTTGCAGCAGTGTCCGTCTACTCCCGGCAGCTTTTGTTCCAATGCAGAGCTACGGAACGTTTCGCAGTTCGCACAAAAGCGTTCATTCGTTCGTTCTGCGGTTCGTTCCATTTAATGAGGAAGTGCTCTAGAAAAACCACTCTAGGTACAATTATTGTTACGAAATGCTACCGTTACGCCGTATGTAATTTGTACCGCTTACATAGTCGCGTAAGCAATCTCCCCCAGTGCCCCCATGTGAGATTTGTGTTACAATCGAAGCCATTATGATAGCAATGCGTAACAGATATGAAAAAGTGATTTTCTTGCCGAGGTTTCAATATGTGTTACGGATAATAAGCATTAGCAATGCTTTTCATTTAATAATTGACATTGAAATATCAGCTAATCTTTTTAACTACCTATCATATTTATGAAGTGAAAACTTCTTTGTGATTTTAGGTAGGGGCAAAACTTATGAGTTCGCGTCACCCTACCTCATCGATATGCGACCAAAGAGGATACATGCATCTGCTGTTTTAAGTTTTCGCTTCTGTTGGCATTCCCCACGACTGCTAATGTTTTTTTTTCTAGCATTTTAACTGGACCATTCTCAGCTGATTTCTCTGAGGGACCATTCATCACAGCCACCGTAAAAAGGCAACTGTGGACTAAAACATCAATTTTATCCCTTCAACAAATAAAAATCATTTGCGACCGTGAGTAGGAGCTCTGAACACAAGGAATTTTGGAATAGTTAACAGCATGTATTCACCAATCATTTCGTTGCATTGCAATTTAAAACCACGTTTCAGGCGGGTCAAACTATCCAAACACACTTCATGTTGGCTCTGGCTGAGCTTTGCTTTTCTTTCTTATTCCCTTCCCATGAATAACGGAATGGGAACGTGCAAACATGGATGCAAAGGACATCACATATTTACATCATGTCGTGCAGCCTCATAGTTCCACGATCGTGGAGTATAAGCAAATGGAGTGATATGAACTCACTCTATGTAAATAGCTGAAACAGTCCAATGTCAAGATTTCTCACTCACACTCAAAGGAGATACTTTAAGTTATTGATATTTATAACATTATTCCTCTTATGAACATAATTTACAAACTTAAGCGTGTGGTACACGGTGAGAAACCAGCCTCCCCACCAAGGTGACTAAAACCAGCCTCCCCACCAAGGTGACCTTGGTGGGAGGTTGGTCGCTAACAGCCGTCGTCAAACAAAATTTGGTGACAAACCACTGTCTACATAGTTGAAAACCAGCAAGGTCACCTTGGTGGGGAGGCTGGTTTGTTACCGTGTAGCAGACGCTTTAATCTTACGTGACTTATGACAGGGAAGAGGAAGCTTATTATAATTGACAGCTAATGTCACTTGATTTTGACAGTCTATGTCATGTTATTATACTACAACTAACATTCCATTTGTTATTTCAGTGTTTATGATCATCCGTCGCGCCGATCTGTCGCCGTTGCATGTTGACAGCCATTTGAGTGCCATTATATGCAATACACTGACCCATTTCTCGGCTAGACACATCACGTACATCTGGTACATTCTCTAATCACTATAATTGCCAGTGGTAATGGCTTGAAATTTGTGTGGTGTTATTAATAAAATCTAAATATTTAATTGATAGTTGATGATAGATTTAAATAATGCATCGTCACGCCGTTACTTTGCGTGGATTAAGAAAACCGTTATCTCGGATTTTCCAACACTAACTCAGGAACCCTTTGAAACAAAGGAAACGACTTAGATGATAAATAGCCAGTCCTTACTGTATTGTAGGGTGCATTAAAAGAGCCTCCACGAGTTACGATATTTAATTGGTCGTCCGGCGCACCCTGGGCAGTCAGCCCTGCTACCAACCTGCTGACTGGCTAATCTTTTGCCCAAGGCATGAGCTATTATCATTATGTAGCTCATGTCGACACAATAGAAGAAGACTGTATTGACGCAGAGCAACACCTCCCCTTTTTTCTGCCTTCATCAGCATAAAATGGGTCTTTTTTATTATTGGCCAATCACATGAAATACATAGTGCCTATAATTTGCAGAGGCCGTCCATCATCCCATTCACTTATTACAAGCACAGACATGAGATTGCGTCACGTCAAGATGGGCACTTAATTACGAATATCTTAATTATAAAATTAAATCATATTAAGTCATAGTGAGGTGGCGTAACAGGCGGCGGCGCGGGCGACGACGATTTCAATCGGTGCTTGCGCCGGTTATCGTAGATAAACAATAGTTATTAATTAATTAAGTGCACTGCGGTGCGACTTGTGTGCGGCCGAGTGGTAAATTGAGCTCACTTCAGCATCGATATCCCACGCTCTGGCGTTTTTACACTTACAAGCAAGCGCTAGAAGTCCTACTTTAAATCCAACTGAATTTGATGCTTGTACGCACGCAAAGGCACACGACCAACTAAGGTTACTGCTTGTTAAAAAGTATTTTAACAATTCACTTCCGTACATGGATTTTGCCACACAGGTGTTTTCAGCAGTTCGGGCTTGAAGCAACTGAGTCTACATAATTACGCGAAATGCGCGCCGTTCCATAAGCAAACTTCAAGCACTAGAACTTCTTAACTTCAAGTTTCATTGTTTAAAGTTTGTTTCCAGTAACAGGACAAAGTTGCCAGGATGAGCCTTCAACAATTACATTACTTAACAGAGATATATAAATCCAAAATTTCACGAAAAGTAAACTTTTATGATATTTACGTACCGAGGCGGTGCGGGCCGAATGATAAAGTCGTGCTTCATTGTAGCAACGCGAGAGAGACTGTGGGCGATAGAGGAAATCAGATTCCAAAATCTGGATTATCTTTGACTATGCATATCATACACGTTTTATCCACTTATCTTTTATCTCCCCATGCCTAGATAACTATATACGGACGTGTAATTTTTTGCAATTCTTTGCTCGTTGCTTTCGTCTAAAGTCCAACACAACAAACTTTTCAAGAGTACAAAGAGTACAAGACCTTTGGAAAAACTTGTGACAACTATCGCGCTACATGCGAACTACCTCTGACTTAGAGGATGACGTCACAGATCCTGAATCGCGCTATCAGTTTGACGAGCACTTAGTATTAATTATTCTTAGTTTATACTAAACCTCTCAAGGGGTGCAACTGCTGTTCCCTATATTTTGTCGATTTATGTTTTATGTGAATACAAATGAAGGGATCAGCGATTTTTTGCGATTTCAGTGTTGGTCCTATAGGTAACTAATAGGTAATCTGTGCCTATAGTAAAAGTTCAAAACAATAAAAATAAAAAATGTTTTTATTATTGCCCTGATTGAGGCGCTTAGCTGTCAGCATGTCGGTTGTCATATAGACGGTGTCTGTGTGAATAATTTAAGTTACGCAGACGACATGGTGCTGCTAAGCGCGTCAGTCAGTGGTATAAGTTCATTACTAACCACATGTGAAAAGTACGCAACAGAACATGGGTTACTGTATAATGTAAGGAAGAGTCAGTGCATTGTATTTGAGGCAGGGACCAAATATCATCAGGATGTGCCACCTATACGACTAAACGGCGTTCCACTCGAGCGAGTGGAACAATTCAAATACCTCGGTCATTTGATCACCACTGACTTAAAGGACGATGCTGACATCGAAAGGGAACGGAGGGCTCTGTCCGTGCGGGCGAATATGGTGGCCCGCAGGTTTGCACGTTGTACTTCAGACGTAAAGGTGACGCTCTTTAGAGCATTCTGTGCATCCTTCTACACGTGCAGCTTGTGGGAGAAGTATTCGCAAGCATCGTATGGGGCCCTTCGAGTCCAATATAATAACGCGTTCAGAAAACTGATGGGGCTGCCTTGGCGTTGCAGTGCGTCAGGGATGTTTGCAGCGGCGCATGTAGACTGCTTCTACACTATAATGCGCAAGCGTGCAGCATCACTGGTGGCACGAGTCATGGCCAGCTCCAACAGGGTTCTGAACATGATAGCTGACAGAGTGGATTGTCCATATATAATCCACTGCTGTCAGTTACATGTGTCAAAATTTATAACTGTATACTAACCCCTAGGTTTAAGATTATAAAATTGTTACTAACCCTATATGAGTTCTTTTGCTCGAATTAAAGTTTTTCTATTCTATTCTTCTATTCTATTATATCTCATAAGTGTTGTGTGTTGTGGTGGCGCTTATGGCTTCCCCCCCCCCATTATCTGCAACATTTTAGTAAAACTGTGTACTGACGTAGTACTTATTGGTTTGCAAATGACATTGAAATAGCGAATGCAACAAACGCGCTTGCGTGCACCTGCAACTTTTTATACATTATAATTATTTCTAACATGGAAGTACGAATATTTTTTCCGGTAATACATGATTAAAACGTGTATTACCAACTATAAAAATATGTTTAGCCTTGAAATATGTGAAGCTTTTACAAACATTTGTGAACCGCAGCGGAGTAACAAATTCTTCTGTCAAAAATTGGGATGACGGCAAAAAGTTAACGTGTCTTTCTTAAGGCTTTCCGTTTTAATAACAAACATTCCATTCCATAAATTCCGTGGTTCAATATTTCATAAAGAACTTTAAGAAGAGATGAGTGAAATAGCGGATTTGCTTATACCTTGTCAAAAGAAGATATAACGAAAAATCTTATTAAATACAAGGACGAGTTCCGTGTGGTCACACCTCGGATACTCAATACAATATAAACGCTAGCACCACCTCCATGCATAAAATTACGTCTGTATACGAACGCACACACACGTGTAGGTTAGGGATGCTCGCCGCTCGTAATGTCGACTCGCTTCTCAGTAGTTCTCAGAGATGGCGTACTTGTATAGCGACTGGCGATTGACATCCATTGCAATCTTGCAGTCCAATTGCCGTCAAACAGCGGGTGTGTGCGGGGCACGGGCGAGGAATCTTAAATTGGCGGGGGGAGGTGAGTGGCCGTTCTATACGTTAGTACTATTAGATATTCTGTGGTGTGGTGCCGGACATAAAGAATTGCACCACCCTATTTCTTCTCATAGGTGTCGTAAAAGGCGACTAAGGGATTGACCAGAGGATGGGCAGCAGCGTTCTCCGAGTATTTAACCAACCAACTGCGTTCGCCAACCCGCCTGCCAAGCGTGTTGATTATGGCCCTTTTGGGGGAGATCTATGTACAGCAGCGGACGTCTTTCAGCTGAAATGATGATGATGATGATGACACGGACGAGAAAAAAAAAGGACTCCTCGCCACATATAACAAAAGTGACCCTATCGAACTGTGTGTGCGTAATTTGAGAAACGAAATGCCGCATAATGGCGGTCCATCAGCGTACTTCGACGTAAGTGTGTGCGTGAGGCACGTATGCAAACAACCCGGGTCAGCTTACTTAGGGTGCTTCACTTTCCGTGTCTGTGATTAAATATTTTTTATAGAGAACGAGATTACAAGATAGGTACTTGTGTCTTAATAAAGGAATGTAATCGAACAAAATTGAATGATAGATAGGCGTATATCAATTTAGTTCAATTAACTCATCAATTCATTAGATTTGTGGCATTGAACTTTTAAACAGGGTATCTAGGTACCTTTTGAAGTTAGGAATGTAAGAATTGAATAAATGTCTGCTGTAAATACGGCATAATAATGGACGTGGGAGGTGGTATCTACGTACGTTTGCATTTTTTATTACTATAATTAACTGAAATGGAACCAGCTTCTGTAATTTCAGTTTATTGTTTCCATTTTCAGACTTTCCAACCATTATTGGGGCTTGTTCTTAAAAACAAGAGTCAAGCAATCAAATTATTATTATTTTTCCTCGTTACCATGATAAATAGTATTTTCTACAATACTTACATTAAAAAAAAGTTTGCTGTAAGTTGTACGCGGCTATATCTATCAAACATTCTAAAACGACATGCGAAATTCAATAATAATAATATTATATTATATACCTGCCTGTTCTCGATGGTGTGTGTAGTCCACCAACCCGCACTAGGTCAGCGTGGTGGACTAAGGCCTTAACCTTCTCATACTGAGAAGAGGCCCGTGCCCAGCAGTGGGACAGTAATGGGCTGATTATGTTATGTTATGTTATACCTACAATAATAATAATATTATATTCATCCATATATCCATCCAGTCTACTTCAATATAATTTTGCATGCCTAATTGGTAGAACATAGTGAACTGCACATTCACTCAACATCTTGCAATGTATATTTATGTACCTACTTTGTTCAGCAATAAAGTTTTGAATTGAATTGAATTGAAAAAATTACAATAAAAATCCAAAGAACAACAAAGTATGAAAAAACAGAGCGTACCTTTAACCATTCCTTAAACTTATTTTTCTGCTTATAAGATACAGGTACTCATCTAGTAGGTCTAGTATAAGTAATTTTAGACCATTCTACAAGTTACTTTGACTGGATTACAGTCACAATTTTTTTTTTCTCCGCACCAATTCTCAGAGGCCTCTCACGAGTTCCATAAACTCACGCATCACTGAGTATTGATGGATAAACTCTCTGTGGGAAGAGCGGAAATTAAACGCACTACAGACGCAGCTTGATGAGCGTGGGAAAAGAGCGCGGATAATAATCGCAGTAGGCATTATTTTTTAAATCACTTGAGGTCAAGGCACAGGTCAAGGTGCTGTAAACGTAATCAGTGAAGTTAATCTTTTATTTTTACTTTTTTTAACTGCAGCATGTAAATATTAACATAATGCCGCAAAACGACGACCTTGAAATTACAAATTAAGTGGACCATTTTGCAATAGAAAGGAACACAGTATTTCTGTGGAAAAGAAAGTAATTTTAGAGATTTTTCATGTTAGCGTGCAAAATACATATTAAGTTTGTACCTTAGTTACAGGTAAATATGAAATATTCGAAGACGTATTTCAAATACTTCAAGTAATAACTTCTTAGGTTTTCGCGATCACTACACATTAAAATAAAACAAAGTTTAACCGGATTCAATCGCGTATATTATTTAAATTGGTTTCCCTGACGTTTCGAAAGCTTTGCAGCATTTCGTGGTCGCAGGTAGACTAAGATGACAAGCAAGTTTTGTTTTATTATAATACTTCAAGTAATTAACCCGTTAGAACTTAGAAACTGTAGGGCCTTAAATAAAATTTGGTAATAAGTGAAATAAATTGAAGCACACAGAGTAAGCAACTTCAACTTTACAAGAATGTATTGATTAATAAGCATCCATAAAAAATCCAAACAGCAAAAAAACTGTAACACTACTTTTTACCGAAAAACAAGTCTTCAAATAAACACGTTTTCTTGGCCCACATTAGGTGCATTAATTCTGTAACCGAAGTGAAGTATAACAGACAGTTTAGCGATGCGCCCAATAAATGGTAAAAAGTGGCCCACTCACCGTATGCTAACGGTAAAAGAAACTACGCCTGTTTTCACTATCGGTTTTGTGGTCAATCTTGCTTACCAACGCAAGAACCTGTTCGAACTCAACGTCTCGAATGCAGGTTCACGGTTGTGAATTGGATGATACCGCCTTTGTACAGTCTAACAAAGCAATTAGTATCCAGGGTCGCCAGATTTAGATGAAGATTTCTCAGTAAATTATTATAGAACGGTTTTATTAGTGTTTTGTATAAATACAGTTTAACTTTTTCCGTTATTACTATGATATTTCACTCGAAAACATCCATAATCTTCTGAGTGAACTTTATTTATTATCTGGCGACTCTGGATACTAATTGCTTTGTTAAACTGTACATTATATTTGGACACTCGTGTTTCTGCATTAAAATACTATTAATGGAACACATGACCCTAATTTTCTATGAAATATGTTCTACGTATTCTAAATCAGTAAGGCCTTTGCAGCGAACAGTCAAGCCATATTGTTGGTAACAAAACCAGTGTAAGTAGAACCTGTTGTATATGAATATTACATAGTAAGCTAGATCCGCTTATAATGTTTTTTTTGTTACTATTGATATGCTGTTGATTGTACATGGTATAAAATATGGCATTACCGTACCTATACCTAGTCTATATCTGTTTTATTTTTGCATAGCATTATTTACATGTTTACATTATGTTCAACAATATTAAAGATTACTTTGAGACTAACTATTTACACGTGTAAACTTATTTACTATTTTATTTATACTTGGGTTGCTAGTGTCTGATGGTATTTGCTCCGTGTAAAATATATTCAGCCGTAGTATGATTCGATTTGTCATCTCTTTTTCTCTCTTGCGTGAATCATCAAACAAAACGAGATAACAAACCGAACCGGTCGACAACTGTAGGTCTACTCGCGTTTTACGAACGACAAACGAAGTACGAACTTTCGTTCCGACTGATACTTACATAATAAAGATAGGCACATAAAAAAGGCACAATTAAGATAGACTATGGTTCATAGTCGTATACAATTTACCGGAGATGAGAAAAACAAACGCCAAAACACGATCATCGCATGCGATAAGGGAACGATGGTTGACCGGAGTAGCAAATTGTGCGATGAATCGTACGATTTATCGAATAGCGTCGAACGGGAGTAGACCCCCTGGTTATCGTGTGGTTCTGATTCGGTAAGCTGGTTAAACATGAAGCCGACCTCAACAAAGTTAGCTAATGGTTAGGAAAAAACAAACAAAAACAAGCTATACCTTAAAAGCTCCCATTTATATTTAACATCGTCTTTTATCCCTTATTCAATTTATATTTATTTTGTTTTACTGAAAGCTTGGAGACTAAATTACAAATTATAAATAACATGGTATAGATAAAAAAAATGCTAATAATAAGCTACAACTGCCCCTCTGCGTATAATTCAACAAGCTCCCAGATTAATACATAACAAGCTTCCACATAAACATAACAAGCTTCCACATACAGATAGGGGTGCCAACTAAAAACAAGCGCTGGGTGTTCTACATCCAGCAATGCTGAATTGGATACCCTTTCAGCATGGGTATGCTCGACCTCGACAGCACATTAGATTAGGATAGGTATTTTAGTTGTTTTTATTTTTGTGCTTTTGTTCCCATTGTGCAGCACGCACATGCTGTCACTATTCTGTGCTGAATAAATGTACCTATTTTCTCACTTTTTTCTTTCTTTCTTTCTGTATACGTAACAAGCCTCCACATATTCAATTATAAATATTTACATACTTTCTCTCTTTTTTTCTTTCTTTCTTTCTGTATACGTAACTAACTTCTACATAATACTATTATGAATATTTATCCTTACATTAATGCCTAAAATTCAAACATAAAATACTGTCACTAATCATTTCCGGCGAAACTAAATACAGTGCTCATTTGGAGCTTTGATTAGCCTCTGTAATCCACGACTGGATGAAAAGCCAGTCACTCGTCTAATTAACTATTCAGTGACACGAGTGCAGATCAAAGAGCTGGGTACTGCACGTGCAGTACATGGCTCACGAACTAACTTCGTGTGTATGAACCGTACAGAGTTAATAAAGTTCAGTTTGTATGTGTATGGAGGTACAGTCAAACTCACATAGACGGTAAAAAACCAGTACAAGCAGAGATTGTCTTGTATGAATTTTACATACGAAGCCAGTTCCGATTATAATGGTTATGTTACTATTGATATGCGGCTAACTGTACCTACTTCGTGTCCGTTTTACGATCATTTATGATGGATCGGTTCTGAATTATTGACTGATCGCGCTTGTAATTCAATAAAGTGGCTTTAAGTGTGGTTGTTTGCCAGTGACGTTTTATGGCGCTTGTTGTGTGTCTGTGTACCTAATATGGAGAATAGTTACGATTCTATGTTATACATAATAAACAACCAAAGGTATTTATGCCATGTCGAAAGAGACTGGATCCTGCAACACAGGGTATCCTAGTGTGGGATCCAGTGTCACATTTATAATGTTATTTTTTTTTTTTTTACTATAAAGTATACATATTTGTGTGATACTTTATTTTTATTACAATCGAGCCTTAAGGCTAATGAGTAATTTAATTCTATCCTAAATTGCTATGTAAACTATAATCCAAGAATGTGTCCAATAACTTTTCTTAGGTTCTATTAAGGGCAAGACACTTAGTTTGTGTGTTCTTTATAAGCAGCACTTATCACTACATTTTATCTGTCAATATTCACTAATCACTACACTAATTCATATGGTTTTGTCCGCTTTAGTCTTAAGATTTATAATGTAAGAACATGTTTTATGTGATGGTGAAATGAGCTACCACCTGACGCTATCTTTGTCCATAACAACTGATATACTACCTACCTGGGCTGATACCTAAATTGTATTGCAAATCGCTTTCGCCAAACTAAGACCTCAAGATGGAAAGTTTCATGTGATGGCAGCATAATCAGGACACGGTGGTTTGGTGGTAGTACTTCTCCAGACGAGCTCTTTCACAAGAAGTACTACTACTAAGATAAACTATAACTGAAGTGGACAATCTTCTTCTTCTTCGTGTCGACATGAGCTACATAATGATAATAGCTCATGTCGTGGGGAAAATTTAATTAGCCAGTCAGCAGGTTGATAGCGGGTCTGACTGCCCAGGGTGCGCCGGACGATCAATTAAATATCGTCACTCGTGGAGGCTCTTTTAATGCACCCCAAGTGGACAATGAATACGTAAGACGAACATTATATTTAGTATTCACTTTATATGTAGTACCTACTCTCTATTGCAGCAGTAGCACACGAGCTCAAGTATCGTTAAAGTTTAACAACGTCGTGTGTCTTGGTTTAAGACCAAGCAACGAATGAAACAACTCACTTTTATGACCGATATTTCTGAAAAAGGTTTTAAAGCCATTACAAATTGTTTATTTCAGTTGTGACATTTATTTCTTGTAGGAAGTAGGTACCCACTTAAAATAATAATAATTGATCCGCCAAGCTGCACCAGGATGTTGGCAGCGAGGTGGCCTAAGGTGAACATTAGACGTTAATTTTGGCATCAGTTCAATCCAATTTTGACGTCTGTGGTCTAGTGGTTCGAGGGTCAGACTGCTGATCATGAGGCCGTGGGTTCGATTCCCACAGGACACAAATATTTGTGTGATGAACATAAGTGTTTGTGTTGGTCTGGGATTTCCACATAATATTATAAGTATGTATTTACAAAAAAAAGTATATAAGTAACTCTGCTTAGTTTGGGACTAAGTGCTGTGTAAAAATGTCCCAAAAATATTTATTAAAAAATATATTTATTAATCCATGACCTTGGCTTGACGGATGACGCCGAAAATCAAAATGCTTTGATATTTATCATCAATCCATCAATCTATATCATTACACGATCAATCTAATAGAGTTCATGGATTGAACTCATGCCAGATTGAACGTCTTATGCTTGCCTTAGGCTATTATTCTTATTCTGAGAAGATGCCCGTGTCCAGCAGTGGAAAAGTAGGTACCTAATGGACTGATTACAGTAATTTTTAATATTCATAATGTGTCATTAATAGTGCCTCAATAAGTTCAAGGAATGTGATTTGAGTCATGTAGGTAAATCAGATAAGCGCAAGTGATGTAGACAGGCAATTGTTTCTGCATTATTTGAACAGTTGCGTGACCAATGACGGTGACGTGTTAAATAACAATATAAATATAAGCCAACAAACAAATAAATTAGAACCATAAAGTAACATCATTAACTACGGTAGAAGTGATGATATCATTCATCAAATTTTATTGAAAATGCTAGTTGTGTCGAGTCTAAAAATCATAGTTTACCGACGTGAAAATCTCAGTACATTTGTATATATGAAAAGTCCAGTACCTACCTAATGTACCAGTTTTTTTTCCAAAAATTCAAACTTTCTTGTTTATATTGGGTACCAGGTAAAATCTAAAGTAAACCTATCTGTAAAATTAATATTTTTACATCCATACTGTAATATAATATTTCAAATGCGAAAGTAACTGTACGTCTGTCTGTTTTTTTGTTTGTCACGTGTTCACGACTACACTTTTGAACCAATCGTAATGAAATTTGACAAAGAAGTAGCCTGGGACTTTGAAAAGGGCATAGGCTACTTTTTATCTTTATTATTTTATATTTATTAAACGCATGCGAAGTAGCGGGCAGAAGCTAGTTTCCTATACAAGATGTTTATGTAATGAAATTTGACAAAGAAGTAGCCTGGGACTTTGAAAAGGACATAGGCTACTTTTTATCTTTATTATTTTATATTTATTAAACGCATGCGAAGTAGCGGGCAGAAGCTAGTTTCCTATACAAGATGTTTATGTAATGAAATTTGACAAAGAAGTAGCCTGGGACTTTGAAAAGGACATAGGCTACTTTTTATCTTTATTATTTTATATTTATTAAACGCATGCGAAGTAGCGGGCATAAGCTAGTTTCCTATACAAGATGTTGATCTGTAACCGTGCCATATTTCTAGAGCATATAATAACAAATTTGCATATATACATACGTAAGCAGCCCATTACTACTGTCCCACTGCTGGGCACGGGCCTCTTCTCAGTCCGAGAAAGCTAAGGCCTTAGTCCACCACGCTGGCCTAGTGCAGGTTGACGGACTACACACACCATTGAGAACTGTATGGAGCACTCTCAGGTGTGCAGGTTTCCTCACGATGTTTTCCTTCACCGTTAAAGCAAGTGACAATCTAATATGTATAAACAAAGTCAACTAAAAATATTTAACTAATTCTACGGTTATTTAACAACGAAATTTTCAGTTAGAAACATAGCGACAGTTTGAGAATAAATCCCGAACGACATTGAAAATAAGTCACCGGCGGCATTGTCAAAGGGCGGAAAATTTTGTCCATTTTTTTGGTGGTTTCGCACGCATTGTTTTTGAGTCACACGCGACACATGGGAGGTTTTTTTTTTTACAAATAGGTATTTAAATAAATAAATAAAATTTTCGTATTGATTTTTTTTAAGATAAGATAAAGATTTTTATTTGCAAGAAACATGGTTTTTATAAAGATGTTAATGGTTTTTGGCAGGTACATCATGTCTCACCGTATGATCGGCATGCAAAATATATATTAATTTTTTTATTGATTCGTGTTCAGTATCAGTGGTATAGTCATCTCCTTAAATATGGCACGGATACAGATCAACAAGTTGTAGAAAAAGGACACACGTGCTATACCATCGTTTATTAAGTTAGCTGCTACGTGCTAGGTAAAGGACCTGTAATAAACTGCTAATCAACGTCTAACCCACTGCCCTCGAAGGCCGTGCTATCGTGACTTCCCTGACGTGATAAGCGGTGGTATAATATAATGTACTCTATGTTACCGGTATTTAGACTACCTTTTTCCCTGTCTCAAAATGTTACAGAGAATTAGTTAATATTGATATTCTAAAACAGATCAAGACGGCTTTTGACAAGTACCCCCGACTTCACCCGCGTGGATGTCGTTTATCACATATTCCACAGGAAACCTTTCGTTTTTTGGGATAAAAGTACTCAAGCTCAAACTTTTTCTGTTGCTTGTCGCAACCACATTATTAAAATTCACTTCAAAACAAAATGAAAATCTGCCTTTGTATGGCTTGCGGTACAAATTTTTCTCATACAAAGTCGTTTTTTTATTTTTATTGAAGTGAATTTTAATGGTATGGTTGCGATAAGAAACGGATACTGAACCACTATGAAAATTATCCGCACTCCTTGAAAATTATCCTGTACAACTGAATTGATTGACACACTTATTTTACATTTTGGACGACTTGGAGAAGTTGAAGAACCCGCTAACGGTCTCTATTAGCGAGTAGGCAATAATTTTCAATGTAAATTAACAACTGCGTGGTCTGGGTGAATTAGTATGTTCTACTGATCATAAATGTCAGAAAATTTGATACGAGTTACACCAGCCAGTACAAATACAAAGTCAATGGATGACTTATAGCAGGCCCCATGGGAGGGAGACATGGGGTGTTTATTAGACAATTTTGTGGACAATGGTGCTAATATTGTTGTTTACAAACCTAACCATCAATGGCAATGGCATGACAAAACTACAGGTGTTTGACAAAGCCCATGACATTTATTGCTCAAACTGTGTACATATAAATATATACACTTACCTACATGGGTATTTAGCAAATTTTGGTATCAATAGGTGTCAATAGCCTACCCAATCGGGTGTAGCAATAGTATATACAAACAAGAAAGTCTGACACTACAATACCATATTATTTAAAGAAATTTCGCAACAAAAATGACATTAAAAGTGCATAAAGAAAGATACATATTTAGGATTCTATATCAGTATATATCCTTAATGGTTTTCAGTTTATCTAGAAAACACGATGTATATTTTTGTTTTTAACACAAGTTCACACAACCTAACTTTGATAAAATTAATTCAATTCAATCGACTGTCATCTGTCATATTTGTCGGTAGCTCGGTGCGTATAAGTTCAATACGCGCCAGCGCAGTAGGACATCTGCTTAGTATTCCGAGCGTCCACGGCACAGAGACGGGAATCTTTCACTTACATACCTCCATGGGCGTTATAGGGAATACGGTACCTATGTGTTGTATACCCATGTAGAATATGTAGTACTGTTGATGCCCCGAATTACTGTTACATGACATTTGACGACCTCTGTAGTCTAGTGGTTCGAGTGTCGGACTGCTGATCATGAGGTCGTGGGTTTGATTTCCACAGGACACAAATATTTGTGTGATGAACATATGAGTGTTTGTGTTGGTCTGGTTGTTTCTTATGTATTATAAGTATGTATTTACAAAAAAAAAAGTATATAAGTATTATATCCATTGTCTAGTACCCATTGCACAAGCTCTGCTTAGTTTGGGACTAGACGGTGCTGTGTTAAATGTCCCAAAAATATTTATTATTATTATTTATTATTATTTCTGAGGTATCTGTTTACTCAACCTATCTCAGTACAATACAATTTTGGGCAATAGCTTCTCTCAGAAAAGGAAAACGTAAAATGTTAATTTTCTGATTCATATAAAAAGGCTTATGCTAAAAGTAATTAGTAATGTTTACTGGTTTATTTTGTTTAACATTGATTTATACACTTTTTTGATATTTTATTTGTACGCTTTTCTTACATTCTGTTTTATACACATTTTGACATGGATTTTCATTGTTATACACTTGTCTTGACGTGTGTTTTGACATTGTTATTTGCATTTTATTATATTTTTCTTGTAACATCTTGAACATTCTGCTACAGTTATGTAGGTATGTTAATTTGGAATTTTTGCCATAAATTGTGAGTATAGGCAATTATCAGGTTTAATTCATGTAATATATGTATAACTGTCCGGAGGTTTGGGTGTCAATGGCCTACTTGAATGCACTTAGCTGGTGGTTTGTTGTGCGTCTGGTCACTGAGCTCACTTAAATATGACTGAGCTGACGATGGTTGATGCATGCATGCCATCAGTTGGGACAGGCCCACTCAAAAAGACCCTAGTTTTTTTTTTTTCAAAAGTCCAGTCCAGGTTTTGCCCTGCATTTTCCTCACAAAAATACCTTACTTAATACAACATAAATGTCTGGACTTCAAAAGAGACTGATCCCCGAGTTAGTTTCAGTATTTCTTCTCTAAGGAGGTCACATAGAAAAAGCCGATGCCATCTATTTTATAAAATAACAGACATGTAAAAGTGATTTTAACATCCAATTTCCAATTTTTAGCACGGCACGCCAGTATTAACGGCATTATTCGTCGTGCTCTTGCCACCGCCGGCGTTCCAGCCAAGAACCTCATTAGGTTAAGCCATTGCTTGGCACGTGACGATGGGAAGAGACCAGATGGCATGACCTTATTGCCTTGGAAGATGGGTAGGCCTCTGGTGTGGGACGCAACCTGTGTCGACACTCTTGCTCCATCCCACCTTCCTAGCTCGGCGGGCTGTGCCTGCGCTGCCGCTGCAGCTGCGGAGACCCTCAAGCAGCGCAAATATAGCAACCTCACTGATTGTTATGATTTTGAGCCGTTTGGGGTTGAAACGCTCGGGCCATGGGGTCCAAGTGCACGGCTCCTTTTCAAGGAAATTTCTAAGAGACTGGTCGACGCTTCGCGTGACCAGAGGGTTGGCTTGTTCTTTGGGCAAAGAATAAGCATTGCCATTCAACGTGGCAACGCTGCCAGTCTCTTGGGCACGCTTCCAGATGACAGTGACATGCAGGAGTTCTTCGACGCCTAAGTCCACTTTAAAAAAAAAATGTAATTTGTATTTTGTACATATTTATCATCATCATCATCATTTCAGCCGAAAGACGTCCACTGCTGGACATAGGCCATTGGGGGAGCCCAAGCATCGCCACACATACCTTGTACATATTTATATTGTATATAAATTAATATAGTTAGATAGATAGGTATTAAGAAGTGTACAATGTTATATTTAATATGATTTTTAATTTGCTAAATAAATTATTTCAATTTCATATCAATTTTTTTATATTACTTGTGTAAGTAATAATTTGAATTTTTTACTGTATACACCCATGGGTAGCAGGCGACTGCCCTTCCACTTTGTTTGCCATAATGCACTAAAAGAAACCTGTGGGTGGCCTTCAAGTTACAGCATCGATTTAGTTACATGACCAGAATAAACGTGTCCTAAGTCCAAAGGTTTTACTGTATTGCACAAATGAAAACCATGCACTAAATAATTTAATTATTATTATTACTTAACCAACACTCAATACGGACAATATAACCTTTATATATTACTCCGCGCAATCAAGATGTATAAGAACTATTGCCTGTTCTGAATGAATAATATGGACTGATAGCAGAATATGTGTCTAAAGATTTATTATTTTAACGAAAGTAAATTCTTAGTAGCACTTGTAACAGGTTGTTGATTTATAAGCACAAAGTATCAGGTAGATTTATAGTCTATAAATGAGATAAAATCTAATTCAAATAGGAGCGTATATTAAAATGTAATGTAGTTATTTTTTATATTATAGAGCTGGCAAACGAACAAGCGGATTGCCTGATGGTAAGCAATCTCCGCCCCCCACGACATCCATAACACCAGTCGAGTCGAGTTTGAGTTGCCGATGCGTTGCCAACCTTTTAAAAAGACAATTTTCTTTTCTTGAAGGCTAATGTCAAATTTGTTCGAGAAAACCGCTTATGGAAGTTGATTCTACAATTTTGGTAAAAATAATCGGTCATTCCCAGTTGCCCCCACCGTAAACGCCGCCACTGGTGGCAAACGGGAATTAAAATAAATAAATTTACCATTTGCCAACAGTGGTGGCGCCGCCAGGGGAGGCAATTGGGAATGGTCGCTCTTACTGCTCTCAGTTGCCTCCAGTGGCGACAAATGGGAAAAATATATTCAATGCCTCCAGTTGTGACGTGTGTTGTGACGTAGCGTATAATGTTGAAAATGTACATTATCGTCAAACTAACACAGAAAAAAAGACTGGGCTGAAGCGATTTTATAATACCACTTCAAAAAATATCGTTATGTGCAAAAGATAATCATGACATCACCAAAATCAAGTGAAAAATTTATCATCTGAATCACCTACATTCACGTGTAATCAATCAAAAATATTTCGAAACGGTAAACAACGAAAACTTCCGAGATGAAGATAACACAAGGTCATGGAGTACCGAACAGATTCGCATAGATAAGGAACACGGCGTGACACTGATAAGGCGTTTTCAAGATAACGGACGTCATGTTTGAAACAGGTTCCAGTTAAAACTCGTAAAGTAGTTACAGCTACACCTAGGGCTGCCATCCGTCCGTGATTCCCCGGATTTGTCCTAGTTTGGGGGAGTCCGGGTTGGGTTCTCAAGACGTGTCCGGTGAAACACGGACGCTCACCGCGTTGATAAAATAAATGATAATGAATAAATATTTGGGACATTTTTTTACTCGGCATGCACCATCTAAGCAAACTATAACATGTCCCAAACTAAGCAGAGCTTGTATACTATGGGTACCTACTAGACAATGGATATAATACTTAAATACTTTTTTTGTAAATACATACTTATAATAAAAAGAAGAAAAGAAAAGAAAAATATTTATTTGACACAACTGAGACACATACAGAAGAAATATACATGAACAAGAAATAGATAAATAATACATAAGAAACACCCAGGCCAACACAAACACTTATGTTCATCACATAAATATTTGTGTCTTGTGAACAGCAGCCCGACACTAGAACCACTAAACCACAGAAGTCGTCAAAAAAATTTAAAATGATTGCTTTTTTATTTAATTTTATTGTATTCGGGAAAAAACTGGTTTCGCCAAAATGTCCAGGGATTTGGAAGTGTTTGTCCAGTGTCGGTAATATAAGTCAGGGCGCTGACGCAGATACTCTCGGGCACGGTTGCTTCAGGAAGTATCTGTGTCGCATAGGCCGGGAGCCGACTCCCGAGTGTCAACACTGCGGGTGCTGCCTTGAGGATACGGCGCAGCACACACTGGCGGAATGCCCAGCTTGGGCCACGCAGCGCTGTGACCTTATCACTGCAGTAGGCGGCAGCGATCTCTCGCTTCCGACCGTTGTTTTAGCGGCGGACTCGGGGTAGCCCGCCGCCCGATTTGTCAAGGCCCGTGACGGTGGCGCGTCGTGTTCCGCGCGCGCCAGTCAAGAGAAGAGTGCGGCCGATGATGCCGCACGGGGAGAAGGGGCTCGCCTACTAGTGGCGAGCCGGGACCTGCCGGGGATGGTTGGACGACTATAAGTTTCTCACGCCCCCGGCCAATGGTTGGAAGAGGAACACCGTGGTGGTTTTAGTCGGTAAGAGTCCAACACTGGCTCCGCCTTCCCCGGGCGGAGTGCGTTCATGAGGATTTCCCCACGTAAAAAAAAAAAAAAAAATGGCAGCCCTAGCTATACCTAATTAGGTGACGGCCGCTGTGCTTTTCTTAGAATGTCTTATAAATCACAGTCGCTGTCTCATGTGACACTTATGTTAATTTATTTAGACATTAAAAAAGCTAACTTTACATTCTAGAACGGATTTAGAAACTAAAGAATTCCTAATTTCTAAAAATTATGAATCGTCATCGATGCAAAGAAGTTTGTTACCAACACCGTCATCGTAAGAACTTGGGCATTTTATCCCTTATAAGTTTCAGTGTACATAAGATAGACAAATGAACAAAACGTAAACAAACAGTAAAAACACATGCTAAGTAAGTGAATACTCTTTATGAATGGACATATTCTGAAAATCTGCAATTTAACGCGAGACGTTGTCAAAGAGGCTCGCATCGTTGGCCCAGATGTGTCGCGATAACATGCCATCACCGGTCACCACGCAAACATGATGCGCATGCGCATACATCAACGATTCGTGACAGATGTCCGAATTACGAAACTAAGAGCATCGTGGGAGGGAATCCAGCTATTGTTCGCAACCTGTCGATGTGGGCTAGGCGACCTCGAACTCGAACAAGTGCGTTACTTTCTACGACACAAACCAATAAAGAAACCAATAAGAGCCCAGAAAGAAATAATTAAGAGTTTGCCCTAAAACTACAAAACCTTTTTCTAAACTAAATAACAGTTAGTAATTATGCCTAAACCCTGAACAAACGTCTTGATTGAGGAAGTCTTTGATGATTGCAGTTAATTAATATGCACATTTCCGTTAATGAAATGAATAATCAAATGAAATGAGATGAAAGAGCAATGAATCATATCACTTCATTTAGAATAAAAATAATGAAGACAAGTAAGAAAAACAAAGATACAGATTAGATTACTAGGAAGATTAGTAAGAAAATTCACATAAAAACACTTTAATTCAACATTAAGAAGTTACTAATCTTAAAACCAGCTCTATAACATATTTCGAAGCTATTAAATTGAAATCTAATGACAGCTATACAGAAGATAAATACTATATTACCTTTTTTATAAGATTGTATTGCCTTATTGAAACACTCAAAGAGCATGATTACCTTTCTCCGAACGACGCAATTTCCGGCAACGATTGTATCGATATCTGAGTTACAAAACAATAAACTGTTTGATGATAACAGTGACGCAACGCAGTCACTGACCTCTCCGATTTGTCAGATCATTGGAGTTATTGTGAGAGTAGCAAGGGCCTTTTCTATTAGGATTAATATATTGGTATCATTTGAAATCATATGAAAAACGTTTCACGAGCGTTTATGTAGCAAATAGTCCAAGTACCCGACAAGTATATTTAGCAATACGTCTCCTCTACAGCAAAACGTCTAACTATCGAAACGTCTATATAGCAGAATTTCCAATGAGCAAATCGTCTAAAAAAATTCGAGTACAGTCGTTAACGTTATTTGTTAAATATGTATTAAAACTTATTTCTAACTTAGTTAAATTAAGAACATTTTCCACAAATTTTCTTATTTATGAACTTAGCTCATTATAGACATGCACTGTATTCTAATCCACTGCTAGACAGAGCCCTTTCCCAGGTTGCCCATTCAGCATTTTTTATGTCCCTGAGTCAGTCCTTGTGCGCTTCAAGTCATTTATATCAATTTGCTTCAAAATACCTGATAACAATTTCCTTATTGAATTCCATTTAGTACGTATTTCCTTAATTACACGATTTTCCGTTATTAGCAAGCTTTTATGATTGTATACATTGCTGATAATAACTAGATCAAGAACAAAATCCGATTTTCCATCTGTAACAAAGCATGTTACAGCATACGAAAGTACGATTTTCAAAACATATTACGTATACATGCAGCATACAGCATGTATTATCTTAAATATACTTATAATTTTGATATATATATTAATAAGCTTTTGTTTTTATTTTAGTTATTTATATAGTATTTTCTCTATAGTACACCGCCAACTACCTGTTATATTTTCTTGTACATTTCAAGTCCATCCAATGGTTGTCTGGAAGAAATTGCTTTAAGCGATAAGACCGCCAATTGTTAGTACTGTGCTCATGTTTGTTATAACTTTGTTTTTATTTTTATGGTGTGCAAACAATAAAGTATACTCTATCTATCTATCTATCTATCTATACGGATAACATGTGCCACGATGATGGTATAAAAAAGCTTAAAGTAACACCCGTCAAGTGTTCTCCGGACCACGTTGGTCCATAACGTTTTCGTACAAAATGCAAGTTGAAACCACCGCAAGCCATAAGCGATGGCGCCCATCCATTCAATAAAAAATGATTTTTTTTTACCCAAACAATTAAGGGGTTAAGTTACTTTTCTTGTTTATATAAAAATTGGTTATGTATTGCTTTAAAAATATAATTATAACACTTTAACTTGTTAGTAATATTATTTTCTATTAGATATGTTCGCGTCGCTTTCGCCTGTGCAGTGTGGCTGCGACTTTACCTACATGCATAAACCCCAGATGCTATTGCCAAACACGCCCGAACACACTACATCTTAGTTCTAAGCTAAGCTGTTTCAAGTTTCTGCTTACAATGATAGGGAGGAGCGTGTCGACACATTGATTGAATTAGGTGACATTAAACAAAACGAGGATTTACCATAAAGGTATTATACTGACGTCAGTATAGAAATGTCTTTGGGATTTACCCTACTAGAGATGGAAATTTGACATATTTTATATGGACTTATGTCAAACTCAGTCCGTGTGGTGCCGGAAGTCCGTGTGGTGCCGGACTTAAAGAATAGCACCACCCTTATCTCTTCCCATGGGTGTCGTAAAAGGCGACTAAGGGATTGACCAGAGGATGGGCAGCAGCGTTCTCTGAGTATTTAACCAACCAACTGCGATCGCCAACCCGCCTGCCAAGCGTGGCGAATATGGCATATCCCCCCTTAATTGGGGGAGGCCTATGTCCAGTAGTGGACGTTCTTTCGGCTGAAATGATGATGATGATGTCAAATTCCTATCTCTAGAGATAGGAATTTGACATGACACATTGACAAGGCAAATCATGGATAGATTGGAATAGACTGTAACTAGAAATATTTTTAGTGTATTTAAAATTCGATAAATTCTGTAATTGATTATGGAAAGCTGCTATATCTGTGGCAGTCGTTTCGGGTAGTCAGAAGCCTGAAAGTCTGACAGCTGGACTAGCCTCCGAATGTCAGCATTACCCAGTAACTGGATTGCGGTGGTCTGATGATAGTCGCTCCGTGTAAAATACTGATGTTCCGCATTTGGTTACATTGGAAGCTGATCCCAATGTAATTGGGAAAAGGCGAGGTAGATGATAATTATGGAAAACTAACATCTAACATAATATCTAGACATCTACGATACATGTATGTATATACATACGTTTAACTAAGATAAGCATGCAGCTTAAACAAAACATCGATAAGCAATTCATAAAAGTTGAAAAAAAAAACCGGTAAAATTTTAGGCAAACGTTGATAGTTTAGCTTTTACTGCTCCACCGAGTAACCAAGTTTCCAAGACCATTCTCAATGAAGAATGTTTTAAATTTAGTCATAGTTTTTTTATTTCTGTAACTTCCTGTGTGCATAAATAATTAAATAAATAAGTAATAATAAGTATACATAGTAAGCACTACCTTTCTCTTTACTTGCCCATATTGTCCATCCTAAGGTTGTCTGGAAGAAATCGCCTTGAGCGATAAGACCGCATATTGTACATAATTATCTTTTATGTATTCTATCTATCTGTTGCTTATTGTTTTTTTTGTGTACAATAAAGAGAATTTGTATGGTATTGTAATATGTAATATTGGCCTATGTCCAGCAGTGGACTGCGATAGGCTGAGTTGAGAGAGAGAGTCAATACTCTTACAATACAATACTATTACAATTAATAATCTAATAATAATCTAATATCCAGAAATATCTAGAGAGAGATATCAAGAATATCGAGTTCCAGCAAGGTGGACCGACGGCGACGACCTACCAAGTATTATACGTGGGACACTCAGAAAGTTTTGCGAAACTAAAAAAAATTGTTCTATACGTACATATATTTTTATCAAATCTTTTCAAAGTACTTTCCACCAGCCTCTATACAAAGATTCATGCGCCTAAACCAGTTTTCAAAACACTTTTTCCAGTCCGCCGCAGACACCTCGTTTACAGCCTGCTCGAACGCAGCCAGCGCATCTTCCGGCGACGAAAATTGTATCCCTTTGAGCTGATTTTTTATTTTTGGGAATAAAAAGAAGTCACACGGTGCTAGATCAGGGCTGTAAGGAGGGTGACCCAGGAGTTTGACTGGCGTACTGTCCAGGAAGTCCCTCGTTTTGAGTGCGGTGTGCGCAGGTGCATTGTCGTGGTGGAGCAGTAGCCCGCGGAGCCCTGTGTTTGGTCGCTTGTTGCTTATAACAGAGAAAACTTCTGGCAAACATTTGGTAGTATACCATTCGGCATTAATGCTTCTTTGATCCCGTAAGGGAATTGATACCAAGTGGCCAGTCAAATTAAAAAAGCTAGCGATCAAAATCTTACCCCCGCTTCTAGATCGCTTCACTTTGGTAGGCGTTGGCTCATTTTGAAACACCCAAACAGTCGACTGGCGCTTGGTTTCTGGGTCGTATTGATAAATCCAGGACTCATAACCTGTAACGATATCGTAAACACGCCGAGACGAGCCTGCTTCTTCAAATTTGTTAAGCATATCACGGCACCATTCCACCCGGGCCTGCTTCTGAGCATCGGTAAGGTTGTGCGGCACCCAGCGTGATACTATCCTCCTCACGCGAAGATGGCTGTGTAGAATCTCGTGAACGCTTCCCGATCCAATCTTCAATATGTGTTGAATCTCCTGATATGTAATTCGCCTATTGTCTTGGATTAAATTTTTCACTGCTAGAACGTTTTCTTCGGTAACAGCCGTCAAAGGGCGACCGCTTCTTTCGTCATCCCCCAAAGTTGGTCGACCGCGCTTGAATTCGTTATACCAACGATACACGGTTGCCTTGGAAGGGCCTTCATCCATGAATGCCATTTGAAGTCTATCGTACGATTCATCCGGTTTCAGGCGACACTTGAAATCGTATAAAATCATAGCTCTAAAATGTTCCCGGCGCAGATCCATATTTCAGTGAGACACAATACTTTGAATTAACTCGCAAAAAATGTGGAGGGAAATTTTGAAATTGGAACTTACTTATTTTTACTTATAAATAATCATATTTTCGAAAAACATTATAACTGGCCAGTCTCCCATATATAAAAACTTTTTTTCGCAATACTTTCTGAGGGGCCTGGTATATAAGTTTTGTAGTGTGTGCGTCAAATGGAGCGCAAGAATAAAATCTTTTTCTTTCTTCTTTCTTTCTTTCTGAAGAAGTTAGCTGTAGTGGACTGGATATGGAAGGCAGTGGAAAGAGTGTTGTGTTGTGACGCAGCTTGGGAGAGGCCTAAGTCCAGCAGCGGACTGCGATAGGCTATGGCTGTCTGTGAATCGAATATCTTTTCGATTCATCAACTCAAGCTAATAATAATAATGATAAGCTTATCTTTAAAGCAGTTACGTAAATGAGACTGCAAACTCGATAACAATTAGGTACACCACTTAAGGTTAACTAAGCTAGCTCTTATCTAACTTGACTCGGCCAATTAGCCTGGATGAGTTACTAGGAGTAGCTTTAACTGCTACAATAAATTGATTGGGGTAGCGAGATAAACCTTACCTCAGCTACCTTACTTTGCGATATTTTAGAGGCGAAAGCTTGTTTTATAGTGTTTTATATACAAAATACTGAACAATATTATTGGTACGGGAGAAACTCTCTTGTATTCTGTAGTATTACACGATTACACTATTATACGAGTAACATACCATAATCAGCCCATTATTGTCCCACTGCTGGGCACGGGCCTCTTCTCAGAATGAGAAGGTTAAGGCCTTAGTCCACCACGCTGACCTACTGTGGGTTGGTAGACTACACACACCATCGAGGACTGTATGGAGCACTCTCAGCTGTGCAGGTTTCCTCACGATGTTTTCCTTCACCGTTAAAGCAAGTGATAATCAAATTATACAAGTATTACGAGGGAGGCTGGGATATAGCTTTAACCCTGAACCAAGCGATGTGAACAAGTCCGCCAAAATCATAATCTTATGGGTACGGGAAAATCTCTGGTATTCTGTAGAGGTGCCTATAGTAAATAACAGTTTCACTATGGTAATTTACAGAAAGTGTTCACAATTTCAATTACGAGAGCGAAGTCGCGGGAAATGACTGTTATCATATAAACAGTGGTTATTTCTTGAAAAGTGAAACCGGGAGTGCACTCCATGGCGTTTACGTAATTATGGAACGCACCGTGCTATAGCATCTTGTCACCATGGCAACGCTCTAATACCTCATGAAAGTGAAACTCAGGACGACGACCCATACCATAAGATGTCATGGGCCATAACAAAGAGAAAAAAATCCAAAAAAAAATCCTCCTTAAGTGAGCCTTCATCGTATTGAACTAATTGGTCCATGTTGTACAGAAATGTTCCAACCCACAAAAACAAAGTTAGAAAGATAAATATATTTTACTTGTGACATCAGTTCTGAATATTATTTTAAAGATAATTAAATATAGGTTTTGCTATAATTTATTATTTTTAAGAAGTCCTTCATCATCATCATCATCATCATCATTTCAGCCGAAAGACGTCCATTGCTGGACTGCTGGACATAGGCCTCCCCCAATTAAGGAGGGATATGCCAAGAAGAAGATATATATGATAGAAGTCCTTATTTGGAGATAAATATAAAATTATATTAAATAATAATTTTGCTCAGTTTGTGGCTTGGATCATTTCTGCATAACACGGTCCAATTTTAAATGCTAGAACTTTTTCCTAAATTACATACAACATTTATCTAATAGATATTCAATTGAATCTTATACGGAAGTCAAGATACAATCTTTGTTTCGTAATCTATCATAAGATTGTAGCTCATCTTCTGAAAGACGTTTTATCTGGGTTACTTTTTGCATTATGTTGCAAAGTTTTGTAAATTGGTTATCAAGGTCATCAGAGCATTTTTAGCTTTTGCACTTAAGTGCGTGTGTGTATATCTACTAGCATAGCAAATAAGTTATCTTTTACTAACAAACTCTGGTTTTCACGTATTCTTGTGTAACTTTTATGGATCGTGATCGTCAGTTTTTTTTTAATGTACTGGGTGTAACATTGTTAGTTGTTCCTTTTGAAGGGTGAATGTACTCATCACAATTAACAAATTTTACTGTGTTATAGGGAACGGTTGTTATTTTTTTCAGAATTTCAAGATTGATCTCATAGTTAAATTTGTTCCTAATGATTAGTAGGTACATTCACCCCAGCAGACATAGCAAGAACACTGTAGACAAGAGATTTGTCTACGGAAAAGTAGACAAAACTACATAGTGTAGAATTTTTTCTGTCTTTTTGTCTATTCTTTCGTAGACAAAACGCTTGTCTAAAGTGGTACGCCTGCAGCTGAGCTCAGCTGTCCAATTAACTAACACAATAGTAAGACAATAGACGTCGGCTTTAAAAGTTGTTTTGACAGATAAGAGGTTAGGGAAAAACGGTAATCCTATTAATACCTACTATAAATGTGAAAGTTTGTGAAGATGTTCGGATGTTTGTTACTCAATCACGCTGTAAAGGCTGAACGGGGATGAAATTTGGCATACAGATAGAACATAACCCGTACTTAATAATATATATAGGCTACTTTTTATCCCCGGAAGATGAACACTTCCCGAGACACGACTTACGAGATAAACGACGTCCACTGGGGGGAAGCCGCGCGCATAGGCTACTAAAGAACACATATCATATTCAGTGTCAAGGTATACATTGATATTGAGTATGATAAAATATTAGATAAAATTCGAGACTATAAACTGTCTTGTCATCTGTCCGTTAAGGATGACGCGCTAATCAATAGTTAACGCCTCAAGACAAACACGCCTAAATTGAGTTTAGTCTAAACATCGTAATTAAAAATAAAGTGGCTTGAAAGCAACAGTTGCAACATTCAAGCATAAAAAAATCATTGTGAAGTTATCTTATAAAGAATTTGAAATCGAAAGTTGTAAAGCGAAATGCTTGTGACATTTTAAAATAATGGCACATACATGGTGCAAGGTGCAATTCACTGTAAGTCGAAGTGAAAGATCGTAAAAGTTATACCTAACTACTGCACTAGACAACATTTGAGCGTACTATACATGTAGGTATTCTTTTATACTAGAAGTAGGAACACAGAACAAATATTAGTACTACGTACGTAACGGCCACTCACCTCCTCCCACCGATCCGAATTACCTTACCCCGCCCGAATTTCAGACCTCACTTCATTTGCTATAAGCGACGTGCGCGGTACGTGTGCGTTGTATTTTAATTTGTTTTGTGTAAGTATTTAAAAGTACTTACTAATTATATTAATAGAGATAGTACCTAATTACTTATTCTATGTTTCAATTTTCCAAAGGATGAATTAAAGTAAGGAACTTGGCACATTTATAGGTAATTTTACTGTCACAAAACGTGAATATTTTGTTCTGTGTTCAACATATTTGATTGCGATATGACATATTATTTATAATTTTGACTGCCATTTAATTAAAAACATTTTCGGAAAGATTGTTTACAAATTGAATTGACACGGACGTCATCGGTGGCCGCAGCCCTATTATCACACACATTTGGCGCGTGTACATACATACAAACGTCATGACTAGACTGTAATCAATCATAAGAGTGGACTGAAATCAATCACTTAAACCAACGCGAATGTATGGAGTGTCCTGAGTGTGGCAGGAGTCTAGCTCTTAGTGTATTTCCCAAATGTTCTCCACATTTTAGATACACATAACTCTAAGAGATATTCTCATAAAATACTTTTGTATGGTTATGTGCGGTCTTTGTTATAGTCATAAAAATGTTTATACAGCCCCGAGGTTTTCAAAAATCTACCTGCTCCCTTTGTTGTGAAAATCTCTTAAGGTTTACGACTCCTATAACCATACGTTCAGATATATAATGACCTCACGTTACACGAGCTACATGACTATATCTCGTAACTCGTAACCATAAATTATGAAAATCGCTGAAATCTCGATGTTTTCCCGGTGTCCTGTACCCTATTATTCATGAAAACCTGATGTCATGCAATTTAGATAAGCCGACTCGGCCTTTGATGCCCTGGAGAAATTTAATTTGCACTTTTAAGCCTCGCCACTAACAAAGCCGCGAGCTATTTTCTCCTTGGGAAACCACTATTCAAAATTCTACCTTTTATAAAAGTGAGCGAAGTGAGCCTTATTAGAGGCAAATGGATTCTTAGTGAAACTGAAAGAGAGTAAAACGTTTTTATATTTTACAAAGAGAATATTTTTTAACGATTTAAATTGTGGAAAGAAAAAATCGCTCACGAGCAGGATTCGAACCTGGGACTCCTGGCTCAGTACGCCAGTGCTTTAGCCACTAAGCTACCGTGAACACTGCTCGTGGTAACGAAATTCTCATCCACTTGGTACATCTTTGGGTGACGTCAGCGATATCTTATTAAGAAACAATGTTTCTTAACCGACTCGACTAACTTTGCAGTTAATTCAAAGTCGTATAGATATGCCTACCCTTACTAATTATTTATTATTTTTTAACGCATTTTACGCATGCGAAAATGAGATGATTGTCTGTGAGATGAAGTAGAATATTTTTTACTTCATCTCACAGACAGTAAAAAATAAGTGCTGCGAAAAATCATAGTGAACCCAACAAAACCGTGCTTCTCCGTGTACAAACCAGCGTTCATGCACACACATGCACATCAAACCGTACTCACCGCTCTCAGTACACATGTCGCGGCATCGTCCAGTAAGCATCGCGAAGGACAAATATCTTTCAGGTGCATGTATGTGCGTGAGCGCTAGTTTATACACGGAGGAGCACGGTTTTGTTGGCTTCACAATGACCGTTCTTTTTTTTTTACAACATAGGACGGCAAACGAGCAAGCGGGTCACCTGATGGTAAGCAATCTCCGCCGCCAATGGACATCCGCAACGATAGTTCGCAGTACTTCGTCCATATTTTTTACTATCTTCATCTTTAGAAGAAAATTAGAACGTTATTGTAAAATAAACATAGAAACTATTCTACTTAGGTAGGTACACACGGCTACACATCAAGCTGTAAATTTCCAGTATAAGCTGACCTCGCATTGTATAGGTTTTCCTTCCAACGCGAGGTCAGCCTTTACTGGTTTTGTACAGCTTGATGTGTAGCCGTGTGTACAAGTAAATTATGTAGCATAAAGGACATGTTCGGTTAACTCGCATGTGCTGAGATCAAGGGTCAATAATAATTGAGTTTGTCGAATGGGCCCTCCCTCACAAGTCAATTTATATACCTATGTACGTTACATCGGATTTCAAATACCTTCTATGTACCTCAGTTTGTATATTTTTCAGCAGGCGTAGCATGCCCACTGTAGACAAGAGATTTGTCTAAGGAAGAATATTCAAAATGACATTGTAAACTACGCTTTCAGAACTCTGCGGAGGAGACGCTTCATACAAAGTTAGATAACGACTAGTTGCATATGTCAGCAGTCAGCACACCAAAGTTCGGCGAACTACTCGACCAACCACCCCGAAACTGTTCGTGCGGGTCTTGTAACGATACATCGTGGATTCCTCTACAACGGTGCGCCTAATTGAGGTATTATAAATAATAATTGTGCTACAATCCACTCTAAACCTTCGCCGGCCGCCATTACATGCACATCACGATGATGCCTTCAACCACGGCCACACAACACCGCCTGCTTGAGCTATTACATTAGATATGCTTAGATTAGACGCGCCGAAACAAATGCTTTACATGAAACGTCATAACTAGGATGTTTAATTATACTGCAAAATGATTTACCACTACACCTAGTTTGAGGCATAGCAAACCTAAGCTTTTCTTTTAAACTAATCAAAATTCAAACACTGCAGAACCTAAGTGTACCTATACTTTAACAAAGTGTATTATGAAATTATAATAAAAATACAGCAAGCCCTCTCTTTGGTGCCACCAACACAACGCCTAAAGAGCCGCCACAGTTTCCTTAAATCAACAGAGGCTCTACAAGGTTCTCCAGCTGAAGCTCGTCGAAAACTGTGGCTGGAAAAATTACCTCCACCTGCACACTACATCCAACCCAGTGAGAGACTTCCTGTAGGGTATAAACTCCCCTGGCCTATATGGAAGTCCCTAAACAGATTGCGGACCCAGGTAGGCAGATGCAGGCTTAACATGAGCAAATGGGGCTATATAGACCAAACAGCTACAGCCTGCATGTGTGGCATTGATCCTCAATCAATGTCACACTTGCTATGCTGCTCTTTGTGTCCAAGCACTTACACATTGAGTGACCTTATCGATGCCACAGACAACGCACAAGACGTGGCAAATTACTGGGCCAGCAGCGTGTGATTACTGTGCCACTATCAGTAAATTTTTGTACCGTCGACACGAAGAAGAAGTAAGCATCATTTGAGCCATTATGTTGAAGGCGTTAGTCAGCCTAGACATTGCGTTACCGTGCCTAGCTGCTTCCAGAGTGCACCGCGGGAGGCTCCTTTCATGCATCCCGATTATTTGAACCATTGACACGATATAATAAGAAGAAGAAGTTATAGAAGAAGAACATTAATTTAACAGCTAGACTCTTGGCGATACAGTATTTTTAATCTTTTTCTGTATCCTGCCGCTCTTTTAGAAATACAGTACTTACATTGCGAAAATATATATGATGCATCACTATGATGCAGTACCGATTTTTACCGCACTAAACCTACCTCCCCGGTAGCCATCTTCAGCACAGTAGAGGGGGACTCCGGGAATGGGTATACATATACAGGGTGTCAGGGAAACGCTCCCGAAACTGAAAGGCTATTAATATACTACCTAAACACAATCAAATACCAATAACCATTAGCCTTATACTCATTGTTTTAGTGATTTGGTATTTTGCAAACCCGCAATGTAAAGCGTACAAAACAAGGGATCAATGCCGCGCGTACCTAACCTACCTACGCTCGCTACGACACGGACTGCGTATGCGAGCGAATGTCATTCACCCCTAGCGCCAGCTGATATTTTATTTGAATTACATTGCGAACTTTAAAAAATTAAGTAAATAAGTGGGGTTTTTTTGCAAATCAGTGTTATTTAACTGCCCTAAGCTGGTAATGTAAGAAAAATGCAAAAAAATCTATGAAAAAATCTAAAAAAAGAAAAGCATTTTTTTTGTGGTTTCGTATCAGTAATCACCAGCACTATCTTCGTTTTCGGAAGCTTTTCCCATACACCCAGTATACATGGAATACCTTCCCGATGCGATAACAAATGGTGGCACGGGACCACCGCGTGCCACCGTCATCCCTGAGGTCACCCAGTCGACCCCCAAAGCCCCCACTTTGGACGGCCGGGTACCGTTCGCATATACTGTCTAAGTTTCACTATACAATCCCTGCAAAAAGCGATTTAGCCACTTTAGGACTACCAGTAATATTCAAGCATTCCTCAGTTTATGGCCAATTAACGTCGACACGTCTAGTAAATTCAAAGCTCGGGATAGTTGTGCAACAGTCCGCACACACTGGCCGCAAATCATCGTACACGATTGTGCCCACGATTAGAGGCTGACCTTTATCGCTGTCCAGGAATTAGCCAACAGCATGCAACATGTTAGAGATACACCGCGCCTACACACTGCAGTAGTGTAATCATTTCACATTAGGAAACAACAAGAATAATGTATCTGCTAAAAGGGAAATGAGTCAATCTTCCAGTGATAACTTATTTTCATATATATTTTCGCAATGTAAGTACTGTATTTCTAAAAGAGCGGCAGGATACAGAAAAAGATTAAAAATACTCTATCGCCAAGAGTCTAGCTCTTGTATTAATGTTCTTCTTCTATAACTTCTTCTTCTTATTATATCGTGTCAATGGTTCAAATATTCGGGATGCATGAAAGGAGCCTCCCGCGGCGCATTCTGGAAGCAGCTAGGCACGGTAACGCAATGTCTAGGCTGACTAACCCCTTCAACATAATGACTCAAATGATGCTTACTGTATTTTTATTATAATTTCATAATAAACTTTGTTAAAGTATAGGTACACTTAGGTTCTGCAGTGTTTGAATTTTGATTAGTTTATAAGAAAAGCGTAGGTTTACTTTGCCTCAAAGTAGGTGGTAAATAATTTTGCAGTATAATTAAACATCCTAGTTATGACGTTTCATGAAATCATAAGGTTGCTCAAGATTGTACATGACAGTTAAAATGTTAATAATATTCTAAGTGTTATCAAGCAAGGCGCATTTCAAGCGGTGTTTTGCTACAAACCTAAAGTAATGAATCATTGTTGAAATTTTACGCTCCGCAGGTATGATGACTTGAATTTGCGTCATTTCTGCAAACAGTGATTAGATTCTGCCTTCTCAGGTAATTCCGCAAAACTGTTTTTGTCATGAAAATATGGATATCTTCAGGTGTATTATATATTTACTTCAATTAATTTCTAACTTGGGTAGGTTGGATAATTTTATATTAAAAATGAGTCATGCTTATTTTCCTTGTGCCAATTTTCCTTCTTCTCATTAAATTTTTACCACACAATTAACTAAAATAAGAGAGCGGTTCCAAATGACAAAATAAATCCTGAAAAAAGGCTCCTACAAAGAAAAATAAAAGTTTCAGAAAGTGCTGTTAGAACTCTTACGAAATAAGGAAACAAATGTGTAGTAAAAAGTTTGGCCGTAAGTTATAGTAAGTTTGCCATGAGGGTTCGCGTTAACGTGGCCGGCAACTAACTGGTAGATAAAGAAAAAATAACTAAAACGATGCTTGCAAGGCAAAACTACAATAATTCATTGAGTACCGACTGCATTCTTCCTGCATCCACCGGCCCACCTTGAACGTACCTCGATTGTTGAACAACTACTCGAGTAACTCGAGTTGCATACCTCGATTAGTTAACACAACAAAAATATTCAGGTATTATCTATATGTAATTACCGACTATCTAGTTTCAAAACAAATACAATTCCTAGAAAAGGCTGATGAAACACATAAGGAATTTCTTTACCATCGATATTAGTATTAATTAATGCAAACGCATTACAGTAAAATGTGTCTTGTAAAGCATCCTTTAATGATTTCATATCACTGTGTTGTATAATGTTGTACTTTTCTGTTTTAGCTGTTTATAAACAACATCACGTAATATTTACAAAGGTTATAGAAGTAACAGAAACAAATAAGGCAAATCAATACATCGTGTAATAGAAAGGTGTAGTCATATTTTGTAGAGCTCATTCATGGCATAGCATAGAACAACTTCTAATATGGCGACAACCCTTTAATCGCAAAAATAAATCAGCCCTTGATTGAAGTAAAACACTTTTTGCACAATATATAATATTTAATTTCTCAGTAATTTTACAGCGAAACTATATCAGTCTGTACAGAGTGGAAATTATAAAGACGATGTATAACATTTTTTTTACACAAATGCGTTTAATTAATGTATGTTGTAAACAGCCCTTTAATATATTTCGGCCGAGTAGGAAAGTATTGCACTTTTCTATAAAGCAG
The DNA here is from genome assembly GCA_949699075.1 of Asteroscopus sphinx. Classification (NCBI taxonomy): domain Eukaryota; kingdom Metazoa; phylum Arthropoda; class Insecta; order Lepidoptera; family Noctuidae; genus Asteroscopus; species Asteroscopus sphinx. The sequence continues at coordinate 21,330,928 of OX453005.1, forward strand.
CTGTTTTTTTCTACGATTTCAGGGTTGTCGAACGAAATATTAAAAGTTGTTCTATGCTATGACCAGAATAAGATTACCATAACTACACCTTTCTGTTAGACCTTGTATATTTCTATCATAGCCGTACGTATAACGAATGAAATTCCCATCTAAGAAATTTCTATTGTCCTTAATAAATCCTATATTAATCATAAATAATTAGGTACATCATAATGAAAAAGTAGTAATTCCCCCTCTGCACACGATGAACAACAAACAAAAGTATATTACGTATTATCTTGGAGTAATTAAACTAGCAGAACTTTCGGGAAACAGAGGCCTACGAATGAGCTCAATATAACTAGCCAGCTACGGGGAACAGGCACAAATTAGATTTACACCGGCACCAACTTATTACTTGGAAAAACAATGTTCCGTTCAGCCTCCCGGGGAAAGTAATGACTACTATACGGGGTGCAGTATCGGGCAGGGGAATAATAATAAAATTATTTATTTATTTATTTAATTCTTTATGCACAACAGGGTACAAAGGCGGTCTTAACGCCATAGGCGTTCTCTACCAGACAACCTTAGGGTAATGCAGAGACAAAGAATAGGGTAGATGCACCAGTAAAGTAGTAAAATATGTTTCGTACTACGGACTTATAATTACATATAATAAATAATAAAAAAAATAGATAAATACATATGTACATTATACATATAATAAAATATATATATTATACATACCTACATATATAACAATAAATATATAACATCAAGATAATTCAAAGTCGAGCTGAATCTGCTAAATTGTTTTCACGGAAATATTTCCTTAACTTATTTTTAAAGGCGAGCCGACTGTTAGCCATCCTGATTATTAATTATTCTACGTATTGTTGGTTTTTTAACTAAGCCTACATTTAGCTTAGTTTTATATTGAGATCAGCTCCTCAAATTTGCCCTGATCTCTCTGCCAATAAAGTTGTAGTGACATCTATCGCGCTACATACGAATTACTAGATAACGTCACAAATCCTGAATCGCACTATCAAGATTTGACGTTCAGCTAGCATAAATATCTACAAACACCCTACATCAACCGCATACTGTATATCAGATGGCAAAGGTTGTTTAATAGTTGATGTGTACTCAGCATTGAAATTATTAGAAACCCTATGAAGAAATGATAAGTTACCAAGTGTTCGGATTTCCACAATGGTACCGGTTTCCACAATGGTACCGGTTTCCACAATGGTACCGGTTTCCACAATGGTACCGGTTTCCACAATGGTACCGGTTTCCACAATGGTACCGGTTTCCACAATGGTACCGGTTTCCACAATGGTACCGGTTTCCACAATGGTACCGGTTTCCACAATGGTACCGGTTTCCACAATGGTACCGGTTTCCACAATGGTACCGGTTTCCACAATGGTACCGGTTTCCACAATGGTACCGGTTTCCGTACCACAACGACATTGAATGCAAGTGCGCAGTTAATTCGCGTTGCATAGAAATCACGACTCGAATCAACCGTGTGATTATCATTAATAATACTCATCATGACTTATGGAAGCTATTTATATGCAGGAATGACAATACCTACAAAAACAAACGAGTATCTATCCTATCCTACCCTTTATTTAAGAGAAGAGTTAGTCTCAAGTGAATAACAATAATAAATACACAAATAAAAGTATCATTTTTATTTTATTTTTACAAACCAGTTTGTCTGGGTTTCAGGGCAAAATGTCCGGCTAAATATGAATCCTGTGTCTGGCTTTTCTATTTTTGGATCTGGCAACCCTACCTGTAATAAAATAACCGAGGACTTACAGCATCCTCATAAGGATGTAAGACCCCATTACCTACATGATTCATTTTAGAAGAGAAGCTAACAACGTTCTAAAAACATTATTTCGCAATTTCACATGCTAGTTTTACATCGGGTAAATGAGGCCTTAGGCGACTCTTATTTCCCTATTCAGTGAAAAGATTACTTTAATATAAAAGCAAAAACAAATGTGCGGTATCACATAACACGGTACACAGCGGAACTGCAAAATTTGTCATTGTGTAACGTTATTGGATAACAGACAATTGTGGTAAACACCTGTGCTCACACATGGCTTACACGCTACTCGCACTCGACTTTACACTCACTGTACGAGAAAATTGCTGATTCTTCCTAAAAAGAACCTTATTTGTCTCCACTGTTTACTGAGTAATTTGAACACGTGGTTAGAAGCATCTTTTTGTCTATTGTTTAAAAGCAAAAAGTACATAACTCGAAAATAATAATAGCATTTTGGAAAAAATCGCCGGATTTAATGAGATAAATAATGTTTTCAGTGATTTTACAGAATAGGCGACTGACTACTGTTGTAAGAGTTATAAAGATCAGCTCGTCTCGAGAAAGACGAAAAGCTTTTCAATAACTACATCAAAATCGTTGGAATTAAACGTCTATTTGATTTATTACAATTCCATGATGACTACAACGAATCTATCACTCAATTTTCCCACTCGTATTACAAAAATGCGGCCCGACATTCCGATACTTGATCAGAATCAGTTCTATAGTTCATTGTTTTATAAAAACTGTCACAAAACTACGGTTTGATTACACGTGGGCAATTACTGCTAACGACTGGTTAAATACTAAATAGTAGCCCATTTGACAAAATAAATTGATATATCCAGGTCAATACATGGTAACTATGATCTAATTCTAAATTGTCTTGCTAAAACAGTCGCTGGCTTTCACGCTCAATTTCTCGTGTCAGAGTTTTAGTATGAAACCAGTTGTTAGCAGTAATTGCCCACGTATAACCAAACCGTAGTTTTGTGGGAGTTTTTTATAAAACAATGAACTATAGAACTGATTTTGATCAAGTATCGGAATGTTGGGCCGCATTTTTGTGTAATTTTACAAGTTGTTTTAGAGCAAGAGTAATAGTAAATTAGTGTTGGATAATTTAAAATTTTTAGTCTTCCGTAAGTATGAGCAATATTAAATAAATGTACAGTGAAGTGCTGAAATGGTTTTTTACGTTTACACCAATAAAACTACAACGTCAATTTTAAGTAAACTTTACCTTTGTAATAGAAATCATTTCATGAAAATCTTTTATACACGCTTCCAACAGTTAACCTACTATGTCAAAACAAGTTATAACTGCCTCCATAATATATTTAACATAAATAAGAACTATTGTACACTTAGTTGCAAATAAATTATTTGATTTGATTTGAACAAGTTAGTTAAGCTCGATTTCCCTAAGAGCCTAACAAATAACAATGAGCCTTTTACCCGATCATTGGCGAACCACTCCGCATTCCTGCCTCCACCGGCGCAGGTGCAGACCCACGCTTCTCTTTAGCAATCGCTCCACGTTTAAATATTTCGAAGATTTGCTCTTTATTAAGAAAAACGTTATAAAAATTCTGCCGTTTTTGTACAAACAAACAAAAGAAATTATTGCAAAATGATGTCATTGATAAAGGCTAGTATTAAATTTCATAACTTTTGTTGCTCTGACCATTGCGTGTTTTATTTGAAACGATCATTATCAATTTATGTAATTGTTGCGTTGAGAATTAACTAAACTAAAACGGACATGTAATACTACAATTTATCTCCATATTTTTGTATTGTTATCCCTCGCAAGTTTCTCTATGATTATCTGATAGTGATTTCATTATATTTTATAAGTAAGTTTTAAGTTTTCTTTTGTCAAAATTAGAACTCACAAAATTTAGAATAAAATCTAAATATCTGGTTTTCATGTTCGCTATTACCAAGATCTAATAAAATTTGTTGAGAAAACCTCATAAATGTATCATGGATGCCATTATACTCGTATTAAATTGAACCTTCAAAAACATTTGAATCATTTTCAACAACGGAAGTGACAATAACCTTGTCGCTGGTGTCGGCTCCAGATCGGAAGGTCACGGGTTCGAGCCGAGCATGGTAGGGGGGCCCGACACAATGATTTCACACGAACACTTTTTTTTCTCGTCTTTTCCAATTTTGATTGGCGACGCCCGCATTGAATTATTTACGCTTAATTTAGAGCTACAAAGGTTCGTATTGATGGTACAAATTGAATAAGAATTAAACAGTATAGATTAGTCTCTACCATAAAGTGCTGAGTGCGGGGTCCTGGGTTCGATTCCCGAGTCGGCCAAAGTGTTATTGTTTTTTCATTAGGAAATTTTCAGTACAGTCTGGATTTGTGCCTAGTTAATGGCAATAGGCTCACCCCCTATTACATGGCACTTATACTTTAACTGCAAATGTGGGTGTTCTACACATCTCTGCCTACCCCTTCAGGGAATACAGACATAATGTTATGTATGTATGTATAAAGTGCTGATCAGAACAAAGAGGGCTGCAGATAAAGAAACGACTTGCTTTTCAGTTTTTAGAAGGGGACCACGAGAATCTGAGTGATTAAATATACTATATTATTATAGCGATATTAAAAAGTTACTGAAGTCTCAATTAATATACACCTCATTGTTTACAAAATTGCTCTAAACATTTTATACGTCTATATTAAAAAGAAACAACCTAACGATGCTGTGCTATCCTAACTTCAAATTCAAATCCGTCTAGTTGATTCGCCCTCGTCAACAAACAACAGTGTTGTGTTTGGATTACTAAACATCCTGCAATCAAGGAAACAACTCAACTTTGGGAGACTTGGGAACAAGATACTCAATTACATAATTAGCATTACTCCGACTCACAGGATAAGTATAATAAAGGAGGATGGCACTTCAGAGTTGTAAGTTTTTCGGTTCTTTCTTCGTTGTAAACAACTCCTATTAAACTCGTAAAAAGTGCAATTTCCGTAAGCCAACGATGAGAGCCGCTCTTTATTACGATTCCACAATAACTGAAAATATAGAAAACGAATTCCTCTTTTATGAACAGCGACTATACACCCCATAGACGCCTCATAACAGGCAACCGATGTCTGCAACACATCTATGAAATTTCAATAATGTATGTCGCCCCTATTCGCCACTTGAAATCTTCAAATCAGTTTCGACCATTTACATGAGCCGTCAAAACTGCCGCGTTAGTGATTAGCCAATAGCCGCCTTGGTAGGGCCAATCGGATTGCAGTACCCCTGCCTCAGCTAGTGGCAGAATTTATTGTACGCATTATATTCAAGATTAGGCGTCTATTGGACTATATAGTCGTTTGATTACGAATGACCTATATATATTTCAGTATTGTGTGAATAATTAAATATGCTCCAAATCCTTATCCTAACTATTATAAAACTGTAAATGTCTGTATGTTTGTTTATTCAAGCTTTAGCTACTACTAACTTTATGTGTTTAAATACAAATGATTAGACTTAAAAACTGGTATTTTAAGGTTCCTGTGGGATTAACTGAAGAACGACGGGAGCGAAGCCGCGGGCGTAAGCTATTAATATTTTAACTGTATTTATCTGTTTGTTTGTTCGTGCATTACGCAAAAACTATATGACAGATTTTGATGAAAATTGACACACAGATAGACAATATATTAGATTATAATACAGAGTATTTTTATAGATAAGTCTATTGTTTATTGGATGATAAGTCATGGAAGCGAAACTGCGGGCGTCAGCTAGTCTACTCTAAAATTGTTTATCGAATCGCAATAGCGTAAGTGAGGTGAAAAGTAAGAAGTAGAGTGACTTGGTTCGAACACTGCTGGGAGTCGAAATTTTCATCCATATTTTTTTTTACTTGAAATACTCTAACCTTAAAAAAAGAATGACGCGCAATGATTCAAATTATTATACAGGATTCAAACTAAACTCGACCCTACGTCCCATAATCAAAATTCCAACCCATATACCCAGAAAGGACAGAGCACATTCATTCTAATTTATGTGTAGGTAACACTCCAACCGTGTCCATTATATTAGCTGTAGGTACGACAAAATTCGAGCACACATAACAATTAAGGTCACTTGATGCGAACAAACTATTTTTAACCCAATCAGATGCTGACATCTAACACCATAGATAAAACCTACATTCAGAACTATAAGCACCTATAGCTGTGCGATCGGACCACGCGGCCGGAAGGTAATAATCCGCAATTAGTATAATTAATAAGAAGACAGAATTTTGTAAGGGTACTTAAAAACTAAATAACCTTAAATTTCCATAATTTTTGGAGACACATTTTTCGTTAGTTACTTGTTAGTTACAGAGATCCAGCAGAATCAGTTTGATAACCTGGCGTATGCTGAACTGGATACCCATTTGTTGAGGCCAGTTTGCGGTTATGTCCCAAGTGTGTACCCGGACATCGCCGAACGAGAGTCTATACAGGAAGAGGGACCCGAAAGTGGGCTTCACTGGATGGGTCGCGAATGCCATGCATTGGTGTTCGCTTTCTTTGGTTGTCCCATCCAAGGCGAGAGTAGGTACACGGCGGAGTTTTTAGAGGGTGCAAGCCCCACATAACAAGCTGCCCTCCAGGGTGGTGTGGCATGCAGTAGGCATTTTCTCCGTCGCAAAAAAAATAATAATAATGGTCACTAAATTGTCGACACACTCGACTTAGGATTTGTCAATGACAGCTGTATGTCAAAAACGATTGTTTTTTCTCTGTCTCACTCTGCATTTTACCTTCTGCCTATTTAGTTTTTAAATCGATTTAGTGAGTATGTTATTTTTATCAATATATGTATCGTTGCCAAAACTTTTTTTTTTCAAAAGAGTAACACATATATACTCTTGACTCACACTACCAAATGGCTTCCGTTAAAAGCCATATAGTGCGTATATAAAATATTCCTGAGGGTGGCGTAAAAGTTAAATAAGGGATATTCAGCTATACGGTTTACGGCATTAATAATAATACCCTACCGAGAAAACCTTGTTTCTCTAAGGGTCGATTCGGGTAGAGGATCAGGATAAAAGTTTCATAAAATAACTAGCCAACTGTAACCTTAAATCTTTAAAGAGATCAGTAAAAACCTAAGCCACAAGTGCTCTAAATTTTTCATTGAGCGCGTCATCAGGATACATATTAGTCGCGTTATCGCTGTAAAAAACACGAATGAGGAAAAGCTGCGTTTACAATGTAAACAAATGGTTTACTCATCAATCTAACTCAGTCTTCAAGCTGAAGGACTTACCTGAAACAGAAAGATACATCAAATTAACAAACAAGTAATGAAGCAGATGAGACAGTTGTTTATTTGGCAAGTTCCATGCAAATACTATGCTGAAAACGTTCATAGTTTAAACGCAGCATACGAAACACTTTTGCTTTGGAACAAGACAATTATTGTTTGCACATTCGACGAAGTTTTCCGTCAAACAATGTTTCATATTACAAAACATTCAACAAATTGTGTAGTCTGCTGCTTGTAACTTAAGCGTCGAAATTTCTATAAAATGAGCCAGCATCGAACTGTTTTCAAAAACGAGGATTTCGCGACAGCTTTCAACAAGATATTAGACAAAGTTAATATTAGAACTTAATTGCTAATTAAAATTCTTCAACTTTGTTAGTGTTACGATGTTAACTATTATCAAAACTAGCATCGATGCGCGTAAGGAATGCTATTGTTCAGCACTATTTGTGTTACTTTCTAGCTATTGTATTCAATAGGAAGGCATTTGTTATCACATGCACGTATAGAATTCGAATGTCACAAATAACAACATGTTTGATCACGTAAACAAGCTGTTAACGGGTCAAGTGTATGCAGCGAGCTTTTGTTTTATCTATGCACGTAGATATACGTACGGTCTCTGCTTGAGTTGGTATCTCTGACGCATTGTGACGACGTTTGACTAGAGGACTGTAATGCTTATAACACTGTGTTGAAGGCGAGATCACTATAACATGGGTTATTCACTAGATAACCGCACAGGACACCGGGAAGTCACAAGCGGTGCCATCAATCGGTACGGGCGTGCACGAAACCGCGACCGGACCGACACTGGACAACTCGTTTTAGAAAATTTGCAATTGGCTTGAAATAGTGTTAAATTGTCCAACAATTACGACAGGCGAGGATGTAATTAAGCATTACGGGTGAACGTGTATCAGTCGGTGGGTTGGGCGCGCGACTGCGGCGGGCATGCGCGGGCGCACACCTCGCGCCCGTGTCCGCAACGCCAGCCTGTGGCGTGCAATCAATTTATGCAAATTACCGACGGGACGGTCTGCTCGCACTTCCAATTGACTATTAGCTATACCGGGAATGCTCCGAGATATAAACGACATTGATGCCTGTTATGGAGATAAATAAATTGAACACGTTTAGAAATTCAGTTATTAAGTACGCTGAGTTCGCTCGGGTGTGCCAACTGGGTGAAATAAATTTTGTTGTGGTAACAGCCAGACCTGTCACAACAGTGTCCGCAATTCGGCAACGGTTCCGCTCCACTGAATATTCATGAATACCTGCTACCAAAGGTTTTACACGGATTTATACCTTATTTAATTGCTACTGATAACAGTTCCGTAGTTTTGTAAATCACTCAAAATTTTGTGCAACAAAACCATTCTTTTTGTTATTAAATATATGAGGTTAAATCAAATTATTTGACGAATCTTTACAGACGTGAAAGGTATCATTTTTTTTTTAAATTCTTAATTGGCTTGCGTTTGACCGCCATCGCCACCTCACCTGAGAAACTTTGGAGATTTTTTTACAATATGGAAGTCTGTGTTCCTCCGAACAATAGGGACATACTGTTTTAGATGTACTGAGAATTACTTTGTCAAAGAAAAACTATAGCAATGTGATAGCAATATGACTGCTGAGCGTGGGGTCCTGGGTTCGATTCCCGGGTCGGGCAAAGTGTTATTGGGTTTTTTCATTAGGAAATTCTCAGTAGCAGCCCGGAGTCTGGATTTGTGCCCGGTCAATGGCAATATGCTCGCCCCCTATTACATGGGACTATAACATAACAGGACAGGACCGGTCGTTGTGGCGATGCTTGGGGGAGGCCTATGTCCAGCAGTGGACGTCTTTCGGCTGAAATGATGATGATTATGATGTTAACATAACTGGCGAAATGTGGGTGTACTATTACACCTCTGCCTACCCCTTCGGGGAAACACAAGCGTGATGTTATGTTATGTTATGATAGCAATATATTGCATTAAAAAAAATATCGTTCTGAGGAAGTTCAGTTTTAAAATTCAGTTATTCATGAGAAATTTGTACAGAATTTGTACAAGGTAATGATAATAAAAGAAGAAAATTATGATTTTCTAAACTTTTAATTCCAACTACAGCCAGCTGATCACGGGGTCAACGGCCGCGCGACGCGCAAACATAATTTTTTACGTTTTTAAAAACAATTCTAATATTATGATCACGCATCCCGTGACTGTTGTTCCCGTGATGACTTGAATGAAATGATGAGTTTAGAAAATCATTTTTTTTTTTGTTTTAATACCAATAGATATCCCAGCACTTCTTTGAAGTTTCGCCAACTGATTTGATTTTTACCTTATGTTGACACAAAAGTTCATCTTCTAGGGCTCTAAAAAAACATTGTTTTTTTTTTATAGTGAAATAAAAGCTGTAATATTTTTCGGCTGATAAACAGTTTTCACTTTTACAGTCTAACGAGAGTTCGACGAATGATAATTTGCATTTGCATAACAAAAGACCGTGAAGGCACTTATCTTTGGCTTTAGCATTCAATAAAAATAAAATAGAGGTGAAATATTGCATTTAGATGATTGATAACTATTATTAATTATCAGATTCTAGCCGGGCATAGGCTAGAATAGGCAGCTTCGCCTTGGTATATAATTAAAAAAAAAAACCATGTTATTTTGAAGAAAGAATAAAACTGACACTATTGGTTAAAAAAAAATATGGAAGAGATACCTACTGAACAAAAAATTGAACCGACGAAAACAGAAACTGAAAAGCGAAAAATAACCAATTATGAGTCGGAGCCAAACAACCAATCAACGAAGATCGTTAAATTACTTTAAATAAATAGTAAAAACAACGTCACATCAAATACAACGTGAAATTTTCTACGATAAACAATTACTTTCCAAAAATGCGGTCTCCGCTCGGCCACTTGCAACTTGCACGCACTTTGCTTGTTAAAAGTTCGTTTGGCGCCGACTCATAATTGGTTATTTTTCGCTTTTCAGTTTCTGTTTTCGTCGGTTCAATTTTTTGTTAAAAAGTTTTATTTCGAATATATTTCAGATTTCTAATTAAAAAAATACTAATGCCGTATTTGGTTTATCACAGAAAGAAGTTATCGCTCATCCTTCGGGAACTGTTTATCTTCCCGGGATAGAAAGTAGTCTATGCAATGTTAATCCGAGTTATCGTCTATCTGTGTGTGATTCATCCAAATGCGTTCAGCCGTTTCACCGTGATTGAAGGGCAAACAAACAAACATGCATAGTTTCGCATTTATAATACTAGTAAGATCACAAATATTCAGTATTAGTTTATTATGTTAAGCTCTCGTGGACGCAAGACTGAATTTTGATATAGGTATGTTTGCGCATGAATGGGGGTTATGGAGGGTGATTTTGTCGGAATGCTTGGAGTTATGTTCTGTGAGAGAAAAGCGTGATTGTATCACAATTTTTTTATAATTGTATTTTATTTTAATTCTCCATTTGATTCTGATTTTACCGTTTGAAAATAATTTTGTTTCCTGGTTTCCTGTAACATATAACCAACGAGCATTATTTAAATAAGTAAAAATTGTTTATTGTACTAATTTATAAAAGAAAAATATATTGTAACGTGTGGTATATTAACTTATTCAAAATTGTTAAGCTACAAAGTTTAGCCCATAGACGCACAGTTGCCTGTTTGTCGGTGTTCTACAGGCTGTACTTTAAAAAGAGTGTGCGCAAGAGCTCCATGAACTTATTCCGCCATCTCCTTTCTTTCATCGGACTACACGACGCACTGCAGGATATCATCCACATTTGGTAAAATTCCAAATATCAGGACCAAGCGCTTTGAGAACTCTTTCATAATGCGCACAGCCAAGTTGTGGAATTCACTGCCGGCATCTGTATTTCCGGGCACTTAGAACCCTAACGCCTTTTAAGTTGGAGTGAATCGGCACCTAATAGGTTTGCTCGCTCCATCGTCGACCACATCTTGACAAAGCTGTCTAGATTGCGGTCAAGAGCAGTGGGGTAATTGTGTAATGCATTCACATTGACATCAGCTTTCATTTTGAAATTACAGCAATATTCATTGCGTGGTACGTAATTGTCAATATGACGGATTGTCAAAACACACAGAGCAATGAACATTGAAATCCGAATGAATGCGATCGCGAGTGAGTTATTGTACGCAATTAGGCAGCAGATCTATAATAAAAAATGAATACCTACTACAACCACTACCTCTTTACAACGTGTTATTGAAATAACTGATAACCTCTTAAAGGGTCATTGCACTAAACAGTATGAACAACTTTTACTATAGGACCAATCCAAAAATCGTGAAAAAAAATCTGCCTACATTTTGTCAATTTACGTCAACACAAATGTATGGAACAGCAGTTTTTTTTGTGATTTCTGGTTTGGTCCCATGGTAAAAGTTGTTCATACTGATGAGTACAATGACCCCTTAAAAGGTTTTCAGTTATTTCAATAACATGTTGTATACATATCATTTCAAGTAGGATAACTTTGTTCTTTCGTTAAATAATCTGTTTGAATCTACTTTTAGTCATAACATGATTTATCAGGGTGTCGTTAAATTGATTGAATGGGGGCTATAAATGTCAACTACCAATCAATCGCCACCCCTATGGCCAACCCCTTATGTCAAACCCCATGCTGGGCCATCAGATTGATTGTCACAATGTAATATTGCCATCCCCGTGATTCTATTTCCTTTTCGCCTCTGTGACTTACATGTATAGTAAAGAAATGTATGATCATATCATAGCCAAGACCAAAGCATAGGACCTAATTATGCTTACTGCTTACTAAACCCATTATTATTAGTTAGTGTTCATATAGTTATAGAATGTATTTATATTTGAAAATGAAATCCTATTATTATTCTTTATTCATGAACAATTTACAATTGTGTTTAAATGTGGCAGGTACATAATTAAATGACAATTAAAATCTGACAGTAAAAAATAAACCTGTAGTACATAAATAAAAAACCTATAGGTACATGGTAAAATAACAAAAAAGTCAATAAGTATAAGAAATGTATATTCCTAAGACCTGACCTGGCACTATTAATTATATCTTAGGATTTATTTATTTTTTAATTTTTCATGACCATGGATACATGTCCTTCAGTCGTAATCATTGAACATATTATACTTGTTTATATCCTAGTAAAGTGATGGAAACTTTACTAGGTTTCTGAGGGGATGATGAGATAATACGAAAGTCATGTTTCAACTTTGTACCATTTATCCACACTTGTACACGTTAACGAGCACTTAACATTTAATAATCCACCATTATTACACATTAACACTCGAAGAAACACAAATTTTGGAAAATAATAAAAAATCTACAACACGATTTTTACGAATTTTCCCGCCCTAGGAATATTAATGACTGTAAATGTTGCATGTTTTTGAGAATAAAGGCTATATTCTTATTATTATTATAAATGTTTATCTTATACTATGGTTTTACTTAATATTACACCTTCGTACTAATTACACGTAACTCATACCAAGACCAAGCTAGGTCATGCAGAACACTCACGCTGACAAAATAATTTGTTCTTATAATCATTAATTTTATGTAACATTTTAATTAGTAAAAGACTTTGTACATAAATAAACACAATAGATAAAATTGACGCGATATGAGAACAGTATAATAGTTGAAATTGGGCCACAACATATCAATTGGTAAGTATCTCAAATAATGCGTGTCCCAGAATAGCAAATATGTGACTATATGTACTAGCAACAGTCTATTAGACTACATAAGTAGACTACACGTACCTACATACAATTTTAATATTATTATAGACTATTTGTTTATACCTACCTACATCTTGCAAACTATGTAAATAGACTTTCCAGTCCTTATGTAATCTCTGTTTTTTCTTACTCGTCTTATAAATAAACTTTTTTTATTAAAATAAAAAATCTTCGCATGTCTTTTTATTGCAATTCGTCAATAGTAATGATTAAAAGACATTATGTTGACAATTTCACACACTAAATAACATTTTATAACCTAATTGTATGTGCATAACTGTTAATTATATTTTAACAGTAGTTATTTGAATAAAGAGACATGCCAAGATTTTTCACTAAATAAGACAAGAGAAAAAAAACAGACCGTAAGTAAGTATAGCATCATAAACTAACAGGAAATTGTCACAAAAAAAATTACTGTCTTTTTGTATTTTCATTGCTGACAACATCTAAAGGAAACGTGTTTATTTATTTTTATTTATTTATTTATTTATCCCAATCACCACTACCATTACAGGACACTCCCAATGTGTTGATGTAATTGTTGCTGTTAGGTGCGTTCTCAAAAGAGTAAGACCGCAAAACTAGAAGTAAAACGAGATAATAATAAGAAAAGTAGCGAAAACCGACGACTGTACTTAATAAACGAGAGAAAGGTGACAATGAAAGTGTTTGCCAGTCGTCTCCGATGTTATTGTAAATAGAAAACTGTCCGTGACATGATAAGTGCTTTTATTTTTCTTATAAACGATAATGTATTGACGGTATTTGAACGATACACTTTAACGATATCTAAATATATAAAACAAAGTCGGGTTAGTTACACCATTTATAACTCAAGAACGGCTCGACCGATTTTAATGAAATTGGCATACAGATAGAACATAACCCGGATTAATATATAGACTACATTTAATTTTGGGAAGATAAACAGTTTCCGAGGGATGCGCGATAATCAACATTCACGCGGGCGAAGTCGCGGGCATAGGCTAGTACTTTGTAAACAACATAAAATAATCTTTAATAAATATTCATCTTACAATAAAATAACGTGAATCTTTCCGTCTTACTTATAAATTGTCAGGTCAGCTACAGTATTCATCAGAAAATCTACTTTGATAAACTCCAATAAAGCATCTCGGAAAGTCGATAAAATCCAAAACATTGCATATTATAATGAACATGAACCATAAACCAAGAGGTCATTGACACCAAAACTTGGTAATGTATCAAAGCATATGTGGATGGCAACTGCCGGACAGAAGTACAGACAGACAGACAAGTAGAATGGAGTGCAGTACTAATGAACCGCAGCACTTGCCAATTAGCCGGGCGTCGACCATGCAACGTGAACGCAGTATCGCTCACACACGACACGAATTAAACGCTAGCGTTTAGATGGATTTTCCTAAAGATTTAAATTGTGGAAAGAAAACATCGCTCACGAGCAGGATTCGAACCTGCGACTCCTGGCTCAGTACGCCAGTGCTTTAGCCACTAAGCTACCGTGAACACTGCTCGTGGTATCGAAATTATCCTCCACTATACGTCTTTGGGTGGATTTTCCTCTTTATTTATCTCTAGTTTTTAGGGTTCCATACCCAAAGGGTGCCAAACGGGACCTTATTACTCTAGCTACGCTGTCTGTCCGTCCGTCTGTCCGTCCGTCCATCCGTCCGTATGTCTGTCTGTCACAGAGCTGTCTTTTGAACGGTAATAGGTAGCCGGTTGAAATTTCTCAGAATATATGTTGCTATGAATATCACGAAAAATACTAAAAATAAAAAAAGTTTAAAACCAAAGGGGGTCCCCATACAAAAAACCTCGAAAAACATGCTTCAACTCAGCTTATCGCAGTCCACTGCTGGACATAGGCCTCTCCCAAGTTGCGCCACAACACTCGGTCCTCCACCCCAGCCACCAGAAAAATGTACTAAAGCGAATTGAGGAAGTAGGAAGTAAAATATACCAAATAAATCGTATCTGTAAGTATATGTTAGTATTATACATTTCTTAGGTTGTTGACTGTTACGCCATTAGTATTTCCAGCTAACTTGTGTAACTTAATATTTATTGCTTGATCAAGAATGTGCGATCACGCGCCGCGGCTGTCAATTTAGTTTATTTACACTGCTTTGCCTCACAATACTAATGGTTTTAATATAACAATGATTAATGACTTTATTAGATTTTTATTAGACTTTATTATTTAGGAGGGGCTCGTAGCGATGCAACGACTGCGCGGATTGTACGATCTGCAAGGTTAAGCTGCACTTGCCGCGGTCAGTCTGTGGATGGGTGACCGTTTCGTTACACATCGAGACCCCTCCGTGCCTCGGAGAGCACGTTAAGCTGTCGGTCCCGGTTGTCATACGAATATCTATGGCAGTCGTTACAGGTAGTCAGAAGCCTGAAACTCTGACAACTGGTCTAACCTCCGAATGTCAGTATTACCCAGTAATTGGGTTGCGGGGGTCTGATGGCAGTCGCTCCGTGTAAAATACTGATGTTCAGCCGCATCTGGCTAGACTGGAAGCCGACCCCAATATAATTGGGAAAAGGCTCGGAGGATGATGATGATGATGAATGACTTTATTAGATAATTGCCTATGCCTATGCCTATGATATCGTTTATCGCGCATCCCTCGGGAACTGTCCATCTTCTCGGGATAAAAAGTAGTCTATATGTCAATCCGGGTTATGTTCTATCTGTATGCAAGTTTCATCCAAATCCGTTCAGCCCCTACAGTGCGATTGGGTAACAAACATCCAAATATCAAAATATCTATACATCTTCACAAAGTTTCACATATATAATATGTTGATTTATTATTTAAACAGAACTTTATGAGCAAGCGTTATTAATTTTGTAAGGTAGTAGAGTAAAGCTACTTGTGAAAGAGCTTGCCCAGGGAAGAACTACCATACCTATTTCTGCCGCCAAACAGTGACACTTGCATTGCTGTGTTCCGGGGCGAAAGGTACAGGTGAAATTATAAACACGTGAGACTTTCCATCTTCATGTTTTAGTTTGGCGAACGCGACTTGCGGTACCATTTAGACAACAGCTCAGGTGATATTCCAGTTGTTATGGGCAAAGGTAACTGCTCAGGTGGGCGTTTAGCTTGTTTCGCCATCCTACACTACATATATTTTTTAAACTCTTAGTCCAATAGATGAGGAGCTACGAAAAGCTACGCAGCCACCGTAGCCCATAATTTTTCACTACGTCGTAGTCAATAAAAGTTTTTCGACACCTAACAATCAATCGACTCGCTACTTCGCTATTTGCAATGGGTAGTTTAATATTGAGATCTTTATCGTTTATTTCCTGTTATTATGTATTGAAACACTAGGTACTAACAGACATTATGATTGAAAGTAATGATAGATTGGAAAATTGGTTCTTTAATTTAAATCGCTATACAAGGCTCGTTTAAAAAGTAGAACAATAAGTATTGAAAGCAAATATCAATAACCGTCCATTGGACACAATTATCTTCTATATACGTCATGTATTTTGTGTACAATAAAGAGTATTTGTATTGTATTAACTTAATGATTAATATAAACGGTTTCACTCACGTTATATCATCGGGTGTGCCCGACCGGTTTCGAGCTCGAACGGAGCCCTTAATCATGAGCTGGTTACGCGGCGGCGTCGCGCACCAAACTGTGGATTTAGAGGCCACAGCGCGCCGCGTAGCGCTGCGCTCGCGAAGACGGTGACGGAGCGCCTGGTTTCGGTGGTGGTCGTGCATCTTCGTCGCTCGTCGTGTCCGAGTCTTCAGGTGGATTATCACCGGTACACACACTGCTGACCGTGTCATACTCCAGGCTCAACGGGACATGGCTGTTTGATGAAGACCTGAGAGCTGGTTTCCAGGCAGGTGGCAGTTTCCAACCTCCGTCTCTATTGAAATTTGGGTGACGACTGATTTCAATAGCTTCACGTACTTTCCGCGGTATAAAGTACTTCTCCCTCGCTAGTACGGAAGCTTTGTCAAACCGTATGAAATGAGCCGTACCCGCATTGCACACGTGTTCTGCTACTGCTGACCTATTGCTGTCCATGCTTTTCATACAGCTTATGTGCTCGCTAAGTCTGGTTTTAATATTGCGCCGGGTTTCCCCTATATAATTATCTTTTGCTGAGCGTAACAGCTGCCGTAATTTCCCGGGTGGGTGGTAGATTGTCCTGATGCTATACCTTCGGCGTAACAGGTATCCAATCTTGTCCGTAATGCCCCTCACATACGGTAAAAATGCGGGGGTACGTTCCACACCAGCCGGTCGCCTCCGTACAGTGTTAGTATTACCCAGCATGCGGGTGCATTGCCGCCACTGATAACCATTACGCTCCAACACTTGTTGTAAATGCTGTAATTCAGCGTCCACGTACTTGGGGTCGCATAAACTTAACGCCCGGTTGATCAGTGACCTAGGCACAGAAGACAGATGTGCTGGATGATGGTGTGAGTCTGCCCTTTTTTTTTTTTTTTTTTTTTTTTTTTTTTTTTTTTTTTTTGCCGTGGGGAAATCCTCATGGACGCACTCCGCCCGGGGTAGGCGGAGCCAGTGTCGGACTCTTACCGACTAAAACCACCACGGTGTTCCTTCAACTACCTTAGCCGGGGGCGTGGGAACCCGTGAGTATTCACACAACCACCCCCGACAGGTCCTGGCCCGCCACATGCAGGCGAGCCCCTTCTCCCCGTGCGGCCTAACGACGGCCGCACCCTCCTAGGTGGCGCACACGGAACACTGCACGCCACTTCACCTCATGGGCCTTTACCAGCCGCGCCAACTACGCCGGCTGTGCCAGCTACGCCAGCTGCTGGTCGGGCAGCAGACTACCCCGAGTCTGCTGCTCGCAGGCCCTACCTCCCGTAATTTTTTATAGAGGTTTTCTTCCTCGCGGTCCGGGTGGTGAAGCCAAGACCCTCGGGCCCAAGAGGCGCGAGAACACTACTCAGTGGGCACTCCTGGGGTTACGAGATCGACGGGGGCAGGGAAAGACAGTCCCCCCGCTGCCTGCCCAGTGGCAGGGTGAGTGCACACCGGGCCCGCCCCTTCTCCTCCACTGTGCCCTCTGCTGATATCAGAGGGACACGTGGAGCAACTCCCTACTGGCCCAGAACGGGCCCCTCCCGTGCCAGAATATTCGCCACAGGCAATAAAATCCCCCGAAGGTTAATCCCTCGGCAGGATTTTATTGCCCGTGCCCAGGATGCACCGGCCAAACAACTGCCGATCCCTCCAGACGTGTCCAGAAGGACAAGCAGCCGTCAGGCACACGTGGAGGTTTTCTGGCCAGCACCCCGTGTGAGTCTGCCCTAAGATATCGGTCCGTATGTGTCGGTTTCCGATAGACGG
The DNA here is from genome assembly GCA_949699075.1 of Asteroscopus sphinx. Taxonomy (NCBI): domain Eukaryota; kingdom Metazoa; phylum Arthropoda; class Insecta; order Lepidoptera; family Noctuidae; genus Asteroscopus; species Asteroscopus sphinx. The sequence goes on from OX453005.1 coordinate 21,349,244, forward strand.
TGTGTGACACACGACCATCTGGTTCTCTTATAACTAGGACGTCCAAAAACGGCAGAGCTCCATCCTTTTCTTCTTCGAGTGTTACCTCTATCTTCCTGTGCATCCCATTCAGATGTCTTGTGAAGTCCACCAGTGAATCCCGGTCTATTATGGCGAACACGTCATCTACGTAACGCCACCAGTGTCGAGGCCCCTGAGAAGTGGATTCTAATGCCTGCTGTTCAAACCACTCCATGAAAATATTGGCAACCACTGGTGCCAGCGGTGACCCCATTGACACTCCATCTACCTGCAGGTAGAAATCGCCCTTCCATAGGAAATAGCCACTTTTTAAGCATCAGGACAATCTACCACCCACCCGGGAAATTACGGCAGCTGTTACGCTCAGCAAAAGATAAAGATCCTCTAGGGGTCCCTGGCGTATACATGATACCGTGCGACTGTGGCCTTAATTATATAGGGGAAACCCGGCGCAATATTAAAACCAGACTTAGCGAGCACATAAGCTGTATGAAAAGCATGGACAGCAATAGGTCAGCAGTAGCAGAACACGTGTGCAATGCGGGTACGGCTCATTTCATACGGTTTGACAAAGCTTCCGTACTAGCGAGGGAGAAGTACTTTATACCGCGGAAAGTACGTGAAGCTATTGAAATCAGTCGTCACCCAAATTTCAATAGAGACGGAGGTTGGAAACTGCCACCTGCCTGGAAACCAGCTCTCAGGTCTTCATCAAACAGCCATGTCCCGTTGAGCCTGGAGTATGACACGGTCAGCAGTGTGTGTACCGGTGATAATCCACCTGAAGACTCGGACACGACGAGCGACGAAGATGCACGACCACCACCGAAACCAGGCGCTCCGTCACCGTCTTCGCGAGCGCAGCGCTACGCGGCGCGCTGTGGCCTCTAAATCCACAGTTTGGTGCGCGACGCCGCCGCGTAACCAGCTCATGATTAAGGGCTCCGTTCGAGCTCGAAACCGGTCGGGCACACCCGATGATATAACGTGAGTGAAACCGTTTATATTAATCATTATGAATTTAACTCACGATAGTTATTGTATTAACTTGTCTGTCATTTTACTTAAATGTCCGGTTTCTGAGGTACTGTTAAACGTAGCTTATCTATCCAATAGCTTATTTATTTATGTGATTGTTCGACCAAAATGTTGACGACCAATTACATCACTTCACTAGAGATTTGAAAGCAGCCCCCCTAGCCAAGTTGACAATCTACAATCGTCAACGATATAGGAAACAATCAAAATGTATGGGAATGACATATCTCAACGAATGACTTTTTCGTTGTTGTCAACTTGGCTAGGGGAGCTGATTATAAATTTCATGACCAGGGGTTACCCGTTTAAAAAGTAGATTAACACTTTTGAGTGCTGTTACACTCTAAGAGACACAAAGTTTTATTGCAATAACGTCTAATGTTTTTGCGATAACTGCACATTATAATAAAACAAGTTTAACCAGATTATATCGCGATTATTAAAATTGTTTTTTCTGACGTTTCGAATGTTTTGCAATTGCAGCGTTCCTGGTCGCAGGAAGACATGACAAGGGTCTTATATTAATATACGCGATTTAATCCGGCTAAACTTTTTTCATTAAAAGTTTTATTGTTATTCCGTCTATACACGTCTTCAGGTTTTGAAAATGTTAATAGAGATTGTAATTAATCTGTCTAGATAGTCATTTTACACATTCTTCTATTAGCTTTCCATTAACAATCTAACAAAAAAATCAAAGAATCAAGATAAAAACCGAGTTTATAAACAAACGATAAGTAATTTATGTAAAGCCCGGAGCAGACACAAATCACAACATTGTCATAAAAGATAACTGCGTACGACGTTGCCGGTTTTTCCGGCTGCCGTCATACCGTCTCGTCTGTCGGATGCAGCTCTGGAAAAGTCTGAGAACAGATTTCTGTCTAGTGTCTACCTCCCCTTAACAGACGTGTACTGGAAAATGGAAACGAAAAGTTAAAGCTGCCAGATGCTGTTTCTTAGTATTATCTGCTTTCAAGCGTGAACAGACTGCTGAACAAAGTCGGGTGATAGTTTGATATTGTATAAGAAAATATTCAACGATATAAAGTACGATTGAGGGATGTTTGAAACTCAACATAACATAACATAACATAACATCACGCCTGTATTTCCCTGAAGGGGTAGGCAGAGGTGTATAGTACACCCACATTTCGCCAGTTATGTTATAAGTCCCATGTAATAGGGGGCGAGCCTATTGCCATTAACCGGGCACAAATCCAGACTCCATGCTGCTACTGAGAATTTCCTAATGAAAAAACCCAATAACACTTTGCCCGACCCGGGAATCGAACCCAGGACCCCATGCTCAGCAGTCGCGCTTGCGACCACTACACCAACGAGGCAGTCAACGTGCTGTTTTATGTGTAATTTTTACATCGTAAAATCTGATAGAATGAAGCCAACAACAATAACTGAAAGGATTTAAAGTGATTGCTTCGCAGTAACTCGCGAAATTTAACTGATATATTACCAACCAAATATAGCTTACTAATAGCCTATGCCCGCGGCTTGACCCGCGTGGATGTCGTTTATCGCACATCCCTCGGGAACTGCTCATCTTCCCGGGATAAAAAGTAGCCTATATATTAATCCGGGTTATGTTCTATCTGTATGTCAAATTTCATTACAATCCATACAGCAGTTTTTGCGTGAAAGAGTAACAAACATCACAAACTTTCACGTTTGTAATATTAGTAGGATAGAGGTTAATATTTTCTATCGGCCAAAATTAATATCCAATCTATCCACGTTTTGCCCTACTAGAGATAGGAATTTGACATAAGCTCCATACAATTATTTTATTATTTTCAGCCTATATTGTCCCACTGCAGGGCAAAGGCCTCCCTTTCCTTATTCCACTCTTTCCGGTCAAGAAAATATGTCAAATTTCTATCTCTAGTAGGGTAAATCGTGGATAGATTGGATATTTATTTTGGCCGTTAGAGTATTATTCAGTAGATATATTATGATTATTGTCGCCAAACATATTCCGATAAATATAAAACGCGAAATAGAGCTACAATTTTAAGAAAACGCAAAACATTTTGGATTTTTTTACATTTTCTGTCATCGTAATAAATGAGCAAAACGTCAGCTAGCTTTTCTAATATACTCAAACCCCGTTCTTTTATCATAAAAACGACGTCTAGTCTAACAAAAACGAAACTTGAGACTTGAGTCATCGCAAACGCCATTGTGAATGGGGAAAAAAGATATTCGAATACAAAATATCGTAATATTCTTTCGCAGACTCCACGAGTTTTATTTCTAGTTGAAAGACTTTATAGGAACGCCATAATTGCACAACTACAGCGCTACAGAAGTGGAACAAAGGATCAGTCGTCGGATTTATCTTTTACATGTATTTGAGAGCCTCTTCAAAATCAGCAGACGGGAAAACTAAATTATTTTGCTCCAAGCCTCACAGTTTTCTCTTCTGTGTTTTAATTTTATATTTAAACCGGCGACCCGCCCCGGTTTCCGACGGGTAGCAATCATAGCATATAACCTTCTTAGATAATTGTTCTTTCAATTGGTGGAAACCGTATGAAAATCCGTATAGTAGTTTCTGAGATTAGCAGATTAGTTGGAAAAAACATGAACTCAGCGTGGTCGACTTTAATTATGACTTTTTATTAACTGACTGCGCTAGAAGGAGGGTTATGTTTTTATAATATGTAGTAAAAAATAAAATTTATGCAAGAAGACCAATGCAGTAGTGCCTGATTAATTATAGAGTGGAATGAAATAATTGAAAATCTTATTTTGTGTTAAATAGATGTCATTCGGGACGAATGATAATCAACTGCATAAACAATCTTAAGATGAAACTTGTTCATACGCTGTTTGTTTGTTGCGAATTCCTTAAGAATCGCTTACTCAATTGATATGAAACATCCATTCACTATAGATTATTATTAGCTGATTCATATCATAATTAATTAGACATAATGCCGTAGCGACTAAGGGATTCATCCAGAGGATGGGTAGCAGCGTTCTCTGAGTATTTAACCAACCAACTGCGATCGCCAACCCGCCTGCCAAGCGTGGCGATTATGGCATATCCCCCCTTAATTGTGGGAGGCCTATGTCCAGCAGTGGACGTCTTTCGGCTGAAATGATGATGAAGATGATGAATGCCGTAGCGTCTCGTCTACTCATCGGCCTACTCTCATTGAAATAAAATAAAATTGCAAATTGGATGTTAAAATCACTTTTATGAGTATGTTATTGAAAAAAACTAAATTGCATAGGCAATCTCTATGTGAAAAAATACCGAATTGGTTTCTTCTCTGAGAAGGAATACCGAAAAAACCCCAAGGTTCAGTCTCTTTACCATTTATCTTGTAATAAGAATTCGTGTGAGAACAATGCAGGGTAACGTCTGGATTGACCTTTTGAAGAAAGTGCCAGGTCAATTTGAGTGGACAGGTATCTCAATTTCCAAACTGATGGCACGCATGCATCATCCATTCTGTAGCTCAACCATGTTTTGCTATTAATTGTTATTTACGTAATAAGAATCCAGATTGACATCTAGATAAACAGAGAAGACGAATAAGTTACTGGTTGCCTGTCAGAAAAAGCTGACAAAAAAAAAAATCTGACTACAAAAAAAAGCCAACATGACAAAAAACATGATGTTGAAGCTTCTTCGAAACTATCGTACAATTATCAATCAATCCACTCAGCCAATCGCAGTCCACTGCTGGACATAGGCCTCTCCCAAGTTGCGCCACAACACTCGGTCCTTTGCCTTCCGCATCCAGTCCCCCCCAGCCACGTTCTTCAGGTCGTCGGTCCACCTGGCAGGGGGGCGTCCTACGCTGCGTTTGCCGATTCGCGGTCTCCACTCAAGGACTCGTCTGCTCCAGTGGCCATCGGTCCTTCGACAGACATGGCCAGCCCACTGCCACTTCAGCTTACTGATCCTACAAGCTATGTTGGTCACTCCGGTTCTTCTCCGGATAATCTCGTTACGGATTTTATTCTTCAAAGAAACTCCAAGGATAGGTCGCTCCATAGCTCGCTGAGCGACTTCGTACAATTAAAACTTTAAAAATAATTTGTCTTTACAGATTGTCTAGACATGACATCATCAAACACTTTTGATCTAGATTATACTGAAGATTTTGTTCCCAGGAACACACCAACGCTAAACGAAGGATAATTTCACCAATCCGTTACGTCTAGAAGTAAATACGTCGTGTGGGTGTTCGGATTTATGAGAGGATACAATAGATTGTGCCAAGGTCTGGTCACTGGACTTGGTGCAATGACAGATGTCCGTCTCAATATACGACCATCTCGCGAACGACCGACAATGCTCTCCAATTGTCGGTCACTCGCGAGATTGTGTAGTTTGTATAGCTATGCATGTACGTACATATACATTATCATATACATTGACAGTCGACCTCACGTCAGTAGTAACAGTTTGATCTTGACGTCTTTATTTCGTAAGCAGTAAGGATGGTTTTCGTAATTCAAGCATTACTACTATAGAAATCTAAATAATAAGTAATAGAAATGTTATCTACTGTCTTTTACTACAGGAACGCGTGTCGCCAGCTTTCCGTCACCAACATATAAATACGCAATCACGCCCACCATGTTTCTAGCATTCAATGCAACATAAATTAAGCTTAACAAAAATTCCGCTGCTTAACGTGCTCCTCCGTGCCTCGGAGAGCACGTTAAGCTGTCGGTCCCGGTTGTCATACGAATATCTATGGCAGTCGTTACGGGTAGTCAGAAGCCTGAAAGTCTGACAACTGGTCTAACCTCCGAATGTCAGTATTACCCAGTAGCTGGGTTGCGGGGGTCTGATGGCAGTCGCTCCGTGTAAAGTACTGATGTTCAGCCGCATCTGGCTAGACTGGAAGCCGACCCCAATATAATTGGGAAAAGGCTCGGAGGATCATGAGGATGATGATATGCTGAAAAATACAATTTTAGTGACTCTGCGTCCAAAACAGCACTGATGATCAAGCAAACGGTTCCCACACTGGTGTCCTACGAGACACCTGTACACGGCGACATGTTCACGCGCCTATGCCATTTCTATTACCTTTATTAAGATTTCTATGATTACCACTAATATGAGGTCGACTTTTCTAAAATATCTTGAAGTGAAAACTGCGTAAACGTACTTTATTGGAATTTTCGGCATATTTTCGAATTTGTTTGGAATACAGGGCCCTCAAGTCCTCAGGATTTTATTTATTTATTTATAATTCCCTTAATGTTAAGATCAAAGAACACAGCAAGAATTGTATTCTGTTATGGAGTAGATAGTTGAAATTGACGTCAAAATGTTCGTATATTTTAATTTTAATAAATATTATTCTCAAATGTAGCTTTTAGAGAGATCTTAGTTTTGTATTTTAATATTTATATCTGTGTATTTTAAAATAATTGTTAAAGAAAGTTGAAAGTTTACATGGATATGCTGGGAGAAAGTTAGCAATCTTCAATCAAATAAATATGTTTGAAGCTAAACGTTTGCTAAATCATTTCAATGTAGGTATAGTGTACAATACGCCTACACGTCTAAATAATTTTCTTTCTTCTTTATCATCATTTTGTTCTCAAAAAAGGCCATAAGAGCACTATAAGCCGACGAGCATGTAGCGAAAAAGGTGTGTCAATAGTCAGGACTGTAGCGGGTGGAAATCCGTAGTCTCTGGGAAATGAGCGTGAAAATACGTAATATGTATCATCATTTCTAGTCTATTATTTATCGAGTCTAGAGCCGGTTTGGACTAAATATGGAGCAACTAGATTTTTGCAGTACAAAGTTACGAACCCAGGAAGTGATATAGTGCTCCATTTAATTCATGGCCAGGACAGCACAGCCACAGAGTTTTCATGCTTATATAAATAAATTGAAATGGCGGCAGGTCACGGGAACTACATGTGATTCCCGAATTCCTCTTAAACTGAAGGGGAAAATCTATAAGACCATGATGATTTCTGCATTAGGTTCATATTTGGTCTGCGCAAATATGACCATGTTTCTGATTTCCGCGTTAAGCTCAAGTGGTTACCTATTCGCCTTCGCCGGAATGCTCATATTCTTTATCTTCTTAATAACGTGCTTTTCTCTCCTTCTATTCCCCTTTACCTGAAGAAACGTTTGGAATTCCTCTGCAACACTCACACGCTATTCCTTAGGTCATCAAATAATTTAAGCCTGAAAATGTCAATGCATTCCACAACATTTTTTGACAAATCCTTTACGGTTCAGGCTGCTCGTTTGTGGAATGCATTGCCAGTGCCTATTAGAAGAGCGCAATCGCTGCCAGTGTTTAAGAGGCTTGTGAAGGAGCATTATTTGTCGCTATGAACATGTTTCTTCTCCTGTATGTGGTCGTTTTTAATTACTTTACCGTTGCTTATTATTTATATGTATATATGCATATAGTATTTATGTATTAGGATTTATAGAATATATTTTTGTTGTTATTTTATAGTAGTAGTATAGTATTTTATTTTATTATTAAATTATATATCGAAATTGCACATCTGACAACCCCATTTTCTGTCCAGTTCATTCTTGTCCATCCTAAGGTTGCCTGGAAGAAATCGCTGATCGCGATAAGGCCGCCATTTGTACAATAGTTTAAATGCATATTCAATGTAATGTTTTTTATGTTGTACAATAAAGCATATATAAATAAATAAATAAATAATAAGACCTGCTGTCCTGTATGGATCGGAATGTTGGGCTACGAAAGGAATTAATGAAAGGCAAGTGCATGCAGCTGAGATGAGAATGTTAAGAGGAATGTGTGGTGTAACGAGAATGGATAGGATAAGGAATGAATATGTAAGAGGGAGTCTGAAAGTAGCGCCAGTGACAGAGAAGTTAAGTAGCAACCATAAAGGTAATATACTGACGTTAGTATAGAAATGTCTTTGGTAGCAACAGACTATCGTGGTATGGACATGTGATTAGGAGGAATGAGGAGCATGATACGAGGAAAGTTTTAAGTATGAATGTTGATGGCTATAAGAAAAGAGGGAGACCGAAGAAAATATGGATGGATTGTGTGAAAGATGATATGAATAGAAAGAAAGTGAACACGGAGATGACGGCTGATAGAGATGTATGGAAGAAAAAAACATGCTGCGCCGACCCCAAATAAATTGGGATAAGGGCAGGAGGATTATGATGATGATAAATAAATCCAACCAAGTACATGTGCGTACATACGTACGATACTGATAGGTGGACGCGTGCCTTTACAGTGATGTTCCAGAACATTTTACAAAACAATAATTACAGAAACAAATACAAGGAAAAGCTTTCAAAATCCTGTATGTAATGAAGCGTGTCTGATATAATCTGTGCGATAACTTGTCGCCCTCAGCAGGAACGTAATTGTGCAGCTACCCTCCTCACATGACGACTACAATCATTACCCTCATCATATCCTCATACCCCAATCATGGGTGACTGAAAAACGTGAGTGATCATTCACGTCATATGCTAAGTAACACGGAATAAAGAACACAAGTGGAAGTGCCTTTACGAATACTTAGTATGCGAAAAAGTGTCGCCGAAATAACACATTAAGAATTGAAATTGTACATTAAAATACCCACAAAATAATTATGTGATTGGGTCTATTTAAAATCCAATGGAGCCTAGCAATTATATAATGTTTTTTTATGTATGTGGTTCGAGTGTCGGACTGCTGATCACGAGGTCGTGGGTTCGATTCCCACAGGACAAAAATATTTGTGTGATGAACATAAGTATTTGTGTTGGTCTGTGTGTTTCTTATGTATTATAAGTATGTATTTACAAAAAAAAGTATGTAAGTATTATATCAATTGTCTAGTACCCATAGTACAAGCTCTGCTTAGTTTGGGACTAGATGGTGCTGTGTAAAAATGTCCCAAAATAAAATATTTATTTATTTATTAAATCTTAATACAGTTGTTAAAATTAAAATTGTTTTATTAAAATTTGTCAAAATTTTACACATAGTGGTGATATAATACACCTCTATGAGAATCATTTTTCGTTCTGCTATCATTTTTACATGTTAAAATTACACAATAAGGTATAATCTAGAATTTCACGTAAAAATTTGAGACGTCATAGTGTCGCAGCGGAAAACTAAGCGAACTACACTAATGTTGCGCATACGCGCTTAATTGTGCCACGCGTGCGGTAGCCATATGTCACTTCCCCTTATTTTCTATATTCTGTGATCGGATACAGACGTTAAATCGGTAAATATTTATATTGGTATATCTAAACTCACAATTTTAGCCATTACTCGATTGGAAATAGAGCTTATTTTAGGATGCGGTAATTTAGAAACAACAATGTGTGCTAGTATCACTTGTTAAAGAAGTTTGCGACGAATTTTGAGTCTTATTGACCATGTGTAAAGATTGAAAATATAATGAAGCAGCTTTCGGACGGATGGTACTTAAATTGATGGACATTAAAAAGAAAGTGATGGTGTGATGCGCTCAATTCCATATCATTAACACAACATGTACATTGTACATAAGTAATCAATGTAAGGAGTTCATGGACTGATATTACAATAATAATAAATTCTATCTGGAAGTATAAAATAAGTAGGTACCCAGTTGTAATTTTTTTTCTACTTGAGATACAAGTTACAACTCTACTTCTACCTCTTCTTCTTTCCCTCAGACTTATCCCATTGTCTGGGGTTGGCTCTCCTTGTCTGCCTTCTCCATTTATGTCTATCCCGCGCGGTCGCGCCTTCGATCTCGCTCTTCTTCAAGTCCCTATGGATTGTCGACAGCCAGGTGGCGGGGCGTCTTCCACGGCGTCGCGTCGTCGTTTGCAAGTCAAGGGCTGCTCGGACCATGTGGTCTTCTGAGCGGCGGAGCACATGTTCATACCATCGAAGGCGTCGCTCTTTGACCATCTCAGTAATGGGCGCAACAAGTTACAACTCTACCTATACCTTAAATTGGTGAATGTATGAAGGATTGTGTTTTACTACTGCCTTGAAAATTGCTATCCTGATAAATATATGTAATATTAGTCTTAAATGTGAAAGTTATTATTGCCTGTTTTACGGTTATTGTAAAGATTAACGCGAATATTCATATTTCTTTCAAACTATAGTGAAACTTTAGTTAATTCTCATTTAATTGAAACTGAACCTCCGGACACACGGTTAAGTAAACAGCTGGTGAATCTGTTAAGCAATCGAAATTGAAACCTAATTCGCTTCATTAGTTACTAATTTGCATGTTATCCTCCTTAGGGTAGCCATCAACACGAAACTTGCAAGACATGTCCCGCTTAAAGTCATAAATATTTTGGCTAAGTACAGGTAAACTTGATTTATATAATGATAGACAACGATAGTCTAGTCATCGTCATCACATACAGTTCAAGTTGTTATCAACAAACTATCAATTTCTTAGATTAAGCACAAACGCACGCGCAAGCTGTGATGTTGCATCTTACTACGTCAGCGTTTATTAGAAACGACACCATACAATTAATAAATTACACTATATTCAAGATACCGATGAAATAGAGCTGTAGTAATAATAGTATGTAATCAGCTCATATGTAATCAAGCTGGCATTTCTTAGAATTTTATAAATTACGTAAGTAATTAAAACTGTAATTACATGGTGCTTGTCGATTCTCAACACAAGTTGGAAACTGAACGAGCAAGTAGTCTTACTAATTAAGGTTTACGGGTTTCCTTCATTTAATCGCCTTACTTAATTGAATAGCGATAAAGCAGACATAAAAATCGAATTAGACAAGTTTTTTCTCTTCCACATGCAGGTAAAGATTTTTTTTTAGGTTGGTCTTTAAAATATGCAAACACTAGTTGTAAAGCGGTGTTGACATAAATCATAAGTGCTCATGGAGAGATAAAGAGATAGGCTCATGCCTGGTAGCATGGTGGCTTGATGGCTTCCGCAATAAATCAGAGCAAATGTGTTGTCAGATGGGATCTGGGAGCCGTTGTTAATAGGGCTACCAGACGTCAAGATTTTAGGCATTTTCAGGACTCCGGCTGAACTTGCAAATATCAGAAATTTTTGATTATTATACTAGTAATGCCTGTGTCTTATAAATAAATAAATATTTTTGGGACATTTTTTACACAGCACCTAGTTGGGACTAGGTAACTAAGCAGAGCTTGTACTATGGGTACTAGACAATGGATATATTACTTCTATACTTTTTATACTTTTAAACTTTCTATACTTTTAAATACTTACTTATAATATATAAGAAACACAAGATAATTATATGATATGATCTTAATTTGCACATAACATTCAAATATCATTCATTAGTTCATTCGTAGTGATCGCGAAAACCTAAGAAGTTATTAAGTTTGAGATGTTAGAAGTAATAATAATTTTAATAGACTAGACTATAATAAAATCTACTAGATATATATATAGACAAACATCTACACGATAATCGTGATACATGCAATAATTTTTTTTACCTTTTTTTTTCAATTACGTCCAGGGTCAGTTTGCCTTCCGATGCAATTAAGTGTTATGATTTTCTCGAAACGTTCATTAGAAAGGTAATACTTAGCTAGCTTAATGACACAGGAAGGCTTTTATCGCTTTTAGACTTCTATTCTATACCTTAAAAGGAAAAAACAGAACCCTTATAAGATCACTCTCGTGTCCGTCCGTCCCGATGTTCACAGAGGTTTTTATATTTTATTTATCCGATAGCAACAACGGTTCTTTCTTTGGAAGGTACTGTTTCAGATTGAAGGTTAGTGGTATTCTCTTATTTTCGACAACACATAGCCTGGGGCCTTGCTCCCGAGGATCGAGTTCTGTATCATTCGAGTTCTATACCAATCGAATTTGAATTCGAGTTAGTGTCAATTCGTACTATTCCTCTAGGAATTGACATTATCTCGATTTAGATTAGAGCTCAACCCAGTCGGGAGTAAGGCCCTGACTTAGTTAAATTCTAGTCGAGGTAAAACATTGAAAAAATATTTAGTATATTTATTTATTTATTATTTATTTATATATGCTTTATTGTACACCATAAAAGACATTACATTGAATATGCATTTAAACTATTGTACAAATGGCGGCCTTATCGCGATCAGCGATTTCTTCCAGGCAACCTTAGGATGGACAAGAATGAACTGGACAGAAAATGTTGTTGTTGTTGGTTGGGTTGTTGTATATTCTAGTTTGGAGGACAACAAGATGCTGTAAAGTATATCTATATATCTACCGCAACTAATTATAGACACCGTAACCAAATATTTGACGACAGAGACAATATTTACATTAATGTCGTATGTCATGTATGAAAACACGTCACAATCTTATTGTTTTTAATGCTCTAGGAAGATTTTCATGAAGGTTATGACACAATTGTGAAGCAAACTGAAAATACATGTTATAGAAATACAATTATGCGGCATAAACGGTTGCATATTGAAATGTGGAATAACTACTGTGGACACATAATAAAATTAAAATAAATTGAGATTCCAGAACTTCTTACTTTTGATACAAAATATTGATTTTAAACCACATAATTTAAGTAAATAATGCAAATACTACAAACTTTTTTTAAGGAAAACATACTAATGATACGACAATAATATTAATACATGCAGGCGATAAAACTTGTCAACTACAACTTCGATAAGGTCCACAAAAGTATCAGTCTAACAGTATATCAAGCGTTCTACATTGATGTAGGTACCATCTCACGGTCTCGTATGCCTGTCTCCCTGTAATAAACAGCGTCAATTTCATTCCATTTCCTGAGCGCGCCGACTCCCGGCTCCGAGCTCCCAGATCCGTGTGCGACCCACTCGGCGAATTATTGGATTTAATAAGATAAAACTTGGAGCAAGAGCAATACACCCGTATCTGTGACGATGGCTATACTGGTCGATGTAATTTGTGCTTTGTGTAGATTGTGGTCAAAAAGGTCGATCAATTAGGGTTTTTTATCTCGTAATAACAGCCGTTTCGTGATCAGTAATAGATTCATCATCATCATCATTTCAGCCGCAAGACGTCCACTGCTGGACATAGGCCTCCCCCAATGGGGGGGGATATATGCCATAATCGCCACGCTTGGCAGGCGGATTGGTGATCACAGTTGGTTGAATAAATACTCAGAGAACGCTGCTGCCCATCCTCTGGTGAATCCCTTATTCACCTTTTACGACACCCATGAGAAGATATAGGGTAGTGCAATTCTTTACGTCCGGCACCAAAATGAACACCGTAATAGATTAGACGAAGTTTTTTGATTACTTTGGGAAATGACGTGAATGTCACACGGTAATTTTGAACTAAGAACAGAATTGCTATTATAAAAACATCCGCAAGTCCCGTAAGAAACATTAAGCGGCGATAAAATCAGCAGACTTAGAAACCGTTACCGCCTAGAAGCCATGAATACTTTGTGTCATCCTCGTATCGATAAAAAACATGGTCACATTAACGGCAGCCTTACTTAGACGAACTGCCAGTACATAAAGTGGCGTAATTGCGGACTTCCCGTGCTATTACAGTTCTCACAAAACGTATGGCCACCCTAGCAATTATCCTGACTGCCGTACAAGTTTATAGTTTTATTTATAAACTTTCTCTTTGTTAGTTATTGGAAATAATTTATTAGTAATAGAGCTTTCTTCACAATTAGTAGAATATATGATTAGTAATTAATATTAATGATCAGTTATGGTTCAACAATTAGCCATATAATAACTGATAATAATACAATGATCATACAATATTATTTATAATTATTTGCTATGAAAAAGCTTATTTATTAAGTTGCACTGTGGCTCGTAATAATTTATGTAAATGTTGATTTTAAGAAAGTTTAATATCTCGCCAAGGGATAGTCCTGTACAAAATATTTGTGAATGAAATTAAATGTATTAATTATATATTTAATTTCAATCATAAGTACTTCAAATAAATGCGTCATTAACTAGGTAGGCAGATACGTGGAAGAAGTCTAAGTAATAATTACCTTTTGTTACTATCTTAACTTAAGAATATCCAGAAACATGGCTCGCTTATCACTCACGTGCAATATCCTACCTACCTACCTAATTGCAGTAAATAAAGTTCTATATAAAAACTATTAAAACCGATAAAATACATTTATTACCTAGGTACATAACTACTTAGGCAAATATAATTTTCTTATCTTTCTTTTAAAATATTTATCACGAAAAATATTTCTACAAGTACCTAGAAAACCAACATTTTAGAAAATCCAATAAATGTTGAAATAGAATAAATGAAATAAAAGTTATAGAATTATTTTAATTCAATAAAAAATAAACACATACGTCTGACTCTTTCCTCGTGCCATTTCTTCTTTTTGAAATCACAAATCAAGAAACCACAGGTAAACAAATAAAATTATTTTAAATTCACAGAACACAACAAACACAATCGTTCGAAATAAATGTTCGAAAAATAAAAAGTTCGAAAATTAAAAACAAATTTTGGCGGCAATCTGTCACATGAGCATGTTTCCCGCTAGGTGCGTGTCGCCACTCTCCGAGATCTCGACTCAGTCCGAACGCGGCCAGCGCCCTACTTCGGGTAACCAGTCTTTTCGCGTGAGACAGAGATCACCAATTATACTTACAAACATGTTAGAAAAAGACAAAAAATCCTTCGGTTTTCTTTATTCTTTGTTATTTTCTTGTAATACAACCTTAAATTACACTTGCATTGTTTATTACCTATATAATTTCGCACGCGTGTATTATTCGTTCGAGTCCGAATGATCTATACCTTACATACTAGTAGCGCCATCTAGCGGAACAAAACTGTACTAGGTAAGCGATCAGCTGACTATCGCTCGTACGGACACTCGCACGCTATAGTAAGGTGTGGATCACATCTCACAGATGGCCTATACCGCCGATAAAAAGATCAATAAACTCAATAGATGAGAGGACAGCATTCACGACGATAAAGATAATGTAATCATGCGCATAAAAGTAGAGTCCATAGTAAGCAATTGGTTTTAAAAGCTGAAACTGTTTTTTAAAATGGAGTTGTACGAAATAAAACATTAAAAAATCTCTAAGTTTCCGTTTAACGGACATAATTATTAACCTATCTATCCACGATTTGATTTTATTTGAGCTTAGCTACTGTAGATAGAAACTTAAAATACCCATCTAATATGTAATAGTAGATTGTTACACAAGGGTCGAAAGGAATCAATTCCCATACGAGGTATTTAGACGCCCGAGCGCAGCGAGGACGGCTATAGTCCGAGTAGGAATTGATGACTTTCACCCGAGTTAAACACTCTACTTTTCATTTCGAATATAAGGAAAGTAATAAATAGTAGTTTTTCTAAAATACATATTTTATTGGATATTCGCCACTTCATAAAATCATTGTATGTACACACGGCTACACATCAAGCTGTATATTCCAGTATAAGCTGACCTCGCATTGTATAGGTTTTCCTTCCAACGCGAGGGCAGCCTTTACTGGTTTTGTACAGCTTGATGTGTAGCCGTGTGTACGATCGATACGAATATCCCGGCAAATTATGTAGTCTTTTTTAAATTTAAAATATGGAACACACTACGTCACCACCGGCGGCGCCAGGCAGTCCCGCTTAATAGCTGGGTTTTTTTTAAATTCACACTGGCTGTTTAAACACTCACAAGACCGCAGCATTTTATTTTATCGATATTTTTCTTAATTATGTTATAAATTTCGTAGCCGACTATCTGTAGTTCTATTTTTAATAGTAGATTAAACAAGGATTATACAAGGGTCAAAAGGAATCAATTCCCATACGAGGTATTTAGACGCCCGAGCGCAGCGAGGGCGGCTATAGTCCGAGTAAAACACTTTGTAAGTTAGTAGTTAGGAAATCTTTCGGCGGATGGAGTCCCTCACGGGACTCTCCGCCAACTAGCCCGGTTAAGCAGAAAGAGCACTCTGGTGCTTCCTGTGAGAAAACAATTCGAAAAAAAAGATATATATATATAATAGATAACGCCGTAAAGGTTGCAAAATGTTGGGCTTGCCAAGTCTGACAAAAGATCAGTCGTACCACTGACACGAAGAAGGAAAGTAATAACAGTAGTTTTTCTAAAATACGTATTTTCTTGTACACGTATGTTAGCTACTTCATAAAATCATTGTATGTATTTAAGTATCGTAACTTTGAAATTTCTGGCAAAAGATTTACGATTACTGTTTTTGCCTCGTTTTTAACCGAATATGGGGTCAACATTTCAGAATCGCTTGAACTCATTTTTTATCAAATATTAGTCTATAAAACTGAGATTTTGAATTTCGGTACAGACAAAGTTAGTATCCCGGCAAATTGTATAGTCTTTCTTAAATTTTAATTATGGAACACCCCGCGTCATCACCGGCGCCGGGCAGTCCCGCGTATAGGTTTTTTTTTAAATTCACACTGGCTGTTTATAAACTCACAAGACCGCGGCATTTTTTTTCGATATTTTTCTTCCGATTATCTATAGTTCTATTTTTAAAATTCATTCCCGCCCTAGGGTGGAAAGCAATTACTATGAGTTTTTTCTGCCCTAGGGAGGGAATCAGCGTTTTCCACCCGCTACTTGGATCAAACAAACACTACTTTCCGAGTATGAGAAATGAAAAATTTATTACGATCTCTAGTAGGGAAAATCGTGGATAGATATGCTATTAATTTTGGCTGTAAGAACCCCAACAGAAACCCCAACAAAAAGTAGAATAGTTCAACCCTCTTCCTTCCCACAGGAGTCATAAAAGTCAAAATGTCATACTAATCTTTCACAGTGAAAAATTGATTCGTATCAAGTCGCTCTGTAACTTATACTATCATGGATAAAACGGATTCTAGTACCTACATACCTAGTAGTTTACTTATAATATAAATATAAATAAGTAAATATAAATATTTTTGGGAATTTTTTACACATCACCATCTAGTCCCAAACTAAGCAGAGCTTGTGCAATGGATATAATACTTACATACTTTTATTTTGTTGTAAATACATACGTATAATACATAAGAAACAACCAGACCAACACAAACACTCATGTTCATCACACAAATATTTGTGTTCTGTGGGAATCGAACTCACGACCTCGTGATCACAACAGTTCGACACTCGAACCACTAGACCACAGAGGTCGTCAAAATATTTTTTGTATTTTAGAAAAAGCAAAAGGATGATGACCACTTTCGGCGAATGGAGTCCCACATGGGACTCTTTGCCAACTAAGCCCGGTTAAGCAGAGATGGTACTCCGGTACCAACTGCGAGAGTCCATTCGAAAAAAAGAATAAAAAAAAAAAAAAAAAATTATGACCAATCCCGCCCAGCTAATTTATGTATAGATATTCAACATTAATTGGTCTCAGATTTATAGTAGGTATAGTTCCAGAAGGCTAATTCTCGTAATTAAACATCATCTCAATCTCCTGGAAAGTAGATGTTTCTGATTGCCGTTTATTGGTGACATTAACAGGAACATCTACTGTCAGGAGATTGAGATTTAAGGCATTGAGATTAGTTTGGGACTATGTTTTGAACCTACAGATTAAATTAAAGGTGCGGGTATGCTGAAACACTATTTGACGTTTCTAGGCGTAACGATTTGAAAGTGCTTTTTATTTTTACAAATACGCGGACTAAAAATGCTACTAAAATACTACTTTAAATTATAAAACAGTAACATCTCGAATCTAGGTCTATTAAAGTTTAAAATGCCCTTTAAGTCGCTTTGGTCATAAGAACTAGGCAAGCTCCCTAACAAAAGTGGTCATTGTTCTTTGTTTGACTTACATGATAAGAATAAATCAACTATTTAATCGCTTAATTTTTCTTTTGTTTAATTACTCTTTTATATTAAACCATGTTCACTGCTGCATTGGAGGATGTCTTCAAGGTTCTGGACTGGAAGGGGCTAGGCATTAACATAAACGGCGAGTACATCACTCACCTTCGGTTTGCCGACGACATAGTAGTCATGGCTGAGACCATGGAGGACCTCGGTACAATGCTCGATGACCTCAGTAGAGCTTCTGATAGAGTGGGTCTTAAAATGAATATGGACAAGACAAAGGTTATGTTGAATTCCCATATAGCACCCATTCCCGTAAACATCGGAGAATCTACACTCGAAGTTGTTGACGATTATGTATACCTAGGACAAACTGTCCAGCTAGGTAAGTCCAACTTCGAGAAAGAGGTCAATCGTCGAATCCGACACGGTTGGGCAGCGTTCGGGAAGCTACGCAATATCTTCTCGTCCAAAATACCGCAGTGTCTCAAGACGAAAGTCTTTGACCAGTGTGTGTTGCCAGTAATTACTTACGGTACTGAAACGTGGTCGCTCACAATGGGCCTGATAAGAAGGCTCAAAGTCACTCAAAGGGCAATGGAGAGGGCTATGCTCGGAGTGTCCCTGCGTGATCGAATCAGAAATGAGGAGATTCGCAGGAGAACGAAAGTAACCGACATAGCCCGAAGAATTGCCAAACTTAAGTGGCAGTGGGCGGGGCACATTGCTCGCAGAACGGATGGCCGATGGGGCAGTAAAGTTCTGGAGTGGCGACCGCGTACTGGAATGCGCAGCGTGGGTAGGCCCCCCACAAGGTGGACCGACGACCTGGTGAAGGTCGCGGGAATCCGCTGGATGCGGAAGGCACAGGACCGGTCGTTGTGGCGATGTTTGGGGGAGGCCTATGTCCAGCAGTGGACGTCTTTCGGCTGAAATGATGATGATGATGATGATTAAACCATATTTGGGTGTTTGGGTGTTAGCCTGTTAGATTATTATAACATGTACTTACAGTTTATTTAGTTCCTCGGACGAATTTTAGTTCTAATAATTAAATTTTATTTTGATAGCGAATGTGAGTACAAACACAAACCATTTCTGGTTGAATAGTACAAAAACAAATGTGAAAATGTATTAGTCTGTATTCAATAAATGAAAAAGAAAAACCTCTCCAAGCGCTGCGCCTTGCACATCGGCAGGATGTTATTCAGTTAAACAAACACAAATCTGAAGATCTTGTTTGGGGCAACAAGATGTATCGGAGCATTTTTTTAAACCATGTCATAGGGGACTCATCAACATTCAGCGGACACAATTACAACCACGGAATTTTCAAACAGAAATGGTCAAATCATACTTTTTCCGACCTTGGAATCACTAAGGACCTTACAAGCCTACAACTCCCAATAGGTGCTACCTACCACAAAATATATTGGTGTCGGTTTTCATGAACTAAACTTATTTTAAACTATCGCTCTTTTACTAATAGTAGATACAAGATAGGGATGGCAACTATTAGAGCGGTCAAATTAGTCGGAATTAAAATTTCCAAACAAGTTTAGTCGTGATCTCTAAAGGGGCCGAAAAAAAATACGACAACAACAAACAACAAATTAACAAACAACAAAACACACAACAAACAAACAAACAACAACAAACAAATAAACAACAAATTTCACAGATCAAATTTTTCTGCTATCTCTTTCTTACAGTTACAGTTTTACAATAGTTAGGATAGATGTACAGTACTTGATCCTTGTCCCTAATCCTGAAAGCCAATAATCTTATAATATACCTTTAGATAGAGTCCCTTTTCCCTTTACCTAAGCACTTAACCGAAGGGATTGGAGTTCGAGGAAAATCAATATCCGGTATATTGAAGCTCTTCAGATATTAAACATTCCCCGGTATTCCCGGTACACGAGCCAATAAAATGTTGCTGTAATAACATGTGAAATAAAACACCAAAAATGAAATGCATTCGGATTTCCAAACACCCTTTGAACGTTCGAAACTTAAGGTATACGTGGAATACTTCATTTCATCAGAGTGTATCTATGTAGTGTGTTTGTATAAATGTTTTTCATTTTGGCTTACCGAGAAAAAGGGATCATGATTTTTTCTAGTACCAAACGTAGTCAGTTCCCTCTTTTCCATAAGGACACACGGGGCTCAAGCTCAGGGGAGGTGATTCTCGCGTAATAGACATAATGTCGAACTCGACATAATGTCGAAACAAGATGGCAAATGTCGATTCAAAATCAATTTTCGTATTCTCAGAATGTCTCGTAAGAGATATGTCTACGCCTAGTGCTCTAAATACAAAGAGCGTTACGTAGCGGTTGACACTACCGGCGACATTTTTCGTAGAGATTTAAAATTAGAGATTATCTCGAATTAGACATTTATCTCTACAACGCGAGAATTGGGGCCCAGGGCCCACGGCCTGATGCGGGTTTCGAAATGCCGAAACCCAGAGGATATTATGTATTATTTAAGTATTTAATTCTTTATTTGATTTAAAAAATAACATTGTTAGTCAGATCAACGCATTATTAACAAAACACCCGGATAGCTAGGGTCAATTTTGCTCAGCATGCGTTTCCTTTAACCAATAAAGTCGCAAAAGTTTTTTGACTAAACAAAAGTACATTCTGACGTTTTCATTCACGTTTTTCTTTTGCTTTATTAAAGGACCCAAAAACTGTCAGCCCAAGGGCCCCTGCGTGGCTTAAGATGGTCCTGGAAACAATGTTAAGATGATATTGATGGAGAGATATCATCCGTTATTCAAATCTCGACTGTTGTTTGGTTATACAAGTAAGCAACGGAAGCGATCATTCATTATTATTGTTTTCAAAAACGCGGCTGCCGAGCGTGAGGACATAGATTCCACTCCTTGATAAAAGCAATTAATTACTGTTCCTATTAATAAATAGCGGTAATTGGATTGTGCCCGATATAATGGTACAAACTAGATAGTAGGTATCGCAATTGTTATGAGCAAAGGTAACCGATTAATTCAGGTGGGCCTTTAGCTTGTTTACTCATCCTAAGCCGAATTTAGATCACGTTAAAATAAACTTATTAAAATCAACTTATAGACACAACATAAATGCTTTATTGACTTACACATAACAACTGAAATAAGTCCCTAACTCGTAAATTAGGTTATCCCCGTGTTTTAGGAGTCAGTCCTTCCCAATTACTGGTACGGTATTAGGCTGTTCATATTAGTATTTTACAAAACTAAAAAATATATAATGTTTCTATGAGTGCATATAGGTACATATAATATTTACAACACACATATAAAATACAAGTACAAAATGGTGCGTTTAGGCGTCAAAATATTGGGGTGCTGGCCAGAAAACCTCCACGTGTGCCTGACTGCTGCTTGTCCTTCTGGACACGTCTGGAGGGATCGGCAGTTGTTTGGCCGGTGCATCCTGGGCAAGGCCAATAAAATCCTGCCGAGGGATTAACCTCGGGGGATTTTATTGCCTGCGAATATTCTGGCGCGGGAGGGGCCCGTTCTGGGCCAGTAGGGAGTTTCCACGTGTCCCTCTGATATCAGCAGAGGGCACAGTGGAGGAGCAGGGGCGGGCCCGGTGTGCACTCACCCTGCCACTGGGCAGGCAGCGGGGGGACTGTCTTTCCCTGCCCCCGTCGATCTCGTAACCCCAGGAGTGCCCGCTGAGTAGTGTTCTGGCGCCTCTTGGGACCGAGGGTCTTTGCTTTACTGCCCGGACCGCGAGGAAGAAAACCTCTATAAAAAAATACGGGAGGTAGGGCCTGCGAGCAGCAGACTCGGGGTAGTCTGCCGCCCGACCAGCAGCTGGCGTAGCTGGCACAGCCGGCGTAGTTGGCGCAGCTGGTAAAGGCCCATGAGGTGAGGTGGCGTGCAGTGTTCCGTGTACGCCACAGAGGAGGGTGCGGCCAACGTAAGGCCGCACGGGGAGAAGGGGCTCGCCTGCTTGTGGCGGGCCAGGACCTGTCGGGGGTGGTTGTGTGAATACTCACGGGTTCCCACGCCCCCGGCTAAGGTAGTTGAAGGAACACCGTGGTGGTTTTAGTCGGTAAGAGTCCGACACTGGCTCCGCCTACCCCGGGCGGAGTGCGTCCATGAGGATTTCCCCAAGGCAAAAAAAAAAAAAAAGGCGTCAAAATATTCCTCTATATCGCTGTCATCTGGCGTAGTGCCCAGAAGATTGAAATAGTGCCCAGAAGACTGGCATAGTGCCCAGAAGACTGGTAGCTTGCCACGTGAAATGGCAACCTTTACTCTTTGGCCAAAGAACAAGCCAGCCCCAGGTCACGCGAAGTGCCAACAGTCTCAGAGCGATTTCATTGAAAAGGAAGCGCGCGACCCCATGATCCGTGCGTTTCGACCCCAAACAGCTCAAAGTCGTAAACGTTAGCAGCTAGTTGTAAAAGTTAAGTTTTTACTATAGATATTAGTGGACTTCGCTTCGACATAAGTAAAATATAATTCGTTTTCAGTATTATTCTGTTTGATGTATTTAACAGACTCCTGTTTTAACAATTAGAATCGCTGAAAGAAACTCACGCGCCTGCGTACTTCTCAAGAACGTTCTGAGTTCCGATGCAGCGATGGTTTGATCAAATTATTATTTCACAGCATGAATGAACTACATAAACTAACAACATAATTAACATAACAATTTTTTTATTAATTTAGATGTTTCAAAGCTGGTTTTACAATTTATTTACTTATTTAATTTTTTTCTTTACTTGCTTTAAATTTGGTAGATAGCTACAGGTTTCAGGTTTACATCCATCACGTTTACAAATCAAGGTTCAGTTGAAAACCAGCGTCAGGCACTAGTTGCCTGGCATTCATCCTGAACTGGACCCATTTGGCACAGTCGCTAGAAACACAGCATCTATGATCCGTTATGTATACTTGATTGTGTTCCTGTTGAATTGTGTCTGTGTATCTATGTACTTTGTGTCAAATAAATGTTTCTTTCTTCTTACATATATTATTACATAGAAATTACTATTATACAAATATGTTAAATATTGTGATTGTGTTTTGTGTGATTGTTATTGTGTTGTAGAGAGATTGTACTCAAATTACAATTTTTGCATTTGAGAAGAGTTCGAGCGTAATCTAGACTGAGCAGCAATATTCCCCCATCGGCTGTACCGACTGTTACTCAAGCTTTGTTTAAGAATTTCAGATTTAAGAATTTAAATCGTTAATAAGGCACTCTTTTGCGGTTAGACCCACATTTTAGATCTCCGGGATAAAAAGAACCAAAATGCTTAGCAAAACCGTAATCATCCCATTATTATATAATGTGTTTGCGGATGGATGGAATCTATGAGAGGATGTCTGGTATTCTATGAGAGAACGTATGCGAGGGTGTTCACTGTTCCATGTTAATTAAATATGTGTGCACATAGAAATATCCTGTTTCTCGAACATTGATATAATTGGTTTTGTACCATTTTTCAAGGGGGGGGGATTTTTTTTTTATTCAGGATTTATTTTGGTATGTTAATTTTTGGAGTATAATGAATAAAACTAGTGTCTTGAAATCTGGTCTTTATTGAAGTTCTCCCGCTGAAAGATTAAAAGTTTCAACTCTACTCGTTCAGCCAATCCAGGTATTTATTTTTTTAAGTGTGGCTACTGGCGCCCGAATTCCATTTTTTTTATATTTTGGAGCTCACACACCTTTTATGTATGCTATTAAGCAACAGTAAAAATAAATTATAATAATTTTTTTATTATTACATTTGGCTTGAGAGATTGTACTCAAATTCCAATAAGCCATAATCGCCACGCTTGGCAGGCGTACTACTACTACAGATTCTATACCAGTGGGGTAATTGTGTAATGCATTCACATTGACATCAGCTTTCATTTTGAAATTACAGCAATATTCATTGCGTGGTACGTAGTTGTCAATATGACGGATTGTCAAAACACACAGAGCAATGAACATTGAAATCCGAATGAATACGATCGCGAGTGAGTTACGTAATTAGGCAGCAGATGTACTCTAGGTAACATAAACGTCATCTATGTCTTTTAATACCGGATCGCGTATGCTGTTTTACCGCTAGCAACACATAAATACGCAATTACGTCCACCATATTTCTAGCATTCAATGCAAAATAAATTAAGCCTAAAAAAATCCCGCTGCTAGATTTGCTGCAAAATTTTTTTTTTTTTACTCTGCGTCCATAACCGCACTGATGATCAAGCAAACCGTTCGCGCACTGGGGTCCTTAAGACACCTGTACGCGGCGACAAGTTCACGCGCCTTTGCCACTTCTAATAGCTTTATTTAGTTTTCTATGACATAAACATTCCAAACGCTGATTTAATAAACTCGCTAAACATCTTTATGTAACTTGAAATGTAACTTCAGCTAAGCACAGCTTAGTCCTCAAAAGTTTTAAGTAGATGTGAAATGCGACCAATGTAGTACTATTAGATATTCTGTGCCAATGTAGTAAAGCCGCTAAGCTTTACCAATGCTAAAACAACTAAAACTTGTTTAAACTATACGAGCGCAGAAATACTATTAAAATGAGGTTTTAGCTACATTTTTCCATACAATGGCTTTTTTACCTAAATGTTTTGATGAATTTTGTGATTCAGCGGAAAACTGTTTTCATCCTCTAAACCTTAACAAAATATTTAGTTTTTGGTGTCAATCGCTTGGCTAGATTATAAATAATTATAACCTACTCTGATGTTTTGTTAAAACTAATGGTATTCAATTAAAAACTATTATTCTTCGTCATAATTTCAACGCAAAAAGTTCGTTAATTTAGGTGCCTTAAACACGAAGACATTGCGAAATTTAAAATTAAATTAAACATAAAAGCATAATTTTTCACGGTGCTGATAGCATATAAAAACATCATCAAATCGGATAACATTTTAGGGTTGATAAACCGTTGGCGCTTTTTATATGGACAAGAAGGTCGTATACTCTAGACTTAATGCTGTTGTTTACTTGGCAACATCTTTAATTGGCGGGAGTTGGTAATTAATCTTAAAAAATAGATTCCTTAATAAAAGCGTTAAATACTTACATTTTAATTTTCTTCCCCTCCGCTTGGGATATGGTGGCGGGAGGCGGTGGCAGGTCGTCCATGGGCACCTCCTCGTTGGGTGGTGACGGCGGAGACTTGTCGAACTCCGCTATCGGCGCCAGCTCCGGCATAGGAGACACCGAGTTACTATCCATCGCCGACAACTTTATGGGAGACACTTTGGCTATTTTGAAGCCCTTTTCACACCTCCGGGAAACCGGAGGAGAAGTTCTGCACTAAAGTTTCAAAACGCCTGCAGAAGTGAACTGAGACCACTCGAAAACCGATTTCACGTTAAAGTTCACAGAGTCCTATTTAATTAAGACCCACGGCACTTGTGTGTTACTTGTGGAACAGACAATACAGCGCACAACTTCCCCGTTAGAATGTCAGTAACTTTCGGGATTAGCTCCGGAAGAACTTCGGGACCTGGAAGCGATTAAAGAGTTATTTATTATTGTACTTTCGTTCGTGCTCGTTCCATACGGAGTTGTACTAAGTGACAATGTATTTGTACGGACGTCGCTGACCGGAAAATTGGCTGACTGAACGTTGAAATATTATAACGAAGTTGTATTTTTTAATAAAACAAGTTTAACCGGATTACATCGCGTATATTATTCCTGACGTTTCGAAAACTTTTCAGCGTTCGTGGTCGCAGAAGGCTAAGATGACAAGCGTCTTATTGAATCTACCGTACAATTTTTATTAATTAAAATCAAAATTAGATTGTATTTTTTGATAAAATGTGTGAGAATTAAATTGATTTTGACGTCAGACCGGTAGTGTCGTAAGGTAGGAAGCGCGGAGGGCCAACGTCCCTCCCTAGCTATTATTCAACACTCGCCTGACGTGACGCCGCGGAAGGGACTGACACAAGCCCCACGTTTGACGTTCCTGTTGTTTATATTATAACCGGCTCGTTGACCACTGCACGAAAGGGAACCAAAATAGATTCACACTAATATTATCGTACTTTGTTTCTACTTCTCGCGAGATATACCATAATATTGTTTTATGTCTTCAAAGTGTTTGCCTTATACAGAAATAACAGAGGTAGGTATGAATTTATGAAAAGTCTAACAAGAAAAATAACTATAATTATCTACGTGTACCTACGTACCTACCTACGTACTACTTAAGGAAACACCAGCTGACTGCAGATCTAGACTAGACTTGCGCTTCTAACGTGGGAACTAAGAATCAGCTAAAATTGTTGACTTGTTCACTGATGAGACTACCTACGCGTTTAGACGCAAAACCTAAAAGAATTTTCAAATAATAAATCGATTTTTTCGCCGTGTTGGTAGTGATAGTCCAGAATGATTAATGATAATCTTTCCCTTTTAAGTCTAGGCTTCATTACTTTTTACAAAAAATATAACAATAGAGAATTAGTATTAGCTTTTTGCTTCGTGGAAAATAAAATATTTTGCAATGTAATTTGTAGTACATCATTACATTTTTATATTGGTAATCTAATTTAATTGAAAACATGCAATAATGACCTGCGTTTTGATTACGAACGTGTTGTAGGTATACAGGGGTCAAGCTGTATCTCCGAATGATACAACCCATAGGCCTGCCTCATTTTGCATCCAGCCCAGCCCAGCCGAATGCCAGGCCGCGCGCGATTGTCTTTTATTCGCAAACGCTTCCCGCATGCACTGGGTTTCGCCATTAATAATTCTCATAAAATGAAGCTGGCCCGTCATCACTTAAGGATTGATTTTCCAAAAATACTCAAACATGTTTTTTTTATTTTAAATCAAAAAGATAATTTGTTATTTAGTAGATTCAAAACTTACGGATTTTCATACAAAATTTCATCCCCTATTTTACCCCCTTAAGGGTAGATTTTACAAAAACGCTGAAAAACGTCTTTCTTAATCTGTCACTGAGAAGGCGAATACCATTTTTTATGGATATAACTCAATAAATAACAGATTTCATACACAAACTTTCACCACCTGTTTTACCCAGGATTAAGGGTTGATTTTACAAAAATACTGAAACGGATTTATTTTCAACTAAAAAGCCAAATATGAATTTTCTACCTATAACTTCAAAAGTGACGGATTTTCATACAAACTTTCAACCCCTATTTAAACTCTTTGGAGATGATTTTTTTAAAATCCTTTCTTAGTGCTCAGATACGTTATCTAAGGTGCAAATTTCCATCCTCCTAGACTCCTGGCTTAGGCAGTGCGTTATCTGTCAGTCAGTTTTAAGAATTTTAATTTGTAGATGGGCAGTTACCTATACATGTATGGCAATTGGCAATACTTATATTATTATACGTCACGGGATATTTACCATGTAATAACCAAACCAATGTTTGACCATTTTAGTTGAAAAATACATTCTGAAAATTACGTTATTAAATAACTGTAGAATTAGTTAAATATTTTTAGATTATAACTAATCACATTTGTTATTATTTGCTCTAGATTATGGCACGGTTACAGATCAACGTCTTGTATATATAGATAGGTATGTATGACAACAGATATTTCTTTCTTTAAGTAAACATGAGTAAAATTGTTCTTTCATTTCCTTTTACATAGTCACGTCCGCTACGATCACTTCAAAATATTATCGAGAAACTTTTTTCCTTCCATACGCAAAAGCTATCCGATTAAATGGATATTCATTAGAAATTATTATCTTACTTTAACACTGGTTTTGATCTCGTACTACAACGGGCATCAGCCGCCATCAATCACTTATTTGTTATCATAATACTCGTACATTTACCGTGGAGTTTTCCCAAAATACACTCATTATTTGAAAAGTAGAGGAAATGCCTTTTTGTTGTAACTAATGGGGCGATAATGAATAAATAATGTGCAGGAAATGTATGGTGGATTCTTTCGACGGAATAACACATCTTCACTTTATACTTTTACAGGGTAGGTAATTGAAAATATACCAAAAACTACGCTAGTAGTATATATTGATTGATTTGATGGCTATCCTAATTGAAAAATTATTTGAATGGGATTGGCGCTGATAGCCGAAACACAGGCTTTGCCTAGTTCGGCTACAGATGCTTTAAAAAAAATTGTACAATGAAAACATTGCCTATGTATAATTTGAAACTATGTACTATTTTCGTAAATGAACGTTATTTATTTATTTATATGTCTATGCCAAAAACACTTTAAAGGTAGTCTCTGCACATTAATCTGCACAACTTTTTATTTTGTCAATCGATGGTCGATCTTGATACTGTATTTCCTCGCACTTTAACCTCAATCCATTCGCTAGGAAAATATAGTATTGACGACTTTACTTGGTCCTTTCTCAACATCACGCTTATTTCCCACGGGGGTAAGCAGACTACAGAACTGTACTCGTACATGCTCCAAAGTTGTGTGAGCACAAAACAGTAAACCTCCCTCAATCGATGGTCGATACTGTATTGATGTCGATTCTCGCATTTTACCCTAAATTCATTCGCAAGGAAAATGTAGTATCAGAGGTTTCACATTATTTAACCATGGCGTGCTCCCTCGGGAATGGAGGGTTACTTTGAGAGTGCTAAGAATCTAATTTGTACAACACAGGTCACAGGAGTAGAAACAAATTAGAGGAAATTGGAGAAGGGGCTAGTTAGTGGCTTGGTATTAACCGTGTGTTATCTATGGTAATATATATGGCAATCGTTACGGATAGTCAGAAGCCCGAAAGTCTGACAACTGGATTGCTGGGGTCTGATGGCAGTCGCTCCGTGTAAAATATTGATATTCAGTACCTATCTGGTTAGACTGGAAACCGACCCTAACATTATTGAGAAAAGGCTCGGAGGAAGAAGACAAGAGTAGAAACCAATTAGTTATGTTCGATCAGAACTAAACAATGTATAGTAAATAGTGATGCTAGTACCTATTGCTGGGTTCTGGTGTCAAGACTAAGGGTGCCGGTGAAATTACATACAATCACATGAGACTTGTGGGGACCGCGAATCGGCAAACGCAGCGTAGGGTGCGTCAGGTGGACCGACGACGCCCTCGATAAAGTAACTGGGGGGACCAGATGCGGAAGGCAGAGAACTGAGTGTTGTGGCGCAACTTGGGAGAGGCCTATGTCCAGCAGTCGTGGGAATCCGCTGGATGCAGAAGGCGCAGGACCGGTCGTTGTGGCGAAGCTTAGGGGAGGCCTATGTCCAGTAGTGGACGTCTTTCGGCTGAAATGATGATGATGATGATGTCCAGCAGTGGACTGCGATAGGCTGAGTTGACATTAGACTTTATATCTTTAGATCTCAGTTTGGCGAACGCGATTTGAATACCATTTAGGCAACAACCTAGGTAAAATTGCAGTTGTTATGGGCAAAGGTATATAACCGCTTATCAGGTGGGTCTTTAGCTCGTTTCGCCATCCTAGGCCATAAAATAGGGAATCATTTGTTGACATTATTGATGATGTAAATTAGTGTTCTACATGCATAATAAAGTTTAAGCAACCTGCTCCTGACATTTAACATGATATTTTAGATTTAATGATTAATATTAATTAAGTATGGTTACACAACACGTTTTAGATTGTTAGCGAATTACAATTTAAGCACGACCGAAGTCTCAGAGTTAAAGACGAGTCTCAGATAACAAATCAATAATATATTTCTTTTTCCATTTACAATTTTAAAATTTACACTATGTAGTACACAGGACACAGGCTTACATTTCATCTTTTAAATTGTAAGTGACCACTGATTTTAAATCTCTGGCTCCCAAGCTAAGATTAGACTTGTATTTTGGGTGCCAGGGCTCTCTCATAAAACATTGACAAAGATGATACGGAAGAGTTTGTAGTTACATAGTTTTATTTAATACTAATAATAAAATTGTGGGCAACCAATCTCGGACGAATAAAAAAGGCGGACGGAATCTCTCTAAACAATAAGAGAAGCATACATAGTATCTCTCTCTCTCGCTTAAAAGTGCATGCGCACACATTTACATCCATAGTATGCCAAAAAGTAGCGTTTACGCAAAAAATGTAGTGTGACGGTAGTCATTGTTGTAGTGTCACAAATAAAATAACAGTATAAATCTAGTGTGATAAAATGCTTTCGAAATTATAGTGGGTTCAGGAAAAAATTTAGTTCTTCAGTCTTTGTTTAGCGAGATTCCGTCCGCTTTTTTTATTCACCCGAGCAACCAATGTAGTAAAATTAATACCGAGAAACTAAAGATCAAAAACTATTCCTATAAGAGTGTGTGTGAGTATGTGTTGGCGTAGTAAAGATACTTTACTACGCCCTGTAGAAGAATAAACAAAATAACTTATAGAACTAAATAAATAAGAGGAAACAACGTGACATATACGTTTGCTTGTTATGAAATACCTGAGCGTTTCCTTTCTGCACGGTTCAGAGCAAGAATTCCTCGACATTTCCTATGATTCCAGAAATATATAGGTATATACAACAGTCACGTACGTTTGTAAGTGCTCTTAAAGTTCTTGACGTTGTAAGTTTCTAAAGCAACCGCAATTTCTCTCGAGTTCCAGCTAAGTAGTACAATTTTGTGTTATTGTTCTGTAGCGACTTATCTAATTGAGACGAAACCAAGCGTAAGCGGCTCGCTACAGTTTCTGCTATGAAAACAATGTACATATTTGTGAATAACAACTTTTTTTATTGTTGCATTTATCATTTGCAAAGTACTCGCTTTATTGTATTGAGCCCATGTTTACAAAACGATAAATGTACATACTTCAGTATAAACCAATAGAAAACAGTAAAATAAACTTGCTTGTTTTATAAAAAAGACTTATACCTACTGTTAAAAAATCTAAGACGAAAGGCGATATTAAGTCATAAACTATTCTTACCACTTTTCCTGCCCAACAGAATGTTAGAGTTTCATAAATACATATCACTCTAAAAATCTATCATATCCTTAAAAAGGTCTGAAGAAATAAGAAATGACTACGCCTTGGGCTAGATAATGATGAGTGCGCCAAGTGTGTGTTGGACGAAAGAGTGTGGAGGAGCGAAGAGGAGCGAGAAGGACCGAGTGCCCACGAGTGGCGAGCGTCAAATGAGACTACGCCCTCGAGCACGTCGATGGCAGCTACCTACTACTTACCACCGTTTTATTCCGTAAAAGGACGCAGAAAATTGTAAAGTTTTAATTTAGAGGTGTGATGTACCTACTGCTGTTGTTTTTGTTTCACTAGTGGGTCATTCACGGGTTTAAAGACTACATAATTTTTTATCTTCTTTACGGGTGTATTTTGAAATGAAACTTCTGTAGTTATAGAAAGTGAAATCATATTATTCAAATCTGTGACGAGATGAATTACATGCATAAGTTACCTATTATAAGTTCTACCTATTACTGATCTTTGATATAAATAGTAATCATTTATATTCATTAGATACATGAAATATACTCAGTATTGTTCGGGCTTCACTGGTTTAATTTAAATTATCAACACCGTTCCTTACATGGCGACCCTGCACTGCCTGCCCACGCGGAACCACGTTTGTTTAAACGTGGTTCCATTCGTGGTTCTTGTGGTGGTTAGACAAGGGGTTAAGGGTACATTTGTATTCTTATTTTATTATTTTAACGCTATGACGCATGCGGAGCTAGGAGCGGCAAACTCGGTGGCACTATATAGGATGGGTACCTGGACACTGTGGCATTAGGGGCAATGAAACCGCTGATGAACTGGCTAGAGCTGGTGCTGAAAGCCCCAATGTGGGCCCGGAGCCAATCTGTGGCATTCCTAAATGCACCACTACAGCCTACCTTAAAAACTGGGGAACTGACCAAAGTATTAGCCTTTGGGAAAAATCCCCACGCCAAGAACACTCAAAAGCGCTACTTGTGGGCTTCAAAAAAAGGTTTACGAAAGAAGCGCTTTCGTTGAACAAGAATCAGATAAGAATCCTGACAAGAACCCTTCCTGGGCACTGCAAGCTGAACAAACACCTTCACAGGATGGGCCTCAGTGATACCACAGTTTGCAGGTTTCGTCGCGAAAAGGATGAGACGCCCATCCATATCCTATGCGAATGTGATGCAGTGCACCACATCAGAAGCCAGCATCTTGGAGGCCACGTCATCTCAATGCAGGAGATCAAATCCTCCTCCCCCAAGGTCATAGTCGACTTTATGATTGACTTGCAGCTTGGGGAAGTGCTGTAATGCTGCAAGAGGCGTCACAATAGATATTATTAGGTCGCAGTGGCTTACGGGCGTTCAAGACCGCTACCTCTTTCCTCAAAATAATAATAATAAAATGCGGAGCTAAAAATAAAGATATAAATTATGGAAAGAAAAAAACGCTTCTCGTCGAAAACCCTGAATCCTACTCGTGAGCGAATTTTTCTTTCCACAATTTATATCATTGGTATTCTTATCGCTAAAAGCGATGTCTTCCAGACAAGCTGATGTATTTTTGTGTTTTGTTAATTTTTGTAAAGATTTTCTATTACTACAGTTGCAGTGTGTCCAAAATGTGTTTGTTGTTGCACTGACCGTATTGTGTAAACTTTGGGCTGTTGTCGCTTTATACTGGACGCGCATGGTCGGACAGCAATTCAGTCATGTTGAAATAAAGCGGAATGAAATACACTACGTCTCGCATCCTCAGCCAATATAAGGAAATTACTACAACCAGTTATCCAATCGTACATACATGAAATAATCAAATTGGATGACGACACCCTGGCGAAGCCAAAATGGGTACTTCATTGCCTCTATTGCAATTCGTTACCATACGCCTACTGAAAATAGGGTATTTGAACTGTCAGTGAAGATAATGGAGTTTCCTTTTGTTCTCAAAGCACGTCTGCTTTTTAATCAGTCTTTGAGGCAATAAAGTGATTGAAATAAAAATTTGCATGAAATATTTTGGACACGAGTTGGGAATTGCTAAATCAAAATGATTTATAAGGCACAGGAATAACGATCTAAGTATTTATGTGACATCGGCATGTGACATCCGGTAAATGTTAATTGAATATCACTCTTGAAATCCAATATCTAATTAACAAACCCTTTAAAAGTCAAGTGTGAATGTAAAATGGAAGTGCTATAATATCGTGTTACTAGATCAAGGTCTGCAAAAGCTAATAAAATAATCAGCTTCAATCAAATGCCACCGGAACAATGAACTACTAACCCCAACCAACACCTGCGATTCAAGAGCTCTTTACAAACGGAAACTATAATAAAGACCAATACTTCCCACGAAAACCGACTTCACTATAAAGGCTTTCTCGGCAAAAGCACTCAGAAAATCGATAACAGTTTTCCCCAAAAACTATTCATCACATCCCGTAATTCATCGATTATGAACGAATGTGTGTTACCAACACAGCGGTGCAATTCGTCATCGTGGTGGCTGCAGCTACTCCCGTTCCCGTGCCCATGTGTCAGATAAAACCGTGACTTATGTGCTACGGGATAAAAATAATTATTGTATGGCAGAGGAGCGAGGAAGAGGACAATTTGTACTGGCCTCAAATCAGTACGCTGGGGAAGGCTCTCCTACGCGACTAGATCCGTCCTAGCTCGGTAACTTCGCAATTTACTTGTGCAACACATTGTAGTTTGTCATATTATAATATACGCTGTATCTAATAAGGACATCACGTATTTTAATTTATTCGATGATATCAGAAGTTTTACATTTTATGGGACATCCAAGGATCTAATGAGGGTTTGATGTAATGACATCTTGTCGATGCGCGTAGCATACAGAGTTACGTACCTATAATATATGCTAAGTGCGTAAACAATACAAGGCGCAAATCAATTACGGCATCTGTTAACTAAAGGAAGGGCCAACGGAAGCAACTAACAAATGTAAACAACGATTTGTAAAGTAATTCCCCCTAGCTGTCATAAAAATGTGCCCACGGAAGTGACAGGGGCGTCATTAAAGAGAATGACGTAAAATTGTGACACTCCCGTGAGCGTGTCATAGCGTGACAGGAGGGCACAGGGGACCGATGACAGTGAAAATATGACAGGTCATTTCACTAATTAACTGAGGGATTCGTTTAATTTCCCCTTCGTTTAGATAATAATTAAAGTAACATCGTTGTAAAGCGCGTAGATAAGGTGTTAATGAGGCAGGTAACTTAAAGACTCTGATATAATGAACTTCGTCATAATTATGAAAGGGTGTTCGGTGTAATCAATAAAATAATATTTTTAGTGTAACTTTGGAGAATTTATTGTGTACTCTTATAAATTTGACGCTGTTATTAAATTATTATATTAATCGACATAATTACGGTGTAATTATAACTATGAATTACCAAATGTAGCAAAAATAACTAATGTGGAATATAACCCAGAATAAATCTTCAATTTTTTATTCATCATCATCATTTCAGCCGAAAGACGTCCACTGCTGGACATAGGCCTCCCAAAGCAGTTTGGCGGGATATGCCATAATCGCCACGCTTGGCAGGTGGGTTGGCGATCGCATTGGTTGGTTAAATACTCAGAGAACGCTGCTGCCCATTCTCTGGTGAATCCCTTAGTCTGATGTTTTTTTTATTCGTACGAGAATAATTAAGACATGAATATTTAACAGCAAAAACCCCAAAATAATTCAACGAGTTCCAACGCGTAAAGTGCGGCGGAAATGGCCATCAGAGTAAAAGGGCTCACTCGTGGTCCCACTTGATTATATTCCACCGTAAGTACTCCAACCCAGGGGTCCCAATACCACATTACAAGCCAAACGAAAATAAAGCATATCATTATGTCGCAAAATATATTTTCCTTTGGCAAATACTAACTAAAGTACTTGTGTTGACTTGGAGAACACTTACGAAGTTGCTAGGTTGTTATTTCATACCGAATTAGATTTGTAAATTGAGAAATAAGGAGGCTATTTATGTAAAACATTGCCGTATAGGAAGCAAATATTGCAGCTGTTATGAATATAAGGCGTAATACTCCATTGCCTACTTATTTGGGCATTCACTTTATTTTATGTTCAGCACGACTCCGAAACTTGTTGTTATTATTACATAATTATAGTATTAAATATTATTTCCATAACATTATGAAACTAATGCCTAGTTTACACGGTGCAAGCTACTCGCCTGAGAGTAGATATCAACTCGCATTATGTACTCGCATGACAGCAGCACGGTTCACCTGTGCTGTTTGCACAATGCAAGTAGCTGCCTAGTCTCATGACTAATAGTTGTGTGCTGGCTCTTGCAATGTCAAGTCAACGTGATTTAAAAAAAGTGATACAGATCACAATACTAAGCTTTAAATTATAAAAATCTTTGAATTGAATTTCAATTTCAAAAATGCACAAGTCAACCAACAGATCCTCTCGCGACTGACGAGTGACTGCCAGACGCGGCTAAATAATGCAAGTGATGTGCCAGATGCTGCACTGTGAGAGGTGGGGAAGGCGAGAAGACGAGTGAAAAAAAGTAACTCGCATACGAGCTACTGTCTAACTCGCAACTGCGAATTACTCGTTGCTGCACTACAGCTACTCACTAAGCTGACTCGCACGCTAGCTCGCACCGTGTAAAGCAGGCATTAGGAACTTGACAAACTGCAATTTAGCCGATGGAAGAGGATTCCAATTTTTAGTTTTGTATGATTTTAGGTACAAACTACCACCTTGCAAGCAAGTCAAGAAGACAGGTTTACCAAAGTATATTCTAACTACCTACTTAAGGACGGTCTCTAATATGTCAGTCTGTGGTTATCTATTTTCGTTTCCATCATTCAAAACTGAAGTCTGTTCCTAAGCGACGCGTCTTCCTCAACAAAATATATTTTGACTCTTATCACAATGGAGTAGAATTGAAAATTTAATAACTAAGTTACTTTTACTCATAGATGGAGCGAACCAGCACAAACCACGGACGTTAACATCAAATAATTTCAATGTAAATATTTATGACGAGTAAGTCTTTGGCACAGCTGTGTGGTCCCTTTATGACTAATTGTTTATTTATTCTTAACACTATTTTAGTTCGGAAACTATTTATAAGTATGTGAAAAACTGTAACATGTCGATTTTCTTATAATTTCCTGGATTTGAATACAAAAACAGGTTAAACGAGGTATATTTATTTCATTCTTTACTATATTCTTTGTGGTACATCACAGACCAGTAAGCCTCAAGACACCGCTTAAAAGAAGTTTTGCGTGAAAAAGCAGTCGTAAAATGTTGGCGGGGACCGTGGGGCGGACGGTGCGTTATGATTCCGTTTGTATGGTGCCGCTCGCTGACGGACTGACGTCCTGATTGGCGGCGGGGCGCATCATATGCAGTGCTACTGCATATGCATGGTGACCCGGGGTGTCAGGCTAATTGGCGTCTAGAGGCTTACAGGTCTGTGTTGTACATACACCAAACGAAAACAAAGACAGTAGTTTACAGATAAATTATGTAAGTAGAATGGGCGGTCTTATCGCACAAGGCAGGTTAGGTAAGGTAGGTATTATAATTTACTTCTTCATAAAAGCTACGGCTTATATGAAAAAAAACCCGGCCAAGTGCAAGTCGGACTCGCGCAGTAAGGGTTCCGTACCACCCATCGACCTGATACCCCATAGATACTGATTTAATTTACGAGAGTTTATCAAAAGACATCAACGATCGTACCTGAAATGTGAATTTTTGCATCTCTGTCTTACGTAGGCACACACACCACATATGTCCACGTTTGCCCTATTTTTAGTATTTGTTGCGAAACTAGATAGTAAGCACTATAATCAGACCAAGTTTGACGCTGGTAAGTATTATCGTTTTAAGATAGAGCAGGAACAAAAACGTTGAAAAAAATGCATGTTTTTCGAGGTTTCTTGTATGGAGTCCCCCTTTGGTTTTGACTTTTTTATTGTGTATTATCGTGATAGGCACCATAGTAACACATATTCTGTGAAAATTTCAAATTGTTATCTATTACCGTTATAAAGATACAGCCCTGTGACAGACAGCCGGACGGACGGACAGCGTAGCGAGCGTAATAAGGTCCCGTTTGGCACTCTTTGGGTACGGAACCCTAAAAAGTAACATTTTCGAATTAATCAGTTCAGAAAACGTGGTACTTTACGAAGCAGTAACATTTTCAAAAGATGACATGTTTGATACAAATGTTTGCTTGGAGTGCACGCCAAAGAAACGGGTTCGTTTTATCTACCCCTTAGATATGTCATGGAAATTATGCTTCCCGATTACCAGTATTCTCGATCTTCTTCACTATGCTATACCTAGAGTTATCATAAGTCCAACTGGGACTGTTAAGTAACTCAGTGGGACTCACCATACATATACATGTCATACATGACCATATTCCACCATTTAGTCCCGTATTGCAATGTCCCGTTTTTGACTGGATCGAGTACTGTATCAATTTTTAGACACCACATACAAAGATTTTTTTTATTTTTTATAGTATACGATGGCGAAACAAGCTAAAGGCCCACCTGATGTTAAGCGCTTACCTTTGCCCATGACAACTTCAATACCACCTAGGCTGTTGCCTAAATGGTACCGCAAGTCGGTTCGCCAAACTGAGACATGAATATGGAAAGACTCGTGTGATTGTAATTATATATTACATTGCAACACCGACTGCCTCGTTGGTCTAGTGGTCGCAAGCGCGACTGCTGAGCGTGGGGTCCTGGGTTCGATTCCCGGGTCGGGCAAAGCGTTATTGGGTTTTTTCATTAGGAAATTCTCAGTAGCAGTCCGGAGTATGGATTTGTGCCCGGTTGTGGTGGCAATAGGCTCGCCCCCTATTACATGGGACTATAACATAACTGGCGAAATGTGGGTGTACTATACACCTCTGCCTACCCCTTCGGGGAAATACAGGCGTGATGTTATATTATGTGTTGTTATGTTATATTGCAACATAATTTTCTCAGAAATGCACAAAGTGAGGAGAAAATGGATTAAAAAAATTTACACCTTCCAAAACTGAGGAAGGTTCATTTAAAGTAACCCACATTCGAACAAAGCGCGCGAAATCAACAAAAGGCTGTACGAGGGCTGAATAAAGCCTATAATAACATAGACCCATTCAAGACGACCTTGTAGCGGCGTAGCCAAGGCTTCCCTTGCTACGAACTACGAAACTCGTAGCACGGTCTACGGGGACCCGAAAAAAATTACTAATTTGTAAATTATTCAGCGTTCAATAGGCTCTTTTATGTATTACCCTTTGTTTTATGTAGTATTTTATTTTAACTTTCATTTAAAGAATAAACTCAAAGTGAAATACAAAATTTTTTCAACAAAATCGCTCCAATAAAATTTACCACGTAATTTTTGTTTTGAATGTTACACAATGAGATGTTCCCTAAATAATCGTTAGGGGTCAATATCATCTAGAGGTGTGGTCCTGGTTTTTTATAATACAATAAACAAGAGCATGTCGGGCCATGCTCAGTATTATAGGGTTCCTTAAGTAGGTCTACAAACGAATCAAATCGAATATTAATCATTGCTATTTTAGTTTTTGCAAACAGCGCCAACTAGTGCTAAATTTATGAAGCTAAATTTAAGAAGTGTGTTTCTTTTTCTGATTTTTTTAAATAGAAAGTAACTAAAGGAGCAAAAAAAATATTTTCATCGCCATTTCACATGTATGGGCGCCACCCCTAAAATACGTAATCGAAAATTTTTTTTTCTTTTAAAATTGAGATCTATATCTATTCCATTTTTTGTCAAAATTAAAATAAGTAAATACAATAATAAGTATATATAATAATAATTATAAGTAAATACTTATATTTATAACTGTAGAAGTTATTAAGCGGTAAAGGATTAGGACAGAGGGACAGACGGACAGACGGACAGACGGACAGACGGACAGACGGACAGACGGACGGACATGACGAAACTATAAGGGTTCCTTGTAGGACTTCGGAACCCTAAAAAGACCATTCACCATTCAAAAATATCCCTCGGAGCACAAAAGAATTACTTCGGCGTAAACAACATGGGCCGTTGAACAACAACAGGAAATGCTCGCTGAATCTCGCGGATCCGACATTCCTTGTCTCTTACTGTATTATTCCATTTTAGTTTTAGTCAAAATGTATGACACATGGAGAAGACAAAAAAAAACAAAGATTTAAAAATGTATTCTACAGCGGGAATCCGCTGGATGCGTAAGGCACAGGACCGGTCGTTGTGGCGATGCTTGGGGGAGGCCTATGTCCAGCAGTGAACGTCTTTCGGCTGAAATGATGATGATGATGATGATTCTACAGTTCATCTGTTATTTTAACAGGCTCGCCCCCTATTACACAAAGGCTCGCCCCCTATTACATGGGACTATAACATAACTGGCGAAATGTGGGTGTACTATACACCTCTGCCTACCCCTTCGGGAAATACAGGCGTGATTGTAGTTATGTTATGTTATCTGTTATTTTATTTTGAATATGTACTTTATATCGTCTGTTGTTTTACCTTGATACAATAACTAAGCAATAAACGTGTTATTGAAATAACTCATACCTGAAACTTGTTCAGAATCAAGAGTATAGATATTTTTATTTGTTTAAACATGAGTATTCACACATAGGCATGCAAGATGTTCAATAAATTAGAATAAAGTCAGTCATGTTTAGCCATCGGCATACAGACTTTGTGGTTTTCTTAAGTTAATATAAGTCTGTAATTCTAAATTTATTCAGTGTTTTTAAATTAAACATTTAACATTATTAATACTACGCTACCTACTTGCTTGGCTTACATTACATTGTTGTAAAGTAGGGTGATATTTATTTAAAAAAAAATGCAGTTTAAAAGTAAATACCGATGCCTACATAAGAAAAAGTCGCGGGGGTCTAGGGCGGGGTGAGTGGGGCGAGTGATTAGAATAAGTATGACAACAAAAATAACAAATATCTTCTACAATAATTTATGAAAATAAATAATTACTTGCCATATCAATTTATTACAACAAAAATTAATTGGTTTGTCTGAGGTCAAAAAAAATAAAAACAAATGCAGTCTAAAAGTTAATACCGATGCCTACGTAGGAAAAAGCCGCGAGGTCTGGGGCGGGGTGAGTGATCAGAATAAGTATAATAACACACATTGTAGATGCCTGGTGATAAACTCAAA
This sequence comes from Asteroscopus sphinx, assembly GCA_949699075.1. NCBI lineage: Eukaryota > Metazoa > Arthropoda > Insecta > Lepidoptera > Noctuidae > Asteroscopus > Asteroscopus sphinx. Next base: position 21,389,321 of record OX453005.1, read on the forward strand.
TAAATATATAGTTAGTCTCGCTTTCATGTTTTGTTCTAAATAAATTAAGCAAGCGCATCGCATGCAAATTACTTTTAAATATCAATGAAACAGTTGTGAAGTAACTTCAAAGAGCCGCTGGATGCTCTCCAAAACTTATCGACTGTCGTATTGAATGCAAATTACACGAAACAGCGATGCATTTCAACAGAAATTGCATCTTACTCGCCGCAGTGACGGTATACGGATCCGAGGTGAATAACAAAGTGTTATCTACTCGGACGAATAAAAAATGGTGGACGGAATCTCGCTAAGAAAAGCACTTTGTTTTTTCCTGAACTCACTATAATTTCGACAGAAATTTAACACACCAGATATATATTAGACGACGTCTGTGGTCTAGTGGTTCGAGTGTCGGACTGCTGATCACGAGGTCGTGGGTTCGATTCCCACAGGACACAAATATTTGTGTGGTGAACATAAGTGTTTGTGTTGGTCTGGGTGTTTCTTATGTATAATAAGTATGTATTTACAAAAAAAAAGTATATAAGTATCATATCCAATCATATCCATTGTCTAGTAGCCATAGTACAAGCTCTGCTTAGTTTGGGACTAGATGGTGCTGTGTGAAAATGTATCAAAAATATTTATTATTATTTATTATTTTCATTTTATTTGTGACACTACGACAAAAACTACCGTCACACGAGATTTGTTGCGTAACCGCGGCTTTTTAGGGTTCCGAAGTCCTACAAGGAACCCTTATAGTTTCGTCATGTCCGTCCGTCTGTCCGTCTGTCCGTCTGTCCGTCTGTCCTAATCCTTTACAGTTTAATAACTTCTACAATTATAAACATAACTAAATGAAATTTTGTTAAAAAATAGTCTACATATAGATCTCAATTTTAAAAGAATAAAAAAATCTTGATAACGTATTTTAGGGGTGGCGTCCATACATGTGAAATGGGGATGCAAAATTGTATTTTTCGCTGCACCCCCTCGTGTGGGGTATCATTGAATAGGTCTACTAAAATGAAGGTAATGTTTGATACACCACTTTTTTATCAGGTGTACCATCTGCGAAATATAGCCCGCCAAAGTGGCTTGCAATGTGTCCCCCCCCCTGCCATTTCTAAACTATGCAACGTAGAAACTTATAATCTTCCACATTGATAGACCTTTGTGAAAACTCTCTTTTAAAATTATTTCGAGTATAATGTGATTAAATTTTTTTGAGTTATAGAGAGAAAACTGAAAAATACTTAAAACATCCTAGTTAAAAGGTCATTGACCTTAGAGAAAAATGGTCTTAGCAAATAATGTTCTTTTAGCTACTTTCTATTTGAAAAAATCATGAAACACTTCTTAAATTTGGCTTCTTGAATTTATCGCTAGATGGCGCTACTAACAACACGCTCTGAGTCGCGAATGCTGCCGATTATTACAAAAACTAAAATACACCTACACCTACTTAAGGAACCCTATAATACTGAGCATGGCCCGACATGCTCTTGGCCGGTTTATATTGTCTTACTATGGGTGTGAATGTGTGCGTGCCAGCCCGTACTTTTAAGCGAGCCGTCTTACTATGGGTGCTTCACTTTTTGTTTAGCGAGATTCCGTCCGCCTTTTTTTATTCGTCCAAGGTTATCTATAAACATTTCGGTGCTACTTGTGATTGCCGAAGTGCGGTAGGTGATCGTGGCCCGAGAAAGTAATACGCGACCAGCGTTGTTTTACTTGACGATAGAAACTGAGACAATCATCATAGCGAGGAGATGTTTTCTCAGATGTGTCTAAATAGTAAGTAAAAGATAACGTCAGAATTTTCGCTCACTTGCGACGAATGATAATACTACTGTCCCAGTTTACTACGCAAACAACGGTTTTGAAGGCGACATTAAAATTACAAAAGAATAATTTAATGAAACAATTTTTTATACGTATATCAGAAATGCGTGGTAATATTTGAAGAGCTCATTCCGGGCATGCTATCGATGAATTTTTACTACGGGATCAATCCTGAAATCGCGAAACATAAATCAACTGTTCCATACAACAACATATCTGTTCATATGTGTTCTGTCGAGCTACATCGATGATTTTGTAGTGAAACAGCAGTTTTTTTTTGCGAATTCAAGGTTGGTTCCATAGTAAAAGATGTGCTATGCTATGCCTTGAATGAGATCTCCACATATGACCTCGCATTTCTGATACATATTGTGGTACTCCATGTTTATTTAAACAAAAGTGAGTTGATATTGCATTGTCATCCAGTCCTGAGCTATGTTGAAAGTTTCAAGTCTCTAGCGCACCGGGAAGTTAGTTTAAAATTAATTGCAAAATTTGTACCAACCAGAAAAACAGACAGACAAGAAAGCGAGTTCATAATCATCATCATCATCATCAGCCCATTACTGAGCCACTGCTGGGCACGGGCCTCTTCACAGAATGAGAAGGTTAAGGCCTTAGTCCACCACGCTGGCCTAGTGTGCGGGTTGGCGGACTAAACACAGTATCGAGAATTGTATGGAGCACTCTCAGATGTGCAGGTTTCCTGACGATATTTTTCTTCACCATAGTTCATAATAATTTTATGAAAAAGATATGTTTAAAGTTTCAAGTCTCTAGCTCATCGGGAAGTTAGTTTAAAATCGATTCGAAGGAAAGCGAGTTTATAAAAAAAAACATGAAAAAGATTTTTTTTACCACTTTTTTAAAACGAAATCTGGTTAATATTGCATTGTCATTCATTTCTAAGCTATTTTAAAAGTTTGAAGTATCTAACTCATCGGGAAGTTAGTTTAAAATCAATTACAAAATTTGTACCGAACAGACAAACAGACCGGCCTATGTCCAGTAGTGGACGTCTTTCGGCTGTAATGATTGAGACAAACAGACAGACAAGAAAGCGAGTTACAAATTATGCTTTACCCTGCCTATTTGCATGATCCAAGTTATTTATTTTATGAGCTTTGGAGTACCTATGCTGGATTTTGCCTTGATACGACTTATTCCCGATACTAGCGACTTCCAATTAATCCACACGACGTAGAGTGGAGAAAATAAAACACATTTTCACTCAATTATCAGTGGGAATTATCGATAACATTATATTCATAATAGGTGCTGTATATGCCTACCTCATTATGCTGAGAAAGCTATAAAATTTATAAGTGAATGTTATCTCTCACTAAGGAGCACAAGCCTGCCTGCATAAGTAAATAATGATGCACTACAAAGTAAACTAGTAACTTGTAAATGCGCCGCTAGTATCTATAACCATTTCCACGTAGACCATAACTTACATAATGTGTAATCCAAGGAATAATTGAACTAGTGAAAGTTACGCATTTACATTGAGTCTGTATGTAATTTTCCAACTTGAGATATTTTGAGACTAAACGAGGTTTAGGTTTATGCTTGTGCTTGTGCCGGTTATCAGTACCTAAAAAGCGTAGTTTTTTCATGGCATAGAATAGAGCAGTGCTTTTCATTCTTTTTGAATGCGCGACCCCATACAAGATTAATAATTCTAGCGACCCCGTAGGCCCTAGGGCGATAGAGAAACAAAATATTAGTGATTTGAAAGACTGAGTTGAGTTCTGGATGTAGAGAAAATGAGAAAACAAGACTATCCAGAGCTAGCAAGGAATGCTTTAAAATTATTAAATTCACCACTTCTTTTTTTACCGATGTGAACTGGCGTTCTCTTCAATGGTGGACAAATTTTTGAAAAATATACAGGCCAGGATGGGCCTGTATATTTTATATCTCACTGAATTTGTATTTTGTTTAAAATCGAATTCAAAATTTGTACCGAACAGACAAGTCAATACTGAAAGCGAGTTTATGAAAACGTGGTAAAAAGTAACGTAGCGGACCTTACAACCGTGACAAGATATGTGTCACGGATGTCTCGAAAAATCCACAATGGCTTGCCACAGTTGTATCAGCTGAGCACCCATTATAAATAGGTATTATCCTACTAATCACACTAATATTACAAATGCAAAAGATTGTGTGTGTTTGTTACTTTTTCACACTGTAACGGCTTAACAGATTTGCATGGAATTTGGTACACTGATAAAACATAAAGGCTACTTTTTATCCCGGGAAAATAGACAGTTCTCGAGGGATCATCATCATTACAGCCGAAAGACGTCCACTACTGGACATAGGCCAGTTCTCGAGGGATACGCGATAAGATAAGTCTTTCTGTGATAGATAAGCCGAAGCGAAACCGCGGGCAAAGTCTAGTAATCAATAAATTAATTAACCGTTAAAGAATGTTTAATATTTATTTTGTATCGATTATACATACTTTGTGATCAATATCAAAATCTTGCTTGATTAAATGAGAATGTATCAATGTTTAACGAATTTCCTTGTATTGTTATTACATTATTGACTGCCTAGTTGGTCTAGTGGTTGCAAGCGCGACTGCTGAGCATGGGGTCCTGGATTCGATTCACGGGTCGTGCAAAGTTTTATTGAGTTTTTTCATTATGAAATTCTCAGTAGCAGCCCGGAGTCTGGATTTGTGCCCGGTCAATGGCAATAGGCTCGCCCCCTATTACATGGGACTATAACATAACTTGCGAAATGTGGGTGTAATATTACACATCTGCCTACCCCTTCGGGAAATACAGGCGTGATGTTATGTTATGTTATGTTACTTATTACAAAAAACTTTGTTATATAAACAAAAAAAAAATACTGAAAATAGGTAGGTACCGATATCGTCTAGAAGACAGCCACGGTCTGATGGAGAGTCATCTAATCAGTTCACTACTCACTGAAGGTACCATTGACCCTGCACGCAGCATAAACCAGTTATTGTGCACTATTATTGCATTATTATCAAATGATCACTTAACAAACTAATGAAACAATGCTAGTCCGAGCGTAAGACTCGATAAATATTTAATAGTTATTAAATATTTTAAATGGTATAAATAAACCATACAGAACTTAATTTAACTTCTACTCAGCATTGAATTTAAAGTAGCTATAGGTATAACGACCAAGGTGAAAAATTATGAAAACTAAGTTTGCACAACGGTAGGACAACAAAACAGTACCTACGTAATATCAAAACAGTTGTTTCATAAGAAAAGCCGGTAATAACTAATAAAGCAAATAAAATTGTTAATTGAGTTTTCCGCTTGTCGATTTACAAGTACAAATCCTAAATGAGATCGGTAGGTTTCAGTTGCACCGCCCGCCGGTAGAGATAGCAACATGGCGAGCGGGCGGATGCTGCGCGCTACAGCCTCCACGGGCGTAGTACGCCGCGAACAAAGCGGCGTCCCACCCTACTCGCTTCCTGCCTCCGTTTCAGCCTCTTCCGGTCAACTCGTCCGTAGCACATTTTCATGTATGAAACAAGCACTCAAATGGATATTTAGAAAGGAAACCTTCACTTTATAATGACATGTTAGTACTGATATCGACGTACAGTGATATATAGATGTGGATGAGACTTTGGAGCGTATGTGCGCGTGTATCGTCGAGAGCGCGGTCCGCGGGCTACTGGCGGCAGCCTCCGAGCGGGGTGCGGGGGCGCGGGGCTGCGCGGGCCACGGTTTTCATTAAGAAGCCGAGCTACGCCGCCGTAGCAACGGTCGCCGCCCCGGCCACGGGAAAGCTCCCAGCCCTTGTGATTTATCCCCAAAACGTCCAACTAACATCGGCCTTTTACCATCCGCCTATGAGAACATGTTAGCTGCAAAAGAATGCATCAAGTAGCCATTTCTGTTTATTGTTCTATTGAACTAAAGCAATATTGCTAAACAAATGTGTTATGTATTGTTATAATTGCATACCATACATAACTGACATCCCTGTAATCAACGATGAACTATGAGGTGTAACACGCGCGCCCGCACGTTTGTAAAGCATAATGTCGCAACTCCGGCGAGCCTGTCGGCCTACTCGGACTTCCACAGAAAACATAGCATAACTAAGTAATAATATTTTTTGCTGAAAAATAAAGGGTAATTGAAAAAATACGTAAAACCTCCATGTACTAACTACGTATTACGAACGTTAATAAATAAACAAGTTAAGAAACCAAAAAAATGTTTTTGTTTATTTGTAGTGTGTAAAATTTGCGTATACTATATCATACTGATTTAATTTATGGGAGTTCACTAAAGGCTGCACCTTTGCACTACGCGTTGATGTCTTTCATATTTTCATATCTTTTTCGCGCAAGTACTCACCACACATGTCTGTGTTTGCCTTTTTTCGAGAGACTGGTTCGACTTTTTATTATTTTTAGTATTTGTCATAAGGCCATCTTCGACTTCAACTCAGCCTATCGCAGTCCACTGCTGTTGCTGCTACACATACTACTGGCCTCTCCCAAGTTGCACCAGAACACACGGTCCTTTTTTTTTTTTTTTTTTTTTTTTTTTTTTTTTTTTTTTTTTCGTGGGGAAATCCTCATGGACGCACTCCGCCCGGGGAAGGCGGAGCCAGTGTCGGACTCTTACCGACTAAAACCACCACGGTGTTCCTCTTCCAACCATTGGCCGGGGGTGTGGGAAACTTATAGTCGTCCAACCATCCCCGGCAGGTCCCGGCTCACCACTAGTAGGCGAGCCCCTTCTCCCCGTGCGGCATCATCGGCCGCAATCTTCTCTTGACTGGCGCGCGCGGAACACGACGCGCCACCGTCACGGGCCTTGACTGATCGGGCGGCGGGCTACCCCGAGTCCGCCGCCCGCAGGCCCACTCCTAGGGTGGCTGGAGGTCGGCATACGCCCTCCTGCGACGCCCGGTCCGTCTCCTGCGGGTGGGGAGGGAGGTCGTTGCCTCTCGAACCCTCTCCGCCGCCTCCTTAGCGAACATCACCTCCTCGCAAAAGGAGACGACGCCCTCCCAAGCGTTCTCGCTCCCAACCATAGCCAAAACAACAGCCGGAAGCGAGAGATCGCTGCCGCCTACTGCAGTTATAAGGTCACGGCGCTGCGTGGCCCAAGCTGGGCATTCCGCCAGTGTGTGCTGCGCCGTGTCCTCAAGGCAGCTCCCGCAGTGATGACACTCGGGAGTCGGCTCCCGGCCTATGCGACACAGATACTTCCCGAAGCAACCGTGCCCCGAGAGTATCTGCGTCAGCCGGTAGGTGAGGGCGCCATAGCCCCTCTCCAGCCACTCCTCCATGACGGGCCTTACCACCGCTATTGCGGCGTGCCCTGAACACTAGAACACTCGGTCCTCTGCTTTCCGCATCCATTCCCCCCCAGCTTCCTTCCTTCTTTCAGACAGAGGCCATAGCTCAACAAGCTTCTTTTAAGTTATTTTCAAAATTACCTACTTTTAATTTTTCATATAACATAACATAACATCACGCCTGTATTTCCCCGAAGGGGTAGGCAGAGGTGTAATAGTACACCCACATTTCGCCAGTTATGTTATAGTCCCATGTAATAGGGGGCGAACCTATTGCCATTGACCGGGCACAAATCCAAACTCCGGGCTGCTACTGAGAATTTCCTAATGAAAAAACCCAATAACACTTTGCCCGACCCGGGAATCGAACCCAGGACCCCACGCTCAGCAGTCGTGCTTGCAACCACTAGACCAACGAGGCAGTTTGCAACCACTAGACCTACGAGGCAGTTTGCAACCACTAGACCAACGAGGCAGTTTGCAACCACTAGACCAACGAGGCAGTTTGCAACCACTAGACCTACGAGGCAGTTTGAGGAGGCAAAACAAGTGATTTTTTTCTCTGTAGCACAAAAGCCACGTAGTGATTATATTATATTTGACAAAAGCTTTTTGACACACGATATAGTTGACACATTTTCATATAAATATATTTTTATACGATCTTTTAAAGAATCATTAATAAAATGAACAAACGAGAAGCAGTATTATTTTTGTTTAGTATCGCTAAAGAAATTCGCCATTCGTTCATAACTCCGGTGATATTGTTTACTCATAAGGATTATGCCGAAGATATTTTCAAGACCCTCGTAGATATTCGTCAAGCTTTACTAGGACATGCAGTACCGCAAAAGGTTGCAGATATTGTAAACTCGTTCCATATTAAATGGTTGGAAGCTATTCAAGACGTCGAAAAGTTTAGAAAACGGATTAAGGAAACTCCGCGTGATGTTGTACTTAGATCAATCGATTTCACTATGGAACGTACCCGAAACAGATATAATTATCTTCGAAAGTATATTGACAAAATGCGTTCTACTATGACGGACGAAGAAAATCAATTAATGCAAGCAGATCTTATGATTATAAGAGAAATGCAAGACATCGTTAATAGTGCTCTGCTTGAGAAACAACAATATATCCGTTCTCAGGCAGATCAAACGGAATACCATGTTAAAATTAACGATGAAATAGAAGAACTTATGAACTGGTTAGATAGACTAAATGACAGTCTAGCTGTACAGTTCTGTAAAGTACTTAATCTTAAAATCCCTATTGCACCAAGTGACCTTACAAAAACTTTAAAACAAATCATCGATGAAGTTGCCGCTGATACTACTCCTGAAGCCCAAAGGGCAGCTGAACTAATTAATATCAAAGGTAAAATATTGGGTTCTATAATTCGACATAGCTCAATAAATGAACTAGAAATTACAAAAGTCATTGAAAAAATTAAAGCATTAGAGGAACGTATAAGTCGATTACAGAATCAAAAATCCTCTGCATTGATGGCTCTGCAACATAAAACGATATTTTTAGAAGAACGATTACTATCGCTAGAAAATATTAAAATGTCGATGAAGCTTCTTAGAAAAGATACTTCTGTTGCCGAACAAAACGCTAATTATGAAAATGAAGGTAAAGATATTCATATCTTCAATCATTTATTGCCTCAGCACGATCGTTGTCGTCTAGTGGAGCAACTAGTTCAGCTCTGGAACAGTGCTATTATAGAACATGACCATGAATCCATTATATCAATATTGAGCGTTGCAGATCTTAAAGAAATATTTTCTGACGAGCAAGGAAACTTTACTGTAGATAAATATGGGAGAAAGATTTACACAAAACCAAACGATAACACTTTATATCAATTAAATGAAAAGAATGACCTGGTCCCTCTGAGAGACGACGAGAAACATATTTATTTCTATGACTCTTGCGGTCGATATTATATAAATGATGTAAGAGAACGAGTTTATAAAGATCATGATGGGGCTTGTGAATATATATTGAGCAAATGCGGATATCTAGTTAAAGTCCTGGAAGTATTAGACGGCGTCGAATATTACTATGATTGGTTAGGTCGATATTATATCAAAAAAGATGGGCAACATGTATACTGCGAAGAAAATTCACCGGATGAATATGAACACGATGGTTTGGGTAACCTAGTAAAAATTCATACAGAAACTTTTCACTGTAAACCGTGTCCGAGAGAACCAATGACATTAGAAGAAAACAATTATTTAAAGCTGGTGGTTGGTGATGCTCTAAAAACGTGCATAGCTGAGGTAGTTGTTCACCAACCTAATGATCCTATAGCTTACTTATCAGACCGCTTGTGTAAATATTATTACAATAATAAAGCACACCAAAAACTTCTTAAGGATGAGCAAGACAGATTTGAAATGAGCAAATTACTCCATACGACCAAAGAAAATTCACCAAACTGCGATTTTGCAGAAGATGAAGCCAATCATGATTACAACTTCGTCAACTATGAACATGACGACATAGACGAGAGTTTTTGAACTGCTATTTATTATACTATTTTATGCTATTTAGAAATTATAATTTTGTTTGCGAAAGATAAGTCTGATATCTAATTTTAGATCCGTCTTTAGAAGATTTCGTATCAAAACGGACCGCAATCAGCAAGAGCCTCCATTGTTGTAATAACGTAGTTGACTAATTATCCATTTTATTAAAAAAATCTCAAAAGACTGACAGAAATCCGCCAACCCGCACTAGGCCAGCATGAAGCGTGACTCAGGCCTAAATCCTTCTAATTCTGAGAAGAGGCCCATTCCCAGCAGTGCGACAATTTTGGGCCGGTTACAGGAGACACAAGGTTTCTACTTACGGCTTGCGGCCCTTTTATTGTTTTTATATTATATCTCCGTTAAAAAAAAGATAATGCACTAAGAAAAATTTGTTCGACTGTAGGTATTATAATTAAGGTACTGCGGCGCTATTCTGAAAGATCTCACTAGTTAGGAAACTAACTTCTGAATCCGCAGTGATAAGTAGTAAACACAATAAGAAAAATAATTTTCTGAAAAAGATTCTGTTTTAATACCATGGTTTTAAAACGAAATCGAGTTAATATTGCATTTATCCAGTTCTGGGGCCGATCGAGCCTATGTCAATTCCTAGAGAAACTGGAGAACAGCAGAACTCGATCCAGTCGGGAGTTACGCCCCTGAGCTAGGTATGTTTAAAGTGTATCTAGCTCATCCATGTATTATTTCCATTGTCTAGTACCCATAGCACAAGCTCTGCTTAGTTTGGGACTAGATGGTGCTGTGTAAAAAATGACCCAAAAATATATATACCTTTATACAACGTGTATCAGAAATGCGTGGTCATATTTGAAGAGTTTATTCAGGGGATGCTATCGAACAACTTTTACTATGGGACCAACACTGAAATCGCGAAAAAAAAATCAGCTGATCCTTAGATTTTGTCGAGCGACATCGATGATTTAGTAGGGATCAGCTGATATTTTTTTCGTGATTTCAGGATTGGTCCCATAGTAAAAGTTGTTCTATGCTATGCCCTGAATAAATAAATAAGATAGCTTTATTTTTCCTTATACATGCAATATTTGATATTATGTTGAATATAAATACTTTCTGTGTTACTTCTCATGTTACATTGCAATTGACTAACAGTGTTGTACAAGGACCGCAAGCGGTAAAAGCCTCCTCCATCCGTTTCCATGAGTCTCTGTCTCTAGCGATTCTGCTCCATGTTCTCCCCGCTATCGCGGCTATGTCATCACTCCACCTTGTTTGTGGTCTGCCTGGTCTTCGTTTTTTATTTATTGGATTCCAGTTTGTTACGACTTTTGACCATCTTTCATCTGGTGCTCGTTGGATGTGCCCAGCCCATTTCCATTTTAAGCTAAGAACTTTCTTTGCCACTTCCTTGGCCTTGGTCTTCCTTCTAATTATGGTGTTTCTTATTTTATCTTTTATTTTGAGGCCCATGTAGCTCCTTTCCATTCCCCTCTGACATATTTTGATTTTTTCAACATTTTGTTTGGTTAGTGGCCATGTTTGACAAGCATATGTGAGAGTGGGAAGTAGGCATGTTTCCATAGCCTTTGTTTTTAGTTTACTAGGTATTTTGCTCTTAAATATTTCTTTCATTGCCCAATACTTATTCCAAGTGCATTTGATTCTTCTTTCTATTTCTTTGTCAGTGCATGTTGTCAATGAGATGAGGTGACCTAGATAAATATATTCCTCGACATATTCTAAATTAGTAGATGCAGTTTTTATAGGTGTTTTGTGTTTGTTTGTCAACATTTTAGTTTTTTGGTGATTTACCTCTAAACCAACTTTTTTGCTTTCTTCGCACAGTGCCTCTATCATTGATTGAATTTCCTCAGGATTTTCTGCCAAAAGGACAATATCGTCAGCAAATCTTAAATTTGGCAGGTATTTTCCATGAAGATTCAGACCTTTACTTTGCCAGTTCATCGCTCTGAAAATTTGCTCTAGCACAGCTATAAAAAGTTTTGGGGAGAGTGGGTCACCTTGTTTTACTCCTCTTTCGATTTTGAAGCTTGTTCCTGGCTTTTCTAGCATTATTCTAGAGGTACTGTTTCGATATATTACCTTCACGAGGTCGATGTAGTCTTTGTTTACAACTTGCGCTGACAGAGCTTGCCAAATAGAGTTGTGTGAAATTGAATAGAACGCTTTACTATAATCTATGAAGCACAGATATAAGGGCTTATCGTATTCCTTATATTTTTCCAAGATCATTTTTAGTGTGTGAATGTGATCTATGGTAGAGAAATTGCGTATAAATCCGGCTTGTTCTACTGTTTGATTTTCGTCTATTATTGTGGCCAAGCGTCGGAGCAGAGTCGATGAGAATAGTTTGTATAGACTTGACGTGAGACTAATTGGTCGGTAATTTGACATGAGCTTCGGATCTAAACAAAAGCACAATGTTTGAACATGCCCACTGTTTTGGTATTTCCTTTTGCATAAGGATAAGATTGAATAAAGTTGTTAGTGGCTCTGTCAGTGTGTCTTTTCCTTCGATTAACATTTCATTTATTATGCCGTCTGGACCTGGGCTCTTTTCAAGTTTGAGCTTATTTATTGAGTATTCAATTTCGTTCTTGAGGAATTCTGGTAAAGGATTTGTATTTACGGGATTTACTAGTATCTCAGGTGTGTTTCTACCAATTTTATAGAGTTTTTCGTAGAAATCCGTAGCTACTTGTATTAGATCTTTTCTGTTAGTTACAATCGAACCAGATTGATTTTGAAGCTGATTCATTAGTGATCTTGTATTGGTCAGATGTTTGTATGCTTTTTTGACGGCACCCGATTTTTCTAGGTAACTTTGTATTATATTTAGTCTGTATTTTTCGGTATTTTGCTTTATTTTCTTGTGTATTGTCTTGTAGAGTCTACTTAATTGATATTTTCTTGTTTGGTTTTATTTTCTTTATTTTTCAGTAAGTGTTTTTGTTCTTTTAGATTTATGATTTCATCTGTAATAATTGTTTGTTTCCGGGTACTTTTTTTAGGATAGTAAGAACTACTACTGCTCTGTAAAATTGTCTTCTCAATATTGTCATAATATTCTTGTACTGTTGTTTTCTCTACATCCTTATACTTAGCTATTTCTAGTTTATATTTTTCAAGGTCTAGATTTTTTTGGGGTTTCGAATAGAAGTTTGATCGTGTATTGTTTTTCCCATTAATATTTATTGTTATTCGGAGTAATCTGTGATCGCTTGGGTGTTTGAAGTTACTAAGAACACTGAAATTCTCTATGATGTGCGGTTTGTTCGTGGTTATGAAGGTTTCGTACCCGTGGTCCACCTACGTAGTTCACCTAGGTGTTCCACGGTTAACTTTTTATACCCGTAGTTCACCCAGCAGGTGAACCACGGGTAATGATTTAAAAAGTAATACCCGTGGTTCACCTGATACTACTAAATTACCTGATATTACTAACTACAAGTCTATTTCGTTTTTGACCGTTCCATTGGGTGACCTCCATGTCCATCTAAGCTTGGGTGATTTATTGAACATGGTGTTAGTTATTTTGAGGTGATTTTGAAGACAGTAGTGAATGAATCTTTCGCCCCTTTTATTCCTTCTTCCATATCCATATTTACCCATCACGTGACTTTTCGCTTCTTTCGGTGTTCCAATTTTAGCGTTCATGTCTCCCATAAATATCATTCTTGTTGTACTTAAAGCCATAGCTTTTTCTAAACATTCGTAGAATTTTTCCAATTCCTTTTCATCTGATTTAGCAGTAGGTGCATAGGTTTGAATGATCGTGAAGTTTTTTCCCTGAATGTTCACGTATATTAGTGCCACTCTTTCTGATATGCCTATAAAATCTTGTACTGTAATATGGCTCTGTTTTTTCACAATAAATATGCCCTGAATGAGCTCTTCAAATATGACCACGCATTTCTATTACACGTTGTATAGGTTTTTTTTTTTTTTTATCGGGAAGATAGTTTAATATCAATTGCTAAATTTGTACCGAACAAACAGACATAACTCAGGACTGACAGCGAGTTTAAGCGTGCAACATCCCTGGTGGCACGAGTCATGGCCAGCTCCAACAAGGTTCTGAACATAATAGCTGTCAGAGTGGATTGTCCTTCATTATTAATCCGAAATATTTGAAGTGGTGAATCTACTCATCATAACAAACAACAATGGGACCAACCCTGAAATCGTGAAAAAAAAATCAGTTGGTCCCTATCGATAAAATGTAGGGACAATGATTTTTTTTTGGCGATTTCAGGGTTGGTCCTATTGTAAAAGTTGTTCATAATGATGAGTTGATTCAAAACTTCAAATATTTCGGATTAATAATGTAACAACAGCAGTGGATTATATTAGGTCCTATAATATAATCCACTGCTGTTAGTTACATGTATCAAAATATTGAACTGTTTACTAACACCTAGGTTTAAGACAATAAATTTTTTACTAACCCTATATGAGTTGTTTTGCTCGAAACAAAGTTAATCTACTCTAATAAAAATGTGATAATAAAACAATGACATTAATATAAACGGAGTGACCGACATAGCTTGTAGGATCTGGGCCCCAATTCCACTAATTTACAACGTTTGATTAGCGGCAACGGTTCAGCAACGGTTCGATTGCGTTCGTCGTTCGATGATAACATAAAAAGTTATTCCACTAAAAACATGAGCTGAAACGAACATGGATCGCAGCTGGAACGTAACCGCATCATAGCCGTTGTCTTGAAATGTTACCATATAAAAAGTATTCATTACTACTAACTCTACTAATCATGAAAATAACATTGAGCTATTATAGTTCAATGATTAAAAACTACTTTTGACTATATTAAAATACTTACATTAATAAAATACGCCTTTTCAATACGTTTAAATAATTTAAAATAGTTAAAAATAGATTTTAATAGAAAAACCTAGGCTATCGTTCATTCAATACATAAATTATAATCTATGTTCGTTCATTCTACTTGTCAAAATAACGTAAACAAACCGCGGAGGAAATCGAAATTATTTAAATATTATCAAATCTATGTCTGAATAATACAATATGCCATTGTAATGTGGTATGCAATGTAAGCAAATACAAGCGAGTAGAAATGTAGGCGAGTGAAATAAACAATTACGCCATTGCTTGTATTGTAAAATCAAGCAGATTAGAACAAGCTCCTCTGCTCAAACAAAGACTTACATTTAATATAATCTATTTACACTAAAGTGGATTTAATACTACGTATTTATACTGGACACATCCCTGGAGCAGTGTTGAGTTTTTGTGAAAGGTGTTCTCGTGGTAAAACTGAGTGTTGACATCCCTTTCCCAGACGATAAGTTTAATACAAAAAAAGTCTAATAAAGTATACAAAATTTCCTATCTGTGAAATAAATTACTGTGAGTATTATATGCATAACTGCTTGTATTTACTTTTAATTTAATAGGAAACTTATTTTATGTCTCATGTTTTATAGACCTAAATGGTACCTACCCTGAAGAAAGTCTACTTCGGCGAGACAAACAAAGCTTTCCAACCAATATATGGAGTGCTTTAAAGGTGCCTATGGGAAAAGTGAAATCGATAATACCTCGGAATGTTTTAAAGGTAGGTAAGTTTTCATACAAGTATAAAAACATAGGTACATCTATTTGTTTATTTGAGAGTAATAATCTTGTTATGGATCACTTGTGTTTTAGGTACTATAACACTTCATGAATAATTGTTTTTTATATTCAAAAGTAGGTAATAAGATTTGTTTGTGAAAGTAGAGGCACATGAAAGCATCTAGTATAGCAACTACAATTGTAAAATTTACCCTACTTTGTCCTGAAATAAGTGTTTTTTTGTGTGTATAAAGTTTGTTGCTTGGATTTTAATATTAATATTTGTGTTTCAGATTACTCGTTGATGTTGTTGTTGGACAAACAAGAATCTTTTTACAAGCTTTTGTTTAACATGACATTTCAATTGGCTGATATGTAAACCCAATGACTAAACAATATTATGATGCTTTGGAGTTAGGAGTTGGTCTGATGATGGAGCCGGAAGATGGTCACAGGATCTCCGCTGTGGTTAACGCAGACACATCGAGTTTGGGCTCGTTAGATTTATCTCAATGAGTGGGTAGTTGGCTGACGGATGGTGACACTATTAGTTTGGTGAGATAGGAAGACGTACACTAATACGTTTTAGTAATAACTTAAAAAATAAAATTCAAAGTTTATTAAAAAAACTTTGAAAACAAACTTTAATTTTATGTGGTGGATCCTGATAAAAGTAGTATCAAATTATCGCTTAAATTGATGTAATTTTATTTTTATATTCAAATATACAAAAAAGCTTGTTATATTTACTGTCTAGACTACTCACTTCGAATATTATCTCATTTTAGTGAAACTAAATAAGTTTAAATAGTTTTATTGAATAGAATTTTATTGAACTTTGAACTTTCAACATTGTTTGATATAAAAATATCTGCAATATTTCTCCCTGTCTGTAATTAAATAACAACAAATCAATAGTAAGGTTACTATAAGTAGAACTTTGTCTAGTAATACAATATTCTTAATTGACAAAGTGTATATTCAGTAAATAACTTTGGGTGACAATTAATCAATGACATTTCTGTATTTTTTTTAAATTATTAAATTAATTTCTTTCTATTATGTTATGACATGTATGAAACTTTTTTTGTCATGCAAATTGTAGATTAAATTGATAATAATATTGCATGCCTTATAAAAATTTGTATACCTACACTATGTTTTTTCTTACTTGTCTTATTTAGTAAACAATCATGGCATGTCTTTAACAATTCGTCAATAATAATTATTAAATGACATTGTGTTAACAATTTCACACCCTAAATATATTTTTAATGCTAATTACATGTGCAGAACGAGTAGTTATATTTTATTAGTAGTTTGTTTTAATAAAGAGACATGCCAACATTGTTTACTAAATAAGACAAGAGAGTAAAAACAGACTTTACCTACAACCCGTTATTGAAATAACTAAAAACTTCTTAATTACTAATTAGTATAAACAATTTTTACTATTGGACCAACACTGAAATTGCAAAAATTCGATCTTTTTATTCGTGACTTTAGGGTTGGTCCCATAGTAAAAGTTGGTCATACTAATGAGTACAATGACCCCTTAAGACGTTTTCAGTTATTTCAATAACACGTTGTATACTACATAATTTCTGTAGTAGGAAATTCTATTAATGCCTATATCTGTATAACTGAAAATGTTACTGTAGTAACTAGTAAAATAACATAATATTGTTTTGATTTAATAAAAACTGAATTAATGTTTGTTTTCGTTGAAATGGGACTTATTCATCACAATTTTCATGTCATCATCATTTCAGCCGAAAGGTGTCTACTGCTGGACATAGGCCTCCCCCAGGCATCGCCAAAACAACCGGTCTTACGCTTTCCTTATCCTAATTTCCATATCCTACTATAATTAATATTATAAATGTGAAAGTTTGTGAAGATATTTGGATGTTCGTTTGTCTGAACAGATTTGGATGAAATTTGGCATAGATACAGATAGAACATAACCTGGATTAACATATTGGATAGGCTAGGCTTGTTGTCCCGGGAAGATGACCAATTCCCGAGGGAGGTGCGATCAACGACATCCAGGTTGGCGAAGCCGCAGGCAACCGCTAGTAAATAATAAGATTGAGAGAGAGATTTCATTTGAGATACCATGATTAATAAAAAATAGTATGTGTTATGGCAGGAGACATGTGACTGATGTAAAAAAAAGAGAGTAATGTTAGGGGAAAAAAACCATAAAAATATTGTTAAAGTTTTATTTATTTATTAAGTCTTCCACAGATTTTGCTCCAAACCTTGTTGATAAGTAGGTACTACAACCAATAGTCATCACAGGCATTTAAATCACAATTCTGGAACAATTTTGTTTTATTAAAATTTATTACTGCAGGTATGGCTATAGTATCAACAAATAAAATTAGTAGATGCAATTTAATTCAAACATGCTGCGCCAACCCCAAATAAATTGGGATAAGGGCAGGAGGATGACGATGAGATGCAATTTAATTTGCAATAGTAGAATAGGTACCTATACTAGGGTGTCGCAAACCAATGGGCCAGGAGGAGGGGGGCAAGATGATAGATAGAGGACATAATTTAAGCAAAATAAATACAATTTGTAATGTTGTAATTCCTTACTATAAGAAAAAAAATCTTATTAAAACAATCTTTTTGGGTTTTTTGTGAATTTTTGTATACATTAATATTCAAATATTCTAGGTTCTGGTCTATGGGGGGGACAGCTGCCCCCTTGCTCCCCCTTGTAACGCCCATGTAGGTATAAAGTAGGTAGGTACCTACTCAAAATACGAATGTTCAAGGAATGATATCCCTTTATATTAACAATATTCTCTTCAAGTTTATTATTATTTAGAAGAACTATAGCGACATCTATGAACCCCATAACACAGGCATGTAAAACTTTCTATATAATCGTAAAATTATACAATACAACTCGGCGAATAAAAAATATAATCACACTTTTTAAAATTACTTGCTTGTCATAAGTCACACAAACTGAAATTAATTAATTTTCAGTATAACATACCTTTTCGTTTCTTCATCATGATCTTCTTTGGAGTCGGAGCTTCACATAGGTATTTATTAGATTCAGCTCATCTTTCACTTGGTTATTGGCCAAGGGTCAGAGTTTCGCCTTAGGGACTAGCATTTGGTACCTACGAGCTATTTGCATAAAATGCCAGTGTCACCAAAATCTAAAAAAGACAATAAAGACATTTTACTTTACCTATTAGGTAGGTACAACATATGCAATTACTTGCATCAATATTAACTTATATTACAGGCGATCTTACCTTTGTATCCGTATGAATGCAGCATAATACGAGGGCTAATCTCCTCAGTCAGAGATTTTGCAAGGTTTTCAGTGAGTCTTTATTATATTTTAACTAACATACTCTCGGTCAGTAAAATTAAATGCATTGTTTGGAACTCGTCGGCTTGACGACTAATTTCTTTTTTAACTCTTCCAATGTTAACCTTAGTGGCAAGGACAACATAATACACCCTTTAACTTTTGTAAAATCAACGAAATTAAGTCTAAATCTTCGTCAAAACATTCAACGATCCAGTAAAAGTACAAGTTTATCGACTGATGTTCAGCTGTTAATTTTGACAGCTGAACGGCTAAAGTTCAGTTGCGTGTCAGCCCAAACATCTGTCAGAATTTTAGTGGAATAGGACGAAACGTAACGTTGATGTTCGATCGAGTTAGCGGAATACGAACACTCGATCGATCGTTAGCTTCAGCTGAAACGTAACTGCAGCTGGATCGTTGTTCATTAGCAGAATAAGAAAATAGCTAACAGCCGTCGTTCAGCTGCGTTTTAAACGTAATTTCGTTAGTGGAATTGGCCCCCAGTAAGCTGAAGTGGCAGTGGGCTGGCCATTTCTGTCGAATGACCGATGGCCGTTGGAGCAGACGAGTCCTTGAGTGGAGACCGCGTATCGGCAAACGCAGCGTAGGGCGCCCCCCCGCCAGGTGGACTGACGACCTGAAAAACGTGGCTGGGGGGACTGGATGCGGAAGGCAGAGGACCGAGTGTTGTGGCGCAACTTGGGAGAGGCCTATGTCCAGCAGTGGACTGCGATATGCTGAGTTGATTAATATAAAAAATAATTTCACTGCGGATCAAAAGTGACTTTGCTAATGAGATATTTTAGAATAGCTACGCTGGTTTTCATCAGCAGGAGGAGGAGGAGAGAATGTTAACCCATAGATAATATTTTAGATAACTATTATATTTCAATAAATTATTAATTAACAATAATGTCTTTCATTTGAACCTATTCTATTTTAATCCAGTCGAATATGAAACCTTACACCTGAATGTTTTTATTCAAATATGATATTTTCGACGATCCGGGTGCTTCAACATTTTCAGCCTTCGGCGATGATGCAAAGGTATATTTTATGGACACATGACCAAGGGGAACGGTGAAGGAAAATATCGTGAGGAAACCTGCACACCTGAGAGTGCTTCATACAGTCTTCAATGGTGTGTGTATTCCGCCAACCCGCACTAGGCCAGCGTGGTGGACTAAGGCCTTAGCCTTCTCGTACCGAGAAGTGGCCCGTGCCCAGGAGTGGGACAGTAATGGGCTGGTTGTGTTATTATATGTTATGACCAAGGGGAGCGGGAGCGAATCCAAACTTTCACCGCCGAACGAAACTGCAGGTAAAGCTGGACTAACCTAAAGGCAACGTAGGTAAGTGACTGACGACGTCGGGTTCGATTCCCACAGGACACAAATACTTGTGTGATGAACATAAGTTTTATGTTGGTCTGGGTGTTTCTTATGTATTAAATACAAAAATATCTTTGGGCACAGATAATATAATACTATACTAGCTTTATTAGATATTCTGTGCTTTGAGACATTTTTACACAGTACCATCTAGTCCCAAACTAAGCAGAGCTTGTGCTATGGGTACCTACTAGACAATGGATATAATACTTATATACTTTTTTTTTGTAATTACATACTTATAATACATAAGAAACAACCAGACCAACACAAAAACTTATGTTCATCACACAAGTATTTGTGTCTTGTGGGAATCGAACCCACGACCTCAAGATCAGCAGTCCGACCCTCGAACCACTAGACCGCAGACGTCGTCAAAAAGTAAAAAAGTCGTCGTCGTATAAGTATGTATTTAAAAAAATAAAAAACATATAGGTACCTAAGTATTATATCCATTGTATTATATCCATTGTCTAGAACCCATAGCATGCAGGTATGGTCTTAGCAAAAGATGATGAAATAAAAGAGCATTGGAAGGTATACTTTGAAAGGTTGATGAATGAAGAGAATGTATGGTCTGGCCTACTTAAAGAGGTGCATGTAAATAGGGGTTTGGTGAATGAAATTAGTATGGATGAAGTCAGAAGGGCGATTCGAGGTATGAAAAATGGGAAAGCAGTGGGACCAGATGGTATACCAGTAGAAGTATGGAAATTATTAGAAGATGGATGTTACTGGCTGACTTTATTCTTCAATAAGTTGTTGCATGAAGAAACGATCCCACAAGAATGGTGTAATAGTACGCTAGTGCCCATCTTCAAAAATAAGGGTGATGTACAAGACTGCAACAACTATCGAGGAATAAAGCTCATGTCACACAGTATGAAAGTATGGGAGAAGGTGATAGAGAAAAGATTGCGAGAGGAGAGTGAGATCACCCAAAACCAGATGGGATTTATGCCAGGTCGTGGGACAACGGATGCCATATTTGCACTCCGCCAAATATGCGAAAAGTATAGACGTGCGCATAAGAACTTGCACATGGTGTTCGTTGACCTAGAGAAGGCGTACGACAGAGTACCCCGCGAGGTCTTGTGGTGGGCGCTGAAAGAGAAAGGTGTGCCTGCAAAGTATGTGGAGTTAATTCGTGCTATGTACAGCCAATCTAGTACCCACGTTCGGTCGGCCGCTGGCAACACCGACGAGTTCAGTGTGGCTGTAGGCTTGCACCAAGGGTCGGCTCTAAGTCCTTACCTCTTCTTGCTGATAATGGATGCTTTGACATCAGAAATCCAGGAAGAGGCACCCTGGTGCATGCTGTTTGCTGACGACATTGTCCTTGTTGGTGAAGATGGACTTGAGGTCCAGAGTAGATTGGCAAAATGGCAACAAAATCTGGAGAACGTTGGCTTGAAAATCAGCAGAACTAAAACGGAATACATGTTGTGCGATTTCGGCGGTCTTTCCGGTTTTGTTGCTATTGCGCTAGATGGCGTGCCCTTGCCAGTCTGCTCCGACTTTCGGTACCTCGGTTCACTTGTGCAAAGCGATGGCGAAATTGACCGGACAGTCAAGCACCGAATTAACACAGGATGGTTGAAATGGCGGCAGGTCACGGGAACTACATGTGACTCCCGAATTCCTCTTAAACTGAAGGGGAAAATCTATAAGACCATGATAAGACCTGCTGTCCTGTATGGATCGGAATGTTGGGCTACGAAAGGAATTAATGAAAGGCAAGTGCATGCAGCTGAGATGAGAATGTTAAGAGGAATGTGTGGTGTAACGAGAATGGATAGGATAAGGAATGAATATGTAAGAGGGAGTCTGAAAGTAGCGCCAGTGACAGAGAAGTTAAGTAGCAACAGACTATCATGGTATGGACATGTGATGAGGAGGAATGGGGAGCATGTTACGAGGAAAGTTTTAAGTATGAATGTTGATGGCTATAAGAAAAGAGGGAGACCGAAGAAAATATGGATGGATTGTGTGAAAGATGATATGAATAGAAAGAAAGTAAACACAGAGATGACGGCTGATAGAGATTTATGGAAGAAAAAAACATGCTGCGCCGACCCCAAATAAATTGGGATAAGGGCAGGAGGATGATGAGTACCCATAGCATAGTAAAAATGACCCAAAAATATGTATTTATTTATCATGTATATTATACATTGTATATTATACCTGGTATATTATACATTGTATATTATACATGGTATATTATACATCGTATATCATACATGGTATATTATACATTGTATATTATACATTGTATATTATACATTGTATAATATACCTATAGGCCTTGCGTCGCTTAGGGGCCTCACAAGACAAACTATTTTAGGGGCTACATGGTTTAGTCAGGCCCTTCATACCCTGGCGCAATCGGGCTGTGCAGTGCCGTGCTCTCACTGCAGCAATCAGAGCAGACCTCTCACTGTCAGCCGTGTTCAGGGCTAGGGCTGACAGTGGCGGAGCGTGGGAGGCAGTCGCAGCCTTCTGCAAGATGACATCCTCGGCAGAGCCACCAAGATTGTTGTTGCAAATTGTGCTCGCCAAACTGAGACCTTAAGATGGAAAGTGTCATGTGATTGTAATGTCACCGTACCCTTCGCACCAGGACAGCAATGGAAGCATCACTATTTGGAAGCAGAAATTCGTACCAACGGCTGATAGATGCGACTGAACATCAGTATTTTAATACGAAGCAACTGCCATCAAACCCCGTAACCAGTTACTGGGTAGGTAATATCGACATGACGAAATCCTCCTTTTTTTTTTTTGCAGTGTGGAAATCCTCATGGACGCACTCCGCCCGGGGTAGACGGAGCCAGTGTCGGACTCTTACCGACTAAAACCACCACGGTGTTCCTTCATCTACCTTAGCCGGGGGCGTGGGAACCCGTGAGTATTCACACAACCACCCCCGACAGGTAGGCGAGTCCCTTCCCCCCGTGCGGCCTAACGTTGGCCGCACCCGCCTAGGCGGCGCACACGGAACACTGCACGTCACCTCACCTCAAGGGCCTTTACCAGCCACGCCAGCTGCGCCAACTACACTAGCTACGCCAGCTGCTGGTCGGGCAGCAGACTACCCCGAGTCTGCTGCTCGCAGGCCCCATCCTCCCGTAATTTTTTTATAGCGGTTTTCTTCCTCGCGGTCCGGGCGGTGAAGCCAAGACCCTCGGTCCCAAGAGGCGCGAGAACACTACTCAGCGGGCACTCCTGGGGTTACGAGATCGACGGGGGCAGGGAAGGACAATCCCCCCGCTGCCTGCCCAGTGGCAGGGTGAGTGCACACCGGGCCCGACCCTACTCCTCCACTGTGCCCTTTGCTGACATCAGAGGGACACGTGAAGCAACTCCCCGCTGGCCAACATGGGGCCCCTCCCGTACCAGAATATTCGCCACAGGCAATAAGATCCCCCGAAATTTAATCCCTCGAAAGGATTCTATTGCCCGTACCCAGGATGCACCGGCCTAACAACTGCCGTTCCCTCCAGACGTGTCCAGAGGGACAAGCAGCCGTCAGACACACGTGGAGGTTTTCTGGCCAGCACCCCACATGACGAAATCCTAAGCTTAGACCAGTTGTCAGACCTTCGGTCTTCTGACTACCCGTAACGACTGCTATAGATATTCGTATGGCAACCGGAACAGACAGCTTAACGTGCTCTCCGAGGCAGGGAGACCCAGCCTGGTTGGACACAATCCAGCCTTATTGGATGATCCTTCCTTTGTGTTGGACGATCATAATTCTTCGTTCCTCCACAGAAAGTATATTGTTATTAGGGCCAATGAGGATGCTTCTATAAGTAATCAAGACGATGAGCATCTGGGCAGATTATAAATTAGTTTTTTTTTAAGTTGCCCATCACTACCTGCTACCGATTGCCACCACTGGCGGCGCCACCACTGGTGGCAAATGGGAAAAATATTGTTTTCAAATTCCCATTTGCCACCAGTGGGGGCGCTCATAGTGGGGACAACTGGGAATGACCGCTTCCAATTTTGTACCCCACTGACAAGGCGTCTTTACAGCTGCTTTAAATTTATTTACTGATGTATCAACTCATTTTTAAATTATTATTTTTATTCAAGCAATTATGCTCAATAGGTTAACTTAATTTCTTGACTACTTAATTACAGCCGCATATATTTCTACTTTAACGATTATTAAAGCCTTCTTATGCTAATTGTTAAATTAACTATTAGTCATATTTTACTACTGATCAAACAACGGGTCCAAGTACTCAAATGACAAGGCCTCTGTACACCTGCTATAAATTTGACAGCACTAAAATTGTTGCTATCTCTTTCTTGTATCTACTATTAGTAAAAGAGAGCGATAGTTTAAAATAACATTAGTTCGTTAACAAGAGAATCGACATCAATGTCCTCTTATTTAATTTTGTATTGGACGAGACAGATTCTCTTTATTGTATGGGTACTGTACGTATAGTATTATATTATCTGCGACTCAACCAATACACATCAAAATGTACCCACATTTCTATCATGGATAGAAAAGAACTTATTCTGATCTATGAACTTATTTCGGTTCTACAGAACATTTGTAAATTGAAGTGACCAACGGAACAGTTGAGTCTTTGTTCTCTCTCACACTCTCACTCGAAAACAACAAATGAACAACACACTAGTTATGGTAAAACATTAGCTTTATTATCAAAATAAAATTATTTTATATCTATAAAACTTCACTTATTTTTCTTAAATTTCTTACCAGCTGCTGGAGCGTTCACATGCTTTTTATCTTTGTTTGGGTTTATTTGACCGATTTGCTTCTTCTTTTTATTAAACTTTTCTTTTAATTTCTTTGAAGCTACAACTTCAACTTTTTCTGTGATTTTGTCTTCATTTTTGTTGACGGCCTGACTTTGTGGATTTGGCGGTTGTTGGTTACCTTTGTTCTTTTTATTCTTCTTTTTCTTTTTATTCGGACTTTGCTTTGTTTGTGCTGGATCAGTTTTAATTTGAGGCGATTTTGGTGATTTTGTACTGCTGTTGTCCTTTTGTACCTTTTCAGGAGCATTTACTGTATTTTTTATTGGTTTTTTACTTTTATTTTTCTTGTTAGCTTGATTTTGTGGAACAATGGAATTATTTGTTTTTTGACTACTGCTGCTATCTGGAGCTACAACTTTTACTACATTTGAGTTTTCTATGTTCTGCTGATTCTTCTTATTTTTGCGATTCTTCTTTTTGTTTTTCTTTTGATTAGTGTCATCGGTGGGTTGGTCCTTATTAGTAACTTGTTGATTACTTGCAGTTCTGAAAAGTAAAATAGCAGCATTGTAGACAATATAACATCAAATATTAAAGCAAGTTACATCTAAGATCTGTAACACTGCAATCCAATCGATTTACTCTAACCATGCATGCATGGTTTGACCTCATGAGCTGAGGTCTGCTTAAAACATTAAATAATATACTTTAAATTTAAACTCTTACCTATAATCTAAAACATTACAGTAATGTCTAAAAAATTAAAAAGTCTCAAAGAATCTGAAAATTAAATTACAAAAAAAAATATACAGTAAACTTACTTTGTTTGTGCATTGGGCTTTGTTTTCTTTTTCTGTGGCTGAGCACTATCTGCTGGAGCTGATCTTTTCACAGGCGGCTGTTTCTTATTTTGAATTTCTGCGTTTTCTTCATCAGGCTGATCATCTCCATTTTGTTTCACTTCCCCTGTTGTATTAGGGTCAATCTCTTCATCATCCTCGTCTTTAAATGGCTCCGGCTAAAACATAATAAGATATTGTTAAATCACAACAGCCTTCATATACCTAGTTAAGATAAAACATGTACTTATGTATCTATACTTACAATAACATTAGAAAACTTTTTGAACTTTGCTACATAAAAACCATCCATATTATGTGTGTGAGGATAAAACCTTCTTGTTAGCTTTAATGAGGGGTGGAACCTATGGTGCCTGTATTTAACAAAACCTTCAGTACCAAAGTCAAGTCCTGTAGGCACTAGTTTAACATTTCTACGCTTTAAGGCATAGTTCACTACCCATTCATTTTCTTCAGGTAGGATTGAACAGGTCGAGTACACAATGTAGCCACCTGAGCTAGACTTTGCACTGCAACAGTCAATAGCGGCAAGAAGAAGTTGCCTCTGTATGTTGAAACACCTCTGAATATCTTTCTGGTCTTTTGTAGTCTTAACACTTGGATCTTTAGCAATGACTCCTGTACCAGTACAAGGAGCATCCAATAACACTCTATCAAAACCTTTCATTACGTCAGGGAACTCTCTACCATCATGGTTACAAATAATAGCATTAACTACGCCCAGCCTATGGAAGTTGCCGACTACAGCTTTTGTCCTTTCCTTATTAGCGTCATTAGCAAACAATGTTCCTGTATTCTTCATAATAGCTGCGATATGCGATGCCTTACCACCTGGTGCCGCACACATATCCAATATCCTCTCATTCTCTTGTGGTGCTAAAGCCATTACTGGCAAAAAACTAGAGGCACCTTGCAAGATGTAGTGTCCTGCTAAATATTCAGGTGTTGCACCAATTGGTACAGTAGAACTATACACCACAAGACCTACTTTGCTCCATTTTCCAACAGGATCTAGATTCACACCTCTGTTGATGAGAGCTTGGGCTAAATCTCGTCTTCTAGTTTTAAGACTGTTTGTTCTTATAGTCACAGGTCGGGCAACTTCACTGGCTTCCAAAAATTCGACTAATTCTTGCACAGGGAATATTTGCATAAGTACTTCCATGAGAAATTCATTGTAACTGTAATATGTGCAGAGATCTGTTAGTAGTAACTCTGTATATTCACAGCGGGATCTACCATCCTCCTTTAAACGGTTGAAATCTCCTAACACAGTTACAACATCTTTAATCCTTTGATGAACATCTTGAAGACTTGCTGGATTGTGAAGTTCTTCTTCAGAAGGGAATGCAAATACATCTTGTTTGGCAATATTCAGTTGCATTTCATCATCTGCAAGTTTTTTGTCTATTTTCTGTTTTTTCTTCAATCTCAAATTGGCCTTTTCTATAGGCAACATGTCGTCATCATCATCATCTTCACTATCTTTATCTCCTTCGCCGGAATCTGAATCATATTCTAGTTTACCACCACTAGCTGCACTTTCATCTTCTGATGTCACATCTCCATTCTCATTGTCTGAATCTTTGAATAAATCATCCAGAGTACCAACCTGAAAGTGGTTCCCAAATGATTTAATTTATTGTTTGTACAATACAATACAATACAAATCCCCTTTATTGCACAACAAAATTACATTACTTTCTTAAATAACTACTTATGTGTACTTGTTTGTATTATTATGGTATTGAACTAAGGTTTTAAGTCAGACAGAAACAAATAGATAGACCATTTTTACAGGCATTTTAACAGCAGGTAGACTAAGGGCTAGTTTTTCAATAGTCAGATAACTTTTAACTGAGGAATAAATGTGACGTTTTGACAGTTGTAGTATAGAAAATCTATCAAAACGTCACATTTATTCCTCAGTTATCAAACTATTCAAAAACCGGCCCTAAATAGATCAACATTTTCAAGTGAATGATTTCAGTGGAATAACCTTATGAATGAACATAACGAGCTGAACATAATTAATATACTAACCTTATATTTTTCTCCACCAGCTTTCTTCTTTTCTGCATTGCCATCATCATCAGAATCTTCTTCAACTTCTGAACCATCATCATCCTCTTCATGACCACTGTCATCACCTTCCGATTCTGATTCCTCTTGCTTCTGTTTGTTTTTCTGTTTTTGTTTACCCTTCTGTTTAGGTTTTAGCCATTCCTTATTGTCATCAGTATAACCTAATAGAAAATAAAAGGGGTTGCTTATGTGCTGTTAATATTTTAACCATATCATATTTTTTGATATGTTAGCTAGATACAGTTGACTGCACATCAGTTGTAACACTTCAATCAAAAAACTGCCCTTACTGCTTATGAAATAAAGACGCTGTCAATGTCAAATGTTACCAGTGACATGTGGTTGACTGGTGGTTGAAATATAGTTTTAACACTGAACACACTGTTTTAACACTTTTTTTTTTTTTGTATCTTCGTCTCACGTGTCACGATGGCGACGACTCATCGTCGTCCTCACCGACCTCACCTCATGTAAGCAATAAAAACTTAAAAAATAATGTAGAAGGTAGGTGCTCTACTAATTCCATATGAAACACTATGTTTTTTTTTGTAATTATAAACTACATAAAGATAGAGAAACATAGATGATAACTAATATTTATGATGTTTAATCTTTTTTATTATCAATTGAAGTAATACTGTGTTACTGAAATACGGATAAGAAAATAAGTGAACTGTGAACACTGAGCTAAATCAACAGCCGAGCGAGAACTATCTCCAACCTACTGAACGAAATCGAAACCAGCCCGTTATACTTACTGAACGAAATGAACTACTGATACAAATGAGTGATGCATATCTAATAAATCAAAGTTTAACCCGATTAAATCGCATATATTATTTAAATTGGTTTCCCTGACGTTTCGAAACCTTTTTTTTATAATTTTTTTTATGATGATCTGCTATTGACTGCAATCTAGACAGCTTTGTCATGATGTGGTCGACGATGGAGCGAGCAAACCTATTAGGTGCCGATTCACTCCAGCTTTAAAGGCGTTAGGGTTATAAGTGCCCGAAAATACAGATGCCGGCAGTGAATTCCACAACTTGGCTGTGCGCATTATGAAAGAGTTCTCAAAGCGCTTGGTCCTGATAGTAGGGATTTCTACCATATATGGATGGTATCCTGCAGTGTGTTGTGTAGTCCGATGAAAGAAAGGAGATGGCGGAATAAGCTCATGATACATTTATTACATGTCTAATAGTTAGTAATAGGCTTGATGTTTATATTACCCATGGTATAATAACATGCTTCATGCTTTTTTTTTCTCTTCCTGCAATAGCCCAAGGCTATGTCACGATCAGTGTTGCCATTGATTGACATCTTCAATACAATTATTTATTTATTTATTTATTTTATTGATTATAGACGAGCAGCACTATTGCTGATATGTCTATATCACACAGTGCTGAAAATTTGCTATTTGTTTTTTTTTATTTTTTGCGTTCACAGTTTTGCCAACGAGAGTCGATTTGTTTGTAGCCAGTTGTCGAGTCTATTCTTAAATGAGTTTACAGAGATTATTATTCAAAATGAATATAAAATAAATTGCTAACAACGCGAGATAACAAATAGTTAGGCTACTAAATATTTCTTATCTCACGTTATTCATCTTATTAGTTATTAAAGGAAACTGTATAAAAATTGCTAGTTCAAAAGTGCTTCTTTATAGAAGCAAGTAAGTGAACAATAATTTTGCTCGAGTAATTTATTTACACATAATGGCAGCGCATCAAACTGACAAGTGTCACGCTAACAGCCCATTATTGATTCCACAGCCAATGACATAGTCTTGGGTCAATCACGTGACCTAGCTGTCATGGGAAGAGAATACCAGGTGAATCATATTATTATATGATGGTATTACCCACATTCTAACTAAGGACTAAGGCCTTAGCCTTCTTGTACTGAGAAGAGGCCCGTGACAAAGCTGTGGGATAGTAATGTGCTGGTTATGTTATGTGTATTACCCACATAGGACATAGGAGGCAACAAACATGTTTTACAGCTAGCAAAGATAATAAAAACATATAAAAGTCTAACCTGAAAAGCAGACCACATGCATTTCTCTATGACCAGCTTTTCTTAAGAAATCAAGTGAAAAGGCGATTAATTTAAGCTAAAATCGAACAGATGGTTTTAGATGTCAAAAAGGTTGTAAAAAGACAATAAGAAGTTGATGTTAACCTTGAGCAGTTTCTTCATCAGAGCTATTTTCAGCATCATCAACAACTTTCACCTCTGTTTGTTTTGCAACATTCTTCTTTGCTTGCTTCAATGCCTTTCTCTTTTCCACTAGTTCTGTCTTCTTCTTTGCCCTTTTTGCTGCCCTTTGCTTCTGTCTGTGAGTGAGCTTTTTTTCTGGACCATCATCTTCCACTGTAATATAAAGCATGATTTAAGTAAACAAAAAACAGGTCTCAAAATGACATGGTAAAAATGTGTAAAATTAAGTTCTAAGAGTAAAGATTTGATTAAGATGTTCACGGACAGTAAGTCACTAGTGATGGATACTATATTTTTTTACTCGACTGCCCCAGAAGGAGGGTAAAGTCCACGACAGCCTACTGCAGATTGGCAGACTTCACACACCATCAAGAACTTTAGGGAACACTCTCAGGTGTGCAGGTTTCCCCAGATCTCCTTCACCGTAAATGCATGTGATAATCAAATTCTGTGGTTGTTATCCGGTCATTGTGGCGATGCTTGGAGGAGGCCTATATCCAGCAGTGGACATCTTTCGGCTGAAATGATGATGATGATGAATCAAATTCTGATCCCTACATGTAATCGAAAAGTCAGAGGCAAGGGCAGGGTACGAACTCAGACCGTCCTGCTAGGAGGCAAGCATTCCACCGGTAGACTAACACTGCTATTGTGCCTTCAATTTAATACGCTGCACATGTCGAAAAGGAAAGAAATATAACTTTGGATGATTTAAGTACTCACGCAGTTCCTTTTTAAACACTGGATCGGGCTGTTTGCGAGATTTTCTGCCGGGTCCTTTCTTCACCTTCTTGGTTTCATCAAATTTTGCCTTACGACCCATATTAAGTTAAGCTAGTTCACTTTTTATAGCAAAACCTGATTCTTGAGTCAGCCTATCGCCACCGAACTGTTTATTGGTCTTAAAATAGTATTGATTTTCTAACTTATCGCCATGCAGTTTATTAACCACACGTGTTCTTATAAAGGTTGACACTTGACAGACAGTTGATATTATGATTTTGACATGGTGTGTGCGTGACAGTGACAGGTGCCAATGGTGCTTTTCTGTCACAGAACATTGCTGCGTTCACTTATATCTAGCGATGGCTCAACCCGTGATTTTTCTTAACCGGGTAAACCGTATCAAAAATTTACGTAAACCGAATGGTTAACCGGTTTAACCAAACCGAATCGACCGTCTACTGAGAGTGAGACGGTAGGTAACTCGTAGTAGATTGCGAGTTGCTAAAATTCGGGTAAGTTCCCCATTCGATTTGGAAATTGAATGTGTGAATTGTGGAATTTTATCGGTTTGAAAGTTTTATTGTTTTTATTTATTAAAGTATTTTAATATTTATACAGGATAACGAAACTTTTTTTTTGGGTTGTCAAAGATTCAATAAAAATATTTTTACGTAAAATATATTTTTTTTGTTATTTATATCGCTTTTATACATACGTGTTATTGAAATAACTGAAAACCTCTTAAGGGGTCATTGTACTCATCAGTATGAACATCTTTTACTATGGGACCAACACAGAAATCGTGAAAAAAAAATCAGCTTATCCCTACATTTTGTCGATTGATGTGAACAGTTATTTATTGTACACATTATATTCAACATTAGGCGTCTATTGGGCTGTATGGTCGTGGGTATTTACAAAAAAAATACATAAATATTATATCCATAGTACCCATAATACAAGCTCTGCTTAGTTTTGGACTAAATAATGCTGTGTAAAATGTCCAAAACATTATTATTATTATAATTACACAAGACATAATTTCAAGAACAACAACAAACACAAAATTTACAACACCCTATGCGCGAGTTTTTTTGGCCAATTATGTACAATTGTGCACTGTGCACCCCGTGCACGAACCGCGGTGACTTCGGAACGTTTCGTTCATCATTCGGGTAAACTCGCATCGCGCGCGCGAACCGTTCGCGTGAACTCGACTCTCGACTTATGGCGTCGGTGGGCGTCGGGTAGATAAGTTCGCGGTTAAAAAGCCAATCCGAGTTGACAGATCTCAGCCCGGTTTGATACGAGTTAGGCTTGACCCGGGTTAAACCGGTTAGCCAAAGCGAGTTGACACATCGCTACTTATATCGCCCGACGACGCACGGTCCCACGGAGCATAGTTACTTTGGTCGTTCTTACTCAAAGCGATCATACAAACGGACGCCAAAAGCACCAGTTACCGACAGTGCCCCATTGTTCGACAAAAAAACAAACAACTTCAGAAAATAAGAGCAAAATTATAATTTTGTATACGGTTAACATTTAAACCATAGAGAAGGATTGTCCTCTTGTTTTAAATTTAAATTACCTGTGACATTTCATATATTTGACCATTTTGAAAAAAAATGGTGTGGCAATCTTTACCGACCGGCAGAGCCGGCAGAGCTCTCTCTTTGAAATCCATTTTTATTAGCACAATCGCTAAGGAGGTGAGTGATAAACATAGTCAATTTGTTTTATTTGTTGTACTGGATCCAAAGCTTTAGTTATTTTTTTAGTTAAGACGTAAATTTACCAGTAATATGTGATTAATTAGTAATGATACAATTATAATATAATATGAAAACAGGCTTGTCGATTACTGGATTTTTGTTTTGGGTATGTCCCAATCATCGACAAATGTCGAAACTTATTATTTATAGTTCTGTGTTCCAGCTTTTTTTATAGTTTAGTTGATTTTATTTTGAGCTTTAAAAATATACGTTTCGTATCTTATTTCCATAATTATATCCAATGATCGACAACTGTGTCGATGATTGGGTATTCCATAGGTTTCAGTAATCGACATTAGAATTATTAAATATTTTACAGAAATTGCACCTAAGAAAAATTATACCTCTTCAAATGGGGCAGGCAATAGATGCAGTACGAAAAGGAGAAAAAAATACAACTGCTGCGAAAAGGTTTGGCGTACCCAGGATAACGTTCTCTGGTAGAACTCCAGTCGAATGTTCTATGGGTCCTAGCACATACTTATTTTGGGAGAAATGGATACTTGAAATGTGTGAAAAGCACATTCCTATCACAAAAGATGAGCTGCTGGATAGTGTGCAACGTATTATTGAATAAGAAGTGGTACAACCTTTTTCTAAAAAGACATCCTATTATTTCTGAGAGAACCGCCCAGAATTTAACAACGGCACGCGATGCCGTTACGGAAGAAGATATAAAGTAATAACTTCCGTAAGATTTTTAGCCCGTAGATAGGATTCAACTTCTCCAAACCAACTTTTCTTCTCTTCTATTGAAGACCCCGCGAGAATTTTCAACACTGATGAGAGCGCATTTTATTTATCACCTAAAGCTGGAAAAGTTCTAGCGAGGAGAGGTGACAAACACATCTATCAATCATCTGGTGACGAAAAAGATAACCTAACGGTATTAATAACGGGAAATGCCGCAGGACAATTATTGGCACCTCCAATGGTGGTTTTCAGTTATGAAAGAATTCCATCGATAATTTCATCCAATTTCCCAGAAGATTGGGCAATTGAACGTTCGCCGAGCGGCTGGATGTGTGGCAGTACATTCTTTGAATATATTGCAAATATTTTCAGTCCGTGGTTGTTACAGCAAAACATCCAAAAACCGATTTTGTTCTTTTTGGATGGCCATAGATCCCATTTAACTCTGCATTGGTCAAATTTTTGTGTTGAAAATGGTATAGAAATAATTGCATTACACCCCAATAGCACCCACATTCTGCAACCTATGGATCTATCTATATTCAGACCATTAAAAACATACTGGAGTAAAGCTGTCAAGAACTGGAAACAAAATTTATTTTGGCCGGGAGATGACGATACAAAGAAAGGAAAAAAAAGAAAATTAACGGAAGAAAATCCTTGTGCTATCATAAGTAAATCATGGCGAGATTATCATGAAAGACAAGAGAAGGAACAGAGAAAAATAAAAAGAGAAGGAAATTAAAGCCAAGGAAAGGGAAGAAAGAAAGCAATTAAAACAGAAAATAGGACAAAATAAAAGAATAAGAAGCGGAATAAGTCAACAAAACCCAAACTAGAAGACACATCTTCGGACAATACGGACACTGAGATATCTTATGCAGAAAGTGACAACAGTTACAACATGGAAATAATGGATGAAGGACAGCAAACGGAAAAAACAAATAAAACTAATTTAAATCGGAAGCAAAATTCTAGTAGCTCTGAATCTGAAGTAAGTAGATATTCTAAAGGAGATTACGTTATAATAAAATATTAAGGCGAATACTTTCCAGGCGTAATCGAAAATGTAGATAGAAACACGTTTGAAATTAGTACCATGACATTTTCTATGGGAAACACATTTAGATGGCCGGAAAAGCCGGACAAAATCTGGTACCTACCAAGAAATAGATATTGTAGAGGGAATAACTAAACCAGTGCTGTCAAATAAAAGAGGTTTTTATACTGTAAAAGAAATTTGTAAATATCTGCCATTCGGAATGTAAAATTCAAAATTTTCTTTTCTAATTATTTCGTACTAAGTGGACGTTATTTTGATATAAAGTTCTTTACTCATTTTTTTTGCTGTTATATTTGTAGAACACGTTATGTAACAATTTATTAGTATCGTAGATAAAGAGTAATTAAAAACTATAGACCAAAAAATATTAAAAAGAGAAAATTACAAAGTAAAACTGATTGGTGATTAAGAAGTACCTAAGTTGAAATTTTAAAACTATAAAAGCAAGACCTTTTCATATTGATAATTCAGACCAGAGGTTATAGATAGTATAGTAATATTAAATATTACATAAACTAATTTATTAAGTGATGACTGATAATTTGATTTTAATATTATGTACCAGTGTACCTGAAACCCAAATAAAGACTGATTATGATAACTCTTTTTTATTTTAATATACCTTTGTCGTTATTATCATGGCTGGGCATGGGAAGTGACCAAGTTTACCATTAATGAACTGTTGGGAATATGTTGATTATTGGATGTCGGTTTATGAAATATGTTGATTACTGGGTTCCGATTATTGGACCGTGACGATTACTGGGTGTCGATAAGCGGGATTTTGCGGTCGATTAATAGGCAAAAAACAGCGTTATTACTTTTTGAAATATTTATTAATTTATTTATTTCGCAGCCATTTTTACTTTAAAATATTATCTATTAAACATTGAACTATTACATAGTGCACCACAAGTACATAAGAAATCATCACGAAACCAAATATTTTAAAAAATACTTGTGATCGTCCCTTAAAGTGTCGATAATTGGTGCTTTTACCTTAGTCCAATGACGTCGGGCGATATTATATGAATGCAGCCCAGGGCTACGTTCTCTTATAAAGTTATAACGCACTCAGTGTGAAAGTCACCCGGTGCTAATATCGCTCGATCATTGTCAATTTTCTCAGCGTTACTGAACGACTTCGGGCGACTTTATGAAATTGACATTAGAACATCAAGCACTGACAATTATGACAATCGAAACCTCAAATTATCTCTCATTTCCATCCTCATTTCGCATTTCACGGCTACGTTCACTTATTACGCACGCAGTGTGAAAGTTACCCGGTGCGAATATCGATCGATCATTGACGATTTTCTATGAATTACTGAACTACTTCGGGCGACCTTATGAAACCGACACTAGAACAATGAAGCACTGACAATTATGACAATCGATACCTCAAATTATCTTTCAACACAACATGACAGCAGTGCGTTTTTAATCTTACTATTTCACGGGGTGACCAGTGCGATCGCCCGACGACGCCCGCTCACAATACTGAATGGTTTGGTGTGAACGCCCGGACGATCACTCCGAGTAACTGAACGACCAAAGAACGCTCCGGGCGTCGTCCGACGATAATACTGAACGTACCCCATCATTTCATACTATTATCTGTCAATATGACAGCAGAGCGTGTTTTACCGGTTTTACCCATAAAGGTATTATACTGAAATGTCTTTGGTTTTACCCGTTTACCCTTCTATTTCACGGGGTGACCGGTGCGATGGCTCGACGACGCCCGCTCACAACACTGAACGGTTTGGTGTGAACTATGTGTGAACCAAAGAGAACATAACCACTACGTTTAGTGTGAACGCCAGGACGATCACTCCGCGAGTTACTGAACGACCAAACAACGCTCCGGGCGTCGTCTGACGATAATACTAGTACATATATCATTAATCTGTGAATAATACTGAAGTTCAGTTATATCGGCGGACGACGCTCGTAGCGTTCCTTGGGCGTTCGTTTGTATGATCGCTCCATGAATCTATATAGTAGGATAACGCACTATGTGACTTAAAACAAGCCTAGCGAGAGGTCCATAAAACTATTGCATTTCTTTCTACTAGGGTGTCCAAATAATATATATTAGTGGATTTTCTCAAACTTAATGTTATCGTTTCGAAAACTAAGAGGGGTCATTGTACTCATAAAGAAGTAGATTTTATACTTTGACTTTATTTATATATTTTTCTTACCCCGAGTAGAATCAGTATATCAAATCCGTTCAGCCGTTTCAGTGTTATGGAAGAACAAACTAACATCCATAACATAACATAACATCACGCCTGTATTTCCCCGAAGGGTTAGGCAGAGGTGTAACATCCATACT
This sequence comes from Asteroscopus sphinx, assembly GCA_949699075.1. Taxonomy (NCBI): domain Eukaryota; kingdom Metazoa; phylum Arthropoda; class Insecta; order Lepidoptera; family Noctuidae; genus Asteroscopus; species Asteroscopus sphinx. The sequence continues at coordinate 21,425,881 of OX453005.1, forward strand.
TTCGCATTTATAATATTAGTAGGAAGTAGGTATGGACATTGTCAACACGGCCTGCTGGTTTACGGTAGGTAGGCAAAGTCAATGTTTTATTAATTTTACTTTCATGGGTCATTGGTGTCGATTTTTTTGTTCACGCTACTTCAACAACTCAACTATCGCTCTCTTTTATTAATAGTAGTTACAAGAAAGAGTTGGCAACAATTTTAGAACTGTCAAATTAGTTTACGTGTTACATTTCATTGTATTTTAGTGGGCACGTTCCGAAATCATGACTAAACTTGTATGGAAATATAAATTCCGACTAATTTGACAGCGCTTAAATTGTTGCCATCCCTTTCTGTTATCTCCTATCAGTAAAAGAGAGAGATAGTTTAAAATAAGTTTAGTTCATGAACAAGAGAATCGACACCATTGCCAACTTTGCTAATTCTACGTGTGCAAAGATATTATACAACGTGTAATTGAAATAACTCAAAACCTCTTAAGGGGTAATTGTACTCATCAGTAATAAGCTGTTCCCTGCATTTGTGTTCACATTACACGACAAAATGTAAGAAGCCAGGAGTCGCAGGTTCAAATCCTGCTCGTGAGCGATTTTTTCTTTCCACAATTTAAATCGTATGTAAGGAATAGTTGTTTTTCCGCGATTTCGGGGTTGGTCCCATTATTTAATTAGCATCCCGGGAAACCTCGAAAACGAAACCCATATTGATTTTATTTAAAAAGTCACGTCTGCCATCTTGGATTTCAAAATAGATGTTATATTCGTAATTAGCATCCCGGGAAACCTCGAAAACGATACACATATTGATTTTATTTTAAAAGTTGCGTCCGCCTTTTTGGATCTCAAAATAAATCTTATATTCGTAATCAGGACCCCCGAGAACCTCGAGAACGATATCTGTATTAATTTTATTTGACGTCTGTGGTCTAGTGGTTCGAGGGTCGGACTGCTGATCACGAGGTCGTGGGTTCGATTCCCACAGGACACAAATATTTGTGTGACGAACATAAGTGTTTGTGTTGGTCTGGTCGTTTATTATATATTATAAGTATGTATTTACAAAAAAAAAGTATATAAGTATTATATCCATTGTCTAGTTCCCATAGCACAAGCTCTGCTTAGTTTGGGACTAGATGATGCTGTGTAAAAATGGTCCAAAAGTATTTATTATTATTATTTAAATAGTCGCGTCCGCCATCTTCAATGTCGAAGTAAATGTTGTATTCGTCATGCTCCACCCAATGCAGGCCCGGCCCGCACCGGCTCTGTGTGGTTTGCGCTAGAGTTCCTAAGACTGTGGTACAACCATGGGTATATTCAGAATTCTATCATAATTCAACGTAAATAGGAATAATCTACTTTTTCTTTGATTTGAATTAATGTGTTTTTTTTTTCAATATACACGCTAAAGACGATTGACGACTGTGGGATTCCTGGGAATTATTTTTTCCCGATCCGTCTTTCATAGTCATCTTTTGGATATCAATAAACAAACCAAATACATTCGTGCATACAGCGCATGGTCACCCTAGTGTGTCAGTGCTTTTCTAAATACGAAAACCATATGAAAACACTCTACCTGTGAAAAGATAAGCCACAACCAGGATTTACATCCATATTTTTTACAACCACGTACGTAACAAAAAATCACAATTTTATAATAAAGTATACTGAAAAATCAAAAACATAAAAAATTACAATAAACCGCCATAATATTGTTGTCAATATGACAAATCAGTGTTGACATTTAAAAGTTTAAAATTTACACCAATATCATTTTATAAATGCAATAAGAATACATAACAAAATAGTACGTTCTACTTTTATTAATGGCTTAACTCAGGTCTGGGCTTAGCCCTAGGCATCCCCACATCGCAAAGATGCGTCATCGCCTCCTGCAACCAACCGGCCTCCACATCGATGTCGACTGGCCTGTCCGGTGCTGTCACCCAAGTATGTACGATCGAGGCCTCCAGGAGGGCCTCCCGGTTCAATTTGGCAAGAGCCCAACGCGGACCGACCCCAACCGGGGCCGCCTGGGCTGGGATGGCAGTCTGAGTGGAGACGTCGAATTGAATGTAACGGTGATCCGACGTCTCCACCTCCTTCATCACATGCCAGCCATGGACATGGCGTTTCTGAGAGGGACAAGCGAACGAGATGTCCACTATGGCCCCACCCCGCAGCCGCACGCATGTCTGGACGGAACCCTGGTTAAGGAGCAGTAAGCCAGACAGACATACTTAGTCCACTCTTCCAGCACCTCACCCCTTCCATCCGTGGCCAGAGAACCTTCAAATTAAACCTTATACACAAAACTTTGATAGCAAAAGTAATTGTTGATTCATTTATAAGCACTTAGGTACAATCAAATATTTGTCATTCATTTCAGCCGAAAGAGGTATATACCATAATCGACACGCTTGCCAAGCGGGTTGGCGATCGCAGTTGGTTGACCAAATACTCAGAGAACGCTGCTGCCCATCCTCTGGTGAATCCCTTAGTCGTCTTTTACGACATCCATGAAGAGATAAGGGTGGTGCTATTCTTTACGTCCGGCACCACATGGAACAATATTTGTCATAAATAACAATATTTGGATGCGTAATTTCTTTTTATTTCTAAGAATGAACGTCTGAAATATTATCTTTGGCCTATTTAGTACATGATTAACCTTAAAATTATCATTTTAACAATAAAACGCTTAATAAATCATAACCATATTTTATTTACAATAGTTGAGATTCACTTTTTATTCAAAAAATATTTTTCACCTCAAACTTGAAAATTTCAACTCGAAATGAAATTTTTCCGAATTTTTTTAAAAATTTCATGAAATCTACCCATCCCTATATGTAATACATACATATATATAATGTTCTTGGATCGCTCTGAGTAACTGAACGACAAAAGTACGCTCCGGGCGTCGTCGGACGATAATACTGAACGCGGCCTTTGACTTACAAATCTGACAATGTTAATGTCAAGCGACAGTGTGTCAGCACCAGCAGTATGTGACAAGTAGTGCTGCCAATTGGTAGCGAATTCCCCGATTAGCGGGGAATTAGAGCCCTGGGGAGAGCGCGGGGTCTCGACTCAAAGCACAGGCGCCATCCATCGCCGGTTCGCCGGCGATGCTTGGGGGAGGCCTATGTCCAGCAGTGGACGTCTTTCAGCTGAAATGATGAATGATGATGACCTACCATTGATTTATACAACTGTAAATCAAAAACATAATAAAAAAATTAGACGAAGTGCTGCGAACAATAATAGTGAAGCCAAAAAAACCGTGCTCCTTCGTGTACAACCAGCGCTCACGCACACACCATACTCTTATTATATGTGCTGTAAAAAACAAAAATATAGCAGGATAAGCTAGCATATTTGCAGCATTTAGCAATTTGTTGATAATATAACAATTAACCCAAATAAAATGCTTTGTTTCTTTAATATTGATCATGCCGAGCACGAGCAATTTCAGGGGAATCGATAAAAGAGCAGCAGGGAAAAGCGGGGAATCAAGCTTAACGTGGCGGGGAATTAAAAAATATACATTGGCAGCACTGGTGACAGGACAGACAGAGAAAATTTGGATAGCCGATAGCCGATCTTGCAAATATTTGTAAAATATTTTTTAATCGAATTCTTGTAATGATGCTTTATGTCTACTGTTCATAAAAGTGATTGGAATTCAAAATAAATCATCTAATAAAATGGTTTTAGCAAAAAACAGCAGTATCGCTCGTAGGATTCTGTTTTTCAAACATGTTTTTTTCGAGTACGTAAATTACATTTTTATTTTGTATTACTCATGTCTTATGTTTAGTAAATTAGATCTGTGTTGCGAAATTATGTATTTTGTTATATTACCCCTTGATTAAAAATAAACCTTACTCTTCCTGTAGTTTTCAGGGTCATTACGTAAATAGACATCTATGCTATGTTGGATGTCATTGTCATGGCACTGAGCAACAGAGACGAACCTTCCTAAGTTTTCCAAAACATTCACGAACCCGAGAATACCGCGGGAGACAACTTGTTGGGTGAGTAATCATTGATTCCATCTACTCTTATCTAAAATAAATATTTCATTGAATTGAGACAGGTTGTTTCAAACTATATAAAATTTCATCAAATATGTGTAAAATTTATTTGTATAAAATATATCGGTACAGTAACCGCACGTCAGTAGTTACAGTTGACTGGTGAAGATTCTCTTGTTCACAAACTAAACTTTATTAAGCTATCACTCTCTTTTACTACTAGTAGAAACAAGAAAAGGATAGCAACAATTTTAGAACTGTCAAATTAGTTGATGTGTTAAATTTCTTTGTATTTTAGTGGGCACATTCCGAGATCACGACTAAAGTTGTATGCTTGTATGGAAATCTAAATTCCGACTAATTTGACAGTTCTAAAATTGTTGCCATCCCTCTTTTGTATGTACTGTTAGTAAAAGAGAGAGACAGTTTAAAATAAGTTTAGGTTGTGAACAAGAGAATCAACACCATTGACAGAGTATTTCATTAGCAGTAAGGGCAGTTTTCCAATTTAATTGTTACCACTGACATGCAGTCAACTGTACCTTTACTAAACATAGCATGTATAATGAATTAATGAATAAATTTTGCCTTTTAAGACATTTTGATTGGTATTTGCATAATTTCTCTCCAACATACATTATAAAATTATTCATGTTTAAGATTATTTACATAATGTGAATGACATTATTGACAATGAAAGGAGGATGGTGATGATTTTACCAAAATTAACTTTTCTACTGATACAATACACATCACTATCTGAGCTTGCTTGCTTGCTTATCTAACTCAGCCTATCAAAGCCCACTGCTTTACATCCAGTCCTGTGCATTCACCATTTTTCTAGGGTTTATTGATTTGCCAAACATCTGTGTGGGTTTTTCCAGAAATCCTCATTGATTTTCCCCATCAATGGGGATTTTTAATGATAAAATAATCAATGTGAGCCCAATACTACTTACGATTGTTATTGATTAAATGATTATGTATAAGAAATAACGACTGCTGTGATTACCATATTTTGTTTGCATTTAATTTTTAAGCTGATTGGGATTTTTGAACTTTTCGTCTAAAAATACCCATAAAGTGCTCATGAAGCTCACAATGGCAATTTTTGGCCAGAAAGTCTGGGTTATTCCAAAAACTCCTGGAATAATCCAAAATTTTTGTCCAAAAATCCCCATTGTGAGATGCATGAACACTTGATGGGGAAAATCAATGGGGATTTCTGGAACAACTAATCTGTGTGTCATGTTTTACAATTTAATTTTAGTCACATAGAAAATGGAAATAATACAATTGATAATACAAGAGTCTTAACATTTGAATATGATTTCATCTATTAATATTTTTCAGAGGTTTTGTACCTATTTATGTTTCTTGCAGTTAAATTTATTTCTCAAATTCTACATTATTTTTGTTTTATTAATTTTCAGACATACAATGGAACAAATGTTTGAAGTAGTGTCAGATGTTGATAGCTACCACGAATTTCTCCCATGGTGTAAGAAGTCTATGGTATTAAAGAAAACACCCACAAACCTTAAAGCAGATTTAATCATTGGTTTCCCACCAATAAATGAATCTTACACTTCCAGTGTCACCCTAGTCAAGCCATACTTGGTGAAAGCAGAGTGTAAGGATGGCAGGCTCTTCCATCATATGTTAACTCTTTGGAGATTTAGTCCAGGGCTCAAAAGGGAACAACAGTCTTGTGTTATAGATTTCCAAATTACCTTTGAATTCCGCTCTGCCTTCCACTCACATTTATCAAATATATTCTTTGACCAAGTTGCTCGACAGATGGAAGGAGCATTCATTAAAGAAGTAGGTAGACGGTATGGACCTGCTTCCATGCAGCCAAGAAATCTGCTACTAAGCAATTCTATTAAAAGTTGACGAAAAACTTAATTAGACCATTATTCAATGTAAAGTTACAGTGTGTAAATGTATTTATTGTGATAATTTGTTTGTAATTATTGTGATTGTGATTAAATGATAACATTTATGAATGTTTTTATGAAGAAGCGAAGCTTCAAACATATTGTTACCAATGAAAAATAAATAAAATAAACATTAAGATAGCAATTTATTTACATTTGTCCACATTGTGATATTGTGACTGGTATTTTTGGTTTATTATTGGGTCCAGTTGGAACATTTTCAATCTTTCTCATTACAAGTAATCCATCAATAACTCTTCCAAACACAACATGCTTATTATCTAAAAAGTTGCACTTGGCACATGTTATAAAAAATTGGCAGCCATTTGTGTCTTTACCACTGTTTGCCATTGATAATAACCCTGGTGAGTCATGTTTTAATGCAAAATTTTCATCTGCAAATGTGCTGCCACCATAAATACTCATGACACCAGTACCATCACCCTGAAAATAACAAAATATTTACTTAAGTATATTTTCACAAGTTCACACAATAGTAAAATTATTAACTGCCTCATTGGTCTAGTGATTGCAAGCGTGACTGCTGATCTTGGGGTCCTGGGTTTGATTCCCGGGTTGGGAAAAGTGTTATTGGGTTTATTCTTTAGGAAATTCTTAGTGGCAGCCCGGAGTCTGGATTTTTGCCCGGTTAATGGCAATAGGCTTGCTCCCTATTACATGGGACTCTAACATAACTGCCAAAATGTGGGTGTACTAATACACCTCTGCTTATCCCTTTGGGGAAATACAGGTGTGATGTTATGTTATAAAGAGTTAATGTGTCTGACCTAAAGTAGACTCCATAATTCAACAAACTAAGATGGTGTTAAAATTGGAAAAAGGTCTTATATGCCTAAAATCACACAATGATGTCAACAGGATCTATTTGATGTTTTCGAAATGTTAATCTAGCCCCTTGAATTAAGGACTCTACTATAATAGTTCTCAGAAATGGCTGCATCACATTGTCCTAGGATAAATTAATCATTATTATTAGGGCTATTGTTGCCAATAAACCTGATTAATAATGATCCTACTTATTATTAATATTATAAATGTGAAAGTTTGTGATATTTGGATGTTTGTTACTCTATCATGCTAAAACAGCTGAACAAATTTAGATGAAATTTGGCACACATAGACCATAACCTGGATTAAAATATAGGCTTCTTTTTATCCCAGGAAAATAAACAGTTCCTGATGGATGCGTGATAATCCTGTCATAAGCAAAATTATATGCGGGCGAAGCCGCAGGCATAGCCTAGCTAGTAGAATGTAAGACCAAGCTTTTGGGCAAAATTATACTTACCTAAAAATCTATGTTCTCCTAATGCTTAGATGTGGAATTGCAGAAACCAGCCTACTACTTATACTAAATGTATGTTCTGCAAGTCACAGAGGGATCTATGTAGCTACTCACGCCTCAAATGTAATGCGATCTATTAGTATTGCATTATTAAAATTCATGAACTTACATTGACAAAGTCTCCCCCTTGGATCATGAAGTCCTTAATTACTCTGTGGAACGTAGCACCTTTGTAACCCAGAGGTACACCATCTCTCCTATACTCTCCTGTACAGAATTCTCTAAAATTTTCGCTAGTTTTCGGTACAACATCAGCGAACAGTTCGAAAATCATTCGACCTATTTCCTGCAGCAGAAGAATTATTTAGGAAATGAGAAAAAGTATTATTTTATGAGAAACGAAATAAATAATCTAATGGTAAATACTTACAGTCGTCCCCACAGTAATATCAAAAAATACAACTGGGTTGTTCGGATTCCGAAGTTGAGATTGAATTTGATTCCAAGTTGGCATTTTATGTGATTATTACTATTTAATACGTATAAATAAAGGATAACGGATCGGGTAATAACGTAGGCATTTACTCAATTAACTATTAAAATTCAGGATAGCGACTTGTTTGTAAGTAAGGTTTGTTTATTAAAAAATTAACCTATAAATTTTATACGATACAATACAACATACAATTTTTTTTTTTTTTTTATAAGTATTATGGCCTGGTTGCTAAGACCTTTAAGCCAAGTCATTTTTTGTTATGTGAGTAGTTTTATGGCCTGGTTGCTTAGACCCTCCAGCCAAGTCTTTAGTTTACTCACCCTACCCTAGTAAAGTGATGGAAACTTTACCAGGTTTTTGAGCGGATAATGAGAAAATACGAAAGTCACGTTTTTCAACTTTGTACCATTTACCCACACTTGTACACGTTAACGAGCACTTAACATTTAATAATCCACCATTATTACACATTAACACTCGAAGAAACACAAATTTAGGAAAATAATACAAAATCCACAACATCTTTCCGAATTTTCCCGCCAACCTTCTACAACATACAATTTTTTTTTTATTTTTTTATAAGTATTATGGCCTGGTTGCTAAGACCTTTAAGCCAAGTCATTTTTTGTTATGTGAGTAGTTTTATGGCCTGGTTGCTTAGACCCTCCAGCCAAGTCTTTAGTTTACTCACCCTACCCTAGTAAAGTGATGGAAACTTTACCAGGTTTTTGAGCGGATGATGAGAAAATACGAAAGTCACGTTTTTCAACTTTGTACCATTTACCCACACTTGTACACGTTAACGAGCACTTAAAATTTAATAATCCACCATTATTACACATTAACACTCGAAGGAACACAAATTTAGGAAAATAATACAAAATCCACAACATGATCTTTCCGAATTTTCCCGCCAACCTACAACATACAACCTATAAAGGCAGTGTTGCCAGGTCCGATATTAAAATCCGGGAGGCTCATTATGAAAAAAGCGGGAGATGTATTGAGGAAAAATAGAAAAAATCGGGAGATTATGTTTTTCAACAAAAATCAAAGTTTTTGAAGTTATCCGAGTATTATATTTTGCTACCAATCCAGCTGTAATATTAAAATCAAAGCAGTTTGATATTTTACTGCACTGTGTAACAAGTGACAGAAATATTCAGGGCAGCAACTTATCCGTCCGTTTCATTTTATGCAGTTTTTTTGCCAGGTTTTGATCTTATTCATAATATTAGGCTCTATACAGGGATTGTAAAAAATCGGGAGATCGGGAGATTATTAGGAAAATCTGTGAATCTCCCGGAAAATCGGGAGACCTGGCAACAGTGCATAAAGGTATGTATAGAAATGTCTTTGATACAACCACTAGTGATTATATTATAGTGATGCGACTCGAGTCCACTTTTACTCGAGTGACATTGAAAAAAAACGAACTCGAGCGAAAAAAATATCGGCTCGAATTCACTCGGACTCGAGTCACTCACCGAGACATGCGAAATGATGAGTTTTTATTCTTAAGAACGCTTATTCATTCATTTTTATCAGCATATTAATATTAATTTCGATACATAAAAGTTGATTTTGTAAGACTGACGATGTTTTGAAATAAAACTTCGTGCTTTTCGTTTTATTAAGCCTCAACTAAAAATAATTAATTCAAGGATTGTGACGAGTGACTTGATAGAGGCGAGTGATCGAGTGACTCGTGAACCACTCGAGTGACTCGACCACTCGAGTAAAATTGTAAAATGACTCGAGTGGTAAAATCGGACTCGAGTCGCATCACTATTATATTATCTTTGACAACCAGAGATTAATGATATAATATTCATTGAATTAAGAAACCTATGGAAGCGGCTTATTCTTCTATATCCACCTAGTTTATACAAATATCTATTAAATCGTTATTGAATTATGAAACTATTCTTTGTCTCTTGTTAACCAACGTGTTATGTCACCTGGTGAAAGAGATCGCATGCTATTTGTATATTCTCTGCTTGGCAACATCTTTACGGGATATCAAAATACCTACGCCGCGTGGCAACCCCGCTTCTTCTTTTCACTCCCACCGCGTAGCATCTCTACTTGGTCTGTGCTCCCACCTCTCAAGACGATGACACCTGCCTACTTCAGTTAACTTAACTTCAGTCTGCTCGTGACCACCAGGGCCCTGACAGACGTTAGTTCGTTTTCCTGCCACATGTCACCACCTGTCGCGGTTTCGATTTTTTTATCTGTGGGCTGTTTGATGCCATGACGTTCTAGTTATTATTGTCATTGAATATTGTGTTAACAGCTGATCGAGTGGCAGTATTATCGTATTATCTTGTAATATCTTCGCTGTTTTAGCTTGAGTCGAGTTCTTCGAGACTCCAAATTCGACACAGTTTAATGATAAGATAATTCGCGAGTTACCGCTTCTATTTTCAGTGCAGTATTGTGCGTGAACTTTTCGTCATAGGAAACAAGTGAAACTAATGCTGTTTCTTATCCCCAAGAATGATAATTTAGAGCTTTGTTGTTGACATTATTTGTGCCTACAAATTATAATATGAAAATGATGATGATCCTGTTTTATTTCCCTTAATCTAATCTTAAAAAGTACCTACCTACAACTACAGTATATATGGAGCTACGTCGACCTAGAAATATCGCTATAGCTAGCTATCTACCTACACGCGATGGTAGTGACAAAATGCAGGGCGGCAATTTAGTGAAACTAAGCTCCGGAGTCACTGTCGCATCTGTAGCTAGCTACTAATATAGTAATCTGTGGTGACCACGGCCACGGGCCAATACAACTTGGCCGAAACGTCGAGGTTAGTCAAAATGTTTGATATTTTTTAATTTTATTGTGAGCGACAAGTCCCGTAAATATAGTTCAATAATATGTAATAATTATATTGTCAGGATTTTTTTTTTTACCATTTTTTAAATGTCGTTTGACTTTTTGGCGGGATTTCGACGACTGCTGTAATGTTTTGAATAGTAGAATTTAAATTTTTCGTGTTTTTAGATACGTATTGCACAGAGAAAATAATCACTACGTGACGTATTGTATCTAGATTTTGGCTTAGGGGAGGGGGAATAGGAATTTCCTATAGGTATTACCTACAGCATGGCTGGGTTTGGATCTTAACACCCTTGGGCAGATTTAATTTACTAATTCATACACTCAAGTTAGGTATAAGTCAGCTCTGTTTCACATAAAACTCTTTAATACATCAGGGCCAAAGCTGAAGCTATCGTCTCTTTTCTTAATTTTTTACCACATATTGCTTGGTAAGGTAAGGAAAAGCTTCGGCAATCTATTTAGTTTGGTGCTAGACATTCTGTGCACAAAAAATAGCATCCGAACACAAAAGGACATCATTCATCAAATAAGCCTATCGCAGTCCACTGCCGGACATAGGCCTCTCCAAGTTGCACCACAACACTCAACTTGAGTTACAAAGGACATCATTCGAATTGAGCCTTTTCTGGAAGTGAAAAATAAAAAATCGTTAGAACTAGTCATTTAGAGCTTAGAGCAATAGTTATTATGGCACCATAAATCATTTTTTCTTTTTTCTTTCTTTTCTTTCAAAGCTGTGGATCATTCTGTAACCTGCTACAATTCATATGAGAGCTTGTCATTTTGAGCAACAATAGGTCATTTTTAGCGATTGTTATTAGGGCACAAAAGCTGTGGGGTCATTAATTTATGTGACCTGTTATAAGGCTTTGAAAAATTGCCATTTATTAAAAAAGCTCCTCTTTTAGAGCAAGACGCAAATAACGCACATACGCAAGCTCAGGTGGCTCAGGGAACCTGTGGACGACACTGGTTTCTCTGCTAACTCCACCCCGAGTGAGAGTGAGCGATACAAAGACATTTAAAAAGCTGTGTGGTGATTCTCTGTTCTGTTTTAAGGTTTTGAAAAATAGATATTTTCATAAAAGATCTCATAGTTTTGAGCAAAAATTGCAGCATTTGGAACAATTTTTATTATGGCACAAACCTATTTTGTATTATTGACATCTATCTGTCCAAGTTCGATCGTAAAATTGGGCAGATCCTGATGTGCCTATTTGTGTCTTTAAGAAACGGAGCTATTTGATGAATGAACCAGCTAATACACACCTTTACGTAAAATGCTAAACATTTGACTATTTGTTCAGCCATGGTTAGGCATATCGATCCCGTAGGGGTACGGTATTATTTATGGTAGGTGAAACGAGCTATAGGCCCACCTGATGAGCAACTTTTGCCCAAAATAACTACAATACTACCTCGACTGTTGCCTAAACGGTATTGCAAGTCACTTTCGCCAAACTAAGACATGAAGATGTAAAGTGGAAATGTGATTGTAATAATGTATCCAAAGTACATAAATTCGAAGGGAATGACGGGGTCTAGTGAGCGAACGCAGCGACCGGAACCTAACCTATTCGAGTCAGGGTGCCACAATTTCCTAATTCTCTTCGCTCACTCTAGCATCCTAGATTCCCTCAGTTTTTATTTATTAATACTTTGGTTATCCTACGAGATCGATATGGCTGATACCCAAACATGGCTGGGCAAATCTTCAAAATTTTTGCATTTTAAGTTATACATACATATTATCCCGCTATTTCCTATGGGGGTAGGTAGAGACTATGGATTTCCACCTGCTACGATCCTGACACACCTCTTTCGCTTTATCTACGTTCATTAACCTCGTCATGCAGCGTGCTCGTCGGTTTAGAGTACTCCTTAACCTGGCATTTTTTGTGAACGTCCGCGATTTTAAGTTATCGTCGGTATTAGTTTTTTTAGTTTGTCATTCATGCAAAAGCTCCGTTTTATGAAATGCCCAGGCACATCATGATATGCCACATTCTTTGATCGGACTTGACCAGATAGATGTCAATGAAACGTAAGCAGGTAGCCATCCGATGAAACTAATCTCGCATGGATAACTAATAAAAGAAATCTAAACTTACATCCAGTGATATTTTTTAATGTCTCTGTTCCGCTCATTCTCACACTTAGGTGGAGCAATCAGAGAAACCTATATATAGTCCCCAGGTAGCTTATTGTGCACTTGACCTTGCGTTTATGCGTTCTTCGTGTCCTAATAACAATTGCTCTATATTATGACAAGCTCTTGTAGAAAATGTTACAAAATAACCCATAGCATTTGTGCCATAATAACAATTGCTCAAAATTACTAATTGTTGTTCAAAATGACGAAATATCGAATGAAAATATCTATTTTTGGAACCCGTGGTCACAGAATGACCCTACAGCTTTGGTGCCATAATAACAACTGCTCAAAATGACTAGTTCTAACAATTTTTAACATTATTTTATTCTGGCCGGCGCGGCACTTCGCTGAATGTTCTCCTTTATTTTAAAAACAACACAAAATAAACGAACCAACGAACGCGGATCGAGAACTTGATTTATGCTGAAGATTGGAACAAAATGAATAAATGAATGAACTAGTTAAAGGCAGTGTCAATTAGTGTCAATAAAAGAATGACGCCTCAAAAATCAATTAAAAAATTAAAACTACCGATTATTTAAATAATCGATTATTTTTTCACATCCCTAAAGTCTAGTGTCAAGTAGCAAGGAATAGTGATGCGACTCGAGTCCGATTTTACCACTCGAGTCGTTCGAGTCATTTTACTACTTTACTCGAGTTCTATCGAGTGGTCGAGTCACTCGAGTGGTTCACGAGTCACTCGATCACTCGCCTCTATCTAATCACCTGTCACAATCCTTGTATTAATTATTTTTTATTTTGTCAATAAGTTGAGGCTTATAACATAGTAGACATAAAATGGAAAAGCGTTCTTAAGAATAAAAACACATCGTTTCGCATGTCTCGGTGAGTGATTCGCGAGTGACTCGAGTCCGAGTGAACTCGAATCGATATTTTCTTCACTCGAGTGCGTTTTTTTTCTATGCCACTCGAGTCACTCGAGTAAAAGTGGACTCGAGTCGCATCACTAGCAAGGAACATAATACTCTAGTAGCAGCGTTGCCAGACGTACGATAATTATCGTAAATATACGATAATTTTGGCTCTGGTACGATACAAAATTTATTGAAATACGCAGAAATACGATAATTTTGATGCTGAATATCATTGTTTTTGTTCGTAGCTCAGCACTGTTTACGATAATATTTCACCAAATTCCTTGATATACGATAATTTTAGAACATCAGTACGATAATCCACTTGTACTCATCTGGCAACCCTGTCTAGGAGAGTCAAGTAGTAGTGGTTGGCGGGAAAATTCGGAAAGATCATGTTGTGGATTTTGTATTATTTTCCTAAATTTGTGTTCCTTCGAGTGTTAATGTGTAATAATGGTGGATTATTAAATTTTAAGTGCTCGTTAACGTGTACAAGTGTGGGTAAATGGTACAAAGTTGAAAAACGTGACTTTCGTATTTTCTCATCATCCGCTCAAAAACCTGGTAAAGTTTCCATCACTTTACTAGGCTAGGGTGAGTAAACTAAAGACTTGGCTGGAGGGTCTAAGCAACCAGGCCATAAAACTACTCACATAACAAAAAATGACTTGGCTTAAAGGTCTTAGCAACCAGGCCATAATACTTATAAAAAAAAAAAAAAAAAATCAAGTAGTAGTGTCAAAGTGTCAAACTGTCAACAAAACAAAGAAAACAGTGAAATCAAAGATAATCACTAGAAATTGAATAAAACTTAATAATAATTTCGATTTCCGTTTTATTTGCTTAGTTTTCAATTGTTTTGTGTAGTTTACTTAGCTACAAGTATTTTAAAATTAACTGGAATTTAATTGCAGCGCTTCTGTACCTTCACGAAGAAGTACAACAGCGAGATAACCTGTGGAGATAACCAATAAGTCAAAGGTACATAATGTTTCTGATTTCTGATAGTAATTGTTTCTGATATTATAACTTGTATGTAGTTAGAATGGAGGTGGAGGATCAAAAATCCTTCGTTGATTACTACAAAGTTCTAGAATGTGATAGAACCGTGACATGCGATGAACTAAAGAAAAGTTATAAACGTCTAATACTGTCTTCGCACCCTGACAAGGTCGAGAACCAAAGTGATGAGACGTTCCTCCGTATCCAGAAAGCATGGTCTATTCTAAAGGATCCTTTGACTAGGAAGCAGTATGACGCGACGCTTTCGTGTCACGAGAACAGTGAGTGCTTGCTGTATGATACCATTTCTCTATCTGATATGGAATTAGACTCTTGTGTTCAATCTTATACATACTCCTGTAGGTGTGGTGGTACTTATGTGTTGGATACTGGTGATTCAATCCCATCAAAAATTATTATTGGTTGTGACGAATGCTCTTTTTCTATCCAAGTCAATAAACCATCATGATATTTTAGTTAGTTTATTAAATTAATTATGCCTTCTTGTGTCATGTCAACATTAGCTGTATCTTTAATAATAATAGCTCATGCCATGGAAAAAAGATAAGCCAGTCAGCAGGGTGGTATGTAGCGAGCTGACTGCCCAGGGTGTGCTGGACGATTAATTAAATAAGTTTAGGTTGTTAAGTTCCCTCCAATATGGTTGAGTTAAGCAATGGCTGATACTCGCGTCATGCTCGTGAACGGGTGCCGTCTGTCGGGACAGGTCAGCTCCTACATACTATGGCAACTCTTTTTACATTTATTTCATAAGGCTATATTCTCACTTTTAAACTCTTGTTTATTTCTGACATTAACCTACATTGTACTCACATTTTTTGAATAAATGTGGTGTAATAAACAATAACCTATTTTAAAAAGAGTATATTCATGGAGTTTCTTGCCGGTTCTTCTCCATGGGACCCACAATTTGGAACCGTGCAACTAGAGCCTGACGTTTCAAAAGTGCTTGTAATTAGGTTTATTAAAAATAAAAAAACATTTGAATTTGAATTGCCTCTCATATGACAATAGTTAATGCACCCCAAATAATAATAATTATTATTATAATAATTTCTTAGGTTTTCATGATCACTACACATTATAATAAAACAAGTTTAACTGGATTACATCGCATGTATTATTTAAATTGGTTTTGAAAGCTTTGCACAGCATTTGTGGTTGCAGGAAGACTAAGCTGACTAAGCTTACAGATATTTCTAAAAACTATTTTAATCTATGATACAATTTTTTATTAATTTAATTTTTTTTAATGCATGCAGTAGTCCCTTGGTATAATGGGCCATTTTCCGCAACTCCACGCTCGGCGTGTCTTTTGCGTGTGGAAAAGCGTGGCGTGTGGGCAGTAGTCCCTTATAGTATCATTATGTTTTAAAATGTGGTGTGCTGTTTGGGACTTGATTAGTTTTATAACTGGGTTCCAAACAGGTGGTAACGGTGGTAGGTGGTATGCGATGTAATCCGGTTAAACCTTGTTTTATTATAATAATAATAATTAAATTAAATCGCGTATATTATTTAAATTGGTTTCCCTGACGTTTCGAAAGCTTTGCAGCATTTCGTGGTCGCAGGTAGACTAAGATGACAAGCGTCTTTACAAATATTTCTAAAAAAATATTTTAATCTACCGTACAATATTATTAATTAAAATCGTTTCGATGCACGCAGTAATCACTCACAATATCATTATATTTTTTTATCATTTTCTTTAACCTTGTTTTATTATAATGTGTAGTGATCGCGAAAACCTAAGTTATTAATTATTATTATGTAAAATATATTTACTATAATGGATTTGTCTGTGGATAACTCTCATGTCATCAGTGCCGAAGTTGATGATGGTGTTGTAGATGGCTGGCAAATTTACCATGTTAGCCATTTTGCAACTAGACAATTGTGGGTGAGTGAGTAGCAAGTCCACAGATATTTCTGCCACAGCATATTGTAGTTTATTGCAGAATTTGTAATATATTATAATTATACCTTATTAAAATAGCAGTTTAGGTTTATATTATGTAAACATTTATTTATAAAAATATTATTGATTGTTTATATGAAAACTACCACATAGGTACTTTATTATGTAAGTGTAATTAACCACTTAAAATTGTAGGAAACTGCATGTTACCTGTACTGTACTGCAACCAGACGGAAACAGTCTTTGTAAATCTGGGGATTTATGTGAATTTTTACAATCTATGTTGTTAATTAGTTATAATTTTCTTAACTGCTCTATGTAATGTTGCAGTGGTTATAATAATCATTCTCACTCTGAGCTATAAAATACCTCAACTGCTCTATGTAATGTTGCAGTGTTTCTAAATGTTCATTCTCAGTCTAATATAATTTTCAACTTCTTGACTGCTCTATGTAATGTTGCAGTGTTTCTAAATCACATTCTCACTCTGAACTTAATTTGAATTTTCTTGACTGTTCTGTGTAATGTTGGTTGCTCTATTTAATGTTGTTGTGTTTCTAAATCATTATTCTCACTCTGAAATAACTAAGAATTTAATGTTCTAGTGTTACTCAATCATCATTCACACTCTGAACTTAATTTCCAATTTTCTTGACCACTCTATTTAATGTTGTGGTGTTTCTAAATCATGATTCTCACTCTGAACTTAATTTTTTACTTTCTTGACTTATTATGTTGCTGTGTTTCTGAATCATCATTGGTGCTCTGAACTTTTTGTCCATCATTTTATTTATGTTATTAACTTATTATGTTACCTTAACATACACTTGGTTATATATTTCATTATTTATATTTTAGTTTAGATTTAAAAACTGTTGATGAATTAAACAATGTTTGCAACAAACTAACAGATTCCTTTTATTCCTGCGTGATTTACAGCAAACTTTTCGGTGAACCACCACTAAGGCTAAAATCGCATGCGCTCAGTGTTCGACAGCAGCCGTGATTACGTGTAATGTAGCAGGATTCGTTCAAGGAATTTTGTCGGCAAAATGTATCACCGGGAAGGATCGTGACTGTACATTCTGAACATCTAATTCATACAGTGGAGGGCTGGCAAACAAAATGGTCCTAATATTAATTTAAGACTGATTCATTGAATTCGGTCAGTAGGGAGAAATCTTAAACCATGAGAGCTATAGAATTTGGTTTCATTGTAGGTATAGAAAAGTAGACGAAAGTATAGAACTACAAACCTTTCAAATCCTTTTCTGCAGTGCAGTATGAGAAAATACGTAAAACTGAGGATATTTCCTATACGTGATGATAGGTGTATGTATACAGGGGGAAGGAAAGCATTTTTTCTCAAAATATGATGTACAACAGTATGACCACAAGGACATCCTTAGATATCCTCGTAGTCATACTGATATGACAAACTAGTATGACCACAAGGAAATAGTGGTTTTTATTAGCTTTTAAATTACATCCACTGCTGAACATACGGGTATCCTTCTTGGGTTCTGCTGCAGCAAATTAAGGACAATAAGAAGAATATTAATTCAATCTTGACATCTTTAGAAATAAAATTATGAAAGTATTTTAATAATGCCATTTATTTCGTGGTTAGAGCTAGGCTAGCACATAAATACAAGGTTTTGACAGAGTACAATGATTTACATTAAGGTTAACTCATAAAAAATACTAAAATAAAATCTACATCTACAAGTAAAATTTTGTACAGGTTCAAGTAACAGTAATATTACTTATTTTGGAAATTATTTTTAATGCGGCAATGAATTATGTACCTACATACTAGCAACATTTCGATATTTTCGAGAGAATTCATTTAAATATTTTATACATTAAAGAAGATCTAAGCTATCACATAATGTGAATTATAATTTCGTATTATTTTGCTTTTTACAAATACTTCATTGGCAAGATACTAATTTTAAAATAAAATAGGACTTATAAATTCATTGTAATATCTATAGAGAGTGAAGGGATAGAGAGATAGTAAAATGTATTACCAGAGTCAGAGAAATTATAAGCAATTTGCCATACTACAATAGCAAACTGTCCTATTAACAAATCGTACCACCTCGTGCGATGCTCTTGAAACATTGCAGGGTGGCGATTAATTCTCGTCTAACAGCAGTAAAAAATAATTCACAAGCACTCATTGAGATTACGATCTTATTAGATTACCAATAGTAATGTGTTTTCACACATTGAAACTTTAAATTATAGCCATACACAAAATATATACACATTGTGCACATGTTTGTACTTTAAAATTAGATTTACATAAATATGTAATTAAAGTCCAATAAGGCAGTCACTGATCATACACACTCTGCAGCCTAGGTTGTCTATCTATTCATAAACAACCATTACACCAATAAAGGTCAGCACAGTCTCACTTTGTTCACGCATCTGTCCATGAAGTTTCTTTTTCTCTTCGTTTGTGTGGCAGCTTCTAAAGGCGTGGGCATGTGCATTTGTTCCTCGGCTTCTAAAATGCCTTCGCAGCTACGGCAACGACGTGAAGATTTCTCTATTTCGTGACAATCTATGTTATCACTACTTTCAGATAACATTTCAGGTAGACTATATAGTGATTTTTCAGGAGATGTGCTCTTAGAAGTATTACAACTAGTAGGTAATTGTTCGCAGCTTTGTGAGGAGGCTAGTAAAGCTTTTCCCAATGAGGATTGGCGGTTTCTTCGTGGTCTGAAAAGTACAAACATTATTATTCCATTATTTTTGAAAAAAAAACTGTGGCTTTAAAGGAATTCATCATTATCATAATGTCAGCCGAAAGACGTCCACTGCTGGACATAGGCCTCCCCCAAGCATCGTCACAACGACCGGTCAAGCGCTTCCCGCATCCAGCGGATGCCAAGGAATTCATTTAATAAATATTGCGGTTAATTTGTACTAGTTATTTTGTTAGTTCTTAGGGTTTTAATTACATTTGTTTGATATTTTCACGTCCAGCAGCGCCGTCTAGCATGAGTTTTTGCGGTATCGTGTAGTTATCGATAAATTTGGTACGGGATTCTTTAGTTCCAGATCTCAGACCAAAAGATAGATACGACGAAGCGCGTAGAACTAGAAACTGAAGCCAGAATAAAGGAATACTAAATGGCAAAGGAGTACCTACTATTCCGCCCACAGTGTTCGCTAGCCGCGATCGGGAGCGTGCGTCTAATCCTCAGCCCTGTATTCTGAGCCTCAGCCCAAAATAATAAAATTGACGCTCCCAATCGCTCGGCTCGCGAACATTGGGCGGAATAATAGGTACTCCTAGTTTACAATTTAGTATTCCTTTTTCTGGGTTCAGATACTAGTTCTACGCGCTCCGTATAGTAAGATACCTTTTGGTCTGAGTTCTAAATAAGCACACGGTGGCGCTGGTACAATTCCCATAAGTTTGACGACGTCTGTGGTCTAGTGGTTCAAGTGTCGGACTGCTGATAACGAGGTCGTGGATTCGATTCCCACAGGACACAAATATTTGTGTGATGAACATGAGTGTTTGTGTTGGTCTGGGTGTTATTTATGTATTATAAGTATGTATTTACAAAAAAAATATTATATTAAAAAAATAGTATGTAAGTATTATATCCATTGTCTAGTACTCATAGTACAAGCTCTGCTTAGTTTGGGACTAGATGGTGATGTGTTAAATGTCCCAAAATTATTTATTTATATTATAAGAATAAAATTTGACGATAATTACATTATAACGTTAACTAGACCATACCGCAAAAACTCATGCTCTGTTGACTACGATAACAGAGTTATCGTATTGATAATAGGAAGACAAACTACATCAAAGTCATCATACCTAACAGGCGGCAGTGTGTGTATGGACGGCTCTAGTCAATCTGCTTTATCACTTCCTCTGCTCTCGCAGGAGGCCATGCGTTGGTAGCTGGGTGGTCCTCGGCCGATGGTGGCAGTTCCAGGTGTTTGCGCATCTCCACGGCCCCTCAGTTGTCCGTCAAGCCGATTGGCGAGATTTGATTTTCCTCGGAGGAAGCTGGAATGTTTTCATTGCTTAGTTAGTATGGAGCTTAGATTAAATTTCACGTTAATGAATTTTACGTTTAATGTTAATGAAGTTAAGGATCCTCACACACCCCTGTGTGTGAGGATCGTATCTTGATGGGCAACAGGCGTGATAGTAAGTACGTCATCATCATCATCATCAACATCATCATCATCAACCTATATTAGTCCACTGCTGGACATATGCCTCTCCAATGGCACGCCACTGACATCGATCCTCGGCCACTCGCATCCAGTTGCTACCAGCCACCTTGCCAATATCATCGCTCCACCGATCCTGAGGGCGTCCTACCCTACGTTTACCGATTCGTGGTCTACACTCAAGTACCCGTCTACCCCAACGGCCATCGGTTCTTCGGCTAATGTGGCCGGTCTATTGCCACTGCTAATCCTTTACGCTATGTCGACAGCTTTGGTTCTCTGTCGGATCACCTCGTTTCGGATTCGATCCTTCAGAGAAACTCCAGTATGTATGTGAGTTAAAAAAGTTATTCAGTCATATTCACCTTTCTAGCTTGTCAACACACGCATCTTGATAGTCGTGTATCCATCTAACACCGTTGAAATGGCATACTGCTCGCATATCCTCAGGAAGTTCTTCAGCTTTCGGCCATTCAAAGTTGTCGATAATTGGTACAATATTGCACTGTGATTGCAACGCTGCCACTATCTCCTATAAAATAATGATCAATTAATTTTTGGTCGTATTAATTAAGGTTCTATTATCACCACATATTATAATTAATTAAAGTGCCCCGTCGCGCTGAATTCGTGTTTGTTCGGTGTAATCTCGGAAACTACTGTACATATTTTCATACGGATTTCGCCAATACAAAGAGGGATTATCTAAGAGGCTATAATTGATAGCGAGGGGCGGCCCGCTAGTTTATTATAAATAAATAAATATTATTGGGACATTTTACACAGCACCATCTAGTCCCAAACTAAGCAGAGCTTGTACTATGGGTACTAGACAATGGATATATTACTTAAATACTTTTTTTTTTGTAAATCCATACTTATAATACATAAGAAACATCCTGACAAACACAAACACTTATGTTCATCACACAAATATTTATGTCCTGTGGGAATCGATCCCACAACCTCGTGATCAGCAGTCCAACACTCGAACCACTAGACCACAGACGTCGTCAAATAATAATCGACGTCGTTGTATAATTCTGATACATTAAAATAATTACGAATACTGATTCAAAATTCAAATAATATGTAGGTATTTGGACATGCAAATTAGTACTTACTCTATGAACCCAGTCTTTTCTATCAGTATCTTTTTTACATCTGTCAAGAGCATTTGGCGTGAGAACGAGTAGGAAGTGCTTTGCTTGCCGTATGCTTTGCAGTAGATTGTTGTCGAACTTTCCAGCCTCCAATCGTTCCACATCTATGAACACTGTAAACCCTCGTAGTTGGAGATGGACTTTGAGTAAACTGGCCAGTTGCGAACCATTCGACCTCCGATAACTAACGAATACATCCAAATTCTTCTCCATATTTTCTTCGCCCTTACTTAACAAACTGCATTCGTATGCTGAAAATATATAACAATATTGTGTTATAATATTTTTATAACCTGAATCTTTAATCTTGTATGTAGACTTATATCTCATAACTTCCCATTATTATCGTAAGAAGTTAAAAACTAAACAGCACAATGACAACCAGCATAATAATTTGTAACAGTTAGCTTTAGAAGTTAGTAAGCAGTTAATGGATTGATATGATATAAAACTTTTTAACAAAAAATTGAACCGACGAAAACAGAAACTGAAAAGCGAAAAATAACTAATTATGAGTCGGCGCCAAACGAACTTTTAACAAGCAAAGTGCGTGTAAGTTGGAAGTGGCCGAGCGGAGAACGCATTTTTGGAAATTTATTGTTTATCGTTGAAAATCTCACGTTGTATTTGATGTGACGTTGTTTTTATTATTTATTTAAAGTAATTTAATGATCTTCGTTGATTGGTTGTTTGGCGCCGACTCATAATTAGTTATTTTTCGCTTTTCAGTTTCTGTTTTCGTCGGTTCAATTTTTTGTTAAAAAGTTTTATTTTTCATTTTTTTGAGGTTAAACTCTAAATCCAGGTCTCCATTATGTCGTAGTGTCTAGAACTATATTTATGTATGTCAAGTTTCAACAGAATCGGTTAACAGGTAAGAATTCAGTGGGTGAACAAACACTCATCCCCTGTTTTACTACCCTTAGGGGTGGATTTTGATTTTGAAATTCAAATGGGACCAACTTCGAGATATACCCTATCCATTAAAAAAAGAATCATCAAAATCGGACTACTCTGTAAAAAGTTATGCGTGGTCATACATAAAAAAAAAAAAAAATATATATATATATATATATATGCGTCGAATTGAGAACCTCCTCCTTTTTTTCGTCGGTTAAAAATCCATGATAGTATCATCATCATCATTTCAGCCGAAAGACGTCCACTGCTGGACATAGACCTCCCCCAAAGTATCTATGATAGTATAATGAAAGATAATTTGATTTGGCATATTCTAATTTTAACAAAATAAATATAATAATAATTTGCTTACCTCTTATAGCATTTAAAATTCTTAACCTATGTATACTATTCACAATTCGACACTCATTCTCTAGTTGCTCATCGCTTAGTCCTCGAATAGATTCCTTGTCAACGCCTGCATTTAACATTGAATATGTATAAATAGTGTATTCGGGTCCGATGCCTTGCAGAAAGTCGTTTAGACTACTTGTGTCTCGGGAAGTGTAGTCTGCCATTTTCTTGAGTTGCTGGAGTTCTCTTGTGAATCTGTAAAGAGAAAATCATAATGAAACTGTATATATTCTTTGCCTTGAAATTGGAAAAAAATCTTTTGCTGAACTGAAATAAACTTATAGATTTTTATTTTATCATCATCATCATCATCATCATATGCCGAAAGACGTCCACTGTTGGAAGTAGGCCTGGGTGGTGGATTTTTTGTATACCTATTCTTAATTATTTATATATATTCCACAATGTACGTTAGGTAGTACACATATGTGACTTAATTGTTAGTCACAATTACGGGCCAATATTAAAAAACATATTGCGGCAAATGAAACTACAAACGTGATTAAATTGCATACGTTCTTACATGCAGTATTTATTTTCAGTCAGTTCCCAACATAATTTACTAAGCATTCACTAAAAGAGAAATATAATTTAGTAAATAATAATAAAAAACAATACCTTTTGCGTTTGATTCCATTTTGCAAACCAATATCTTCTTTGAGATTTTCTTCACTTATTTGTAGTAACAAATCTCCATCAACTCTACTCTCATAAAAGTTTGTTGCGTATTCTGAGAAACCTATTTGTTTTACCCATTCCCGAACGTCTTCTATGGACCAAAGAGGAACTTGCTGAGATAATTTATGAGGCACTTCCTCACCAATCAGCCGTAAGGCCTGTGCAGCATATTTAGATGCAACAGCATTTGGACAGCTAGCCACCTTTTTTAACGATTCTATAGCTCCAATCTCTCGAAATATTTCCGTGTTTCCCTGTTGTTTTTTGATTCCCGCCTCCATGCAAAAATGAAAAGCTGCTAGATTTCTGGCTTCTTCTCTCTTCGAACTCAAGACTGGCACTAACCTTTTTAACCAATTCTTGCTTTGACCGTGGGCGTGTGCAAGATTTGATCGGGCAAATTCAGATGGGTTGTGCGTAGTTACAAATGGTTCGACTAAATCTAATGTTCCCGATTTAAGGACGGCAGCTTCTATTTCTTTATTCGCAACTAAAACGGCGATAGCTAAGCAAGCATAATATTTGATGTTATCATCATTGTGGAAAGCTAAGGGGAACAGCCACATAGGTACTTTTCTCTTAATCATTGCTTCTTGGTTTTCAGCTCCACCATACAAAGATAGATTAGCGAGCGCTGTTGCGCAGTGCCTCAGTGTTTCCACATCATTTTTCCTACACTCAAACAAGACCGCATCTAAACCTCCTAATTTAATTACATCGCCACACGTGCTTTCACTGTGTTTGAATAGGTGTTCCAATATCCCTGTACCTATTCTTGAATGATCTACTGAATTTGCGTGTTTTGTACAAGAGCAAGCTACGTTTACTACTTTTTCAAGACCATTTTCTACGACATGAGCTCTGTTTTCCGTAGTAAGACATTGTTCAAGTAGTTTTGCTGAAGAGAATTGTAATTCGGGATTGTTATACTCCAAACAATTTCCCATAAGAATGTCAAGCCCTCCAGATTCTCTTAATGTGTTACAGAGGGAATATCCAAGTTCATGACCGTATGTTGGCACCGCCCATGCTCTTCGTAACATTTCATTTAATTTGTTGAAATGCATTGATGCATTTTTCATATCCATTTGGTTATTCTTAATCGACCCGATAAACGCATTCATTCTAGAGGAATATTTTTGAATTGCCATTTCCACATCTTTTTGGTTTGAATTTGCATTGAGTTTATCTAAATCATCAAAAGATAGATTGCTAAGGTCTTCATCACCCGGTTTAATTGTTCCGTTTAGTAATTGACTCATCTGAAATAACAAACGTAATTTCACCATTAGTTTATATTCAGTAAGGCCTAGGGGATCATGATCTTATGCAAATTTTATTTCCAATAATCTTGCTTTGTCCTCTAGCTAGGTAAAGCAAGCGAACAATTATTTGCTATGACAATACTTAGTTACATCTCAACTATAAGGGATGGCTGAGAAAGCAAATAGGTACTTCTAACTGCTAATGATAAAGATAAGCTTCTCGGTAATTCCCTTCACGTCATGTTCAAGCTCTATGAAAAGTTGATTTATATATTTGCCTTTATTTAAATCAACTGTAAGGGTTGATTTCAACCAAGGTCCGCATAGCACGTTACGTTTAAATAATTTTGAATTGATATTTACTATGACTTACCTGAGAGGAAGTGTGGAGGGTAGATTTACTTGACAAGTTTTTGCTAGAGATGGTCATGTTAGAGTGCGCAACGCTGGAGTGCTCCTTGTGACTAAACATCCCGCTCGAGGTTACTGTTTGACGTGCTTGTGCTGAAGCCATTGCCATTTTCTCTGCGCTGAATGCCTCAGTTTGTAGTCTTGAACTTGTAGCTGACATATTATTCGCTTCCTGTGCTGTTACTTCACCCGCTTTCAACGAGCGTTGCTCCTAGAATACACATTTTGAACGTTATTTTATGCGAAAATAACACTTTTTGTCACTAATATTGGTTTTGGGAAGGTTTAATTTGTGCTAAATGAGAAAAAAAACTATAGGTTCGACTTCACTTCTAAAAAGACACCCGTATTATCACTGAAATCACTAATAAACGTAAACACATGATTCACAAAGTAAATATTTGATAGTTACGGCAATAGCGATACGCAATTTGGGTCTTGAACGTCGTTTTGAAGACATAATTGTATTTTTTTAATAAAAACGCGACACGTTTGTCCCGGAATGAAAACTAGTTTTATATTAGACAGAGTTCACGTCACGGCTCGGATTGTAACGTCGTGAGTTCTTATTGGATATAGGCCAAACGTATGAAATTCGTGCGTTTTCTTTGAGTTTTGTGTACACACGTCACGTGTTTCGAAGGTCTTATGAGAAATTTCCGAGGAAATGTACTCTCACCAAAGGATTTTTTGGCTGCGGATGAAAGCGTGATAGGACGCCGCGGCGTACGGGCCACGGGGCGGACCCCCCTCCCGCAGACATTCTGATTCTATTTTAAAACCAACTATTCGAGTACTCGTGCGCGCACGCGCAATAATTGACTTCCGTGTGTGCTCGCGCGCACGACGTTCAGGCACTGACTGAGAGCAGCGTGGTTCAGTTACTGCGGCGATAAGCGCCTGCAGATAAATGAGCTCACCGCTCCAGGCGATCCTCCGCGTCGCAGCATCCTGCCAGTCCATGCGATAATTCGTGCAGCCATAGTACGCGACAGAACTATCGCGTGATTTTAAAAACATTCACATGTTGGATGTTATCGTAGCAAGAAATCCCACTGTACTGCGCGCTTCGCTGTGGTGAAGGCGGTTCTCTGTGATATCGATCGGTCGCATTCACGCGAGGTCACGTCCTTCGACGCGCCTTTTTGGCTCCACAGACGATATTGCCAGACGTCCGAATGTGGTAGTTGTCTGACCTACTATGTTTTGATAGTTATTATGCTAGTAGGTAGGTAAATAAATACTTTCGAAAGGTACGCATGTTCAAGTAAACAAACAAGTAATGTAATAAACAAATAGCACACAAATACATCAGTTAACTTACTTGAAGAGATGCCGCATTTTGTTCTGCAGTTAGACCCTCTGCCTGCAGCAATCGATGGGATGCACTAGCTGCGCTGCGTTCGGCATATTGCATATCACCGTGCTGTAGTCGGCGCATTTTTGTACTGTTAGATGCAGACCTCGATGCACTATATCCTTCAGCGACGACTCGAGTCGAGCTTGCAGAGGTCATACGCGCTGCACTGTACTTCAGTTCATTAGCTGCACTGGAGCCAACAACAGCACTATTGCCAGAAAGAAGAGATGGTTTTTCGGTTATGGGAGGTGGTGTGTCAGATTCTGGAAAAGTCACTAGAGGGCCTTCGTTGGAGAGTTCACCCATATCACTCATATCACCCATGTCATCCATTTCACTGAGATCTCGAATGACGGGCAAATTTCGGTCACCCAAATCATCCTGATCTACTATGTTCTCCATCGAGCTTCTTAACCTGGAAATAGGACAATAACTTTAATTGACGTGGCACTTCACTGAAAACAATATTTTTCATTAATTATAATTGAATCTAAGCGTGCAAGAGCACGAAAAGGGTTTCACGAAAACTGTAGTGTTGCTATTGTTTGTCGGCGTGGTACTGCAAACATAGAGTAGAGAAACAGCGAGTGGGAATTGGCCGAGAGCCAAGGTCGCTCAGGTGAGCTCGCTCGGACAGGTTCGTGGGTAATGGCAAAAGCATCTTTAATGTTCTCAGGAAACCGTCTGTATTAACACCTATTGACCGAAGATGAAACAAATATTGGCACGTTATGGATTTTTCTTGTGTAAGTAACAGTGTAAAAATAATTCTATAAATATTATCAAGATGCAGACAGCTAACCTTTGGCCAAAATTTTTCGCTGCTGTGTTGCTTAGGGTCTTCATTTCAGAAATAGAGCTTTTGAGTTCAGTAAGGTCAGACTTCATGGAGCTCGCTTTTCTTTCAGTGTTGGCCATGTGCGCAAGTCGCTGCGATGAACTTTGCAACCTTTGGCTCGATGATGCACTGCTTGAAGTCGTGCTTGACACCATCTGTAAAAATCACACTTGAATTATTGACAAAATGTTCGATAAGCACTGGTTAAGTTTATACATACGGTTCGAATACTAAACTATTAACCTTTTAATCTATATAATACAATATACACCGAGATTTATATTTGCAATATTATAAAACAATGCAATGACCTATAATGTATTATTCCTTACAACTCGTTATCTAGACTAGGACTGCAGAGGAGTTCAGTGCGAATGCTAGAGAAAATTGTTGGTTTGGGCGTCACACGTCTTGGCGCACCTACATGAATGAAGTAAATAAAGCCAGGGCTATACAAAATAGAAATACAGAAATAACATTTTAAAATTAGCACATGTATAAAAAATCCACATACATACATTTACACATACATATATTGACAGTTAATTGTTGAGGTCCTAAATTTTATACAGGGTTATTGTTAATTCATTTACAACCCGCTTCAGGGATGATTCTACGCATCCGTTTGTTTCTTTTTTATCAAGATGCCGTTTCATACGTTTTCGACAAGTTCAACACGAAACATTTTTTATAAACGATGTTTTTTAACCTTTTCACCGCCAATGACACCTATAGAAGATGAAAGATTTCGTGCCCTCAGTGCCACGACGTTATTCATCATCATCATTTCAGCCGAAAGACGTCCACTGCTGGACATAGGCCTCCCCCAAACATCGCCACAATGACCGGTCCTGTGCCTTCCGCATCCAGCGGATTCACGACGTTATTACTTTGTACTAATTTAAATACAATATTTGTCTTCTATAGAAGACGTGGCGCTGTGGGCACGAAAACCTTTACGACACCGTGGCGTTGAAAAGATTAAAGTTGCTGTCATAATAAAAGTTGTTCAAATTGATGAGTATACAATCACAAAATAATTTCTTAGGTTTTCACGATCACTACACATCATAATGAAACACGCGATTTGTTTTATTATAATGAGTAAAATCACATTAAGGGTTTTTAGGGTTCCGTAGTCCTACAAGGAACCCTTATAGTTTCGTCATGTCCGTCCGTCTGTCCGTCTGTCCTAATCCTTTACAGCTTAATAACTTCTACAGTTATAAACATAAGTAAATGAAATTTTGTTAAAAAATGGTCTAGATATAGATCTCAATTTTAAAAGAATAAAAAAATCTTGATTACGTATTTTAGGGGTGGCGCCCATACATGTGAAACGGGGATGAAAATTTTTTTTTCGCTGCACCCCCTCGTGTGGGGTATCATTGAATAGGTCTACTAAAATGAAGGTAATGTTTCATACATAACTTTTTTATCAGGTATACTATCTGCGAAATACAGCCCGCCAAAGTGGCTTGCAATGTGTCCCCCTGCCATTTCTAAACTATGCAACATAGAAACTTATAATCTTCCACATTGATAGACCTTTATAAAAACTCTCTTTTAAAACTATTTCGAGCATAATGTGATCATAAATTTTTGAGTTATAATGAGAAAGCTGCAAAATACTTAGGACGTCCTAATTCAAAGGTCGTTGACCTTAGAGAAAAATGATCTTAGCAAATAATGCTCCTCTAGTTACTTCCTATTTAAAAAAATCACAAAAAGTAACTTTGTGTTATACCTATTGATATGACACACTTCTTAAATCTAGCTTCTTAAATTCAGCGCTAGGTGGCGCTGTTTGCAAAAACTAAAATAGCAATGATTAATATTCGATTTGATTCGTTTGTAATTAGGAACCCTATAATACTGTGCATGGCCCGACATGCTCTTGGCCGGTTTTTGTATTAACCTGTATTTGTAAAATACAACGCTAAAGTATTGAACGCTATTATTAATGTCTCTATTTATGTAGGATCGGTATGAACGATAGTTAAATATTAGTTTGAAGACCATTTTATGTAATATGCACGATAAAAGCCTAATATCGCTGTCTAAAAACCATTTAGACTGCTTATAATAGTACCATAATTATATTGGCATTGAATTCTGTGATTGAGAAGCGAAAAAATGAATCAGCGCGTGTGGGCGGGCGGGATGCAACAAATCATGCCCTTGAACCTCGTGTGTAGGTACTTATACTCCGAATTTTGTAGACCCGTTAGCGACGCTTGTCTTTCATTGCGTGGGAGATCGAGTTAAGACTACGAAATACACATATATTATTTATTTTCTTAGATAAAATTATTGGCAAAATAATATTACGCTAAATTTTTTTTGATCTTATAAGCAATAAGAAGATTTATGTTTGGTTCTCCTGTGGCTGTAGTTCATGTGTGTAATTTCTATGATTTAAGAGTTAACTGAGCAGGGTCGCATTTATTATCTAATTCGGTAAATGGTATGCTTAAGAGTGAATTTACCTACATGGTGTCAGTACAAGACACTCAGAATAATTAACACGTTCTTATTTGTGAAAAATTAAAACAGGTGTTTCAAATAAATATATTCATTGAAATCAGTAATACAACAATACCGGCTAGCACGTAAAGCTTACAGAATTAACACAACAACAACAGAATTTACAGATAAACTAAGACTATATAAAAAGTCGGCTCGCCTCGACATCGTCCTCGTCGTGCCCGCAGAGCCGAGCACAAAGACTAATATATGTATTTGGAAAGACGAGCACATGATTCCGGCAAGAACGCGCGAGCCGCAGTCACAGAGAAATTATGTACCCTAAAGTCGCAGTGTACGCGCTGCCTATCCCGGTGCAACTGCAGGGCGTAATAAATAAATAAATAAATATCTTTGGGACATTTTTACACAGCACCATCTAGTCCCAAACTAAGCAGAGCTTGTGCTATGGGTACTAGACAACGGATATAATACTTAAATACTTTTTTTTTGTAAATACATACTTATAATACATATGCAACACCCAGACCAACATAAACACTTATGTTCATCACACAAATATTTGTGTTCTGTGGGAATCGAACCCACGACCTCGTTATCAGCAGTCCGACACTCGAACCACTAGACCACAGAGGTCGTCAAAATGCTAATGCTGCCTTCAAGTCCATACTCAACCGCTTAACCGGTAGCAATCAATCAACTCAGCCTATCGCAGTCCACTGCTGGACATAGGCCTCTCCCAAGTTGCGCCACAACGCTCGGTCCTCTGCCTTCCGCATCCAGTCCCCCCCAGCCACGTTCTTTAGGTCGTCGGTCCACCTGGCAGGGGGGCGCCCTACGCTGCGTTTGCCGATTCGCGGTCTCCACTCAAGGACTCTTCTGCTCCAACGGCCATCGGTCCTTCGACAGACATGGCCAGCTCACTGCCACTTCAGCTTACTGATCCTACAAGCTATGTCGGTCACTCCGGTTCTTCTCCAGATAATCTCGTTACGGATTTTATCCTTCAAAGAAACTCCAAGCATAGCTCGATAACCGGTACCGCCGAAGCCCTATTGTGTTTTCTTTGTGAGAGCCGGAATTGTTGTATTTTTACTGATTTTTAACCGACGATTTAATATATACATTGTTTTTCTATGTTTGACCACGCATAACTTTTTACAGATTAGTCCGATTTTGACGATTCTTTTATTAATGGATAGGGTATATCTCGAAATAAGTCCCATTTAAATTTGAAAATCAAAATCCACCCCTAAGGGTAGGAAAACAGTGCTTGCTTGCAGTGATTGCTTGTTTGGCGCCGCCTCATAATTAGTTATTTACATTAGTTTAGCTAGGAGAATAGTTATTAAGACAAAGCTTCATTTTATTTTTCGCTTTTCAGTTTCTTTTTTCGTGGGTTCAATTTTTTGTTAAAAAGTTTTATACTGATTATACTCATTTGAAACACTGTAAAACAAGTTTGTAAATTCGACAAATAAATTAGTATTGTGTTATTAAATGACATTGGAGGCCCTTAGGGCGGGTGTCGAAACCACGTAGTATGTCGTCCTACGTTACATTTCGCTAAGCTCTTTGGCATTACGCCAGTTACAGTCAACCATGTCAGTTCATGTTCACCCGCAGCTGATATCCGATCAAACGTTTTTGTGGGATCTTTTCTGTTTGGGTTGAATTGAAACGGGCTGAATTGTCATCATTTACATAAACTTATAATATTAGTCATTTACAGCGACGACTATAATCTATGTTTAGTCAAAATTACCATTTTCAAACATGATTTTAAATAATCTTGTCGTTTGTTTTATACGTGCTAATTCCGAAACAAAGGCGTACTAATTTTGTACAGCTTTGAAATAATTATGCATTCTGTTGACCTCGTCGTCATTAGTACCAAACCAACAATAGATACATCTCGCAGGCGGTGTCGGAGGCGCATTTGCGTTAAAATTTTATTTTTCCCGTAACTCGTGTTGGGCGAATTCAAAATAAACACGCACTGCTTTTTAAATCAAGGCCGAGGTAAATATAACTCTCTACCTATATTTAAACCCAAAATTGTGTTTCAGAATATAATTCTTGGCAAAAATTATCATGCAATAGTCTTCAAAGTGGGAAATTACATAGATCACTCACACAGGATACAATAGGCAACGGGTTTTCTCTCAATTAATGTAACTTCTAGCTAAATCAATATTTTGCGTTATTCTTTTATTTTTGTCATCTAAAAACCGTCATCAAGCATCGTATGTTCAAAATCGCAATTCTGAGCAGAGTAACGTCCACTTGCCGTAGGGTTGCCAGATTTTTTTGAGCTTATAAGGGACAAATTTTTAATTTGACGAAAAATACGGGATTTTAGTTTTTACAGCAAGTCGTATGTTTTGAACATATAAATGCATCTTTATCTTTACCCGGGACAAAGAAAAACATAACACGTAACATGTATTCACCACATTTTAACAAAATGATTTGATTTGAATGTAACTTAAGTAATATTTTAATGATGAACATTTTCTAATATTTTTTCGTTCGTTTTCACATAATAAAAAATCAATGCAGCTATAATCATAGTTCAAAATTAATACACAAAACAAATACCTGTCTATAATATTAGTCAAATAAATGACCAATTCACTTTTTACCGGTTGCCCCAGCAGAGTAACGTTTTTATCAGATCTGGGGTATATACGACACAGAATCTGTCCCGGCGGGAAATAGCAAATTACGCCTAAAATAAGGGGACGTCCCGGAAAATACGGGACCGACTGGCAACACTAACTTGCTCCCTTCAAATGGTTGGTTTGTGATATGATTCATCTATCTCAGTCAACTCTTTGCGCGGGAAATCACAGTACTTTCTCTCCTAAATTAATAATATCGTAAATGACAATGGTGTCGATTCTCTGGTTCAAGAACTAAACTTATTTTAAACTATCGCTCTCTTTTACTAATAGTAGATACAAGAAAGGGTGGCAACAATTTTAGAGCTGTCTCATGTACAGTCGACTGCATGACAGTGGTAACACTTGAATTATAAAACCGCCCTTACTGCTTACGAAATAATGGCGCTGTCAATCTCAAACTGTTACCAATGACGTGCGGTCAACCGTACAAAGTGTGTCTTTGTTTATCATCGTTATAGGTAGGTATAGGATTTTTCATGGTGGTCAATGTTAAATATAAAAAAACTCACACGATGATGAGAAAAACCTTTTACTGGATAGCTTACCGTAATGTAGGTCAGAGGGTCATGTTATCACTACAGAAATAGAGTGGGTAATTCCAACCACAAGAGATAAGTGACACGAAAATCATGGTCGCTAATGAATAGAACAATAAATACTTATAACTGTATTGTTTATAAAAATATGAATTTTTGCATTTAGTTGATTTATTACTGAAATGCCGTTGGATATCATTAGTGTTTCCTAATTCGCTTATCTACCTAAGGCTCAGATACATAAAAAAACGCATAATCTCATAATTAACATAAAACTAACAATTTATTTATAACATAGTACTTAAATTAATTCAACTACCACATCGTCATCAACAATACAAAAATATTGGCAAATCAAATTCTACCAAGATTAAATATTTTAATTAAATTGAACCCCAGCTATAAAATAGGTCTGTAACCTAGCCCCTATAGGGCTTATTTTATTTTAATAAATATATGACAGTTACTTAGGGAGTTATCTGTCTAGCAAGCATAGCATGAACACTTCTTATCGTGCCACTGGCTTTGGCTCAGATGGACTTTGACCAGAAAGTAGCACACTCTATGCCCCTATTTGTAGCCTGCATCAAGTCCTGAGAGCAGGCAGGGCACAGCGGGCATGCAAGCAGGTGAGACATGCTTTGCGTGGGAGCTCCGCAGTCGCACCCAGTTTTACTTGCGTCGATGAAACCCCACCTGGCCAGGTTATCCTTGCAGCGACCTACTTGTGTCCGTAAAAGATTAAGCGAATTCTAAATTGGCCACTGCAACTCGCCTCCGGGAGGCAGCTGCTCAGCATAAACACCAGACAAGAGATTTTTCTTCGGAAAAATAGTCAAAATGACATTGTATTGAACAAAAAATATATTTTGTCTATTCTTTCGTAGATAAAAGCCTTGTCTACACTCGTCATGCTACGCCTGCAGGCGTGAAAGCCTCTGATGATTTGTTAGATAAATTGGTTGACATAGTCTCCGGCCAGAATCATTCGAACATTTCTGCTAGTCGCTTGCCATCGACGATCTTACGCAACCTCACAATTTCAACTCGCCATCCAGTGAACCATACTCCCACGCTACATGTTTTTCGTATTTTACTTACATATCTCTACACTGGTTGTCCCTTCAGAGACTATTATACTGATTGTCTTACTCGAACACTAAATACTGGCACAGTTATTTTTATGACGATCAAAAGAAATAAAAACAAACTCACCTGTTGTGAAGAAGAACTGGTAACCTGCGTGTTAAGAGTCTGATTTTGTCGAGACATGAGATTGCCTTTCTTCAGATTTTCCATGACGGAAGCCAGGTCCTTGGCGCTGCCGTTCTGTTTGATACTCTTGTTCCCATCGAGCGAAAACTCTGGTATCTGCAACAACATAAACATTGGTTAAAACTCAGAGCTGATTCATAAATTTTCCTTTATTAATATTCAAGATAATAGATATAAACAAATTAGAAATATTAGAATATACAATATCAATATAGGTGCTCAATAATAAGAAAATTCAGTATTGCATTTAATTGTTGAAAAACATAATCCACCTTATTACAAAATCGGGTTTAATAATAGGTTTTGCTTAAGCCAGGCTTAAACACGTTTTTATGTATGGAGTTTGACGTTTATCTCGGTTTAAGCAAGGTTCTAAAACTGGTTTAAGTAAGTTTATAATAAGGGGGAATGACTGTTATAAATTGACTAATATTCGTTAAGTAAATGAGAAGAATTACATTGGGTCGAAATAACCTGCAATCTTTCGTTTTAATAGATGAAGTTGAAAGGTAGTGTAGATTTTTTTTTTGCTTTATGCTGCTATGTAGGTTTAGTGTGCCTAATGATCACAGATTGTTTTATTACCATCGTGGGCCAACTTCATTGTTGTTCTTGGAACATAGTAACTACAGCGAATTTAGCACAAGGACAATCTACTGCACTTATTGAACCCGTTGAATAAGGTCAAAGGACCCATTGACGGTGTAATGTAATATCAATGCGTGAGTCATCGGATAGTCCGGTAAGAGGGCAACGCTATTAATCAGAAACTCAGCTCACGCGTCTTATTGTCGAACGCAAAGACATGCTCGACGCATATTGATGGGGCCGCCTACGATACATCCGTGCCGTAGATTGTTTGGTTATGCCTACAATGTCAGAATATGTTGGTCAACAATTCATATCATCATCCTCTGCGCCTTTTCCCAATTATATTGGGGTCGGCCTCTAGTCTAGCCAGATGTGGCTGAACATCAGTATTTTACACGGAGCGACTGCCATCAGACCCCCGCAATCCAGGTTACTGGGTAATACCGACATTCGGAGGTTAGAACAGTTGTCAGACTTCCAGGTTTCTGACTACCCGTAACGACTGCCATAGATATTCGTATGACAACCGGGACCGACAGCTTAACGTGCTCTCCCAGGCACGGAGGAGTCTCGATGTGTAACGAAACGGTCACCCATCCACAGACTGACCACGGCAAGTGCAGCTTAACCTTGCAGATCGTACAATCCGTGCAGTCATTGCTTCGCTACGAGCCCCTCTGTGTTAACAATTCATATACAACGTGTTATTCAAATAACTCAAAACCTGAAACGACTGTTCAGAATCGAGAAAATAATGGTTTACGCACTGAGGCTAATATGTACTACGTACTAGAGAAGACACCTCAAACAAAATGTTTATGTTTGTTGTTTGTTGTGTGTGTAGCACGTTTTAGAGCTCCTGCACTCTCACTCGCTTAGCCACACCCGCGCCGCGCGTGCTCCGCGGCCAGCAAGTTGTGCTAATTTTTTTGTTCCTGATGTCTGCTCCAGTTCGTAGTACGTATTACCTCAATGGGTTTACGCTACATAAAAATCGATACATACAACGCAACGGCGACGCTGAGCGCGAGACCGATGCAATGTCTACGTAGCTAAAGGTGGCTAAAGTCTGCTTTTCTCTCTTTTCTTATTTAGTAAACAATCTTGGCATCATGTCTCTTTATTCAAATAACTACTGATAAAATATAATTACTAGTTCTGCATATGTAATCAGGTTAAAAAATAAAATTTGCTTGTGGAATTGTTAACATCATGTTTAATAATTATTATTTACGAATTGCATTAAATACATGCCAAAATTGTTTATTAAATAAGACAAGTAAGAAAAAACGTAAGTGTAAACAGAATACGATATTATTATTATCCTTTGGAAATAGACGCGAAGGTGCGGTGCGGGGCAAGTGGGGCGCATCAATTAAAATAAGTACGAAAATTACTAATTTATGAAAATAAATAAATAACTTGCCACATCAATTTATTACAATAAAAAATTGTTGGGGTGTCTGAAGATTTGAGCTACACATTGTATGATTAACAGATTTTAAATAGTCATAGATAAAATAATTTAATATTTCCTTAAATAACATTAAATTAAAAGCGCCGTCTCAGTTGGGAATAAAAACAAAGTTTTACTAAAAACTGTAATAATAACCAACGTTAATTTACTTGAAAATTATAATGTGCCGTATATCTATTTATGGTAGTTTCTTGATGATTAACGTAGGTATCTATTGCATAACATAAGGATTGCTGGTATTGTAACGTCATCTGCCATTTATAAAGGCTGTTCTAATTTATAATTCGCATAAACACAAGATTTAAATAATGATAACGTTGTTGATTGGTTGTGTGACACCGCGATGATTAACCTATCAAGCGGAGAAACTGTTTGAGATTCGCATCGGATGACGCGCGGTGACGCGGCCGGTGCTGATGTCATGGCTACGCCGGCCGGCTCGGCGTCATCATAACGTCTCACAGCTACTTGTTATTTACAATATATGTACATAATTAATAAGCCATTAAATAAATTTGGCAATATTTCGTAACTCATAATAATATCATGATTTGATTCTATGAAGAAAATCTCATGTTGGTATGGTTTGCAACCGTTAAGGCGGTTTAAATTCGTTTTAAACAATTGAAGTACAGGTACAATTCAATTGTTAAAAACGAATTTTCGATAGATGATGTATGTACTCACCGAGTAATTATTTTTTATTGATGGCGGCGCCACTTAGCTCTTAGTAAGGCCTTAAATTATTCCTATATTCATCGATACGACTTTTCTTACTTAGAAATTTAAAAAAAACATACATTTTACGTTGAAATTGTGTCATAGTCGTTACGTGTTTTCAATGATTGTGTGCGTAAGTGGCCATAGCTTTGCGTGATTATTTTTTTATTGATGGGGGTGCCACTTAGCTCTTAGTAAGGCCTTAAATGATTCCTAGATTCATAAAAACTAAAAAAAAATACTTAGATATTTGAAATAATCATACATTTTACGTTGAAATTGTGTCATAGTCGTTACGTGTTTTCAATGATTGTGTGCGTAAGTGGCCACAGCTTTGCGTGCCTTGATGAGTAATGTCAATGCAAAAAAGAAGCTATTCAACTCAAGTTATATACAACAGGTCAATCGTGGTCCGCGAATGACTCATATTTCGCAGCAATGTCGTCACAGTTCCAGAGATACATCATAATAACGTGCACTATGTAGGTATCTGTTACGCAATTAGATCACTGATTTCAAGTGTCAATTTAGCGTCACAGGATATGATACAACACTTGTTATTAAACTACTACAAACGATAGATAAAAGAATTTTCACGCGTGTTGATAAGGATAACGATTTGGTGATTACCAATGATATTTAAAAGTACTGATATGTAACTTGTGCTCGCAATCTGAAGTATTCTGAAGACTCAAAAACGTCCTAATTAGGACATTTTTCTATTAATCCGCGTCAAGTAAGGCGCCGATCGTGACCGGTGACAAAAAAACAAAATGCCGTCGTGTGTGTACAGAAAGAGTTTTCGTTTGTTTTGTTAGGGTACGACATATCTATACTTTTAAATATCATTGGTGATTACTAAACTCGTATGTAGAGCTTTTATAAATCGTAAATGAAGTTTTGTTATGATAAATAATCAACGATGTCAATATCCTAGCCTTTAAAGTTCTAGTTTTATAATATTAGTAATTGAAATGTGTTTCAATGATAAAGATTAAAGTTCTGGGTTCAATTACATTTTTAAATCGAGCCCTTTTCAGTTTAGTTCGCGAACAAGAGAATCGACACCCATAGCACGCTTTCGTTTTAAAAACGTGGAATAAAAAATCTTTTTGATCAAATTATTACTATGTCCAGATCTAAATATTGGTAGGTATAGTTCCCTAATAGATGCGGTAGGAACTTATTTTTTCAAGTAATTAGGGCTCTTGTCTTGAGTTGACCTTTACTATGCAATCAATAAGATTGAATTTTTCCTTAAAATAGGATACCAAAGAAGAAATAACGTACCTACTACAAAAAATATTTATCAAAATAAATCCTACTAATATTATAAATGTGAAAGTTTCCGAACATGTTTGTTACTCAATCACGCTATAATGAATTTCGATTAAGTTTCGCACACAGGTAGACCAAAACCCAGATTAGAATATGGGCTACTTTTATCCCGGAAAAAAAAAGTTTCCGATGGATTCGCGATAACTTTTTCTATGATAAGCTGAATTATACGCGGGCAAAGTCTTATAAATTATAATTATGAAGTGATTCATAATTTTAATTGGCAAATTTTATTTTTATTATGTTTCGGTTTGATAACATGACTGTTGCAAGCGTTGAGGTCGTCAAAATACTGTGATTACATATTTTTGAAATCAGAATTAGATTATATATTTTGGACTCGCATATATCCAACTAGTAATTGTCGATTTATTCAAAATATACTTCAATCAATCAATCAAATCAGTTTATTGTGAGCATAGGTCAAAGTACAGATGATAGTATTAAAATTTCAGTTCCACTATGTCCTGCCTTTTCGGCATACAATAATATCACTATAAATCATAAATCAAATTAATAAGTTAGGTACATGTCATTGACTTGACTGCAATTGTATTAAAAATTAATGAAAATAATTTACTTATTTCTTTTAACGAAAGTAAGATATTTAGCTTTGACCTGTCAACATTTCCCGGCTTCTAAAATTAATATCAATACTCAAACGCAACAAAAAAAAAAAAAAAATTGAAATTGAAAATTCATTCCAATATTTGTTTTTTATTTATTAAAAAAAATGAATATTATT
Source organism: Asteroscopus sphinx (assembly GCA_949699075.1). Classification (NCBI taxonomy): domain Eukaryota; kingdom Metazoa; phylum Arthropoda; class Insecta; order Lepidoptera; family Noctuidae; genus Asteroscopus; species Asteroscopus sphinx. The sequence continues at coordinate 21,465,610 of OX453005.1, forward strand.
ATTTTTCAATCGATATTGCCATAATTGTAGGACACGCATGCGAACTTACAAAACTTAACAAATAAGTATTGCTACTATTTGCTAAATGCTCTTGCTACCTAATTCCAAATCATGTACTACATCCAAGGAACTTATATAAATTATTTGACTACATCATTACAACTACGAAAATGTCAAAAGGTAAACAACACAAAAACAAGTACCTATCTACCTACTGTGCAATTACTAAAATGTACGACGTCGATTGCCAACTAACAAGTATGATAATATTATGTATTTAGTATTTATAGCTAGTATTGGTTGTAGATTAATATTTAATCGGGGCATGTTAAACGTACGCTTTATTTAAATTGCTTTATTTTTTATTGCTTTATCCTTTTTTGCTTTTTTCTGGCTTTATTAAGTTAGCCAAAATCTTAAAATTTGCTTAATTGCTTATGAAAATACTTACGAGCCTTAATATTCGGTAAAATTTAAATTTAAACAGAGACAATCTGCCCCTTCCAATTACGAATTAAATTTGTGCAAAAATAATCTAAACTGCTGCCGAATTGCGTAACTCGATCGTAATCAATATAATTGCAATGTTCATTGCTCCGTGAGTTATGACAATCCGTCTTATCGGCCTACGTGCCACGCAATGAATATTGCTGTAATTTCAAAAGGAAAGCTAATGTCAATATGAATGCATTACACAATTACCCTACAGATCCACAGCTGTATAGCACAAACATATTGCGCTGTCCTCGTAAACATAGAAGATAAGCAAAACGCAGGGCAGTCGTGAAACGTACGAAAGTCAATAGGTACACGACATAAATCGAAATTAATGAGCAGGAAAATAATACCGCAATGCCTATGCCCATCACGTCAGTGTACAGTGCTGACTTCTGAGAACAGCTTTCACGGTTAACTATTCTGCATTTTGAAATTGCTTTTATTTTCTCGCCACTCCCGGTGTTTACTACTTCGAAATTGCATCTTATGTCTTGTAGTATTGACGTCAAGTTCCTATGCACGGTTGTCCGGACATTTATAATGCACCTTAATGTTCTGGCTAATGCCAGATGCAGCACATTGCAGTGACCGTTGCATGCCGATCAAGGAGCATTATTACCGAAGGTCAGTTTGGCATGCACAATCATTTTATATGTGGCATGATAGGGAAAACAAGAGAGCTTTATTACATAATAAACATTATGACTTCGCATGCAATTTGAATGCATACCTGAGCTATATGCAGTCAGATTTTAATTAGTACCTAATCCAATTCCGATACTGCATATAAAACCCAACGTGTTTAACGTTACAATAAAAACGTTCAAATTTAACTATTTTAGATTTGTGGATACTTTGCAAATTACTAATGATATTAATCTAAATATGGAATAGTTTTAGTTCGGATTCATTTACGGCCAAAATTAATACCCACGATTTACCCTACTAGAGATAGGAATTTGACATATTTTGTATGGCTTATGTCAAATTCGTATCTCTAGTAGGGCAAATCGTGGATAGATAGGATATTAATTTTGGCCGTTAATACACGACTATCCTCCAAATCCAAGCAAGCATGGATTTAGGATGGAAAATGATTCTTTAAAACGGTTTTACGATAAACACAATAAATTGCATTTGTTGAGAAAGTGGATATTAGTAGCTGAATAAGATTTGATTAAAAATATAGTACTCTTGATGATAGAACGTTTTCAAATCTTAAGATTTTTTTGTACCAAGATACCTAGTAGAATCAATTCCAAATATTTACATTTGAGTGCAATTGCAATTAAGTGAAGGTTTGTTGTCAGTCTCATGATTAATTTGGGTTTTTTCGCATATTAAACCCGTGTTTATATATACACCATACACATTTGATAGCTACGTGTAATATATTTCGTTGATATGTTTATGCATATTCAATTTACTTCTCTTAACAACCAATCAAGATTTTAATGTATTCTTGCTAATTAGAAGCAATTTATATGCACTTTTCTTTAAGCGCAAAGAATACTTGTTACTGCACAAAGTATTTTAGTGAAACGCAGCCAATATTGAGTACAAACTAAGTGCATACCTACTTTGGACATGGATTTGTTGTATTCGCTGATAGCCGTACAATGGTCCCAGTTTTAACAGAATACGAGTAGATCATAATGGCTTTACCTTGTACTGCGCCAACAAGTAACACTTTATAATGTTGACTAAAATGTTTGTCTGACGGTTAGATTCACATAATGGTATAACCAAAACGAGATAAAGTTGGTCGTTATCAACGGAGAGCACTGTCGATCACTTATCGTCATCACAGTCGCGTGTCGTGTATATGAACTGGGTACAACGGTACGTGTCACTGTGGCGGCGGCTCCGGCGTGACTGCCGGCCGGCCGGCCGCAAACTTTAACTGGCAACCACAATGGGCTAATTAGAATGGGCGAGTCGAGCGAGGCGCGGGGTAGAGGGGCTCCACCCACGGACCTTTGCATCCGCCTCACGGACAACTTCGATGAGAAACTTTGATCTTATCAGTAGCTATCTCCTCCCATATTACCTGGATAAAATTGGGCAGTCCCTAATACAAAAGGCAAAAATCTCTAATACCACTGTTGTCACCCATGTTGACACCAGCGACACACTTGACAGTAACATTTCATTTTATCAAAATTTAATAAGAAGGAAAATACTATGCTGAACTACATATGTAACAAACCATTAATATGAGGATAAAAATATCGAAGAGAACGAACCATTTTTAGCTGCAGTCATATTTTAGGTTATTGTTGCATGCTGGAATGTAATTTGCCACACTCCTGGAATACTTATAACATACGTAGGTAGTTATAATAGATTATGTTATAAAAAAGCTCAGCAAGGGAAGGGAGACCCAGCCACTTCTGTCGTCCGTCGCAGTCCGTCGTAATAAGTCAACGACCTTTCAATGTCAGCGAGATACTCGCACAGCGAATCATCGGCACAGATAATTAAACGAATATTATATATCTGATTTCCTTTCAAATACCGATTTCATCTATTTGATGATGACAGAGAATAATTTATTATGGCACTGTCCATTTAAATGGTATCATTAAATTGAATAGCTATAACCTTAAATGGGTTTAATGTCTTTCATTAAGCGATAATTGCAGTCTATGGAAATGGCGTCAGTTTACCACTTTGTGTTCATTTTGCTCCCACGCCACATTACTTGAATAATACTCACCTATTGCACTAATGTTAAGTAAAGTAAGTTATGGAAAATATATTTTATCTTTAGCTATGAATGCTATGATCCCATCTCTAGCTCGCTCTACCTGAAAAAAAAGTTCTATTTTTTTTCTCTCATTAATGAAAAATCCTATAGATATGTTATCCAGGATAAATTTTACCATCGTATTTGATTGCATCCAAGTCATTCCAACCGTAAGGGAGTGATCATTACTCGAAACTTAATCATATTAGAAAAAAACTATAAAGTGATTTGATTACCTATATGATTTAAACATCAAGGAAACATTCCCTAATTTCCCAAAAAACATTTGTTTTTTTTTCAAGATAGTCAAATTAATGCTTTGAATGTTTCCTCTTTTTCATATCAACAGCATTTTTTTTTAAATTAGGTAAAATAATTTCTTCAAAGTAATAAATGTATGAATCATAAATGAGCAAATCGGTAAGTAAGCCTATACGTAGTAAGTATAACCAATATACATACCTATACGATTCGTCTCGGGTCACTGTTATTTCGTGAGTAACCATGCCTTATTCATCTCTTGCGATTATTATTATTAAATGGCGGTTTAATCGGACTACCACAAATTTTAACTCATTAACTGTTCATTTGTTACTTGGTTAATAATGACACACTTTGTGGTTTTTAATGAAAATACTGCAAATGTACATAATGTAGAGTGATACTATTTCAAATACAACAAGCTGAACAAGAGTTTTCTCAGTTTTCTATACGTTGGTTGTGTGAGACTTTGACAGATGGAAAATAGCGAATATCATTATTGGCAAGTATCTCGAGTTGAGGAAATATTAATTGTTTTCTCGAGTCGACTTTTTACTTTCTCGCGCCGCACCTGTAGTTTCAGTAACATATTAAAGTAGACGTAGCTAGGCAAGTTCAATGAAAGGTTGAGCAATTTCTTCTTTGTCAACATGTTAACTACCGTTGTGTACCATAAATATTCCACAACTGAACACTGTCTCCCAAAATACAAGCTCCGGCTTAGTTTGGGATCCAGTATCAGTATCTCTCGTAATACATATATATGGTACCTTTTAATAATGTCATACAGCTAATGTAATGATTAGTGACAATAAACACCTTTTTATTTTATTAATTTTTATTCATTTTTAACCGACTTCAAAAAAAAGAGGAGGTTATGTATTCCGCGGGTTTTTTTTTCATGTATGTACACCGATTACTCCGAGATTTGTGGGCCGATTTGCGTGGTTGTTTTTTTATTTGGTAGAGGAAGTCCGCGCGGTGGTCCCATATAAATTTTATTGACTTAGGTCGAGTAGTTTTTTAACCAGCTTCAATAAATCAGTTTAATTTAGCTTTGCTTACCTAGATGATCTACTAATAGTTTCGTTTGTCTGTGAATTATCAACTAAAAAGTATGAAATAAAAACTTTTTAACAAAAAATAAAACCGACTTCAAAAACCTTAGCTAAAAAGTAAAAAATAATCCTCGTATGTATTTCAAAATCTTAACATAAACCAAAATTTTGGAGGCGGCGCGTGTTTTTCATGTATGTTCGCATAAACTGTTTTTTATTACTATAGATAAGCGCTCGACAGTACATTATATTTACATGACGCAAAGGGACAGTCACGCGCCGCCTTCAAAATTTTGGTTTATGTTAAGATTTTGAAATACATACGAGGATTATTTTTTACTTTTTAGTCAAGGTTTTTGAAGTCGGTTTTATTTTTTGTTAAAAAGTTTTTATATTTATTGATTATCAACTGAGTCTATCGTAATCGAACGGAGCAGACGCCCGAGGCGTCTCACAAACAAACCTCTCCTCTCCACTCACAGACCCCAACACTTCGAAAGAAATGAGTTCAGTAATTATACAGCATGACTGTGTCAACGAGGGACATATTCAAGAATATGACAGAATGTGCGTACAGATAATAATAAAAAAATGAAAAAACATTTCATGATAAATCACGCGTTCAGGAAAAAAAATGCTCGCGCATGCTCTGACTGTTTAGGGTTCTGCTGGCTAATACAAAAAGCGGAGAGGGTGGAAATTGCGACCGATGAACACTTCACATACGAGATTATCCGGAGAAGAACCGGAGTGACCGACATAGCTTGTAGGATTAGTAAGCTGAAGTGGCAGTGGGCTGGCCATGTCTGTCGAAGGACCGATGGCCGCTGGATTAGACGAGTCCTTGAGTGGAGACCGCGAATCGGCAAACGTAGTGTAGAGCGCCCGCCCCCCAGCCAGGAGGACCGACGACCTGATAAAAGTAGCTGGGGGGGACTGGATGCGGAAGGCAGAGGACTGAATTTTGTGGTGCAATTTGGGAGAGGCCTATATCCAGCAGTGGACTGAGGAGTTGATGATTGATGAATACTTCCGTGCTAGGAGCATCACCTCACGGCATGCAAGTTTGATTTTTAAGAGCGGAATAGTGTCTACAGTTATTTATGAAATAATGCTCCTTCATAATGTAGCTAAATATTATCTGGTATCTACCCTCATTGTACTTATTTAATATCCTACCTTGTTAACTATATTTTTTGTTTACCTGTTTGCATTGTCGATGATACTGATGTACGGTAAAACTCTAATGAGTTTATGTTTACATGTTTACATCTTTAGAATGTTTTTGTTATGTATGTATAGGTACACACGGCTACACATCAAGCTGTACAAAACCAGTATAGGTTGACCTCGCGTTGTAAGGAAAACCTATACAATGCGAGGTCAGCTTATACTGGAAATGTACAGCTTGATGTGTAGCCGTGTGTACCACTGAACAAAAAAAAAAAAAAAGATTGGAAAGAGATTTCAAAAATTAAGGTGCTATTTTTATACATATTTGGAACGAGAATTAAGTACTGAACATCCCCCTTCAATTAATAAATGTGAGAAAACAACACAGCGGTATGATTACTGCTTGACTCATCCAGCATTATGCAGTTCTACGTACAGAGTAACTGTTTCACAGATACCTACATGACTAAACACAGCATGAGTAGTTTCATTCATAAATGTTTTTGGTTTAGTGGTCACAAGTCACAACTTTACGAGAACTTTATAGTCAATGGAGCACGAAAAATTGTGTCATGTTTGATAACATGAATTACGATTTCTCACAATGAAATTATGAAGAACGATTAAGCTACACATGTTGGTGATTAATTTTCATTCATAAAACACTGTAATTTTGTACAATACGCAAGTCATTGTAGGCTATGATACTTACAGCTTACAGTACCTACCTACACAATTTTATTATTTTTGTTTACGTTTGGTTTTTTTTGTGAGGAAACCTGCACACCAGAGAGTGCTCCATACAGTTCTCGATGGTGTGTGTAGTCCACCAACCCGCACTAGGCCAGCGTGGTGGTCTAAGGTCTTAACCTTCTCATGCTGAGAAGAGGCCCGTGCCCAGCAGTGGGACAGTAATGGGCTGGTTATATTATGTTGTTTTTAACAACGTTAAGAAATCTCAACATCAGTACCTATGATGTGGTTGAAAGTCCTTAGGTTTTACGATGATTGCATTAAAAATCATAACATATAATATTCATTATCAGGAAAGTGATCGTGCATGCAGCTGTAAACATTTTTTAAATATTTTATTCACAAGAGAACCACTCAAGGTAGTTGATAAGATATTTAATTTAGATTAATCGCAGATAGGAATGGAATATTATAATTATGTATAGCTAAATAACTTCATAGCAAAATACCGATCTCGTTACAGTACAATTAAAATGGATTAATAAACCGGCCAAGTGCGAGTCGGACTCACGCAGTAAGGGTTCCGTACCAACCATTGTCTTGATACCCCATAGAAACTGATTTAATTTACGATAGCTCATCAATAGACATCAACGCATTGTGCGGAAATATGAATGTTTGCATCTCTTTCTTAAGCAGGTACCACCACATATATCTATGTTTGCCCTAATTTTAGTATTTGTTATAAACTGCATAGTATCCACTATAATCAGATCAAGTTTGACGCTGGTATGTATTACCGTTTTGAAGATAGATCAGTAACAAAAAAAAAAAAAAAAAGGAATTTAGAGGTTTCTTGCATTTGTTCGCACTTGGTCGGATTCGCAAATGGTCGGATTCTCATTTCGCCGGAATACAGTTATGAGACTTTTATTTATTTTTAGTATTTGTCGAGATAGGGGTTATAGCAACACATATTATGAGAATATTTCAACCGGCTACCTATTACCGTTCAAAAGATGAGACGAGATAGTCCTGTGACAGACAGACGGACGGACGGACGGACAGAAAGGTTAGCGAGAATAATAGGGTCCCGTTTGGCACCCTTTGGGTACGGAACCCTAAAAACCCGTAAAGTTAATTATCAAACTTACTGGCCATTGGCCATGAAATTCAAATCGAGATGTGCGATATTAATTTGACTTGACCGTTATTCGAAGCTTATTTAATTTGAGATAGGCACTACGTTTCCCGCCTTATATATCTTTCTCTTTCTTTCATATACCCTTCTCTTTCTAACCCCACCACCTGGCAGAGTGGGGGCGACCTGAGTGAGCCGCCATCTTTATTTCTCATTGGCGTCTTGTTTCCCGCCACGTACGGTTGTGCACTAGCACTAACGCTACGACATTATTGTCAATTTTAATATAATATTGTAATTCTTTAAATTCTCTTATTAGAATAGAAATAACTCTTGTGATTTTCGTGTGAACAACACGAAATATAACAATTATTTTAAAGTGTAGTAATAAGAAACTATAGGTAAAAATAATTACTTATAGCAAAACCACACGTAAGTAATATGATTATAATTTTAACCAAGTGATACCTTGCCTAAGGTCTTCAGGTATGCAAATTATTTACTTTTTATACTGCACTGTGCATGTACCTACATTATGATTGAAGTGTCGTCTATACTACTACGTGTAGTCCACAGGTGTAGTCGAATATTTTTTATTTATGGTTTGCCGTTATAATTACTTTTCATTATCGGTAATTTGAACCGTATTTTATTAAGGACTAAAATTAATAGTCTGTACTAAATGTGTAGTCAAACAATTTGTATTAACGGTTTTTCCGTTCGAATAATTTTTTAGCGGGATTTTTGCCCGTATTTAATTTGTTTATAATAACATACATACCCTTTATTTAAATGCCTTTCATGTTTAGTATGGATGAGAGGAATAAGTGTGTACGATATGCAGCGGCTGAACCATTAATGGGACCATCTGGAATGCAGCATAAGCCACGATCTAGTAGCTCGAGTTCAAGCAGGAGCAGTTGTCAGAGCGATGGTGATTCTTTTTCGTCCTTATCGTGCTCCCCAAAGCGTCGACATGGTCATCATAAGAAAAGGAAGGGGGGCAAACATAGTTTCGTAAATTATCAAAAGCAGGTACGTGATCTTCGTACATTTTTGTCCACTCTGGATAATGACTGTCAAATTAAAGTCAGTGATTACTTTATCAACAAAAATGATTCCATTTCTGCTTTTTCGGACATTAGTCGTAATATTTACGAAGAATTAGGTGATCACGCGTCGAATGTTGACCCACCTAATGAAGTTATTTTTTATATTCAAACTAAATTAAAAGATCCCTCTATGCCCAAGACCTCTGAAACTTTCTTAAAATTATGTGACCTTCAACATTTAGATAGTAGCGATTAGAATGAAATCGGATATTCTGAAAGTCAGAAGGTGTAGGTAAATCACAAACCTGGTTTTACTGATATTGAGTTTAATGAAGAGGTTGCAGCCTTCCAGTCTCCACGTCATTTGATCTATGCTGATTAAGCATTTGCTGCTTTAACTTTGTGCGTTCTCAAGCAAAGAGATTCGCTTCAGAAAGCATTAGTGGAATGAGCCCAATGGTCTAAAGAAGTAACACCAGGTTATGAGGCTATTAACAATAAATTGGCAAAGCTTATGTCTTGTGGCGATTTCCAAGACTTCCACAGATATGTTACAGCTAAATTGTGGCCATCGCACTGTGATTTTGCAAATGCGTCGAGATTGCGTAACCAAACAAGTGAAGGATCCATTGATGAAGCCTACGCTAAGAAAGGTACCGCCAACATCCAAAAACTTGTTCAATGCAAAAAGATTCACAGCTGCGGTGGAAAAGGCTGGTAGAGTACGCAAATATTTTTGGCTTTTGAAGAGATCTGACACAACCACCTCGCAGGTGGGGACAAACAAATGATAGTGTCTCCTCGCAGGAGCACGGAACCCGTAAAAGACCCTCGCAGGGTTATTAACACGGATCATACTATATTCAATGCTATGTACAGGGCTACTGTCAAGCACCCTCGCAGGGTAGTTACAATTCACTCTGTTATGATGAACATGGCTCTCACTCGGTCGCACCGAATTATCGTGGGACATTTCGTGGACGAGGATCATTGCGAAACCAGCCTGAGCATGGAAATCAATCTAAGTCCGAGCAGAAATGAACATCGTCGTCGTCCAATAACACATGGAGACTGTAAGCAGTTCATGATTAAGGGCTCCGTTCGAGCTCGAAACCGGTCGGGCACACCCGATGATATAACGTGAGTGAAACCGTTTATATTAATCATTATGAGACTGTAAGCGTCGAAAATATTGACATGATGCACTTTAAAGCAGGCCGTCTGGCAATCTTTTGACTTCAGTGGGAACAATTTGGAGCATGAATGTCATACTAAAAATGATATCAGGGTATCGCATACCCTTTCGTCAAAGACGTACTGATATGGATCAGTGGGTCACTGATATGGTGGTTGCATGGCCAGGAACATAATAAAAGGCCATTGGAAATAACTGGCGTCATCGACAAAATGGGAGATCAGGGCGTCCCCAAACAAGCATGACTGTCTCTATAATCAATGTTTTTGGTTTCCAAAAGCGACGGCTGTGCCCCGGCCCATTTTCATTTGAGGGCCTTCAATCAGTTCGAAATAACAACAAAATTCAGACTAATCAATGATTCTTGTGTGCCAGACTCTCTGCAGTAGAGAGACTGGCTGTGCAAAAAAAGATTTTTCGCAAGCTTAATTTCACATTTGCGTGGCTCGCAGCCACAGAACATTATTACGCCTTATTGGCAAGAAAGAGCTCTTGGAAACTACCACTACTTGCTTACCTTGTAGCCTGAGTATATACTGCACCCAAGGCCTTCGCATTAGCGACAAATCGGATTGCCCAATTGTTAAAAAACCGACGAATACGAGTTCTGGTGTACAAGCTCGGACAATTTCCTTATATAGTTCATCAAGGCGAAGAAATCTTAAAGGAACATGTAAATGTTCTCATTCTCACTCTAGTCACTAGGGTGGATTAAATTACGAAAAGCCTGTACTATCACTGTTAAAAGCCTTGGCGTATATGAGCGTCCAGTAAAACGGACGAATCAGAAGCATCGTCTGTCCCAAGAGAAGTTGCCTGCTCTGCTTGCCAAGCTGTCCCAAAGGTTAAAACAGGAACGTACAAACATCAAGCAGATCCAGAGTAAGATGGTAAGACTTCTGAATTTTGCAAGTTTTCCGTTCCAGAAGGCCGTCTCAATTTTCGGGCTTTATAGGCCTTCTGAACTAAAGGTTGAAATTAAACCAGAAATTGCATTTAATTCTTATCGAAGCCAGAAACAACATAACGTGGTGGCTTCAGAACTGCAAGCGCCCTTCAGCCATTCATGTACCTCCGCTATCCCATTACCTAATAACGGATTCCCCCGATATTTCATGGGGAGTTCGATTCGATAATTGATCATTGACAGGTCTTTGGGCAAATCACGAGACATTTACACTACAATTTCCAGGTAGAAATGCTTGTCATTCCAAAAGTTTTACAAGATCATTGTCATGTCAGCTCCTGTGTCGGAGTATATACTGGTTCAATGCGAATGTTTACTTACTTAACAAAACTGTATTCACATATCTCCAACAACAAGGAGGCATAAGATCTGCACCATTGCGGGATCTGATTGACCAGTTATTCTAAATTCTAGAGGAATACCAAATTCACCTGAACTTTTTCCATATCCCCGGGATGTACAACAGCCATGCTGACTATTTGTCGTGACTTAGAAGACGTCTTGTTAGTCCGGAATAGCATCTCTTGACCAGATGCACAGAGACTGCCTGATGGGGGATCCCATGCATATACCTCTTGCCTCCCGTCTAGCACACGTAGTTGTGAATTATGCTTCTCTAGATCTAAACGATCACCAAGCGTTGTTTCACAACGCGTTCTCTCGACAGTGGAACTTCCAACTGGCGTGGATTTTTCCCCACAGTATTTGATTCCCAAAGTACTCTTCCATCTAAACAGTGCTGGCGGGATATACCTACCTGTTGATAGTTTCACACTGGGATCGAATCTATTGACGGGCAGATTTGAAGGCCCGAGCGTTAGCAGCCCCATTCACGTTTCGCAATTTCCATGAAGTCCTGATGATATGCGTGTCGATGGAACTCCTAGCTCCGAAGACAGAACTTGACCCTCGAAGCATGGAGATGTTGGGTTGGTCCGAGGACCTATAAGATTGAAAGTATAGCCAAGTAAAATTACTGAAGAGGTCATGGGGCCTTCTACAGTAAAAACTTATGATGTTGCTCAGAAAAGATGGCTAGCCTGGTCTGAGCAACACTAAATTATTCTATAGAATCCTATCGGGAGAGAAGTAGCTAGATTTCAATCTGACCTTTATCTAGTACACAAGCTATCTTATAATACGATTTTGTGGCACAAATCGGCAATTTCCACTCTTTGTAATCCAGATATTGCCGGCCAAACTAGTTCTCATATTTTAGTTAACAAAACAAGTGCTAAATTATAGCATTAGAGAAACCGATTAAATCTAAACCACCGATTTGGATCATAGATAGCCTAGCTGCATATCTAAATAGTCATAACTGTGCACACGGCAATATTTTCCAAGTGCAAATACGTAGCTACTGCAACCTACTTTTATGCTGGGGCCGAAGGATACATGACTTTATTAGAATTTTATTTTTAAGAACTGATTCGGATATTGTATTCAAACTGATACTCTATATTCAAACTGATACTCTATATTCAAACTGATACTCTATTATCTTGTGGCCTGTTTTTGGTTCAAATACTAATTCTTCGGTTCACCGGCAGTCGGGCTGAAGATTGTTTTCTAGTAAAGATAGCAATAATTTGGATCCAGTATTGGATTAAAATAACAATCGAATTATCTAAAAATCGCAGAGATTCGGCAAATTTCCCTAATTTGTATGTTTCTATGTAGAGGGGAAGTGAAAGCTATTTCAAAGACAATCATTTCAGGGTGGATTAAAACTTTACTTATAGATACGGGGATAACTGCAATGCCTGGCAGTTTTCGCTCTGCAGTGGCCTCTTAAAACACAAGTTCAGTAGAACAGTTCTACCCTCATCTATAAATACCACTATTATCATGTTATTTGATAATGTTGATTGATTTTGTTGATTTCTTGTTTCTGATATTATATTATTAAACAAGGTAAAACGAATATTATAATAAACTCAATAGTCATATTGATACACTTGAAAATTTTCTTGCTTTTACAAATAAAAAGAAAAGATCAAGATGCATTTGATTCATTCAAATGACACTAAATTTGTAATTTTATTTATAAGTTTACTTAAAACACACAAATATCATTCACATTGGCGTCTGTGTCACCAGTGTCACCACTCACCACCACCAGGCGATAACAAACAGGTCTCAAATTAAATAAGCTTCGAATAACGGTCAAGTCAAATTAATAGAAGCGTTTTACCTTACAATAAAACGCATATTAATTTACTTACCTTATTCGAAGCTTATACTTTAAAGTCTACCTGGTGATTTTCGACTCAATGAGAAATAAAGATGGCGGCTCACTCAGGTCGCCCCCACTCTGCCAGGTGGTGGGGTTAGAAAGAGAAGGGTATATGAAAGAAAGAGAAAGATATATAAGGCGGGAAACGTAGTGCCTATCTCAAATTAAATAAGCTTCGAATAAGGTAAGTAAATTAATATGCGTTTTATTGTAAGGTAAAACGCTTCTATTAAATTTCTTCCGCATTAATTATACGATTGACATAATGAAGTTCGAACTCACTCGCCGAGTCATCGTTCACGTGGGCTCTTATCAAACTACATACATATTGTTATAGGCACTTATGTATAGATGTTACCTGCGCGTGCGCCGATTACTACCAGCTATGACTCACAGTATATCCTGTTCGCCTTTGTGGGACTTTCACAAGATATTAGCACGATTGGAAAGGTATCTGTAAATAAATTCAAATTCGGATATCCGCAATTAGATCAATTATCGTCTTTAGTTTTGTCTAAGTTAGATAATATATCAAAAATTAAGTAATGCACTCGATTATATTGACTTGTTATCTTATCTAAATATAGGTAGTAGAAATTATTGTACCCGGAATTATGTTTGTTTATTTGCCTACGTATAATTTAACATTCCAATGAATACACTACAAATTCCATTGGTGATAAAATACCTATCTCCATTTAAAAGCGCACATGAGTCATATGTAGTTTGGTCGGTCGATGATGATAAAGGATAAATATTTCTACTAAGTATTTCACAAAAAAATGTTAGATGAAGTCATGCAATCATTGATAATAATGTAACGCTCAATGGCATCATCGCAAGTTACCTATTTTTGATAAGCAATGAGATAGGAAAAGTCCAAATATTGGTTTGATTACGTCGGATAAGTACCTACTTAGTCATTTTTACGGCAAGAACAAGTATATGTACCGCACGGCTACATAACAAGCTATACATTTCCAATATAAGCTGACCTCTCATTGTACGGAAAGTCTCTACAATGCGAGGTCAGCTTATACTGTATAGTTATAGTTTGATGTAGCCGTGTGTACTTACATATTCATCTAGCCACTACGTGGGGAGTATACCCATATGCAAAAATCGCAGTTTTGCAGGAGAAAAACTGAAGAGAAATGACATTCATATTTTTAAATATGGACCGCAGATCTCTCTTTACTGCGTTGGGTCTCTCACAACTCAGTATTGAAAGAACTGCGGGAATGTGAGATCACAGGAGGAATAAACGTAGGGACTATAGTCCCTACGTAGCGTACGTGTAGCGTATCGCTACGCGATTTATCATAAGAATTCAGGAATTTATTACAGATAATATTTACTGAGTTACTGCTAAACAACCTTTGACTGTTTGGACATAGATAGCCGTAGTGATGATATTGCCAATACAATAATTAAGACTTACCAGTATTATCGGAAGTTGCCAACGCAAGAAATTAGTTATATACACAGGCGCGGTTCCAGGCCAAGATTTCGGGGGGGGGGGGGGGGGGTCAACTTGGTTTACGTACAGTTTCAAGGTCCAACAAATTTACCAATAAAATGTCCATTTTTTTTTTGCAAAGACAATGTAAAGTTTGGAGTTAGTTTATTATGTAACAGAATAGTTACTTACAAAATGAAAGTCAAGAAAGAGGAAACGAACGTTGGATACAAACGCGAGCGAAGCGAGCACGAGTTTTTCATATTTGTGCGAAAAATTGACTTCAATTTAAGTGTATTTTTTGGAGTTGTAGGTAATGTACGTTATGAAGAAGAGCGAGCGAAGCGAGCGTGAATTTTTTTTTCTCTAGCTTCAAGCGCTTGCGCCTTTGATATAGTGTCCGATCGCAACAGCAGGCTCATGTAAAGTAGCGCAAACCGTTCAACAAAATGATCTAGGTACTGCCGTCGTATGTGATATTATTTGTCATTGAACTGGAAATATCATTTATACTTTATTTTGAGCAAAATAATACCTATGCTGTAAATTGAACTTCAATACACAAACAAAACTTTAAAATAATGTTAGGATTTTTTTTACGTACGAGTAGATGTTTGAGTAAGTAGGTAGTACTTACCTAGTTTTGATTTTATTGTTTACTTTTGGACGTTTAAGCAGGAATTTAATAGTTTATTTTAAAAAATTGTCTATTTTAGGAGATTTTTCAATTTGACGTGTACGATTTTGGGGGGTTCATGACCCCTACGACCCCCCCCCCTAGAACCGCCACTGAATATACATCGACTCTACCTGTACCTATAGGTAATTAATATAATTAGATATTAGGTAACATGTTATAACTAGAGCTAGAAGTTGTCGGGGCACAATTGTAATTTTTCTAGTGATGGCACTATCGATTAATGCATACTTTTTATCGATAATTATTATTTTCCATAATTATTTAAAATATTTTTTTTTTATATGTCTTACATTAAAAAAGGAAGTTTCATACATTATGGATTTCGTTCGTTGTTGTTTTATTTTGGTTTTGTTCACCTGATATTGAAGGGTACTATGTGATTGCGCTTATCAGTTTTTGCAATAAATGATACATATTACATAAAGAAAACAAGTATTAAATCGCAGACATCGCAGTGCTAAAATATCGATGGCTATAAAAGTCGATAAACAACAGCTTTCAATCCCTATCAAATTTTTCATCGTGCCCCGACAACTAGCTCTAGTAATTACACACCAGTTTTGCTGAAAAGATAACGTGTTGACAAATTTTGCCACCAATGGTACTTGCTTGACGGTCGGTCGGTGGTAATTACATGCTTAGAATAAGATAATTATCTTGTCTAGAATGAGGAAGAGTAGTATTAGTTTAAGAAACGGATGTTAATTGTATTCTGTAACGATATCATTCTAAGACAACTTATGAAGTTTTATACCTTCCGTTTGTCTAACAGAGTTATTAATTTTTTTTCCATGTAATTAAGATAACGTTTTATTAGATGAATAATAATTGATGTTTGCTTACTACCAAATCTTTGAAGAGAACATTTTAAAAAAGCGTATCAAGGTAAATCAATAATATGTCTCTACACGTTAAAGGCTCATCAAGGTAAATTAATATGGTTCCCTCTACATGTAGGTAACTAAGATTTTAAGTAAACTTACTACAAGTAAAATAATTGTGCCAATGAATTTTCTTACTGAATATTCTAAATTTAATAATAAATAAAATAAATAAATATCTTTGGGACGTTTTTACACAGCACTATCTAGATGGTCTAGTCCCAAACTAAGCAGAGCTTGTACACACGGCTACACATCAAGCTGTAAAAAACCAGTAAAGGCTGATCTCGCGTTGTAAGGAAAACCTATACAATGCGAGGTCAGCTTATACTGGAAATGTACAGCTTGATGTGTAGCCGTGTGTACTATGGGACATGGGTACTAGACAATGGATATAATACTTATATACTTTTTTTTTATTCTAATTACTTACTAATGAAAATTAATCATGTTATTCGGTGTGATACAAATACCGGAAAGTTATTAAGAATGAAAGCTGTAACAAGCTAGTTGCAGTCATATCTTTAAACGGTCATACGCGAATGCATGCAAAAATTTCTGGTTTATTCAAGTATGTTAAAATGTGTAAATTATACGGTCTTTGTGGCGTGGCAGGCACGCGCTCCACATGTGTTTGCTTAGTGACGCAGCCGCCACAATACGTTACAGTGGTATGCTTCGTGAATAATATGTTACTCACCGATCCCACCGAACAAAAACTTGTTTAGTTGATATACTTAGCAGATTAGAACGACTCGGTAAGGACGTAAGACGTTTTTCAACTATAATAAATAATTCATAAGTACAAGATTAACCTTATTGTGCCATTCGTTCAAGGTCCATAGACTTTGGTGCCTACTCCTATTTATATCGACTAATTTGTCTATAAACCGAAATTAATCTTTATTGGCCATAAGTTATCAGTAAGTTTAGAAATAATGCCAGCATTCTACGTAGCTACTGTTTCAATAATACGTAATATGTAGTCTTTATATAATATGTAGTATTATTTTATTGTTATTTTTGTCCGAACATTTTAAGTAGAATCACGGAATTAACATGCAGAATACGACCTTCGCTACTATAATACCCACCACCTAATGATTACAAAGCAGAACATACCCATCGTGTGTTTTTTGATGTCTTTTCCGGGGCAAGAAGGGACTCTTCCGAACGTACCTGAACAAAAACAAATGAAAAATATTAGGACGACGGACGGTAACGTTATTGACATAGTTTTACAAATACACTGATCAAAAATGCAAGGTAGAATTTATGAAATAGATAAATCATAGAAAGGGGTATTAAAAGAAATGATAACTGTTCTTGAATAGTTAATAAGTGCATTAAAAATAAACACGTACAAAAAACCTCCATTGATTTGCCACACAAAATTATTTTGCAGGACGTGTTCCATAAAAGTAACCTTACCAATTTTATTGGTGTAGTTACAAGAATGGCCGCAAAAAAGGCACCAACGCCGCCTCTACCATTTTGGTCATTGTCCTTTCCACAGCGCCGTTTTCTAATACAAAACTATGTAGTCATATTAAATTTAAAGTATGCAGTGCAAAGTAAAAGTGTAGTATGTTTTATGACGGCAGATAAATCATTTTCCCGTTTTTTATTGCTCCTAGAAGCTAGAGCTACATTTCTAACATAAATGTGCCTCTAGTGAAAAAAAGGCATTTTAAGTCCCTTTGAAAGGGACCCACTTAGGGAACTTATACCCATTTTCACTAGGGAAATTATGTTAACAAATGATTTATGCCTAGCTTACAGCAGCTCAGAATACCGTGCCACCCCTATCGAGGGGTTTCCCTCGCGAAGGATAGCAAGTTGCGCGTAATATCTTTTTTATTTGTCCCTCTGGGATCGATATTTCCAATCACGTTACATTTCGGAAACCAAATTCTGTGTAAGGAACTAAATCACACGCTATTTTATTTATGTTAGTATCTAGATTAAGTACGTGGGTAAATATGGAATTTTAGTATGTTGAACTTCACGGTGACCGATGCATTAACGTCAGTACAAGTCCAGAGCTGCTAAGGCAGTCCACACATTAGGTACCCTATACTACATTATTCTCACATAATAGTGTTTGTGACAATGATTGATTTTGGAAGAGAAAACACAGTTAACATAGAGTTTCTTCCTAGTTCTTCAAACGGAAGTAACTGAATAATCAGGGTTATCTTTTAAATTAATGGGCAAACTATGAAAGTGTTAAAAAGCTTAGAGTGTAGTAGGGCCTATTGATACTCAATCAATACTCAATATATACTTATTGAATTCTATAAGTAGTTTAGGTGTTAACTTAAAAATATGAGATCGATAAGGACCCTGTCGGACACAGCAAAACGAGTATACTGCCTGGCTTAGAATATAATGATTAAAGTTACGTTTATTATTATTATTATATTTACCTATAACTTTAACGAATAAATTCTATTGTCTAATTGGATTCGTTTACGATATCAGAGGTGAATGCATTTGCTCATTTGTCGTGTCGGTGACTCATCAAAATATTTCTGAATCGGTGACTCATAGTTCGTTTACCTGCTAATGTTTATATACTTCGAGTTGTCGTATATCAGATTTTCGATCATTATGCTAGTCATAATTTTAAAGTCACTCAAATATGTACCGTGTTGCTCAGTACCGTTATTGATATTTCAAGGAGTTAGGCCAATAGAATGACGTATTAGCGTTGGAAAGTTAATCCATAATTCAGGAATAAACTTCAGATGAATAAAGGATGAAAAAGAAATCTTTTCTGAGAAATGCTACAAACACAAACACTAAGTAATACCGCTACTAATTAACTACCGTTTTGCAAATCCAAGACACTTAGGAAAACCTATTAATTAATTATCTGTTAATGAAATGCTTAAATCCTACTACTTTAATTAAATATATGGATAGTCTTTTCTTTAAATCAACACGGTTTCGTGATAGCCCGAAGGCTTTTTCCTGGAGTACCAATTTGTGGTTCCAAAATGCAGCTCGAACCAATGTGACATTGCGTTGTATTTATAGAAACTGTCGAGTTTGTTAAAAACATGATAATTTCCACTAATTGTGAGTGTCACCTTTGCTTGCTTATCTTATTAATTTATTTGTACCATGGGGACAAATAAATGTACATGGAGAGGGCTATGCTCGGAGTGTCCCTGCGTGATCGAATCAGAAATGAGGAGATTCGCAGGAGAACGAAAGTAACCGACGTAGCCCGAAGAATTGCCAAACTTAAGTGGCAGTGGGCGGGGCACATTGCTCGCAGAACGGATGGCCGATGGGGCAGTAAAGTTCTGGAGTGGCGACCGCGTACTGGAAGGCGCAGCGTGGGTAGGCCCCCCACAAGGTGGACCGACGACCTGGTGAAGGTCGCGGGAATCCGCTGGATGCGGAAGGCACAGGACCGGTCGTTGTGGCGATGTTTGGGGGAGGCCTATGTCCAGCAGTGGACGTCTTTCGGCTGAAATGATGATGATGATGATGATAGATAAACGCTAGATGATTTTATCTGAGGTTATAAATTAGATAAAAATCTGATGATGATGATGATGGGGACAAATAATCCGCACATCACTGAAAAACGTTATCTCTAGTTGTTATGTAGTTTAGTTCAGTCAAGTGAATTCGAATTTTACCTAATTTTTTTAGGGTTCCGTACCCGAAGGGTGACAAACGGGACCCTATTACTCTCGCTACGCTGTCCGTCCGTCCGTCCGTCCATCCGTCCGTCTCTCTGTCTGTCACAGAGCTGTATCTTTTGAACGGTAATAGGTAACCGGTTGAAATTTTCTCAGAATATGTGTTGCTATGAGGTGTATCACGTCAAATACTAAAAACAAAAAAAAGTCTAAAACCAAAGGGGGTCCCCATACAAGAAACCTCAAAAAACATGCATTTTTTTCAACGTTTTTGTTTTTGCTCTATCTTCAAAACCTTAATATATACCAGCGTCAAACTTGGTCAGATTATAGTGCATATTATGTAATTTAGCAAAAAATACTAAAAATAAGACAAACATAGACATATGTGGCAGTACCTGCGTAAGAAAGACATGCAAAAATTCATATTTCGCGCACTGTGCGTTGATGTCTTTTAATAAACTCTCGTAAATTAAATCAGTTTTTATGGGGTATCAGGTCGTTGAGAGGTACGGAACCCTTACTGCGCGAGTCCGACTCGCACTTGGCCGGTTTTTTTTTTCCGTCGTGACATCCTCATGGACGCACTCCGCCCGGGGTTGGCGGAGCCAGTGTCGTACTCTTACCGACTAAAACCACCACGGTGTTCCTTCAACTACCTTAGCCAGGGGTGTGGGAACCCGTGAGTATTCACATAACCACCCCCGACAGGTCCCGGCTCGCCACAAGCAGGCGAGCCCCTTCTCCCCGTGCGGCCTAACGACGGCCGCACCCTCCTCTGTGGCGCACACGGAACACTGCACGCCACCTCACCTCACGGGCCTTTACCAGCTACGCCAGCTGCACCAACTACGGCAGCTGCTGGGCGGGCAGCAGACTACCCCGAGTCTGCTGCTCGCAGGCCCATCCTCCTGTAATTTTTATAGAGGTGTCCTTCCTCGCGGTCCGGGCGGTAAAGCCAAGACCCTCGGTCCCAAGAGGCGCGAGAAGACTGCTCAGCAGGCACTCCTGGGATTACGAGACCGACG
This sequence comes from Asteroscopus sphinx, assembly GCA_949699075.1. Lineage (NCBI taxonomy): Eukaryota > Metazoa > Arthropoda > Insecta > Lepidoptera > Noctuidae > Asteroscopus > Asteroscopus sphinx. The sequence continues at coordinate 21,486,363 of OX453005.1, forward strand.
GGGAATTCGAATTTTACCTAACCTAACCTTTCTTAATGGTTTTCACTTCACATGCTCACAAAAAAAATTGTGTAGATAATCCTTTGGTTTAATATTCGTGAATAGTCCTTAGTAGATTTGTTTTTACACAAGTCACATCGAGCCAAAATAATGATATTCATAATTAAATAATAAGACTGAAACTAGGTATTACAAGCTTGAAAAAATACTATTACTACTTACGACTATTAATTATACTACAACTACTAGACGTCCATGTTAACGTAATTTTTAACAGATTTCAAAAGAGGAGGAGGGACAAGTATTTTTTTTTAATGATTATGTGTCGTTCACTCACAGCTCGAACAATTAGTTTTTTGGATTAATAAACTGGATGTTTTATATAATAAGAAGAAATCTAAAAGTATAAGAGCTAGATAATTTAGTTGTTAGGAACTACATCGTAGATTTTGGTTTTATGAAGAACGTTAGAGGGTTAACAACGGCTTAACGGCCAAAATTAATATCCAATCTATCCACGATTTGCCTTACTATAGATAGGAATTTGACACAAGCTCCATACAAGATTGATAGATTGGATATTAATTAAGGCCGTTAGTAAAACTGACACGCAGGAAACTAACCCAGAAATTTTCATTGAGTAAAATCTCTGGTCGTTTTATCTCCATGTCTACAATAGAAAAATATTTATTTAATTTGTTTGTAAATGAGGTTCCATTTGCATGAAGGGTACGGGTTAATAATCATCATTTTAACATTTCACACAGACGACCTCTGTGGTCTAGTGGTTTGAGTGTCGGACTGCTGATCACGAGGTTGTGGGTTCGATTCCCACAGGACACAAATATTTGTGTGATGAACATGAGTGTTTGTGTTGGTCTGGTTGTTTCTTATGTATTATAAGTATGTATTTACAAAAAAAAAGTATATAAGTATTATATCCATTGTCTAGTACCCATACCACAAGCTCTGCTTAGTTTGGGACTAGATGGTGATGTGTAAAAATGTCCCAAAAATATAAAAAAAAATATAAATATATAAAAAAATTCGACAAATATAATTTACTCTATAAAATGCAATTTCAATATAAGTAGAGTAAAGTTTAAAATTATAGCCACTACACCAATGCATACGCATGCATATTGGATTGCATTTTAATTTTGATATTACTAACATAGTTTTTTAAGTAAATAATGTTACTAACCCTATGAGTCTTGGTTACTTGATTTTAATAAATAATAATAATATGCAATAATAATTTACTCTTTTTATGTATAAAAAATTAAACCAAATACATTCTACGGAAAATAATGCATCTCCGCCGCTGAGTTCCTTATATGGTTTTATACATATCTTCGACCTACGCAACTGCGGTTTGCGATTTAATCTTACGATAAAATATTCTACCTACCTACGTGCTCTTTGAAGCGTATACCTTTTGGTTTTGTTTTCACTTAGTAAGATAGGAACTGGGAAACTCATTTTCGGTCACGCTATGAGCTGAATTATTATGAGATGATAGGACAGCGCAGATCAGATTTTAAAACTCTTCAAATTACTTGTTGCACGACCTAACAGTCATCCAGTATGAAGCTTGCATTTCTTTGAAACTGTCTGAATGTCCCTTAATGGGCAATGATTTCAAAGTATGAGCAATTTAATTCAGTTTAAGAGACAATGCGTAGGCATATTGCAGCTCATAAGTGTGTTGTAAACTCAATAAGCGTCGAGACAGCTGTAGGCGGCCGGAAAAGTGGACCGTCGAGTGTTAGTCGACTTCCTACTTAAGAGTGCTCGGTGTTCGGCGGAAACGCTATTTTTGGCGCCCACCGTCGCTTCCTCAGAGGAAAGTTCACTTGTTGAATGCAATCACTTTTGATCAAATCGGAACCATCATCCTTCTTTTATTTAAATAGGTACACAAATCTACATGCTGTAAAATTTAATAATAGTGCACTTCATGTCTATTCACAGACAGGAATTACTGACTGCCGGAATATGATGTTTGCCGCACAAATGACACTGATTACATTTTCTTACACAGGAAATAATACATTACATTAATACATAAAGCGATTATTCTGCCCACACAGAAAAGACAAATCGAGATAAAACAAAACTCTAAATGTACCTACCTACGTTCAGGCGCGGTTCCAGCCCAAGATTTTGGGGGGGGGTCAACTTGGCTTACTACTTACTTAGTTTTAAGGTCCAAATTTTTTTTTCGCTATGACAAGGTAAAGTTTGGAGTTAGCTTATATTATATAACAGTATAGTAACTTACAAAATGAACGTCAACAAAGAGGAAACGAACGTTGGGAACGTCGAATTTTTCATATTTATGCGAAATGTTGACTTTAATTTAAGTGTATCTTTTCGAGTTGAAGGCTATGTACGTTAATGAAGAAGCGCGAGCGAAGCGAGCGCGACAATTTTTTCACCACCAAAGCTTCAATCGCTTGCGCCTTTGAGTGTCCAATCGCAACGGCAGGCTGCATGGGGTGCATTAAAAGAACCTCCACGAGTGACGATATTTAATTGTTCGTCCGGCGCACCCTGGGCAGTCAGCCCCGGTACCAACCTGCCGACTGACTAATCTTTTGCCCACGGCATGAGCTATTATCATTATGTAGCTCATGTCGATACCACAGAAGAAGAACGGCAGGCTCATGTAATGTAGCGCAAACCATTCAACAAATGAACTACCGCCGTCGTATGTGATATTGTTTAATGAAAAAGTGGTTGTTGTTGTTTAATGAAAAGTTTGTTTCCAGTTGGAATATCATTCATACTTTATTTTGAGCAAAATAATACCTATGCTGTAAATTGAACTTCAGTACATAAACAAAACTCTAAAATAATGTTAGGTATTTTTTGACGTACGAGTACGAGTAGATGTCGTGTGATGTAAGTAGGTAGTACTTACCTAGTTTTGATTTCATTGTTTACTTTTGGACGTTTTTAAGCAGGAAGTTAATAATTTATTTTATTTATTTTAGCAAATAGTCTATTTTTGGAGATTTGTCAATTTGACGTGTACGATTTTGGGGGGGGTCATGACCCCTATGACCCCCCCCCCCCCTAGAACCGCCACTGCCTACGTTGTGTTTACTTATCTTATGTGTGGGGTGCATTAAAAGAGCCTCCACGAGTGACGCTATTTAATTGATCGTCCGGTGCACCCTGGGCAGTCAGCCCCGCTACTAACCTGCTGACTGGCTAATCTTTTCCCCACGGCATGAGCTATTATCATTATGTAGCTCATGTCGACACGATAGAAGAAGAATGTGTGGAAACTCATGCATTTATAACTGTTTTGACTCTTAAAGATACCTACTTGCTAAAAAAAGATACATAAAGCCAGGAAGATGGTTGGGGCATTCCTTACCACATATTTGTTCCCTTACTGATCCCAGTCCGCATTCCCTTCATTGTGTCCACGCCCATAATGGCGCGCGGGGAATGCACTGGGACTCTTAATTTACCGGAACACCCGGATAAGGTGGAACAAAAAGAAATTTACTTTGCCACATAATAGGATAGATACTTGTATTTTATGATGAGTCAAAGTTTTGATGATAAATCGGCGGATGATTTCAATTGAGACATATAAAAAGTAGACAACTGTTCTTGTTCTTATTATGTATGTTCTTATAACATTAAAATTATGTAAACAGTATAAAAATGCAAAATGTAGTTATTTTTACAGCCAGATGAATTATATATGTCTGTAAAAGAAAAAGGCGCTGCTGCTTTTTTTCGAAATCCTGTTTTGTAAAGGATTTTAATTACTTGCCCTAAATGTTTATTTAATTTGTGTACGGATAATTACTGTTGTAGACACCTACTTGTCTCAAGTTTTTGGGAGAATGACTATTAAGTAGGCGTTTTGAAAAACTTTGTTGGAAACATGGACATACAAGTTTGAGAATTAAAGATTTTTTTTAATTGCCGTTGATTAACACCTTCGCTTAGGAAACAATCGTCTTTGTGATCCCAAGATTGGTATGGTGAACTTGAAACTGGCTCAGGCACATTCACACAAACACCTGTAGGTAGAGGGGTTAAATTAAATGTGATACTTTTTATATCGCGTCCTGATTCCTATCTCCAGTTGACAATGACAACCATGGCCTATATAGAAGACAATCAATTATAATTTTGTGCCATACACGGCGAGACTGCAGTTAATGTATTATCATAAAGTCGGAGGTCTGATGTGAATGCGCAGTTGACTCTTATCACTAGCGCGGTCATATAAAAGGGAACTACATTTATAACGATTTAATTTCTTGTAATTACAACAACAAGGCTTACATTCATTTGTTTCACAAGTTTGTCCAGATGTGGGAACGGTTTCACCCTTTGACCTGCCTGCGCGATGGAAGAATTTAGTCCTTAACAACGCTGACTCTGAGTTCAATCTGACGACTCAGTGCATTTGTAGGTCACCGATATTGCACAGGGGACCTTGTGTAATAACCAGTATCTCGAACGAACGCGGATGCTGCGTGTGAATAAGAGCGCAGAGAAAATTAAGAAACCCTAATTTAGAACAGGAAATGCAAGTGTGTTTACTTTTACACTCTTCATATAAATGTAGAGATTCGATTTCCGTTACTTTAGTCCATATAAAGTATTAGCATCCCTATTCTTCATTTGATGAATGGTTATACTTCTGGTGAACTATCAACTAAACCAACAATGGCCTGATGCCATTACTGAGAATCTCGCCAAGGCCAAAATGTGAATATTTCTGAAGTAGGTCGACTAAGTGGAACGTCTTATACACTTTAACTGAATCATAGGTTACGTGAAACATTATCATTAACATGATGATAACTGTCTACATGAACAGGTGATTTCTTTGTATATTGCTATGGAGATTGTAGGTAGGTATCTTTGTGTTTACTCAGCGGTTTTAAAAAACTATGACCTCTTTTCAAAAGTGTAGACCATGATAATACACTTGTTTAAATTGGGTCGAACGTCTAACTCCATACACAAAAAAGGTGTTTAAGCCCGACTTAGGCTATCTTTAGCCTTTTTTGCTAAACTCTATTTACTAATAAGGTGAAAAAAGGTAACATAGGTACAGGTAAAGAAAGTAATGTGCCCATTTTAATTTTGATACTTGTCAAAATTAAAATTTCCTCCTCTTTCTTCCTACCTTCCTCTTGGTTTAACAATTATTCTTATGTCGTCTCGTAGTCTCTTAAAAATTTATAATGCAGGAAATTCTTTTGTTTTTTTACCGTGTTTATCTACATCCATTACTTAAACTACATATTCTGATAGAAATGATTCTTTTATTCGAGCATTGTTTGCTAGTTACGTATGTAAAACTTAACTAATATTTATATAATTTATGTATACACACCGTGGTGGAATTACCAAATGTTTCAATCTGCTTCCTACAATTTGTTATTATAATCGTTTGTTATTTTATTATGTTGGTAATGTTCTGTGTCTAACCTACTTATTTACTGGTTTTCGTCAACATTATTGATATAGGTATGTAATGATTTTGAACTTTTTCCTTAAAGTATAAAAACCAGAACAAATAATAAATTATAGATAGGTTTTATTGGATCTCATTAGACTTATGCAAATTTTATTACCTTTATGCAAAGTAATTATTGTAAAGTCAATAAGGTGTTTGTTTACATAGAAGTTTGTTATCAGTTACCATATTGTTGAATGTTAACTTAGAGTCACTTGATAAGTACAGAGGAGTGTCTTACCTTCTTTGGAAAAAATATTTTCGGTTTTCCCGTGTATGTAGAATATGAGGCCATGTTATCGACTTTCGTCACAACCATAATTTGGCCAAAACACTATATCCGGAACGAGCAAACACTACCCAAAATGAGTAATACGTAAGGAAAACGTATTTTTTTTTGGATTTTCTAGAGTTTTCGATGATCACGTGTTTTTTCGTAAGAGTAAAATTATAATAACACTTTATGATTACAGTCGTACAGTACGCATTAAGATCGCCACGATAGTTTTTGTTCGAGTTGGTTTTCGTCGCAATAAACTTTTAATCCTTGGACGCGACGCGTCCACGTCACCGTCGTCGTCGCGACGGTCTGTCTCTTACGCTCCTTATCGTTACTAAATTGGAGTGAATGCACTATAAAACAACATTAAAATATTATTCGAAGCACTCATACAATATCGCTGTCACATCTTAACCTCGCCGCGATTGTTTACGAGCCACGTTGTACGGAACGCCGCGCGAAGTTTCATTACAAACTGAATTTTCGTCGCGTTCAACAGTTGCTTTTATCAATTCAGGCGTAGGTTCTCCCCGCGCCCGCGGCTTTGTCTCACTCGCACCTCCACGTTTAGCGGATGCGTAGAAAGTGATAGCACAGCGCGCCGCACACATACACATATTACATAACCACGGCAATAGTAGCATGTCATGTATACAGTATATTGCATGCATGGCATACATTACATATGTATAAAATAGTACGAATATACATATATAATACTAACGCTACGTATGTATGGTAATACCACAATAGTATTCGTGGATTTGAATGTAGAGCTTATTATTAATAAAAAACATAATATAATAATCTACAATGTATGTATGTAGATAAACCGGATCAAGAACTGGTTAATAATATGCATAACCATGCTATTTCTGACCTGTATTGGCTGTATTATCAGTAAATAAAAACACCAACTCTATTTTGTCCATATAGCATACCTAGATCCCTTGAAATATTCCTACAGAATCTGAATGCAAAACTAATCTGCGGAGCCTTCGCCTTAAAACCTCTATTACACTACACGATTTCAAAGGACCCTTACCCTAATTTAGGTAGGTTTAATAAGAGTTAAGAGAGTGGGTCCCGATTAAGGGCGATTGGGTCGTCCCGATCTGCGTATAATAGTTTCCTAAGTGCTCTGCCGAATGGGTAACGAAATAACACTAAGGGCACTGGGCACTCTGGGCAGTTAGGGTACTCAGTTGTAAGTTGTAATGCGACGAACGTGTAGAGCAGTTGTGTCGTCTCCGGAAAAGCGGTGAGATAATTAAGGAGCTTTGATTGAAGACAAAGGTCTTCAACCAGTGCGTCCTGCCTGTCATGACTTACGGTGCCGGGACGTGGACACTGACAGTTGGGCTAGACCACAAATTCAGCGAGCTTTGGAGCGAACTATGTTGAGTTTCTTTAAAGGATAAAATCCGTAACGGGATTTTCCGGAGAAGAATCGACGTAGTTTGTAGGATTAGTAAGCTGAAGTGGTAGTGGGCTGGCCATGTCTGTCGAGGGACCGATGGCCGCTGGAGCAGATGAGTCCTTGAGTGGAGACCGTGAATCGGCAAACGCAGTGTAGGGAGCCCCCCAGCCAGATGGACCGACAACCTGATGAAAGGAGCTGGGGGGGACTAGATGCGGAAGGCAGAAGATCGAGTGTTGTGGCGCTATTTAGGAGAGGCCTATGTCCAGCAGTGGACTGCGATAGGCTGAGTTGAATTAGGGAGCTGAATGTTAACTCTTGATAAGTTTCTTTTTGCTAGAAATCATAATGTGACGACCAATATTTGTTTAGCATTTATAGGTACCTTGTCTTAGAATCGTGTTTTGCTTTTCTATAAAGAGAGCTATTTACTATACTTAAAAACTATTAAATTCCACCGCTCCTACTCTTAGGTATTTTCTTAAATCTTTGGTTCGAGAACACTGAGTACTGCTTATTCGACAGATTTTCTCTCAACTGCAGATACTGCTTCTTTCTCTTTTCGTTTAAATTGTTGTGACATTGCCGCTGCAGCAGTCTACCTTTTGTGACTTTGATAGCATAATTGGGTGTCATGATAAATACGTACACTTCTCTCGACGTTTCCGTTCAGACTGAGTTAGAGTTAGGGCCTGATTGGCAGGATAGTGTAATAGGCGTTGGACTAACTGGGGGACATTCTGGGGCCCTTTTTATCGTGTAGTGTACATGTCCACACTTCAAACAGGGCCCTTTTTATCGTGTAGTGTTATAGGGGTTTAAACTAATCCAAAAAAATAATTAGATTCCATCAAAATGTTTAAATATGAACAATTTAACTGTTGTTAATTAAATAATTGTAAATAGTAAACAGGTAAAAGCTTCTTGCTTGAGATTCCAGTATCTATTAATTTTGAATTTTTGACGGAATGAGTGAAAAATTAATCTAATAGTAAAAAACCAACCACAGACAATGTAATTTTTAGGTACTGTAGGGATAGTATGCGTGTAGCGTGTTCAGGCGCGATGCAGTTTTAAATATGAAAACAGCAAGAAGATGGAAGGAGTTTAATAGTGATAGAAGGCGAATACAGATGAAGGAAAGTAAGATGAAACGATACGTTAAGTTACAATGAAGGTGAAGTGAAGAGAAGACGGAAAATATTAGAGATACGTAATTAAACAAGCTTAGGATTTCTATGTTAAAGCGGCGCGTGCGTTCCTCAAGACGGTTTGGGACGACTGGTCTGGCGTCGCAGCCGTAATGAATATTATCGCCGCTGCCGGGTCCTCTCGCGCTCTTCAGTCCGCGCATGCCACGCAGCGCAGGGCCGTATTCAAGGGGACGGACTCAGGACGCCACAGTACTATACACAAAAGCTTAATAATCCCCCAATAAGATGTTATTCACGACTATATCTAAAAATATATAATTTGTTTATTACATGCTTTTGAAGTTACTGTAAGTTCCTCAGTAATAGGTAAAAATAGGTAGCGGGGAATGTGATGGGAGCCGTGCATGGGTTACTTGGTACTCGGAAACTAACATAACATTATTAACATAATAATGTTCGACTCATAGATGAACCATATTTGACCATATTACCCAAAATTAATTTTCAATCGATACTCCTTAGCCATCATCATCATTTCAGCCGTAACACGTCCACTGCTGGACGTGAGCCTCCCCCAAAGGGGGATATGCCATAATCGCCACGCTTGGCAGGCGGGTTGGCGATCGCATTAGTTGAATAAATACTCGGAGAACGCTGCTGCCCATCCTCTGGTGAACTCCTTAGTCGCCTTTTACGACACACACGAAAAGAGATGGGTTGGTACCTACTATTTTTTTATCCTTATTAGTGATCTAAAAATAAGGTTGTAAACATTGGTATAATTTCTGGGACTAGGTACTGCTGCACTCCAACTGTATTTATCATGATAAGTTACGATAAACGCTTTATACGGCTTTATGGATTTGTTCAGTCAACGACGAAATTCAAAGCAAAAGGCAATTCATCTATATATATAAAAATCAATTGCTGTTCGTTAGTCTCGCTAAAACTCGAGAACGGCTATACCGTTTTGGCTAATTTTGGTTTTAAAGTCCAGGGAAGGTTTAAAAGGTGAGAAAATGTGGAAAATTTGCGAGGAAAATAGTAAAAACAACAATTTTATTTTCCCATACAAACTGTTCCTACCTGTCAAACATTTGATGTTCGTCCCGTTCGGTATGGTAAACTCGGGTCCCCTCTAATTTAAAGAACGTATTAAATAAGATTTGGATGAAATTTTGCGTGTATGTTTCAATGGGTTCCTGGATGGTTTAAAAACACAATTGGACCCGGTATGTGGCGCTGCTGTCGGTATGTCACTAATCTCCTAAACTGATAGATGATAGATTTTAGATGGCAGAATTTAACGCGAGCGAAGCCGCGGGTAAAAGCTAGTTTTAAAATAAAAATATGTTTACTAGCCGTTTGTTTGCCTACCCCTTCGGGGAAATTCAGGCGTGATGTTATGTTATGTTACTAGCCGTACCAAATGTTATCGTTTACTGTAATTATTTGTTCAAATGACATATTAATAAAAGTTGATTTATAAATTGTCGTGAGTAAGTCTGACAAGGTTCATAGTAATAAGAGGACGTATTATTTTCATTCGTTCTCCCTGTCATGAAGGATGAGGTGGGCATCATAGGTGGTACTCATTGGCGCCTGTTTGGAAATAGAAAGCAGTGACACATCAGAGGGGCGACGGCTGGCGAGACAACTGCCGCCGACTGGCGCCGTCAGTGCAAGGGGACATGATACATTTGGATTTATTTCGCAGATAGGCGAATTGATGACACTGAAATGTGACTGTGACTGTTAAAATCATTATTAAAATCCAGGGAAACGGCGGCTCTCACGTCAAACATTACTCGTTTCTTCAAGAATTACTTAGATAAATTAATTGAATTATAGAAAAGCACAGGAACGGTCATTGTGGCGATGCTTGGGGGAGGCCTATGCCCAGCAGTGGACATCTTTCGGCTGAAATAATGATGATGATGATAATAGGTAAACGCTAGATGATTTTATCTGGACTTATAAATTAGATAAAAATCTCAAACAGGTTGATTGTGTGGACGTGCCCTACAGGCACAACTAATTGTATTGAAGTTACGATCGCGTTGACTGTAGGTACCTATCAACCTAGTGTAGCCCTTTGAAGCAGCAGAATATTAGGCAACCTAGGTAGGTTCAAATTGAGGTATAAAAATATCATTATGGGTTGTAGAAAATGATTATACCTACCTATTTAGTGTCATTTGGTTGTCAAGATCAAGATCGTGTTGGGCAATAAGTTGTACTCATCCTAGAAGAAAGATCCTGCAGAATCAATACATTTGACTGATTTCATTTTATAGATAAGATCTCAGCATATAAATGAAGAGCAGCATAAGTCGGCTTAACCCATCAAAATATACCTACCTACATATTACTATTTGTTCTTCTACAGATTAAGTAGATAATATAATATGTACTTACCTAAATACTCAAAATATATTTACGATCCATTCATGAATACGATAAGATGTAACAATGGATGACGCAAATGAAACTTTAAATAGATTAAATTTTGTGTTTAATTAGCTGTTGTTATTATAACACAGACCTCACCGCACATCTGCGCTTGTTGTTGCCAAATAAGTATGCTTTACAAAACTGCGAAATATTGCTTTTATTTCGAACTAAATTGCTTGTGCCCGCTGTTTCGCACGCGTGTAGTTCAGATGGCCGATTCTCATATTCAAAATCGTTCAAAATATGGTTCCAAACTAATCTGAAAGCTTTACAATACAATACAATACAAATACTCTTTATTGTACACAAAAGAAAATAGCAACATATATGACTTATATAGAACACATGTACAATGGGCGGTCTTATCGCTCAAGGCGATTTCTTCCAGACAACCTTAGGATGGACAATATGAGCAAGTAAAGAGAGGGGTAGTACGCCGTGTAACAACATAATAGAATACATATAGAAATAGAAATAAACTTTATTGCATTAATTGTGGTAGGTACATAAAAGATATTACAATAATAATTTTTGGTCAGCACAATTTACCTCATAAGGCATACAGAGAGGGGTAGTACGCCGTGTAACAACATAATAGAATACATATAGAAATAGATATAAACTTTATTGCATTAATTGTGGTACATAAAAGATCTTACAATAATAATTTTAGGTCAGCACAATTAACCTCATAAGGATAAGGCATACAATAGAATCTTCAAGTTAAAAAAAAATACATGCCTAAGGTACAGGAATTAGATGTCATTATATTTTATTACCTATTCAATTTTCTCATTGATTACACTATAAATGTCACATACCCACATACCTACCTACCTACCTATACTACATAACATAAATACTTTAAATCTCAACATCCTGACAGTAGATGTTCCTGTTTGCCGTTTATTTGTGACACTGGTAATTCTATGCACTTTGGTCTTTATAATGTCACCAATCAACGGCAATCAGAAAGATTTTGTGTCCGAATTGAGATTTAAATCATTGAGATTAATTTGGAACTATGTATATTTTGAACGTTTTTAGTTATGAGAATTTATTCATCATTTTATGGTACAGAGGATATTATAAATTAAATGTATGTTCCACATATTTGGCCGTTTCACAGCAATAAAAATTCAATTTGACAATATTATTACTTATATTATTAATTTAAACTACTACAATATACATTTGACCTCCAGTTTACGACATCACAAGACGTTAGTCGCGCATTTCCCGGGATCTGTGTATCTTCCCGGGATAAAAAGTGGCCTATGTCCTTCTCCATGTCTTAGACTACCTCTTTGCAAAAACCTTATTTTTTAGATTTCTATGAGGTAACCGTGAAGCAGAATGACAGAGGGACAATCTTAAATATTTGTACTGAATTTTACAAAAACCTGTACAGCGAGGCACCTAATATCCAACCTAGCGCAAGTGTATACTCGTGCTCCGATAACATCTCACCCTTCACAGGCTGGGAAGTACATAAGGCGCTACAGAGCATGAAATACAGCAAGAGCCCTGGTGATGACGGTGTTACTACCGAAGCTTTAAAAATAGGAGAGCCAGTCCTTCTTCCACATATTACAAATTTTTTCAACGAAATTTTAAAAACTGGCAACCTACCACACAGATTTTGTCACTCGCAGATTATTCTTTTGCATAAAAAGGGTGACAAAACAGATATTAGCAATTATCGCCCCATTAGTCTGGTGTCGCACTTGTATAAAGCTTTTATAAAGGTGGTCGAAAACAGAATATCGGGAACACTTGATAAACATCAGCCCCCCGAACAGGCAGGCTTCCGTCGCGGCCTTTCAACTACTGACCACCTCCATTCAATTAACCAGATTATCGAAAAACATTTAGAATTTCGACTTCCACTTTATATAGCATTTGTTGACTATTCGAAGGCCTTTGATAGCATCAGCCACAGTTCAATTTTCAATGCATTACATAACCACGAAATAGACAACACATACATCCAACTTCTACAAAATATTTATAAAAATAGCACTGCGGCCGTTAAAATCAGTTCCATGACGGGACCGTCTTTTCGCATTGATAAAGGAGTCAAACAGGGAGACCCGCTATCTCCAAAGCTATTTACAGCCGTGCTGGAGGAAGTCTTTAGAAAGCTGACAGTTGGCTGGGCGGAGAGGGGCATTATGGTCGGACATAGGAGATTGTCCAATCTCCGTTTTGCCGATGATATTGTCCTTTTCGCAGCTTCAGCTTCCGAGTTGACTCAGATGCTACAAGATCTGAGCATAGCAAGCCTCGAGGTCGGACTTCAAATGAACATGTCAAAGACCAAGTTGATGACGAACAGTTCGTATCGCAGTATCACAGTGGGGGGTGTGGAGGTTGAGTACGTCGATGAGTATCTCTATCTAGGTCAAATAGTCTCTTTCCAGGCAAGACAAAATAAGGAAGTTGCAAGACGCACCGAAAATGCCTGGAAGAGCTATTGGGCCATGAAAGAACTCATGAAGGGTAATCTTCCTCTGTCCCTTAAGAAGAGACTCATGGACGTATGCATTCTTCCCATCCTCACGTATGGTTCTCAAACATGGTCTTTGACAATTCAACAGAGGACCACGCTCGAGGTTTGCCAGAGAGCAATGGAACGGAGTATTCTGGGAATTAACCTTGTTGACCGGATTAGGAATACAATCATCCGTTCCAGGACAAAAATAACTGATGTCACTCGGAAAGCTGCCATGCTGAAGTGGAACTGGGCTGGACACATCTGCCGAATGCCAGACGACCAATGGGCCAAACGTACGACCCAATGGGCCCCCACAAATGGCAAACGCCAACGCGGCAGGCCCAGACGGAGATGGCGGGATGAACTGGACAACTTTCAAAAAGACTGGTCCTTATTAGCCACAGACAGAGAGAGGTGGAAGGAGAGTAGGGAGGCCTTTGCCCTGCAGTGGGACTGTACAGGCTCTTAATAGTAATAATAATAATATGAGGTAACCAGTAAAAAGAGATGTTCATACAAAAATGAAAAGTAAAACATAATTAACAAAATAGATTACCTTACCTGAGGCATAACTTTCGTGCTGTACTTGATGCAAAATGAATTTCCCCTGATACAACATGTCACTGTTTTCTTCAATTTCATATTACACGAAATGAATAGTATTTCTTTTACAAAAACCTTCCAAATCACGTAGTAATACACACGACACGGCACATCAGCGTACGACTGCATCAAATAAGGCTACGGTCAATCCTGTCGCTAAGCGAAACAAAGAAAACATCTTGACGACGTATTTCATAAAATCAGCGCAAATCATTACTCGACCGACTTATTTCTGCCGTTTTGCAACTTTACTCCTATGTCTTATGCAATTAAAAGTAGTGCATGACATTAACATGTTTTTCTCTTTGGGTATAAAAGAACCATCTTGTTGTATTGCCCAATATAATGGAAGTCAAGTAGTTTTGATAACCACTAAAAAATCGTAGAGGACAAAGGTAACAATACTCGATGGTTGATGATGAAAAAAATCAAATGTTCCCTACATTTTGACGATTTATGTGAATACAAATGTAGGCTACTAGGCAACGGCTGATTGTTTTTCTCGATTTCAGGTTTGGTACCATAGTAAAAGTTCCTCAACTTGATTAGTAAAATCATCCCCTTCTTCTTAGCGCGTCGATGGCAAATGACAAATTTTATTGGCCCAGTGTTCCCCCTTATTTATAAAAAATCATTGCCCCTAAAGGATTTCCAATAAATTCAAATTCATTTCGTGTAAATAAATCATTAAGGGATTCACCAGAGGATGGGCAGCAGCGTTCTCTGAGTATTTAAACCACCAACTGCAATCGCCAACCCGCCTGCCAAGCGTGGCGATTATGGCATATCCCCCTAACACATGCTTAGGGGAGGCCTATGTCCAGCAGTGGACGTCTTTCGGCTGAAATGATGATGATGATGATGAAATAAATCATTATAATCGTCTTCTTAATTTGCGTTACAATTCAGAACGATGAACTTTGCTCAAAATATATTTGAGAAGAATGTTTTGATTCATTATCTACTTCCAAATTTGTTTGGATTTTAATCACGCATGTTTTTAATTTATTCAAACGTTAGTCATTACCACGGCAGGTACACTTCTGAGCCAGGTCAATGCACTTGCGGTCATAATATCTATTCCCTTTATGGATGCTTTTTGACACCATACTGAATAGTGCAACTAAATCATAATAAACAAATCAAAAATGCAATTCGATCATTGATCTTATCAGAACAGTTCAATATACCTAAAGCTGGCATTTATCTGCTACGGCCCGCTACCGAATCAGTAAAACCCAGATTAAATTTCTCGTAACGGATGGAAACAACAGATTTTTGAAGGATTGCATTGGATTTAGAAATGATTTCGGACAGTACTCCAGATATTGGAGTAGCTATTATAACGTAGTTTCTAGCAGTTATGATTATTTTTAGGGTTCTGTACCCAAAAAGTGTCTACGAACCCTATTGCTCAGCTTACGCCGCTGTCTGTCCGTCCTCCGTTTGTCCGTCACAGGGCTGTATCCTGTCTGTCCGTCCTCCGTTGGTCCGTCACAGGGATTTTTTTTTGGTTTCTAATGTCTGAACAAAAGTGAGATTAGCCCAATAGATGAACGCCGTTCAACTTTTGGATTACGATAAAATAAATGAATCCATTACTTGAACAGTAAATATTACAGTAAATTTAATAAGTAACACAAATCTGCATCTGTATAATGGAAGAAGCATTAATCAACATTTTTGTGTATGTAAAACTCCTTTAAATGATAATATACACTTTCTGTAATTTAATCAAAACCTTAAATTTTCAGTGCATTACCATATCTAGATTTCCTTTGTAAGCGAATTTTTGGTGGGTGCGTCAGAAACAACGAATTATCATGAGCGCGTCGGTGGTCTAAAAGATAGTTTATTTTGAATTGGGTTCAAAAAATTGTTGATGTTTGTGGAGAAAAATGCCACCTTCACATTAGTAGTATAGTATTCTCAATATTTATAATTTTTGACCAAATGTTCATCTATTGGGCGTGTTCATCTTTTGGTTCCACTACCCTACTTTTGGATGTGGCACAAACCAGAATATTCCCTGACATTGTCTTTTAGTTTCTTATTGAACCTACTTATTTGGAAATATTGAAAATGTTGACGTTATTTGTATTACGTTGTAATGGGATAATATTACTCGGCATTATCAGGTAGAGCCGTATTTTACACGCGCGTCGCCATTTGCCTTACCACGTTGTTTACATTTAGAGTCACGTTGCTGTTGAGATGCAGTAAAACAAAGACAAGTCCATCCGGAACAACTTAAGCTTACTAAGATAATCTTGTATAATAGCCAACAATAAATTTAACATTGCTTGACCAAAGAATTTAGCTTTTGTGTGCCGCTGCGTTTGGAATACGAACTTCATCATTACAGCCGAAAGACGTCCACTGCTGGACATAGACTTCCTCCAAGCAGTTCGGGGGGAAATGCCTAATCGCCACGCTTGGCAGGCGGGTTGGCGATCGCAGTTGGTTGGTTAAATACTCAGAGAACGCTGCTGCCCATCCTCTGGTGAATCCCTTAGTAGCCTTTTACGACACCCATGAGAAGATTAGGGTAGTGCAATCCTTTATGTCCGGCACCACAAATACCTACTTATTTGAATTGAATTTAAGTGTAGGTACCTCTTTTAGCAATTTTACTATTATTGGTTTAGTAAACCTTCAGTAAGTAGGTAACTTACTTATGATGACGTACGAGCAAAGAATAAAAACACACTTCCATTTTTCCATCATTTTGTGGCTAACTGTTGACAAACAAGGCCAAAGTACATGCAGTGTCACGTAAAACCTTTCGTAAATTTCTTAGAACTTCAATAGTAGGCATACATCAATAATACCTACTGAAGCTTATACTGGGTTTTAATTGTATGTGTAAACTAATTTAATATTCTAAGAACTGCGTAATTTGCTCTGGGCGATACGCAATCTCACGCAAAAATGTTAGCAATACCTATAAGCAAACATGGTATCGCTTACATAAGGGAAATCAGATACTGTACTGAGGACATTTTTATATAGTCTTGTAGGCGCGTGGCGCGTGGGAAACAACAGAAAATTATCATCTTAAGGTAAACTATGTAAAGTTGAAATCGTAGTAGTTACCTACTTTACTGATATACGATACGTACGTCAGGTAGCAACAAGGCTTAGCAAAATAAATCATCACCCTCCGAGCCTTTTCCCAACGATGTTGGGGTCGGCTTCCATTCTAACCAGAAGCGGCTGAACGTCAGTATTTTTCACGGAGCGACTGCCATCAGACCCGCGCAACCCAGTTACTGGGCAATACCAAGAGGTACCAACATCCGGAGGTTAGACCAGTCGTCAGACTTGCGGGCTACTGACTACCCGTAACGACTGCCATAGATTTTCGTATGACAACAGGGACCGATAGCTTAACGAGCTCTCCGAGGCACGGAGAGTCTCGATTCTCGATGTGTAACAAAACTGTCACCCATCTACAGACTGACCGCGGCAAGTTCAGTTTAACCTAGCCGATCGTACGCACGGCTACATATCCTCTCATTGCACGGATAGCCTCTAGGATGCGAGTTTAGCTTATACTGGATTTGCATAGCTTGATGTGTAGCCGTGTGTACAATCCGCGCGGTTGTTATTTGGCCACGAGCGCTTAGCAAAA
Source organism: Asteroscopus sphinx (assembly GCA_949699075.1). NCBI lineage: Eukaryota > Metazoa > Arthropoda > Insecta > Lepidoptera > Noctuidae > Asteroscopus > Asteroscopus sphinx. The sequence continues at coordinate 21,503,908 of OX453005.1, forward strand.
TAAATTATCTTATTAATTAGCTAGGAACTTCGGTTTTTAATTCCTTCTACGAATGAATTTGAGACCACATGACTTATAATAAAACAAAGTTTAACCGGATTGCAACACTGTAAAAGATAATGATATTGTTAGAGTTAATGATGTAAATTGTAGATAAGAATAGAAACAAATAAGAATACTAAATAAAATATATTTTCTGGTAATTCAACACGTCTATCAAATACAACGTCAAGAGCAGAGAGGGCTTACAGAAAAACAAACCAAGCCTACATAGGTGTATGCAGCCTTCATACATTACAATAGAGTTTTTATATCTCTCCCTAAAACTCTATTATTAGCACACACCCTAAACTTAAAATTATAAGTACACAAAGTTAACAACGATGGCCATAAGCCCTAATTAATCTTTTCGGTAACTTTATTACCATACCGAATTAAACAAAACTTCTCTTAAATTCAAATAACTTTGACGACACACTAGAATTAAAATCAAAACATTGTATGATTCATACTCATAAGCTCAAAATTTCGATTAGGCAAAGCTTATGTAAATATGCTTAAGACCATACATTTTTACACACATCCAGATACAGATTTCCCTAATTTACAATCTCTACCTGAATCAGCCTCTATACTATACCATCCGGTATCTTCATTGTTCCACAAAGAAATGCCGTTTTGACATCATTCACTTGATAACAACCTCTAGCACATATTCTTGTTTTGTAACGTGGAGGTTTACTATCTTCACTTCTCTTCTTATGAAATTTCCATTTGGAAATCATTGGTTTCTTACTTGTCCTGTCAACTGTCATCCAAGTTTGAATCTTTGTTCTCTTCGCTTCTTCATTCTGTGTATTTAACTCTTCATCATGATCCATAGAAATCCATTTGTAAATAATCGGTCTCTTACTTAACTTGTCGATAAGCTTTACTTCTTCATAAGAAGGTACACATAATTCAATGCTATTTACTTCATAGTTTCTATTTCTTTCTTGACTTTTTTCATAAGATTCATCGGAATCTAAACTTTTCAGACTATCCACAGAAGAAGAATCAGTTACTTCAGCATCTACATTCTCAGCATGTATAGGAGTTGAATGTGTTAAATCTAAGTCAAGAGATTCTTCCAATCTAGTCTTCGCTGCCTTTGAACACATATCAACTGAACTTTCAACTATCATCCGAGTTTGAATCTTTGTTCTCTTCGCTTCTTCATTCTGTAGATTGAACTCTTCATCATCATCAATAGAAATGCATTCACTACTCTTCACTTCTTCATAGGAAGGTATACATAATTCGACGCTATTTACATACAAACTTTTCAAACTATTCTCTGAAGAAGAATCGGTCACCTCAGTATCTATATTCATCACGTCCAAGTCATGAGAATTTTCTAATTCAAAATATATATTTGCTGTCTGTGTACACATATCAGCTGTACACATCTCATTTTGAATGGTTTTCTGTACGAAGTTACAATCAGCACTTGTCACTGTTTCCATGTCAATATAGTAAAGGTTATTCGATTTTAACTTTGCACACAACACAAGTTCATTATCTTTGTAAATACAGGCACTGTTGTGTTTCTTAATAATTTCAAAACCTTTTCTCACTATTACACCTTCAGAAAATAGATTCTTCCTCAAGTCAGGAACATACAATACGTTCGTTAAAATGTTTTCCTCTGTGTGTCTATTGATACTCTTCCGAATGATTATTGTACCAACACCCTTCACATCCAGAGTCTGTCGATTTCCCAACGTTACAGATTTACAATGACTAACATTTAATTCCTTGAAAAAATCTTTCCTGTACGTCATATGAGCTGACACACCACTGTCAAGCAACCACATATTACTATCATCTTCACTCTGAAAAGATGTACTCATACACTCAACATTGAATGCTAAAGTGTTATTTTGATCTTGACTTTTATTGTATCTTTCCTTTGGTGCTCGGCACTGTCTGGCAAAATGTCCTCTTTTGCCACAGTTATAGCATACAAAGCGATGACGTTTATTCTCACTACTGGTTTCACTACAATCATCTTCCTTCAAATGTGAACTCTTCTGTTTCGATACAAGTAAGGCAGTCTCATTTTCCTCCTCACATGTCAAACTTGCCTCTTCATCAAGTAATCTTGCCGTCAAAACATGTATCGTTTGATGTTTGCTATCTAGCGACATCCATGCCTGTCGAAGTGATCTGTACTTGCTGGGCAACGTACTTATTATCTTTGTGATGACTGCAGTTTCACTTATATCTTCACCACTATCTCTTAGCTGTTGAGCAAGACTTTCAACTTTAGATATATGCTGCGCCATACTCTCGCTTGTATTCATTCTATATTGATAAAAACGCTCATGAACCAGCATCTTGCTAAGTTCTGACTTCTGTTCATATATAGAATCAATTTTTGACATAATTTGACATGCGGTTTCACAATTTTCCACAAGCGAAATTTGTTTTACATCCATGGCGGCCGTAATAATATACATGGCTAATCCGTCATTCTTTAGCCATTCTGAAACATTTTCTTTCGGGCGTGATTGATACATATCAATTCCTTTGGACTTCAACGCACACTTTATCTGAAATTTCCATTGCCTGTAATTACTTCCATTAAATCGCTCAATACTCATCGTCTTTGCCGGTTCCATCTTGAATTTTTCCGAACACAGGGCAGACAACTTTTTATACCTAGATTCACTTCCTTTATTTGTATATTCTTATCTAAGATTCTGGGATACTGGGCCCATAACCTGTTAGAGTTAATGATGTAAATTGTAGATAAGAATAGAAACAAATAAGAATACTAAATAAAATATATTTTCTGGTAATTCAACACGTCTATCAAATACAACGTCAAGAGCAGAGAGGGCTTACAGAAAAACAAACCAAGCCTACATAGGTGTATGCAGCCTTCATACATTACAATAGAGTTTTTATATCCAACAGATATTGTGAGTGATTACTGCGTGCATCGAAGCGATTTTAATTAATAATATTGTACGGTAGATTAAAATATTTTTTTAGAAATATCTGTAAAGACAATTATGTCATCTTAGTCTACCTGCGACCACGAAATGCTGCAAAGCATTCGAAACGTCAGGAAAACCAATTTAAATAATATACGCGATTTAATCCGGTTAAACTTTGTTTTATTATAATGTGTAGTGATCGCGAAAACCTAAGAAGTTACCACATGACTTGGTGTTTTTTAAGGGTTGAGCGCTCTCATGAGCAAAATCGAAATATAAACTATTTACGAAAACCCGCTTTTAGTGGAAAATCATCTTGATCCAAAATTGAGTACGATATATCTAATTTTTGTTGTGACATTACAAGATCTTGATTCTGTGCCCTAAGCTTCAAATCGCAATCATTCCTGAAATCACAATTTTCTTTCATCATCATCATCATTTCAGCCGAAAGACGTCCACTGCTGGACATAGGCCTCCCCCAAGCATCACCACAACGACTGGTCTTAAAATAATAATTAATTTTCCAATTTTCTTTAAAGAATACGAATCAAATAGGTGTTGTTGGCATTACACATTCTACGTACCTATTAAAAATACCTTCGTAAAATAGTTGTGAGAAAGATTATCTAATTTCGTTCCAGAAATTCTTGTGTCTACAGAGAAATTTATAGCTACTGTTAATCTCATTACCTACCTAATGTGAATGGTTAAAAAACACGTGAGTTTATATTGTGAACGCATGGCACTTACTGCTGACAGTTATAAGTGTTATCTGTGAAGCACGTGCCTCTAGTGACAACACAGATGGTGTTTGGTGTCGTCACGGGAAGTGCCGACTAATCACCACATCTTACTTATGAAGATTAGCGAAGAGAGTCCTTCGATCAACAATAGTACAGAGTCCACAATTTCTAAAGACTAAGCACACATACAATATTTGGTATATTTCTCAACAAAAAAAAAAAAAAACAAAATCAAAATAATTTTATTTGCATGAAATGGTGGTACAAGTAAAGGAGTTACAATAAAAATTTTAGTTCTACTCATTTTACCATTTTCGGTGTACAAATCTGAACAGTCTAAATAATATTCGGCAGGACCCTTAAAAACCGGCCAAGTGTGAGTCGGACTCACGCAGTAAGGGTTCCGTACCACCCGTCGACCTGATACCTACCCCATAGAAACTGATTAAATTTACTAGAGTTTATCAAAAGACATCAACGAGCGTACGCGAAATGTTATTTTTTACATCTCTTTCTTACGTAGGTACCAGCACATATGTCTACGTTTACCCTGTTTTTAGTATTTGTTGCTTAACTTCATAGTATGTACTATAATCAGACCAAGTTTGAGGCTGGTATGTATTACCGTTTTGAAGATAGAGCACGAACAAAAACGTTGAAAAAATGCATGTTTTTAGAGGTTTCTTGTGTTACACCCTTTGGTTTTAGACTTTTATTTTTATTTTTAGTATTTGTCGTGATAGACACCATAGTAACACATATTCTCTGAAAATTTCAACTGGTATCTATTACCATTACAAAGATACAGCCCCGTGCCCCGCGCGCTGCGTCCACACTTATGAAATGCTCCTTTCATGTTACATTACATGCTACGTTACAGCAGTCTGTACCCGCCTTAAAGCGCTGAAAAGGGCAGTTTGTATGAAGAAAACCCAGTAGCGAAGTCTCGTATATATATATATTCTTCGGTAAAAGACTAATAGCGTCATTGTTTTTTTCTTCATTCAGTTCTAATAACTCTAAAGTTCATTATGCGTTAATAGTTGCAATTTTTCTTTTTCGAGAAAATGTGTGATTAATGTAATACAAATAATTACGAGCTAAGCAAATTATGTAGGAAACAATAACAAAACTTAGTCGACATCTTCACAGGTGTAGTGTAGGTATGGAATATTGAATTACTTGTACGATTCAGCTTTACTACAAAAACATTTCATGCTGACTGATGTAAAAATAATTTGATGCAGAACGTATTAATTCATTTAGACACGTTTAAAACATCAAACATAATAAATAAATAAATACTTTTTGGGACATTTTTACACAACACCATCTAGTCCCAAACTAAGCAGAGCTTGTACCTACTATGGGTACTAGACAATAAGACATTGAACTTTATCTGACACTCAAGACAATTTCAGAGTGATGGTTGTTTCTTTGCAGAAACATGGGTATTTACTCTTTCAGCCAAAAAAGTACGTACCTAGATCTGTTTCGTTAGAACTTAGAAGAAAAATAAAGCAATACCTAAGTGCCCACGTAATTTATTAGTATCATCATCTTCCTGCCCAGTGGCCCCTGTGGGGGTAAACCCTTGAAAATAATTCCGATCCCAATCCAATTCCAATGTCAAACATGACCAGAATAAATGGACATTGTTGATAAAAAATATTCACAATACAAAATTTAAATTTAAATTAGGATTAATTTTTATTGATTCTTAAAACAATAGATGGTAAATAATTTAGTACTAACTTTGCATCCATAAGTAAGGACTACGGATTGACATGAGTCGAAATAGTATCCTGTGGTCTAATGCCGATCGATCGGTATTATTTTCAAGAGTAGCCCTCAATCAATCAATCAACTCTGCCTATCGCAGTCCACTGCTAGAGTAGCCCTACTGGTCCCAAATTATTTGGGGTTGGCGCGGTACGTCTTCTTCATCCATTTTCCTGTATCATCCGTCATTTCATCACTCCCTTTTCGTCCTTTTTTTCTTCACGCAATCCATCCATCTTTTCTTTGGTCTCCCTACTCTCTCCATCCTTGAACATATTAATATAATTCACTTAAATAAGATGAAATAAGTATGTAAACATCTCCCCTACTATTTGCATTGGTAACATTAGTCATACTATAGGTGAACGCGTTAGCAAGGATGTAGCCCTGAACCGGATCACAACGGTGAAAACCTGATGAGTAAATCTCTCGTGGAATATCCCCAGGGCCCTGTGTTGTAACAAAGTTCACTTCGACTAACAGTTGTCAAAATATTTTATACTATGAAAGGTGTACCAAATCAAAATATAATCTATACAATAACTCTAGGCTAGCTTTATTAGTAAATATAGGCAGATTTAACCAAAACAACACGAACGTTTCCACGCCGCTATCTCATTGACACAAACGCACCTGTGTTTGAGAACGGCTAATTGAATATTGATAGTAATGAATAGTAAAGGCAAGGCGACCACGTACTCGTACCTAACTACATGCTTCATGCTTCAAACTGTAGCGATTTATCGATGAATACATTCTGTTTGATATTTTTAAATCAAGCCTACATCCCTCCAGCATTGCGGCTACATTTTGATACATTGTTCCTCGAATATTTAAATCTATTTAAAAAATAAATAGTATCAAGATCATTTACTTAAAGAGAAGTTATAAAGGAAATTGAACATGCAGTATTACCTCGTTATGATTCACTGAAATCTGTCTGAGCCCGATAATGTATTGCCGAGGTTACAATTCAAATTGAATCATTTTGTTTGACATTGCTATAGCGTCCTCAGCGAATTTGTAGGCGTCGACTTTAAGCCTAAATTGTACGTAAACATAATAGCAGTCGTTTTCCAATTGGGAACACAAGTAATTCTGTGTTGCTATTACCCCGTGCTATCAGGATTGTAATCCGACACACTTGTGCACAGCATTTTTAAACTACGCTGGACAATAAGCGCTAGTGCAAATAAACTTCTCGACCGTATCGTTGGACAGGACATCCCAATAGAGTCGACATAAAGTTATTTGTTTAAGTTTAGTATCGTCCCACGTTGTACTCGGGGATAAATTAGAATATCATGGTTTTATTGTACCTCATTTATCGTTGTAAGTTTTTTGTACCTTAGCTGTTTTTGACCACAATCGCTTTATAGGTAGGTAATATAATTAATAGAAGATATTTAAAAAATAACATGAATTGATCCTTATTTGTATTGTACCTATTATTAATTACGACCGTAATTCATTAAATTTTTATGATTTAACTATGCCGAATAAAACCATTTCTATTTTTTTTACTGATAACACTAAAGCTCGTCAATAGCTACTAAACAAAAAAAAGAAAATCGGTTGACAAACAGAGGAGAAAATGGTACTGAACAGTTTTTTATTTGCCTATTTATGTATCGAGTATGGTAGGTATCTATCATTCATCATCATCATTTCAGCCGAAAGACGTCCACTGCTGGACATAGCTCCCCCAGGCATCGCCACAACGACCGGTCCTGCGCCTTCTGCATCCAGCGGATTCCCGCGACCTTCACCAGGTCGTCGGTCCACCATGTGGGGGGCCTACCCACGCTGCGCCTTCCAGTACGCGGTCGCCACTCCATAACTTTATTTCCCCATCGGCCATCCGTTCTGCGAGCAATGTAGGTATCTGTACATAGGAGTAAATAAAGGTACTAGTTATAACAAGCGCACGGGGCACAGATGCTATAAAAAAATTTGACGCACGGGAACGCTTGATATAATTCGTTGTATAACCTAACCTAACTGAACCATTTTTAAACCCAACAATCAATTTGGTAGTGTAACCAGTAAGCAGTCCATGACGTGTGTTTTCCTTCTTCCTTCCTTTACTTATCAGAGAATTCTTGTGTGTTATTATGAATGAATGTGTGTGGCGTGTCGTAAGTTATCGTCAAACAATGAATGAAGTCTATCAAAATTTAGTGAATCATTAACAAAAATAATTGAAATATTTCCTTATTTCTATTTCATTAGTTACGGAGAAATTCCAATAACACAGAATAGGTAGGGCATACCAAATTCTTTAGTTATCTTCTGTCAATGTTACGATAAAGAAACAGTATCGTATCGGTCAATAGACAAAAGCAGATTGCTAGTTAACTTTTCCGTGTATCGCTGGTATCTTAACATAGATACAATACTTCTCGATAAAAGTATTGTTTCTGTAGATAACTAGTACTGTTACCGCCGCACTTCCTGGAAAAGAATAGGAAATGAATGACAATGGTTATAACTACCTACTTTATAAGTTTTTAATCAGAATGTTTTGTCGAAATCTTTGGTGCCTGCAGTGCTATTCTGTAAGAAAAGAAGAACAAGCCAAAACAATTTTTTCGAATTATTTATTATTGTATTTTTTTTTAAATAATATTTAATACGAAATTGCTAAACACGAAAGATTTTCCACTAATGAGATCGTGATAAAAATGATATCTAAATCACGCTAATGATATGCATATTTTTATTGGCTTACCAAATTGTGAAAAGTTTATTAAATTGTTGTTTCGATGTCAAAGGTTTTAATATTGATCATAATAAGACTTAACTTACATTTTTAAATGTTTAAATTAGTGTGATTTAGATATAATTTGTGTCACGATCTCATTAGTCTAGGTTCATTCGTAGGCTGTGAAGTTAACCCAATTAGAGATTTCACTGCAGATTCAGAAGTGAGCTCGACAGTGAGTTCCTACAGAATAGCCACGCACGCTGCGTTACGATATTTAGAAGAACTCTACCTTCTCGTAAAATCTATATACTATTATTTTATTATATATATTATATTATAAAGCTGCTGGACATAGGCCTCCCCCAAGCATCGCCACAACGACCGGTTCTACGCCTATGTCCAGCAGTGGACGTCTTTCGGCTGAAATGATGATGATGATTGATATAATAAAGCTGAGAGTTATGTTTGTTTGAACGCGCTAATCTCTAGAACTGCCAGTCAGATTTGAAAAAATCTTTTTGGATTTGATAGGTCAATTCTCGAGAAAGGTAATAATATCACGCTACGACACTTAGGAGCCGAGCTTAAAAGAAATAAAGTCAGAAAGAACGCTAAGCGAAAACGAAGTAAGAGCGCGGATTACTCTAATTTATTTATAAATAATCCGATTTCTTTTAAATTAAACGGCGAGTGAAACCGTGGGGCACAGCTAGTAATATTATAAAGGCACATTTGGCAGCTTACAGAAAACGCTCTTTATTAAGAGGCTGACAGCACCTAAAAAATCAGACCTCTGCGGTCACTGTCGTTTCGTACAGAACTGAAAGAGAGGCAACGAGCCGAGGGACGTCGGATACGCCGCTCAACTTGAATGAAAATTAACAATTTATTTTTTTAATAAAAAACTAAAAGCTTATTTGAAAAACAGAAACAACAAATGTTTAGATTGTTGTCTTTCTCAAATGTTTTCTTAATTTTATTTATAATATTTAGTAAAAAATAGAGATTGTTTGCTTTAAAGCATGTTTTAAGAAGTTAGTTTACAATTCTTTTCTATCGAGAAAACTTCAAGAAAACGTGTTTTGGGCACAATACAGTTTCAGAAAATACGATCAAGATTAACACATATTTTTTTCACTGCCACAAACTGAATAGATACAGCTAAAAATGTTTTTAAAAGAAGCCTATTTGGGGTATTTGGCTGTTGTCAGCGTCTTAAGCAAACAACAAATGTTTTAATTTTTTTTATATATGTAACGTTTGCTGCACTTGCCGCGGTCAGTCTGTGGATGGGTGACCGTTTCGTTACACATCGAGACCCCTCCGTGCCTCGGAGAGCACGTTAAGCTGTCGGTCCCGGTTGTCATACGAATATCTATGGCAGTCGTTACGGGTAGTCAGAAGCCTGAAAGTCTGACAACTGGTCTAACCTCCGAATGTCAGTATTACCCAGTAATTGGGTTGCGGGGGTCTGATGGCAGTCGCTCCGGGTAAAATACTGATGTTCAGCCGCATCTGGCTAGACTGGAAGCCGACCCCAATATAATTGGGAAAAGGCTCGGAGGATGATGATGATGTAACGTTTGGTCACGGCATGTATTTGTGTTACAGTATTTCTTCCAATGTACCTACTCGTATCAATTCTCAAACTCTTATTAGGTTTTAGTATGAGATAGCTATTAAATTCATAAAACCGACATCAATATGCCATATGAATACACATCATGTCACATGTTTTGTTTCGTCAGACATAACAAATATCGTCAAAATGATATGACATAAAATGTATCTATTTTGTCGGCGAGATAAAATTCTTGTGATACGAAAATTCAAATATAACCTTTTGTCTTTAGCACAAATATTTATGATATCATCATGTTAATATTCAGAATGCAAAATTCAGAATGTCGTTCATAATATATGTAACACAATATATAATTACTAAATTCCTTTATAGCTCTTTAAGTGAATCACTGCCTACAAACGATGATTTCATTAGTTCTTACTACGTCAGTTGATGTCAAGTGATCGAGCTCATTCATAAACGCAATGAAATTATGTCACTGCGTGTAAAATATGTGTATGTCATTGTACTCTTTCTATTAAACGATCGTAAAAGACTTATGAATGGTTTATTACTTGTTCATTTCATTAGGTAGGTAGGTACCCATACTCAATGTGTCAAGGTCTTAAAATTAAGTAACAAGTAAAAATAATATTTTGTGCCAATATTATTGTTAGAGTTACTCATCAGGAGGCTCTCACACAGAAAACTTTTTTGTAATTCATATTGGACTTGCGTTTGACCATCTCACCTGATGGTTCGGTCGCCGATGGTACACGCTTGCTTAGCAAAAATCTGTACCTATAGCGAAACAAGCTAAAGGCCCACTTGGTGTTAAGGTGAATGCTACAGGGTAGCCCGCGAAATTCAAATTTTTAGAAGTTTTTTGCTAATTGTAGCTTTATTTCGCATTGTACATCGGTCAAAATATGATAGGCGGAAATAAAAACAAAATGTCTACTGAATAATACTCATGAAAAATATTAACCTAGCTCTATAAGCTGTACTAGCTCGATAATATTAATTTACGATCAAATTATCGATTTTCGAGCTTGTTGAGCTTATAAAGCTATGTTAATATTTTTTATTAGTATTATTCCTTAGATATATTGTTATTATTTCCGCCAATCATATTTTGACCGATATACAACGTGAAATAAAGCTACAAATTGCAAAAAACGCCAAAAAAATTGAATTCCGCGGGCTACCCTGTAGCATTCACCTTAAGCGGTTACATTTGCCAATAACAAATGCAATACCACCTAGGTGTTGCCTAAATAGTACCGCAAGTCTGTTCGTTAAACTGAGACATTGAAAAGTCTCCTGTGATTGTAATTTCTCCGGCACCCGTACCCTTCACACCGGATCACAACAATGCAAGTATCACTGTTTGGCGGCAGAAGAAGGTACGGTGGTAGTACTTCCCCGGACGAGCTCCTTCACCCTTGTGAAGCTCCGAGCTCCTTAGCTCTATTATTACTAGCTAGGAGCTCTACTACTACTAGCTTAAACCTACCTAAAACCTATTCACTCGAGCCTTGAAGAAAAAAACTGATTCAGAACCCTCATTCCATTTGTAACGTCCACCTTGTTTAAATGCTGTAGCTTTGAATTCTATAGAGGTACAACGGTTGCTGGTCTTTAAATGTCTCAAACAGAAGTTAGGAACTATTATTTATTTTAAGTCAAAAGCAAAAACAATAACACAGTCATTTTGATCCAAACCACTGTTCAATCTTGTACTTGAACTATTATTTTCGCTTTCGTTTATGATTGGTGTGTGTTAAAACCATGAACTGTTCACTTCTCGGTCTATTTCTAGAATATGCGCCCCGCTTTTAAATTGGCACCCATTGTCGTGGGAAAAGCAACATTTATATCTATCAAACCTAGTATGATATACTTTGTGCCACCTACGTGCATAGCAAATTATGATCTAATATGGAAATAACTGATGACTTGTTTACTTACGAATTGCATCTTTTACCTGTTTGGCTAGTGACGATTTGCTTCCTAGGAATTGAGTCACAGTACCAACAGTTTATACCGAAATGTGAACTCACCATATTATACGACATCCAACTGTACTTATAGGCTTACCTGAAATGAAAATAATGGAAGACTTTAATAAAAATTTAATCTTGAATACAACATTGTGGTATCGCTATTGCATGATTCATATCATGGTGTTACTTAAGTTTGAGGTTAAAACGAGCTGTTTGTTTAGTTAGTAACACCAGCAACATACGACACTGTTCACAAGAATAAACTGAATTACGACAGTTTAGTCAAAAAACTTCTCGGTAGTGCCTTAATCCTTATCTAATGGCATTGTATAAATCTGTGTCATAATATTTTTCTAGTAAACGTACCAATGTTAAGTGACAGTTTCGACCAGATAGGTAATCTGCACTGGCATCATGATTGTACCAAAAATACGTTGAAAAATAATAACATAACATAACATCACGCCTGTATTTCCCCGAAGGGGTAGGCAGAGGTGTAATAGTACACCCACATTTCGCCAGTTATGTTATAGTCCCATGTAATAGGGGGCGAGCCTATTGCCATTGACCGGGCACAAATCCAGACTCAAATGACAAATAATGAATATGACAAAACATAAATATCTCGGCAAAATGCAAAAAACCAAAGATATGTCACAGATTTTTCAGATCCCAATGCTTATGCAACAACTTCGAAAGGGAAACTAGCAGAAGAATACAGCTGGGCTGGCGGAAACTTCGTCGAATCTTCTCGTCGCCTACTCCACAGAGCCTTAAGACTAAGGTCTTCAATTAGTGCGTCTTGCCTGTCATGACTTACGGAGCCGAAACGTGGACACTCACGGTACCTACAATTGGTCCACAAATTTAAAGTAGTTCAGCGTGCTATGGAAAGGGCTATGCTCGAAGTTTCCCTGAAGGATCGACTCCGAAAACCAAAGTTGTCGCCATAGCCTACAGGATTAGTAAGCTGAAGTGGCAGTGGGCCGGCCACATTAGCGAAGAACCGATAGCCGTTGCGGTAGACGGGTTCTTGAGTGGAGACTGCGAATCGGTAAACGTAGTGTAGGACGCCCACAGGCTCGGTGGTGCGATGATATTGGTAAGGTGGCTGGTAAGCAACTGGATGCGAGTGGCCGACGAGCGATATTAGTGGCGAGGCCTTTGTCCAGCAGTGGACTAATATAGGCTGATGATGATCCTTATGATGTATATCGAGGACGAGGACCCACGTAAGGTACGTTGACGTCCTTTGTTTACCTACTTAAAGAGCATAAGCATTAAGATCTGAAAAATCTTGTGGAGTACAAATAATTTAGTTTGAATGTAACCTTTCGCAAAGCTTATGGATAATTTGACGACGTCTGTGGTCTAGTGGTTTGGACTGTTGATCACGGGGTCGTGGGTTTGATTCCCACAGTACACAAATATTTGTGTGATGATCGTAAGTGTTTGTGTTGGTCTGGGTATTTCTTATGTATTATAAGTATGTACGTGGGACACTCAGAAAGTTTTGCGAAACTAAAAAAAATTGTTCTATACGTACATATATTTTTATCAAATCTTTTCAAAGTACTTTCCACCAGCCTCTATACAAAGATTCATGCGCCTAAACCAGTTTTCAAAACACTTTTTCCAGTCCGCCGCAGACACCTCGTTTACAGCCTGCTCGAACGCAGCCAGCGCATCTTCCGGCGACGAAAATTGTATCCCTTTGAGCTGATTTTTTATTTTTGGGAATAAAAAGAAGTCACACGGTGCTAGATCAGGGCTGTAAGGAGGGTGACCCAGGAGTTTGACTGGCGTGCTGTCCAGGAAGTCCCTCGTTTTGAGTGCGGTGTGCGCAGGTGCATTGTCGTGGTGGAGCAGTAGCCCGCGGAGCCCTGTGTTTGGTCGCTTGTTGCTTATAACAGAGAAAACTTCTGGCAAACATTTGGTAGTATACCATTCGGCATTAATGCTTCTTTGATCCCGTAAGGGAATTGATACCAAGTGGCCAGTCAAATTAAAAAAGCTAGCGATCAAAATCTTACCCCCGCTTCTAGATCGCTTCACTTTGGTAGGCGTTGGCTCATTTTGAAACACCCAAACAGTCGACTGGCGCTTGGTTTCTGGGTCGTATTGATAAATCCAGGACTCATCCCTGTAACGATGTCGTAAACACGCCGAGACGAGCCTGCTTCAAATTTGTTAAGCATATCACGGCACCATTCCACCCGGGCCTGCTTCTGAGCATCGGTGAGGTTGTGCGGCACCCAGCGTGATACTATCCTCCTCACGCGAAGATGGCTGTGTAGAATCTCGTGAACGCTTCCCGATCCAATCTTCAATATGTGTTGAATCTCCTGATATGTAATTCGCCTATTGTCTTGGATTAAATTTTTCACTGCTAGCACGTTTTCTTCGGTAACAGCCGTCAAAGGGCGACCGCTTCTTTCGTCATCCCCCAAAGTTGGTCGACCGCGCTTGAATTCGTTATACCAACGATACACGGTTGCCTTGGAAGGGCCTTCATCCATGAATGCCATTTGAAGTCTATCGTACGATTCATCCGGTTTCAGGCGACACTTGAAATCGTATAAAATCATAGCTCTAAAATGTTCCCGGCGCAGATCCATATTTCAGTGAGACACAATACTTTGAATTAACTCGCAAAAAATGTGGAGGGAAATTTTGAAATTGGAACTTACTTATTTTTACTTATAAATAATCATATTTTCGAAAAACATTATAACTGGCCAGTCTCCCATATATAAAAACTTTTTTTCGCAATACTTTCTGAGGGGCCTGGTATTTACAACAACAAAAAAAGCATATATGTATTATATCCATTGCTTAGTCCCATAGCACAAGCTCTGCTTAGTTTGGGACTAGATGGTGCTGTGTAAAAATGTCCCAAAAATATAAATATACAATATATAAATATAAATAAATGTTACACTTGATAGATTTCGTTAATTAAGGGTTTCTAAGATGGCAAATCGTCATCATCATCATCATTTCAGCCGAAAGACGTCCACTGCTGGACATAGGCCTCCCCCAAGCATCGCCACAACGACCGGTCCTGCGCCTTCCGCATCCAGCGGATTCCCGCGACCTTCACCAGGTCGTCGGTCCACCTTGTGGGGGCACCTACGCTGCACCTACCAGTACGCGGTCGCCACTCAGATGGTAAATATTCATAATTATTTACATTATTTTATTGTATTTATGTTCGAAAAGGTATAATGACTATAAGCCAATTCTCGTTATTAAAAACGTTCAAAATATAGTTCCAAAGTAATTTCAATGCTTTAAATCTCAATTTCCTGACAGTAGATGTTCCTGTTTGCCGTTTAGTTGTGACACTTAAGTCAGAGATTTAAAGCACAGATTAGTTTGGAACCATAGACATGTTATATTTCTATGTTTGGAACTATATTTTGACCGTTTTTAGGGTTCCGTAGTCCTACAAGGAACCCTTATAGTTTCGTCATGTCCGTCCGTCTGTCCGTCTGTCCGTCTGTCCGTCTATCCGTCTGTCCGTCTGTCCGTCTGTCCTAATCTTTTACAGCTTAATAACTTCTACAGTTATAAACATAAGTAAATGAAATTTTGTTAAAAATGTTTTAGATATAGATCTCAATTTTAAAAGAATAAAAAAATCTTGGTAACGTATTTTAGGGGTGGCGCCCATACATGTGAAATGTGGATAAAAAAAATTTTTACGCTGCACCCCCTCGTGTCGGGTATCATTGAATAGGTCTACTAAAATGAAGGTAATGTTTCATACATCACTTTTTTATCAGGTGTACCATCTGCGAAATATAGCCCACCAAAGTGGTTTACAATGTGTCCCCCCCCTGCCATTTCCAAACTATGCAACGCAGAAACTTGTAGTCTTCCACGTTGATAGACTTTTATAAAAACTGTCTTTTAAAATTATTTCGAGTATAATGTGATAATAATTTTTTGAGTTATAGTGAGAAAACTGAAAAATACTTAAGACGTCCTAGTTCATAGGTCATTGACCTTAGATAAAAATGATCTTAGCAAATAGTGCTCCTTTAGTTACTTTCTATTTAAAAAAATCACAAAAAGAAACTTTGTGTTATATTGATAACACAAAGTAACACTTCTTAAATTTAGCGCTAGGTGGCGCTGTTTGCAAAAACTAAAATAGCAATGATTAATATTCGATTTGATTCGTTTGTAATTAGACCTACTTAAGGAACCCTATAATACTGAGCATGGCCCGACATGCTCTTGGCCGGTTTTAATTAGAAGAATTAGCCTTCAGGCACAGAATATCTAATAGTACTATCGCTTCAGGTCAAACTCATACCTAAATAAATCGTAAAGAGAAAAATTGGAATCCGGTGTGAATAACATGTTGCAATAGAAATCAAAAGAATAACAAACAGTCGCAACTTCAGATAATATAATACTATGCGAAAGCGAATAGGAAGGAATGAGCTGTGCTTTTTTAGGGTTCCGAAGTCCTACAAGGAACCCTTATAGTTTCGTCATGTCTGTCCGTCTGTCCGTCTGTCCTAATCCTTTACAGCTTAATAACTTCTACAGTTATAAACATAAGTAAATGAAATTTTGTTAAAAAATAGTCTACATATAGATCTCAATTTTAAAAGAACAAAAAAATCGTTTTTAGGGTTCCGAAGTCCTACAAGGAACCCTTATAGTTTCGTCATGTCCGTCCGTCTGTCCGTCTGTCCGTCTGTCCGTCTGTCCGTCTGTCCGTCTGTCCTAATCCTTTACAGCTTAATAACTTCTACAGTTATAAACATAAGTAAATGAAATTTTGTTAAAAAATAGTCTGCATATAGATCTCAATTTTAAAAGAATAAAAAAATAGTTTTTACGTTCTTTAGGGGTGGCGCCCATACATGTGAAATGGGGAAATAATTTTTTTTTTTTTGATAGACCTTTGTGAAAACTCTCTTTTAAAATTATTTCGAGTATAATTTGATTATAATTTTTTGAGTTATATAGAGAAAACTGAAAAATACTTAAAACGTCTTAGTTCAAAGGTCATTGACTTTAGAGAAAAATGATTGTAGCAAATAATGCTCCTTTAGCTACTTTCTATTTGAAAAAATCACAAAAAGTAACTTTGACATGACACTTCTTAAATTTGGCTTCTTGAATTTTTCGCTAGATGGCGCTACTAACAACACTACTAACACGAATG
Organism: Asteroscopus sphinx; assembly: GCA_949699075.1. Lineage (NCBI taxonomy): Eukaryota > Metazoa > Arthropoda > Insecta > Lepidoptera > Noctuidae > Asteroscopus > Asteroscopus sphinx. The sequence continues at coordinate 21,520,885 of OX453005.1, forward strand.
CTGCCGATTATTGCAAAAACTAAAATAGCCATGATTAATATTCGATTTGAATCGTTTGTAATTACACCTACTTAAGGAACCCTATAATACTGAGCATGGCCCGACATGCTCTTGGCCGGTTTTCTAAATGGCAATGTCTTTTGACATTAGGTATGCCTCAGAGAAACGACTAAGATTATGCTGTGCTTGCGCCGCAGTCAATACTTTTATTATTTTGAGGAAAGAGGTAGGGGTCCTGAACGCCCGAAGCCACCGCGACCTGAAAAGTTCTATTGTGACACATATTGCAGTATTATAGCACCTCTCCAAGTTGTCAATACTCTTGACTGCTTTTGTAAAAAAAAACATCAGAATTTCACTACAAATACCGGCTACTTGAGGCTTACGACTTTGCCGCTTTGAGCGCGTGTTACTCGTCTCGCACGGTGATGGTTTTTAGAAAAACTAATAAGATATTTGTGACCAGTTATTTACGTCTTATCACACCATATTATATCTAATCTTAATCGACTCTGGGTTTTTTTTGTGGCATTCTCCTTTGGGAGATATCGCGGTTTTTCCAAGTGAACCGTGACTTCAGCGTCCACCTACCTATATCATCCACGCTTTATATTTTCTCGATACTAACGTAAATAAAACTACGTAGATATTATTACTATTAGGCAATATAAACCTACATTCATATCTTTGTTAGAAGCTACGGCTAGTTATAAAAATAAACTGTTATAAAAAATCTATTTCGACATTGGTATTTAGAGCGCATAAACAAACAGATTGTCTTGATCCCAAGGAAATTGTATGGGAAACTTTTAGCTGAAGACTGAGCGTTCCTTCAAATGAATATCGAGCTTTGTAAATGATGATCAAAGAACATTGTATGCATAATTTATACCCAGAATGGAATCCACATTAATATTTAATACAAAAGTAAGTCTGTTCTTCTGTCTCTTTGTTACTTATTTACGACTAAACTACTTATGTATTTAGTCAATTTTCGATGAAACTTAGCACTACCAAGAATCAAGGAAAGACGTACCTACTTACTTAGAATATTATTGATTGACATTCCATGTGTTAGCAGTACAGGGCAGTATTAAAAAAAGTACTTTTTAAAATATCATCGATGTAGGTATATTATTGTTATTGTTATGGTGAGAGGAAGAGGTTAAATGATATGATACTAGTAAAAAAAACCTAGTTTAAATTACCATTAGAACGATAATAATAATAAGTAACATTGTTAAAAACAAATAGAAAAATATTTTTCACATCAGTAGCTCAAACATGTAGGTTTTGCTGCCTGAAATCAGTGAGCAAAATACGGTTTTGCTCACTGAGTGAGACAAAGTAACTTTTTAATTTATTTTTTCAGAAAGCCGCGAATATCTTATTTAGCCTTGGGTTAATCATCAATTCGAAACATTCACACTCTATCTCATTCCCGCCATTAGAAAGAGAGAGAGACAAAGACCAGCCCTTTCGAATCGAAGTTCCGATTTTGAATTCGACTTCAAAGACAAACACGTTCGGAATTTCGTACTAACTACAGAAATTTTGCAAAAAGATAATTAAGTCTTTCAATGTAATTTATTGAATTTTTAACTTATTGTTGTATTTAAACGAAAATAAGTATTTACTGTAAATCAAACTGATATTTAACCTGTAAATATTTATTACTAGTTTCAATAATGTTACGTAATATATTTTGAATAATAAAATATCATGGGTGCTATTTCCGAACACGCCTTAATTTAAATAACAGAGCGGGAATAAAATTTAGTGGCTGGCGTAAAGAGTTGAATAAGTTAAAAAATATTAAAATAATCGTAAAATATGAGTGAAACAAGCGACGAGAACAGTATTTTAACACCGGAAGAGTTAAAACAACAAGTTATTAATGCAGAATTAAGTTTCCTACCTGAGAAGTCTCGCGAGAATTAACTGAAAGCATATGGTATGCTTTATTGAATTGGCACCTCTATCTACAATTTTAATTATTTTGATTCACAATAAATAGTTATTTCAATCTATTCCTGTTTATTATTTTATCTCCTAAAGTGTTCTCGCTGCTGAAGTGAAAAATTATGTGTGTTACACGAGAGCAAAGTTTTTTGCATCCCGTGCCTTTGAATCCCTCGCCACACTCAGGATTCAACTTTAGAATCACTCGCTACGCTCGTGATTCAATCGATGAATCCATCTCTTGCTCAGGATTCAAAATCAGAACTCGCAGCAAAAAACGACTTTGCTCTCTTGCTGCACAAATAACTATTGTCAAACTGGTTACAAGGAATTGCTAATAATAAATGGTAATCGGATTATTAAGTTATTATAAGTTATGATTATGACTGGTATTATTCATAACATACCACTTTCTTAACAATTTCTTAGGTTTTCGCGATCACTACACATAATAAAATAAGTTTAGGTATGCTGAAAAGCTTTCGAAACGTCAGAAAAACCAATTTAAATAATATACACGATAATAAAATAGTAAAACTTTCTTATATTAGCATGTAAATTAGCATACAAAATGGCCACAAAGCTAACCACAAAATTAAAGTATTCTTACAAAGCTACAGAACATTATATTTTTTAACGTTTTTTTCTCTATAGATGAAGCTTATACTCAAGCTAGCTAATCTAAAGTAAATTGATAGCTTTTTGATAGTTTGCGGTCTGCACACAAGTATGAAAAATTACCTCAGCTGTGCCTTTTTTTACCGTGGGGAAATCCTCATGGACGCACTCCGCCCGGGGTAGGCAGAGCCAGTGTCGGACTCTTACCGACTAAAACCACCACGGTGTTCCTTCAACTACCTTAGCCGGAGGCGTGGGAACCCGTAAGTATTCACACAACCACCCCGACAGTTTCCGGCCCACCACAAGCAGACGAGCCCCTTCTACCCGTGCGGCCTAACGTCGGCCGCACCCTCCTCGGTGGCGCACACGGAACACTGCACGCACCACACCTCACGGGCCTTTACCAGCTACGCCAGCTGCGCCAACTACGCCAGCTGTGCCAGCTACGCCAACTACGCCAGCTGTGCCAGCTACGCCAGCTGTGTCAGTTACGCCAAATGTGCCAGCTACGCCAGCATGCCGACAGGTCAGCATGTCAGCTACGCCAACTGTGTCAGCTACGCCAGCTGTGCCAGCTACGCCAGCCGTGCCAGCTACTTCAGCTACGCCAGCCGTGCCATCTACTTCAGCTACGCCAGCTGCTGGTCAGGCAGCAGACTGCCCCGAGTCTGCTGCTCGCAGGCCCCACCTCCCGTAATTTTTTATAGAGGTTTTCTTCCTCGCGGTCCGGTCGGTGAAGCCAAGACCCTCGGTCCCAAGAGGCGCGAGAACACTACTCAGCAGGCACTCCTGGGGTTACGAGATCGACGGGGGCAGGGAGGGACAGTCCCCCCGCTGGTGTCCCTCTGTTGGCATCAGAGGGACACGTGGAGCAACTCCCCACAGGCCCAGAATGGCCCGCGCCAGAATATTCGCCACAGGCAATAAGATCCCTCGTAGGTTAATTCCTTGAAAGGATTCTATTGCCCTTACCCAGGGTGCACCGGTCAAACAACTGCCGTTCCCTCCAGACGTGTCCAGAAGGACAAGCAGCCGTCAGGCACGTGGAGGTTTTCTGGCCAGCACCCCAGCTCAGCTGTGCTAGCTAAGCTAAACTAACTTAGCTTAGCTCTTGGTCTGCAAGTTCTGCAACCCGCTTTAACCTTGTTTATCTATCGAACTAAGTTATTTAACCTAGCAATTTTAATTATAAAATAAATACTAAACTAAAGGAAAAAATGGTGCTCTGTGGCGTTTATTTGTTCCGTTCCTTATGTGGCAGTGGCTAGGTCATACGACAATGCGGCGCCCGCCGGTGCACAAAGGAACCCTGTTTTCTATCTTAAAACATTGTTGCTGATTTATTAGCCCGTAAACCAAGAATTGATATTAAATCTTAGTTTTTATGTTACTTTGTTTAGAATAGTCGTAGGTATGTGCTATGTGCCACGTACTTGCCATCCACACATTATTAGTTTGTTTTCCTTAGAAGCAATGCACAACTTAGCTTGATTACGTTTATAATAAGAGGCCAGGAGCGGGCTTAGTAACGTCCTGAGATCGAGTCTTGAATGGACAATAATTCTATAAAAATTGAAACAATTGAGGTTTTAGGTGGCCCTAATATAATTGCGCAATATTCGGCAATATTAATATTGCACAATTATTATTGTATCGTGCTGATCTTCATTTGTCTTTCAATCTCACCCCTACACGGTCAATAGCATTGCACAATTCTGCCGTCCGATAACTAAAAGGCCGTTAAGTGACAATTTTGTCAAATTCGAGTTACATATACCTACTACTAAAGAGAGCAAGATTTGCTCTTTTTCGTAGTACATGTAACAAAATTTAACAAAATTGTCACTTAATGGCCTTTTAGTCATCGGACGGCAGAATTGCAAATATTGCGCAATTATATTGTAGGTGTATGGGCCGCCTTACGATTTCACTATACTCGGTAAAATCTGACAATCGTCACCTAGCAAGAACCCGTCCGAACATAACTAAATTAGGAGACCCCAGCTTGTTTGGATGCGGGGATTTATACTCCATTTAATAAAACAATAAACATTAGAAAAAGGACTTCGCCGTCGATAACGATAGTTATTGTTTTATATTGTTAAAATGACTGCATTTTGGTGTTTATATTTATATGTACCTAAATGGTAAATAGATTACATTGCTACATTACATTTACATTGCATTGCAGTGTTCACGGTAGCGTAGCGGCTGAAGCACTAGTGTACTGAACCAGGAGGCGCACGCAGGTTCGAATCCTGCTCGTGTGCGATTTTTTATTTCCACAATTTATATCTTTAGATTTCGCTTCGCTTGCGTAAATTTGATAAAAATAATTAGATTACCTACATTGCTTTACATTGATCATTAAATAACTAAGCTAAGTATATGCTTATCTATATCTAAATACTAATAAAGAAATAACGTTATTTTTCTAATGTTATGGAGTATAATTATTGAACATCAGTTAATTTCGGACTACAAGCTAATCCCATAACGAGACTGTTTTCTTATGTTTGTAACCATTGCATGAAAAAGAAAAGTATTTTTAAAATGTTGAAATCCTGATTGTTTGCTAAATTTTCGAGGGATTTAAAAATAAATTTCACTTAACTTAAATCACCCTCAAAGATTCTGATTCACTGATTCTAAGCTTTACTCTCTTCATTCTCGACGATTACCTATTAAATATTATAAAAATAAATAATAATAAATATCTTTGGGACATTTTTTACACAGCACCATCTAGTCCCAAACTAAGCAGAGCTTGTATTATGATTTTAATTTTAACTTAATTAATAATGATACTAAATAAGGTATGCTGATTCTAGATATACAGAATACAGGTATATAGGATGACGTAATCACAACAAATACTAAGAAATTGCATAATATTCTTGAATCGTAACTTAATTTTCATTGGGCTATAAATAAGTTTCTATCTTATAACGCCTGACAAATAATATGAAGCAAAATGTGGTTCGCGTGTATATAGTTGACGTAACCATTGTGGCGCTATAGCAATAAAAACAGTAGACAAATTAATGCAGTCGGCACTTGTAAGTTGTGCATGATGGTTAGATACCCATCGACACGTAGCTATTATTGATATAAATATCAATGAGTAATGGAACGGTATAAGCGATAAATAAACGGCCATGGCCTGACCGTGGTTTAAAAAATACTATCCTATAAAATAATATATTGCATGCAAAGGTAGATATTTTATAGGATAATTGTAAAATAAAAAAAGGGATTTTTAGTATGTGTTCTTAATAAATTTATAACAGTATTTTGGTATACAACATGAGGAGCAAACAAATTCCCAATAAAACTATTGAATCTGGTAAAACTACCAGATTCTGATTTTGGGGAATACAACAAAGTACCTATATGTAAAGTCCAGCATTGTCCAGTCTGGCCTAAGTCCAGCAGTGGACGTCTTTCAGCTGAAATGATGATATGTAAAGTAGCTAGGTACAAATCGAGGTAGCGCGAAACAAATAATAGCTAACCTCAGATCAAGATCTGAATAGGTAACATTTTATTTTTTAATACATACGTGAACATATTGTTCAATTCACTTTTTTAAACAATCGAGGATTCCCTCTCGCCCTTCGAAAAAAGATTGATTTACTTGCAATGAATTAAAACATTCCGACACATTTAGGTCGGCACGTACTCAGGCCAAACAAATTCGTAAGTCGGTTAATGCCCACGCTGTCCCGCAAACCGGACATGTCAGTCTTGTGTGGACGCAGGGAAATTGAATAAAGAGGAAATATGACACCGGCTACTTGCGACAGAATTCGTGTACCTAGGTTTACAGTGTCTCGTCTCGAGGCGGCGACGCAGCCGGTCGTCAGGGCAACGCACTTTATGGCAAGCCTGCACAGCGATTTTTATTCGCGCACTGGGATGTTTTTTCACCGCGATTTGGGGCCATTCATTTATTACGTAAGACTATTTTCGCTAGTTTTTGATCCCCTCCCCCCTATTATAAGAAAACATAAGAATAAGCCGACCCCCTCCCCCCCTGTTTAATATTTATTACGTAAGAATCGAAAGGAAAAAAATAAATCAACGTTTGGTTTGTTTTAATATTTATTTTTCAAAGTAACAATTTTTAGAAATGTTTATTTGTATTTTATTTTGTATATTTCAAAGTTTATGTTTATGTATTTCAAAGTTTTTAACTTTGCGCATTTTTGTGATCTTACGTATGAACTATCGAGTCTCCCTCCCACCCTCTTGTAAGAAAAAATAAGACATGGTCGACCTCCCTAAATCGTCTTACGATTTTAGGTTTGGTCCCATAGGAAAAGTTGTTCATAATGATGAGTACAATGACCCCTTAGGAGGTTTAGTATAAACAAAGACTTAGGTTGTATAATTTACCTGTACTTATTATTTCTTAAAATTACAAAAATCATCGTGGTTAACCCTGTAAGCCCCTGGAGACATGAGACCATGGCACGTGCTTATCAGTTAATCCGCCACTGCTCAAGTGGAAACGTCGCGTCGCGTCGCTCTATTTTTGTCTTCCGTTACAAGACCATAATTGACAAATTACAAAACGGTTTAAAGTACTTAGTTTTTCGGCGCACAAGAATGTGGTCACAACTAGAATGGCAGGTGTGAATCGTTATCCGCATCTCTTACCAAAAAATTTTGTTTGAGAAATCACGTAAGAAAGCAAATTGGTGGGCATCTAAAGTCGCTGTTTTTAGACCTATTTTGTCCCGGGGTCTATATAAAAACGGCTCCATGTCAAAAGTTGTTCAATCAACTCAGCCTATCGCAGTCCACTGCTGGACATAGGCCTCTCCCAAGTTGCGCCACAACGCTCGGTCCTCTGCCTTCCGCATCCAGTCCCCCCCAGCCACGTTCTTTAGGTCGTCGGTCCACCTGGCAGGGGGGCGCCCTACGCTGCGTTTGCCGATTCGCGGTCTCCACTCAAGGACTCGTCTGCTCCAACGGCCATCGGTCCTTCGACAGACATGGCCAGCCCACTGCCACTTCAGCTTACTGATCCTACAAGCTATGTCGGTCACTCCGGTTCTTCTCCGGATAATCTCGTTACGGATTTTATCTTTCAAAGAAACTCCAAGCATAGCTCGCTCCATAGCTCGCTGAGCGACTTTGAATTTGTTACTTATAAAAAGAAAAAAAAGTTGTTACTTATAGATAATTTTAGTCACATCTTGTACCTACTTAAACAACAAATACCTACAAAAAATTATCAATTATTAGTAAGAAAAAAAAGTTATAAGCAAAAAAGCAAAAACGTTTTCTTACACTTTCTGGCCAGTCTTTGAACTCGGCTTTACATTCAAGGGTCAATATTCAACAAAAATAAGAATGTTTGGAAAAGATAAGTACAACACCAATTTCACAGACTTCTAATTGTATCTATATTTATTTTATTTCTTTGAGAGAAATTTGTCGATTTAGTTTGCCAAAACGTTTATTGCGAGGTCGAGGTCGTTTATTGCTTTTTTAATGGGTAAAGTGGAGTCGCCAAACTGTACAGAGTGTAATATTATTGAAGATGTGTACCATATAATAATGGAGTGCATTAGGAACGAACCGGAGAGAAGAGACATGTTGTTTCTTAATAATAGTTTTTATGAGACCGGAGAATGTAATAGTATCCTGGCAGCTCCCAATTCGGAAGCTGCCAGGATGCTATATTGGCTCGTTAATAAAGGAATCAGACGTAGAGGTCTGTTAAGTTAGTTTAAGTTGTGTTCTCCATAAGGTTGTTGCCCGATGAGGGTGGCATAATCTTAAAAGATTAAACCCTCTATAAATAAATAAAGAAAAAAAAAAAAAAAAAAAAACACCAATTTCACAGACTTCTAACTGTATCTATATTTATTTTATTTCTTTGAGAGAAATTTGTCGATTTAGTTTGCCAAAACGTTTATTGCGAGGTCTCCGTTCGGGGCGAACCTAGGGTTCCCAAACATTATGTTAAAACAGTATCATACTTTTTTTATGCTCGTTATACTTTTTACTGTTCTATCAAAAAAAGTACACAAAATACTGTTTCATGACCGCTGGTATTCGGAACAATAACGAAAAATCAAAAAGTAAACACACAAAATAACTTCTTAGGTTTTTGCGATCACTACCCATTATAATAAAACAAAGTTTAACCGGATTAAATCGCGTATATTATTGAAATTGGTTTCCCTGACGTTTCGAAAGCTTTGCAGCATTTCGTGGTCGCAGGTAGACTAAGATCACAAGCGTCTTTACAAATATTTCTAAAAAATATATTTTAATCTACCGTACAATATTATTAATTAAAATCGTTTCGATGCACGCAGTAATCACTCACAATATCATTATCTTTTACAGTGTTGCATGCTGTTTGGGACTTGATTATTTTTAGGACTGGGTTCCAAACAGGTGGTAGCTGCCAACCATCTTCTCTATTAAAATTAGGATGTTTTTTAATTTCAATAGCCTCACGGAGCATTCTAGGTACATATCGGTTTTCCTTCGCCAGAACTTGTGGTTTATCAAATCGAAGAAAATGGTTGGGTTTGTAAACACACAAACTTTATTTCTTAACCTTATGACCTAAAAAAAATACTTTTCTATTAAATTTGTTCAGTGCAAGTAACCAAACCCTTGCAAACGCGGCTCTTTAAAACAATCGTAGGTATCTAATGAATAATTACAATATTTTCAACTTCATTACTTTAGTGCATTACTAGGCATCGAACAGACCGGGTGCATTCAGGTAACATTAAACATTTCCATAACATTTAAACATTATAATTATTAAGAACATTCAACTTGTCATAACTCTAAATAAACCTTTTCTCCAATAATTCAGTACTTTCATATTTACTAAAACCTTGCACCCCGCACAATACTCATTTTATTTCTCTGACCTTATTAATTTATTTCCCGTACAAAAAGTTGGGAGCCCCAGGCGAACCACTAGTACGGTTTTTCGAGAATAGTTGCTCATGGTCTAGACCGACGGATGTAACATAACATTTTACGTATATACTAACTTACAAGATACAGAGTAACAACGTGAAGCAAATAAAGGAAACATTTTGTTGTGAGAAATATGTCTTGATTTTACGTAAGCAAGTACGAGTTTGACGTGTGAATTGTATGTAAATATCGTTATTATGAACCTACTTATTTCCATATGGTTAGGATTAGGTATTGAGTTGTTAATTTTGTGAGCATTTAATTTAGGTCGACCTAGTATAGATAAAACGAAAAAAAAAGAAAAAAAAAAGCTCTTTTAATTATAAAAGAGTTGCTATTATGTAATAATGTGTTCGTCGCAATGATGTAGAACTATTTTCCTTTTTTAACCAACATAACAAACAAGTACCTATATCTAACAACTACAATTAAGTATCTAATAAACTGCTAAAATGAAATGACCTATTAGCATTATCACATCAATTATTGACACTGTATGATATTAATTATCACAATCACATCGCCATTCATTAATCTTATAAACAAAACTGTGAAGCAACAATTAAGCAGGAGTCATGAATGGCCGGCGGACGAGCTAATTCCGACGCATAGCTTTAAATAAGATTGACATGGTTTATTAAGATCATCAATGAGACGACCTCGACTCATTGTTATGTGTCGGAGGCAACCCTATTAATTTTAGACACTGGATCGTCGGGACCACACGCGATACACAACATGTTGATCTGTGTTGAGGTGTGAGACAGGGAGATGTGATCTCTCCGAAACTGTTCACTGCTGCATTGGAGGATGTCTTTAAGGTTCTGGACTGGAAGGGGCTAGGCATTAACATAAACGGCGAGTACATCACTCCTCACCTGTGGTTTGCCGACGACATAGTAGTTATGGCTGAGACCATGGAAGACCTCGGTACAATGCTCGATGACCTCAGTAGAGCTTTCGATAGAGTGGGTCTTAAAATGAATATGGACATGACAAAGGTTCTGTCGAATTCCCATATAGCACCTATTCCCGTAAACATCGGAGAATCTACACTCAAAGTTGTTGACGTTTATGTAGGTATACCTTGGACAAACTGTCCAGTTAGGTAGATCCAACTTCGAGAAAGAGGTCAATCGTCGAATCCGACTCAGTTGGGCAGCGTTCGGGAAGCTACACAATATCTTCTCGTCCAAAATACCGCAGTGTCTCAAGACGAGTTTTTGACTAGTGTATGTTGCCAGTAATTACTTACGGCGCTGAAACGTGGTTGCTCACAATGGGCGTGATAAGAAGGCTCAAAGTCACTCAAAGGGCAATGGAGAGGGCTAAGCTCCGAGTGTCCCTGCGTGATCGAATCAGAAATGAGGAGATTAGAATAATATAATAATATTCCAATAGGTACTGGTGTTACCAATTTTGGTGATTTTTTTTCCACTTTTCTTACCAGTCTAGTTTCGTTCGGAATCACGCACTAATCACGCGCAACAGAAGAATGTCATTATTGCACTCGCGTGACGCGAACTTGACGCGAGCGTATCTGCCAGCGATCGCCGAAGGTAAGTGAATACAAAAAGCGTTGTTTTCATCGAAACTGCACTTCTTTAGTTGCCGGAATTTGCCTACCTACTGCTCTCGATTCTGAACGAACTAGTTTCAGATTTTGAGTTATTTCAATATAACGGTGTTTATTATTGGTTAATAATAATAACAACTCATATAAATAACAAAACTAGCTTAAAATTGGCAACAGTGTATGATAATATTGAAGTTTGCATTTCGGCATTTTTTATCACATCGGTTTTCTAAGATCACATGCCAAAAATGAATCGACGATGATTGCAATATGAAACTTAACGTTTTGACGCCAAGCGCGTATTGAATTTCAAATAGGTAGGTACCTAGAGTTTTCTAGTATCTAAAATATCTTACGTAAAATCTCAGACCAAGTAAAAACTAAACTACATGTTTTACCTAAACTTATTTTGGCCTACTACATATTCTATTCTACTAGTTAGCAAGGTTACTTCGGTTAGACCAATTTGAGATTATCGCTAGCTGTTCTAGCGCATTTTTTTTCGTAAAAAAGGAAGTCTCTAGTATTTTTAAAATAATGTACCTCACCATATAGGACGTAGTACAGACCGGTAATATTTAACATTTAGGACCAGAGCACACAAGATACTTTTGGCATCGGCGATCAGCAATTTTGTAGTTGCAACGATACTGCATCGCATTTTCCGTTTGATTGCAGGTACCTTTACTTTTTTCTTTTTTTTATAGTATAGGAAGGCGAAACGAGCTAAAGGCCCACCTATTGTTAAGCGGTTACCTTTGCCCATTACAACCTCAATACCACCTAGGCTATTGACTAAATGGTACCGCAAGTCGGTTCGCCAAACTGAGACATGAAGATGGAAACTCTCATGTGATTGTAGTTTCACCGGTACCCGTACCCTTCAGACCGAAACACAGCAATGCAAGCATCACTATTTAGCGGAGAAGTAGGTACGGTGGTAGTACTTCCCCGGACGAGCTCTTTTACAAAGGAGCTCTTACTACTACACCTATCTACCTAACTAAATCGATGCTGATCAGCTGGTAGAGAGGTGAAACAAGGTTAGTTTTAAACGTACAATCACAGCATCAAGCTTCCAAAAAGCGATCACCGATGATAAAAGTATCGTGCTTTGGCTATTATTGCATTAATCGATATAAAACTTTTTAACAAAAAATTTAACCGACTAAAACAGAAGCTGAAAAGCGAAAAATGAAATGAAGCTTTTAGTCTTTTCCTAACTAAACTAATGTGAATAACTAATTATGAGTCGGCGCCAAACAAACAAGGAAAGTGTGTGTAAGTTGCAAGTGGTCGAGCGGAGAACGCATTTTTGGAAAGTTATTGTTTATCGTTGAAAATTTCACGTTGTATTTGATGTTATGTTGTTTTTATTATTTATTTAAAGTAATTTAATGATCTGCGTTGATTTTTTGCTTGGCGCCGACTCATAATTAGTTATTTACATTACTTTAGTTAGGAAAAGACTAAAAGCTACATTTTATATTTCGCTTTTCAGGGGGTCGTTTGACGATGTTCGATTATTCGTACCATTCATCGCACAACTTGCTACTCCGCTCAACCATCGTTCCCATATCGCATGCGATGATCGTGTTTTGACGTTTGTTTTCCTGATCTACGGTCAATCACATACGACTATGAACCGTAGTCTATCTTTATTGTGCCTTTTTATCTCCTTATCTTGATTGTACAGGTAACAGTCCGAACGAAAGTTCGTACTTCATCGTTCGTCAAACGCGAGTAGACACCCTGCTTCTGTTTTCGTCGGTTCAATTTTTTGTTAAAAAGTTTAATTTTCAATTTTTTTGTTGCTAAAATCTAACTCCAGGTCTCCATTATGTTGTAGTGTCTAGAACTACATTTATGTGTGCCAAGTTTCAACAGAATCGGTAAACAGGTAAGAGTTCAGTGGGTGAACAAGCACTCATCCCCTGTTTTCCTACCCTTAGGGGTGGATTTTAATTTTGAAATTTAAATGGGACCAACTTCAAGATATACTCTATCCACTAAAAATAATATTATCAAAATCGGACTACTCTGTAAAAAGTTATGCGTGGTCATACATAAAAAAAAAAAAAGATCCGCGTCGTATTGAGAACCTCCTCCTTTTTTTTCATCAGTTAATAAAAACTAATTAGTATTTTAAAGAAAATATCTGGAAATTTGACTTTAATTACACTTATTACCCTTTTTATCTTCGCGCTCCGACCTCATCCTCCGAGCCTTTTCCCAATTATATTGGGGTCGGCTTCCAGTCTAGCCAGATGCGGCTGAACATCAGTATTTTACACGGAGCGACTGCTATCAGACCCCCGCAACCCAGTTACTTGGTAATACTGACATTCGGAGGTTAGACCAGTTGTCAGACTTTCAGGCTTCTGACGACCCGTAACGACTGCCATAGATATTCGTATGACAACCGGGACCGACAGCTTAACGTGCTCTCCGAGGCACGGAGGGGTCTCGATGTGTAACGAAACGGTCACCAATCCACAGACTGACCGCGGCAAGTGCAGCTTAACCTTGCAGATCGTACAATCCGCGCAGTCGTTGCATCGCTACGATCCCCTCGCGCTCCGACCTATTCTGATAAAAATGAATGTAATAATTTGTGCCTGATCCAAATAACATTATTTACCTATTAAACGCTTAAACATGAGTTTGTATCTAATTAATTGCTTTTACTATCATGTGTTTTCTCATGAATATCATTATTACCTTTAAATGTATAAATAGCAGACCTTTATTTACACTGTAACCTATTAGTCAAAGCGTATTGCGCAAACAGAAATACAAACAATCCATCAATAACCCAATAAAAACCTCGGTATCGTAATGATAATGAACTACGATTTATTCAACCTTAGTTGTCCGTCGTGCGTGTAATGTCTTCAAAATATAAACATGTTTAGCATTCCAACATGTGGGCTTAACTCAACAGTGGAAACTCGTGACCGTCCTTTAAAATTTCATTTACCGTATTTGTTTGATACTTATCAACTACATCAACTAAGACTTGAATTCTTGGTTTTGTGGGTAATAATTAATTATTACTTAATAATTAATTAATTATTATTTAATAATTAATTATTTACTATGTCTGTGTACTTACCTGATATTGTTAGGGATGTGGAGATTTTAATGTTTGAATTGAGATATTGTTTTGGAAATGGTGTTATTTATAAAATTTTTGGTTTTTATAAAAACCCATGAAACATGTTTAGCATTCCAACATGTGGGCTTAACTCAACAGTGGAAACTCGCGACCGTCCTTTAAAATGTTATTTTCCGTATTTGTTTGATACTTATCAACTACATCAACTAAGACTTGAATTCTTGGTTTTGTGGGTAATTTCGTTAAAACTATTACCTACTTACTAATTATTACTTAATAATTAATTATTTACTATGTCTGTGTACTTACCTGATATTGTTTAGGGTTGTGGAGATTTTAAAGTTTGAATTGAGATATTGTTTTGGAAGTGTTGTGCTTATAAAAACCCAAAATTTAATAAAAGTACCAACATTGAGCTAACTATCAATTAAATATTGATCCCAGACAAAGAATAAATATCTAAAATGTTAAAAGGAAATGCTGTATAAGTACACCCCTACTGTAACTAGTCACCGGAAAAAAATTAAGGGTAGTCTTTGCTCATCATTAAAAACTTTTACAATGGGATCAACTTGAATGAATTGAATTGAACTCTGAAACCGCGTAAAAAATATCTGCCGATCCCTACATTTGTGTTCACATAAATCGACAAAACTTTGGGAACTGCTGATATTTATTTCACGATTTCAGAGTTGGTCCCATTATTAAATTTGTTCATAATGATGAGCAGAGGCTACCCTTGAATTTTTTTCTGGTGATTAAAAAAATGTGTAGTATATGTAATTTTTAACAACATGTGTATTAATTATCTTATACCCAAAAAAATCCCCAATCTTTAATCGTCAGTTCTATTTTAATAAAAAGCAGTGGAAACAATCGTTTATTGCCCCATAAGCAGCCATAATTGATTTTAATTGCGATACACAAGACTAGACAAGCAAGGTCAATCGTAAATTTTCATTATTCATTTTAATGCTGATTATATTCAGCCGAGTCTCATCGTGGGCGGTAATTATCTCGATCTATTTCAATTGCTCATAGATCTATAAATATGTACAGTATCGAGATGATTCATAATCATAAAAGCATGAAAAACTTTGCCCTACATTGGTTTGCAAAGTCATTGTTCATAACTGTTTAGAAAATTACCGACATCGGAACGATGATGAATGCTAATCGTCGGAACATCCGATTTAAAGAAATGTTACGTTCACCTGGAGTAGCACACGAATAGTTCAAAAAAAGGCCAGGTCAGCTCATACTAATATTATAAATGTGGAATTATGGGTGTTTGTTAGTTGGTTTGTCCTTAAGTCACGCTGAAACAATAGACCATACACCTGAAGGCCAATTCTCATAATTAAAAACGTTCAAAATATAGTTCCAAACTAATCTCAATCTTCGGACAATAGATGTTCCTTGTTGCCGTTAATTTGTGACACTTAGGTCATTAATGTCACCAATAAACGGCAATCTGAAACATCTACTGTCGAGAGACTGAGATTAAGGCCCGTATTACAGAACGATACTCAAGCGTTGATCTCTGTTTAAAACTAGTTTTGAGTTGAGCTTTGATTTAGAACGTTCCTCAAGCAGAGATTTATTGATCACAGTTCAGCTGAGTTTAGTTTTATTTTATACTGTCACCTGTTTCGGAATTTCAGCTGAGATTTGATCTGTAATCACTCTAGTGTGGTCCAGATTACGCTTGAGTAGAGATTTATATTCTATTTCAGGTCGAATTCGTGTGTTATGTTGTTGAATTAAAGTTTATAATTACCGTTCTGGAATAAGACCGATACTCAAGTAACGATTCTATCCTTAAGTAGTGATCAGGTAATTGGAGTTTAAACTGTACTTGAGGAAGCTTCTGTAATACGGGCCTAAGTGCCCCATTACTTACAGAAGAGCACCGCATGCCATAATATATATATTTCTATTTTGAATTTGGGGTTTTTATCCATGTGGATATGTCAACCCCATCATGCCTTATGCAATCTAACTAAAACCTGCCATACATGAAACGCAATTAACATGAATACAAAAATTTGTTACATAAAACAACAAACTTAGTACAGACAACTATTACTACAGGCGATGCAAATAAAGTGAACCATTTATGGTATGTATGAAGTCAAAACAAATGACTACACACAAAAAAAACTTAATTTAATTTGTGACACTTAGGTCAATGTCACCAATAAACGGCAGTCAGAAACATCTACTGTCCTTGAAATTTAAAGCATTGACTGAATTGAGATTAGTTTGGAACTATATCTTGAACGTTTAAATTACCAGAATTGGCCTTCTGATTAACGTATAGGCTATAAAAACTTTTTAACATAAAATAAAACCGACTTCAAAAACCTTAACTAAAAAGTAAAAAATAATCATTGTATGTATTTTAAAATCTTAACATAAACAACATTTTTAAGGCGGCGCGTGGTTGACCCTTTGCGTCATGTAATGTACAGTCCAGCGCAATATCTATAGTAAAAACAGTTTATGTGAACGTACATCAAACACGCGCCGCCTTCAAAATGTTGTTTATGTTAAGATTTTAAAATACATACAATGATTATTTTTTACTTTTTAGTTAAGGTTTTTGAAGTCGGTTTTATTTTTTGTTAAAAAGTTTTTATTTCATACTTTTTAGTTGAGGGTTGATTCATAAATGTTTATATAACCAATTTGAGAATATATTTTTTATTAACCTTTGCTATCCCACTGCTGGGCAAAGGTCTCGCTCATGTTCTTCCAAACGTCCAATCACTATCGTGAAAAAAAAACACGCATATCGGCCAAGAATTCTCAGAGAAACGAACCAATGAGCAGATCATCTAGATAGGCGAAGCTAAAATAAACTGATTTATTGAAGCTAGTTAAAAAACTACTCAACCTAAGTCAATAAAATTTATATGGAACCACCGCGCGGACTTTCTCTATCAAATAAAAAAAGAACCACGTAAATCGGCCCAAAAATCTCGGAGTAATCGGTGTACAAACATGAAAAAAAAAAAAAAAAAAAAAAAACCCGCCGAATACATAACCGCCTCCTTTTTTTGAAGTCGGTTAAAAATTAAGCAGTTTCCAAGGGATGCGCGATAAGTCGAATTATACGATTGCGAAACCGCGGGAAAAGTGTAGTTGTAAACAATTATAACATAGTTTTAGTTCTATTTCTAGCAACGCTATTTGGTTCATCTCCACGAGGTTATAAACGGAAGTTATCGTTACTCAGCAAGTAAACCGCACTTTTATCTGTATGACCTTAAATCCTTCAACGCTATATTTCTAATGATTTCATTATGTTTGTTTACTATGTTACTGTATGATAAAATATATGAAGTATGAATCATACTATTATATCATGCTAAAGGCCTCGAATAGTCAACAGAATGTTACCGTAGTAGGTATCTATTTATTGACAAAAAAGTGAAGTGAATAATATGTGATTACCAACCTACTGGAGCAATGGAGAGGGCTGTGCTCGGAGTGTCCCTGCGCGATCGAATCAGAAATGAGGAGATTCGCAGGAGAACAAAGGTAACCGACATAGCCCAAAGAATTGCCAAACGGCGGGTCACATTGCTCGCAGAACGGATGGCCGATGGGGCCGTAAAGTTCTGGAGTGGCGACCGTGTACTGGAAGGCGCTGCGTGGGCAGGCCCCCCACAAGGTGGACTGATGACCTGGTGAAGGTTGCGGGAATCCGCTGGATGCGGAAAGCGCAGGACCGGTCGTTGTGGCGATGCTTGGGCGAGGCCTATGTCCAGCAGTGGACGTCTTTCGGCTGAAATTATGATGAATGATGATGACCTACCTAACTATAATAGTAAGTAGAAAATCATTTAATTTTTTAAGTAAATAATGTTGTGTTGTAATTGAGAACTTTTGATTTAGCTACTATAATGTTAATCAAAGTAACCAACTCATTATTTTGATAGTATTGTATACTTAGTACTATATTATCCATCGAAATATATGTATGATAGTATCTGTGGTTTTGTGATAAACTAACAACGTAAAATCCAAATAAGAACCGTATATCTGTCTGTAGTACAATAGTACAGACTATGGACTCCTTCAACAGGTTTATATCTGCACTCGAGTAAATATTTATTAAAAACCCTTTTAGTATCCATAGAGACGACCAATTGATGATACGGTATCCAAAATAAATAATGACGTATTATCTACAGCAAAACAGCAAAACCATAACGTAGTAACATACTTTTTGTGTTCAAGTTTTTATATCAACTCAGGATCGTAATCGTAGTCTTATTCTGTGTTCAAATCGATTTTTTATTTAAAAAAAAACCTAGGTAATTACAGGCACTTTTGAAACGTCAGGCACGGTTCATGGGTGTGTGTCCTATGGAGAACAACCGGCAAGAAACTCCATGGATATACTCTATTTAAAATAGGTTATTGTTTATTACATCAAGTTCATTCAAATAATGTGAGTATAATGTAGGTTAATGACAGAAAAAACAAGAGTTTAAAAATGAGAATATTTGCCTTTAAAGATAAACTTAAAAAAGAGTTGCCATAGTATGTAGGAGCTGACTTGTCCCGACAGACGGCGCTGGTTGATGTGAAATTTTGTTCAGAAAAATGTAAAGCTGACATTGCCGTAAGGACATACAACATTTTTATGGGGTTATGTAAAAAATTTAGTTTACAAGAACCAGTATGAAAGTGTCCACGAGCTACAAGCAGAACTTAGACGTATTATTCTAAATATCTACCACAACAAGATCAAAAAATCGACAGGGAGCGAAATAATCAAAAGAGTGCGACTTTGTATTCAAAAGGAAGGGACTCATTTTGAGCATTTGATAAATTGATTAATTTTGTATTAAAAATGTTAAAATTCATGGCCTTCCTTTTATTTGTGACACTATGTTATTTAAAAATAATCCTTATGATGAAGTCTTTTGATCGGTATGATAAAGCTACAGAGTGACTATTTTTCTCATGTAACGGGTTCGATTTCCGATTCAACCATGTAATAATTTAAATATCTATGAATGCAGTTTAAATTGTTTTTTAAATTCAAATAATGTCTTCTTTCAGTAAAATGTTCCATCTAAAATATTCATGGTACTTTTCCTCCACGTATATCCGTGGTACGCCCTGTATAGTGTGTGATAATTTTCATCCAAATCTTTGCTGTTTTAGCGTGAAAGATAAACAAACAAACAAACATACTTTCGCATTTATAATATTTGTAGGATGTACCTACATCATCAACTCGGCGACTCAAAGATCACCATCAAAGCATTATGTAAAGCATAAGTGAATGGGTTTCACGAGCATGACGCGAGCATCAGCCATCGCTTAACTCAACCACGATACTAACGCCACCATCAGCATGACATTCACGTTAGTAAATGTTTGTATTTACTGATTTACGGATTTGTTCTATGAAGCGACAATGTGTCGCCTTGTGTCCCTTCACTCCGGACTAAATTATCACAATTACGTAATGCGACAATTATTTCGATGATCATCACGTTCACGTCGCTATCCGCGTGCTTCTAGCCAATGACGTGAAGACACGTCACGCCGGGTGATCCCCAGCTTATTCAGTGTGTGTCTGAAACTAATTACCAATTCAAACAACTGATCAGATATTGATGGTTTTCGTTGATACATATTCGAATTGCGGCAAACATGTACTCATCAGATGGTCATAATCCTTTGATGGTGATCTTTGAGTCGCTGAGTTGAGTAGGTACATCCTACTAATATTATAAATGTGAAAGTTTGTACATTTGTTTGTTTATCTTTCAATCACACTGAAACAGCAATGATTTGGATGAAATTTAGCACACAGATAGACCATAACCCGGATTAAGATATAGGCTACTTTTTATCCCAAGGAGATACACAGTTCTCGAAGGATGTGCAAAAAGGTATTGTGGGCGAAGCCGCGGGCAAAGGCTGGTAATGTATACATTCTTGGCATTCTCATTACTTCAGTAGGTAGTTATTTTCATAACAACGAAAACATTAAGTTTGCTAATCACATACAATGTTACATGTTATAAATAAAAGGCACAGACGCATATTTGAACGTCTTATTGCTTTTTATAGTCTGTTTTGGGCAATAACTTCACTGACACACATCAGTAACCGGTTCGAGCAGCCAAGCCGCAGGCGCACGAAGCTTATGTCCTTTTGACTGGTTACAATAAAGCCTGCGAATACTATTATATTCTTACTACGTACTTAATGAGTGTAAAATACGTTGTGATGTGAAGTGCATTAATAGCTGTTAATAATACATGTCATGTCGGCTGTTTATGACAAACATGACGACTTCTTTACTCCATGGTTTTGGACTAGGTACCTAGCATCTACTGTATTAAGTATTATGCGCATACATTAGCGATTCGTTTGAAGAATACAAGCACATCGAGAAAAATCGCATTATCGCGGGACGTGAATGCGTTATGTTTGCGTATGAGAAGTTCAAGATGATTGAAAATGCTATTTCGATGTGTCTGAGTAATACCTTCATGTATCTGGATACTATTTTTAAATGTTTTACTGATCCAATTTTAATCTTGTAGTTATTGGGGTCATCATAATTTGCTGTTCAAAGGCAGACTTTGACGCGGACATGCTATGGTAAACAAGAGCTGAACAATGGTATAAAATGGCAGTCCCGCTAGAAAGTTGTAAGACTAGAGCTAACATTATTATGAATTCATTGTTACATTTTCTCTATCTATTCTGAATATTTACTTAAAGTAGGTACGAGTAACCACTCGAGCTGCTCTATCTATTGTTTTAGAGGAAGTTCATAATATAATAAAGCCCTTATTTATCTACAAGCCATAATAATAATAAGTATATTGTGACATTTGTGACTGATTTTCAAATGTTTCATTGAATTAATTTTAAAATACTTATTTTCTGTTACATTATTAGCGCTAGTAGCTAAAAAGGTGATACACCACAAAAGTACTTTGTCCGTATTAATACAGAATGTTTCTCAAGTTTAGCTTCTTAAGCATAGAATCGTTGCTTGAGCATCGATCTTATTCCAATACGGTAATTTATAAACTTCGATTCAGCAACATAACACACCAATATAATCTGAAATAGCTAGGAAATCTGTGCTCAAGCGATGTATCATACCAGTACCGTACTTTCGTGGTTACAAATAATTAAATCTCTGCTCAAACATCTAAGTAAATCTCTAAAGCTGAACTTAGCGGAACAGTGATCAGTGAATCTATGCTTGAGGAATATTCTAAAATTAAAACTCAACTCAAAACAAGTTTTAAGCAGTGATTAAAGCTTGAGTTTCGTTCTGTACTTTGTTCTGTAATATGGGCCTTAAAAATATTTAATACTACTAAAGAAGTGTCTTCCATTTCTCATTGACTTAATTTTAGTGACGGTATTAAACATTACGCTAGATCTATTTCCCCACAAATGGAAAACGCCAACGCGGCAGGCCCAGACGGAGATGGCGGGATGACCTGGACTCCTTTCAAAAAGACTGGTCTTTATTAGCCACAGACAGAGAGAGGTGGAAGGAGAGTAGGGAGGCCTCTGCCCTGCAGTGGGACAGTACAGGCTCTTAATAATAACATAGATTTATCTATGATATCATCACAAAATTTCCTACTAAAATCGCATTATCATTGAAATGTTTAGACATGTACCTACGAAATCTAAAATCGTAATGTAGTCATCGCATTATTATTTATTTTAAAAGCTTAAGATCTCGTGTAACCGGTGAAACAACAATATTACTAAATATAAGTATTTACACATTTTCCGCGAAATAGCTGTCCAAGAATTTACGTGTCATTTAAAAAAAACTTCTTAAGTAATCTTTTTGACTCTCGTTATTAAATAAACAGTATGATTCACTTTGAACCAAAACATTCCAATTATTATGTCGTTATTACGACTTCTTATTAGAAGAGAAGAAAAAAAAATGAGTTTGAAGACGGAAGTCTAAAACAAGTGCGTCCTGCCTGTCATGACTTACGGTGCCGAGACGTGGACACTGACAGTTGGGCTAGTCCACAAGTTCAAAGTCGCTCAGCGAGCTATGGAGCGATCTATGCTTGGAGTTTCTTTGAAGGATAAAATCCGGGAAGAACCGGAGTGACCGACATAGGTTTAGGATCAGTAAGCTGAAGTGGCAGAGGGCTGGCCATGTCTGTCGAAGGACCGATGGCCGCTGGAGCAGACGAGACCTTGAGTGGAGACTGCGAATCGGCAAACGCAGCGTAGGGCGCCCCCCTGCCAGGTGGACCGACGACCTAAAGAACGTGGCTGGGGGGGACTGGATGCGGAAGGCAGAGGACCGAGCGTTGTGGCGCAACTTGGGAGAGGCCTATGTCCAGCAGTGGACTGCGGTAGGCTGAGTTGATTGATTGATTGAAGAAGAGAAGAAGATCGCATACCAGATCAGGCTGATCATCCGAAGATTTCCTTTCTAATTGAGACATTACCCCCGCTTTGTAACGAGGTTGAAATATTTTTGATATTAGGTAACAGCAAAAACATTCGAAGTTAATCGGAGTGATTTAAAACATTATCTCGTTACGAAGTTTTTGAGACCATGTTATGGGTGCGGCCATCTTCTAAATTGCATGCCAGTCTCCTTAGCGTGTCACGTATGAATACTGATGTATTTACCGAAATCATGACGTCACGCGCCATTGACCCGCCGCGCCGTGCCTGCGTCTATCTAACCTCAGAAGGACAAACGGATCTCTTGATAGTAACGCTACGGCAGATAACAGATAGATTCAAGATACCTACACAGATTATGGTTGGAAAAATCATAACATAAGCTAGATCTTAACCGTATTTTTTTGGAAAACATCATCACCGATATGTAATACACAGAAGGTCCAATAATAATAATTATGATTTCAACTTAACGATTACATATAAAATCAAATAAGTTTATAGGTATTATACAAAAAATTCGTGTGGCTGCAATAAAATTTTAAAATTCATTTCTATAGCCCGCATTATACGACAAAGTGGCCAAAATACAATAGCATTTTAAAGAGAGTAATAAAAATTTAAATGATAGGTGACACACACAACACCTCTAAATTATTTATAGGTCCATAATGTTTTACAATATAATTTGACAACAGAATTCTATGTAGTTCATAGAAATCACTAGATAATACCTCGTTTTAAAAGTAGACTATGGATATTATGGAAATTGGTTAAACTTTTAAAATTGATAGACTAGACATTAGTCTCGTAATTAATAGAAAACGTTTATTTTAAACCGATTAAAGAAAAAGTAGGTTACCAATTCAACATGTAAGAAAAATCTTGTATTTTTTTATCGACTTCAAAAAGAAATTAATTCAAAGTTATGAAATTTTATACGAAATTAAAGAAACAAATTAAGGGTCTACAATTTTTTCGTGATCGTAGCCAGCAAAGCCAAGAATCCATACCGTAATAGAAAAAAAAAACTTTATATGTAATTGCTCGCATAATAAATGTATAAAATTTAAGAGAACTTGCTGCCGACTGCTGTGCAGTTTGGCAATAACTATTTTAAATGTATGCTGTGTAACATTTATGTATAGTAAAAAAAATAAAAAAATTGAAATGACCTCTGACGTCATAAAAATTGTAGGCTCCTAATTTGTTTCGTTAATTTCGTGTTTATAATTATTTTTTTCATAATTTTGAGTTAATTTCTTGTCTTTTAATCGTTAATTAATAATGACGAAAGATATGCCAAGATGGTTTACTAACGGCCAAAATTAATATCCAATCTATCCACGATTTACCCTACTAGAGATAGAAATTTGACACATTTTGTATGGAGCTTATGTCAAATTCCTATCTCTAGTAGGGCAAATCGTGGATAGATTGGATATTAATTTTGGCCGTAAATAAGAAAAGAAAGAAAAAGTAGTCTTATAAGTTATTGATTAAATACCATGATTTAATATCATTTTAATCTCTCAGTTAGAGTTTATATAGAGGCAATAAATTGAAGTGAAAGTCAAGATAAAATCTTTAATTCAGTTAAAAAGCTGGCCAGCGGCTTAGCCCAATTTGATTTTATGGTAGATCTTACTGAAACTGAATTGTTTAACAATGACTTTTCTAGAGCGGATCTAATGTGTAAAAGTTGTAGAAAGTAACTTAAAGAAAAAATTTAGAAAAAAATAAATCAAAATTTCATGGGAATACAATATAACAACGCGTTGATAAGATACGTTGGTAAGATAAGTTGCGTTGTAATAAAAATGTTTGGCCTTTTATATGTATATATTTTGTTCCTATGTCCCCCATCTGGGGAAGAGGGCAGATACAGTGGCTTTCCATTGCGCTCTGTCATTGGCAGTAAACTTGACTTCACTCCAGGTCAGACCAATTTCCTTGGCCTCCGATACGACTGTACGCCGCTAAGTTTGTTTTGGTCGTCCACGCTTGCGCCTTCCCTGTGGATTCCAATCCAGAGCTTGTCGAGGTATATGGTCTTGGTCTCTGCGCACAGTATGTCCAATCCAGTCCCACTTATGGCGACGACTCCAGGACTTAGACTACGCTGATGACCTATGCCTTCTGAGTCACCGATTCATCGACATGCAGTCAAGGTTGGATGATTTACAGAAAGAAGCAGCAAATGTAGGCTTGAAAATAAATGTACGGAAAACCAAAGATATGAGAACTGGAACGAATGATGACACTCCGCTTTATATAGGCAAAAAGGAAGTGGAGAAAGTCTCCGACTTTACATACCTCGGGAGCATCGTGTCGAGAACTGGAGGGACAGACCTTTTATATGTACAGTCGACCAAATGTTAATAGTAACCAAACCATTTAGTTATGTATGGTTTGGTATGTAAGTTTCATACAAGACACTGCTTATGCTGGTTTTTTACTATCGATATTCGCTTGACTGTACCTGGGTAATGGTTACAAACACCAATAACACCCAGAGGATCGCTGAAGCGTTGCCACCTTGGAGGCGAAGCTGGCCAGTCTCACAATCCTGTAATTTACTGGCACCCTTCAAACCGGGACAAGGCAATACCGTTAGGAGGTAAACAAAAATGAAATTTAAAAAACCCGACTACTGCGAAAAAAAACTAAAAACAAGATCAATTTCTGAAATCGGTGGCAGTTAATTTAGTTTAATCTATGATCGCATGCCGCCACTAACTGCAGTTTATGATTTTATTTTTTCAGTCAATTGTTTTTTCATTTCTATAGTTTTAGTGATTTATATTTTCAGAAATGCCTCTTTAAGCGCTCCGTTTTGATCAAAATCTACTCTATATGAATATCTGAAAAAAAAAATCGACTGCACTTAATCACAACTAAAATTCATCATATTGTTTTTTTTTTAACTTATGCCTTGCCTGAGATAAAGAAATTTCATTTATTTATTTTTTAAACCATGAAGTCAGTGTGACACGCGGTGTCATGACGAATCTAATGATGCCACGTATATTTAAATCAGATCAGGCGTTTAGAAGATAATATAGTGGTTAGGTAAGAAGTTAACATACTGCAACAAAGGTATTTGGCAAACTTCGCCGAGTCTTCTCGTCGCCTATACCGCAAAGTTTGAAGACAAAGGTCTTCAACCAGTGCGTCCTGCCTGTCATGACTTACGGCACCGAGACGTGGACACTGACAGTTGGGCTAGTCCACAAATTTAAAGTCGCTCAGCGAGCTATGGAGCGAGCTATGCTTGGAGTTTCTTTGAAGGATAAAATCCGTAACGAGATTATCCGGAGAAGAACCGGAGTGACCGACATAGCTTGTAGGATCAGTAAGCTGAAGTGGCAGTGGGCTGGCCATGTCATGTCTGTCGAAGGCCCGATGGCCGCTGGAGCAGACGAGTCCTTGAGTGGAGACCGCAAATCGGCAAACGCAGCGTAGGGCGCCCCCCCGCCAGGTGGACCGACGACCTGAAAAACGTGGCTGGGGGGGACTGGATGCGGAAGGCAGAGGACCGACTGTTGTGGCGCAACTTGGGAGAGGCCTATCTCCAGCAGTGGACTGCGATAGGCTGAGTTGATGATTTGAACAAAGGTACAAAAACAACTGCTTCTCAATGCTAGAACCATTGTTGAACCATATAAAAAAGAAACAGGAAGAAGTTAAAAAGGAAGTGCAAAAAGTGAACTTCACAGTTCACACACGAAAACTGCTTCTAAGTGATAGAACCATTGTTTGTAAAGCATATAGGTATAGTTTGAAAACTACAGCAGTGAATGCCTTCCAAGCTGTTAACGGCCATGATCGTAGCGATAAATAAATATACAAAAGGTAATCATGGAATTTTACAAAAAGAAACAAGAAGAAGTTGAAAAGGAAGTGCAAAAAGTGCACTTCACACAACAACTGCTTTTAAGTGATAGAACCGTTGTTTGTAAAACTTAAATGGGTGAAAGACTACAGCAGTAAATGACTTCCAAACTGTTAACGGCCATGGTCACCATGGTAGCGATAAATACATAAACAAAAGGTAATCATGGAATGTTACAAAATCAACAGGAAGAAGTTGAAAAGGAAGTGCAAAAAGTGCACTTCATCTGAATTATTACAAACAAAATTTTATATTCATTTTAAAAGAATAGCTATTCACGTGCCACCAAGATATTACTTGGCACGCTCTCAACTCCCAATTTATAATCGCTATTTAAAAAACGAAAGCCCCTATGTAACAATTTAGTGTGGGTATTTAGATATTGCGTGTCTGCCATTACACTGTATTGTTTACGTCGGGCACAAATTAGCGGTTCACTTGGAACTCTTGGAAGATGTAGGTCATGAATACTGTACCGAAGCATGCAAACGATGATGGGAAGTTTACTAATAATATTATATAAACAAGATAGTGTAATGTGTCATATCATACGATTTTCTCATGATTTTCCAATCATATCTAATAACGAAAATGTTGTGCGATTTGTTTCTCTCGATATGCACCGAAGTGAACACAATGTAGGGACCAGCAGATTATTTTTTTCGCGATTTCAGTATTTGTCCCATAGTAAAAGCTGTTGAGATGAAAAATTTACATAATATCACCAATCCGCTGTTCTTGTCATCTTGTGAGTAAGTTGTTCAGCGTGGGTGTTGCAATTACAAAAAAAAATACCAATCAATTTAATCCATAAGGATACGATTCTTTATACTCAGTATAGGTACCTACCTAGTATGCCTGATTTTGTCTTTACGTTTTCTAAGCCGTTTGCGTAATTTCCGGTTTTGGTGTTTTCCGTCACGTCATATCCCTTTGTCCTTTCACATAGTGTTCTGTTTCATCAATCTATAACTATGTTAAATACATTTATAGTGTATTAATGGTCGTGTCGATTAAAATGAGGTAGTTCAATCCAAGTTATCGTCCAAGGCTGTCTTTATTGTGCTAAATGATAAAGCAAATACCCTTGAGTGCCGCGAAGTGGTGTTTTTGTGTCGGACTAGTGGTACCATCATACTATTTGATTAAAACTCCTATACTTTGAACTCTATATTAATCATCGTAAAACACAAATTCAAGTAAGTATTACGCTTAATTTCATTCGCTCATTAATAATTTACTTTTGTTTAATATGTAAAAAAAATATGTATACTGTCCACACTTCTATGTAGATGTGTATGTCAATAAGTATTCTAGTTTTAAAATAGAAAAATCTAAAACGGCTTTAGACGTTTGGACAATTCATGTTACCGACACAGCATATAAAATAAATATTTTACGGCAGGTCAGGCGTGTAGGAATGGAGTATGCACTCTATGCACTTAAAGTAATGAAACCGACTTAAACGCACCTAGAAACCATCAATGTGAATAATAAATAAAAGAATTAGTACCTCGGTTACAATAAAAATTCTAATAACCATTTGGCTAACTGAAACACTGATTGTAAATAAATAGTCGATTAGTCATATAACTATGTAAATAAAAGAATATATTATGTAGCTACATGACTAGTTTGTAAGTATGCTAAACATCAATGATCAACTGCTAACAATCTTTATATGGAGATGATTTCATTGACTTTGAAGATTGTTTTTGGTTGATGTAGTTATTATTATTATTTATTTATTTAATTTTCAATAAGATACACATTCAAAGTTGGTTAAAAAGTACCACTTAAATCTCTTGGGTTTGAGTATGGCACTAACAATTCATCCTCGTATAAGCACATTTATTTAAATAAGGATTTAGTTAAAAGAGGATTTTTAATCCAGTTGATATAGTACCTCTTTATGATAAATAAAACATCAATTTGTCCTCCTAAAGCCGGGTCTCCTGCGACAAAAATCTAACAAAACTTGCTAACATTTTGTTTAGACCAATCAAATGTAGCCAAACTAGAACTTAGAAATAACAAAAATATGGTCGACGTTTTATTTCACTCCTACTATAATATACTCCACAACTGTTTTCTCTGATTAAGAAACTGTATTTCATATGTTGTGACCTGAAACTGGGATGAACACACACAAAGGCGTATCGTAGTAAGCGGAACGAACTATTGCAACCACCAATGAAATCTTGCATTAACTCGGAACAGTCGAAGTTATTTCGGGAAATCGCCTGGACTCTCTCCAAAAAGTGGACGGAGTAGAATCAAAATCACTCGGTCACTTTCCTCGTTGAGTCAATGACATGTATGAGTAAGTCAGGTCCAAAAACCCTGAAATCTTTAAGGCTAACGGGAACATTTCAGGGAACTACCTATATTTATAATTTCTTCTACTCGATGACGTATGAATGTTTAATTTGACGCGGGATAAGGCGTGGGCTTCAGGAAAAATCGTATAGGCGGAATCGGTGATTCAATTCAGATAAATAGCCCAGACAGAGTGGATAGAAAACAGGCAAAGAACGTTTTGTGAATGTTAATAGAACATATGAGTCAGATTTTAGTTAGGAATACTCAGCACATACGTTAAATTGTATGTCTTAAATGGTGTACCTATTGAAATTTCATGCAGGAATCAACGGCCCATTTATGTAAGTATTTTTATAATAAGCTGCAGCTGATACACTCGAAATTTGAGACGAGGACAATATGAAATATAACCATGTCTCACGTAAGTGCAATGCTAATATAATTTAAGTTATGTACACGAGTAATCCACATGATAATGATAAAATGGTATTCTACGAAAATATATAAAAACGAATACAGGTAGAGTCTGGCCACGCTATCTCTGCATAGGAATTATGGCAACACCATAAACAATAACTAGCAACATTTCTGTAACGATCTTTTTATTCCAAAGCGAGCAATGAGTTAGTTTTGTCAGACTGAGTTAGTAGCAAGTACAGACCAGTAAAGTTAAACTCTAAAAAAGGAAAACCGATATGTAGGTACCTAGAATGCTCCGTGAGGCTATTGAAATAAAAAAACACCCTAATTTTAATAGAGAAGATGGTTGGCAGCTACCACCTGTTTGGAACCCAGTTCTAAAAATAATCAAGTCCCAAACAGCACGCAACACTGTAAAAGACAATGACATTGTGAGTGATTACTGCCTGCATCGAAACGATTTTAATTAATACAAATTGTACCTACGGTAGAATATTTTTTTTTTTTTAATATTTGTAAAGACGCTGGTCATCTTAGTCTTCCTGCGACCACGAACGCTGCAAAGCTTTCGAAACGTCAGGAAAATCAATTTAAATAATATACGGATGTAATCCGGTTAATCAAGGATTGTAATCGTTTTATTATAAGTTAAACTCTGTTTTTAACTCTACGTTTTTTTTATTTTATTTTATAGGATGGCGAAACGAGCTAAAGGCCCACCTGATGTTAAGCGGTTACCTTTGCCCATGACAACTTCAATACCACCTAGGCTGTTGCCTAAATAGTACCACAAGTCGGTTCGCCAAACTGAGACATGAAGATGGAAAGTCACATGTGATTGTAATTTCACCGGCACCCATACCCTTCAGGCCGAAACACAGCAATGCAAGCATCACTATTTGGCGGAGAAGTAGGCACGGTGGTAGTACTTCCCCGGACGAGCTCTTTCACAATGGAGCTCTACTACTACTATTGCACTAATAAGATCGTTACAGAAATGTTGCTAGGTAGTTATTGTTTACGGTGTTACCATACTTCCTATGCAGAGTTGTCAGTCTCTACTTATGTGATACTAATAGCGTTTGCATTATTTTACTGATTAAATTATGTTAATAATGTTATGAATACACGCTGAAATTTGAGTCGCTTAATTCCCGAAAAGGGGTCATTGTACTCATCATTATGAACAACTTTTTCTATGGGCCAACCCTGAATTCGCGAAAAAAAAATCAGGTGGTACCTACATTTTATTGATTTAAGAGAACACAAATGTAGGGACCAACAGATTATTTTTTCGCGATTTCAGGATTGTTCCCATAGTAAAAGTTGTTCGTAATGATGAGTATAAGGGTCACCTCTTTCGGGAATTAAGCGACTCAAATTTCAGGAAAAAAAGGAGGAAGAGAATAACCTTTTTTAAATTAGTCTGGTACTGTCCCACTTCTAGGCAATGCCTCTCTGCATTCCTTCCATCTATCTTGGAACAGAACCGCGATAATCATACATATAGGCAAATAAAAAATGGTTGAGTACCATTTTCTGCTGTGTTTGTCAACCAAATTTTTTGTTCTTTTGTTTGATAGCTATTGACGAGCTTTAGTGTTATCAATAAAGAAAAAAATTGAAATCGTTTTTTTTTTCGGCTTAGTTCAATCATAATTTTTTATGAATTACTGTGGAATTTCGAACATTGGGCGACCTCTCGTCTTAATTAATGAGCTTGACAAAGCACTTGCCGATCTGACATTCAAACCAATACAAGTCCTTGCCTCAAAATAAGATGAAAGATTTACGAAGCACTTCGTTTTGATAAATGTATTTTATAATAAAAATCAGAGAACACTGGCATCGGGAGATCGTTAACACGAAATATTTATTTCTACTGCGATTATCTGTAGCATGATAGTCCTTGATAGCTATAATATATGCACATTAGATCATCACAGAACCTGTTCAGTAACCTTTAAGTACAGACCACGAGTGCTAATGAATTAAGAGGTCGTTTTTAAATTTATAAAACTTTAAAAGTTGAGAAAATTGTACTCGTACATATAATTTCCGAATTTCGTGAGAACTGGAGTACCTATATTTTTTTTGTTAATACGCGTATTATATGATTTCCGTTTTTCATCTCGATAGTTTTAGATAAGATACGTTCGGTATTATTTTCAGGCCTATGTCCAGCAGTGGACGTCTTTCGGCTGAAATGATGATGATGATGATGGTATTATTTTTGGTTGCCACATTCAACATGATAGGTGTAGGTATCACTTTTGTTGATTAGCAGTTATATCTCTAAATAATTATGTTAATGTAAGTAATATGGATGTATTTTTAAAGGGCTAAATAAATAAGTAACAGATTTAGTAGCCATCACCTGATTAATATTATGCAGCGAAATTGCTCAAAATGTCGAATCACAACGTTTGTAATTTTTGTATCAGTAAAACCCATGGTTCGGATTATAATTCAAACATTTGAATATCAAAATAAAACCTAACCTAACCACGTTATGGATCGCTTCAAAAACAAACCATTGCGAAGACGATGTTCATCCTATAAAGCAATTTATTTATTTATAAAAATATTCTTCCTAGCATTTAACAAGTTTTCTAAACGAATATTAATTTTAGAGGATGTTAACGTAATGCCGTGAGCTATTAAATTCTACCGACGTCTTCAGATAAAAACATACATCTGTTTTATTGCCGCCAGTCGATTCTCTTAAGATAATGCACGTAAACAGATATCGTTCAAGAGTTATCTGAGTACAACATTAGCTGATGTAAAGCAGAGCGACCTCCAAGTCGGGCAGATTCGTTCCGCTACGATAAAGGGATTAGTTCGTCACGCCGCACGGCATTTGTAATATTCCTGTTGCTATACCTACGTGCTTTAGATATGAGTAAATTTTCCATGCTTAGAAAATATTGGTAAGTACCTGACCGAAGAAACGTTCCCTCGCAGCTGCCATGCTCTCCGAACGCGGAGAATTCGATCCTGAATCAGAATCAAAAGCTTGCTGCGTTTCATTTTCCTCCTGCCTCGGAAGTATCCCGTCGGGGACGTCTCCGGCCGGTGGTGCTGTCTGCACCAGCGTCTCAGCCGGTGCTGCTTTCTCGGAGCCATCTTCCGCCATCGTCACCACTTTCTGCACGGCTCCGTTGCCTTTGCCACCACCAACACTGTTACTTTTCTTACTGATACCCTTTAGTCCTTTCTCTTTCTTCTTGTTCTTTGGCTTCTTAGGCGGCTTGCCTGCAGGGAAGCGTCCGCTGGCGCAGCACTGCACGTTACCCATGACGGTGCGCGCGCATGTCGCGGTTTACTCGGTCGGCGGGAGTCGGCTCGGTCGGTCGGTCGTTCGAAGCGCGTCGGCGTCGGCGCCGACTCGCAGAATGAGTGCGGCGTGAGAGTCCCCGGCGTCGCGGCGCCGCCCACCCGCCCCGGAATTTTCGTCGTACTTCAGAATCGCACTGACCGCTGATTACGCGGATGCCGTCCGCGAAGGATCGCACCCGAAAGCCGAACCGCGGACCGGCCGCGTTGGCGTCATCGTGCGCCCTGCCTCCCGCGCGCCGCAAGGTCAAGGCGCGCTCATTGTTCCCGCTGGTGCTGGTTAGACGCGCACCGCTTCGCTCAGATGCCCGACAACTATGCCAGGCGCCGCACCACCACCACCACCACCACTAAAACACGCGACCCTCTTACAACTGCTATCGATCACGCGATGTTTATGTTTGGCTGCCACGGGAACGGCACTGTACCCACTCGAAAGCGTCACGCCATTTGCACACCCTAGCTTGCATATCGAATAGCGTTAACACCGAACAGTTTCCGTAGAAAAAGTGTTGATTTTTCCACTTGCTACGTGTGGTGTCAGCACGAATGTTTAGTAACTAGTGTTGTTGTGGCGTGCAATGTTTTGTTATCGTGCGCGCGGGAGGCTGATAGCGCGGGAGGCGCACGTGTCGTATCCGTCGCCTAGTACCGTAGTAATGCTGCTCGTAAATGACTTGCGTCGCGGAAAACTATGCTTGTGGTGCACAATGTTACTGCGTTTGTGCTACTGTAAATTATATTATTATTTGTTTAGCTAACAGGATGTCCTGCAGCGATCCCTAAAGATTATCTATTATTAGTATTATTAAATAATATCCTGATTCACAGTATACATCATAATTTATTTATTTTCGTTGTTATGGTTATGTAACAAGTGAATTAGGTACTAGTTCGACGCCATGAACAATGAAAAATCATAATTCGTTATTCGCTCCAAATCGCTCTGTCTACAGCTCGATACTCTAGAAAAAAATATTCAACGGCTGTACCTACCTACATTATAAATAGGTACTAGGTAGGTTTTCCAAAATGCCCGACATTTTTTAAGGCTTGCTTCCTTATTATGACACCTAAAAGGCTATATAACTCTTTAAGCCTCGAGGCTTGTTCTATTCATGGGTTTTGGCTTGTAAAACTTGAAACCTAATTGAGTATTTTCTAGAAAAGCTCGGTTAAAAGATTCGAGTAGAAGTGGTCTTAAAAAAATATTATGTATTCATCGAGTTTACAAATAGTTACCAACTTAGGGATTATTTCAATGAATATTTTCCTCTGCGTAATTAACTAGAACATAATTATTGTATAGGTACTAGGCAATGCAATCGCGATCACCGACTACCAACTTCAAGCGTAGTGTATATGACAACATTCTTGTAACTGTTGGTACTTATATTGAGGACATCTATGTTTAGAGGTGCACGTTTCCGAGCTGACCATGTATTGGCTATGTGCACGACAGGGGCGCTGCCTAGCGGCCGCAATAAAAAAAGTATTTTCGGGAACCGTGAATTATTTTAACAATTACTTATTCAGCCCTGTTTTGAAAGAAAGCAATGTGTAACATTGACGATAGTAAAATGTATGGAGCATATTATTATGTCAAACTATCTCTAAGTATTAGAGCATCTTGGATAAATAGGATATTCATTTTATTATTTGAAAAGAGTATATCCATGGAGTTTCTTGCCGGCTCTTCTTTCTCTGTTTCTTGCTTTTATTTTCTTTTGACTTTGACCGTAAATAACTTGATAAAAGCAGTGGACCCTAATAGGGAAAATCGTGGATACATAGGATATAAATTTTCAAAATCAGTGGATGGATTGATAAATAATAGTAATTTCAGAAACTGTTCAAATGGTTTGTGAGTTTCTATACTAAAACGTGACGAAAATGTGAAGTTTGGTAAGTTAAAATTAAATTCGCATGTTGCAGTTTAAAATTGTGTCAAATAAGTATTTTAAGTACCTATAAATTTTATGTATAATAATTTATCGACTGAGTTCGCACAGACAGCATTTACTCGAATTCATTCAATATGAATTGTAATAAAATAATCAATGAAGACGTTTATTAGTATTCGTCACTTTGAATTAGTAACGAACAGAGATTGTGAAAATATTAATGAATGGCATCTGTAATGAAATGATGTAAACAGAACAGTTTGGGACGCTCGCTGTGTTATGTTGACGCGGTGTCGCAATCTCAGCTGAGGAGATGCGGATGTGGAGCACAGCTGGCGAGATTTAAGCGAGTTTTTAACTCTATTTATCTGAGTCAGATGATCAGAAGGCCAATTCTCGTAATTAAAAAAGTTCAAAATAGGTATAGTTCCAAACTAATCTCGATGTATTATAAATTCAGTCTCCTGACAGTAGACTGTTTGCCGTTTATTTGTGACACTTAGGTCATTAATGTCACCAATAAGAGGCAATCAGAAACATCTACAGTCAGGAGATTGAGATTTAAAGGATTAAGATTAGTTTGGACAATCTATATACAAATATACAATATTTACATCACAAGTATAAAATACAAGTACAAAATAAAACTACATAAAATGGTGCGCTTAGGCGTCAAAGTATTCCTCCACACCGCTGCAATTTGGAAAAGTGCCCAGAAGACTGGCAGCGTTGCCACGTTGAATGGCAACGCTTATTCTTTGGCCAAAGAACAAATCAGCCCTCTGGTCACGCGAAGTGTCGACCAGCCCCTTGGTGATTTCCTTGAAAACGATGCGCGCACTCGGACCCCATGTCCCGAGTGTTTCGACCCCAAACGGCTCAAAGTCATAGTTACCTGATAGGTTATATAAAATTTTATATTTGCGCCGCTTGAAGACCTCCGCAGATGCGGCGGCAGCACCAGCACAGCCAGCCGAGCTAGGAAGGTGTGATGGAGCAAGGGTATCAACGCACGTTGCGTCCCACACTAGAGGCACACCTCGGCCACTCAATACAATATAAACGCTAGCACCACCTACATACACAAGATTACGTCTGTATACGAACGCGCACACACGTGTAGGTTAGGGATGCTCGCCGCTAGTAATGCCGACTGGGTTCCAAGCGCTTCTCAGTAGTTTTCAGAGATGGCGTGCTTGTATAGCGACAGGCGATTGACATCCATTGCGATCTTGCAGCCCAATTGCCGGCAAACCGCGGGTGGGTGCGGGGTGCGGGTGAGAAATCTTAAATTGCAGGGGGGCGGTGAGTGGCCGTTCTGTACGATAGTACTATTAGATATTCTGTTATAGAGGCCTTTTTTTTCGGGTGGAAATCCTCATGGATACCCTCCGTCTGGGGACGGCGGAGGGGTATGTCGGACTCTTACCGACTAAAACCACATGGTGGCCATCCTCAGCACAAAATAGAGGAGCTCCGGGAACTCCAATGGACCGCGCCGGTGCCCCTCTAGTGCTATGTCTTTGGCACGTCCCGGGAAAACAATATTATTTCCCACACAGTAGCAAGCGACCACCACGTACTGCTGTCCTACCCAGGGTCGCTTAATAGACGCCTCAAGTCCCCCCACTCTTAGCGTCCACGATCCCGAAGGTCCCCTGCCAGATGTGGCAGCAGAGGATGCGGCCCTTCGCCCTATGTGAGCCTTGCGCCAGGGCGGTTGCCTCCCCGGCGCCGCCTTCTCCGAGCGGGATCGGCCCTCTCCCGATTTCGCTCTGCGACCTCCTTCTGAAGCATAACAGTCTCGCAGAAGGAAGCCATGGCTCTCCAAGCCGCCGGATCTGCCAGCATAGCCGACTCTACTGCTGGCAGTGAAAGTTCCTGCCCGATCAAGTTGACCAGATCCCGCCGTTCGGTGCCCCATGGGCCTACCCATCTTCCATGGACTATATTTTGAACATTTTTAATTACGAGATTTGGCCTTCTGGTATCGTAGTATCGTGAAATTATCTCAAGCTACGCCACGTTACAGCCAGAGTGACAGTTTTTTTCAGAAAATTTGTGTTTTAATTGCATTTCGTAAATTCCTCTATTGAATTCAGGAGATTTTT
The DNA here is from genome assembly GCA_949699075.1 of Asteroscopus sphinx. Taxonomy (NCBI): domain Eukaryota; kingdom Metazoa; phylum Arthropoda; class Insecta; order Lepidoptera; family Noctuidae; genus Asteroscopus; species Asteroscopus sphinx. The sequence continues at coordinate 21,557,561 of OX453005.1, forward strand.
GACGTGATGATGTGCCATATGATGTGATTTAATACTTTTAATTAAATACGCTGGCACTAGAGAATATTCGTGCTAGCTCTTTTTGATAAAGCTGGAAGAAATATTTATCTTTATTCACGGACGAAACGTTAATGTATTATTATATATATTTAGTATTTATTGTATTTTATATATTTATACCTATGTATGTTTATCTATTGTTTTAGTTGTAATTTATTTCTCATCTTGTTTTGTGTCGTGAATCAATATTGCATCTTTTGGGAAATTCTCATGGACGCACTCCGCCCGGGGTAGGCGGAGCCAGTGTCGGACTCTTACCGACTAAAACCACCACGGTGTTCCTTCAACTACCTTAGCCGGGGGCATGGGAACCCGTGAGTATTCACACAACCTCGGTAGCGCACACGGAACACTGCACGCCACCTCACCTCATGAGCCTTTACCAGCTGCGCCAACTATGCCGGCTGTGCCAGCTACGCCAGCTGCTGGTCGGGCAACAGACTACCCCGAATCTGCTGCTCGCAGGCCCTACCTCCCGTAATTTTTTATAGAGGTTTTCTTCCTCGCGGTCCGGGCGGTGAAGCCAAGACCCTCGGTCCCAAGAGGCGCGAGAACACTACTCAGCAGGCACTCCTGGGGTTACGAGATCGACGGGGGCAGGGAAGGACAGTCCCCCCGCTGCCTGTCCAGTGGCAGGGTGAGTGCACACCGGGCCCGCCCCTGCTCCTGCACTGTGCCCTCTGTTGGCAACAGAGGGACACATGGAGCAACTCCCCACTGGCCCAGAACGAGCCCCTCCCGCGTCAGAATATTCGCCACAGGCAATAAAATCCCCCAAAGGTTAATCCCTCGAAAGGATTTTATTGCCCGTGCCCAGGATGCACCGGCCAAACTACTGCCGTTCCATCCAGACGTGTCCAGAAGGACAAGCAGCCGTCAGGCACACGTGGAGGTTTTCTGGCCAGCACCCCATCAATATTGCACTTGCCTTGTCATCTCTGTATCACCCTAAGGTTGACTGGGAGAGAATGCCTGAGGCATTAAGTCTGCCTATGTTGTATGAAGTTTAAATAAATAAATGAATAAATTGAATCATGAATTGATTCTTGTTTTAAAAGTAAGTATAATGTAGGTCATACCGACATGTTTCAAACCAATGTTACAGTATGGTGAGCTAATGCATTGAGTTCCAGTTTCCCAGCACTCGCCATAATAAAACACAGCGCGGGCGCCGCGCCGCCGCTCGCCGAAACATGCTATTTACGATCCAGATATGGGACGCGATTTGACCGAGAGTGATAATGTTTATTTATTGTGTATATAAAAAAAATGCTAGACACTACGGAAATAGTTTTATAGGTGAGCTGGAGATAAAAGAATGCAAAATATTCAAGGCAAATAAATATTTCCTGTTTGTCTCGTAGCTTGTTTTTCTTTCTTGCAGCTAATTTAAAAAATTTTAGTACCAGTGCCTTAATGAAAGTAGATGAAATGAAGTCAGAAGTGTGTTTTCAGAAAACTCTTAATGAAATTTTTCAATTTTCGACTAGGAATAAAATAAAAACTACGCATCTCTGGCGGCAAGCAGTGATAGCCTAGTGGTTGAACGCTTGCCTCCCATGCAGGAGGGTGTGAGTTCGATCACGGTCCGCACCTCTGACTTTTCCTTTTTTCTGGGCCTTTTTTTAGTCTTATACATGCATGCCAATTTTAAGTTTATTGTTAATATCTTATTTTTAGTTTTTTTTTCTCTCGCCTGTACCGAGACTGAAATAAAAAATTTCGTTCTTTCTTTCTTTTTCTTTTTTTTCGAATTCATGTGCAGATTTATATTCGATTATCACTTGCTTTAACGGTGAAGGAAAACATCGTGACGAAACCTGCACACCTGAGAGTGCTCCGTACAGTTCTATAATGGTGTGTGTAGTACGCCAAACCGCACTAGGCCAGCGTTGTAGACTAAGTGAGAAGAGGCCCGCGCCCAGCAGTGGGACAGTAATAGGCTGGTTGTGTATCTCTGGCGGGGAGCAAGTGGGGAGCTGGGGACTGACTCCCTCCCACCCCTTCCGCCCTCCATCGAAGGAGACTTGTTTTAACCCTTTGAGTGTCATCAGGGATTAGACTAGGTAAGCGAATATGGGCCTCTGTCGTCTTCAGGGGACTCAGGGCAGGGGAGGCCCAAGGTTTAAGACCTTACTCTAGATAGTTACTAACGCGTTTATTTATACAGAGGTACCTACAAATGGAATGAAATAAAAACATAATCGTGTTGTCAATATTTTTGTATGGCGTTTAAACCTTGACGGTAATGGCCGCTATTTTCTTAACGATAGTAATGGCCTGGAACGTCACGGTTTGCTTAAAAGCATAGAATAAATAAAGATCACAAACACGCGTGTGCCAGAGTTTCATAGCACGAAACATAATAATACGAAATTCGTAGAAACTGAGTTTTTAGTTTATAATTTGTTAGAGGTAAAACCCGATAGTGCTTGAAAGAGCTGCATTTATAGCAGGACAATTATATCTGCCTCGTTGGTCTAGTGGTTGCAAGCGCGACTGCTGAGCGTGGGGTCCTGGGTTCGATTCCCGGGTCGGGCAAAGTTTTATTGGGTTTTTTCATTAGGAAATTCTCAGTAGCAGCCCGGAGTCTGGATTTGTGCGCGGTCAATGGCAATAGGCTCGCCCCCTATTACATGGGACTATAACATAACTGGCGAAATGTGGGTGTACTATACACCTCTGCCTACCCCTTCGGGGAAATACAGGCGTGATGTTATGTTAATTATATCTGTGACATCTTTATCCATTCTATTTTGGGCTATTTAAAATGGCTAAATTGGAGCTGTACTTAAACTCCAGAGTACAATAATTAATATTAATTTATTAATGAAAACTATTTGATTTACTTGCACTGCATGCAAACCACAACCTCATCAGCAGGCGTAGCATTACCATTGCACTTTACACAAGATATTTGTCTACGGAAAATCAGACAAAATTACATTATGAACTTCCTTCCTTCTGTCGTGTCGACATAAGCTACATAATGATAATAGCTCATACCGTTGGAAAAAGATTAGCCAGTCAGCAGGTTGATAAGGGGCTGACTGCCCAGGGTGCAGGGTACATTATGAACTAAAAATGTCATTATGTCTATTATATCATGTACAAAACTCTTGTCTACAGTTAGTCGCCATGCTACGCCTGCAGGCCAGCAAGGCTGATAGCTTTCCTAATATACTGGTTTTATTCCAATGCTACTTATGTGGATACATAATATAAACAGCCCATTGCTGTCCCACTGTATCTAATGATGATGATGATGATGATGACTGTCCTACCTGCTGAGCACGGGACATTTCTCAGAATGAGAAGGATTCATGAATAGTCTAAGCTTTCGAAACGTCAGGAAAACCAATTTAAATAATATACGAGATTTAATCCGGTTAAAGTTTGTGTTATTATAATTTGTTTATTTATTTGTAATCGATAAACTCTGAAACTACTGAACCGATTTTAATCATTCTTTCACCATTAGAAAGCTACTTTATCCAGAAGCAACATAGGCTATTTTATACCAGTGCGCGGACGAAGCCGCGGGTAAACTCTACTCGGTAATAAAAGCTGAATATCGGCGAAATCCTGACCAATGTAATGCTTAATACAATTTTTTTCAATATACCTATTTAGTATGTAAAGTATAAAGCTAGCTTTTCGGATTCCAATTGGGATGCATTTCGGCGAGTTTGCGTTGGAATTGCACGATCTAATTCCCCCATTCCTTTTCCATCATCGAACAACAAAACGCACAGTTATGCGCCACCGTTATATGTTAGTATGCACGATTTGCAAATAGCTTTATCATGCGTACTGCTAAAAAGCGGTATTCCTTGTTGGAAAACGGCAAAAAAATCCTCCTTTTTTGAGCCCTAATTAATAAAATAGTTCTTAATTCTAAACTCACCGTATCAGTATCGCTCTCCTCGGTAGCAATAGCGACTCCTTTGTCCAAGTGACGTTCAGCATTATCCATTTCCCTGTCCAGTTCAGCAGCTTCAAGCTCCAGTTGTGGGGATGACTGCAGTTCTTCAACTCCCAGCGAGGGTGGGTCACGATCAGTGTGCAAGATGTGCCGAGCTGGCATCTTCACCACTAGAGGCCTGAAGTTGAGACGAGAAGACCCTGCCGGGAAATAAGTGAAATCTATGTAAACAACCTTATTCTTCAACATGATCATTTTAGTTGAAAGACATCCACTGCTGGACATAGGCCTCCCCCAAGCATCGCCACAACTACCGGTCCTGCACTTTCCGCATCCAGCGGATTTCCGCGACCTTCACCAGGTCGTCGGTCCAGCTTGTGGGCCTACCCACGCTGCGCCTTCAAGTACGTGGTCGCCGCTCCAGAACTTTACTGCCCCATCGGCTATCCGTTCTGCGAGCAATGTGCCCCGCCCACTGCCATTTAAGTTTGGCAATTCTTCGGGCTATTTCGTTCATATAAATCGACAAAAATATAGGGGACAGCTGTTTTTTTTCGCCATTTTAGGGTTGGTCCCATAGTAAAAGTTCTATGCTATGCCCTGAATGAACTCTTCAAATATGACCACGCATTTCTGATATACGTTGTAGTGGGTTTGCTTATTTAATTACTGTTTTGTGAAAAACAGTGAGAGTAAAAATAAATAAAATAATGTTTGGAGAGTCCTTTGGCAATAGAGGATCGATGGACTGCTATTGAATTGAATTGAATTAAATATTTTTGAAAGTACGTTATTGTTTAATTAAATTATTTTAAATTTTAAATTAAATTGTATATTAATATTTACTAATATATATAAAATTATTACATAGATTGGTACATATTAAGTTTTATTTATCTGCCCCATGCCTGATAAACAGGTGCATGTAAGGCCAGCCAATGTTTTAGAAACGGCCCGTCCAGCCTGTCGGCGACGCCGGCCAGGAGGCTGTTGCTACTGACCCGCACTCTGCCCGCTATCGAGGTCGCCCTTTTGCGCATGGTAGCATAAAAACAGTCCACGCGCACCCCAGCAAACATTCCCGATGCGCTGCAAAAACGGGGCAACCGCAACAGCACCCTTAACGCGTTGTTATATTGAACGCGGAGAGCGTTGTAGGATCTCTGCGTGTATGACACCCACAGGCTGCTCGTATAAAAAGATGTACAGTAGGCTCTAAACAAGACAATCTTCACTTCCTTGGAGCAACGAGCAAACCTGCGGGCTATCATGTTCGCCCTCACCGACAACGCCCTCCTTTCTCGCTCAATATCAGCGTCATCCTTCAGGTCAGACGTCACAATATATAGCTATAGGCTCAGCTGTTAAATGATAAAACTTAATTTAATTAAAATGTAAGTAATTAGAACAATAATTTATGAATACCTAGAGTGTAGCCAAGTTTCATAGTGTCATTCGTCATTATGTGCAAGAATAAGGCAAGAATGGCCGATACAATCTAATAACAGTTTAAAAACTAGTGACAAGCAGTGGATTTATGGATATTTAAATGTAGTTTATATTTACATTTGTAGCTAATTTATTAATATAACTATTTGTTATTACCTAAATAAGTATAAATATAATATGTAAATTTTAGGAACACTTACATTCATTAGTGACATTTTAATATCCTTAAAGCTACCAACCAAGGAGGGCTTAACTTTAACTTAATCTTAACGATCGTAAGCTACGTTAAATAGCATTATCGACGTTAAATAAAATAATATTATTTTGAGATAAGACGTTGTTATTTATTTTTAAGAGGAGCTACTCTAAACTATACCTTTTATTCATGTGCTTGCTTGTACCACTTATGTCTGTTGAAAACTTGTTACCCAATCAAAATAGCCTTAGTATGAATTTACCAAAATGGTTAAATAATTATGCCTCTGTATGTATATTATGTTTTACAAAATCCAGATCGATGCTCAAGCATGTATCTATTCTATTATGGAAGACGAGCCTAAGATTCAAGTTCACGTTTTTGAGCAAATCGATGCTAGAGGAAATGTGGGCAGAGAAACTTTTGAAGATTAGGTATTTGAAGAATCTATCGCTGTCGCTTTGAGACCGCTCGGCCTTTTTTTTTTCCGTGGGGAAATCCTCATGGACGCACTCCGCCCGGGATAGGCGGAGCCAGTGTCGGACTCTTACACCGACTAAAACCACCACGGTGTTCCTTTAACTTCCTTAGCCGGGGGCGTGGGAACCCGTGAGTATTCACACAACCACCCCCGACAGGTACCGACTCGCCACAAGCAGGTGAGCCCCTTCTCCCCGTGCGGCCTAACGACGGCCGTACCCTCCTCTGTGGCGCACACGGAACATTGCACGCCACCTCACCTCACGGGCCTTTACCAGCTACGCCAGCTGCGCCTACTACGCCAGCTACACCAGCTGCTGGTCGGGCAGCAGACTACCCCGAGTCTGCTGCTCGCAGGCCCATCCTCCTGAAATTTTTATAGAGGTGTTCTTCTTCGCGGTCCGGGCGGTAAAGCCAAGACCCTCGGTCCCAAGAGGCGCGAGAACACTACTCAGCAGGCACTCCTGGGATTACGAGACCGACGGGGGCAGGGAAGGACAGTCCCCCCGCTGCCTGCCCAGTGGCAGGGTGAGTGCACACCGGGCCCGCCCCTGCTCCTCCACAGTGCCCTCTGCTGGCATCAGAGGGACACGTGGAGCAAATTCCCACTGGCCCACATCGGGCTCCTCCCGTGCCAGAATATTCGCCACAGGCAATAAGATCCCCCGGTCCAAAGGAGACTTATTGCCCGTGCCCAAGGTGCACCGGCCCAACAACTGCCGTTCCCTCTAGACGTGTCCAGAAGGACAAGCAGCCGTCAAACACACGTGGAGGTTTTGCCAGCACTCCGCGACCGCTCGGCCTCAAGTAAGTGCGATAAGGACAACTGCAGTTCCGACTGAATAGCCTTAGTAAAAAAGTCATAATTCAAGGTTTGGCTATCGACTATTTTCTCCTCCGAAACTGGACCAATTTGAAAGATATTTCATAAACTGAATAAGAATGTGTACTGTGCCGCTATGTTTTTCCTTCTTCATTAATATTTGTCTTTATATACTAGGCCTCTGTAGACAGCGGTCTAAATAGGCAATTTAAAAGATTTATTAAGGGCTTCTAGAAATAATTTATCACCAAAAACTAAACATAGGGGCATAGAAACAGCTGATATTTATTTAGCTCTAAAAATCATTGCTCTGGGATTATAAACCAGAAAGTAAACAGTGGAGAGCGTTTGTATAGCACATACAACGTGTAATACAAAGGTGAATTCATATTTAGAGAGTTCATTCAAGGAATGCTTTCGAGCAACTTTTACTACGGGGTCAGTCCTGAAATCGTGGAAAATAAATCAGCCCTTCCATACTTTTCGGTCGAGCAGAGGTATTGCACTTCTATGAAACAGCTGATATTTTTTCTCATTATTTCAGGGTTGTTACCACATATAAAAAAATGTTCTATGCTGTGCCCAAAATAAGCTCACCGAATGTAATATGTTTCTGTTACACGTTGTCGGGTGAATTTGCAGTTATTTTGAAACTGAAGGTACTTATACATTTTTTGTGTCCATCTGAGTACTGACAACAAATTAAATTGACCTTTATAGTAAACAAGTTTTTTAAATATACAGTTGCAGGAAATACTTATTTGTAAGAAGCTACCAAAACGGCTTATTTATAGTTAAAAATAAACTTGTTGAGCATTCTGCTTAAAAAAAACTCATCACTTATTTGATTTTCTAAAACTATAGGCAGGTAACTAACATGACTTTGTCCATTTCTATTTTTACAGGTCGTAAAAGTCTTATTGTTTTTGAGTGAACATTTCTGGTAATAATCTCGCTACGTGTAGGTAACGTAGAAGTTGAAAGTCATCAATGAAATATGAGTATGCTAACGTAAGCCTTAAAACCTTACCTTTAGATTCATCTTTTTGCAACTTCTTCATAACCTCTCGTGCACTATGCAGCGTCTGAGTTGAAGTGGAGTGGATAGGTCTTATAGACACGCGCTGAAGCCCACTACCGGGCAAAATAGAAGTCATCACTTTTCTGGGCTCATCCCGTTCTGGGCTTCTGTACCGAGTTATTAAACTCTCATCTTGATCTGCGTCAATATCTACGAAGCATTCCTCGAACTGCTCAAAATTCTCGAGATCAGAGTCCAGTTCGCTCCTTGAGCCATGAATTTTAGGTCTGTAAAATGAATCTGAATTTCTTCTGTAGTCTATCTGCTTCGGGTCTGGAGAAGAAAAGCTCCGTATAACATACCCTCTGTGCGCGGTTTGAGGTATTGCGACATCCGGGTCGTTTTGAGGCGCTGGTGAGGAATAGCTTCTGGGCAGTAGACTTCTGGTGCTCTGTGTTTTCCGCTGCTGCTGCTGCATTGTTCTGGTTGATATCAAACTTTTGGCATGGCCCGCACTTTGGGCCTGCGGTGGCTCTTTACGCCGCATGGCGAAGTTCAACTCGTTGCGTTAAATCAACTTCCTCAACGTGTGAAACTGTATAGATCTCGGGACCAACTGACATACTGAATAACACGACTTAAGTACGTAATTTTACTTTGTGATCTATGGATATCGAATTCCAACTTATCGAATTACGGTATCGTGTAACAAGGCTGGGTGCAACCAGATGATATATCATATGGTAAGCAACGGTGAACACGACCGACTTACTGATACGTCTGTACAAAGATGACAATTTAATATGATTAGCTGGATGCTGTGTCACCCACGCCCTGATCTTCGATAAGATTCATAATTTAATCTCTAGTTCACGTTTCACGACCTATTTATTATTGCTGAGGTTGATTCAATTACAAAATAAGGTCTTGACCACGTGTCTGATATCACACTTCCGTGTATCGCAGTAATTTATCTGTCACTTATCATCGGCACTTAACGCAATATAATAGTTTCCTTTTGCGGGCACTGATTGTCTCTAATTTACACGCAATTGTTAAAAACTTAAGCGACATTCCTGCCTGATTACTAGATAAATACAGAGTTTATTCTGTTTGCAATAAATATATTCAAGTGTATGACGTGGGCTAAACAGAATACTACTAAGCTTGATGTATTAAAAGTATACGAAGAGCCTTGCGTACGCGCATCGTGGGCGGACAACTTTCTCTTTTTAGGCCATGCTCCATTGATATTAAAGCATATTGAGCCACGTACTCCACGTACTTGTAAAGCTCTTAATTAATGTAAATATTATTGAAAAACTCCATAAATACTACAATGATATTACCTCATCTTTAGCAGGATGTGTATGCCCCAACCTTTTTTGTTTGTAACTAGTTAATTTGAAATAATTAGAATCAGCCATTTAATTAGTAGGTATTAAATTTAACATCCTATAAAACATGTCCATGGAGATTTGTACGGTATTTTTTCTTTTGCCTTTGTGATTGTGACCCCATCATCTTTTATGGCTGTATCTAAATATATTTATCATCGTGGTCATTGTTTCGAATTTCCTGATTATCGTCAGGTTAAATTACCCGAACTTGGCTAGACACACTGTCATGTATCTAGATCTGAAGACGAATAAAAATAAACTATAAAACAAGTAAAAACCGATTTCAAAAATAATAAAATAATTTGTGTGAAACAGTTTAGGAAGTCGGTGCCTTTTATTCGGTTTGATGTAAAAATATAAATAAAATTGGCACCGACTTCCTAAACTGTTTCACGCAAATTATTTTATTATTTCTGAAGTCAGTTATAACTGTTTTTTAGAGTTCATTTTATTTTTCTACTTTGACAATAGAAAGACAAGCGATTGCTGCTATCTTAGATGATTTGCTGTCATCCATTGAAGAGTTCCCTTCTTTATCTCCGAAGATCTTCATCAGATCTTCACCAAATTATACTTTCTGAATGCAAATGCTTGATCTGTTGATGAAAATACCAAAATCGCTATATGTCTGCCTATAATATTTGACGAGTTCCCTCAATTCCACATGGATCCCATTATCAGAACTTGATTTTGATAAAATTGGGACCAATCTGGAAGTATATCCTTTCAAATAAAGAAAAAACCAAATCGGTTTATAAATGACGGAGTAATGTCCTCCCGGCCGAATTTCGGTCACGGCGGCCAATCTCAATGGAGACTAGCCATCTGCGCGGGACATATTATATATAGTGCACAAGTGTGTGCGCAAACACAGGTGCACTCTCTATTCCCTCACTCTCATAATCAGATGGGACGGCAATTCGACACGACCGGAGAGAGATCAGGCGCAGGACCGACGGCTTTACGTGCTCTCCGAGGCACGAAGGGGTCTCGATGTGTAACGAAACGGTCACCCATCCACCGACTGACCGCGGCTAGTGCAGCTTAACCTTGCAGATCGTACAATCCACACACTTGCTACTTAGCCACGAGCCCCTTAAAATGACGGAGTACTGAGGTAACAAACAAAAAAAAAACATTTGAATTGAGAACCTCCTCCTTTTTTCAAGTCGGTTAAAATAAATACATAACGTACCTTTTATAATTTTTATCTGAGCCCGAGTATAGTCACAAAATAAATAAAATATGGTATATTATAGACCAAGAAGAATGATGGTAAAAATACCAAATCAATCCGTTCCATCTTAGCTTTTATTACAAGCTTTTTTTGTTATATTATCATAGGGTTTTTTGTGGCTCAGCCAGAGACCAAACTGCATGACACAGTTATACATATAGAGCTCGCCACTCGTATCAAAGAATGTTACGATTATGACCTACAAAAAGTTATGGTACCTATGTAGGTTGACAACGTTTAAGGCGCATAGGAATACATACATTGTATTTGAGTATTTCTCTGCAATATAAATAATTAAAAAATCCCGACTGCGTGTAAATTTAACTGAAAAGATGTAAACAAGACTTGTGTAGGTATATCTGAAAGTATCAAATCTACACGCAGGCGGAGGCTACCTATGAACTACTTATGCCTCTTACTACTTAGCCTCCGACTGCGTGTAGATTTGATACTTTCAGATATACCTACACAAGTCTTGTTTACATCTTTTCAGTTAAATTTACACGCAGTCGGGATTTTTGGTTATGTTAATTAACTTTTTTATTTCAAAATTTTTAGTTCTGTCATGTTTTATCGCGCTATTAATGTAATTTTTTTTAAGTCACACATAGATATATAGGTACCCAATTCATTTTTAACGTTGAATATTTTGTTGTTTTTTAGCATTTCTCATTCCAAATTACATTTAAACATATAAGTTGTATATATTTTCGTAAACCATTTATAAAACCCTTTATTTTGATAACCCACTCGTTCGGTTTCGAGCAAATAAAAAATTTTGAATTCACATAAAATGGCTCCAAAAAGCGGCCATTTTGATTTTTATAATTTTGATATACCCAGTGTCACTCTCACAATTAAGACGAATCTAACGACACCTCTCAAGCTAAAATTCATTAAGCCGTTTAGGCCACAGAGCGTGCCAAAGAAATATACATACATACATACACTCGAAAAACATAACCCTCCTTCTGGCGCAGTCGGGTAATTAGATGATTTTTTTATTAGTTGTGATTTATACAACGTGTTTTGAAATAACTGAAAACCTCAAGAAAACGGAGTTCGATCATATTTTGGAAAATAACTAATCAAACTCGACTACATTTTTTACACAGGATACATAAACTAATATCTAGGGTTGCGGTTAGTCAGTTTATGTTTATACAACCAAATAATTTAATTTCAAAATGACACGTGTAAATGTATGGAGTAAAAGTCTGTAAAGTACAGTAGAAGTTGTTCATAATGATAAGTACAATGAGCCCATAAGAGGTTTTCAGTTATTTCATGTGACCATGTGTGGTGCCGGACATAAAGAATTGCACCCACAGAAATAAATAAATATATCTTTGGGACATTACACAGCACCATCTAGTCCCAAACTAAGCAGAACTTGTACATAGTACTGTGGGTACTAGACAATGGATATAATACTTATATATATATTTTTTTGTAAATACATGCTTATAATACATAAGAAACACCCAGACCAACACAAACACTTATGTTCATCACACAAATATTTGTGTTCTGTGGGAATCGAACCCACGACCTCGTTACCAGCAGTCCGACACTCGAACCACTAGACCACAGACGTCGTCAAATAGATAGAATGGATGTCATCACAATTTTACTTGCGATTCATGCGTGTCAACTTTCGAACAAACTACGCCTACCATAATGACGTCATTAATTTTTAAAAATTAACTTTTCTGCCACTTGCTCGGAAATTGGTTCATTATTCAAAAAAAAAAAATACAACAATTGGCTCTTTTCCGTACACAACGAAATAACAGGCCGGTAATATCCGACACGACAATAATAGAAATTGCTGGACACTTTTTATTTTTTAAATTATGCTACCGAGGTTTTTAAGCACACACTTACATAAATTAGGTGTTTTTAGGTACAAAATATTCATCATTATAAAGGCTGAATGTACATTTTTTTTTCAAAGCTTTGATAATAGAACAAGAACCGCGCGCAGACGAATTGGAGCGAATGAAAATTGGATACTGTTGGATTAATTTGTGAATTGTTTTCTCGCAAATGAGAGAAAAGTACTATACAAGTCTCGGCCGAAATAGCAATTAACGGCCTCGTTTAGTTTAAAAGGACTCGGCTAGCGCCTCGTCCTTTCAAAATCGCTTGGGAAGTACTCTGTTTCGCCTCGTACTTCCAATATTACTCGGCCGTCAATTGCTTCATTTGAGGCCTCGACAGTAATGTACTATTAATCAAATGTACTTTACAGCTTTTGTTGCTGCAGTTAGAAACAGCACAATAAGGCATTTTTGCGGGTTTTTGTTACAGTATTTACAGAAACAAGTCATAAGGCGTACTGAGAAAGGTTTTGAAATGCACTGCATTTTGGTGCAGAGTGTTAGCACGCGCGCCCTGCCCACTTAGCCATTCTATCTATTTCTGTGATTGCACCACTCTATCTCTTCTCATGGGTGTCGTAAAAGGCGACTAAGACAAGAGGATGGGCAGCAGCGTTCTCTGAGTATTTAACCAACCAACTGCGATCGCCAACCCGCCTGCCAAGCGTGGCGATTATGGCATATCCCCCAACATGCTTCCGTCTTTCGGCTGAAATGATGATGATGATGACGACTATTTATTTCCAATGTTATGAGAATTTTGGGCATCAATTTTGTATGATAGGAATCATTTATTCATTAGCTTTCAGAAAAGTGTCAATCCAGTGCCCAGAGTAGGGTTAGATTTTTCATAATCAATATTTTTCAATCAAAGTCAGAAAATATAAAAAAAAACTTAAAATTGTTATAACACGAAAAGAAATAACTGGGATCACGGTTCACGAAATAACTTTTGTTGCAAAATTAAATGAGCTCTATTTATCCCCCTTAGGGTGAATTGTAAATTGCCTATTCCATATAGGCAATTTACAAATCACCCTATGCACAGTTGCACAAATGCACACCCTTGGAATAAATCCTGCCGACTCCCGTGTGCCGAATTGATCGGATAGCGGCATAGCGATACTTTGCTTAGAATACTCTTATTTATCAATGGAATTATATAAATATTCAATGCATTGAGAAAGTGTGTCCCTATACTTTGAACAATATTATATTGTTTGAAGTCCCTATACGGAATTTTAATACAAAGTTAACTGTTTACATTACCTATTATACTACCTAATTCTTTACAATTATCTATTACTAGCTTCACCCGCGTACTGAAATAAAATATAGCCTAACTATGTTACTTTTGTATAAAGTAGCTTTCTAATAGTGAAAGAATTATTTAAATCGGTTCAGTAGTTTCAGAGTTTATCGATGCAACAATCAAATAAATCTTTCCTCCTTATATTATTACGGCTAAAATTAATATCCAGTCTATCCACGATTTGCTCAATTAAAGATAGAAATAGGTATGACATAAAATGTATGGAGCTTATGTCAAATTTCTATCTCTAGTAGGACAAACCGTGGATCGATTGGATATTAATATGGGCCATTAGTAAGGATAGATTATGCTAACTTCGGATTATGTTCTCCGATTCAAAACTTCCTTATTAATGTATTTTTTTGTAATCACATTAATTATTTAGTCCTGTAACTTCTTTTTAAGAGGAACACACTGGGTACTGTAATACAGTAATTATACTAGTACAGGAGCTAAGGAATTCTATAAAATGTACAAAGCAATATGTCAATAAAGATTATAAACTATGAATATCTCTTTAGTTATTCAAGATACAAACAGTAGGTACTATTTGACTTTGTGATTCCTTAAAGTAAGCGGCGTCACCCTCCCGCAGTGTTGCCAGTAGGTCTACTCGCGTTTTACGAACGACAAACGAAGTACGAACTTTCGTTCCGACTGATACTTATATAATAAAGATAGGCACATAAAAAAGGCACAATTAAGATAGACTACGGTTCACAGTCGTATACAATTAACCGGAGATGAGAAAAACAAACGTCAAAACACGATCATCGCACGCGATAAGGGAACGATGGTTGACCGGAGTAGCAAATTGTGCGATGAATCGTACGATTTATCGAATATCGTCGAACGGGAGTAGACCCCCAGGTCCGATTTTCAAAATCCGGGAGGCTTATTATGAAAAAAGTGGGAGATGTATTGAGGAAAAATGGAAAAAATCGGGAGATGATGTTTTTCAACAAAAAAAAAGATTTTGAAGTAATCACGGTATTGTATTTTGCCACCATTCCAGCTGTTATGTTAAAATCAAAACAGTTTGTTTTTTTTTTTGCATTTTACTGCCCTGTGTAATAAAATAAATTGAATTTAAACTTTATTAACAGGAAACAGGAACAGATCTCACAAAACACAATTATTGCATCATAAAGATTATTACCTAGATCTCAAGCATCAAGCTGCCACTGCACTGGCTAATGAAAAGAGCGCATATTTCACAAAAAATATCAATAACCAAATTAAGGACCCTAAGACATTATGGCGGAATCTAAAATCTGATGTGCTTCCGGACCATAGTGAGAGATTGCTACCAGGTCATTTTAGTAACCCTGATGCTATCAACGCGGCTTTTCTCGACGTCCCAGGAAATAGCAGTCATAATATCACACAACTATCCTACTTCGAATTCCACAGATATAGTCCAGCCAAATTCACTCTTAAAACTACCGATCAGGAGTCTGTTTTGAAGATAATCAGGAGTCTAGGGTCAAATGCAAGGGGTGTGGATTGTATCAGTCTTGACATGATATCACTCACACTCTCACATACCTTACCTGTAATAACAGATATCATTAACCAATCCATAGTTACACATACGTTTCCTGAACTCTGGCGATGTGCTATCGTACGCCCTATCCCTAAAAACAATAACCCTAGTAATATGAAGGATCTGCGACCTATAAGTATACTGCCCTGCCTGTCAAAGGTCCTAGAACGGGTCGTTTATATGCAGGTTATTGAATATCTGGAGAATAATGATATTCTGCCTGATCTTCAGTCGGGTTTTAGGAAGGGTAGAGGTACTGCAGCGGCTTTGGCTGACGTAGTGGGTAATATCCTTGAAGCGCGTGATCGGGGGGAAGGATCGATCCTAGCCCTACTGGATTTTTCCCGGGCTTTTGATGCTATTAATTCAACTCTATTGCTTTCCAAGCTGTCTTACTACGGCTTTGACAGTGAAGCGGTGGAGTGGTTTAATAGCTACCTTAGTAACAGGTCACAGTATGTGGAAATCCTAAGGGAGGACGGGTCGTCGTCATCATCCTCCCCTCTCCATGTGCCGAGAGGAGTCCCACAGGGTTCAATTTTAGGCCCATTGTTATTCATCTTGTACAGTGCGGATGTCACTAAGTCCTTCATCAACTGCAAGTACCATATGTATGCTGATGACATTCAGCTGTACATATCATTTAAAGCAAATGACACGGCATCCGCGGTGCAGAAGATGAATGAGGATTTGGATAGAGTGGTCACTTGGTCCGAGAGCAACTCACTGGTTCTGAACCCGCTCAAATCTAAATTTATGGTGTTAGGTACTAGACAACAGATTAATGGAATCCTATTAGCTAAGCCTGAGATAGTCATCAGGGGAGAGAAAATTGAGAGAGTGGAAATGGCACGTAATTTGGGCCTGATTATCGATCCTGAGCTTCATTTTGCAACCCATATAAGTAATATAACAAGGAACTGTTTTTACCGGTTAAAGGTCTTATATGGGATACGAAATTATCTAAGCATACCACTACGCAAACAACTTGTGGACAGTCTCATACTGTCAAGACTTAATTACTGTGACATTGTTTATGGGCCATGTCTGCTTAAGAGAACAGAGAGTGTGATCCAGCGTATCCAAAATGCCTGTGCACGGTTTTGTGTTAATATTCCACGTAGGAGTCATGTTACACCATATATAAACCAGATTGAACTGTTAAAAATGGCTGCCAGGCGGAAGCTTCATTTGGCTAATTTGTTGTTTGGCATAATCACTACAGAAAAACCACACTACCTGTATGAAAAGTTATCGTGGAAAAAAAACCATTACAAGTACAGTCTTCGCTCCACGGCGAACCCTTTGTATATGCCGAAGTACCGAACCACAGCTTTCAGGGGGTGCTTCAAGTATGCAGCCACACGCTGTTGGAATGATCTTCCACCACCAATGCGAGACCTGAAATCAATTCAAAGTTTTAAATACAAACTCAAGAAGTTTCTGATGCAAGTTCAATTATCACAAAAATAAAAATTTATCAAACTTATCAATTTATAATTATGTATTCAATTACCCAATTTAATTTATTTATCCAATAAATATAAAACAATTATTCAATTTTTCACTTACGCGGAGATGGTTACTATAATTTTCCTATATAGTATTTCACGTTAGTTATCATCTTAACTTATGTTGTATTGTCTTGGTCTGTGTAAGACTTCCTGGAAATCAACACTACACAACACTCATCTACCTACACTGTTCATAAAATACAACAGTAAAAAAAAAAAAAAAAAAATATAATAATCTTACTTATTTATTTTTTATGGTTATTTACCAACATCACGCCTCACTGATCTACATTATTGCATTGTGAATTTGTGTCGACGCCGGCTGTCGCTGAAAACCAGCGCTGTGTCTTTGCTCCGTGCATGAGGCACAGCAATATGCTGAGCGGTGGCCGTTTTGCGCGGATGTGACGCATATCTTACCACACTTCTTGGCTCTGTACCTGTATTTGTTGTGTTCTTGAATTTTTTGGTAATTTTGTGCGTCACTTTTGAAGCAAATAAATATTTTTTCTTTCTTTCTTTCTATTATTTTGTGGTATAGTCTATTTTACGCTATGTGTTTAGTGAACATACGATATATAATAGGGAGTGACGGAAATATTCAGGGCAACTTAACTGTCTGTTTCATTTCATGCAGTTTTTTTGCCAGGTTTTGATCATGTTCTTATTATTATTCTTCTTATTACAGGGATTATAAAAATCGGGAGATTTTTGTCGAAAACCGGGAGATCGGGAGATTTTTAGCAAAATCTGTGAATCTCCCGGAAAATCGGGAGACCTGGCAACAGTGCCCTTCCGTTTGTGTCGAAATAATGGATATTTTAAAGTCACTTCTATTTTTGTTTTCATACAGAGAAGAGAGGATATTAACCTCAATTTTATTTATCACGCCATCTACACGAAGTAGCAGCAACAAAAAACTACACTAACAAAGTTGTTTATGCGGTGATTCCACTGTATTTCGCTAGATGGAAATACGGAAGTGAATCGTATCTTCAGACTTGATGAAATTGCAGTATTTTGTCAATTGCTTGCTAGATAGCGCTACCATCGCCGTGAAGTTTTTATGCCCGCTCTACATTCGCGATCGTGAAGGCGGCGGTTTGTAAACCAAATGTACTATAGAACAAATAATAGTAGTATGAGAATTCGGAGTCAGAAGCAATAATATCTGCCTATTGACGGATTTAAAACCGTCAATAATATCTGTCTAACCCAAGCCACGAGAATAAATGTATGACTGGGTAGTAGGGCCATCTCTTCTACAGTATGTAACAAAAACCCTGTTGTTTCTTTTAGCTACGTTATCAGAATCGATATTCACACTACTCATTTGGAAAAAACTCTTCAGTAAAAATAATAAAATTAAATATTAAATCATTATTAAAAGTGATTAAATCACTTTCAATTTACAATTATTAATTAGTTAACATTAAATTAAATTATTTTTATTGATATAGTCCCTGAGTGAGTGAGTTTTGAGTGATATAATCACTTTCAATTCACAATTAATAATAAATAATGATTTAATATTATTTTTTATTACAGATTTTTTCCAAATGAGTTGTGTCCTTAACGCATGAATATTGATTCTGATAACGTAGCTCACAGGAACAACAGGGTTTTTGTTACAAATTGTATACAGAGATACATATGTATCTGTTCTATCTATAGTAGTAGTAGAGCTCATTTGTGAAAGAGCTCGTCCGGGGAAGTACTACCACCGTGTCTACTTCTCCGCCAAATAGTGATGCTTGCATTGCTGTGTTTCGGTCTGAAGGGTACGGGTGCCGGTGAAATTACAATCACATGAGACTTTCCATCTTCATGTCTCAGTTTGGCGAACCGACTTGCGGTACCATTTAGGCAACAGCCAGGTGGTATTGAAGTTGTTATGGGCAAAGGTAACCGCTTAATATCAGGTGGGCCTTTAGCTCGTTTCGCCATGCTATATTATAAAAAAAAAAAAAAAAAAAACAATGGTCAGATAACTATTGTTTGCGATTTTAAAACCGTCGATACGCAGATTCGACGTTATTGCTTCTGACTAGAGCTAGAAGTTGTCGGCAGTGTTGCCAACTGTACCATCACCTTTGTAGCTAGATCTTTAGAAAAGTTGCCAGATCACCAGATTTTACCCCGCAAAGAAGCTAAAGTAAAAAAAAAACTAGAAATATGAAACTAATCTCAATATAAAACTAAAATCTTTTAGCAAATTTTTTTTAAAAGTTGTAGCTGATGTGGTTGCCTAAATGGCTAGATCTAGCTATAAAATAGCTAAGTTGACATCACTGGTTGTCGGGGCACAATTGTCATTTTTCTAGTGATGGCACTATCGATTAATGCATACTTATCGATACCAATAATTATTTTCCATCATCATCCTTCGCGCTTTTTCCCATTTATATTGGGGTCGGCTTCTAGTCTAATCAGATGCGGCTGAACATCAGTTTCAGTATTTTACACGGAGCGATTGCCATCAGACCACTGCAATCCAGTAACTGGGTAATACTGACATTTGGAGGTTAGACTAGTTGTCAGACTTTCAGGCTCTAACTACCCGTAACGACTGCCACATATACGTATGACAACCAGACCGACAGCTTAACGTGCTCTCCGAGACACGGAGGGTTCTCGATGTGTAACGAAACGGTCACTCATCCACGGAATGACCGCGGCAAGCGCAGCGTAACCTAAGCAGATCGTTGTTACTTTGCCACGAGCCCTTCAATCCATCCTTAAATAATTATTTTCCATTATTATTTAAATAAAATGGTATGTTTGTAAAGCTGTTTTGTTTAATTTCTTACAATGTTGTTCATTTTGAATTTCGTTCGTTGCTATTTCAATTTGGTCTTGTTTACACTTATTTCCCATACATCTTCATTTACTAATATTCAAGGGTACTATGTAATTGCGTTTATCAGTTTTTTTTCTAAATGATACTACCTATTACATTAAGCAAACAAGTATTAAATCGCAGTGCTACAACATCGAATTATAGAAAAGTCGATGAAAATCTGCATGCAATCCACATGCAATCCTTATCAAATTTTTCATCGTGCTCCCACGACTTGTAGCTTCTAGCTCTACTTCTGACTTTCTGACTGTATACAGAGAGAAAGAGAAAAAACAGTAGTTATCATTTATACTTTTGACTTACGAATAAGAAAAAATATTTATGAACAGGAAAATAAATGATAATTGTGAAAACATCACTTACTTTTCCAAATTTTTGGGCAAACTAAAGAATGTCAGGTCTGGCGTTGTCTTAGAGATACTTTTACACCCAAATACATCGCAATATTT
Source organism: Asteroscopus sphinx (assembly GCA_949699075.1). Lineage (NCBI taxonomy): Eukaryota > Metazoa > Arthropoda > Insecta > Lepidoptera > Noctuidae > Asteroscopus > Asteroscopus sphinx. The sequence goes on from OX453005.1 coordinate 21,577,716, forward strand.
TGCGCCATGACCGCATCAGTCTGACGGTACGCGCGTGCAAGCGTGCAAGCGTGCAAGCGTGAGGTGACGTAAGCCCCGACTGTTCGATCCCTTTAAAGGTACGCTAAACGGTAGGCTATTATCGTGAATTTGAACGCGTCTGGGGCGCGAGTTTCGCTTCTAGTCTTCTCTTTTCTTATGCCATAAGGCAGGCAAGTCTATATGCCTGGCTAGGCTAGCGCTTGAACTACATTACGTGGGACACTCAGAAAGTTTTGCGAAACTAAAAAAAATTGTTCTATACGTACATATATTTTTATCAAATCTTTTCAAAGTACTTTCCACCAGCCTCTATACAAAGATTCATGCGCCTAAACCAGTTTTCAAAACACTTTTTCCAGTCCGCCGCAGACACCTCGTTTACAGCCTGCTCGAACGCAGCCAGCGCATCTTCCGGAGACGAAAATTGTATCCCTTTGAGCTGATTTTTTATTTTTGGGAATAAAAAGAAGTCACACGGTGCTAGATCAGGGCTGTAAGGAGGGTGACCCAGGAGTTTGACTGGCGTGCTGTCCAGGAAGTCCCTCGTTTTGAGTGCGGTGTGCGCAGGTGCATTGTCGTGGTGGAGCAGTAGCCCGCGGAGCCCTGTGTTTGGTCGCTTGTTGCTTATAACAGAGAAAACTTCTGGCAAACATTTGGTAGTATACCATTCGGCATTAATGCTTCTTTGATCCCGTAAGGGAATTGATACCAAGTGGCCAGTCAAATTAAAAAAGCTAGCGATCAAAATCTTACCCCCGCTTCTAGATCGCTTCACTTTGGTAGGCGTTGGCTCATTTTGAAACACCCAAACAGTCGACTGGCGCTTGGTTTCTGGGTCGTATTGATAAATCCAGGACTCATCACCTGTAACGATGTCGTAAACACGCCGAGACGAGCCTGCTTCAAATTTGTTAAGCATATCACAGCACCATTCCACCCGGGCCTGCTTCTGAGCATCGGTGAGGTTGTGCGGCACCCAGCGTGATACTATCCTCCTCACGCGAAGATGGCTGTGTAGAATCTCGTGAACGCTTCCCGATCCAATCTTCAATATGTGTTGAATCTCCTGATATGTAATTCGCCTATTGTCTTGGATTAAAATTTTCACTGCTAGCACGTTTTCTTCGGTAACAGCCGTCAAAGGGCGACCGCTTCTTTCGTCATCCCCCAAAGTTGGTCGACCGCGCTTGAATTCGTTATACCAACGATACACGGTTGCCTTGGAAGGGCCTTCATCCATGAATGCCATTTGAAGTCTATCGTACGATTCATCCGGTTTCAGGCGACACTTGAAATCGTATAAAATCATAGCTCTAAAATGTTCCCGGCGCAGATCCATATTTCAGTGAGACACAATACTTTGAATTAACTCGCAAAAAATGTGGAGGGAAATTTTGAAATTGGAACTTACTTATTTTTACTTATAAATAATCATATTTTCGAAAAATATTATAACTGGCCAGTCTCCCATATATAAAAACTTTTTTTCGCAATACTTTCTGAGGGGCCTGGTATTAGTCCTGCTAGGCTCATCAAGATTTTTATTGAATAGATCCTTATAACCGATCTTTGTGATTTGTGCTGTTCTGTCATTCATATTTACATACCTACTTAAGCAGTGTTGCACAAAGTCTTGGTCTTAGAGTTGTCGTCAGTGACGCTGCAGTTCGTATCTGAGAGCGACCGCCGAAGTTAAGCGTTGTTTTGATCAAAACTTAATTGCAACTGCACTTCTTTAGTTACGTGAATTGGCCTACAGGACTTCTTATCTTCTTATTGGTATTGCGAAAATGCAAGACTACAAGACCAAGATTTTGAGCAACACTACTTATGCAGAATTTCACGAAATTACAGAATTTGCAGTGTCAAGTGGTGACACCGATTCAAGCAACATAACTTACTCAAGTAAGCGGTTGCTTAATATTTTTATATGTATGTTCAATTCCATCGACAAATAAGCCTCCTCCTTACGGCATTCCTCCGCTCGAGACTTGGTGTTATGTTATACAACTTCAGTTAGCATGCGCCCGCGCACGCCACGCAGCGTCTCGCACTGCTGGATCACTCGACATAGCCGGTGTTCACGCGATCTGAACAAATTTTCACTTTTCGCTGCGTTTATTGAACTTTTTACTTAAATAAACGGTTGGTAGTCACTGCTGGCGGTAAAAAAATTGTGTGTAATATTAATTTCTGTGTTGAATCTCGGATAAAGGACATGTGAGTAGTTATTTCATGGTAATCGTTATACAGTGACAATATTATTTTAACTTGATCTAAGATTTTAACGCATTCGGAGCGAAATCTATTTCCACAATTTATGTTATCTTTATGACAATATTGCAGTATTCATTTTATTGTTTCTTTATACAATGCTTAAAACTTAGATTAATAACACACAAGATACCAAATTCGCTCGAACAATTTGATGCAACTAAAAGGGCGCCCAGGTGGGCACACTACGCTTGGCAGCTCCGTTAGTAGTATTCAAGGTTAACGCAGTCCGAACGCATCTCCCGGAAAATAATTAAATATGACGATTTGTGCGATTAAATAGTGTCACAACACATCGGAATTGCATAAAAAGTGTATTAACATCACTTTTCACAATCAAGCATTCACTATTTTTTTGTATTTTGACCTTTTAGGGCCGATATTTCAATAGTCTGATAACTTTTAACTGAGGAATAAATGTGATGTTTTGAAAGATTTTCTATACTACGACACTGTCAAAATGTCAAACTTATTCCTCGGTTAAAAGTTAACTGACTATTGAAAGACCGACCCTTATGCAAATAAAAACAATCGTTTCATTTCGTACTTAGTAAAAGATCAGTGTTGCTAGACATTAAAGAAATTATTTTCCCATTTTAACTGTCGTAATTACTCCGATTGATGAATATTATATTTACGTATGTAATACTCACACATATATGTACGTACAGTCGACCGCACGTCAATCGTAACACTTGAATTTCGAAAACCGCCCTTACTGCTTACGCAATAAAAGACATTAAGGTCAAACTGGTACCACTAACGTGCGGTCACCTGTACGTGAGTAAATTAAAACATTTATATAAAACGTGTTATTTCAAAGTTCAGAACTCTAAACGAAATGTATCATATTTTTTAAATCATAACGTTTATTACGTGTTCTTGTTTTAAGAAGTCCTACTGACCCAATTATTGCTGAAAAATTGTTAATAAATATAAGACTCCTCAGTAGGGAAAAATGTCAGGAACCATCCAAAAATATTTTTAGGGGACAACTACTTTTTTCTGGCAGCCCCATTTTATAGTGTGCGTGTGTAAACGTGTCAGCGCTAGCACACATAATAATTTTTTGCATCAGTTTTGCTAGCGCGTAATGTATGGAACTATCCTTCTATGTGTAGTAATTCTATGGCTTAAAAGTAATTCATTTTCGATTCCATAATTGTATTAGTATGATATTGTAAGAGGACATGGGGACCCTGGAAAAATCAGTGATTCTGCAAAAAATTTAGACTATTATGAAAATAAAGAGTTGAAATGCTAGGTAATAACAAAACTTTATTAAATATAATTTACCAGCCTATGCCCGTGACTTCGCCCGCGTGAAAGTCGGTAATCGCGCATCCCTCGGGAACATAGAGCAACCGCAACCATTTTTCTGGGATAAAAAGTAGCCTATAAGTTAATCCAACCCGGATTGTTCTACCTGTATGTCAAATTTGATTAAAATCCATACAGTCGTTTTTGCGTGACAGAGTAACAAACATCCACACAGTAGGAAGTAGGATAAAACTATCATAAAAATAACTATGCTTACAATGGACCTTCAAAATATGGTATCTACATAGAAACTAGGGATGTAGTATTTCCGAATAATAAGTTAATTAATCGAACTAGTTAAAAATTAGGTAACGGTTAACCGTTTTTTACCCGTAAGGTCGCGGGAATCCGCTGGATGCGGAAAGCGCAGGACTGGTCGTTGTGGCGATGCTTGGGGGAGGTCTATGTCCTGCAGTGGATGTTTTTCGGCTGAAATGATGATGATGATGATGAGGCGAATAAACAGAGTTTTCCCATTTGTCCCCGAGCATCTGTCCCCGAATGGGGATAGATGGCAATTTTTGTGTTACCTGTCCCCGAATTTATAAATGGGTACAGATGGGAATTAAAAGTTTTATCTGCCCCTGAAATATTTTTTAATTAAAGTGTCTGTCCCCAAATGGGGGCAGATGGGACTTTTCATGTTACCTGTCCCTGAACTTATAAATGGGGACAGATAGGAATTAAAGTTTTATCTGCCCCCGAAGATTGCAGGTACTCAGTTTTCAGAATAAAATTTTAATTAAAAAAATACTTTACGTACTCACACACTGAGATATAATTATTATGCTAGGTAACTATTTATAATTTTTTGAATACTTATCAATTTGAAGAGTTAAATAAATTAACGAGCATCGTTTGCTTCGGTTAAAGGATTTGAATAGAATGATTTGAAAAAAAAACTTTTATCTAAAAATCTTAATAAAAAGTGCTAAGTCTGAGAAATCTAAAATCCCGTTTCTTTTTATAAACACTTTTTATAAGCCTGTTATTAAATAAAATTGTTATAGGTATATTACTGGTTGTAGATGTACAAGTAGGTACTTGGGTTTTCCTACAGATTTATTATCTGACGTAATGATATAGCGCTTTACAAAAACCGGTACACACAGTATGTGCGTGGTTACATAGGTACACAGGTATGTTTTACTTTTAGGGTTCAATGACTTCTTAGTCGAAGTTCATCAAAGAATGTGGCAAACCTAATTAAATACATGTAGTAACATAACAACGTAACATAACATCACGCCTGTATTTCCCCGAAGGGGTAGGCAGAGGTGTAATAGTACACCCACATTTCGCCAGTTATGTTATGTGTCCCATGTAATAGGGGGCGAGCCTATTGCCATTGACCGGGCACAAACCCAGACTCCGGGCTGCTACTGAGAATTACATATTATTTTTTATTTTAAATTTTCATTATTTTGCTACATGTAGTAGCTCATTTATAAACACCCTAGACTAGAACCAAAGGTCGACTCATACATTTTGCGCAATCATATTCGTTAGGTAATAGTAAATTCATAGAAATTACTGTCGAGGCCTGAAATAAAGCAATTAGGCGAGTAATATTGGAAGGACGAGGCGAAGCAGAGTACTTCCAAAGTGATATTAAAACTTTTTTACTAAACGAGGCTGTTAATTGCTATTTTGGCCGAGACTTGTATAGTACTTTTTAGGGTTCCGTACCCAAAGGGTGCTAACGGGACCCTATTACTCTCGCTACGCTGTCCGTCCGTCCGTCTGTCTGTCACAGGTCTGTATCTTTGTAACGGTAATAGATAACCTGTTGAAATTTTCACAGAATATGTGTTACTATGGTGTATATCGCGACAAATACTAAAACCGGCCAAGAGCATGTCGGGCCATGCTCAGTATTATAGGGTTCCTTAAGTAGGTGTTACAAACAAATCAAATCAAATATTAATCATGGCTATTTTAGTTTTTGCAATAGACGGCAGCATTGGCGACTCAGAGAGTGTTGTCAATAGCCGCTAGATGGCGCTATACAGTGCCAAATGCAATAGACGTCACTTGACGGCAGCATTGGTGACTTAGAGAGTGTTGTTAGACGCCGCTAGATGGCGCCAAATTTAAGAATTTTGTCATGTCATAATAACACAAAGTGACTTTTTGTGATTTTTTCAAATAGAAAGTAGCTAAAGGAGCATTATTTGTTACAATAATTTTTCTCTAAGGTCAATGACCTTTGAACTACTTTTAAGTATTTTTCAGGTTTCTCTCTATAACTCAAAAATTTATAATCACATTATGCTCGAAATAATTTTAAAAGAGAGTTTTTGCAAAGGTCTATCAATGTGGAAGATTATAAGTTTCTACGTTGCATAGTTTAGAAATGGCAGGGGGTGGACACATTGCAAGCCACTTTGGCAGGCTATATTTCGCAGATGGTACACCTGATAAAAAAGTGGTGTATAAAATATTACCATCATTTTAGTAGACCTATTAAATGATACCCCACACGAGGGGGTGCAGCGAAAAAAATTTTTTCATCACCATTTCACATGTATGGGCACCACCCCTAAAATACGTAATAAAGATGTTTTTATTATTTTATTATTTTTAACGCATTTTACGCATGCGAAACGAATTCTAAAGATATAAATTGTGGAAAGAAAAAATAAAAATAAAAGAAAAAAATAATAAAATAGAAAGAATTGTTTTTATTCTTTTAAAATTGAGATCTATATTTATACTATTTTTTAACAAAATATCATTTACTTATGTTTATAACTGTAGAAGTTATTAAGCTGTAAAGGATTAGGACAGATGGACAGACGGACAGACGGACAGACGGACGGACATGACGAAACTATAAGGGTTCCTTGTAGGACTACGGAACCCTAAAAATGAAAAAAGTCTAAAACCAAAGAGGATCCCCATATAAGAAACCTCGAAAAACATGCATTTTTTTCAACGTGTTTGTTCCTGCTCTATCTTCTAAACGGTAATACATACTAGCGTCAAACTTGGTCGTATTATAGTGCATACTATGTACTACTATTACAAATACTAAAAACAGGGCAAACGTGGACATACCAGGCCCCTCAGAAAGTATTGCGAAAAAAAAAATCAGCTCAAAGGGATACAATTTTCGTCGCCGGAAGATGCGCTGGCTGCGTTCGAGCAGGCTGTAAACGAGGTGTCTGCGGCGGACTGGAAAAAGTGTTTTGAAAACTGGTTTAGGCGCATGAATCTTTGTATAGAGGCTGGTGGAAAGTACTTTGAAAAGATTTGATAAAAATATATGTACGTATAGAACAATTTTTTTTAGTTTCGCAAAACTTTCTGAGTGTCCCACGTATGTGGTGGTACCTGCGTAAGAAAGATATGTAAAAATTCACATTTTGCGAACGCTCGTTGATGTGTTTTGATAAACTCTCTTAAATTAAATCAATTTCTATGGGGTATCAGGTCGATGAATGGTACGGAACCCTTACTGCGTGAGTCCGACTCACACTTGGCCTGTTTTTTTCTCATTTGCGAGGAAACGATACACAAATTAATTCAAAAGTATCTAATTTTCCTTCGCGCCCTCCCTGTGTTCCGGTTGCTCTATGTTCGCGCCAATTCGCCTGCACGCGGTTCTTGTTCTACTTTCAAACTTGAAAAAAAATGCGCATTCAGCCTTTAAAATAATAAATATCGGTGTACCGTGTACCTAAAAACACCAACTTATTACTTAAAAAACCTCGCTAGCATGATTTAAAAAAAACTGACCAGCAATTTATATTATTGCCGTGTTGGAAATTGCTAGCGTGTTATTCCGTTGCGTACCTACGGAAAAGAGCCGATTGACGTACTTTTTAAAAATAATGAAGCAATTTCCGAGTGAGTGGGATAAAAAATTATTAAGCGTCTCACTTTATAGCGGCGGGCGATATTGATATTGTCAATAACTACATGGTAACATTAACGGCCAAATTTATATCCAATCTATCCACGATTTTCCCTACTAGAGATAGGAATTTGACATAAGCTCCATACAAAATATGTCAAATTTCTATCTGTAGTAGGGTAAATCGTAGATAGATCGGATATTAATTTTGGCCGTTAGTCGGTAGGAGTTCGACATATCCCTCCACCTTCCCCAGACGGAGGATATCCACGAGGATTTCCACCCGAAAAAGAAATAACTGGCCACGTGCGAGTCGGACTCGCGCAGGGTTCTGTTCCAACCATCGATCTGATACCCCATAGAAACTGATTGAATTCACGAAAGTTCATCAAAAGACATCAACGCACAGTGCGAGTTATATGAATTTTTGCATCTCTTCCGCAGGTACCACCACATATGTCTAAATTTGTCCTATTTTTTGTATTTGTTGCTAAACAACATTATATGCAATATAATCAGACCAAGTACAACGGTGGTATGTATTACCGTTTTGAAGATAGAGCTGGAACAAAAACGTTGAAATGTATGTTTTTTGAGCTTTCTTGTATGGGGTTTTGCTTTTAGTTTTTCTCGTGATAGGAGTAATAGCAACACAAATTCTGAGAAAATTTCAACTTGCTCCCTATTACCGTTCAAAAAATACAGCCCTGCGACAGACAGACGGACGGACAGCGTAGCGAGAGTAATAGGGTCCCGTTTGGCACCCTTCGGGTACGATACCCTAAAAACCGGCCAAGTGCGAGTTGGACTCGCGCAGTAAGGGTTCCGTAACTCTCAACGACCTGATACCCCATAAAAACTGATTGAATTTACGACAGTTTATAAAAAGACATCAACGTACAGTGCGCGAAATATGAATTTTTGCATGTCTTTCTTAAGCAGGTACCACCACATATGTCTATGTTTGTTTTACTTTTAATATTTGTTGCTAAACTACATAATATGCACTATAATCTGACCAAGTTTGACGCTGGTATATTTTACCGTTTTGAAGATAGACCAGGAACAAAAAGGTTTCTTGTATGGGGACCCCCTTTGGTTTTAGACTTTTTTTTGTTTTTAGTATTTGTCGTGATACACCTCATAGCAACACATATTCTGAGAAAATTTCAACCGGTTACCTATTACCATTCAAAAGGTACAGCCCTGTGACAGACAGACGGACGGACAGCGTAGCGAGAGTAATAGGGTCCCGTTTGGCACCCTTCGGGTACGGAACTCTAAAAAAGGCTCTTCAGGCACTGAGGTAATATGTACTACGTACTAGAGTAGACATTACGAACAAAAAATATCGCACAACTTGCTGGCCGCAGGGCACGCGCGGCTCGAACGTGGCTAACGGCCAAAATTAATATCCAATCTATCCACGATTTACCCTACTAGAGATAGAAATTTGACATATCTTGTATGGATCTTATGTCAAATTTCTATCTCTAGTAGAGCAAATAGTGGATAGATTGGATATTAATTTTGGCCGTAAGTGAGTGAGAATGCAGGAGCTCTAAAACGTGTTACAAACACTCGATTCAAGGTGTCTTCTCTAGTACGTAGTACATATTACTTCAGTGTCTTCAGGTTACCTACACTTGCACCCTATTATGATCATTGTTCTTAAGTCCGTTCTAATAGTACTTACGAATAAACAGAATAACAACAGGTGCCATTATTGCCGTCTCTTAATTAATTTTTGTGTTACCCAAATAGGTAAGTAACCAACGTAGATAACAGAGTTTTTTTAGTTCTATTATACAATGTGGGTGTGTATTTTGTAGACTACTTGTGTGACGTAAAATACCTACCTAGCTACATATTAGATTTACCTATGCAATTCTACATTCTGCTGTGTCATGAACAATAGTTTTTCCAAGTAACGTCTACCTATGATCAGTAGGATTTCATTTCTACTGAAACTAGTTTTTATTACACACCTACCTTTTGTAATTTAGCAGATAAATCTTGTTTACATTGTGAGCATCTACCTACTACGTAAGTTCAAAATTTAAAACTAGATTGTAACATTAAGTAACGTTACATAATACGTGCTCGCCCAGCATTCAATCTAAAATTATTTATAATTGCGTATTACAAAATTTCGACCAAAATTTTTGGCGAAATATGAATTTTGCACGCAATCAGGTAAAAATTCGATACTAAAATTGTGTTGTGCAGTTAAGTCATCATCATCATCATTTCAGTCAGTCGAAGGACATCCACTGCCAGACATAGGCCGCCCCCTAAAGGGGAGGATATGCCATAATCGCCACGCTTGGCAGGTGGGTTGGGATCGCATTTGGTTGAATAAATAGTCAGAGAACGCTGCTGCCCATCTTCTGGTGAACCCCTTAGTCGCCTTTTACGACACCCACGAGAACAGATGGGGTGGTGCTATTCTTTGTGTCCCGCACCACAAACCTATACAGTGTGTCCAGATGCACTGTAATTACAGTAGATTCAGTAGATTTGTATTTCAACTCCATTTACTGTACACTGTATTGATGTAAATACAGTGTATAGAGAGCACTGCAATTTTCTTAAAGAAAAAAACGTTTAAAATTGTGAAAAATAAGACGCGCTCTAAGTTTAGAAAAAATAATAGTAGAAACAAAACAATTTACGTTACTTAAAACGCACCTTATATTTGTATTATTGTGTAGGCAGCTATGATCAAGTGGGGAATATTATAATACTTACTAATAATAAAAGTTGTAAGTGTAGATACAAAAATAACTGCTCGCGCGCTGGGAAAGATTATCGAAAAGTATTACTTTTTTACTGTAAAATACACTGTATTTCTAGTTGTCAAAATAATATTTTTTGGTAAAAAATCTTTAAAAAATATTTTAAATGGCCTACACTATAATTTTAATTTTCCAATCTGGAAACAATGCTTATACGTATATGTTTTTTTTTTTTTTTTTTTTAATTTATTCATGACCATGGATACATGTCCTTCAGTCGTAATCATTGAACATATTATACTTGTACTTGAATCCTAGTAAAGTGATGGAATCTTTACTAGGTTTCTGAGGGGATGATGAGATAATACGAAAGTCATGTTTTTCAACTTTGTATCATTTATCCACACTTGTACACGTTAACGAGCACTTAACATTTAATAATCCACCATTATTACACATTAACACTCGAAGAAACACAAATTTTGGAAAATAATAAAAAATCCACAACATGATCTTTACGAATTTTCCCGCCAACCATACGTATATGGGCGCGCTAGTGTTGCCATCAATTTCTTTACACTTTTTTGACAAGACTTAATATATTAATCTTTATTACTGGTCAGTATTGAATGTTTCTTCCTGGCGTTGGTTGAACATTGCGCCCTCTAGTGTAATTTGAGAGTAATATAGCTTTCCATAGCTTATAACATTATAATATAATAATTTATTCTCGGACTCGGACCAATTAATGTTTAATTATAGCAATTCAATATTTATTGTTCCCTGTAAGTTTCATAAATTGTTATAGTTCTAACTATTGCTACATTACTAACTATATCGCATAAAGTTACTATACTGACTATAATTAATGACTATGCTATATCGAATATCGATGCTTACAACGCAATCTATTGCCATTTTGAGGTAACTAGTTTATACAATCAATTACTTTTATGAAATCGTTTGAAATAAATATCTTTTATTTCTAGAATTTGCTATGTAATTTATTAATCATGAAATTCTGTAAATCATACTGATTTCTGTTGTATTTTTTGTACTTTGCAAAGATCATCAAAGATCAAAGTCAAAGATCAAATCCTTTTTGTTTAGCAAAGTTTAAGATTAGATAATTTGTACTAATTAAATTCGTGTTGTAAATAATGTTAATATTATGATAATTATAATTCGAATATTCTAATTAGATTAATGAAATGATTCATTTAAATGTTGTTAATTTAATTTTGTGGTTCTGATAAATCCGCTTTATATTGTTTCTTATTTTAATATCTGGCATGATTTGTTGGTTTATATAATGTTTAGAGATTATCTAAATTAACATTAGTTTTATCACGAAGACTGGTTAATTATTTTAGTGTTCATTTATAAATTAAAATGTTTTTAGTGACTCCATTAGATCTATTTGTGTTGTAGCAATATCAAGATAGAGACACTGTGCTTTGCGCGGGCTGTCATTCTTGTTGTAAAACTTCTTCTTCTGGTCAGTTCATGTAATAATCGGGTAAATACATAATTATATGAAACCTTGAGCTACGCGCGGACATATACGTGCAAACGTGCAAACCTATACGTGTAATATGTAGTTTTCTAACATCAACTTTTGTACATGTAAAATTAAACAAAAGTTAGGTCAAGAAAAGTTGAGATCTAATTTAGAAGAGCAGTGCAGCGAGCTAAATGAAAATTGATGAAAAGTACGTACATGCCTAAAATGTATCTAAATACCTATGCATTTTAACCATAATCAATTAATTCTGTTTTATGTGTAATTTTATTTTTGTGATGACGTTTTTCTTTGTGTTTATTTTTTAATGATATATAGATCTGCTCTTGACCACAATCTAGACAGCTTTGTCAGGATGTGGTCGACGATGGAGCGAGCAAACCTATTAGGTGCCGATTCACTCCAGCTTTAAAGGCTAATTTGTTTGTCTTCTCTTTTAGTATAGAATTCCGGGTATTTACGTACAAACAAAATAAATACTTAATCAAATTCTGGAATAATAAATACAACTATTAAACTTGAGCACTGACACGGTAAGTCATTCAATCATTGTGCATGGTTAACACATGAATAGGCCATAAACTTTACGACCTACAACAGTGTGGTCCATCTGTTATAAACAACAATAATATGTAATTAAAATAACCACGTAATTTTGTGGGCTTACACCTTTATTCTAAAATTTCTATTAAAGTTTAGAATGATTTGAATACAACTAAAGGCATTCATATAACATTTTGGAAGTAAAAATTGGTGGGAGTGTGTAATAGTTATGATAAAAAGTTAGCAACAAATTTGAAAAACCTACCAACTCTGTGTGGCGCAACTTGGGAGAGTCCAGCAGTGGACTGCGATAGGCTGAGTTGATTGAAGGAAAACCAAGAAAAACCAAACCTATTAAGCCAAAGCTCTGATATCAATCTTAAGCATTACTACTTTTAACTTACTCTACAAAGCGTTATTGAAATAACTGAAAACCTCTTAAGGGGTCAATGTACTCATCAGTGTGAACACCTTTTACTGTAGGACCAACCCTGAAATCACGAAAAAATGAGAAGAGAAGAAGAAGATGTCCCCTACATTTTTTTTCACATGAATCGACAAAATGTAGGGGACATCTGATGTTTTTCGTGATTTCAGGGTTGGTCCCATAGTAAAAGTTGTTCATACTGATGACTACAATGACCCCTTAAGAGGTTTTCGGTTATTTCAATAACACTTTTTATATGTATTATTATCTTGGTAATAGTTAAATAGATATATATATTGTGGTGTCGGGAGTAATAATAGACGTGTTGATGGTTATAAGGTCTATAATATACTACGGAATACATGGTAGAGGCATGTACTACTCCACAATATAATAGGTAATAGCTATTCAAATTTTAAAATCAATCATTCAATCATCATTTAAAGTCATTGAACTTCACCACTTGGTCTGCTCGTGACCACGGCCAATGCAACTTGACCGAAACGTCGAGGTTAGTCAAAATGTTCGTTATATTTTGATTTAATTGTGCGCGATAAGTCCCATAAACATAGTTCAATATCATTGAACTTCTTCGAATTGGTTTGCAACATCTTCGCAACGCAGCATTGTAGTACGATAACTATACGACAAAGAGTTGGGACGTAACTTTCAAAATGCTCTCATTAGCCAACCAACAGCTCGAACTAATAATTCACGCGTAATTTACGCATCTAACCGTGGCATCCGCTAGCTTCTATATGTCACAACACTATTTTACGCAACTCATAAGTCTTGTAGAAGTGGGTTGACAGCAATGCCATTACGGTGTCAAGAAACTTGAAGCGTACAATAAAAAGTATTTAACATTGATTACATAATATTAGGAAGGCCATCAATGAAAAAATGATCTTGAGAGTTATGAAATCGTTTTCAAGCCCTTTACGAAATGCTCTATGTAAAAGTCTGAGCAACTACTCAAGAATAATGTACCTATAGCTTCATACATTTTAATAGCAACTTGCCGACAACGTGACTACTATTCATTAAAAACTCACTGTCGAGCTCACTTCTGAGTGCCGATTCCGAGTTTGACACATAATGCATACTCGATCGAATACGTCGACTTTCATTCATAAATCAGTAGCGCCCCTGGCGGAAACGAGCAGGAACTACTGATTTATGAATGAAAGTCGACGCGTTCGTTAGCGTTTTCGATAGCTGTAACGTAAGTCTCAAACTCGGAATCAGCACTCTGAATGCCTAGTGCGAGTTTGAAACTTACGCATACGCTATCGATTGCGTAGACTTTAATTCATAAATCAGTAGCGCCCCTGGTGGTAACAAGGAGGAACAACTGGTTAAAGAATTAAAGTCGACGCATTCAATGGCGATTTCGATAGCGTTATGCGTAATGTTCGAACTCTGAATCAGCACTCAGAATCCACAGTGAAATCTTATTTGTGTATTGTTCTTACTACATTTCAATGTGGATTCAGTTCACCGATTCAGAACATTTTTGATAACAGTTGTCGACCGATTCGGTTTGTTATCTTGTTTCGTCTACGATCTATCGTAACGAAAAAGCTATAACAAACCGAATCGGTCGACAAATGCATATTGAAAATGTTCTGAATCAAGGAGCGTGAGTTTGATAGTGAAATCTTACAGAATACCCCGGCTGCGCACGGTCAAATATGAATGTAATAATAATGTCCTCACGGCCGAATCTCGGTCAGGGCAGCCAATCTCAACGGAGACTAGCTATCTGCGCGGGACATTATTATAGTGCACAACTGTGTGCGCAAAGACAGGTGCACTCTCTATTACCTCACTCTCATAATTCGATGTGACGGCAATCCGACATGACCGGAGAGGGCGTAGGACCGACGGCTTAATGTGCTCTCAGAGACACGAAGGTGTCTTGACGACAATGAAACGGTCTCCCATCCAAGGACTGAACGCGTCTTGTAGCTTAACCTTGCAGATCTTACAATCCACGCGATTATTACTTAGCCACGAGCCCCTCAATATGAACGACTCGCCATACAAAGCTGATCGCTTGCGGTGCGCACCGATTTCACCACGTTTTATCATAGAACAATTTTTTCCTTTTTACTTTTGCTTACTGGAAGGCGCAGCGTGGGTAGGCCCCCCAAAGGTGGACCGACGACCTGGTGAAGGTCGCGGGAATCCGCTGGATGCGGAAAGTGCAGGACCGGTCGTTGTGGAGATCCTTGGGGGAGGCCTATGTCCAGCAGTGGACGTCTTTCGGCTGAAATGGTGATGATGATGATGATTTCGCTTTCAGTTGTGTCGTGTCGTCGTGTCTGTGTGTTCAGTAATTTTTTTGCAATCGATTTTAAACTAACTTCCCGATGAGCTAGTGACTTGAAGTTTTAAACATAACTCGAGATTGGACGACAATGCAATATTGACTTCCTTTCGTTTTAAAAACGTGGTTTTAAAAAATCTTTTTCATCCATTTTATTAGAAAACTAGTTAATGGTGTCGATTCTCTTGTTCACAAACTAAACTTATTTTAAACTTTCGCTCTCTTTTACTAATAGTAGATACAGGAATGGGATGACAACAATTTTAGAGCTGTCAAATTAGTCGAAATTAACCACACAAGTTTAGTCATGATCTCGGAACGTGCCAACTAAAATACAAAGAATGTTTACACGCAAACTAAATTGACAGTACAAAAATTGTTGCCATCCCTTTCTTGTATCTACTATTAGTAAAAGAGAGCGATAGTTTAAAATAAGTTTAGTTTGGGAACAAGAGAATCGACATCATTGTGGCTTAATGGAAAGGATTACACCAAAAGGAGTGCCTGTTTCCTGGAGTCTAATAAACAAGGATTTTTTTTCAAACGATACAAAAACGCGAGAAAAAGCTACTTTGTTTTTCTTAGATATTGAAAAGAAGAGAAGAATATGCGTCAGCAAGCCCACATTTCTTACTTATACATTTGTTCAAGGCTCAGAACAAAAGGTTTAATTAAAGCAAAGAATATTTTTGTTTTACTTCAAAACTTAACTGCTTAGCATTGCTAGATTATCTAAATGGTAACACAATAAATGCGCTAACTTACTGAATCTTAATAGAGACTACCAACCTGACTGCTGACTGCTGACTGGCTAAACTTTACACCACGACATGAGCTATTATCATTATGTAGCTCATGTCGACATGACAGAAGAAAAAGAAAAATAGAGACTTGCCCCATGTCGAAATCAAAATGCTCTGTATACTGTAAAATTGAATACCTAGTTGGCAATTTCTGTTTGCAACTGTTTGCAATTCTTCAGAAAGACACCAACTTTGTTTCCATAATATCCACACCAAATTAAAAAGGCAATTACAGAAACTTTTGTCACCAACAAAATACATGTTGAGAACACAAAAGTTGTTTTCCTTTGGTGGAGATGACACTTTACACCATAAACTTATTATACTAGCGTTTTAACACGTACACTCGACCAAACGGAATCATGACCCACCATAAGCTTAATTTTCTACAAACATTCTAATACAATTAGGTCGAATTTCGCTTAAAGATATTTCCCTGGCAACAAACTTGTTATCAATTTTATTGGGCAGTGACAGTTAGTTTACCAATTTCTTTGATTGACAGTTTCCTTATATAATAACTTCTTAGGTTTTCGCGATCACTACACATTATAATAAAACAAAGTTTAACCGGATTAAATCGCGTATATTATTTAAATTGGTTTCCCTGACGTTTCGAAAGCTTTGCAGCATTTCGTGGTCGCAGGTAGACTAAGATGACTAGTGTCTTTACAAATATTTCTAAAAAATATTTTATTATACCGTACAATATTATTAATTAAAATTAATTAGATGGTTGGCAGCTACCACCTGTTTGGAACCCAGTCCTTAAAATAATCAAGTCCCAAACAGCACGCAACACTGTAAAAGATAATGATATTGTGAGTGATTACTGCGTGCATCGAAACGATTTTAATTAATAATATTGTACGGTAGATTAAAATAATTTTTTAGAAATATTTGTAAAGACACTAGTCATCTTAGTCTACCTGCGACCACGAAATGCTGCAAAGCTTTCGAAACGTCAGGGAAACCAATTTAAATAATATACGCGATTTAATCCGGTTAAACTTTGTTTTATTATAGTTTCCTTATATTCAAAATGTCCTAAGCGCAGCACGATGCTAATAAGAAGAAAATTCTACTGTTTTGACAATTTCATACGAATTATCGGCCGAGTGGGTCATGATTCCGATTTGTTGACTGTACCTATACCTTTTTTAGTTTTCGGGTGGAAATCGTCATGGATCTACTCCGTCTGGGGAAGTCGTAGGGGATATGACGGACTCCTGTCGACCGTTGTTTTATCACACGGTGGCCATCCTCAGCACAAAACAGAGGAGCTCGTATTGGCCTGGGCAATGCAACACGCGAATTGCAATAAAATTCCAACACAATATTTTATAAGCGCCCATAGTAATATTCACATATAAATAATTCAATACACTTCGTCTTTAACTCGCCTTTACCAGACAACCTTACTGGATCCCTTACCTCCACCTCCACCTCCTCCTCCTCCATCCCTCCTTTTTTATTTTTTAACTCCTTTTTCTGGCTTCATTCGCTGGTTCTATGCGCTTCGTCTACCTTATTTTTTGGTCTGGGCTTCTACCTAATTTTTATCGAAATAACATGTTGAGGTCGTCTTGTAGTTTAACCTCTTTGTATTAGCTGATTCAATGCATTTATAGCATATTATATAGAGGGACTGCTGGTTGAGATCATTAACTCTTTTTTTATTCTTAATGGTTTGCGTTTGACCGCCATCTCACCTGATGTTAAGCGACGATGCGGTCGATTAATAATGCAATAACACGTTTTTATTGAAATTCCTAAAGATAGAAATAAAGTTATTTTACCTGACATGTTTTAGTTTGAATCAAAAATAATGTAATCACTGCGGTGTTTGAATTACAGACAATAACAGTGGCAATGACCCATTACTGCCTTTATAACGATTTTAGCGATTCGAGCAAAAAAATTTTCACACATTGCACAATATTATCACCATCAAAAACAAAAATGTTAAATAAGTGTTAAATCACTTATATATTTGTGACGAATTTGACTTGTGACTTGATGTATATTTTTTTTCATCCCCCCATCTCGGAAAACGTATTTTTGCTCTTCGATATCTGAGTGCAAAAGCCGTTTTTATCCGCTAGAGAATAAAGTAAATTGAATTTAGAACATGGTGTGCACTAAGTTTGTTAATTCAAAACCATAAAGGTATTATACGTATAGAAATGTCTTTGTTCAAAACATCATTAAACCTATTTACCCTCCATGGTGCCGAATTTATCATACAACCTTTTTTAATTTGTTAAAAACTCAGACTCGGAACCTTCTTGGTGTACTTTTTTTTTATTTGCTTTGAGCGCGCCAGTTTCTTTTCACGTCATATTGTTAAAACCTTAGGTTAAAAACAAGAAACTTGAAAACACGTGAAAAGCCTAAAATGAGTGGTTCTAGCGACGAGGAAGTTTATTTGACGCCAACAGAATTGACTGAAACACTGTTAATAATGCACAAATGAGCTTTCTCCCTCAACAATCAGACGAGAAGTATTTGAAACAGTACGATATGTTTAACACGTGGCGACTACATGAAGGAACCAAAACTTTCTCAGAAAACGTTTTGCTCATTTACGCCAAGGGAATCCGATGAATCGGTACACCTATTAAGTATGACAGATAGTTTACCGAAAAACAGTACACAAGTCACTAACACCAACATTACAGTACCTAACAAAAATATAACTCTCAACTTAAGACATAACTGTAGCAACGTTACTTTCAATTTTTCTTAATTATTCCTAAGTATTATTTGTTATAATTTAAAGATTATTCTGTAATACTTACCTATCATAATGTAGTAGTTAATACCTAAACTGAAATAAATGTATCTTGTGATTGTAAATGTTTTTTTTTGCATTTAGTCATTTCCTCGCTGAGGTGAGATGAAAAGTTACGTGTTGCACTCGAGTGCAAAGATTTTTCACCTTGTGCTCTTTTGATTCCCTCGCTAACGCTCAGGATTCTAACTTTTGAATCCTTCGCTTGCTCGGGCATCAAAATTTTGCACTCTTGTATAACAAATAACTATTTTTGTATTTTTACCGCGGCATGCGCTAGCAATGAGTATTATCAAAAGCTTTTGTGACAAATAAAATCACTTAATAATGTTTAGACATCGGATTATATGCACTAATAAAATGGCAAGATATGCATGCTTATATGCTCCAAAAAACCGGCCAAGTGTGAGTCGGAATCACGCAGTAAGGGTTCCGTACCACCCATCGACGTGATATCCCATAGAAACTGATTTAATTTACGAGATTATAATAAAACAAGGTTATCCGGATTATACCGCGTATATTATTTAGATTGGCTTCCTGACGGACAAAGACATCAACGAACTTACGCGAAATGTGAATTTTTGCATCTCTTTCTTACGTAAGGACCACCACATATGTCTATGTTTGTCCTGGTTTTCGTATTTGTTGCTAAACTACATAGTATGCACTATAATCAGACCCGGTCTGACGCTGGTATGTATTACAGAACAGAAACAAAAACGTTGAAAAAATACATGTTTTTCGAAGTTTCTTGTATGGGTTTAGACTTTTTTTATTTTTAGTATTTGTCGTGATAGACACCATAGTACCACATATTTTGTGAAAAATTCAACTGGTTATCTATTACCGTTACAAAGATACAGTCCTGTGACAGACAGACAGACGGACGGACGGACGGACGGACAGCGTAGCGAGAGTAAGTAATAGGGTCCCGTTTGCACCCTTTGGGTACGGAACCCTAAAAATATGCACAAAAAGAGTCAAATATTCACAAAATATGAACTATAAAATACCAATTTTTATTTCATTTTTGTTTACGCCATAAATATTGAGTTATTGCATTAATATCAGGATTTAAAAAAAGTTTTATTTAGTTAATTTATGATTATTTTACTTTTCAGCCTCCAAAATGACTTCAGAAGTGAACGAATGGTACAAAGGGCGGAGTATCCTGGTAACGGGTGCTCTGGGGTTAATGGGCAAGGTCTTGATAGAGAAACTGCTGTACAGCGTGCCGGACTTAGGCTGCGTGTACGCCTTGGTGCGGTCGAAACGCGGCAAGTCACCGGAGACACGCATCGCAGAAATGTGGAAACTGCCTGTGAGTGTTGCAATAACAATAGTAATAAGCAATAAGAACTACTTATGTAGGTAATTTATGACCAAAAACATACATAGCCTCCGACTGCGTGTTGATTTGATACTTTCACATACACCTAGTTATCTAATTCAGTAATTTTTACACGCAGTCGGGTCTTTTTAGTTTTGTTAATTAACCTTATTTTTGGTTTTGTAATGTTTTGTCACGCTATTAATTTTTTTTAAAGTCACACATAAATGTAATTAATTTTTTAACGTTGAATATTTAGTTGCTTTTTTCTCAAGTTATTTCTCATTCTAAATTACATTTACACATATAAGTTATATTGATCCATGTTTACGGGACTTGTCGCGCACAATTAAATCAAAATATCCGCCGAAACTGTTAGCATTGTGTGTCGTGATTCAGCATATCTTGGTACGGACAGCGACGTTACGAAAAAACAACCGCGGGTAGTTCGAGAAAAAGCCGCTCAAGACTATGACATCCACATACTTCAGTCTGCTCGTGACCACGGCCAATGCAACTTGGCCGAAACGTCGAGGTTAGTCAAAATGTTTGTTATATTTTGATTTAATTGTGCGCGACAAGTCCCGTAAACATAGTTCGATATGAGTGAAATTCGCGAAAGTTTAAAAACACGTGTGTTTTTAAAAAAAACTCTCATAACATGGTTATGAGGGTTTTTTTAAAGATATAATATGGTGCCAAAAATCGGCCATTTTGATATTTATTATTTTGATATACCCAGTGTCAGTCTCACAATTAATACGAATCTAACGACACCTCTCAAGCTAAAATCCATCAAGCCATTTAGCCTACAGAGCGTGCCAAAGAAATATACATACATACATACACTCGGAAAACATAACCCTCCTTCTGGCGCAGTCGGGTAATTATGTTACTTAATACTGCGTAGGTATTATAATCGTTAACCGACTTCCACGACACAAGTATAAAAATACATACATAGTATAAAACAAAGTCGCTTCCCGCTGTCTGTCCCTATGTATGCTTAGATCTTTAAAACTACGCAACGGATTTTAATGCGGTTTTTTTAATAGATAGATGCATGCTTAATATAGAAGCATTGCACCCTTGCGAAGCTGGGACGGGTCGCTTGTTAAAAATAAAAACGTTTATTCAAAAGTTGTTTGATAACAACTGGAAGATCATAAATTTAAGTATCGTTAAAGTTTTCTATATAATCTCAAAAACGTATAATAAGGTTAAATCAAATTAGCTGGAGAAACTTCCCAGACGTGATGGGTATAAATAAATAAATAAATATCTTTGGGACATTTTTACACGGCACCATCTAGTCCCAAACTAAGCAGAGTTTGTGGTATGGGTACTAGACAATGGATATAATATTTATATACTTTTTTTTTTGTAAATACATACTTATAATACATAAGCAACACACCCAGACCACAACAAACACTTATGGTCATCACACAAATATTTGTGTCCTGTGGGAATCGAACCCACGACCTCGTTATCAGCAGTTCGACACTCGAACCACTAGACCACAGAGGTCGTCAAATCGGGTATCGATATCCAATGTTATTAAAACAAGTAAAAATAGCTCATAGTCTTCTCTGCGCCCCGCAAGGGGCGCGAGGAAACGGGCTCGGGGGTTGGGCCCCCCTTTCCCGTGGTGTCAGATCGCGACCCATATAAATATGGGTCGGTAATTTGGTTTGGGTCGTTGACCCTGTGGTGGGTGAAATTTTTCTAGGCCGCGGGATTGCTCCGCGGCAGCGTGTGTTGTTGTTGTGTGTCTGTAGGGGCGCCTGAAGTGCTTCACGCTGCCCGAGCGACCAGACCCCCGTTAGGTGAGACCCCCAGTTCCCTGGGGGAGGCCCGACGAGGGTCGATCAGCTACGAGGGCAGCGGCTTGTTTGGCGCCCGCCTACAGATATGATGATTGACTCGTGGCTCGTTGCGCTCTCAGATCTAGCCGATCACGCCACAGGCCACGTGACGAATTGTGTGTTTGGGCGATATTGAGGTGTGGGTACATCGCTCTATGAGTATACACTTTCATACGCTCACCCGCCCGTGAGACGTAATCGGTGTACGTCAGTGTTTACTTTAGCATGTAAAGTAGTGCATGTGTGTGCTACGCATATTGCGCCTAAGTGAAACCTAGTAGCAATATGCGCAGTGGGTGCGAGTTTCGTTGTGGAGTCATTTTGTATGAGCAGACCACGTGTAACGTGATTATGGTCTGCTCAAGAGTCAATCCGGTGGTGGGGCGATCACGTCCGCAATCAGGTCGCGCGGGAAGCGCTTGGCGTCAGGGGGGCGCGCGTGCCAAGGTGCCAGGCCCTTAATGTGGGCCCAGGCGGAGACGTCGGCGCGCGCGAACATTTTCTTCGCCATCGCTGCGGTGAAGTCCTCGATACTCTCTACGCGCAGGTCCCTGTGGATCACAGTGTTCCTCACGAAGCGAGGGGCTTTTGTTATTTGGCGCAGCGTGATGTTCTGCTGCGCTCGAAGCTTTCGGCGGTGTATCTCGCTCGTGAGGGCGAGCCAGGCTGGGGAAGCGTAAGTCAGCTGGGGCCGGATGTACGTTTTGTACACACCCAGCTTGACTCGTAATGGGAGGCGCGAAGAGAGCACGGGGCGAAGCTGGTAGCGGGTCGATCGCACCCGCGCGACCGTGTTTTGGACGTGTTTCGCCATGCTGAGCCTGCTGTCGAGCGTGACCCCCAGGTATTTAGCCGTGGAGGCCCACTCGATGCTGGTATCCTGTAATTTAAGGTTGGATGGGTTGGGACGACCCCTGGTCGTCACTATCATCGCCTGCGTCTTACTTACGTTTACCGACAGTCTCCACTTGCTGAGCCAGTCGGGAAGGTCGTCCAGGGCGCGCTGCATTTTGACCGCCGCGTGGTTGACGTTCATAGACGTCGTGATGTACGCGGCGTCGTCAGCATACAGCGCGAGTGTCGATGTGTGCGTGGCGGGAATGTCGTCAGTGTAAACGGAGTATAACGCAGGCGAGATGCAACTCCCCTGCGGTACCCCGGCGGCGACGGGGCGAGCGCTGGAGAGTTGGTTCTCCACCGCAACCTTAATTGTCCGATCCTGTAGGAAGGAGGAGACCACCCGTACTATGCGGCGGGGCGTCGTTGTCAGGGACAGTTTGTAGAGCAGACCGGTGTGCCAGACTCTATCGAACGCCTTCTCCATGTCGAGGAATACTGCAACGGCGTATTCCCGCTTGTTCACGGCCGCTGTCAGGAGGTGCAGTACCCTCGACAGCTGGAGCGTCGTGCTATGTTCAGCGCGGAACCCGAATTGCTCTGGTCTCGGTGTGACGTGTGGCGTCATGTGTCGCAACAGGAGTGCTTCGAACACCTTGGAGGTGGTCGGCAGGAGGGTGATCGGCCGATAGCCCTCTGGCTTCCTAGGGTTTTTCCCGGGCTTGGGGATCATCACGACTCTCCCCACCTTCCACGCTTGTGGAAAGTTCCCGGTGCGGAGAATGCCGGTGTATAGCCGCGCGAGCGCGGCCACCGTGCGTGGCGGTAGGTGGCGTAGTGCGGCGTTGCTGATTTCATCCACACCGGGTGCCTTCTTTGGCTTGGTGCGGAGAATCGCGCGTCGCACCTGGCCCGGGGAGATGAAAATGGGTTCTTCCTTGGGGGCTATCGGCGTGTTGAAGTACTCTCCAAGGCGTTGCTCGACTGTTGCGACATGTGCAATGTCGTTGGTCGGGTTCGGCGTGAATTGTCGCTCCAGGTGAGAGGCGAAGATCTCTGCCCGGTCTGCTGCAGTGTATCTTAACGCCCCGTCGCTGTTGAGCATCGGTCTCACCGGAGCTGGGGTATTCTTAAGATGCCGGCACACACGGTGTACCGACATCCAGTCGCTCTCTGCTTCGATAAAGTTCTCCCAACTCTCGGTGGTGTGGTCCTGTAGTTCGGCCTTCACCTTCTCCGTGAGTCGGTTGAGCTGGGTTTTCAGTGCTGGATCTCGTGTTGTTTGCCACCGCCTGCGTAGTTCCCTCTTCGCGGCGATCTTGCGCGTGAGGTGTGCGGGGAGCGTCGTGTAGCGCCCCTGTGGTGCAGGGGTAGTGTCAGTCGCCACTTGGAGGGCGTTTTTCATGCTGGCGGTGAGCTCGTTGTAAAAATATGTTTTTCTAAAGTCATCTCTTTCAAGTCAGCTGATCACGGGATCAACAGTCATGGTACGCGTGACCTTGTAGGTTTACATAATATTTTTAAGTAATATCAGCTACCATAACATTACAATTGTTTTTTATACGAAAAAAAAAAACCGTTTGCACGTCACGTGGCCATTGACCCCGTGATCAGCTGGAAAAAACGAGTTTGGAAAATATATAATTTTCTCGTTTTATTATCGAAATTGGATTTAACGTTGTATCATCAACGGGAGAGTGTTGCCCTCATTGTTTCTATTGAAATTTTTTATATTTTATTTTCCATTAACTAAAGTTAGCATAATATTAAGTATGTCAGATGTCTCATTATACATATAAATTTTGTCAATTTCTAATTTTATGTTTTTCATATTTGTACACCAGTCATGGTCAAATATGTTGATTCAACATCTAAGCATCATCTACACATGTTTTTGCAAATAAATATATCTTTATCTTTATCTCAAACAACATTTCAGCTGTTCAAAAGAATAAGAGAAGAGAAGCCACATGTGATGACGAAGCTCATCCCGGTGACTGGAGACATCATGTACGAGGAACTGGGCATAAACACTGTTCACTTGAACGAAATCTATAATGAGGTAACTATAATAAAATTAATGATCGTGCAGTTAGATTAGATAGTATGACCAAAGTTCATTAAATTAATGATCTTACAATAGTATGTTCCAAGTTCCGAGTTCACTACCATACTCAAAAGTCAAGTGAAGTTGTTTCGTCTTCGTAACTGTGTTGTCTAGGGCCTCAATCTCATGATCATGGTTTAGTACAGGTCAAGGTCTGACGTTTTATTTGCAAGAGATTTGTGACGCGAGCGGGTAACCGCCAAAATTAATGTCCTATTTATCTATGATTGGCCGTAAGTATTAGAGATAGAAAGCAGACTAAATGAAATGGGTCCATTGCACATGTAAAATAAAATGTAACTGTTACATAAGTGTTGATAATTGACATTATAATTAAAACAATAAACAATTTTTTCCAATACTTTTAATTTTTAAGAGAAGCAGGGATTAGGTACCATAGTCGGGTTTTAGAACTAATATCACATATTTGCTTGTCACTCTCAGAACCATGTAATAATAGTGGATTGCAATTTAATTTAGTACTGTTTCGATTCATCTGAAATTAACCCAGGTCCTTTTCAGTTACTCGAGAATTCTCTGGGCAAGGAATCCCATACAAGTTGATCATAGTTGTTGTTCTTTGACATAGTTTTATGGAGTTTATGTCAAATTTCTTTCTATAGTAGGGCAAATTGTGGATGATGGGATATTAATTTAGGCCGTAAGAGATTTAGCTTCTATTTAAGGGTCACGGATTTGATCCCTACATGAAAAATAAGTCAGTTTAAGGTTGATCTGCTTGATTTTCGAGATCAAATCGTAACGATCAATTAGCTTTCTGACAGTCTTTGAAAGAGCTTTTTCAGTAGGTCCTTACTATGTATACGAAAATATTAGAGTGGTATCGTCAAACGTAGTACGTAACAAACGACAAAAAAAGAGAATTTGTTTTTTTTTTTTTGATTTATCAATGTTTATTAACTTTCGATAGTACCACATACCTACATTCTAAGGAAACAGAGACGTAGGCACATAGAACCAGATATGTGCAATGCAAACAGAGAAAGCGGTTTGCAATGTAAAGGAAAGTGCAACTGCAGTGAAACCCGTCCTTGGAATTGCGACTATCAGGAATGTTTGTTATATCATAAAAATTGCTTAAACAAGCGGTATAAATGGACACCATCATTCTGGATTGAAAATGACACCCGTAGCACACAAATGAGCATAAATATGTTTAGGTTGGGTCATCAACAAATTTTCGTAATTTATTTCCAAGTCTATTTTTCAAGTTTTGTGTATGAATGTGGATGGCTATAAGAAAAGAGGTAGACCAAAGAAAAGATGGATGGATTGTGTGAAAGATGATATGGATAAAAAGAAAATGAACACGGAGATGACGGCTGATAGAGATGTATGGAAGAAAAAGACATGCTGCGCCGACCCCAAATAAATTGGGATAAGGGCAGGAGGATGATGATGATAAAGGTTTTTTTTTGCTGAAAGTTGTGTACCTTCAGTACTTAATGTTATATACTTATTACTTACCTATATACTAATGTATTAAAAACAACAAAAAAACCACCCTTTAATTATGAAAACATGACTAAAATCTTCTTCTTGTTTTTTCTTTGTTAATTACATTATTTCAACCTGCTAGCATAAAAAATAATAAACATATAGGTATGCAAGTATATTATGTTCAAGACTCCAAAACATAATAATTGTTCGACATTCTAATATTAAAAAATCGCACGCACATAAGAACTATTACATAATTTGGACATGAACAGAGGCTACCCAGCCCATTCATAACCCTGTGAAACGAAGTTTTACGTAACCGGTCCGCTTTTTATTTTTAGTCGTTTTATCGGTTATAACTCTATTAAACTTCGTAACACTTTCTAGGGGCATTGAGGCATTATATCATCAGGTTTTACGCACTGCTAGTGAACACCATTGATCCTTCGATTGTTTGAAATTCAGAACATAGTAATAGCAAATTGAACATAGTAGCATAGTTTTTTTTTGTATTATGGGATGGCGAATCAAGCTAAAGGCCCAACTGATGTTAAGCGGTTACCTTTGCCCATAAAAACTGCAATATCCTAGGCTGTTGCCTAAATGGTACCGCAAGTCGGTTAGCCAAACTGAGACACGAAGATGGAAAGTCTCATGTTATTGTAATTTCTCCGGCACCAGTACCCTTCACACTGGAACACAGCAATGCAAGCATCACTGTTTGGCGGCAGAAGTAGTTATTGGTACGGTCACAGAGTAAGGATGTATTTCTTTATACTTTGGTACGGTAGTAATTTTCTGGATGATCTCCTTCACAAGGAGCTCTAGTACAGCTAAAATGAATATTGAATAGTTCCTAATACACAAGATTAACGAAGTTTTCAATTCTAGGTGTCAATAATATTCCACTTTGCGGCCAGCTTGCGATTGGAAGCGCCTCTGCAGGAAGGTCTGGAGATGAACACCAAGGGCACCTTGAGAGTCCTCGAGACGGCCAAGAAGCTGAAGAAGCTCGTCGCCTTCATACATTTGTCTACCGCTTTCTGTTACCCTGATTATGAGAGATTGGCTGAAAAGGTAAAAATTCCAAGTACATAATATTACATAATAATTTCTTAGGTTTTCGCGATCACTACACAGACACATTACAATAAAACAAGTTTAACCGGATTATATCGCGTATATTATTTAAATTGGTTTTCCTGACGTTTCAAAATCTTTGCAGCGTTCGTGGTATCTTTACAGATATAAAAAAAAGTGTAATCTACCGTACAATTTTGAATTAATTAAAATTGTTTCGATGCACGCAGTAGTCACTCGGTCACAAACGTAGAAAACATATTTACTATGTCTGTGCTCACAGTAACATTATATCTTACAGTGTGGCGTTTGTGACATGATTTTTTAGAACTGGGTTCCAAACAGGTGGTTGCTGCCAACCGTCTTCTCAATTTTTAATTTAAATTTTCTTGCAATATCTGTAAAGACGCTTGTCATCTTAGTCTTCCTGCGACCACGAACGCTGCAAAACTTTCGAAAAATCAGGAAAACCAATTTAAATAATCCGGTTAAACATGTTTTATTATAATAATATTACTTTATTTTCCTTTAAAATTGTGATGAGCTTCTGATTTTTTTTTAATTTTAGTAAACAAATTTTTATACACAGCTAGGCAAGGCCTTTTGTACGGGATGCCGTCTATTAGACATTACGTTTAATATTAGGTAGGGTTCATATTAAGTTTAATCTAAACAAGTAAAAGTAGTTACACAATCGCCGTAATTCATATGTGATCCACGGGACATCCATCCATCCTTGATGTATTCTTAACTATGTTTCAGTTAATAACAACTTCGGATTTCTTTTGACTTACGGCCTAACGGCCAAAATTAATATCTGATCTATCCACGATTTGCCCTACTAGAGATAGGAATTTGACATAAGCTTCATACAAAATATGTCAAATTTCTATCTCTAGTAGGGTAAATCGTCGATAGATTGGATATTAATTTTGGCCGTAAATTAATAACCTATCTATCTACGATTGCCTTACTAGAGATAGAAATTTGACATAAAATGTATTGAGCTTATGTCAAATTTCTATCTCTAGTAGGGCAAATCGTGGATAGATCTATTATTAATTATGGCCGTTTGTATGTAAACCATAGAAATCTCAATAACATTACCTTATTATATAGATTTCTATGATGTAAATATATATCTTAGTATTTTATTTACTTTAAAGCATTTGGTCCGCATCGCGAACTTATAAAAAAAGAAGGTTAAAACTAAAACTAAACTACGAAAAAAAACGCCCACTAAAAAGGTCATTGCCAAAAATTAAATGTCATTGTAATGTGGTGTGATTACGGCTCGGCAATACATATATTACATATGTATATGAAAACCCATATCTAATTTAATGAATATTCATAATAAAAAATTGACATATTAATCTTGGGCTTTTTTTGTCATAGTTGGGTTTTAGTTTTAAACTTTTCTTTTATTTTAATTATTTTGGGGTTAGGGATCGTTTTTGGAAAGGTGTTTTAGATATATTAATAGAAATAAAATAAAATAATAAACGTGTTTATGTATGTGTGTGAGTATGTATGTATACTCAAAGGAATCTATATATATTTTCGGAATGTACTCGTTTAGACCTTTCATTGGATACCAAACACTATTATTTTTTTGGTAGCACTTTATGTCCACTCTGAGCCGCCATTTTGAATTTTATGTATTTTAGACATTGAGGTAATATGTACTACGTACTGGAGCAGACATCAGGAACAAAAAATTTAGCACAACTTGCTGGCCGCGGAGCACGCGCGGCGCGAGCGTGGCTAAGCGAGTGAGAGTGCAGGAGCTCTAAAAAGTGCTACAAACATTTTGTTCGAGGTGTCTTCTCTAATTTTTGATGTATTTATTGGCTAATTTACCTGTCTAGGTGTTTGACCCGCCGGCGGACCCGCACGAGGTGCTCCGTGCTGCGGGCTGGTTGACGGAACAACAACTGAACCTGTTGGCGCCTTCCATCTACAAGAAGCACCCCAACTCCTACACCTACTCCAAGAGACTGGCAGAGGCGCTGGTCAGAGATAGCTACCCACAGCTACCTGCCGTTGTTGTTCGCCCTAGCATAGGTAAGGCTTGTCCGTCTAGAATGTGGTTATTTATGCGTTTGATAAAACCTGATGTCCAGATTTTTATAACTTTGCGGAGACAGAAGTCTGTTAAAAACTATTTATTAGTCTTTAATATTTATTTTTAGTAAAATAAAAGTTCATTCTTATTTCTTATTCTTTATTGTACACACATATGTAAACTGATTTTACAGTAGGAAAGTTTATGTGTGTAGATCGGTGACGGCGAACTTATCTAAAAAAAAAATGAGTTCATCTTTTCCTTACTCTCCGAATTCAGTAGGTACTGTAAGTTTGAAACTTATGACTGAAAACCACATAAAAATATTATTCTGTGCTCGATGGATTATTTTGATACTTGGAAATGTTTGATTAAGTTAATTGAACCATTGACCCGATGAGAAGAAGAAATGCTTGATGAAACAAGTATGGTAGAACCATCCCTGACAATAAAAAAATATATAGGGTATTTGACTATTTTTTTTTTATTAGGAATAAAAAAAAAGAATCTATTCGAAAAAAGAAGAGCAACAATGAAAAAAGTCATAAAATATTTTTAACAATGCCCAAATTCTAAGCGTTTCAAAATTGTTAACTAGACGGAAACAGCACTACTACCGTCTGACGTCATAATCCATTAATGCCATCACAAAGACACTCCACTCAGAGCAAAGTCCGTTTCGCGCGAAAACGTCAGAACATCCAAAAACTTAAAAAGCGTGTGATCTCTTTCATTTTGTGATTTATTTTATAATTTTTTCTTGAATTTTATTTGTTTTGTTGAGTAATATTCAAATACCCTATTAAAAATTATCTTTAAAATAATATTCCAGTAACTCCGTCGTACAAGGAGCCTACTCCGGGCTGGGTGGACAACCTGAACGGTCCCATTGGCCTAATGGTTGGTGCGGGCAAGGGCGTCATAAGGTCCATGCACTGTTACGGGCACTTCCACGCGGAGGTCATCCCCGTGGATATAGCCATCAACAGCATCATCATCATCGCGTATAAGACTGGAAAGGATACTCAGAGGTAGATCTAAACATTGCAACTTAATTTCTGGGGATATATTCAATTTCGATTTATTTATTTCTTCAAAAATAATAATGTTAACATAAGTATTTTAAACATCCGTAGGTATACTTGACTATTGAAAGTTAACAAAAAACACGTAGGTGATGCAACCAGAGCCCTTGCTAAGTTATACAAATAACTTGTATTAAAATGGCGGCAGGTCACGGGAACTACATGTGACTCCCGAATTCCTCTTAAACTGAAGGGAAAAATCTATAAGACCATGATAAGACCTGCTGTCCTGTATGGATCGGAATGTTGGGCTACGAAAGGAATTAATGAAAGGCAAGTGCATGCAGCTGAGATGAGAATGTTAAGAGGAATGTGTGGTGTAACGAGAATGGATAGGATAAGGAATGAATATGTAAGAGGGAGTCTGAAAGTAGCGCCAGTGACAGAGAAGTTAAGTAGCAACAGACTATCATGGTATGGACATGTGATGAGGAGGAATGAGGAGCATATTACGAGGAAAGTTTTAAGTATGAATGTTGATGGCTATAAGAAAAGAGGGAGACCGAAGAAAATATGGATGGATTGTGTGAAAGATGATATGAATAGAAAGAAAGTGAACACGGAGATGACGGCTGATAGAGATGTATGGAAGAAAAAAACAAGCTGCGCCGACCCCAAATAAATTGGGATAAGGGCAGGAGGATGATGATGAAGGGCGCTGGTTCAAAAAAAATCTCTAAAGTTTTGAATTCTTCAACCTGAGAATGGTTTTGTGAAGTTTTATATTTTTCCATGCCAGCACTTGCTGAGTTGGTAACCCTTTTGGTATGGGCATGCCCGGCAACAACATCATGTTTACTTATGTCTAATTTTAGTCATTTTGTTGATGTTATTGTTGTGCTGTGACTGTCCTGTGCCAAATAAAAGTTTTTCTTATTTTCAAATAGGCTGGTGTCTTGTTCTTTGTTTGCCAAACTACAGAGGTATAATACGTACCAATCATTATGGCGGGTGTGAAGTTAGCGCTGTGCAGCGCCACGTACCCCGATTGATACCCGCGCTCTCTGTATGTTGCTACTGCGCAATTAAACGCCTTTTTTATAGTATAGGATGGCAAAACGCACTAAAGGCCCACCTGATGTTAAGCGGTTACCTTTGCCAATAACAACTGCAATACCACCTAGGCTGTTGCCTTAATGGTAGGTGGTGTTCACATGAAGTTTGGGGCGTACTCTACTAGGGTACTAACCACAAAATCAGAAGCCCTCAATCCCCTAGTACTTGCTAATATCAAATGAAGCATGATTTATGTTATACCTAAGTTGCTTATGCATTACAGACAATCTGAGATCCCTGTATACAACATAACAACGGGCGACGAACGCAACACGACGTGGAAGCAAGTCCTGGACATCGGCAAGGCGACGGTGCGCAAGTTCCCCTTCGAGGGTCCCCTGTGGTACCCCGACGGGAACATTAGGCACAACAAATTTATTCACGACATCTGCGTATTCTTCTACCATATAATTCCGGCCTACTTCATCGATTTCCTGATGTTTTTGTTCAGGCAGAAAAGATTGTGAGTACGAACTTAAATGTGCTTTTTGTTTTGCAAACCAGACTAGTTTTCATTGGCTTATTAAGTACTTGGTTGTAGTCTGGTTATATGGATTGAGGGGCTCGTGGCCAAGTAGCAAGCGTATGGATTGTACGATCTGCAAGGTTAAGCTGTACTAGCCGCGGTCAGTCTATGGATGGGTGACCGTTTCGTTACACATCAAGACTCCTTCGTGCCTCGGAGAGCACGTTGAGTCGTCGGTCCTGCGCCTGATCTCTCTCCGCTCGTGTCGAATTGCCGTCCCATCGACAAGAGAGAGAGGGAGAGGAGGGGGTGTGAGGGAGAGGGAGGGAGAGAGAGAGGGTATGAGAGTGAGGGAATAGAGAGTGCACCTGTGTTTGCGCACACACTTGTGCACTATAATATGTCCCGCGCAGATGGCTAGTCTCCATTGAGATTGGCCGCCGTGACCGTAATTCGGCCGGGTGGACCTTATTATTATATGGATGACTATGTCCTAGACTTAGCCATGGTTTAATTTGGGAGAGTATTTTAGAATTGCAGTGGGTGTATTTGCAAAATTATCTAGGGATTTCGTTCCAAATTCACCACTTTCAGTAGAACGAAACCGAACTCGAACCTAATCTCAAACTGTGACGGGGAATAGCGGGCATAGGTAGTGTGCTGCTCTTGAGTCTTGAGACATATCTCTTACGTTAAATTATAACTACTTCGCGTTTTATAAAGTAGTTGTTAAAGATGTAGATGTAATTACGTTACATAACTATGGCTTGCTTCACTAGTTAGGGTCACGGCTATGCACCTTATAACGTGAGAGAGGTAACAATGATGTAAACACATTACTTATTTTATTACGAATATAATGACTTGGGAAGAAGTCAGAGTAGTATTTCAACACTTTATTGGTCAGGACTTAGTACTTTTTCTGAGATAAATAAATAAATATTCTTGAGACATTTTTATACAGCACCATCTAGTCCCAAACTAAGCAGAGCTTGTATTATGGGTACTAGACAATGGATATAATACTTGTATATTTTTTTTTTGTAAATACATACTTATAATAAGAAACACACAGATAGAAATAGGATAATTTTTTTATAACTGAGTGTCGTTATAAAAAAATTGTTTATGGTATTTAATAGGTAATCCTAATTAGTACTAGTTTAGAACTTTGACTATCTTAGCCCAGTCTAAAGACTTACAAAAAACGATTTTGTTAGTCTAAGGCCCAGTCACTGTACACTCACACTGAAATTTTTCTTTACTCTTAATTCAAGAAATTAATGTTTGTTTTATCGTTCTGTCTCTTTCCAGCATGGTACGCATCCAAAACAGGATATCAGTAGGTCTGGAAGTCCTCCAATACTTCACGACTCGGGAGTGGTGGTTCGACACGAATAACTTCAAGTCTCTGGTTGGCCTACTGAACCCAGTCGATAAAGAGACCTTTCCGATGGACCTAACCATCATAGAGGATGAGCCGTATATAGAGAGCTGCATGATTGGAGGAAAACTGTATTGTTTGAAGGAGAAGTTGGAGAATCTACCAAAAGCTAGGCTGCAGAATAATATGTAAGTAAAGCTTACCATTCTACATAAAAAGCAGCGCACTGTAACATGAACATTTCGCCAAAAATACAATTTAAGTTATTTTCTTGTTCGTGTAATCGCGATTTTTATATCGTAGGTACACACGATAATCTAAAATAAAAACTTCTTTTGCAATAGTAAAACCTAAAATACACCCGAAAGTTGCCCATCTCTTGTCATGGGTATCGTAAAAGGCGACTAAGGGATTCACCAGAGGATGGGCAGCAGCGTTCTCTGAGTATTTAACCAACCAACTGCGATCGCCAACCCGCCTGCCAAGCGTGGCGATTATGGCATATCTCTCCTTCGGGGGAGGCCTATGTCCAGTAGTGGACGTCTTTCGGCTGAAATGATGAACTTTACTACAATTCATTTAATTTATTTCGGACTGATCATTGCAATCTTCGGGTGTTGTATAAAATACAAAGCATTAAGACGATCATAAAACTTAATTGTCGGTGAGTAAAATGTTTTATTGCTTTGAAGCAATGCTCATTCATGTATTCAGTTCCAAAGTCATGATTAAGGAATATTTATTCTTATATGTACAATAATAAACTTAAACGTAGGTACAGTACGTTTTGACTTTAAATTAAATAATTTCAGAACATTTTTCCGATTTTTTTTATTCGTTTCCACCCAGCCTGTACATATTCCAAAAAGGGAAGTTAAGATTAGGTACCTACTAGCTACCTTGAAAAAAATATACGCAGTTTTAGACATTACTTGCAAAATTCTTAGATATGAGCGTGACATTCGACACTGTTTATTGGATTCACGGTACCAAACCACTAATGTTGTTGACCAAAACGACTTGAAAAACAGACGGTTATGTGTTAAAAGTAATAACTTTACTAAATAATTATTATAAACTAGCCTGATTACAAACTTATCTTCGTGCGAGAAAAATACATAAGGTGTACCTCAAGGAAGCGTTCTTGGGCCATGTTAAATCCAAATTAGATAAATTGCTGATGACATTTACAATGTTGACTTATAATAATACTGTTGCCTTTCAGTTTATACATACTGGATCGTTTGGTGTCCCTATTCTTCTACCTGGTGCTTCTGTACTGGATCGTTTCGTACTTCGAGCCGGCAAGGGAATTGCTGTCGTATGGCGGCCCTGCGGTTCGGTACTTGCCACTAGTCGGTAAGGCAGTTTTTAAGGACGCATGAATTTATGTAAATATTTAAATAATAAATATTGTCATTTTGGAGTAGGTAATTGTATTGTAATGTTTAAACTAGTGATATAATATGATCTTATCAAGACTTACTTTTTGTAACGTTTTTGTACTTTGTGTAAGTTGCGTGTATTGAGATTATTTGGAAATTGTTGTTGTAAGTAAATTTACTTTATCCGTCAATTTTTGTAAAGTAAAATTATAAAGTCCTGCCGAAATGCCTGCCTTAACTTTGAAATGTTGTGCAGAATGTGTAAATAGTTTTGTCTGTTATGAAATAATACGAAAAAAGCGAGAATAGTTTCAGAATTAGTTAAAGAAAAAAGAAAGAAAGAATAACTTTTATTTGGCACAAGACAGTGACAGCACAAAAATAACATCAACAAGATGACATAAATTTGACATAAGTAAACATGAAGTTGCTGCCGGGCATGCCCATGCCAAAAAAGTCACCAACTCAGCATGTGATAGCGTGATTTTGAGTAAAAAAAAAAATCCTTGTGTCACAGAAGTCATAGTCAAGTGATCTAGTAAGATTTGGTTTTTTGATAAAAGTGTACTAGACGTGCTCAATAACACCTATCTACTTCAAACTGCTATAGTATTAAGTATTTACTTGCCATTTTAAGTTTAATTTATACTTGTTGCAGTGTTTGTTTTATCACAAACATCATGAGTGATAAATTCTGAACAACTCAACTTTAGTCAGGTAATTTGGCAAGACGTTACTTTTTAATAATTTGACAACTAGAATTTATATTAAACAGGTACACAGGTTTGAGCGTTGTGGCGCAACTTGGGAGAGGCCTATGTCCAGCAGTGGACTGCGATAGGCAGTAGATAGCAGGTACACAACGTGTTATTGAAATAACTAAAAACCTTATGATAACTAAAAAAACTAAAAACCTTGAAATAACTAAAAACCTAATGACCCCATTGCACTCATCAGTATGAACAACTTTTACTATGGGACCAATCATGAAACCGCGAAATAACATCAGCTGTCCCTTACATTTGCGTTCACCTAAATCGACAACATGTAGGAAACATGAACATGTATGTGTTGTTTTTTTTTCGCGCTTTCACGGATTCCACAGAAATAGATGGAATGGTTGTATCACAATTTTACTTGCGATTCATACGTGGCAACTTTCCGAACAAACTACGCCTTTCGTTTTGACGTCATGTTTCTGCAGTAAGAAAGGCAAACAATAAGGCATTTTTGCGGGTTTTTGTTACAGTATTTATAAAAACAAGTTATAAGGCGTACTGAGAAAGGCTTTGAAATATCCTGCACTTTGGTGCATGGTGCTGCCACACGCGCCCTGCCCACATGGCCATTCTATCTATTTCTGTGGTTGGTTCTATAGTAAAAGTTGTTCATACTGATGAGTACAATGACCTCTTAAGAGGTTTTCAGTTAATACAATAACACGTTGTTAGGTGCTTTACGAGGTAATAGCTTAACACACTTGTAAAATATGTTTTATTGTATTAATATTCGTACCAAATATACGTATTAAACACCAGCAAGATTTTTTTATTAAAAAATATTTTCTTTTATTTATTTTGTGACTATTAACACAACTACTGTGTACTGTAGAGATATACATATATGATCTCATACAAGGACAAAAAATACTGCATGACAAGGCAATGAAAAACTGTAATAACAATAACACATCTGCAAGCCACTAGGGTCTGGAGCTGGACGACCAAAACCAAACAAAACGGCTGAAACACTGATATAACTCACGTCACTGATGTCACTCACGTTTGCAGGGAGTTTCACCATCTTAACAAGGAATTATTGAATAACAAAGAGACGCTTCTTTAGAATATTTATCAAACGAAAATGTTCTTATTTACTTATTTACATTTCACAGTAGGTCCTAGTACTAAGAAGTTTACGAATAAATAAACGTAAAATTATGAACAAATGCAATACCTATACTACAGCAATGCCATCTCCGAACCGATCGTCAAACAGTGAGGCGAGCGTGTCCACATCGTGCTCACATATGTAGAAGCATTTCGTGTTGCAGCCGATGTCGTTCAGATGTCCGTTGTAGAAAATTGAGCCGCACCGCTCTCGGTCCCCGCCATCGGGCTGGTTGTTGCCCCAGCAGACGTAACCACTGTCGTCTAACGATGAACCTGCAACAAGTCCAATTAAACTTGTAAATCAACTATCTATCTAAGATTTGCCCTACCAGAGATAGTTTGACATATTTTGTATGGACCTTATGTCAAATTTCTATCTCCAGTAGGACAAATCGTGGATAGATTGGATATTAATATTGGCCGTTAATCAAAGTAAATGTCATCTGTCGATTGGTTTCATCTATCTATATCCTACTTCCTACTAATACATATTATAAATGTGAAAGTTAGTGAACATATTTGAATGTTTGGACGTTTGTTACTCGGATTTGAATTAAATTTGGCACACAGATAGACCATAACAGAGTTTAACATAAAATCTACTTTAAACTGAAAATAAACAGTTCCCGAGAGATGCACGATAACAAATTTCTGAAATAAGTCGAATAAATAATACACGGGCGAAGCCGCGGGCATAGGCTTTAAATAATCGTCCAAAAGTATTAAAAAGAAATGGCCCTCTGCACTTGTCTGCATATTCAATCTGAAAGATGTTATTTATAAACAGAGGGCCTTACTCCCGACTGGATCGAGATCTGTATCAATCGAATTTGAATTCGATTGAGTGTCAATTCGTACTGCATTGCTCTAGGAATGACATTAGTTCGATTTGGTTTAGAGCTCGAACCAGTCGGGAGTAGAAACGATATTTCTCGCTATTTTACTATGAAACCTATATAAAACGTATTCGTTATAATCTCTTTAATATTTCCTAACTGTTTTCATAACTTTTATGTAATTTAATTATTTTATTATTTTAACGCATTTTACGCATGCGAAGCGAATTCTAAAGATATAAATTGTGAATTGTGTGATATAATTATATTTTTATGTAATTTGTCTAAAAAATATCAAATAAAATAAAAAATAAAAACTGCAAAAAGATAATCAATTTCTACAATTTTCCGCCGTTAGGCAGCAAGCAGCATTGAACCGCGGTCGGAGTTGTGCTGTCAGGCAGCATACAGCATCATCGCGCTTGACAAACAATTAGTAGGATACAAGAGGATAAAGAAGTTCATTGCTTACCTCTTACTGTCTGCCAACCCTCATCGGCTCTGTTATGGAAACCGATATGAACTGCTCCTCTGAGGTAGTTTCCTGAGACTCTGTCTTTCGGTGCGGCTTCCGTCAACCTCACGAGATAGTCAGCTTCTAGCTGAGTGTTGATCACTGCTAGGTAGGATTGTTCTGCGCTGCACACAGCATACGCGTCAGTCCAGTTCAATGGAGCCATGTGGAACTTGTAGCATCTGCCGATTTCCTCGTTTAGTATATAATCTGGAATACGTTATGAATTTTATTAGTGTTAAGGAAGAAATAATTATTTATGAGACTGCACAGAAACGATCGACGAAATCATGATTCATGATTTATAATAATTAGCAATTCTTTAAGGGTGATTGTACTCATCAATTTGAGCAACTTTTGCTATGGGACCATACCTGATATCGCAAAAAAAGCAATTCCCTACATTTTTGTTCACGTAAATTGACAAAATGTAGGGAACAGATGTTTTTTTTCGCGATTTTAGGGCTGATCCTATGGTAAAAATTTACGAGTGCCTTATAGAATTACAAATTAATTCAAAATCATCCTCATCATCATCAATCATCATCAGTATTTTAAAGACTGGAATTAGGTTTTACTTAGCGGAAATCCATGACTAACTTACAAACATTTGTCCGCACTTGGTCGAATTCGCAAATGGTCGGAATCTCATTTCGCCGGAGAAGAAAAACTGCTTTATATTTTTTGCAGTTAAGGCGACCTATTGTTGGCGAAATTAACACTAAATATTGTAACTTCATATTTTGTAAGATATATTTTATTGAAAACCGAACGAAGGTAACCGACGTAGCCCGAAGAATGGCCAAACTTAAGTGGCAGTGGGCGGGGCGGGGCACATTACTCGCAGAACGGTCGGCCGATGGGGCCGTAAAGTTCTGGAGTGGCGACGGTGATGAAAAAAAAATACTCGCTGAGTACATCATTTACCGAAAATTCGTTTTTAACAATTGAAGTTTATCAGAAACTATTAACTCCATAAATTATAGTTCGCTGTGGTTGTAGATAGAACAACGACAACACAGCGTCGTCGTCGAGTTAGAAGAAGTGCTAAAAGTGACAGTTTTTTCCCATTTTTTAGGGTTCCGTAGTCCTACAAGGAACCCTTATCATCATCATCATCATCATCATTTCAGCCGAAAGACGTCCACTGCTGGACATAGGCCTCCCCCAAACATCGCCACAACGACCGGTCCTGTGCCTTCCGCATCCAGCGGATTCCCGCGACCTTCACCAGGTCGTCGGTCCACCTTGTGGGGGGCCTACCCACGCTGCGCCTTCCAGTACGCGGTCGCCACTCCAGAACTTTACTGCCCCATCGGCCATCCGTTCTGCGAGCAATGTGCCCCGCCCACTGCCACTTAAGTTTGGCAATTCTTCGGGCTATGTCGGTTACTTTCGTTCTCCTGCGAATCTCCTCATTTCTGATTCGATCACGCAGGGACACTCCGAGCATAGCCCTCTCCATTGCCCTTTGAGTGACTTTGAGCCTTCTTATCAGGCCCATTGTGAGCGACCACGTTTCAGTACCGTAAGTAATTACTGGCAACACACACTGGTCAAAGACTTTCGTCTTGAGACACTGCGGTATTTTGGACGAGAAGATATTGCGTAGCTTCCCGAACGCTGCCCAACCGAGTCGGATTCGACGATTGACCTCTTTCTCGAAGTTGGACTTACCTAGCTGGACAGTTTGTCCTAGGTATACATAATCGTCAACAACTTCGAGTGTAGATTCTCCGATGTTTACGGGAATGGGTGCTATATGGGAATTCAACATAACCTTTGTCTTGTCCATATTCATTTTAAGACCCACTCTATCAGAAGCTCTACTGAGGTCATCGAGCATTGTACCGAGGTCCTCCATGGTCTCAGCCATGACTACTATGTCGTCGGCAAACCGAAGGTGAGTGATGTACTCGCCGTTTATGTTAATGCCTAGCCCCTTCCAGTCCAGAACCTTGAAGACATCCTCCAATGCAGCAGTGAACAGTTTCGGAGAGATCACATCTCCCTGTCTCACACCTCGCTGCAGAAGGATAACCCTTATAGTTTCGTCATATCCGTCCGTCTGTCCGTCTGTCCGTCTGTCCTAATCCTTTACAGCTTAATAACTTCTACAGTTATAAACATAAGTAAATGAAATTTTAAGGAAAATTAAAATTAAAAAAAAAAAAAAATTAAATTGATTTAAATTTTTTTTCCTAAGGTTGTCTGGTAGAGAACGCCTATGGCGTTAAGACCGCCTTTGTACCCTGTTGTGCATAAAGAATTAAATAAATAAATAAATTTTGTTAAAAAATAGAATAGATATAGATCTCAATTTTAAAAGAATAAAAATACCATGGTTACGTATTTTAGGGGTGGCGCCCATACATGTGAAATGGGGATGAAAATGTTTTTTTCGCTGCACCCCCTCTTGTGGGGTATCATTACATAGGTCTAATAAAATGAAGGTAATGTTTCATACATCACTTTTTTATCAGGTGTACCATCTGCAAAATATAGACTGCCAAAGT
The DNA here is from genome assembly GCA_949699075.1 of Asteroscopus sphinx. Classification (NCBI taxonomy): domain Eukaryota; kingdom Metazoa; phylum Arthropoda; class Insecta; order Lepidoptera; family Noctuidae; genus Asteroscopus; species Asteroscopus sphinx. The sequence goes on from OX453005.1 coordinate 21,618,237, forward strand.
GGCTTGCAATGTGTCCCCCCCCCTGCCATTTCTAAACTATGCAATGTAGAAACTTATAATCTTCAATATTGATAGACCTTTGTAAAAACTCTCTTTTAAAATTATTTCGAGCATATTGTGATTATAATTTTTTGAGTTATAGAGAGAAAACTGAAAAATACTTAAAACGTCCTAGTTCAAAGGTCATTGACCTAAGAGAAAAATGTTCATAGCAAATAATGCTCCTTTAGCTACTTTATATTTGAAAAAATCACAAAAAGTAACTTTGTGTTATGTTGACGACACACTTCTTAAATTTGGCGCCATCTAGCGGCGTCTAACAACACTCTCTGAGACGCCAATGCTGCCGTCAAGTGCCGTCCATTGCATTTGGCACTGTATAGCGCCATCTAGCGGCTACTGACAACACTCTCTGATTCGCCAAGGCTGCCGTCTATTGCAAAAACTAAAATAGCCATGATTAATATTCGATTTGATTTGTTTGTAACACCTACTTAAGGTACTGAGCATGGCCCGACATGCTCTTGGCCGGTTTTTGTAACTACAACTACAGCGAACTATAATTTACAGAGTTAATAGTTTCTGAGTAAACTACAGTACCTGTATTCAATTGTTAAAAACGAATTTTCGGTAAATATAGTACTCAGCGAGCAATAATTTTGTACGAGTCGGGGCACCAATTAGCTCTTAGAGGGCCTTAAGGGTGGCGCTGTACTCATGTAGGTAGGTAGGTACAAAAAGCTTTAAAAATTTATAAATGTCATGTTCGATCATTGGAACACGATTTTTTTTCACACTTTTTTATTAACTTACAATAAGTTTCTTGAACTTATATTCTATTCTCCTGTTTATCAATGCTCGACCTCATAGATCGTCAAGAATTGAAACAGTAATTCAAGAATGAAAACTTAGCAATTTTATTAACTTGTAAATATAATGTGAGAATGAAGGTTAGAGTTGAGAATACTTCAAATAAAAGGATATTATTTTGTTCTCACACAAAACTACTAATTTTCCAATTTTGACTCTTACTTAGAATGCTGACTATATTTGTGTCTAGCATGAAAAACCAGTAAAAATTACGTAATTGATGACGATATGCATACTTTTGTAACCAGATGCGGATCCACATTTACAAATTCTTTCAAATCAAGACCCGTTTTTAAGGAAAATAAAAAAACGGTTAAACGAAATGAATTGTACTAATTTGCATAAATTAAGAATATCAATAGTAGCTGTAATAAACTTTTCCTGTTATTGAATGTAGGCAGATAAGGAAATACCAAACACAAGAGTCAGTTCAACAGGCCATAATTATCTTTGATCATATTATGATTATTTATGATCCTCCCGTTTGTACATTATGATACAAGATACATGTGAGCTAAGATGTTCATCATACCCGAGGATAGATTGCAGCCCGAGCCAAAGGCGAGGGCGTAATTAAGCCGAGAGTACAATGAATATTTCTCACGACGTTTTTCAACACTCTTGCGAGGAAAAAAAACAAACATAGTTTAGACAAATATTAAATTTGTGAAAAAAGGCGCGTGGATTTTTGTAATTGCAGGTTGAGTGACGTGTAGCTATGCTCGCGCGGCTTCACCGCCCGGACTTCGAGGAAGAAAACCTCTATAAAAAAATACGGGAGGATGGGGCCTGCGAGCAGCAGACTCGGGGTAGTCTGCTGCCCGATCAGCAGCTGGCGTAGTTGGCACAGCTGGCGTTGCTGGCACAGTTGGCGCAGCTGACACAGTTGGCGTAGCTGGCATGCACGCCTGGCTGGCATGCTGGCGTAGCTGACGCAGCTGACCTAGCTGACACAGCTGGCATACGGCCAAAATTAATATCCAATCTATCCAGGATTTACCCTACTAGAGATAGGAATTTGACATAAGTTCCATACAAAAGATGTCAAATTTCTATCTTTAGTAGGGCAAATCGTCGATAGATTGGATATTAATTTTGGCCGATAGCTGGCACTGCTGGCGTAGTTGGTGCAGCTAGCATAGCTGGTAAAGGCTCGTGAGGTGGCATGTGGTGTTCCGTGTGCATCACCGAGTAGGGTGCGGCCGATGTCAGGCCGCACGGGGAGAAGGGGCTCGCCTGCTTGTGGCGGGTTGGGATTTGTCGGGGCTGGTAGTGTGAATACAAAGGGTTTCCACGGCCAAAGGTATGTAGTTGAAGGTTCACCACATCGTGGTGGTTTTAGTCGGTAAGAGTCCGACACGCGCTCCGCTTACCCCGGGCGGAGTGCGTCCATGAGGATTTCCCCATGGCAAAAAAAGCCTCGAAGGAAGCCGCCAAATAGCCTAATATAAAAAATATAATATTTTTATTTTATTTTATTACACATATTAATTTTAATTTGTTGACAACAAATAATAATTTGATGAAATGAAATAAATATACATTAATACATAAAATAAAGGCAATACTAGTTACCTTTAAACAAAGACAAATACAGCGTAGGTATAATTCCAAAGTTGCATGCTGTATTTGACTTACAAATCAGAAATTTTGAACGAGCGAAGCTAGGTCTCTGAGTTAACTAGGCCGTTCAACACTTTGTCCGTTTGTCTATCTGTCTGTCAGAACTTTATAACTTCCAATGCAAATTACTTCAAAATCGCACATAATTCCTTAAACTTTAGACCAAAGCCGAATACAATATTCAAATATAAAAAAATACATTTGTGGTCGCCACATACAGGGCCAAGTACTTCGGTAACCCAGATACTCTCCGAGACATCACCAGCAACACCAAGGCGCTGTTGGCCTTTTTTAGGAGTTGAGGTGGATCGAGTAACTTCCCACTCGTACGCAAAATACGCACTTAGACGTGGAGTTGCGGAAACCAGCCCTTTATACTATATTCTACTATAACTATGATAAGTAGTTTTGGTTGGATCGAGTCGGCAGAACCGACATTCATTAGTAACTTCACACTTTGACGTGAAGGTGCGTATAGGCATGCAGTAAAGTGTGAGCGAGATAGCCTCTTTGAAGTCATTTTCGTGACAAGCAACGCCGATGGACGTTTAAAAAAATTATTAGAACATAACCATCGTGAAATAATCTCCCTTTACCCTACATGCTACACGTCATGTAAATCCACACATACACACGGGCCTAATTTAAAGCTATCGTAAAGATTGTGTATAGACATATTATAGTAGGGGAGCCAACGATGCTAAATCAAAAAAAAGCTAAAGTTTTTATTTCTTTCTTTCTAAATGGGGATTTACTCGAGCGTCGTGAGGACCTATTGGATTTAGAAGATTAGATGGTAGAAAGAAAAAATATTATATGATGCTTTCAAAGGTGGGGGGAGCGCTTACAGGCTTTCAAAAATGAAAAAAAGAACATGGAAATACTCGAGCGCGTCAGATATTGATAGTGTAGATGTCGCACGTGTCTCTGATGGAGGAGGTATGTTAATATGACGGTTTCCATGGTGGGGTTGGCCGTACGGAAGCATACAAAATGGGAAAAAAAATGTTTTTGAGCGCGTCTGGTTTTTTGAGGGGATGTTAAGTGAACCCGAAAGAAACTGTCATTCCAAAAACTGACGATTCGGACGTGACGCAAGCTCATGGCGGCTTTTTGAAAATGCAAAAAAAATCGCTATGTTGAAATACTTGAGCGCGTCAGATTATGATTATTATACAGACGGTTCAGATTGATGTCTTACGGCCAAAATTAATAACCGATCTATCCACGATTTACCCTACTAGAGATAGAAATTTGACATAAAATATATGGAGCTTATAATAACTTCTTAGGTTTTCGCGATCACTACACATTATAATAAAACAAAGTTTAACCGGATTAAATCGCGTATATTATTTAAATTGGTTTGGTTGGTTGGTTGGTTTAATAGAGAAGATGGTTGGCAGCTTCCACCTGTTTGGAACCCAGTCCTAAAAATAATCAAGTCCCAAATAGCACGCAACACTGTAAAAGATAATGATATTGTGAGTGATTACTGCGTGCATCGAAACGATTTTAATTAATAATATTGTACGGTAGATTAAAATATTTTTTTAGAAATATTTGTAACGACGCTTGTCATCTTAGTCTACCTGCGACCACGAAATGCTGCAAAGCTTTCGAAACGTCAGGGCAACCAATTTAAATAATATACGCGATTTAATCCGGTTAAACTTTGTTTTATTATAATATGGAGCTTATGTCAAATTTATAGAAATTGCGATTGCCCTACTAGGGATAGCCCTAGTAGGGCAAATCCTGGATAGATCGGTTATTAATTTTGGCCGCTAGTCGTGCTGATCCATAATCTGACAATTATTTGGAGGGATTTTCTTATTCTAACGGTTTAAAAATATATATGTATTTACACAGATTAGTGAAATGCACACTTTTCAGCATGTTATTAACCCACCATAACTTAATCTGACGCACTCGAGTATTTCTAACTATAGATATTTTTTAACTATTCTGATGGGCTGCCCTGGACGCGTGTCCCTATATAGAAGGGCTTATATATGGTCACAGAATATCTAATAGTTATGGTGGAGGTTCAAAGTATCACCCCTTGTTAATCTGCCGCGCTTGAGTAAATCCCAAAATCCCCTACTTGGCTCCCCTACTATTAGAGTGTTTATGTATATTCTGTTTTTTTCTGTCTTGTCTTATTTAGTAAATAAGCAATTTTGACACGTCTCTTTATTCAAATAAATGCTGATGAAATGTAATTACTAGTTCTGCACATGTGATTCGGTTAAAAAATGTAAATAACATTTTTTGTTGTTTAATAATTATTTTTAACGAATTGTACGGGAAGCGATTGACATAAAGAAATATAAAAATTTCAATCGGGAAGATGGATATAGGTTGTCCTCCTCGTGGAATCCGGTAATCGAGAAGTGTTCGCGTCATGGTATGTCTACATGTATGTCCGCCGAAACTGTCAGCATTGTGTGTCGTGATTCAGCATATCTTGTTACGGACAGCGACGTTACGAAAAACCAACCGCGGGTAGTTCGAGAAAACACCCGCCGCTCAAGACGATGACACCCACATACTTCAGTCTGCTCGTGACCACGACCAATGCAACGTCGAGGTTAGTCAAAATGTTCGTTATATTTTGATTTAATTGCGCGCGACAAGCCCCGTAAACACAGTTCAATATTTTTAACGAATTGCATCAAAAAGATATGCCAAGTTTGTTTACTAAATAAGATAAGTAAGAAAAACAGAGATTAGGTTTAGAACAAATGTTTCTACCTCAGAATATAGAAATAACGATTCTACATAGATCTCTAGAACAATCCGACTTCATCATTGGTACTCAAATGAAGTATACAAATTATGCAAGTATAGTCTACCACAGGGTTCCTCAAACTGAGGTACCTCAGGCTTCAGAAGGCATGTCAGTTGAGCATAGGGTCTACACAAAAAGATTTTCATACTCGTATCGGCGGCAAATCAGTGGTATCGTAAATAAGATAATTAATCAAATATTGAGGTTGAAAACATGACACAGACTAACCCGAAATGGCATTATCAACATCATCATCATTTCAGCCGAAAGACGTGCACTGCTGGACAATGGCCTCCCCCAAGCATCGCCACAACGACCTGTCTGCGCTTCCCGGATTCAGCGAATTACCTCAACCTTCACCACCAGAGGGGCACCGGCGCGGCCTACAGGAGTTCCCAGAGCTCCTCTATTTTATTGTGTGCTGAGGTCAGCCACCGTGTGGTTTTAGTCGGTAGGAGTCCGACATAACCCTTCGCCTTCCCCAGACGAAGGGTATCCATGAGGATTTCCACTCGTAACAAAAAAAAAAGGTCATCAGTCCCCAAATAATATAGTAAAGACTAACATACGTCACGCGTAGAAGTCGATCATTAAAACCCATGTCCTCCCGGACGAATTTCAGTCACGGCGGCCAATCTCAACGGAGACTAGCCATCTGCGCGGGACATATTATAGTGCACAAGTGTGTGCGCAAACACAGGTGCACTCACTATTCTCTCACTCTCATAATCCAATGGGACGACGATCGGACACGACCGGAAAGAGATCAGGCGCAGAACTGTCGCCTTTACGTGCTCTCCGAGACAAGAGGGTATTACAAGCACCAACTTTCTGACTGAGGGCTGCTACTGAAAAAAAATCTTGAAAGAAAAATGTCATGAACACTTTTTTCGCGATCCGGGAATCGAACCCAGGATTTTACGATTAGTGTTTGAACACGTTATCTAGACCACGGACGGCAAATAATCCTATATGTAGAGACGTAATCGCATCCGATTTGTATAAATAAATAAATTCCGTCAATTTTCGACTAAACATAACGTGCTCCTATTGGCTCGCTATCTCCGTTCCAGAACGAAAATAGCTGACGTCACCCGAAAGCCTGCCACTCTAAAGTGGAACTGAGCTGGACATATCTGCCGCATGTCAGACGACCACTGGGCCAAACTAACAACTCAATGGGTCCCTTTACATGGCAGACGTCAACGCGGCAGGCTTAGAAGGAGATGGCGGGATGAGCTGGACTCCTTCCAAAAGGACTGGACTCTTGTAGCAATAGACAGGGAGAAGTGGAAGGAGAGTAGGGACGCCTTTGCCCTGCAGGCTTATAATAATAATAATTGGCTCGGGCAGTGCCAAACGCGGGCGTGGCATTCCGCGAGCCAATAGGAAGGCCAAACCGCGTTCCTATTGGTCTATTTAATATTTATCTATGCAAATCAATAGAGCAGTTTCGTTATAGTACAGCAAATAATTCATCCCTATAGTATAGGGTCTAATGCTCAATGCACGTAACGAAGACAAGGTTGAATTTTTGAGAAGCTACATGCTAAATGTGCTCTTTCAACGAATAAAAACTCACCTAAATTGGGCATATTGCATTGTTCGTTCCACTCTAAGGCTAAGAGGCTCTTCTTGCATATGAAGGGGTACTTGGCGAAACAGCGGTCATCATTGAGGGTGCCATCTGTTCTCAGAATCACGCAGTCTTCTACACCACCTGCATCGTTTGGCTCGCCTGGACCCCAGTTATTGTACACGTCAGAGACTGGGTTCCCTGAAAATAATATGATCACTCATCACTGAAAGATATTGAATATTTTACATAATACATTTAAGTGTTTTCATAAAAAAAAATTAACATTGGAGATCCACCAATATCGGGATCAGGGTTAAAGTTTCCGCTAATCAGGGTTCTAGCTAAAGAAAGTTCTTGTTAAACACTAGGATACAAAGGGCAGTGTCGGTGCCGGGGAGGGAACCGCCCTAGCGGCCGGGGAGGCAACCACCCTGGCGCAAGGCCCAGATAGGGCTAAGGGCCGCATCCCCTGCCGCCACATCTGGCCATGGACGCTAAGAGTGGGGGGACTCGAAGCGTCTATTAAGCTACCCTGGGGAGGACAGTACTATGTGGTGGTCGCATGCTACTGTGGGGAAAATAATATTGTTTTCCCGGGACGTGCCAAAGACATAGCACTGGAGGGGCACCGGCGCGGTCCAATGGAGTTCCCGGAGCTCCTGTATTTTGTGCAGAGGATGGCCACCGTGTGGTTTTAGTCGGTAAGAGTCCGACATAACCCTCCGCCATCCCCAGACGGAGGGTATTCATGAGGATTTCTAACCGAAAAAAAAAAAAGGATACAAAGTACAGTCAAGTGCATATTGATGGTAAATAATTCCAGTATAAGCAGAGCCTGTATTGTATGAAACACATACTAAGACAGTTTCGCGTAAAATGGATTAGTTACTATTGAGTGTGTAGAAGCATAAAATATAACAATTTGTGCAAGGTACTTTAAAAATGTAAAATCATTGATGACGCCAAAATAAGTAAGAAATTCATAACAAATTATAGTAGTTTAATAGTTTTACTTAATATTCTAAATGATACATGTATTCTTGTAATTATGTCGTGACGACGTCTGTGGTCTAGTGGTTCGAGTGTCGGACTTCTGATCACGAGGTCGTGGGTTCGATTCCCACAGGACATCACACAAATATTTGTGTACCACACAAAAAAATTGTGTATTTGTGTGTGTGTTTGCGTTGGTCTGGGTGTTTCATAAGTATTATAAGTATGTATTTACAACAAAAAAAGTAGCTAAGTATTTTAGCCATTGTCTAGTACCCATAGTACAAGCTCTGCTTAGTTTGGGACTAGATGGATGAAAAATCATGATGATGATGGATGATGTGTAAAATGTCCCAAAATTATTTATATTTATTTATATTTATGTCTTTGTAATCATCATCGTAAAAGTTGACCAAGTTTATAGTATGAATTATGTTGGAGAACTAATAGAGGGCTGTCTATACTACTATGTCTATTCTACTTACCATCCTTCATAATTTAATGAATTATTGACATTTAAACCGTAGTTAAAAATAAACAATTACAAACCCTAAGTAAAATAAATCTATATGTCGAGAGAATCGGTTTTTAAAGTATTCGATTTTTTGTTTCCCACCCCTACAAAGATATATATGTATATTTATTTGATATATATCAATATATATATATTTTTATATATATGATATACAGTAGAATCCGGATATAACGACCTTCAAGGGACCGGCAATACTATGTCGTACTAACCGGATGACGTACAAAACGGCTGGATTATTTCTTAACTATTTATGTAATTAGTAGAGTCGCACTAAACGGTTATATTGTCTCAGTACCTAACTATGAAACCTAACTTGAGTAAACATTATCGTCGCTAAAACCGGTTAGTCGTTAAAGCGAAGTCGTTATAAATGAATTCTACTGTATATATATTTTGATAGCTGTCAAACACGACTTTATTTCTACAAGTATAGTTTACGAAAAACGATGGAGCCATAATTATAATAAAAACCGGCCAAGTGCGAGTCGGACTCGCGCAGTAAGGGTTCCGTACCTCTCAACGACCTGATACCCCATAAAACTGATTTAATTTACGACAGTTTATCAAAAGACATCAAAGCACAGTGCGCGAAATATGAATTTTTGCATGTCTTTCTTACGCAGGTACGGTGGTACCTGCGTAAGAAAGACATGCAAAAATATGTGACATATGTCTATGTTTGTCTTATTTTTAGTATTTATTGCTAAATTACATAATATGCACTATAATCTGACCAAGTTTGACGCTGGTATATATTACCGTTTTGAAGAAAGAGCCGGAACAAAAACGTAAAAAAAAATGCATGTTTTTTGAGGTTCCTTGTATGGGGACCCCCTTTGGTTTTAGACTTTTTTTTGTTTTTAGTAAATACTAAAAACAAACGACAAATGTCGTGATACACGTCATCTCAACACATATTCTGAAAAAATTTCAACCGGTCACCTATTACCGTTCAAAAGATACAGCCCTGTCACAGACAGACGGACGGACGGACGGGCGGACGGACAGCGTAGCGAGAGTAATAGGGTCCCGTTTGGCACCCTTCGGGTACGGAACCCTAAAAATTAAATTGAAGTAATTAATTGAATTGAAGTATAGTTTACGAGTAACAAATTAACTAACTAAACGTAGTTCAGGTTGTATAAAATCCATAGAAATTCCTTACAATTGAACTGCAAAATTAACTTTGTATTATTAAAATACATCAAGTTTGGGTTCAGATGTCTTGTGAAAATGCAGTATAGCCTGTTCTGACAACGTAACCTTACCCTGTGCGTGATCAGACACGCACTTGGAGGTTTTTTTTTATAATCACGTAAATAGTAGTTTTTTTAATAATCACGTAGGAGTTAAAGTAGATTTATAAAAGTAATAGCATAATTATATTGACTTACCATCGATAGTTTCATATACTCCTTTGGCCACTAAATCCGATATTCCAATGAAAACCCACCGGAAAGGCTGTGTGGCGTTCCAATACGATATCACAGCGTGGGCTTCATTGTCGTTTTCTGGGTAGAACAAGCTGGCCCCTTCCAGTGCACATGTCTTTTTGGCATGGGACCAAGTTTTGTGTAACGTGTGGATCTTGTAGAAACCCTCCGATGCTTGAATATATGTGTAGTCTTTCCGGAAAAACTTTTTATCCCTTTGTGCATCTAAAAAAATGAAGATCGATAGGTTTTAAGGGATTGTTAATCATAAATTGGCAATTGGCATTGTTGGCATTTGTTTATCCATTTTACTTATTTTTTCAAGGGCGTTAATCTTTATACTTCTATTAATGACAGCTTGCAAAACAATAAGGGCTACACCGCACTGCGGTTTCTAGCCACGAGGTTTATTAACCGCAATTCTTAACACGGAACGAAATCATATGCAGGTGTCCGCATTGAGGTTTAAAACCACAATACAGTCATCCATTGAAGTTTTTAAACATTCGCGAATTTCACTCATATTGAACTATATTTACGGGACTTTTCGAGCACATTAAAATCAAAACAAAATGAATAAATCGACTAACCTCGACGTTTCGGCCAAGTTGCATTGGCCGTGGTCACGAGCAGACCACGAGGTGGTCGGGGTTAGTCAAAATGTTTGTTTTGTTTTGATTTTATTGTGCGCGAAAAGTCCCGTAAATATAGTTCAATAGGTATTAGTGAAAATCGCAATAGTTTAAAATTTTCAACATATGTCACCTGCGAAATCTACAAATTCAACTATTTTAAATAACATTTAAACACTTGCACACACATACACGTTGCATAACATTATTATCAACATTAGATAATAAATCCGACTTTTGGTAAAAATAAACAAAAATATTTCATAGTATAATTTCCTATTGTTAGGATTTTAGTAGATTTATTGCGCAATTGTAGTGACATTTAGGTTACCCGCAGTTATTTAATTAAATTGTTAGTCCATCACTACCGCCTGTTGTACAAGTAAAGTGGCGGGGATAGTTTATTAAAACAATGGAACGGCCGTGCGCAGCTCAGTGCTTGCTGCGACGCCGAAGTGTAAAGATCAATAAGTAGAAGTGTATCGGTCGGTGAAGGAATATTGGTATCCGCTGGAACAAGTCAGGTCAGTTTACGTTATTTATAATGTTTTATCGCTATTGGTATTAATTTTGGTAAATAATTATTTAAGATGCTAGTGGCGTACATTAAGCCTAAAGAGTAATGTAATTTCAGATGATAAATAATATTCTGGTAAATAAAGTGTTTCAATATTTAATAAATGCTTTGAAAGATTATTTACACTTTCATTTAAATAGATAACCTTATATATCCCGAAAACGGATAATACTCTAGTTCTAACATCTCAGAAGTGAGATAGACGAGTATATATAAAAACAAAACTACTCGTTTATCCTGCCCACATGTTTATTTTTGGTTGAAAAATATATTTTTTTTCTCTTCCATCTTTTACTGGTAAAATATAAAATTGGCCGTTGAAATGAGGGTTGTATGATCTTTAAAGCATTTTGTTATAAATCAATCCGTGACTAATGAATAAATTTTAATAAAGTACAAACAATAACATTACATTTTATGTAAATTTCATAGAACTACTCTATTTAATGTTTTAAGTATATTCATTCGAATGTTTGCATATCTAATTTTAATGTGAAAGAGTTTTAATACTTCACCATTACTCATGTTGTGCCAGGGCTACTCTCTGGAAGTAAACCATAATTACACTTCTTTGCTGGGGCTACTCCCTGGAAGAAAACGATCATTACACATGCTTTGCCAGGGCTACTCCTTGGAGGCAAACCATCACTACTCATGCTTTGCCAAGGCTACTCCTTGGAGGCAAACCATCACTACTCATGCGTTGCCAGGGCTAATTCCTGGAGGCATACCATCACTACTCGTGCTTCGCCAGGGCTACTCCCTGGAGGCATACCATCACTACACATGCTTCGCCAAGGCTACTCCCTGGAGGCATACTATCACTACTCATGCTTCACCAGGGCTACTCTCGGGAAGAATTTCATCATTACATAGCCTCGCCAGGGCTACTCTCTGGAAGCGTTTTATCATTACACAGCTTGGCCAGGGCTAGTCTCTGGAAGCTTTTCATAAAAACCCTGCATCTGCAACGCTACTCTCTGGAAGCATTCCATCATTACACAACTTCGACAGAGATGCTTTCTAAAAGCACTACATCATTGCAACGGTTTACATTCTAAAACGTATTAGTATAACTCTGGTAACATTTGAATGCTTACTCATTAATACTTGATTTACCAAAATAAATAATCAATGGATTTTAATATTTATTGAAAGTTTTAGTTCTAACAACTCGTTGATGGAAGACTTCGGCGCGTTTGCTGTTATCGAGTGTAAGGCTCTGGCATATAATCATCATAGTGCTGTTATCAAGTGTAATGCTTGGGCACGTGTGCTGTTATCAAGTGTAATGCTTGGGCACGTGTGCTGTTATCAAGTGTAATGCTTGGGCACGTGTGCTGTTATCAAGTGTAATGCTTGGGCACGTGTGCTGTTATCAAGTGTAAGGCTTGGGCACGTGTGCTGTTATCAAGTGTAAGGCTTGGGCATATAATCATCATAGTGCTGTTATCAAGTGTAATGCTTGGGCACGTGTGCTGTTATCAAGTGTAATGCTTGGGCACGTGTGCTGTTATCAAGTCTAAGGCTTGGGCACGTGTGCTGTTATCAAGTGTAAGGCTTGGGCACGTCTTCAACCTAGTGCTGTTATCAAGTGTAAGGCTTGGGCACATGTGCTGTTATCAAGTGTAAGGCTTGGGCACGTCATCAACCTAGTGCTGTTATCAAGTGTAAGGCTTGGGCACGTGTGCTGTTATCGAGTGTGAGGCTCGGGCACGAAGCGTCATGTCTACCAAGAGAGCGGCTGCAAGCGCAGAACAGCAACGGGGGCATTCGCCGTATGTAAGTAATGAGTCTATAATTTTCCGTTGAAATGAAATGAAATGTTTATTTGTACGAAACATACATAATAGTTCTGCATGTTCCGCCAGCCAGCTGGCATACAAAATTAGATACCTACATGAATTTATTTATAAACCTGATTTCAATTAGTATCACAAATTAATAATATTAAATTAATCAATAAATGGATTTAAAAATGTCAATAATTATTACAAAAATAACATTAAAATATCACTCCACAATTCTACTTTATACAAATTTATACATACATGATTATTTTACATTCCAATATCCTTTTACGTCATATAAGCAGTTGTCGGTCAACCAAGTGTGAAGTTGAACTTTAAACAATTTTTTATGGGGGCTCTCTGATAGCTTTTGGAATTTTATTAAACACTTTTATTGCCATTATATTGCAATTTCGTTGCTATAGGGCTGTTTTGCAGAGTGGCATTCTTAAACAGGTGGGGTCCCTACTAGCGGATTTCAAATATTTATATTTATCGAATTTTTCAAACATATCAGGGTGCTCTTTCACGAAAATTCCAACCTGCATAATGTATAGCCCGGTCAGGGTCAAGATTTTTTTAGTTTTTTAAATAACGGTCTACACGAACCAAGTGGATGAGCGCTGCATATTGCTCTAACACACTTTTTTTTATATACTAATAACACCTTTAGAACGTCTGTTGAGTTTCCCCAGAGTAAAAGACCATACCGCAGAACCGATGCAACGTAGCCGTGGTAGGCTATGAGTGCAGCTCTTTCATTTACCGTGCGCCTTAATCGCTTCAAAGCAAAGACGAAACTGTTTAGTTTGGAACAAATATATTTAATGTGGGTCTTCCAGTTACAATGTTGGTCTACATTTATGCCCAGAAATTTATAATCTTTTGTCATTTCTATTTGTTGTCCTCTTCACATTACGCCATAATTATTTTCTATTGTGTTATAATTGCGGAAATTTATATATTTTGTCTTAGAAATGTTTGCATTAAAATTGTTTGTCTAACCAATTGATTATTGATTCGGCTGCTAAATTAATAAAATTTCCGTGGTTGTATTTCAATGTCATATTATTTATGTCAGTAACTACGACCGACACGTCATCCGCAAAAAGAATGCAATTGTGGTCAATGGCTAGAGGCAAATCATTAATGTATAGCAGGAACAGTAAAGGGCCCAAAATACTTCCCTGTGGTACGCCGCAGCCATTTACTTTATAAGTGGATCTATATGGCGTTGATACTTTCACTTCATTTAGTGAGGCTATTTCTACACATTGTCTGCGATTAGCGAGGTAACTTAAGATCCATTCTAGTACTGGTCCTCTGGTTCCATAGTGTTCGCATTTATGAACGAGCATTTTATGGTTAACAAAATCAAAAGCTTTGTTCATGTCAAAGAATAACACTGACACAGGAGCATGTTTGCCAACTTGTGGTACTACTTTATTGACAAGAGTGAAACCCGGCAAGGTAGTAAACTTTCGTTTTGAAAACCGTTTTGTTCTCCTTTAATGACGTTGAATTTTAACAAATAATCACTAAGACGAGAATGCATGACCTTTTCGAAAATCTTTGCCAATATGGGGATTAGTGTAATGGGACGATAATTATTTACGTTAATTTTATCTTTTTTTTAAAAAGAGTCTTTACTATAGACTGCATAAGCCTGTCCGGAAACAAACCTTCCGAGAAAAAATGATTAAGTACTGTAGAATAGGGGCTATTATATTTACACATTCTTTCATAACTTGTGTGCAAACACCGTCAAAACCAACTGCTCTCGTATTATTGAGTGATTTGATCATTTTCGTGACTTCTTCTGTACTACACGGCCTTAGAAAAATACTTTGGTTTAAGATTGGTAACTTGTATTTATTTAATGTGCTGTTAAGACTGCTGGTATCGTTATTTGTTAATTCTATATAAATTTGTTAAAAGATTCTGCAATTTTTAATGGGTCACGTCTAATGATGTTATCGACACGGACAGACTCTTTTTGGCGTTATTGGTATGTTGGTAATTGTCTTTGTTGTAAGGTCTGTACGAATCTCCTTAAAATTTTACTATATTTTTGCAAAGGCAGTTTCTTTTCATGTGTATTATTTGTATAATAGTGATGTCTCAAAATTTCGTTTGTTTACTAGATCTACGTATCCCTTTCGTATTCCAGGACGGGCTAGAAATTTTTATATTAATTTTCCGACTCTTCGTTGGGAAACAGAGGTCGTAGAACAAACAGAAGGTGTCGTGAAAATGATTGAAAGCTACGTTGAGGTTCTCAGTATTGAATACGTTGGAACATTGCAGAGAAGCCAGGCAATCGATAAACTTATTAATATTTTCCTTAGAATAATTCCTTGTATCTACGTACCAATGGCCTAGTCCTATTGGTTTCATATAGGCGGGTATTGATAAGGTCTGTCCAGTATTATGGTCTGAAAGATGCAAATCATGTACTGCACCTATCGCTTCCTGAATATTACTTATGAAAAATAGTCACGATATGTTTTGATGGAAAATAGTCACGATATGTTTTGATGGAAAATAGTCACGATATTGTTATTGTTACACACTATTCTGTTTTTTTTATGTTTTCAGCTGTACTACTCTCTTGTTCACTTGGCCCTATAGTTCGTTTATTAGTAATGGAGAAGTAATCATGCAAAGATCGTTTCTTTGGTTGATCCTTTATTTGGGTACTATTAACCACGTCACTTGTCGTCACGAGGTTCTTATAAAAATAAGTTGTGGTGGTTTGTACTAAACGTTTTGACACTGACCGCCTTTTTAGGTATTTGTTTTACATCATAGTCGCCACCGTGCTAAAAGTTTCTAATTTTATTTACATTTAAATATTTTGTCATAGTATCTGCAGTCAACAATAAAACTAATTGTTTTTACAAAGATTTAATAGATAATGTGAATTCGACAGATTTCTTTTTTTTTTACATGTTACAAAAGTACAGTTCGGAACACGTTTGTACAGTGTTTGAATAAGCATTATTTAACTTTACAATATTTAAATATGGATTATGATTTACATTAATCATAATAATGTAAAATTTTGTGCCCCCGATAGTTCGTGCAATAATTTACTTGGGTTTTTGTCATATTCTCCTACGCATAATACTATCTGATCACTTTCAACATTTAAGTTAAAACCTAAAAGGCAGTCTCTTAAGACATCTTCCGAAGTAGCAAATGGTTTTGTGATTGCAAAGATGTCATAGTCTTCGTATTTTCTGCAATAATCTTGTCTGAAATGTATCAATACGGATGCTGGTCCGGTACATTGCAGAGTGCCGTAAATTTGTATTTTTGGTTTGTTCACCAACTATTGGTGAGTCAGTAGAAGGCTGCATCATTTTGTTTACATTTTCCAATGTCTCCGACTCCTCCTGCACAAGGCAACTAGGCTGATCAAAATTCACTGATCAAATTTTTTGCTACATGCTACATCCTTGAACATACATGAATGATCATATATTTAAGTTTATAACACCTTTTTATACCATGTTTTATGCAAATAAATATATTCTATTCTATTCTTGGATAATCCTAGGTTGACGACACTAGAATTAAATTTCTGTTGGGAAGTACGACGACACTATTTGTCACTCCTTATGCTACTTAAAGGTGTAGTTGTACAAAGTTGTTTTTAATTGTTTATTGTACTTTGTTTTTTTTCTCATTCTCCTTCAGTAATAAACTTACTTTAAGAGATAACTTCTCTATCTCATTATGAGCGCTTGACAGTAGAGATTTAAGATTAATAATTTCGTTGTGGAGATCGTCATCGGCTATGTATTCGGATGACAGGTCCGGTAAACTTCTGGCTCGTAGATCCGATGTCGTGGATATGAAAGAATTATTCACCGAATCGTTAGATATTCTTCTTCGGTTTGCCTTACAGTAACATTATTTATATATTCGTCCATTGTTATTTGTGAAATTATTTATATTTATTGTAGGTACAATCGTATACGTGTATTTATAGAAGTTCCTCTGCCACCTGCTCAAATGTACTACAGTACACCCGTTCTCATAACAACCAACCACATAACTAAACGTTGTGATCAGTCACGCCTGCCGTAACATGCATCTAGACGACGAAATTGTTAATATAAGTTAGGAAAATTAATTAATTTAAAAAAAAAAGTAATTAAATACTAGCATAATGCATTCAGGATGCTGATGGGGCTGCCGCGATTCTGCAGTGCCTCTCTGGTATGTTCGCAGAGGCGCGCGTCGATGGTTTTAATGCGATTATGCGTAAGCTTTGATGGTAGGCAGGGTTCGCGGCAGCGCGAACAGTATCCTGAAAATGATAGCGAACAGGGTAGACTGCCCATTTATTAATAATATTATAGAATTTCATGTGTTGTAATGTATTCATATTATTTTATTTATTATTCTAATTGCAATCATGTGTAATTTAATTCCAATTTATAATGTATTAATCTACTAACCATTTAAAAAATATGTTTACTAACAATAATGGATCGATGTAATCTAACAAATAAATGTATATTTATTATAATTAAAAAAAAAAAAAATACCTACTGTAAATTGTCTTCACATTTAATTTAAGTTCAGCTTTGTAATTAACGTAGGTATGCCAACTGAATACAACTCGGTCAATAGACTTATAATTGATTGAAAACTTTTTGTAATTAATTACTCTTGTTTATTTCTGACATTAACCTACATTATACTCACATTATTTGAATAAATTTGATGTAATAAACAATAACCTATTTTAAAAAGAGTTTATCCATGGAGTTTCTTGCCGGTTCTTCTCCATAGGACCCACAATTTGGAACCGTGCAACTAGAGCCTGACCTTTCAAAAGTGCCTGTAATTAGGTTTATTTAATATTGAAATTGAAAATTGAATTAATACCAATTGCTGATACCTATAACGAATAAACAAAGTGCCTACTCTGAAAATAATAAAGAGCGAAGGGACTTGCTTTAGCAGGATGGCCGAGCTGTTAGGATTTTAGTAGATTTATTGCGCAATTGTAGTGACATTTAGGTTACCCGCAGTTATTTAATTAAATTGTTAGTCCATCACTACCGCCTGTTGTACAAGTAAAGTGGCGGGGATAGTTTATTAAAACAATGGAACGGCCGTGCGCAGCTCAGTGCTTGCTGCGACGCCGAAGTGTAAAGATCAATAAGTAGAAGTGTATCGGTCGGTGAAGGAATATTGGTATCCGCTGGAACAAGTCAGGTCAGTTTACGTTATTTATAATGTTTTATCGCTATTGGTATTAATTTTGGTAAATAATTATTTAAGATGCTAGTGGCGTACATTAAGCCTAAAGAGTAATGTAATTTCAGATGATAAATAATATTCTGGTAAATAAAGTGTTTCAATATTTAATAAATGCTTTGAAAGATTATTTACACTTTCATTTAAATAGATAACCTTATATATCCCGAAAACGGATAATACTCTAGTTCTAACACTATACATGGACGCTTATTCCACTCCATGGGTATCGACTGACCACGGAGTGGAAGTCCATGGAGTGGAAGTCCATGGAGTGGAAGTCCATGGAGTGAAAGTCCATGGAGTGAAAGTCCATGGAGTGAAAGTCCATAGAGTGGAAGTCCATGGAGTGGAAATTTGTGAATTACAAAGTCTTTTGAAATTTTAGGTTATCAATCAAAAACATAAAACGCGTCCTTCATATCAAAATACAATACGAAAAAGTTTACTTTTTACTAATATTTGATTATCCACGGAGAAGAAGGTTTATGTTTTCCACTTTCACACAATATCTAATTAAAACCATAATAACAACACACTATGAAAGGAAAATAAATGACAGTTAATTTATTCATATTGACATTTCATCAGACCTGCCAGTTAAGCATAAAGCGTACCATTCATAATACCTCAACAAATTTTATTTGAATACTAGCCATTACCCGCGGCTCCGCTCCACAGTCTGTTATTTTGCCTTAGTTGCGGCCATGTCCATTTTATGTTTTTATTCGATAGCTATAGTAACGATAAAGGTTTGGCAGAAATACCTATAGTGTTTTTTTTTATAATTATAAAGTTATTAAGGTTTCATTGAAAAGTGAGAAAAACAAAATTAATTTTTATTTTCGAAAATTGTTGTAATACATATTTAGTTAGTCCTTTAAATAAAGTAACAGCATAATATATATTTAGATAAAAAAATGGGGCATCGTACCTTTGATATATTAGGAGATTTTTTACTTTTACCGATTAACACAAAACATTTTTTTTTCATGTTTTCTTATCACGGTCGCATCTTATTTTCATTTAAATATATGCGTAATGTTATTGTCAATAATACACTAAAATATGACATGCGTCAATAGCAGGAATACGAAGATAGAGAGTTTCTAAATATTTTTGAAATTTCTATGGAAATAGGGTTGTCGCAATTGAATAAATAAAAAAATAAAATAAAAGTGCCAGATATTTCCCAAGTATTTAACTAAAAAAAAAAAAAAAAAAACATAACATAACATCACGCCTGTATTTCCCCGAAGGGGTAGGCAGAGGTGTGTAGTGTGTTAGTATTTAACTAACTTTGAGTAAACTCTTTCTCGTGTCTTTCTGTGTCTCTTTCTGGGTTTCTGTTGTCTGAAAACAATTACTATAATGTTCTCAATGCTCTAAGACTACAACGATACGTGACGCTAACCTAGCAGTCATCATCGGAGTTTGTCAAAACTTCTTGTGATGATAATACGAGTATATTATCATCAGAAGCGTCTGTTACCAATTCAGTATTAGGAATATCAGCAAAACTTTGCGGTAATGGATCATGGGTAATAATACACGCACACCGTAATTGTGAGCTGGTATTTGTGATGACATTAAAGACTTTTCCGTCAATTATGGTGAGGTATAATTTTGGATCTCCGACAACGACATATCCAGCAAAAATTTCCGAATAAATTAGTGAAAGATTTTCAATTTCTTCTTCTACCCAGTTCCTTTCTTCCAGAATCAGATCTTTTGATTCTGATCTGTATTGTATTTTTATTGGTTGGCAAAATCTAAAAGATTGTGGATTTGGGTTTGACCATAAGACAAAACCATCAAGACTTTTTATGCGCAACGGAATGTAGGTAGTAGCAAAGAGGCAGTGTTCGTCATCAATTTTATCAGAAAACGTTTGCTTATATGTTGACTGTCCTGTGCTACCATCAAAACCCCATGAACCCTCAAAAACGCAGTGAAGTGTATCTAACTGTTTTTGATTGCAATATTCCGAAACCCTTTGGTCGCAAGAGTCAATGATTCGTCGAAACGTGTGCATAAGTAAATCATTTAAAGGTACTTTGGCTTCTCGTTCTGATATTTCAATTTCAACATCAAGATAACAATGTTTTTTAGCTTTTTGTATCTTATAATAGGCAGGGTAAATATTAAATCATCGAGATTTGGCACCTTGTTGCATGTAGATATAGTCCTCCACTGATAGTTTTATATCAATCATTAAACAAAGAGCTTCATCAGGAGAATAGGGTTTGGGTTCCGATTTTGACTTTATGGTTCCTGCGATTTTTTTAGGCCGAGTTGGACTTTTCAAGCATTCCTTTATTATAAACTCAAACTCCTGAGTAGAACTTTTATTTAGTTTTTCGCCGGTTTCGTCTGTTACTATTCTCGACATAACTTTAATTAGTTTTGAATGAGGTTCTCCGTCAAGCGATTCCTAAAGATCTTTACGTGCACGGCGCTTTTGGCGATCACTTAAATTTTCATAAAATGTAGATGTGGAACTGGATGAAGCATCAAAATTAGTTTCAGGTTTCGGATCTATTGAAGGTTAGTCAAAGCTACTAGTTCCCGAAGTCGAAGGATTACTTTGTAATAAATGTGTATTTGATGTGAAACTGGAATGAGCGCCAAAAGAAGTTTCAGGTATCGGGTCTTCCAAGTTCTTGGGGTCTTAAAGTTTTTTGTAAGGCATAGCTACTACTTCTCGAAGTTGAAGGATTATTTTGTAATAAAAAATGTGCCTCATCCAATTCTATAATATTTTGTTGTGGTAAAGGACTTTCCTCGATATTCACTTTTGGTATTTCAATATCAAAAATAGTGGAAAGCCAGTGTTTGTTTTTATTACAAAATCGTTTGAAATTCCGTTTACTACTGCAATATAAAGTTCCACATTTACTTAAAAAATTTGAAAGATTGTAATTAAATTCATTGTTTTGGCTATCGATATTGTTCGGAATTCCATTTGGATATAAAGCGTTTAACACGATTAGGCATCGTTCCTCTGAATTGAGATCCAAAGGTCTTTTATGAACCCCGTGCAAATGTGCCTTATCTACCAAAATTTTATAAATTCCCAATTTCGTGAGTGATTTCTTCAGATCCGTGTTCGTGCTTTCGTTGTTAGTCGTTGGAGTTGCCACTCGCTGACCAGCATGAGGGTTGGCGCCCTCATGCCCCCCTTGCATTAAGTCCTCTGGTCGGGGCCCAGAAGGACATCCCCCAGCAGGACGGGTCAGTACCTGCTGAGGCAAAGCAGTGCCATGGGTCTTTGACGGCTCCATGACACCTCACCCCCGCTTCTCCAGATATTATGTATGGAAATTGGGTTTTGACATTCTATCTAACGAGGGCGGACCCCTTCCCAATTCCACATAATATCCTTCATCGAAGATTCATTTTGATGTAAGTGCATGCACTTACAAAACAAAAAAGAATAATAAACAAGATTTGTTACATGATTTGTTAGTTACAGGTGAATCTAATAAAATCGTGTTTGTGAAGACATGATTAGACCAAGGATAATGCTTCAGAAATAGTAATAGGAAATTATAATAATTGAAGAAGCAAATTTATTCCGAGCGAAATTGGTCGTTTGTTAAAGGCGCCTACATTAGTTGACAACCCTAAATTAAAACTTTAAAAATGAATATCTCCGAGTTCCTGTGTTCGTTGCTTCTTATTTTTTTTGTGGTTATACTTAGTAGTGTACTAAACATTTACACACAAAAATAAAATGCGACCATGTTAAGAATGACCATAAATAAAATTATTATGAAATCATGGAAAAAATAAAATTGACGCCTAGGAGAACGCATTTTTTTATGATAAAATAGATGTAATGATGCATTAAGTTAATGGCTAGCGTGCCATGAAACATTTATTGTAAAATGTTCATTATGAAAGCCTAAAACACGTTTCTATGGTTTCTATGGATTTTTCTCGATTTTCGAAATATTTTGAAAACTATGACACTTAAAACCACGGGGGTTTTAATAGAAGTTTTGTTTGGTTATTATCTTTCTAAAAGCCTCAAAAAATAAGGATGGCCGCAACTAAGGCAAAATAACAGACTGTGCGCTCGCGTTAAAATCTGCTAACCCACGTCAGTCCAGTCCAGTCCAGTTTAGTCCACTGTCCCACTGCCCCACTGCCACACTGCCCCGCTGCCCCGTTGCCCCGCTCCGTTGCCCCGCTGCCCCGTTGCCCCACTCCGTTGCCCCGCTACCCCGCTGCCCCGCTGCCGCGCTGCCCCACTGACCCACAGCCCCACTGCCCCTCTGCCCCGCTGCCCCGCTCCGTTGCCCCGCTGCCCCGCTGCCGCGCTGCCCCACTGCCCCACAGCCCCACTGTCGCGCTGCCCCGCTGCCCGCTACACCCGCTGCCCCGCTCCCCCGCTGCGCCACTGCCCCGCTGCCCAGCTCCGTTGCCCAGCTGCCCCACTGCCGCACTGCCCCACTGCCCGACAGCCCCTCTGCCCCACTGCCCCACTGCCCCGCTGCCCGCTGCCCCGCTGCTCGCTGCCCGCTGCCCGGCTGCCCCGCTGCCCCGCTCCGTTGCCCCGCTGCCCCGTTGCCCAGCTGCCCCGCTGCCCCGTTGCCCCTCTGCCCCACTGTCCCACTGCCCCACTGTCCACTGTCCCACTGCCCCACTGCCCCACTGTCCTACTGCCCCACTGTCCCACTGCCCCAATATCCTACTGCCTCACTGCCCCACTACCCACTGTCCCACTTTCCCACTCTCCGCTGTCTCACTATATCACTATCGTCCCATGTCCTGTCCCATATCCCATCCTATGTCCAGTCCTATGTCTCGTCCCATGTGCCGTCCCACTGTCCTGTCCCATGTCCCGTCTCATGACCCGTCCCATTTCCCGTCCCATGTTCCGTCCCCTGTCCCGTCCCCTGTCCCGTCGTCAGTCCCGTCCCCTGTCCCGTCCCCAGTCCCATCCCCTTTCCACTCCACTCCACTCCATCGTACATTACTATCCGCTCGTGCAAATGCATAGAAGCTTCGATCTGTCGGGTGAGTACGCAACCCACGATTTTTTTTTTCTTTTTTCTTTCTTTCTTTCTTTCTCAAAACCCATACCAGTTTTTAAGTCAGATCATCAGCTTTCAAACAAAAAAAAACATCAAAATCGGTCCAGTAATTTTGCGTGATGCTGGAACAAACAAACAAACAAACAGACGTTTACAATTTTGATTACTTTTAAAAATGATTTAAGCCATAGAGTGGAAAAAAAAATTGCCGGTGAGATCAATTTCAAAAAATACAAATAAGTACCTACTGATTGTAGCAATGAAAAGAAATGCTTAAAAAGTAATATACTTACACGTCATAGACTTGGCTTTTGAAAATTTAATTTAATTTAATAAAAGGTAATTATTTCAAAATAAAATGTTCATTATTTGAAACCGAAGTTGAAGACATGACATGGAGTGGAGTTTTAATATTTTAAAAATAAATAAATAAATACTTACCTATAGTTTCTATTCTAGGACTAATAATTGACGAAAATTATTCAATTCTAATCAAGGTTCAAAATTGTAAAAAAAAAGGAATTATGTGAGCAGAAAAAACAATTATGACACTTTTGCCATCAAATTTTGAGATTGACCCGTATACGTTTTTAAATAAGCAAATGAAACAAAAACACTCACATGAATAATCCGATACAGAGTACACAATAAGAATGATCAACCAACTTTTAGTAAACATTTTATGGAATAACAACACGACACGCGCTTTGACCCGCGTGAGGCATACGTATGAGGACGATTTGCAGATTTCTCAGCAGACTCGGTCATTTACATTTATAACAAGTTTATCTGTAGATATATCGATGTTTTATTAGTTCTTATTTTTATAAAAACGTTTATTATAAGTGTTAGTTAAATAGTATATTGATGTCATAGTGTAAATAAAGAGATAACTTTAAGGTATTGTAATTATTTAACTTGTTTTTATTATGATCCTTATTTTATACATATTGTGTAGTTATTATTTGAAAAGAGTATAATATCCATGGAGTTTCTTGCCGGCTCTTCTCCATACGACCAACTTTTAGAACCGTGCAACTCAAAATAAGTAACTCTATGGTGCAACTAGATTCATAAATAACATTTTGAAAGTGCTGTGATGTAAATGCTTATTCGAAATAAAAAAACCGGCCAAGAGCATGTCGGGCCATGCTCAGTATTATAGGTCCTTAAGTAGGTCTAATTACATATCGCACCCCCAGAACAATACTGCACTAAGTCAAAATAGCTCATTTTTCAGAATCGACGAAAAACCGTTATCTCATGTTACGTCAAAGTTATTGCAAATGTTTTGAACATTGCATGTGAAGAATCCAATGCGTATCAACATTATGTAGTTCAGTCGATTCAAAACGCGTTAATAAAGCCAAATAATGCATTTTTTTACTTAATTCACTGTTGTGAAATGACTGAACAAAATAAAAAACAATTATTTCGAGTTACGTGCTTTTTACTGATTGATTCTGAAATAATGCACTATTATTCTACTGTTTTTTACTGAGATTCAATATACAATAACGGCCTAATTTATCACTTGAGAAGTATTCTCTTGTAGTTTGAGTTCTTAGGTAATGATACTCTATTCTAGGAACAGAATTTATGAAATTAGTCACACTATCTTTTATTTCAGAGTCTATTTTGCGGTGATTGGCGTGCATCAGATTTCATAAAACCACTATCTGTTTTCTTTGAAACCGCCGTCTTAATATCATAATTTCAGCCGGAAGACGTCCACTGCTGAACATAGGCCTCCCCAAGCATCGCCACAACGACCGGTCCTACGCTTTATGCATCCAGCGAATTCCCGCGACCTTCACCAGGACGTCAGTTCACCTTGTGGGGGCCTACCCATGATGCGCTTTCCAGTACGCGGTCGCCACTCCAGAACTTCATAGCCCCATCGGTCATCGGTTCTGTGAGCAATGTGCCCTGCCCACTACCACTTAAGTTTGGCAATTCTTCGGGCTATGTCGGTTACCTTCGTACTCCTGCAATCTCCTCACTTCTGATTCGATCACGCAGAGACACTCCGAGCATAGCCCTCTCCCTTTGAGTGACTTTGAGCATTCTTATCAGGCCCATTGTGAGCAACCACGTTTCAGTGCCGTAAGTAAATACTGGCAATACACACTGATCAAAGACTTTCGTCTTGAGACACTGCGGTATTTTGAACGAGAAGATATTGCGTAGCTTCCCGAACGCTGCCCAACTGGGTTGGATTCGACAATTGACCTCTTTCTCGAAGTTGGACCTACCTACCTAACTGGACAGTTTGTCCTATGTGTTTTTTCGGTAATCGTCAACAACTTCGAGTGTAGATTCTCTTATGTTTAAGAAAGCAATTCGACATAACCTTTGTCTTGTCCATGTTCTTTTAAGACCTACTTAATATCATATCTATCACAGATTTTCAGAGTAGCCTTAAAAACTCTTTACATGCCCTAATCCTGTTGTTATTTATTTCAAAATAGTAATCCGGATTTGACACTCAGCGATCAGTTTTGTAAGGTTTGTTAAAGAAACATACGCTTTTAGCGCTGACGTCACCCAAAGACGTACAGTGGAGGATAATTTCGATACCACGAGCAGTGTTCACGGTAGCTTAGTGGCTAAAGCACTGGCGTACTGAGCCAGGAGTCGCAGGTTCGAATCCTGTTCGTGAGCGATTTTTTCTTTCCACAATTTATATCTTTAGAATTCGCTTCGCATGCGTAAAATGCGTTAAAATAATAAAATAATTTTCTTAGCAATCTTACACTTCTAGCCAGCAGGATTTCATGGAGCAGTATCAATGGCAGAGGAAGTTGATGGTGCGTTTGTCGGAGTAGAATTGGAATCTCCTTGAGTATTCGCTGTAGAATGACCCGCTCTATTAGATTCTTTATCAGATGAACTACTTGAGCTGCTGGAGCTTGACGATGGCGAGCTGGAGTCTGACGAGGAGTTCGAAGAGGAAGAAGAAGATAATCTTCTAGGGATTAAAAGAGGCCAAGGTATTTGTTTAAAAGGCAGAAAAAGTGTATCAGAGTAAAATGTTCTTCATCGGCTGATGCTGTCAACGCTGATCTTTCATCGGTTGATGCTACAATAGTTATCCTTTTCCACGCTGTTTTGTTGAACAGAAGGTCAGGTTTCTACTGTGGTTGCTTGCATTGCCTTTTTAATTAACAGGAGACCACAACCCCTCATCATCTGCCAAATAACAATTACAAATTTTTCAAATTCAACAATAGTGCATTATCTCAAAAAAAGATGATTAATCTTCTTGTAAATAAAGAACAACATAAATTGTAAATACATTTCTTTTAAATATAATTCAAGTAACAGTTCTGCGTAAAAAAAATATATTTATTATGTTTTTTTAATAAAATTAGGACATCATTTATATTTACCATCAATAGTGCATCATTTCACAGATATTCACCTTTTACGAACAACACTGAACCATTTTGGAATAATCCAAAAAATCTGACATACCTTCGTCAACAACAGAGTACTATTTCGAAATAATATCAAATACGTTGTATAAGCACAGTCACCAATACTGAATTAAAACTAAATAATTCGGAGTAATTTTCGTACTACATTCAACAACAGTGCATTATCACAAAATAATTCACTGTTGCGTAAAGGGTATGGTGCTGTTCTCTAAGGCGGACAAGTTGCATCTAGAAATAGTTTTGTGTTCGTGGTATGATTCTGGCAGCGCGTCTTCACCAATAGAGAGTTAGCGTGCCATCTGTAGGACATTTTTGTAAATAGAAATACGCCTGTCTTCGTGGTATGCGCGGCAAATTTTTGGCTATTCTTCCATAGACATAACTCAATTTTGAGATTTTTCGACATAATACAGTGTTGTTCTGGGTGTGCGATATTACAAACGAATCAAATCGAATATTAATCATTGCTATTTTAGTTTTTGCAAACAGCGCCACCGTTTAGTCCGTGTGATGCCGGAAGTCCGTGTGGTGCCGGACTTAAAGAATAGCACCACCCTTATCTCTTCTCATGGGTGTCGTAAAAGGCGACTAATGGATTCACCAGAGGATGGGCAGCAGCATTCTCTGAGTATTTAACCAACCAACTGCGATCGCCAACCCGCCTGCCAAGCGTGGCGATTATGGCATATCCCCCCTTAATTGGGGGAGGCCTATGTCCAGTAGTGGACGTCTTTCTGCTGAAACGATGAATGATGAAATTTAACGCTAGGTGGCGCTGTTACTTTGTGTTATCAATATAACACAAAGTTTCTTTTTGTGATTTTTTAAATAGAAAATAACTAAAGGAGCATTATTTGCAAAGATCATTTTTATCTAAGGTCAATGACCTATGAACTAGGACGTCTTAAGTATTTTTCAGTTTTCTTACTATTACACTACTCAAAAATTTATAATCACATTATACTCAAAATAATTTTAAAATAGAGTTTTTATAAAAGTCTATCAACGTGGAAGATTACAAGTTTCTACGTTGCATAGTTTGGGAATGGCAGGGGGGGGACACATTGTAAGCCACTTTGGTGGGCTATATTTCGCAGATGGTATACCTGATAAAAAAGTGATGTGTGAAACATTACCTTCATTTTAGTAGACCTATTAAATGATACCCCACAAGAGGGGGTGCAGCGAAAAAAAAATTTTCATCCCCATTTCACATGTATGGGCGCCACCCCTAAAATACGTTATCAAGATTTTTTTATTCTTTTAAAATTGAGATCTATATCTAAACCATTTTTTAACAAAATTTTATTTACTTATGTTTATAACTGTAGAAAATATTAAGCTGTAAAGGATTAGGACAGACGGACGGACATGACCAAACTATAAGGGTTCTTTGTAGGACTACGGAAAAGAAAGAAAGAAAGAATCATTTATTTGCGTAGAATACAGGTGGTACTTATGACCAATTTCAAGAGCACTTTGAATTTTATCACCAGCCTCTGAAGAATAGCAGAGGCACTGGTATCTGAGGGTCAATTACTCCTTGCCCAAGCTTCGTGACTACGACATGGACTATACCTATACTTACTTTCTTTTAAGAGGCCACCGTAAATAAATAATAAATTATCACGTATGGCTTAATAAGTTAATAGGTACCTACTGTTTGCAAACTCAAAACCATATTTTGACGACGTCTGTAGACTAGTGGTTCGAGTGTCGGACTGCTGATCACGAGGTCGTGGGTTCGATTCCCACAAGACACAAATATTTATGTGATGAACATAAGTGTTTATGGTAGTTTGGGTGTTTCTTATGTATTTTAAGTATGTATGTATGTATTTACAAAAAAGTACATAAGTATTACTTATATCCATTGTGTAGTCTTCTTATCGTGTCAATGGTTCAAATATGGTTGGAATAAAAAGTGGCCACTTCAATGGCGTTTTCAGTGGCGGTGAATAGATCATCTCTTGTGCAGGTGTTCGGGCACAAGGGACACGTTAGCAAGTGCGACATGGATTGCTCTGGGTCACCGCAGTCACAGTGTGCAAAGCTAGGGTCTCTAAACCCCCATTCACACATATTAAGTCTACAGCGACCAACCTGGGTGCGAAGGCGATTAAGTGACTTCCACACTGGCCACTGTAGATCGTGTCCTGGTGGTAACTTCTCCTGTGGAGTAATAAAGCCAGGAGGTGGAGGGTGCTTTTCAGTCCACAATTTGCATCTGGCGACAGCTGGGTGGTCTTTAATAGCTCGTGTGCTGCGCAAAAAGATTTTGCGGCTCTTGAGACGACCTGGAGGCATTTGGTGACTGTAAAGGGGATGTCGAACGTCAGACTCCTGCTTGTATTTTTCTATTGAGCAGGCTACATCTCGACGGACCCCAGGTGGTGATATCCCCGCTAACAGGTAAACCATATTCAGTTGCGTGGGCTTGAGGCAGCCAGTTATAATGCGGCAGGTACCGCGGTGCGGTTATAGTACCTACCCATAAGTAGTAGAAGCTATGCTTGGTTTGGGACTGTGTAAAAATGTCTCAATTATATTTATTCTTATATTTATAAAATAATAAATATAATTGTAAGAAAACAAGAAACCTACAAGAAACCCTAAAAAGGTGTTACAGCCTAGTTAAGCCTAAACCACTACTCGGTTAGATTTAAATATTATTATTGTAAATCTACATTTTAAAGATAAATTAAGAAAACAATTGATATATTAATATAATATTAAAATAGAGAAAAAAAGAACCCCAATCTAGAGGATTGTCATTGTTCCCAAACTAGTTATGCCTGTAGCCTGAGCTCCAACGCAGAAAAACAACTTATAATTGGTATTTTTTTATTGAATAAACCTGTAAAAATTTCATAATTTCCACTACATGAATATCACTGTGTGTGTGTCATACATTTAATTGATTTATCTTTGTGTTGCTACTCAGAACAATATAATTTTTCATTACTGCCCCACTACTGGGCACGGGCCTCTTCTCAGAATGAGAAAGATTCAGTCATCAATCTACCACTCTGACATACTGCGGATTGGCGGATCATTTTTCTGATTGGTGTTATCTAATAAAACAATTGTTTCTGTTGGGTAGTTAGACTCTTCTGTGTGTTCTTTGACTGAGCGGTCCACCTCGTGTTCACAAATGAACATGCATTTCGTGTCACAGTGGACGTGGGTTAGATGTCCGTTGTAGAACATGGCACCACACTGATCATGGTCGACACAGTCAGGGTGATAGTTGTTCCACCATGCGTTATCATATTCATTTAAAGGCGTTCCTGAAATTGAACAAAAAAAAAACAAAATCCATCATTAAATTCATCATTAAAAATTTCATGTACAGTGTACTCATTGTTGAAGAGCCAAATAAATAAATAAATAAATGCATCATACTATCGCTCGTTAAGAATTCAGATCGTAATCATACTATTATTAAAGCTGAATTCTTGCAAATGATTGCCTAGGTATACAAGCTGTTGATCTGTATCCGTGCCATATTTTAACTATACTACTTATACTGAACACGAATCAATAAAAACCAATACCAAAAAATTACATTTATATTTCAAAAATTTGTTTGTAAACAAACGAATTCACCACATGTGTCGCGCGCGGTCATAAAACGATTCGAGAGAAACCACCAAAAACAATTGGCAGAATTTTCCGCCCTTTGACAACGCCGTGCCGGTGACTTATTCTCAGAGTCGTTTGAGATTTATTCTAAAACTCTTGCTAATGTTTCCAAGTGAAAGTTTGGTTTTTAAATGTTTTACCTGATCGAGCACATTTTTTATCATTTGGTCTAGAAATATGGCACGGTTACATGTCAACATGTTGTATAAAAGTTAAGTAGGTACTTTTTTATTTATCGGGCCCTTTATTTCATGATCTAGCTAGTAGATCACATTTAAGGTTCATGTGAAAAAATAATAATCTACAATATCCTGATTTCACACAACCGTTCGTGTTGACAACTGACGCCTCTAATTACGCTGTTGACGCAATACGACGATGACATCTGTGGTCTAGTGGTTCGAGGGTCGGACTGCTGATCACGAGGTCGTGGGTTTGATTCCCACAGGACACAAATATTTATGTGATGAACATAAGTGTTTGTGTTGGTCTGGGTGGTTCTTATCTATTACAAGTATTTATTTACAAAAAAAGAGTATATATCTGTTATATCCATTGTCTAGTACCCATAGTACAAGCTCTGCTTAGTTTGGTACTAGATGGCACTGTGTAAAATGTCCCAAAAATATTTATATTTATATCGATGAGACAACTTGCCAAGTAAGCATAAGATACTTCCAGATACAGAACTCCTCTTTCAACATCCCACGAAAATCGGAGTTATTCTTAACCGAAGAGGATTACACTATACACTCACTCAGTACATACCTTTAACTGTTCGCCAGCCCTCATCGAATTTGTTATGAAAGCCCAAATGGTATACGCCTCTTAAGTAGTTTCCCTTAGCCTTGTTATTAGGTGCGGATTCAATCAACCCCGCGAGGTTGTCGGCTTCTAACTGAGATTTAATCACTGCTAGATATGATTGTTCTGCGCTGCACATGGTATACGCGTCCAACCAGTTCAATGGAGTTCTGTGAAATTTGTAACATTTTCCGATAGTCTCGTTGAAACTATAATCTGGAATAGAATTATTGAATTTCTAAATACACACGACTATACTACAACTATAATTAATTAATTGCTGACTAGGATACAATATACTACATTAAACACGATAAACAAATACTGTTTACAGTCAGTCTAAAAGTGCGTTTATATTAAAATTAAGATTGTATAGGTAATTTTGTATGTTGTTGTTGCCAATATACAACAATTTATACGTTGTTCCTGTTTACTACTATTTTTAAAACATAACATAACATCACGCCTGTATTTCCCCGAAGGGGTAGGCAGAGGTGTAATAGTACACCCACATTTCACCAGTTATGTTATAGTCCCATGTAATAGGGGGCGAGCCTATTGCCATTGACCGGGCACAAATCCAGACTCCGGGCTGCTACTGAGAATTTCCTATTGAAAAAAACCCAATAACACTTTGCCCGACCCGGGAATCGAACCCAGGACCCCACGCTCAGCAGTCGCGCTATTACTACTATTATTACTATTATTACTATTTTTAAGGTGTACAATAACGCATATTCCATCTTTTTTTATGAGTTATAGATCTGCTCTTGACCGCAATCTAGACAACTATCAATCTATCTATGTTTTTAAGTATTATAAGTAGGTATTATGTATTAACAACATATAAGTATGTATTTACAACAAAAAAAAGTATGTAAGTATTATATCCATTGTCTAGTACCTACCCATAGCACAAGCTCTGCTTAGTTTGGGACTAGATGGTGCCGTGTAAAAATGTCCCAAAAATATTTATTTATTTTAGGGTACCGTACCCAAAATGTGCCAAACGGGACCCCAATACTCTCGCTACACTGTCTGTCCGTCTGTCTGTCACAGGGCTGTATCATCTGAACGGTAATAGGTAGCCAGTTGAAATTTTCTCAAAATATGTGTTGCTATCACGGAAATACAAAAATTTAAAAAAAAAAAACTATTTCATACAACAAACATCGAAAAGCATGAATTTTTACAACGTTTTTGTTCTTGCTCTATCTTCAAAACGGTAATACATACCATATCAGACTTGGTCTCGTTATAGTGACAACAAACTATATTGTAGTTTAACAACAAATACTAAAAATAGGGCAAAAATAGACATTTGTGGTGGTACCTGGCCGGTTTTTTTTACTACAAATTACCTTTAAAAAACCGACCTAGAGCAATTCGGGCCATGCTCATTATAAGGTTCCATAGCTGATAAATTACAAACGAATCAAATAGAATAATTAAGTTTTGGTATGGTGAAATCAATTATAATGCTGCTGCATGAGCATTGTTTGCTAACATAATTTTTCTCTAAGGTCAACGATACCTTATACAAGGGGGTGCAGTGAAAAAAGATTCATCCCCATTTCACATGTATGGGCCACCCCTAAAATACATAATTGAGATTTTTTATTCTTTGAGGTCTATATCAAAACTATTTTGGTGCATAATTTCATTCACTTACGTGTTTAATTGTAGAAGTTATTAACTTGTAAATGATTAGGACAGACAGACGAACGGCCAGAACGATCTTAAAAGGGTTCCTTGTAGTACTACGCAATTCTAATCAAAGCGTTTGAAAATGCAATTGACTAGACCAGTGTTTTTCAATCTTTTCCGTAGCGCAACCCATAGCTACTTCCGAACTATAAAACTTTAAACTTCTAAGTGACTGCAACCCCCCTGTACAGTGTTAACGACACCCCCCCCCCAGTGGGTCACGACCCACAGTTTGAAAAGCACTGGACTAGACAATATATATGTTTAGATATGTCTTTTATATTTTGGCAGAATCATCTCATTAGTATTTTATCTATGACTATAATAGTATATTATTATATATATTTAGTACTTATTGTATGTTATATACACCACCTACCTACCTATGTATGTTTATCTATTGTTTTAGTGGTAATTTATTTCTCATCTTGTTTTGTGTCGTGAATCAATATTGCACCTGCCTTGTCATCTCTGTATCACCCTAAGGTTGACTGGGGGAGAATGCCTAAGGATTAAGTCCGCCTATGTACACATTTTGCATGAAGTTTAAATAAATAAATAAATATGTACAATGTACACAATTTTTTTTTTTTTTTCTTTTTTCTTCTTCTTTTCTCTTTTCTGTTTTATTTAAATTAAATTTAAACACATATTCCATTTACACATGTTCCATTTACAACGATATTGAGACTATTTCCAGATTAAAGAAATGTACTTATTTATAGTTGTATACCTGTACCTATAACTGAGAGAAAATATTTTACAGCATAGATTTGATATAATATCGATAACGTCGAGATGCTCGCCATCATCCACCATCCACCATCATCGATATAAGTTATTTCGACGTAAATTGAATCTACATTATCTACATCCATACTAATACAGTGCTTTCGGTGTTCAGGAACTCTGTGGTCAAATGTAGTTTTGACTGACTAATTGGAAAACTGAATGAATTTATATCGTAACATAATGCCTTTTTTGGCACGAATTAAAACATACCTAAATCAGGCATATTGCATTTCTTGTTCCATTCTACGGACTGAAGGGTCTTCTTGCAAACGAAGGGGTACTGTATCTTGCATTCGCAATCATTGATGGAGCCATCTGGTCTCATGACCACGCAGTCCTCTACACCGCCTGAATTATTCGGCTCACCTTCACCCCAGTTGTTGTATACGTCGGAGACTAGCTTGCCTAGAAACATAAAATAAAATTAATAATGAAAGAAATTTAAATGTTAATATTAATGTAGTAATAATTTCAAAAGCACAAAGCGCGAAAACGCAAAGTTTTCGACAAAAAAAGATTCGTTCAGAAAAAGAAAAAGATTCTTTCGAACCTGGGCCATGGCCTAGCAGCAACCAAAGAGAGCCTCAACGAGGCTATCGCCACGAATTTCGCCATTGGTCCTGCTCTTCTTCCACCTCTTTTTATTTTTAAAACAGCCTTGTTTGTAAAAATTAACCCACGAATTGCTCCCTCGTTTATGGGATTTTGTTAAACGAAACAGATATACAATAGCAGACTCTGTGTACACAGCCAAAACTTATACTCACATGTTAAATATTATGTTCGGTATAGCACCTAAAATATACAAGATGTTGATCTGTAATCGTGCCATATTTCTAGATCTGATGATAAATAATGTGCTTAGTCACCTAAAAATACCTAAAAAAATCTACGATTATTTAATACCTACATTTTCACTTAGAAACATAGCGAGGGTTCGAGAATAAATCCCGAACGACTCGGAAAATAAGTCATCGGCGGCATTGTCAAAGGGTGGAAATACCTGAAAATTGTTTTGGTGGTGTCGGACGCATGGTTTTTGTGTCGCACGCGACACACGGGGGTAATTTTTTTGTTTACAAATAGGTAGGTACATAAAAAAAAAAAAAATAAAAAAGATTTTTTTACTGATTCATGTTCAGTATCAATGGTATAGTCACCTCCTTAAATATGGCACGAATACAGATCAACATGTCGTATAATAACACACCAAATGACTACAAATAAAAAACAAGCACAGCACTTGGTCATGTCCTTGAAACCACTACTATATTGTTAACAAAAAAGTGTTTTATCCAGTTCAGTGGATCATTACAAAAAAAAAAAAAAAACAATGTAAATCTGGTCTATGTAGTCTAGTTAAACGAAAATTTAAAGAATTTTTAAATATGAAAGGCTATTCATAGTTTTTTTTTTATTGATATGATATCTGCATAATTTTTTGAATGTGTTTTTTAATATTTGTAATGTATTATTTGACATTCTTTGTAATTTATTATTCGACATTATTTTTAATTTATTATTTGATATTGATGTTTATGTTTATCTTTATACATTTGTTTTTGGTATATTAAAAACAGTCTTTGAATCCATTTTGCAAGTGGATTAAAAGTTAAATTACCAACAATTATATCCCGTTAGCTTACCATCTACAGTCTCAAATAGTCCTTTAACTAATAAAGATGACATCCCAAGATACACTGTCCTACCCTGGTTTTTCAAAGAGGTATTAACAACGTGGGCTTCGTTATCGTTTTCTGGGTAGAACAAACTGGCTCCTTCCAGTGCACACATGTTCTTAGCCATGGACCAAGTCTTGGATACCTTATGAAACTTGTAGAAACTCTCAGTTTCTTCTATATATGTATAGTCATTTCGGAAAAACTTGTTGCTCTCTCCATCTAAAAAATGATACAAGTTTTACATACATAACATAAGAAAATAGGGTAAGTCCAGTTGTCCCTAGTAATTTCAGAAGCAAGTACCTAAAAGAAAACTCTAGTAATTTCAGAAGCAAGTACCTAAAAGAAAACTCTAGTAATTTCAGAAGCAAGTACCTAAAAGAAAACTCTAGTAATTTCAGAAGCCAGTACCTAAAAGAAAACTATGAAGATGAATTCACAAAAATCTATTTTTAATTAATTAAACTTTGATAATTAAACATTCAAAATATAACAAGAAATAATGAGATTTTACCTAACTAGTATCATAATTTATTAATTCTTGAATTTTGACTCCAGCATGATTTTAACAGATGCACACTCTTACTAATGAAAAACTTAATAAAATAGTTTTGTATTTGCAATTAATGGTTCTTTGGTTTTAAAGAGTGTTAAAGTTTTTATTAAAAAAAAGAATTTAATCAACAATAAGCTTACTTGAATAATCTGAAATGAAGTACACTACAAGAAGAATTAACAAAGTTCTTGTATACATTATTGCACACAATGCAACCGACTTGCGTCTCGCAGTAAAATATTTCTACTTGTTGTCTGAGTTAAGTACGTCTTTATCAAAGTTCCTAAAAATAGTCTTGGGGTGAGTTGGTTATCACCAGCTGCGGGGATTAAGACCGGTCGTGGTTAGAGAAGAGATAGCGCGCGGGGAAACATCGGATTTAGATTTAAGGCCAAGCCCGCACTGCGATTTTTAATCGTGCGATTTTTTATGGAAAAATCTGTAGCAATATATAATATATCATATGATAGAATCATATGCAGGTACCCGCACTGGCGATTAAAAATCGCGGTGGAAAAAAATACTCAGTGCGCGAATTAAAATCGCTGTGCGGGCTATTCTTAGGGCATTAGACATTTTCATATTTAAAACTAATGTCCATCCTTCAGGCTATCATTCACTTTTTTTTTTATCAGAACTGAGAGTCAACAAAAAAGTAACACATTCTTGTAGAATTTGTTTATCATCATCATCATCATTTCAGTTGAATACGTCCACTGCTGGACATAGGCCTCCCCCAAGCTTTGGGGGGATATGCCATAATCGCCACGCTTGGCAGGCGGGTTGGCGATCGCAGTTGGTTAGTTAAATACTCAGAGGACGCTGCTGGCCATCCTCTGTTGAATCTCTTACGGCCAAAATTAATATCCAATCTATCCACGATTTACCTTACTGGAGATAGAAATTTGACATTTTTTGTATGGAGCTTATGTCAAATTCCTATCTCTAGTAAGGCAAATCGTGGATAGACTGGATATTAATTTTGGCCGTTAGTCGCCTTTTACGACACCCATGAGAAGATATAGGGTGGTGCAATTATTTACGTCCGGCACCACACGGAACAATGAAAATGGTAGAATGTGTTATCTTATCATTATTTTACCACCAATAGGCACATTTGTGTTCAAAACAGAGAATACGTATTTTTCCAAAAACTGAATCAATTATTCTGTGCATAGCTAAGGTCAGGTAACTAGAGCCAGAAGTTATCGGGGCACAACGAAAAATTTGATAGGGATTGAATTTTGTTGTTTATTGACTTTTCTAGCTATCGATGTTGTTCCATTGCAATTTTGCTTAAGGCGCATGTAGCAGACAAGTGGCGCGACCATCAGTAAAAAAAAAATACGGCAAAATTACGGAATTATTGGCATGTACTTACTGGGGGTAGTCTGCTGCCTAACCTGGCGTGGCTGGTGTCACTGGCATGGCTGGGGTAGCCTAGTGCTTACTTCAAGGTGTGATACTGAATTCGTATTCCAAGTGCTTGCCATCTAACATTTTATTCATTCATCATCATTTCAGCCGAAAGACGTCCACTGCTGGACATAGGCCTCCCCCAAGCATCGCCACAACGACCGGTCCTGTGCCTTCCGCATCCAGCGGATTCCCGCGACCTTCACCAGGTCGTTGGTCCACTTTGTGGGGGGCCTACCCACGCTGCGCCTTCCAGTACGCGGTCGCCACTCCAGAACTTTACTGCCCCATCGGCCATCCGTTCTGCGAGCAATGTGCCCCGCCCACTGCCACTTAAGTTTGGCAATTTTTCGGGCTATGTCGGTTACTTTCGTTCTCCTGCGAATCTCCTCATTTCTGATTCGATCACGCAGGGACACTCCGAGCATAGCCCTCTCCATTGCCCTTTGAGTGACTTTGAGCCTTCTTATCAGGCCCATTGTGAGCGACCACGTTTCAGTACCGTAAGTAATTACTGGTAACACACACTGGTCAAAGACTTTCGTCTTGAGACACTGCGGTATTTTGGACGAGAAGATATTGCGTAGCTTCCCGAACGCTGCCCAACCGAGTCGGATTCGACGATTGACCTCTTTCTCGAAGTTGGACTTACCTAGCTGGACAGTTTGTCCTAGGTACACATAATCGTCAACAACTTCGAGTGTAGATTCTCCGATGCTTACGGGAATGGGTGCTATATGGGAATTCAACATAACCTTTGTCTTGTCCATATTCATTTTAAGACCCACTCTATCGGAAGCTCTACTGAGGTCATCGAGCATTGTACTGAGGTCCTCCATGGTCTCAGCCATGACTACTATGTCGTCGGCAAACCGAAGGTGAGTGATGTACTCGCCGTTTATGTTAATGCCTAGCCCATTCCAGTCCAGAACCTTGAAGACATCCTCCAATGCAGCAGTGAACAGTTTCGGAGAGATCACATCTCCCTGTCTCACACCTCGCTGCAGAAGGATAGGTTTCGAGGCTTGGTCCTGTAATCGGACTGACATAGTGGCGTTTTCATACAAAGACTTTAACACTTCGATGTACCGATAGTCAATCTGGCACCGTTGAAGAGACTGTAGTACCGCCCAAGTCTCGATCGAATCGAAGGCTTTCTCGTAGTCCACAAACGCTAAACAAAGAGGCAAGTTATACTCTTCGGTCTTCTGTATAACCTGACGCAGCGTATGTATGTGGTCTACGGTGCTAAAGCCTTTTCGGAACCCGGCTTGTTCGGGAGGCTGGAAGTCGTCAAACCTGCGCGAAAGACGGTTCGTAATGACTCTCGAAAACAGCTTGTAGACATGGCTCAGAAGTGAGATGGGCCTATAATTCTTCAGTAGAGCATTATCGCCCTTTTTGAAGAAGAGTACCACCACACCTCTGCTCCATGCCTGTGGCGTTCTCCCCTCGAGAATGACGGAATCAAATAACTTCTGAAGGGCCTTAAGGATCGGTTTTCCACCCGCCTTCAGGAGTTCGGCCGTAATTCCGTCATCACCCGGTGCCTTGTTGTTTTTGAGCTGCTTTAGAGCCATCCTAATCTCGTACAGGCTGACGTCCGGGATATCTTCGGTATAGTGTCGGGTCAATCGAGCTCTTGGGTCATTAGCCCGATTTACAGCGGGTTTCCGGGTAGACGTGTATAACTGTCCATAGAACTTCTCGACCTCCTTCAATAGCTCTGGCTTGGAGGAAACGACCCTGCCATCGTCGGTCCTCAGTTTTGCAAGCTGGCTCTGCCCAATAGACAGGTCTCTTGCGAAGACTTTGGAGCCCTTGTTCTTCTCTATCGCGTCTTTAATACGTTCGGTATTAAATTGGCGTAGGTCACTTTTCAAGGACTTTGAGATCTGTCTATTGAGCTGCCGGTACTTAGTCGCATCATCTGAGGACTGCAGAATCATCTCGCGTCTTTCCGCCATGAGCTCGAGAGTGTGAGCATTTTATTACAGTAATACAATATAATGATTAATAAACTCAAATTTGGTTGTTCAAATTGGTTAAATTATAGTTCGCTGTAGTCTTTGAGTAAATATGTACTACGTAGTACGTATTTACTCAAAGGCTGTAGTTGTATATAGAAAAAGTGCCAAATCTACCTACAACTACAGCGAATTATAATTTACAGAGTTAATAGTTTCTGATTAAACTACAGTACCTTTACTTCAATTGTTAAAAACGAATTTTTGATATTTGCTGTATACAGCGAGTAATTTTTTTTTTACTGATGGGAGCGTTACTTGGCTACTACATGCCCCCTTAATGACATTATTGTTTTGTTAGAGAGGTTAATGCGATAAATTCACTGAATTGAATAATGATTTAAAAACAATATGAATTTGTCTCTTATATTACCTAGCAGAAATGTCAGGATCCGTAGGGTTATAACACAGAAATAGATAGAGATAGAATGGTTTTAATCACAATTTTACTTGCGATTCATGGCGTGGCAACTTTCGAACAAACTACGCCTTACATATTGACGTCATTAATTTTAAAAAATTAACTTTAATCAAATATACTTTACAACTTTTGTTTCTGCAATTAGAAACAACACAATAAGGCATTTTTGCGGGTTTTTGTTACAGCATTTACAGATACAAGCCATAAGGCGTACTAAGAAAGGCTTTGAAATGCCCCGCACTGTGGTGCAGAGTGTTGGCACGCGCACCCTGCCCACTTTTCCATTCTATCTACTTCTGTAGGTGATAATAATAATTGTGTAACGCACTCTCAATGACAATAGCTGCTTGCCATTGAAATATACGTCACCACCGCCGCCCGCCGCAACGGAGTGCCCTCCACCCCCACCACAACAACCACTACCTCCACCACCACCACCCCAGCCTTCAAGAAACCTCAGACTTCAAGCAAGAGATCATCGCATGTGTGCGTGAAGAATTGAATTGAATTGAAACAGAACTTAGACGTCATCAATGCCATGCGACACCCAACTTATGAATAGTTGTTTTTTGTAGAAGCTAGAAAAGCTAGCCAGTGTCTTTGAGTAAATATGTACTACGTACTAGAGACGACACCTCAAAGAAATTTTTTGTAGCACGCCTTAGAGCTCCCGCACTCTCACTCACTTAGTCTGTGCCAGGCCGCTTGCCGCAACGTGACGTGGCCAAGTGCTCAGTTTCATTACCTAAATATGCCTTCGTGTGTATTGAGATACTGTTCTAACAACTCGAGAAACATAGGTAAAAGTCAAGGAGTGACTTTTCATCAGTAAGTTCTAAATATTATCTTTTAACAAACGTAATTTAATTTAATTGTATCAATTTTGAATTGTGGTGACGCGTCACAGAGGTGGCGGCCATGTTTCGGTGATAGTCTAAGCGCAGACGTGACACTATCGAGTTATAATACCAAATGGCCATGTATTTTACCCGTATTTTCTATTAACTTACGGTATTTTTTCGTATTTTATTTTTAATACGATTTTAGTTGGTTTCTTTTAGAAAGAAGTGTCATCATTAGTGACATTAATATGAATTTAATTAATAGAATAGAATAGAATATATTTACAGTAGAATTCATTTATAACGACTTCGCTTATAACGACTAACCGGTTTTAGCGACGATAATGTTTACTCAAGTTAGGTTTCATAGTTAGGTACTGAGAAAATATAACCGTTTAGTGCGACTCCGGTTTAAGCGACCAACTGCTTATAGCGACCATTATTTATGATATTACGTCCGGTAAAATCGACGCGCAATGTTTTGTTTACACAACCTACGCACCAAAACCTTGGCGCCCCATCTTCACCCCGCCACGCGCGCTTCACCTCTCCTTATTGGCGCGCGTAAATCACAGTTAGTGTTTGTCACCTGTTATGACAAGTTCTTAAAGCTCGACAAAATAGGTTCTGTGAAGCGAAAGTGTTTTACAATTGAAGAAAAAAATTAAAATAAAGCATATGTGATTCCTACAAAATGTTCTATTTACCTTAATAGGAAAATCAAACATTCGCATTTATTGTACATATGTATTCATAAGTTAAGTACATGTATACTTGAGAAATGATCCTGCCGTTTTGTACGTCATCCGGTTAGTACGACATAGTATCGCCGGTCCCTTGAAGGTCGTTATATCCGGATTCTACTGTATTTGCTTAAAAACATGTTATAAAAAGGTCTTATAGTATCTTACAGTGAGTATTGTATTGATGATCATCAGATAATCACTGGGTATTTTCCATACTTTTTTTACACCCTAAAGCATTTCATCGAGAAAGAAGTATTTACAAATTTAAATCAACATTCACAGAATCAGCCATCAACATTCAACCACAGAATCCATTTAATTCGGGCCATAATAAATTAGTACACAAAAATGAGATTGCACCACGAAGCAAGATTACCATACTAAACGCCAGAAACTAACTAAACTTATTTTATTTAAAGGAAATTAAAATATTCTGTGGCAGTTTAATACTCCTTTTATTTATACGCCTTGTAGACACAATAGGTACCTACCTATCAAGTAGGCAGAATAAACAGACTGTCGCATCTGCGCGCATGGATGGGCGTGTTTATGTTCTATGATGACATAAACACGCCCCGCTTACCCCGCGCTTGCCCCGCGGTGAGCAAACTGGGCGATATTTTTTCTTTGTGATGTCGTCTCTAGTGCGTAGTACATATTTACTCAAAGGCCAGTGTTTGAGTTTATAATGAAACAAATATAAAAAAAAATTGCCATTTGTAGACTGATTGTAATAATTATAAAGATTATCGTTTATGTAAGGAATATTGTTTGTAGGGTTCCGTAGTTCGTACAAGGAACCGTTACAATTTCGTCATGTTAATTTGTCTGTCCTAATCCTTTACAGCTTAATAACTTCTACAGTTAAAAATGTGCATCGTGCGCGATACTTGAATTTTTGCATCTCTTTCTTATGCAGGTACAACCATATGTCTATGTTTGCCCTATTTTTAGTATTTGTTGCTAAACAACATAGTATGCACTATAATCAGAGCAAGTTTGACGCTGGTATGTATTACCGTTCTGAAGATAGAGAACAAAAAAGAAAATGCATGTTTTTCGAGGTTTCTTGTACGGGGACCACCTTTGGTTTTATTTTTAGTATTTGTCGTGATATAACACAATACAACACATATTCTGAGAAAAATATTATATTTTGTTCATTACAATAACATTTATGTATCATTTACAATGTCCAGTATAATTATAATTTATTATTTAACATTTGAATTCGTTGAACTTATTATTGCTACCATATTACTGTTGGTACTCATTGCAGTCTGGTCTTGCAGTTGTAGATGCTGCGATCCCTTCGTGTTCACAAATAAAGAAGCATTTCGTGTCACAGTGGACGTGGGTAAGATGTCCGTTGTAGAACATGGCGCCACACTGATCATGACCAGCTGCGTCGGGCTGATAGTTGCTCCACCAGGTGTTATATTCATTTAGTGATCCACCTGAAATAACAATATCCATCATCAACAACAACAATAAAGTCTCATAATATTGGTAATGCCAAGTATAACATGCGGTACCATTTAGGCAACAGCCTATTGTAGGTATTGAAGTTTTAATGGGCAAAGGTAACCGGTTAACATCGGGGTGCTGGCCAGGAAACCTCCACGTGTGTCTGACATCTGCTTATCCTTCTGGACACGTCTAGAGGGAACGGCAGTTGTTGGGCCGGTGCACCCTGGGCACGGGCAATAAGTCTCCTTTGGACCGGGGGACCTTATTGCCTGTGGCGAATATTCTGGCACGGGAGAAGCCCGATGTGGGCCAATGGGAAGTTGCTCCGCGTGTCCCTCTGAGAAAGCAGAGGGCACTGTGGAGGAGCAGGGGCGGGCCCGGTGTGCACTCACCCTGCCACTGGGCAGGCAGCGGGGGGACTGTCCTTCCCTGCCCCCGTCGGTCTCGTAATCCCAGGAGTGCCTGCTGAGTAGTATTCTCGTGCCTCTTGGGACCGAAGGTCTTGGCTTCACCGCCCGGACCGTGAGGAAGAAAACCTCTATAAAAATTACGAGGTCGTAGGGCTTGCGAGCAGCAGACTCGGGGTAGTCTGCTGCCCGACCAGCAGCTGACGTAGCTGGCACAGCCGGCGTAGTTGGCGCAGCTGGTAAAGGCCCATGAGGTGAGGTGGCGTGCAGTGTTCCGTGTGCGCCACAGAGGAGGGTGCGGCCGTCGTTAGGCCGCACGGGGAGAAGGGGCTCGCCTGCTTGTGGCGGGCCGGGACCTGTCGGGGGTGGTTGTGTGAATACTCACGGGTTCCCACGCCCCCGGCTAAGGTAGTTGAAGGAACACCGTGGTGGTTTTAGTCGGTAAGAGTCCGACACTGGCTCCGCCTACCCCGGGCGGAGTGCGTCCATGAGGATTTCCCCACGGGAAAAAAATAAAAAATAAACTGTTAACATCAGGTGGGCCTTTAGCTCGTTTCGCCATCCTATACTATAAAAAAAAATACTTTGAGTGATATTAACACACACAGGTGTAGGTCTATAATAGTCGTCGTCAAATGATTTCACCACCCAATTCATTGTGGCGTCAAGATTACTTGGGCCACCACCTTACTACAACTCAGAGCGGAATCTCTCCGTCGGGGTCACCAATGTAGGAAAGGGTACACGTATGTACCAGGTAATATTATTGTATTATCACAGATAATATAATACTAGACGGGGTGAAACTAGTTTTATTATTCAGTAGTTATAGTAGTAGTAGCAAGCAAGTGTAGCAGGAAGAATAACGGCACAACGAAAGATGAAGAATGAAGAATATTTTTTGGCAATTAAAATTATTTAGTGAGATTACATTATTAATTATCTACATTTATATCGTTAAATTCAAATTATAAACTCAAAATTAATGTCATAATGACAGACTACGCACATGCACCTGTAATGAATTTATTTATTTTTATTACGATACAGTTTGCTGAACAAAATAATGTTATATTTTTTTTTTTCCATAACAGTACACTTCAGCCCAACTAAGGAGATTTTAATGCCACTTCGGCCTAACCAAGGAGTTTTCAATCCTTTTTTTTAGCAGTCGTACAGTTTGGCACAAAAGAGTAGGTACACAAAATGCAGGGCGCTACTAGTCATACATTGAAAAATGTTATCTTTTAAAATCAGAACTTTGGATTTTCATATTGCTTTTAATTATATTTAAGTGTTTTTCAGGCATAGTTTTTGGATGATAAAACAGAGATTGACGGAATCCTGACAAGGATAGAAAATTCGTTCCTATTATAATATTTTCCCAGACTATATTTTATTATCTGTGTTGAGGCGCGCTTGGGCGAGTGCGCGCGCCATGGGCTACTGGATTTGGTCGTCATAACTTGCG
Organism: Asteroscopus sphinx; assembly: GCA_949699075.1. NCBI lineage: Eukaryota > Metazoa > Arthropoda > Insecta > Lepidoptera > Noctuidae > Asteroscopus > Asteroscopus sphinx. The sequence continues at coordinate 21,662,808 of OX453005.1, forward strand.
AATTTATTATGATTGTTTACGTTATTATTATGTTTTTGTTAGTCCAAAGTTTTATTCTGGGAAAAAATATCTGACAACAGCAGTGATACTGAACTGAGGAGAATATGACCCCGCCTGAATTTCTGGATGCAGCAACGTAAATGACGAACAATCTTTTACCAGAAAAATCAAGAAAAACTAACGACAATGTCAGTAATATTTTGACTTTGGTATTTTATTCAAAATTGTATGAGTTTAGATAAAGTAGTGTATGAAACTGACATAACTAGGTATTAAAACACTCGTGTGATACTATTAAAAACCTCGCCTTCGGCTCGGTTTTTCAACTCACACTAGTATGCAACAGTTTCATAAACTACTAATTATCATATTCCTTATTTATTCGTCCGAGATTATCATCATGACTTTTAAATTTATTGGGCTCTTTATCAATCAGTAGAACTTATTTAAAAAAAAATATGGTCTACGAACTACATAACTTCTTTTAATATCCCGAGGATCTCATTCATGTATTGTGGTGAGAAAATAAATCTTTGTCTTATCTTATTTTATCTTATTACGTACTTACCTTTAACTGTCCGCCAGCCCTCATCGAATTGGTTATGGAAGCCCAAATGGTATATTCCTCTTAGGTAGTTTCCTGTGACCCTGTCTTTTGGAACGGTTTCCGTCAACTTCACGAGGTTGTCGGCTTCTAACTGAGAGTTGATCACTGCTAGATGCGATTGTTCTGCACTGCACACGGTATACGCGTCGGTCCAGTTCAATGGAGTCATGTGGAACTTGTAGCATGTGCCGGTCGCCTTGTTGAATGTGTAATCTAGAATACGTGAAGAATGTTTTTAAATCAGATTTTTTTTGTAGAGTTCTACAACAAAAATTCTAATGACCCCTTAAGAGGTTTTCAGTTATTCCAATAAGCACGTTGTATACTTTTAAATATCATTGGTCATAACTGGTCATAACGAACAACTTCAGCTGTTCCAATCAGTCATTCATTAAAATATATTGAACAGCTGTTTTTTTCGCGATTTCAGGTTTTCTCACACAGTAAATGTATGTAATCGTGAGTGTGTGTGTAATCAGTCGGTCCTGCGCCTGATCTCTCTCCGGTCGTGTCGAATTGCCGTCCCATCGGATTATGAGAGTGAGGGAATAGAGAGTGCACCTGTGTTTGCGCACACACTTGTGCACTATAATATGTCCCGCGCAGATGGCTAGTCTCCATTGAGATTGGCCGCCGTGACTGAAATTCGGCCGGGAGGACATTATTATTAATAGTGAGTACATCACCCTTAAAGGGACCTCGGCTAATAATATTACATATTTATTTATTTATTTATTTATATATGCTTTATTGTACACCATAAAAAACATTACATTGAATATGCATTTAAACTATTGTACAAATGGCGGCCTTATCGCGATGAGCGATTTCTTCCAGGCAACCTTAGGATGGACAAGAATGAACTGGACAGAAAATGGGGTTGTCAGATGTGCAATTTCGATACATAATTTAGTAATAAAATAAAATACTATACTACTACTATAAAATAACAACAAAAATATATTCTATAAATCCTAATACATAAATACTATATGCATATATACATATAAATAATAAGCAACGGTAAAGTAATTAAAAACGACCACATACACATACATATACCTACAACGTGTAATTAAAAATAACTGAAATTGAACTCATCATTATCAACAACTTTTACTATAGGACCAACACTGATATCGCGAAAAAGACAGGTTCTCCATATATTAATGTTCGCATAACTCGACAAAATTTACACAAAAGCAGATTGTTTTTACGCGATATCTGGATTGTTTGTTGAGGTTTTCAGTTATTTCAATCAAACGTTGTATAATACAAATTACCGTACACATTCAATGCTAATAATTATTAGCATTAAAACAATTCTATGAGGCCTTGGTTATTACATTAGAAAACTGCCTAAACTTGATAAAATTAAATTATTTAAATGACAGACAAGATCAATATTTTTGCACATATTTATACCTACACGCATAGCTTAATTTTAATAGATAGCTATGTTTGTAACATGTTTTATGTTATGAGTGAGATATATTCATGCAATGTGCAATGTTTTGTATCGGTACATTTACACACGGCTACACATCAAGCTGTACAAATCCAGTAAAGGCTGACCTCGCGTTGCAAGGTAAACCTATACAATGCGAGGTCAGCTTATACTGGAAAATTACAGCTTGATGTGTAGCCGTGTGTACACCCTTCGACCAATATTACATTTTATATTGCTCGAAGAGTACCTACTTCGTAGAGATCTTATTTCAAACGTAGAACGCTGGACTGTTTATTTCGACATAAGGGTTGAAGAATGTTTAAGTTTGTTTTTACAAAATATTGCAATCTCATAGATGTATGTTGAATAAAAGACAACCTACCTAAATTGGGCATATTGCATTCTTCGTTCCACTTTAGGTCTACGAGGCTCTTCTTGCATATAAAGGGGTACTTGCTAAAGCATTGTACATCATATTGGGTCCCAAATATTCCAATTGTTACACAGTTCTCATTTTCAAGTGAATTGGACGGCTCGCCTGGTTGCCAGTTGTTGTACACGTCAGAGATTGGTTTACCTGGGAATATTAATATTGTTAGGAATCGGCGGAATAAAATAGCAACACTGAACTATGACACCCCACCAAAGTTGGCCATATTGATTGTCGGTGGTTGGAGCTTGGAGCGGGGCGCGCACTTTGGCTGCGAGTCGTTTCTCTACTTGGTCTGTGGAGTCGTTGAACAAGACGGACGTTCTATAACCCGACATGGCTTGTCCTTTTATTTTGTAATATTCAATCTTGATGTAATGGTGTAATAACTTACTAATACCTAACCTAAAAATACAGTGCTCTCATTGTTGGTTTTGAGAGTCTTAATGTGACTATCATTGAACATACCCGCCTAGCCCCTGATAAGCAGACATTACTCTTTAACTGTAAACATATGGTCACACCTATACAATTATATCCTGTAAACGTGGTTGTTTATTCTTCTATCGTGTCAACATGAGCTACATAATGATAACCGCTCATGCCGTGGGCTTTGACAATATACCTATAGACCAAATGTCAAGAACAAAAATTTGATACATTCAAAACCCTGCCGATTTGCGTAGTACACGCGAATTACGCACACACACACTCACATTCAAACCAAGCCGAACTGTTTATTGTATTTCGAATCACCGAACGTGTCACCACGACACTTAACTGTCAAAGAGCTTTGAAAAAAATCTTAAAATGCCTTCGTATGTCGTCAAACGGTGCAAAAATAATTCTACAGCGCATAAAAAATCAGATGGAATTACTTTTCACAAGTTAGTAATTTATTTTAATCATATTTTAATGTTTACAATTCATTTTCTTGTAACCTTACCGCGGCAAGGAATATTCCTGTGTTGCATGTTAATAAATTATAATTTACCCCAGAAATCGGGTAAAATTAATCGTCATGTTATTTTTACGCTTATTACTTTTTAGCTTTCCGAAAGACCATAACAGAAAAAAAGAGTGGGTTGAAGTAATACGTAACAGCATAAATGAAAATAATTGGTCACCATCCAATTATTCACTCATTTGTAGCGAACACTTTGTTGAGCATGATTTATACATGACTAAAAACGTGATCCCTCCTTTTGGGCTGCGCCGCAGTCGGGTGAAAATTTCTATTAAAACAACATAATGAATCCTTCACATCTACCACAATGGAATCCAATGAAATGAGTAATTTTTGATAATTTTGCAAATCATTTACCAAGGAATAGTACACAAGTATCCAACCAACAGCAGTAATTTTATTTTTAGTTTTAGTATAATGTTCCATTTTTTAAGTAACTACTATGAATAATTAAACCCTGATTAATTATATTTCAATTGTTTTTCTTACATCTAGCATTTTCTTTGCTGCAGTGAGATGAAAAGTTGTGTGTTTTGCACGGCTGCAAAATTATTTGCGTCTCGTGCCTTCACATTTGTTTGATTATATTTTAGAATTCAATCTTAAATCCTTCGCTTGCTTTATTGAAGAAAACGCGCTAAATAACAACTTTACAGTCTTGCATAGCAAATAACTATTTTTTATTATATAGTTATATTCTATGTACGGCCAGGGACACGAATTATTTAGCAAATTGAGACACAAATTTTGCCGTATTTTGCCTTTCTAGCCCTGATCCTAGTCGTTGGTATACTGATAACGAATGACAATAATTGTGATTAGTAATATACGGAAAATTTAAATTGACAGTCAATTTGCTAAACAATCCCTTTCCGTGACTGTTCATAATTGGATCGTATTAATTACTTAAAGACTTGATATTAGTCGTGGTCAGTTGTTTGATATCAGGGGTAAAAAGATTTTATCTAGCAACACTCCCATCGCTGTCAATGTCACTCATACATTTGCAGACCCTGCATCAATTCAATGTTCCGCTGGAATTTGTCTTGAGTTTTTACTTGGTCTATGGCCGTGGGAAAAAGATTAAGATTAAGATTGTTTCTAATAATATAATATAACAATAATTAAATTTATTATTCGTGGAATAATAACATTGTCTTTTGTCAGTAAAGTTTCAATAGCCCGCCAGGCGTCTCCGAGGTAGGACCTGTAGGTCTACTCGCGTTTTACGAACGACAAACGAAGTACGAACTTTCGTTCCGACTGATACTTACATAATAAAAATAAGCACATAAAAAAGGCACAATTAAGATAGACTACGGTTCATAGTCGTATACAATTTACCGGAGATGAGAAAAACAAACGTCAAAACACGATCATCGCATGCGATAATAAGGGAACGATGGTTTACCGGAGTAGCAAATTGTGCGATGAATCGTACGATTTATCGAATATCGTCGAACGGGAGTAGACCCCCTGTGTCGTTTTTGCTGGCTCGCTGCGTTCCCCGCTAATCGATCGAAATATCCGACAAACTGTTATTCGTTGATCGTAAATACGTAGTTTTGAAAATCTGTTTGCAAATATTGTTGTAGGTTCTAGTACTGTAAACATTAGTTTAAATTGTATATAGTTTTTAATATACTTAGGTATTTAATAATATTATGGGTAATAAAAATAGAAGAAATAAAAATATATCCATATATTATTATGAAATGCGGAACTTGGAAAAAATAAATAAAGTTAGTTTGATTATTATTTTATGTATTTATAAACTAACTAAAAATCATAAATTTACAGTAATAGTAATATAAAAGAAATACAATTTGTACAGTCAACCGCACGTCAGTGGTTACAGTTTGAACTTGACAGCGTCTTTATTTCGTAAGCAGTAAGGGTGGTTTTTGTAATTCAATTGTTACCACTGAAGTGCACTGAACCATCAGTGACTGTACCATCTTATGTATGAATATTTACGTAAATAAAGAATTGAATTGAATTGAAAGTAAATATAGGTACACTAGTTAATTTTTACGTTTTTATTATTACAATACAGAAATAACAGTAGTGCAACTGCATCAAAAATAATTTTTACTAAGTAACTTTTTTATATTTTCAGTTCATCGATACCAAGATCAAAAGGCTTATTTACAAAAAAAATATTAGGTGAACAGTACGTATCTACCTAAATTGTCAATTTTTAACCGCCTAGGTATCTGTCTGAGGCATCGTAGTTCCCAAACGAATTAACCGATTTTGCTTTAGTGCTTTTAGATTGAAAGTGTTCATAGCTATGATTCAAGAACATCTTTTTAGCCGTTTGAAGATTATAAGCTCTTTTCTAGTTGAAGAACTTTGAAAGTTTATTGTACCGAAGTTATAAAACCAACTGTCAGTCGACGAAGCGAGGACTTGTCAGAACTACGAGTTGTTGAAGTCGAACGACCTATAACCTGACAGGGCTTGTCCTTTTACTGTGTGATGTTATTGAAGTGACTCACTAATCACTAACCTACATAAAAGTACTCTCAGTGATCGAGAGTCCATGTGTCTTTTATTTAAATCCCAAGATTTTCCCGTGATATGCAGACATTGGTTATAATTGTAATACTAAAATAGCTTCTATCCAATTCTATAACGTGCCTGCTGACAAAATTATCTATTGTTATAATTATACAACGTGTATCAGAAATGCGTGATCATATTTTTTGATACGTGTTGTGTGTTTAATTTTTTTTTCCACCAACGCTCAGAAAATTATCATCCTGATTTCGCGAAAAACTTGTTTTTAGGGTTCTGTACCCAAAGGGTGCCAACGTGACCCTATTACTCTCGCTACGGTGTCCGTCCGTCCGTCTGTCTGTCTATCTATCACAGGGCTGTATCTTTGTAACAATAATAGATAACCAGTTGAAATTTTCACAAAAATATGTGTTACTATGGTTTTTAACCATAACCATAATATTTATTACGACAAATACTAAAAACTAAAAAAATCTAAAATGAAAGGGGGTTCCCTCCCCATACAAGAAACCTCGAAAACGAACAAATTTTTTTCAACATTTTTGTTCCTATTCTATCTTCAAAACGGTAATACACACCAGCGTCAAACTTGGTCTGATTATAGTGCATATTATGTAGTTTAGCAACAAATACTAAAAATAGGGCCCTATCCGAATTTATTTATTTATTATTATTTATTTGTCTAACGTAACTGGCGAAATGTGAGTGTTCTATACACCTCTGCCTACCCCTTCGGGGAAATACAGGCGTGATATCCTGTTTTATAGTGCACTATAAAACAGGATATCACGCCTGCCACTGTCTAAAGTGCACTATACTGTAAAACAACGACTGTACAGCCCAATAGATGCCTAATGTTGAATATAATGCGTTCAATAAAATCTGCTACTAGCTGAGCCGGGGTACTGCAATCCGATTGGCCCTACCAAGGCGGCTATTGGCTGACCACTAACGCGGCAGTTTTGACGGCTCATGTAAGTGGTCGAAACTGATTTGACGATTTCAAGTGGCGAATAGTGGCGACCTACATTAGTGAAATTTCATAGATGTGTTGTCGACATCGGTCGCCTGTTATGAAGCGCCTATTGGCTGTATGGTAGTTGCTGTAAAACCAAGTATTTCGAATGTGTTCAAGTTTTTTGACACACTTATTTTATCCATGTAGGAATGCAAGGCCCTGATACAACGTTATTACGCGATTAACGCGCGAATATGCAAACCAATCATCACACGTCTCCTGTATTAAGATTAGGTAGTCTTAATTTCAATAAAGTAGGTAAATATTGTATAAAAGTAGATTATGAGATGAGGGAATCACTTTGATCACTGAAATGTTATTTATATACATAAAGAAAGGTATTACGTAAATAATTTAACTATGAATTAATTATTATATCTTTAAAATGAATCAACCCACTCCGATCGCGTGTTCCCATTCCCCCGTGCGTCTCACTCCGACCCGTCCCCCCGGTCCGCAATTCTCGATTCAGTTCCGCCGCTCAGTGCGTGTCCGTTCTTTGCCGCTTGCCTCTCTAACGTAGATACAATCGGAGTGGTCGGACCGGTATCTGAGTTGCGGTTGGATGTACATCCATCAATAACGCAAGTGATGCGGGTCCGGGATTCGTATCCATCCGGACCTACCCATCTCTAAGGACGACGCCTAAGCGTAGTGCGGAAGAGCTGTATCTATCTATACTAATATAATAAAGAGAAAAGATTTGTATTTTTGTGTGTATGTTTGTAATAAATAAACTCGAAAACTACTGTGCCGATTTCAAACAAAAAATCACCATTAGAAAGCTACATTCACCCTGAGTAACATAGGCTATATAGGCTATATTTTCATGTCCACCCGTGCGAAGCCGGGACGGGCCGCTAGTTAGTTATAAAAGAAAGGAGATAAATAAATAAATAAATAAATATATATTTGGGACATCTTACACAGCACCGTCTAGTCCCAAACTAAGCAGAGTTTGTACTATGGGTACGGTCGGCCGCAAGTCAGTGGTAACAGTTTGACATTGCCAGCCGAAACTACTCAAGTTAGAAACATAAAATTTGGACCGTACGTTCCTTTTGTAACGTAAACACCCACTAAGAACGGATTTTTGGAAATTTTAACCCCAAGGGCGTGAAATAGGGTATTACAGTTTGTATGATAAATCTTTTCTCCTGGATAAATTCACTCAAACCTTGGTAAAAATAATCTTTAAAGTAAATAATGACACATTTATCTTTTCTTTTTCCAAAATTATTCCAGTAAGAGGATAAAATAGGGTTTAAATACATTTTGCATGAGAGAATATTATTACGTAGCTGGATTGAGTCGAAACTCGGTATCTAATCTTTAAAGCAATTAATGAATTATGTTTCTTTTTATTTTTCAAAAATAAAAAAATAAAATAAAAAGGGGTGTTAAAATTACCAGGATTTTTTTTCCTGGGGTCACACTTGACACAAGTACTCTTCAAAGATTCAAAGATTTATTTTGCCAACTAAGTGTACATATTGGTGGTAGGTTATAAATATAGTTCTTACAAACTTAGTCGCCTTTTTCAGGCATTGCAAAATTTTTGGACTTAATTAATTACAATTTAATATATTAATATTAGATAAGTATTGAGCTTATGCATCTAAAATAAAATTAGTAGATCGCCGTATTAATTTTAGCGGAAATTTATTTAGATAATATAAAAAACTACTGGATAATTTTAAAGTATAACATATTAATTAAAGTTATTATTTTCATCATGAATATAGTAGCAAAATTATCCAATTTTAATTCAATTTATTCAAATATGATTTAATATGTTCAATTTTATTAATTTCATTTAAATATTTTTATTTTTATTAATTGATTAAATTAAAGAAATACGTATTTTTCTTTTCACAAAACTACAACGGGAAACATTATACTTACGCGAGCAAAGCCGCAAGAGCAGTGCTAGTAATACATAAGATTCATTGAAAACAGAAACAAGATTAGGTAAGTAATAAAATAAATTGAGTGTTATATAAAACTGTATCAATAAATTTATTACTTTAAAACTAAACCCTCAAAGCATTAACATGAATTTCATAAAGCAAATTATGTTAAACTGGAACTACTGCTATTTAATTATACAGTTACGCAAAATTTTCGCAAAGCGGGGTCAGCGAGTTCATTTGAAATGCGCGTCCGCGCGACTCGCCGTGCGGTGAGGGAGGTAGCGTTAGATGCCTACTGCGGGGTGCTGGCCAGGAAACCTCCACGTGTGTCTGACAGCTGCTTGTCCTTCTGGACACGTCTAGAGGGAACGGCAGCTGTTGGGCCGGTGCACCCTGGGCACGGGCAATAAGTCTCCTTTGGACCGGGGGACCTTATTGCCTGTGGCGAATATTCTGGCACGGGAGGGGCCCGATGAGGGCCAATGGGAAGTTGCTCCGCGTGTCCCTCTGAGAAAGCAGAGGGCACTGTGGAGGAGCAGGGGCGGGCCCGGTGTGCACTCACCCTGCCACTGGGCAGGCAGCGGGGGGACTGTCCTTCCCTGCCCCCGTCGGTCTCGTAATCCCAGGAGTGCCTGCTGAGTAGTGTTCTCGCGCCTCTTGGGACCGAAGGTCTTGGCTTCACCGCCCGGACCGCGAGGAAGAAAACCTCTATAAAAATTACGAGAGGTAGGGCCTGCGAGCAGCAGACTCGGGGTAGTCTGCTGCCCGACCAGCAGCTGGCGTAGCTGGCACAGCCGGCGTAGTTGGCGCAGCTGGTAAAGGCCCATGAGGTGAGGTGGCGTGCAGTGTTCCGTGTGCGCCACAGAGGAGGGTGCGGCCGTCGTTAGGCCGCACGGGTAGAAGGGGCTCGCCTGCTTGTGGCGGGCCGGGACCTGTCGGGGGTGGTTGTGTGAATACTCACGGGTTCCCACGCCCCCGGCTAAGGTAGTTGAAGGAACACCGTGGTGGTTTTAGTCGGTAAGAGTCCGACACTGGCTCCGCCTACCCCGGGCGGAGTGCGTCCATGAGGATTTCCCCAGGGGAAAAAAAAAAAAAAAAAAAAGATGCCTACTGCGCTCGAATATCCTGGCTTTAAATGCGCTAAAAAGAATAAAATTAACTTTTCTTTTAAAACTTTTCTATCAACTTATAACGTTATTACACAATTTATATGATATACTAGCTGTGCCCGCGACTCCGTCCGCGTGGATGTCGGAAAAAAACATCGTGTCATAATTATGAACACAATATCTTCAAATACATATATACATATAAGCGCCTACACAGACGATTACACTATTTTCCGACCATACTATATTTTGTTTTTACAACCAACCGGCTAAGGTGATGGAATTTCATGGAATTAGCCCTAAACTCCCTCATCCTGAGAAGACGCTCGTGCCCAGCAGTGGGAAGTAAGGGCCATGCCCAGCAGCGGGACAGTGATGGGCTATGTTATGTTATTCTATATTTTCTATAATACTAATAGAATCCAGTTGTATTTTTAGGAACCTGCAACTTGCAACGAACCAACAATCATGACCTCTACTTTGTATGCAACTTAATACAATAGAGGGGTCAAGCTGTATCACTGGATCTACTCAACCGATTCAGATAAAACATACCCTATATTTTAAGTTAGACTAATACCAATACAAATGCTAAGTTTCATTACGATCCGTTCAGCCGTTTTCACGTGATGAGGTAACAAACAGACAGACAGACAGACAGACAGACAGACATAAATTTTTTAAACGATGGATTCGTGTTCTATAGCTTATTTCTAGTCCCCCTAGCCGGTTTTCGCGAAAAAAAACTCAATGTACAGACTTTTTGACCTTTACAGTTTTATTATAGTATATAGAAAAGCTTGTCGCGAGATTTAAGTACTCGTATTTACTTAGTTTGAAAATTTATAAAAAATAAAAAAAATCAGATCAAGTAATTTAATTTACTTGTTTATCTACACAGGTTAATCTCGCAAAATCCGAATTAAAAATAGAGAAAGTCGTAAAACTTTTGAACCCGATTTTGGAGAAAACAAAAACTGCATTTTTAGGGTTCCGAAGTCCTACAAGGAACCCTTATAGTTTCGTCATGTCCGTCCGTCTGTCCGTCTGTCCGTCTGTCCGTCTGTCCGTCTGTCCGTCTGTCCGTCTGTCCGTCTGTCCGTCTGTCCGTCTGTCCGTCTGTCCGTCTGTCCTAATCCTTTACAGCTTAATAACTTCTACAATTATAAACATAAGTAAATGAAATTTTGTTAAAAAATAGTCTACATATAGATCTCAATTTTAAAAGAATAAAAAAATTGTTTTTACGTATTTTAGGGGTGGCGTCCATACATGTGAAACGGGGATGCAAAATTTTTTTTCGCTGCACCCGCTTTGTGGGGTATTATTGAATAGGTCTACTAAAATGAAGGTAATGTTTGATACACTACTTTTTTATCAGGTGTACCATCTGCGAAATATAGCCCGCCAAAGTGGCTTGCTATGTGTCCCCCCCCCCTGCCATTTCTAAACTATCCAACGTAGAAACTTATAATCTTCCACATTGATAGACCTTTGTGAAAACTCTCTTTTAAAATTATTTCGAGTATAATGTGATTATAATTTTTTGAGTTATAGAGAGAAAACTGAAAAATACTTAAAACGTCCTAGTTCAAAGGTCATTGACCTTAGAGAAAAATGGTCATAGCAAATAATGCTCTTTTAGCTACTTTCTATTTGAAAAAATCACAAAAAGAAACTTTGCATGAAACACTTCTTTAATTTGGCTTCTTGAATTTATCGCTAGATGGCGCTACTAACAACACGCTCTGAGTCGCGAATGCTGCCGATTATTGCAAAAACTAAAATAGCCATGATTAATATTCGATTTGATTCGTTTGTAATTACACATACTTAAGGAACCCTATAATACTGAGCATGGCCCGACATGCTCTTGGCCGGTTTTTAGTTTATTTTTAAAGCAGCTGGTTCGGCCAGGGAATGAACCCAATCTTTTTGCAAAAACATATCGCGCTATATTATTGCTCCAACTGGTATGTGGCAAATGACAGGACTGTTTGATGAAAAATATATTCCGCCCCCACGGCCCCCTCTTACGCCGCCACTGTTAATGCGTTAAAAAGTAATGGTGGAACAAAGAAATTCACACATATCATAGGTACATGTACCTAATTTACCTACTTACCGTCGATAGTTGTATACACTCCTTTGGCCTCTAAACCTGATATTCCAATGTACACATAGTTGTGATACCAAGCCCGGGTGGCGTTCCAATGCGATATTACAGCGTGAGCTTCATTGTCGTTTTCTGGGTAGAACAAGCTGGCCCCTTCCAGTGCACATGTCTTTTTGGCATCAGACCAAGTCCTTAATACGGTGTGGTACTTGTAAAAACCCTCTGTTTCTTCTATATAAGTGTAGTCATTCCGGAAAAACTTTTTATATTTCTGTCCATCTAAAAAAAAAAAATTGATTCAGGTTTTGCCATCAAACGATGAGCAAGGTTTGCTTCATAACACACATCACACACCACCTACGGTCGACCCAAGCGCGGTTCTAGGGGGGGGTCACAGGGGTCATGACCCCCCCCCCCAAAAACCATCTAAGCTGTACCTCAACATTATCCTAACAACTAAACAAGAAAGATTAAGTGTTATTTCAAATAATGAGTTGTCACGAAATCTACTCGTACGGTCGACCTCACGTCGGTGGTAACACTTTGACATTAGCAGCATCTTTATTTCGTTAGCAGTAAGGGCGGTTTTCGAATTGTCATGCAGTCGACTATACTCGAAATACTTACATTATTTTGGAATTTTGTGTAAGTACCTACTAAAGTTCAATTTACAGCATGGGTAATGGGTATTATTTTGCCCAAAATAAAGTATGGATGAAATTTCCAATTCAACGATAAATAATGTCACACACGACGGCGATATTTCATTTTGTTGAACGGTTTGCGCTGCTTTGCACGAGCCTGCCGTTGCGATTGGACACTATATTAAAGGCACAAACGATTGAAGCTATGGAGGTGAAAAAATAACTAAAAATGAAAATTTCGCGCTCCCTGCGCTCGCGCTTCCTCGTTAATGTGTATTTTGGGCTTCTGTTGCACTACATTTTTATATTAAGTATATCACACGGTGGCATTTTTATTCTATCTAACCTATATACACGCTGAAATTTGAGTCGCTTAAATCCCGAAAAGGGGTCATTGTACTCATCATTATGAACAATTTTACTATGGGACCAACACTAAAATCGCGTTTTTTTTTCGCAATTTTAGTGTTGGTCCCATAGTAAAAGTTGTTCATAATGATGAGTACAATGACCCCTTTTCGGGATTTACGCGACTCAAATTTCAGCATGTATATATGTCTCACGCTCGAGGGGCTCGTAGCGAAGCAACGACTGCGCGGATTGTATGATCTGCAAGGTTAAGCTGCACTTGCCGCGGTCAGTCTGTAGATGGGTGACCGTTTCGTTACACATCGAGACCCCTCCGTGCCTCGGAGAGCACGTTAAGCCGTCGGTCCCGGTTGTCATACGAATATCTATGGCAGTCGTTACGGGTAGTCAGAAGCCTGAAAGTCTGACAACTGGTCTAACCTCCGAATGTCAGTATTACCCAGTTACTGGGATGCGGGGGTCTGATGGCAGTCGCTCCGTGTAAAATACTAATGTTCAGTCGCATCTGGCTAGACTGGAAGCCGACCCCAATATAATTGGGAAAAGGCTCGGAGGATGATGGAGGATGATGATATATGTCTAACGCTCACACAATACTTTACTTGTGAGCGAGAGGAAAATACAAATGCCGCAATTTTCAATCTCATTATTTATCTGCACGAGTAGTAGGTATATAGCCTAAAACTCCAAAAAATACACTTAAATTGAAGTCGACTTTTCGCATAAATGTAAAATTTCGCGCTCGCTTCGCTCGTGCTTTTACGCGCCATTAGTTTCTTCTTTGTCGACGCGCGTTTTGGAAGTAACTATTCTGTTGCATATTATACTAACTCCAAAAATTTTGGTTGTCGCTGTTGCGTAAGTAAAAAAAAAATTACCAGGTTTTGCTGGTACATTTGGACCATGAAACTGTACGTAAGCCAAGCTGACCCCCCCCAAAATCTTGGGCTGGAACCACGCCTGGGTCGACCGCACGTCGGTGGTAACACTTTGCCATTAGCAGCATCTATATTTCGTAAGCAGTAAGGGCGGTTTTCGAATTGACGTGTAACCACTGTCATGCAGGCGACTGTACATCGCTTTTGTCTTGAAATTGTTAACTATCTCCATTGGTAAGAATAAATAGAAACATATTCAAAGTAGGTACCAATGGAAATACGTCAGTAAAGATAGACATGGAACAAGCGATTCCCGTTATCCCCACTGTTTATCAAAAAAAATACAATAGTTATTTGTTATGCAAGGCTGCTGCGCTGCAAAGTTGTTTTTTGGTGCGAGTGACTCGAGATATGGACGGACGTACCGTATTTTTGTAGTGTGGAAATTTTTGTGTAGGTACCTACTGTATTACCACCAAAAACGGAATAAATCGACGATGTTCAGGCACGATTAAACAATTTTTGTAGTTCCTAATGATTAAATTAAATACGTTTGGCATATTATTTGTGCCTGTTGTTATTTTAATTATTGTTGGTGGAGTTATATTAAATAAATAAATAAAAAGACACTTACTTGAATAATCCGATACGAAGTACACTACAAGAAGAACTAACAAAGTTTTCGAAAACATTATTGTTCTTGCAACGATCCGATTTGCGTCTTGCAGCAAGCAGACTCGTAAATTTACGCGAAATGTTCCTGCTTATGTGTGTCAGACATGTTGATATGTAGGTACTCCGAGGGTACAGTCAGCTGCACAAAGATGTATACACTTGGCGATTTAAAAACGTTAATTTAAGAAAAAGTAGGGATTTAATTCTTTCAATATGTACGATTTTGATTTACTCTGAAATTAAGATATTAATGTATGGACAACAAACTTGAGATTGAATAAGATTTGCCACACAACATTAATTTGCAGGATCTGTTCCTATCGACGTTATTAATAAGTGCAGTGAAAATATTTTTTTCCATGCTAAACCAGCTAGGTACTTTTTCTAAAATCAAAAAATGCAGTTTTTGATTTCTACAAATTCGAGCTCATTACTCCTTCAACGACTTTTCTCTATTTTTTACAGTTTTGAAATGAAATGAAATTATTTATTCTGCAAATTGGATGTTAAATTACTTTTACAAGTCAGTTCATTTAAAAACCAGATGGCGTCGGCATTGCCTATGTGACTACTTCTGAGAAGAAACGCTGAAACAAACTCAGAGGTCAAAGTCTCTTTTAAAGTCCAGACATTTATCTTGTATGAGGATAATGCAGGGCAACAAGGCATGGCCATAAAATAAATAATAATACTAGTATAGAAACGAAACTCCGGCCCCAGACGCGTTCAAATCCACGATAATAGCCTACCGTCTAGCGTACCTTTAAAGGGAATGCACAGTATTGCACAGTCGGGGTCACAGAGTACATTTATACATACGGAAATAGAGACCAATCTCTGCCCCCAATAAAGGTCCACACCAAGTGGCGCCTCTATATTTTAAGCCTGAAATCACTCTTGAATCAGTTTTGATAACTATGTACCGGGATCGCTAGGTGGCTCTGTATTCATCCTTTTTATAAATCGAAAAAATAAAGACAAAAAGTCTAGTTACAAGTAGGATTCGAACTTGCGCCTCCAAGATCATAAGTCCACAACAGTAACCAGCAGGCTACCATTATTCTTACAAAACATAACGAATTTAACTTTCAGTTACGTCTTTCGGTGACGTCAGAACTTTTATTTTTACAATGTATGTCTTTAGATATCACTTCAATTGCGTAAATGCGTAAAACGTATTAGTATAATTATAAAAAGCAATTGATAAGTTTAAATGTTGGTATTATTTATCAAATTACGTTTTCCAACATAATTATACTTTAATAACAAAATAATAGAAATAGAATAGATTTTTTAAATTTGCCTGTTAGATAGGCAAATTTACTTACAAAAAAAAGAAAATAAACTGGAAAAAATCTTATTTATTGGTAAATACTTGTCTACAACTTAGAATTTTAAATTCACGCCATCTATACGCTTTTCTAGACAAACCAGATGGCGTCGGCATTGCCTATGTGACTACTTCTGAGAAGAAACGCTGAAACAAACTCAGAGGTCAAAGTCTCTTTTAAAGTCCAGACATTTATCTTGTATGAGGATAATGCAGGGCAACAAGGCATGGCCATAAAATAAATAATAATACTAGTATAGAAACGAAACTCCGGCCCCAGACGCGTTCAAATCCACGATAATAGCCTACCGTCTAGCGTACCTTTAAAGGGAATGCACAGTCGGGGTTTGCGTCGCCTCACGCTTGCACGCGCGTGCCGTCAGTTGCGGACATGGCGCCAAAATATTGCGATGTATTTGGGTGTAAAATTAACTCAAAAACCACGCCAGACCTTAGTTTCTTTAATTTGCCCAAAAATGAGGAAAAGTAAGTGATAGTTTCAATTGTGATTTATTTTTTACATTCTCAAACATAAGTACCTATATATTATTTTCTAGATTCTCCTGTTCATTTAAATCATTTTTCTTGTTTGTAAGTCGAAAGTATAAATGATAACTACTATACCTATAATCTAATTAAAATTATGTGTGCTGTGTAGATATGTAGGTATATGTCGCGGTAGAAAAGTAAAGCCGTTTATTTATATCCCTAGTAATATAAGTACCTACCTACTTAGTTTATTTACCGTAAGATACGAAAGCGCATCATAACTATCTCACTAGAGATATAGCTATAACACGGTCTCAATCTTGTTTTTATGACAAACCCAAGCCCATTAAATAAACTTTAACCTGAATTATGTAGTGTCACTCACTTGCCACCATAAAAGATTAGTGTAGTACTAGTGTAATCGAAAACAGAAATTACCTAGCTTTCGGACTATACCGACATTCGATAAACATGAATGATTATTATAAACGACGTCTATTGATTTCTCTCTGTCATTGTCGGTCAATTATAGGTACCTACATAACTTGTTTCATTGAGTGCAGGTCATCTTATGTAAATTAGGTACACACGGCTACACATCAAGCTGTACATTTCCAGTATAAGCTGACCTCGCATTGTATAGGTTTTCCTTCCAACGCGAGGTGAGCCTTGACTGGTTTTGTACAGCTTGATGTGTAGCCGTGTGTACCTACCTACCTAAATATAAAAAATAATGTAAGTATTAAGTTAATAAAAAATAATTTATATGTAAAATTAGGATAAAATAATGATTTCATGGTAAAGAAAAGTCTAAAATATTGTTTCTAACTAAACCGACAGATAACGCTTTAAATACTTAGCAGCTATCAGCCCTGGCAGCACGCGCGGACGACAGAGGGACGTTAGAAGCTGAAGGGGGAAGTAGGTATTTATAAGGCGGCATTTGGGGTCGATATAAAAGAGATTCTCTTCTATACTAGTATTATTGTCTATTCTTATGGCATGGACTAGCGTTTTAAATAAAGTGCCAAAGGAAGGTCGAATCGAGTAAATCGGATTGGATTTAACCATATAGTCCCATATCCATAAAATATCCTGTATTTCTTCTCGGACTTAAAAGATTTGTGTCATAATTCTCAATTTGATAGATTTTCGTATATTATTTACACCACAAAGGACTATTTGCTATTCTGTGAGGACAGTACAGTTACGAGAATGGCCTCCACGAAAAACAAAAGGCATCAACGACGCTCCTACCATTTTGGTCATTGTCCTTTATGTTTAATTAATTTTATGACGTGTATACATCTTTGTGAAGTTGACTGTACCTACTGCATTATCTGCCTATGTTGTTATCAATGTTTACAAAAAGTTTGCCTATAAAAAATAAAAAATAAATTTAGTAAAAAATTGCGGGATGAGTTGTTTATTTATTACATGTTTTTACCCGAAGCTTCGCTCCCGTGGTTCTTTATCCCACAGGAACCGTACATGTTTTTGGGATAAAAAGTTACTTATTTCACTCTCTGGCCTATAAACTGTGTCTTTGCAAAAAAACACGTCAATCGTTTGCTGCCTGAAAAAAGGACAAACCAGCAAACACTTATTATAGGAATTACTTAGGTACTTAGGTAATACCTAACCAAAATTTCGTTCTTTAAAGATAAACGGTCTTACCACAAAAGATTTAACCACGTCTAACACCCGTATTCAAGAACAACCCTTATGTAAGTGTATTCGTTCTCACAGCAAAGTGTCTGATTTCTCACAGTGTCGGAGATGTCCATAGACTCTATTCATAAACAATACTTAAGTATTTCTTCACTCAGTGATCGCATAGGGTCGAATTCGGCATTTTGATTGGTCGGTTCCGGGGCTAGCTTCAGGTAGTCATTTCGTGTTGATTTTGAAACATGGGTTTTGTTGCGTGCGCTCCTTGCAGTAAAAATTTTGTAGGTACCTGCTACAGTTATTGAATATGAGAATATGAATAAAAGAAGAATATGGAAATAATATCTTCAAATAAAATGGATTTAAAATAAAATAAATAAAATAAAATGGAAATTACATCTCCGGATAAAATGGAAATAAAATAAATAAAAATACCATGTACCTAATGGAAATTACATCTCCACATAAAATGAAAATAAAATAAAATAATTAAAAGTAAAATAAAAAAAATATAAAATAATAAAAATAAATTAAACAGGAAATGACATCCCCGGATATAACTGAAATAAAATAAATAAAATGGCAATTAAGTACATCATTCTTCCTGTTTCGGAAAACTTCCGCAAAATAAAAATAAAGTTATAGGTATATATTTTTAATTATAAATAAATATCAATTCGTCTAAATAATTATTAAATTCCTCGTCACCATAACACTAATTTTGATTAAACTAACAGAAATACGCAACAGGCAACAACAACAATGTTATATTATATCGAGATTATGAATTCACCTACACTATCAATCAACTCAGCCTATCGCAGTCCACTGCTGGACATAGGCCTCTCCCAAATTGCGCCACAACGCTCGGTCCTCTGCCTTCCACCTACACTATGCGTTCCGTAAAATAGCTAACGGGTAACCTTAGCTAAGGGTGCACTTTATTAGTTGCATAGTGTCGCTCAACACTCAAGTAAGGTTTATGAAACGAAATTTCGTCCACTGTGCGTTAGAGCCTACTGTGCGTTCTCATACACCCGTATTCAAGAACAACCCTTATGTAAGTGTATTCGTTCTCACTGCAAAGTGTCTGATTTCTCACAGTGTCGGAGATGTCCATAGACTCGATTCATAAACAATACTTAAGTATTTCTTCGCTCAGTGATCGCATAGGGACGAATTCGGCATTTTGATTGGTCGGTTCTGGGGCTAGCTTCACGTAGTCATTTCAACATGTGTTGATTTTTGAAACTTGGGTTTTGTTGCGTGCGCTCCTTGCAGTAAAATTTTTGTAGGTACCTACTACAGTTTTTGAATATGAGAATATGAATATAATATATGAATAAAAGAAGAATATGGAAATAATATCTTCGAATAAAATGGATTTAAAATAAAATAAATAAAATAAAATGGAAATTACATCTCCGGATAAAATAGAAATAAAATAAATAAAAATACCATGTACCTAATGGAAATTACATCTCCATATAAAATGAAAATGAAATAAAATAATTAAAAGTAAAATAACTGAATGAAATAAAAAATGCCATCTCCGGAAAAAATGGGTAAAATAATAAAAATAAATTAAACAGGAAATGACATCCTCGGATATAACTGAAATAAAATAAAATAAAATAAATAAAATGGCAATTAAGTACATCATTCTTCCTGTTTCGGAAAACTTCTGCAAAACAAAAATAAAGTTATAGGTACCTATATATTTTTTTTAATTAATTAATTATTAATAAATAATTATTAAATTCCTCGTCACCATAACACTAATTTTTATTAAACTAACGGAAATACGCAACAGGCAACAACAACCATGTTATATTATATCGAGATTATGAATTCGCCTACACTATGCGTTCCGTAAAATAGCTAACGGGTAACCTTAGCTAAGGGTGCACTTTATGAGTTGCATAGTGTCGCTCAACACTCAAGTAAGGTTTATGAAACGAAATTTCGTCCACTGTGCGTTAGAGCCTACTGTGCGTTCTCATACACCCGTATTCAAGAACAACCCTTATGTAAGTGTATTCGTTCTCACTGCAAAGTGTCTGATTTCTCACAGTGTCGGAGATGTCCATAGACTCGATTCATAAACAATACTTAAGTATTTCTTCGCTCAGTGATCGCATAGGGACGAATTCGGTATTTTGATTGGTCGGTTCTGGGGCTAGCTTCACGTAGTCATTTCAACATGTGTTGATTTTTGAAACTTGGGTTTTGTTGCGTGCGCTCCTTGCAGTAAAATTTTTGTAGGTACCTACTACAGTTTTTGAATATGAGAATATGAATATAATATATGAATAAAAGAAGAATATGGAAATAATATCTTCGAATAAAATGGATTTAAAATAAAATAAATAAAATAAAATGGAAATTACATCTCCGGATAAAATTGAAATAAAATAAATAAAAATACCATGTACCTAATGGAAATTACATCTCCATATAAAATGAAATAAAATAATTAAAAGTAAAATAACTGAATGAAATAAAAAATGCCATCTCCGGAAAAAATGGGTAAAATAATAAAAATAAATTAAACAGGAAATGACATCCTCGGATATAACTGAAATAAAATAAAATAAAATAAATAAAATAGCAATTAAGTACATCATTCTTCCTGTTTCGGAAAACTTCTGCAAAACAAAAATAAAGTTATAGGTACCTATATATTTTTTTTAATTAATTAATTATTAATAAATAATTATTAAATTCCTCGTCACCATAACACTAATTTTTATTAAACTAACAGAAATACGCAACAGGCAACAACAACCATGTTATATTATATCGAGATTATGAATTCGCCTACACTATGCGTTCCGTAAAATAGCTAACGGGTAACCTTAGCTAAGGGTGCACTTTATGAGTTGCATAGTGTCGCTCAACACTCAAGTAAGGTTTATGAAACGAAATTTCGTCCACTGTGCGTTAGAGCTTACTGTGCGTTCTCATAGTATCGTTCTTGAATACGGGTGATAGTATCGTTCTTGAATACGGGTGTTAGTTATGTGTCCGACAGATGTTTCAGAAAATTGTTACTACAAATCCACGTCTTTCACTCGCCTTGAGTTAAATACGCTGCCGCGGCGTGCTTATATTAAACAGCCAAGAACCTATGTTTTAAAGTGTCTCGCCCTTGTCTAACCCCTAAAATTCGCTTGTGGTCATTTCATAATTTTGTGATAATAATGTATTAGTTATGATTTGAATGTTATTAGTGGCTGTAGTTTTATCAAACGTTAATTTGCACAAAAAAAAAAATATTTTGTGCTCCAAGGTCTTTTTATTAATAGAAACAATTTTATAAGCCTACAAAAGTTACAAAAATTTAGATGGTTTTTTTTTTTTTTACTAAAATGAAACATTTCACGCCAAAATATATTTGTTTCATCAAATCAGATCTACCTGCAACTGGCTGCATTGAAACCTTTCCTGGGGTTTACCGTATTGCATAAAAAAGGTAACGCCTAAGAGCATGGAAACAAAGCTCGCGCCGGTAGGGGTGCGTGCGTCCTTTGTTTCCATGCTCTGAGAGCAGCGCCTAAAGACATCGTTTTGTGGTAAAAGAAATGAAACACTCGGTCACTGCGCATTTAACTTTTAAACATTGTCTCGCCAAACACGCATCGAAAGCTTGTTTTAAATTATTTTTGTGGTAAAACCCAAACAATTTTGTGAGGCGACGATAAGAGACTTTTATTGATTTTAAACTCAAGATCAAGTCTAAACGAGTGTTAACAATTAAAAAAAAAATGTTAAACTAAAATTTTCGTGATAATTTGTTCTTTCATCATTTTTTATTATGTTTGTATTACATTAGTTTGTAAAGTTATGTCTAACGCGGACGGAGAAAGGCACAAAGCCTATCGGGAGTATTTTCATGAATCCTTTACCATTTACGGCCAAAATTAATATACAATCCACGATTTGCCCTACTAGAGATAGGAATTTGACATAAGCTCCATAAAAAATATGTCAAACTAGACTTTGCCCGCGGCTTCGCCCGCGTACTGAAGTAAAATATAACCTATAGCTTCTAGCTAGCTCCACTCCACTCCACTCCTCTCCACGCCACTCCACTCCACCTCCACATCACTCCACTCCACTCTACTCCACACCACTCCACTCCACTCCATTCTACCCCATTCCACTCCACTCTAATCCACTCCACTCCATTCCACTCAACTCCAGCCCACTCCAATCCACTCCACTCCACTCCACTCCTCCCCACTCCACCCCAGTCCTCTCCACTCCACTACTCTCCACACCACTCCACTCCACTCCACCCCACTATACTCCACTCCACTCTACTCTAATCTACTCCACTCCACTCTAATTCACTCCACTCCAGCCCACTCCACTCCCCTCCACCTCACTCTAATTCACTCCAATCCAGCTCATGCCACTCTACTGCACTCCATCCCACTCCACCCCAGTCCTCTCCACTCCACTCCATCCCGCTCCACCCCAGTCCTCTCCACCCCAATCCACATCCACTCCACTCCACTCCACTCCACTCCACTCTAATCCACCCCACTCCACTCGATTCCACACCACTCCACTCCATTCCACCTCCACTCCACTCTAATACACTCCACTCCACTCCACTACATTCCACTACACTCCACTTCAGCCCACTCCACTCCACTCCAGCTCTCTCCACTCCAGTCCTCTCCACTCCACTTGACTCCACTCCAACCCACTCCACTCCACTTGACTCCACTCCACTCCAATCCGGCCCACTCCACTCCACTCTAATCCACTCCACTTCACTCCACCCCACTCCACTCCACCTCCACTTCCACCTCCACCTCTACTCCATTCCACTCCACCTCCACTCCACTTCACTCCACCTCCGCTTCCACCTCCACCTCCACTTCCACTCCACTTTCATTCATCCATCTATCCATCCATCGTACATTATTATCCGCTCGTGCAAATGCATAGAAGCTTCGTATCTGTCGGGTGAGGGAGAACGCACCCTACGAATCTATTTTTTTTCTTTTTTCTTTCTTTCTTTCTTAAAACCCTTACCAGTTTTAAGTCTAATCATCAGCTTTCAAACTCAAAAAGTTTCATCAAAATCGGTCCAGTAGTGTTAGCGTGATGCTCGATCAAACTATTTTATATAATTTTGTAATAGTTAAGATAAGATAAGATAAAACGTAGCCTATATGTTAATCCAGGTTAAGTTCTATCTGTATGCCAAATTTCATTAAAATCCATTCAGTAGTTTTTGCGTGAAAGAGGAACAAACATCCATCCAACCATCCATCCATCCATCCATCCATATTTACAAACTTTCACATTTATAATATTAGTAGGATTTCTATCTCTAGTAGGGTAAATCCTGGATGGATTGGATATTAATTTTTGCCGTTAAAAGATAATTAAATTATCTATCTTTCTGTCTTTCGTTTTTTGTAAAAAGTCGAAGAACTTAACTTAAGCAACGTCTTACCAAAATTATAACACTGATGAATCCCTTAGTCGCCTTTTACGGCACCCATGAGAAGAGATACGGGTGGTGCTATTCTTTATGTCCGGAACCACACGGTACTTTGAAATATTATATTTTATTCCGGGGTTCTAAAAATGTTTTAAATGCCGAAAGTTATTATTCAGAGACCAAGGATATTAAAACTTTTCCAACTTCTCCAAAAATCTTTTATTTTTTGAACAAAACTCGCCATGATTCTTTCAGTTCAATCGGATAACAGCAAGTGGTTGAAGAATTGCTTGCAAATTTTGAAACTGACAACTTACATACATACATGCGAACATTACAAGTTAAATAAAAGCTTGTAATAAGTAAAAGTTTGTAATAAATAAGTCCTATAGCCCTAGTACCTATATCTTCTCATGGGTGTCGTAAAAGGCGACTAAGGGATTCACCAGAGGATGGGCAGCAGCGTTCTCTGAGTGCAACCAACTGCGATCGCCAACCCGCCTACCAAACGTGGCGATTATGGCATATCCCCCCATTTGGGGACGCCTATGGACATAGGCGTATTGTGGCATAGACTGCTGGACAGCAGTGGACGTTTTTTGGCTGAAATTATGATGAATAAATAAGTATCGAAATCGAAATTTCGAAACTACGTGGGACACTCAGAAAGTTTTGCGAAACTAAAAAAAATTGTTCTATACGTACATATATTTTTATCAAATCTTTTCAAAGTACTTTCCACCAGCCTCTATACAAAGATTCATGCGCCTAAACCAGTTTTCAAAACACTTTTTCCAGTCCGCCGCAGACACCTCGTTTACAGCCTGCTCGAACGCAGCCAGCGCATCTTCCGGCGACGAAAATTGTATCCCTTTGAGCTGATTTTTTATTTTTGGGAATAAAAAGAAGTCACACGGTGCTAGATCAGGGCTGTAAGGAGGGTGAACCAGGAGTTTGACTGGCGTGCTGTCCAGGAAGTCCCTCGTTTTGAGTGCGGTGTGCGCAGGTGCATTGTCGTGGTGGAGCAGTAGCCCGCGGAGCCCTGTGTTTGGTCGCTTGTTGCTTATAACAGAGAAAACTTCTGGCAAACATTTGGTAGTATACCATTCGGCATTAATGCTTCTTTGATCCCGTAAGGGAATTGATACCAAGTGGCCAGTCAAATTAAAAAAGCTAGCGATCAAAATCTTACCCCCGCTTCTAGATCGCTTCACTTTGGTAGGCGTTGGCTCATTTTGAAACACCCAAACAGTCGACTGGCGCTTGGTTTCTGGGTCGTATTGATAAATCCAGGACTCATCACCTGTAACGATGTCGTAAACACGCCGAGACGAGCCTGCTTCAAATTTGTTAAGCATATCACGGCACCATTCCACCCGGGCCTGCTTCTGAGCATCGGTGAGGTTGTGCGGCACCCAGCGTGATACTATCCTCCTCACGCGAAGATGGCTGTGTAGAATCTCGTGAACGCTTCCCGATCCAATCTTCAATATGTGTTGAATCTCCTGATATGTAATTCGCCTATTGTCTTGGATTAAATTTTTCACTGCTAGCACGTTTTCTTCGGTAACAGCCGTCAAAGGGCGACCGCTTCTTTCGTCATCCCCCAAAGTTGGTCGACCGCGCTTGAATTCGTTATACCAACGATACACGGTTGCCTTGGAAGGGCCTTCATCCATGAATGCCATTTGAAGTCTATCGTATGATTCATCCGGTTTCAGGCGACACTTGAAATCGTATAAAATCATAGCTCTAAAATGTTCCCGGCGCAGATCCATATTTCAGTGAGACACAATACTTTGAATTAACTCGCAAAAAATGTGGAGGGAAATTTTGAAATTGGAACTTACTTATTTTTACTTATAAATAATCATATTTTCGAAAAACATTATAACTGGCCAGTCTCCCATATATAAAAACTTTTTTTCGCAATACTTTCTGAGGGGCCTGGTATATGGGCCCGTTTCGAAATGAATTCCCTACCAGTCATCCTGTATTTACTGAAGATATCTTAGTACTGTACTTGTAGAGGTCAAGCTGTACACATTATTTACATTTTGTAGATATCCAGAGTAAAAACCCAAAAAGTCACTTAGTAAGATAGTCAACTATCTTACTAATTGACTTTTTGGGTTTTTACAGTCAACTGGACGATAAGAATATTATACAGTCAATTATATTTATCAATATCATTGTGTAGAGTATTTTCCTGTTTTGATTCAAATTCAAATATTTATTTGCTTTTAAATATGGTTAGATACTGTACCAACGGTAGATGTTTCATATAAAACATCATGTATTCAGTAGTTCAACTTAATAAACAATTCGGCAAGGTTTGAATGTGTACGTAATTCGCGTGTACTACGCAAATCGACAAATCGGGTTTTGAATGCAGCAACTTTTTGTTCGTAAGGTGTAATCTTGAGATGTATAATCAAAGAGCCTATGTTTCTTCATTGGAAAGAGAATTATAAAAACCGGCCAAGAGCGGGCCATGCTCAGTATTATAGGGTTCCTTAAGTAGGTGTTACAAACAAATCAAATCGAATATTAATCACGGCTATTTTAGTTTTTGCAATAGACGGCAGCATTGGCGACTCAGAGAGTGATGTCAGTAGCCGCTAGATGGCGCTATACAGTGCCAAATGTAATACACGGCACTTGACGGCAGCATTGGCGACCCAGAGAGTGTTGTACGACGCCTCTAGATGGCGCCAAATTTAAGAAGTGTGTCGTCAACATAACACAAAGTTACTTTTTGTGATTTTTTCAAATAGAAAGTAGCTAAAGGAGCATTATTTGCTATGATCATTTTTCTCTAAGGTCAATGACCTTTGAACTAGGACGTTTTAAGTATTTTTCAGTTTTCTCTCTATAACTCAAAAAATTATAATCACATTATACTCGAAATAATTTTAAAAGAGAGTTTTCACAAAGGTCTATCAATGTGGAAGATTATAAGTTTCTACGTTGCATAGTTTAGAAATGGCAGGGGGGGGGACACATTGCAAGCCACTTTGGCGGGCTATATTTCGCAGATGGTACACCTGATAAAAAAGTGTTGTATGAAACATTACCTTCATTTTAGTAGACCTATTCAATGATACCCCACACGAGGGGGTGCAGCGAAAAAATTTTTTTTTCCCCATTTCACATATAGGGGCGCCACCCCTAAAGAACGTAAAAAATATTATCATCTAGCATATTCTACGACCTTCCCTAGATATTCAGTCTATCTTTGACGCCATACTGTGTTCAGATTTCTAATGGAAATCGTTTCAGGTCTACTTGCTAATTTTATATACAGTATTTTGGTCAATAATAGTATATTACTGTCGAGGCCTGAAATAAAGCGACGGCCGAGTAATATTGGAAGAACGAGGCAAAGGCGAGTACTTCCGAAGTGATTTTAAAAGGACGAGGTGCCAGCCGAGTTCTTTTTAACTAAACGAGGCTGTCAATTGCTATTTCGGCCGAGACTTGTATAGTACTTTTCTCTCATTTGCGAGGAAACAATACACAAATTAGTTTAACAGTATCTAATTTTCATTCGCGCCAATTCGTTAAGCGCGAGGTTCTCGTTCTATATTCAAACTTTTCAAAAAAAATGCGCACTCTGCCTTTATAATGATAAATATCGTATAATATAAAAAACATCTAATTTATATAAGTGTGTACTTAAAAACCTCGCTAGCATAATTAAAAATAAAATTGACCAGCAATTTCTATTATTGTCGTATTTGTCGTGTTGAAAATTGCTGGCGTGTTATTTTGTTTACGCAACAAAATAACACGCCAGCAATTTTCAACGGAACGTATTTTTTTTTAATAATATAGCATTGTCCGAGCAATTGGGAGAAAATATTATTATTTCCTTATTCCCTAATTAAAGAGCTATTCTTTCCATAACTCCTCGAGTAGTTTTGAGTTTTCTGAGGGCAGACAACGCGCCGGTCTTGCCCTGCACTGATCACCCGCCGCGCTGCCTGGTTTTTATGCCGGCGAGTCCAGCTCCCCGATTCAGAACCATACGATAACCAGTTGTCGATCGATTCGGTTTGTTATTCCTTTTTCTCTCGTTGCGTGAATCATAAGACGAAACGAGATAACAAACCGAACCGACAACTGGTTCTCGTGTGGTTCTGAATTGCGTAGCAGAGCAGGAGCGGCGCAGTTCGCCAGCGTGCCCACGCTAACATTTGGTGTTATAATTCCTCAGTGGTGTCGTGTTTCATATCGTACCTTGTATTACAACTTACGCGGACCCACCGTCAACACACGCTTCTACTGACATGCCTTTGGACGGGTCTTTACCAATATAGTAAAATAACTTTTTATTACTTATTTATTTATTTATTAAATTTATGCACACACAGAGAAATAATAATAAAATACATAGAAATTAGAAATTAATAGTACAAAATCACTGCTTATTTCTGTAAGAAATTTCTTCTAGCAGACCTGGGAGAAGAAAATTTGAAGCAAAGAAATAAATATACCTACATATGTAGGTATATCCACATACATAAAGTAATATATAACGCAAAATAAAATTAGTATAAAAATAATAAACATAGTCTAGGTCAGCGGTTCTCAAACTTTTTTGGTCACGGAACCCTTTTGACAAGCAAAATACTTGACGGAACCCTACAATAAAACAATAGTTTTTAAAAGTGTATTCTTTATTATATAAGCATAATAAAAGTACAATGTAACAGTTACTAATTATTACTTACTTTAACCACATGCCAAGTACAATAATAGAAGATATTAAAAATGAAAAAATCTTAACTAATGGGAGGTATGAAACTGTTTTTTATTTTTCATCAATTGGTTGATATCAGGTTTGATAGAAGACATTTGAAGTCTCATATCAGGTTCGGCGTCCAGTCTATTGCGATATTTTGTTTTCGTGGCTGCATAGGTTGAGAATCCTGTTTCGCACAAATATGTTGTTGGGAACGGGAGAAGAATATTCAGAGCCATTCTGCCAAGCATTGGATATTCATCACGGATTCTGCACCAAAAATCGTTGAGAGGCGTCGTTTTGAACAGTGACTCCATACTTGTGTCTGATGACATTTCTAAAAGAGATTCATATATCTCGTTTGACATACTTTCGGGCTTTTGCAAGTTGGGTAAAAAAGGATTATGAATCCATGAATTCAGCTTCATTTTTGTATTATGTTCTTCGGGAAAATACTTTACAAAAGATGCGCGCATCGAAGTGAGATATTGGACCAATTCTTCAAACACATCATCTTGAAACATTTCCGAGTCGTTATCGCTAACAAACTCACTGAGTGACGTAAAGCTTTCTATTTCTCTCTTACCAACGCAAATAATCCAAAAATCTAATTTTCTTTTGAAGGCAGTTATTTTGTTATAGGCCTGGAACACTGTTGTCTGTTTACCTTGCAATGATAAATTCAATTCGTTCAGTTTTTGAAAGATATCCGCCATAAAAGACAATCGGAACAACCAAGTTTTATCATACAAACGGTCTTTCAAATTAAAAGAAACTGTATCTGCTGAAAGAAACATTTGTAACTCGGCTCTAAGTTCAAATAGCCTTGTTAAAGTTTTACCCCGAGACAGCCATCGCACTTCTGTATGGAGCAGCAGTGTTTTATGTTTGCTGCCATAATCTTCACACAATAATGAGAACAATCGGGATTGTAGTGGTCGTGATTTGATAAAATTAATTATTTTTACCGCTTCATCCATAACTAATTTTAGATTTGACGGCATTTGCTTCATCGCAAGTGCTTGTCTATGCAGAATACAATGGCTGGAACTACAATTAGGCGCTTTACTTTTTATTCGTGATACTGCTCCTGCTGTTTTACCTGTCATCGCCTTGGCCCCATCTGTACAAATGTCAATGCAATCGTTCCAACTAAGATTATTTTCTTTAAAAAATATGTTTATTTTATTAACAATTTCTTCCCCGGTAGTGTTTGTGGGCAGCGGTGAACACATAAGCATGTCTTCTTCAAAAGAACGTTCATATGGATATCTCACGATAACCAGCAAGATAGCCAGACCAGTGACATCAGTTGACTCATCCATTTGCAAGGCGAATCGTGTTTTTTGTAGACGTGCAACTAGTTCTTGTTTGACGTAGCTTGCCAGATCATGGATTCGCCGTGAAACAGTATCGTTTGATAGCGGTACAGTAGAAAGATGCTTTGCAGATTTTTCATCGAGCATACATTTTGTTATGTCTAACACACATGGCTTTATTAAATTCTCAGCGATAGTGTGCGCTTCACCTGCTTGTGCAATGCGATAGCTAACTAAATATGATGCCTCCGTGGCCTTTTCATTGATAGTTTGTGTTACATGCATCATATTTTTTTGACTTTCCAATAACTGTTCTTTTTTACGAACAAAAAATTCTTTATTCTTGTCTTTAGACTCGGGGTGTACAGTTTCTAAATGTCTGCGTAATTTGGCAGGTGCCATGGAACTATTAGGAAGCAGTTTACTACATAACATGCAGAGAGGTGAGCCGTTGGAATCAACAAATCCGAAACTGATATATGATTCATCATACTTCCTTTTTTTCGTCTTTGAAACCGTGGAGCTTGACGTCGTGGCATCATCGTCTGGATCGGTAATTGCTGTATTCTCCGCGCGTACTGCTTTTGAACATTCAGCGTCATTAGAAGATGTCGTTGCAACACGTTTAACACCTTTAAGCCAACGTTCCATTCTTCTTTATTAATAATGTTACACGTCAGGATGGTAGGGTCAAAATAATGCACAATCGTTACTGCGTTTATGAGACAAAGTTTAGTCCAAAGAAGAAATGTACAAAACTGATACAATCAGAATACAGCGGGCAGTAGAACTTACAAGAAGGCAGCAGGCTAGCCAGTTTGTAAGTAGGTAGGTACGAACTTATCGCTCCGAACGCTAATCGTCAACTGACTGACGAGGCGCGACTTTTTTTATATAATAGCGCTTTTATACTTAGTCCTAGACTCGAACTCGAACATTCTCAAAAATACTCGAGTCGGCGCCTTTGATAAACAAAAAGCGGAAATAAAAATATAAATACAAAAAAATGCGTTGTAAACAATCTCGACTTTATGCTTTTGAAGATAGAGCCGAAAGTCGCTTGTTCACAACTATAGCGTCTAATTCAGAGGCGGCTTTTATCAAAGGGACTGCGCGCTCACAAGTATACGCGCGGCGGGCGGATTCAAAACGTTCGACCAGTGACCAGAGAGAGGTGTTTTGTTTTTTTTTTCTAAATTCTTGCGGAACCCCTACAGGGGTATCGCGGAACCCTAGGGTTCCGCGGAACACACTTAGAGTACCGCTGGTCTAGGTCATGACCTAGACTATGTTTATTATTTTATTATACATGTATAATAAGTTTAAATTAACAAAATATAAATCATACATAAGATTATTACGTACAACCTATGTGGGTGAGAAAATATAATGCTCTTTGACACGTTTTATGTGGAAACAGTTTTACAGTCGCGTATCTCAGGTGGAAGCGAGTTCCACAACCTAACCGCGTCCACAGATAAGGATTAGGAGTAGGAGTCGGTTTTATGGGATGGAAAATTGAGGAGGGTTTTAAGATAAGACCTGCAGGGTGCGTAAGGAGGACGAGTGTACTGAAAAGCGTTCCCGCAGGTATGATGGAGATGTCGGATTATGTAGGATATTAAAAAGGAGACACAATATCCGAGTATTTTTATTTTAGGTATTTTGTTCATACATTAAATCACATTTACAATTTAATATTTAATTTAAATTTACAATTATTTATATTAATCATAACATTTGAAATCGTTGTACTTATTAGTTCCAGATGAAGGGCTGCGAACAATTATAGTGAAGCCAAAAAAAACTATGCTCCTTCGTGTACAACCAGCGCGCACGCACACACCATGCACCTGAAGGATATTTGCATTCGCGATGCTTATTGGACGATGCCGCGACATGTTTACCGAGTTGAGTGAGCACGGTTTAAGGTGCATGTGTGTACGTGAGCGGTGGTTGTACACGAAGGAACATGGATTTTTCTGGCTTCACTTGATTGTTCGCAGCGCTTCGTCTATATCTGTCTGTGGTTCCACCATATTACCTACTGTAACCACTAGTAGCCGTCTGATGTTGTACCTAGTTATATGTTATGTACTGTCGTTGTAGGAAATATGGACCCTTCGTGTTCACAAATAAAGAAGCATTTCGTGTCACAGGGGACGTTGGTTAGACATCCGTTGAAGAACATGGCACCACACTGATTGAGGTCGGCTCCATCGGGCTGATTGTTGTTCCACCAGGTGTTATATTCATTTAACGATGTACCTGGAATAACAATATTCACAATCAACAACATTAGAGTCTTCCTGCTATCGGTATGGCCTGCAATTCGAGTGGATTTTGAGTTTGTTCGTTTGTCTTTCTATCACACTAACACGGCTAAACGAATTTAGATAAAAATTGACGCACAGATAGACTATGTCCTGGATGAACTGTTAATCCAGATTTAACACATGACACTTTTAACGGGACTGAAGTCACTGATAAAATATAACTACTAGTTCTGCACATGTAATTAGGTTATAAAATAATATTTACCCCCAGTTCCTGGAAGGCTGATCAATTTGATCTGTTGTCAAATCTAATGTCAGCTCTTGTGATTGGCCGGCACAAATATTAACAACCAATCACATCGCTTGACCTGAGATTTGACAGCTGATTAGTTAATTTTTGTGTTGATCAGCCTTTCGGAGACTGGGGATTAGTGTGTGAATGAAATGGTTAACATAATGTCATTGAGTAGGTAATTCTAATTATTATTGACAAATTGCATTAAAAAGACATGCCATGATTGTTTACTAATTATGACAAGTCCAGCTCCTCGACAACATAGACTTAGTGAGAAGACTGAAAAGGACAAAGCCTTTTGAGTTAGTGTAGTTTTAAAATAATAATAGTGGTAGAGAATATTAATTAAAGACTCATGAAAAAAGTGACTTCGCCTTAAGATACGCTAAGATAGTGCCAGTGGACACATTCTTAGAAATAATATTATTAGCTAGCAGTTTAAGTTAACATAAAATTACTTATTAGTCTTCTAGACTAGATCGTAATTATATTAAGGTAATAATAATTATCTATTAAGACCTTATACATAAAAAAAAATAAGACAAGTCAGAAAAAACCGAGATTAAATAAACTGGCGCAGCCTAGCGATGAAGTCCTCTAGTAAGCAGACTACGAACAAAACAACTTCTTTCAACATCCCGAGGACCTCACTCATTACGTACCTTTAACTGTTCGCCAGCTCTCATCGTATTTGTTATGAAAGCCCAAATGGTATATCCCTCTTATGTAGTTTCCCTTGACTCTGTCTTTCGGTGCGGTTTCTGTCAACCTCACGAGGTTGTCGGCTTCTAACTGAGAGTTGATCACTGCTAGGTAGGATTGTTCTGCGCTGCATACAGTAGACGCATCAGTCCAGTTCAATGGAGTCATGTGAAACTTGTAGCATGTGCCGGTCGCCTCGTTGAATGTATAATCTAGAATACGTTTTAAGAAGATTAAAGTTTATTGTTAAAAATATTGCAGTCTCATAGATGTATGTGCAAACGGGTTCCCTACGTTACATCGAAAGTCAGTACATCGAAATTCTCAATATCGAACACGGTGCACCTTTGTGAAAGAGCTTGTTCGGGGAAGTACTACCTCCGCACCTACTTCTCCGCCAAACAGAGATGCTTGCATTGCTGTGTTTCGGTCTGAAGGGTACGGGTTCCGGTGAAATCACATGAGACTTTCCATCTTCATGTCTCAGTTTGGCGAACCGACTTGCGGTACCATTTAGGCAACAGCCTAGGTGATATTGTAGTTGCTATGGGCAAAGGCCTTTGGCTCGTTTCGCCATCCTATATTATATAAAAATAAAATATGGTACGCCACATCGAATGTCGTGAAATCGAAGGGTTGTAATATCAAAGAGTTGCTGCATCGAATGATTACAATATGGTAAAGTAAGTTTCTTAAAAAAATTACTGCAAACTAAATGATGTCTACCGTAAATAGGTACAGTCGACCGCACGTCAGTGGTAACAGTTTCACCTTGACAGCGTCTTCATAAGGTAAGGGTGGTTTTCGTAATTCAAGTGTTACCACTGAAGTACAGTCGACTGTATCTATACATATATCATATGAGAGAGAGAGTGACGACCTCTGTGGTTTAGTGGTTCGAGTGTCGGACTGCTGATAACGAGGTCGTGGGTTCGATTCCCACAGGACACAAATATTCGTGTGATGAACATAAGTGTGTTGGTCTGGGTGTTGCTTATGTATTATAAGTATGTATTTCCAAAAAAAAAGTATTTAAGTATTATATCCATTGTATAGGCATAGGCTTTCCGTACAATGCGAGATCAGCTTATACTGGAAATGTACAGCTTGATGTGTAGCCGTGCGTACAAGCTCTGCTTAGTTTGGGACTAGATGGTGCTGTGTAAAAATGTCCCAAAAATATTAATTTATTATATTTATATATCGTCAGTGGTGCCGTAAAACCGTAGTCCACGATGCTTCTCAAAAATTACGGAACAGGTTAGTAATTAAAGTGACAAACTAATTGGTAACGCTGAGTCGTACACGCGCTACTTGAATTTGTTAAATCATCATCATCATCATTTCAGCCGAAAGACGTCCACTGCTGGACATAGGCCTCCCCAAGCAAGTTGGGGGGATATGCCATAATCGCCACGCCTGGCAGGCGGGTTGGCGATCAATTTGTTGAATACAGTCACTCAATTACGCGGTATTCAGCAAAAGTGTTATTAGAACGGAAACAATCTGCATGACTAGTGTTTTGAGCGATGATGTGGACTTGTTACTTCTCCACTACCATGGACAAACAGAAGATGAGAAACAGAAGCTTTTGAACCTCAAACGTTAATAATAACATAAACTGCAGATTGTCAGCTGCAGCAAGTTAACTGCACGAAGACGATAGCTATAGAATGTCTAAAAATTCTCATCTTAATCTAGTACGAATAGTATCTCAGCTATTCATAAGAAAAATACTTATATGCAAGAACTCCAAGCTTTTTCTGTCAAATCCCTACACGCAAATACTCCTTTGTAATAATTAATAATACAAACACTTATGATTTTCTACTTTTTCAACGATTGTATGTTTTGTTCATTTTCCGCAGCACAGTTTCCAGAATCTAATCGAATCCAGTAGCACGCAATCCAGATCGTCGGATCGCGAGTGCTTAGTTACGTTACTAACGCGTTACAAACTAGTTTGCACCTGTGGGGTAATTGTGTGATGCATTCACTTTGACATTAGCTTTCATTTTGAAATTAAAGCAACATTCATTGCGTGGTACGTAGTTGCCGATTACAAGGATTGTTAAAACACATGGCGCAATGAACATTGGAATCCAGATGATTGCGATTGCGAGTGAGTTACGCAATTCGGCAGCTGGTTGCATTAGTACGGACCGCCATTGAAATACTAGTGATGTGAAATTATAGCTACCTACTCATTGGTGATACAAAAATAGGCTAGTTACATGTTTATCTATTCGGACGTCGTTTTTATGACGACATCCAAAAAAGCTTGACTTGTTCTAAAAATAACATACGTTTTCAACATTCACGGACAGATTTTGGAATGCGGCCACGCCATTCACACGTTTGGAAGCATCGTCAGTGGCCACCTTTACGAAAAGTTTGATCGGGCGAGGCGAACGGAGGGGGTAGACGCGGGGAACGAGACGCGTGCGACGGCCGGCCACGAGTGCCACGACACAGCGCCGGCAGATGTACGCGCGCCGCGCCGCCATTCCTTTGTTCTCATTGAAATAGTATTGAGGGAGATATAAGTTAGTGAAGTTTTACTTCAGTCGTGTGGTCTAGAGCACACTCGTTTTTTTTTCAACAAAATGGGGCGTGGCCTCGCTGTTTGGCTATATTTGATTGGCCTTAGCAAAATGTTTTGTTCGATTTTGGTCGCAGGAGACACGGCTTTAGATTGACTTTTGATAAGCATGCGTTTAATTCTTCGAATAAAATACTACATACCTAAATTGGGCATATTGCATTGTTCGTCCCACTTTACGTCTAAGAGTCTCTTCTTGCATATAAAGGGGTACTGGAGAAAACATCGGATAGTATACAAGGTCCCAGCTTTTCCCATTGCTACGCAGTCCTCATGATCGTAATATTTATAGTACGGCTCGCCTGGTTGCCAGTTGTTGTATACTTCGGAGATTGGTTTACCTGGGAATATTAATAAACCACAACACATGTTCAAAACAAACAATAAATGTTCCGTGTGGTGCTGGACGTAAATAATTACACCACCCTATATCTTCTCATGGGTGTCGTAAAAGGCGACTACGACGACGACCAGAGGATGGGCAGCAGCGTTCTCTGAGTATCAACCACATGCGATCGCCAACCCGCCTGCCAAGCGTGGTGATTATGGTATATCCCCCAAACTGCTTGGGGGACGCCTATGTCCAGCAGTGATGATGATGATTATTAAAACAACCATTCAATTATTTTTCGTGGAAACAATATTTTTTAATTTTTCGAAATTTAAATTATCAGTAACAGATTTTATTTTAAAAAACGGTCAAGAGCGAATCGGATTTGCGCTATCAGGGTTCCGTACAATATATTTTTTCCAGTAGGTATAAGTGGGGACCTAAAAATGCAAATATGAAAAAAATCAAAGCGCAAGGTTGCAGCTTTGGTGTACTCTCATAAATTAAATCAGTTTGATGGAGTATTAGGTTGACGACTGATGGTACGGACCTAACATGGTCGTCCTCATCGTTACACTGGTGTAACGTCTAGTGTAACCACGTCTATTACTGCAAATCTTATCAATATTATCTATTGGAATGCAGTCTATTACTGTCGTGCTAAAAAATTACTGGCGTGTTATTTCGTTGTGTACCGAAAAGAGCCGATTTTATATGCTTTAAAAAGAAAAAAAAAGAAAAAAAAAATGTTAAATTTTAATATAAAAAAAAACAAAACACAAAACAAAAAACTGTTTGCTCAAAATAATGATATAAAGATAAAAACCTATTTTTTTTTTCTATAATAGTCAATAATAGTACACTTCGGCCCAAACAAGGAGTATTCGATCCAAATATTTTAGCGGCCTTATTTTATCTATGGAGGCGCGCGCTGGACTACTGGCACAGATCTATTACCTAACTACTGGTACTGGCTGCTGAGGCTGGCTGGATTTTGCCGCCGTCATGGTATATAAAGATGTTTCACCCATTTTATTAATACCATGGCCGCCATGATATTTTTGTAATATCTACTAAATGAATGAACTTAGATAAATATGTGATATTATTAAAAACTCTAAAGTCACACTCGTGTTTTAATAACCCGTATTATGCAATAGTTTCATGTCTATAAGTACATGTGGGCGCGGATGAATGTAAAATTAAATTAATTTAGAAATATGCTTTTAATTTGAAATGATTTTTTTATTTTGTCTTACATTTGAAATTAAATGTAAATTATTGTTTTTATTTTTAAACGTAAACGTTGTTTTTTTAACGTATTGAGCATGATATAATGTTATTTTTATCGTTTTAGATTAGTTCAAATTTCGTAATTTATTTAATTAAGATTTTTGCTTTGCCATATTTATGAAATGTTTAACTTAATTATCATGAATTTTAATGGTTCAAAACATATTATCTCATGGTTGTAAGTGACGTTAGTTGAGGGTATAGGTAAAGACAAATATTGTAAGCACGGAGGTGACCGCCAAGGCGTCGTCGTGAAGAAGCGCTCCCGCGAAAACGGTGAGCGCGGCGCTCCTACAGGAACACGCATAGCAACCACTCACACAGCTGTGTTATCCGCCAGCCTGTCGGTAGGCAGCACACAGCTGCTAGGGCTTGGGAAAATTCCCAACACAAGGACATGTCCGTCGTCACGGGCAGAGATAGAGTCCTCGGAAAGGAGATCTAATCCCGAAGCCGATCTTCGCGCCCCCTCCCGGGGGCGCCGAGAACACTACGAGGGAAGCCCGTAGGTCAGTCGATTGCGATCGGTCAAAGTAAACGTAGTGGTTATATTGCCTTTGTGTCAAAGAGTGAACATTGTATTTAGAGTGTAATTATTGAATTTGATTGCGTCTGTATGTGCAGTGTGTCCTATTTATAAGAATAAACAGTTATTGCGATTTAATGTATTATTTCGCATCTATCTAACACCCAAAACTACTACCCTTGCGGTGAGAAAGCGCCGATGTACATAATGGCTTAGGCGTTTAATGGTGGAATAGATACATTATATAAACATACATGACATGTAGCTTTGCTGGATGCGGAAGGCGCAGGACCGGTCGTTGTGGCGATGCTTGGGGGAGGCTTTGTCCAGCAGTGGACGTATTTCGGCTTAAATGATGATGATGATGATGACATGTAGCTTTTACTTACTGTCGATAGTTTCATACACTCCTTTGACCACTACAGCTGATATTCCAATGAACACCCATTCGTTTTTCCAAGTTTGGGTGACGTTCCAATGCGATGTCACAGCCTGGGCTTCATTGTCGTTTTCTGGGTAAAACAAGCTGGCCCCTTCCAGTGCACATCTCCTTTTAGCATCAGACCAAGTCGTGGATGTAGTGTGGTACTTGTAAAAACTCTCTGTTTCTTCTATATAATTGTAGTCATTCCGGAAAAACTTTTTATCCCTCTGTCCATCTATTAAAAGGAAAATCGACAAATTTTGCGGTTAAAAGTTGAACCGGGTTTGCTTTATAACACACACATCGCACAAACTATTCAATCCGACCAAGTGCGAACAAATGCTACCAATGGTAAAACATCAGGGCCCCAATTCTCGCGTTATAGAGATAAATTTCTAATTCGAGATAATCTCTAATTTTAAATCTCTACGAAAAATGTCGCCGGTAATGTCAACTGCAATGAACCACTCTGTATTTAGAGCGCTAGGCGTAGACATATCACTAACGTGATATTTTAATTATAATATATTTTAATTTCGCCATCTTGTTTCGACATTATGGCGAGTTCGAGATAATATCTACGACGCGAGAATCACCCCCCTGTATAGAGATAGATCGAACAAGCGATTCCAGTTATTCCCACTGTTATAAGAGCAGACATGGTAAAAAATATAGACGAAGTGCGGCGAACAATCTAGTGAAGCTAAAAAAAACTATGCTCCTACGTGTACAAGCAGCGCTCACGCACACACATGCACCCAATGATATTTAAAAATAAAATATCATTGCATGCACCTCAAACCGTGCTCACCTCTCGTCCAGTAAGCATCGCGAAAGCAAGTATCCTTCAGGTGCATGGTGTGTGCGTGAGCGCTGGTTGTACACAAAGGAGCATAGTTTTTTTTGGCTTCACTATGATTGTTTGCAGCATTTCAAAGAAAAGCCTACTTACTACTTACTACTGCGGATCCTTGATAGGGATAGATAGAATGAGAACCTGTATGGCTAGCCGCAAGTTAAATAATGTCAAAGGCGAAAACATAAATCCTTATACAACATGTTGATCTGTAATCGTGCCATATTTAAAGAGGTGACTATACCGCTAATACTGAACACGAAGCAATAAAAATAAACCTACTTGGAAACAAACAAATTCCTCCTGTGCGTCGCGTGCGACACAAAAACGATGCGTGCAAAACCACCAAAACAATTTTCAGGTATTTCCACCCTTTGACAATGCCGCAGATGACTTATTTTCAGAGTCGTTCGGGATTTATTCTCAAACCCTCGCTATGTATCTAAGTGAAAATGTTGGTATTAAATAATTATAGTTTTTTTTTGTATTTTGAGATGACTAAGCACATTATTTATCACTTGCTCCAGAAATATGGCACGGTTAAAGACAACATCTTGTAGAGCATAAGCTTATTAAAAAACAACTATCGGTCATAATAATTATTAATGTAATTTATTATCTTCGTCTGACTTCATAACTATTGGCGGACAAATAAGAAAAAAAAACACTTACTTGAATAATCCGATAAGAAGTACACTACAAGAGAAACTAACAAAGTTTTCGAAAACATTATCGTACTTGTAACGATCTGTCTTGTGTCTTGAAGAAGACTCGTCAATTGATACGAAATGTTCGTGTATGTATATATAATGTGTCCGACATGTACCTGTATATTTATCAATGTTTAGATAAGAGCGGGATCTGTTCGTTTATTAATTGAGGAGTCTTTTCAAACGGCTTATTTAGTTGTAAACAGTTTTTTCAGAAAACGCAAAATACTCGTAAATTATTTTACTATATATTCTAGACTAAAGTAAGTTTTTTTACTTTACTAAACTAGAAAATTGAACTTAAAATAATATTTTTTAAATTACTATTTTAGTTGTGCCATTATAAAAATGCGGGATCTGTTTCTTTCCAAACGGCTTATTTAGTTGTAAACAGTTTTTTCAGAAAACGCAAAATACTCGTAACTTATTTTATTATTATATATTCTAGACTAAATAGTTTTTTTACTTCACTAAACTAGCAAATTGAACTTAAATTATTACATTATTATTATTTATTATTTTAGTTGCGCCATTCCAGGTCAATCCCTTGGATGTATATTCAAATGGGATGATAAATTTTGCACATGAGTACTTGTTAAAATTTTATTTTAATTATAAATGCTAACATTTTAATTTGAACCGCTCTCGCATCATATAGGTTTTTGATTCTCATCTGCTTCTAAATAAGTTTAAAATGCCTTGCTTTTGAAGCATTAAAATACGCGGCTACTATAAAGTAATAACGAATTAATTTTATTTAAAATGCAAAAACCTATGTGTAGAGTTGTATCACTCTGTTCATACAAAGTAAAAAAAAAAAACCGGCCAAGTGTGAGTCGGACTCACGCAGAAAGCGTTCCGTACCACCCATCGACCATCGACCCCATAGAAACTGATTTAATTTACGAGAGTTTATCAAAAGACACCAACGACATACGCGAAATGTGAATTTTTGCATCTCTTTCTTCCGTTGGTGCCACCACATATGTCTATGTTTGCCATGTTTTTAGTATTTGTTGCTAAACTATATAGTATGCACTATAATCAGACCAAGATTGACGCTGGTATGTATTACCGTTTTGAAGATAGAACAGGAACAAAAACGTTGAAAAAAATTGTATGGTTTGGTTTGGTTTTAAACTATTTTTTGTTTTTAGTATTTGTCGTGATACACCTCATAGCAACACATATTCTGTGAAAATTTCAACTGGTTATATATTATGGATACAAAGATACAGCCCTGTGACAGACAGACGGACGGACGGACGGACGGACGGACAGCGTAGCGAGAGTAATAGGGTCCCGTTTGCACCCTTTGGATACGGAACCCTAAAAAACGATAAGATTTGCCCTTTACAGTAGGTATGCAATTTGGTTATGTAGATAGGAGATAAGTATAAAGTTACTACTTAGTAAAATTCTAAAACTGACACAAAGCAGAGCCTAAGCCCGGTCTACTCTAGAATCATAAAATTTTACACAGGAGTTCAATAAAGAAGAAGTGAGCACTAAAAAGGGTTTTCGAAAATTAACCCCCTAAGGGGCTTAAATAGTGGTCAAAGTTTGTATGAAAATCAGTAATTTTTTTAAGTTAGATGTACGAAAATTCGTTTATTTTTGGGACATTTTTACACATCACCATCTAGTCCAGCCATACTCAACCTTTTTTTTATAGGGGCCACAAACACGTTTCAGTCATGGTGTCGAGGGCCGCAACCAAAAATGATTTAGGTCAATTGAAACGTAATTCCAAGTTAACGATGTAGTTACTTTATTCATGAAAAAGGAAGTTTTAACAAAGATACAACGTGTATCAGAAATGCGTGGTCATATTTGAAGAGCTTATTCAGGGGATGCTATCGAACAACTTTTACTATGGGACCAACCCTGAAATCGCGAAAAAAAAATCAGCTGATCCTAACATTTTGTCGAACGACATCGATGATTTAGTAGGGAACAGGTGATACACGTTATATGTTTTAATGCGATTTCTGATACAGTGAACACTTTTTCGAAACATTATCAAGATCTGGCTTGTCGCTACATACTATCCTTATAACATCATCCAGATGAGAATCTGTAAGATTGTTTCTGTAAACGTTCTTTGTGTATTTCATATTTGAAAAAGACGATTCGCACACATGTAGACCCAAAGAATGTTAATAGGATTTGGGCACATCTTTTGACGCTTTTATATTTTTGGGGACAAAAAATCGCTGTTAGCGCTCGGCTCACCTTCCCTTTCTGAAACACTCATTCTCTGATGGGCGCGAAATTTAAAATGGTTTACAATAAAGTAACTTTAGATGGGCCAATAACAAACAACAAAGTCGTCAAAGTCTAAGTCGGCGCTGTGAAATTACTTTAAATAAATAATAAAAACAACATATCATCAAATACAACGTGAAATTTTCAACTATAAAAAATAACTTTCCAAAAATGCGTTCTCCGCTCGACCACTTGCAACTTGCACGTACTTTGCTTGTTTGTTTGGCGCCGACTCATAATTAGTTATTTACATTCGTTTACTTAGGAAAAGACTAAAAGCTTTATTTTATTTCTCGGTTTTCAGTTTCTGTTTTCGTCGGTTCGATTTTTTGTTAAAAAGTTTAATTTTGTGCCCTCGATTTGACGAACCAACAACCTAAGACTACAATACTTGTACATAATACTTTATAATTTTATAACAAATTAGCTAGTGATTATATTCTCTTTAAAATTAGTGTTGAACACAATTGACACAATTTTACTGAAGATAACTTAGTACTAGAGGTCAAGACGTTTTAATTATTTACATTTCAGATATCCAGAGTAAAAACCCAAAAAGTCTGATAACACCTACCTAGTTGTTTATAATTTTAACGAATTAACACATGCTGAACGAAATCTCTAAAGATATTAATTAGGGAAAGAAAAATTCGGTCACGAGCAGGATTCGAATCTGCGACACCTGCTGCCGAATTGTGTAACTCACTCGCGATCGCAATCATGTAGATTTCAATGTCCATTGCTCCGTGTGTTTTGACAATCCATCTTATCGGCAACTACGTACGTGGTAATTTCAAAATGAAAGCTAAATGTCAATGTGAATGCGGAAAAGTGACTTACCTTTTTATTAGTTATTATTAGAAATCTCGAAACTTTTTCAAGAAAAATAATCAACAGTAAAAATATCAATAAAATATTTAATAAAATGTCAAAGTTAGTGCCTACCAAAGACATTTATATTACGTCAGTTTAATAACTTTATGGTGCCTACCCTCGCTAAGGATAGTTCTGCCTTTTTTTTTCGTGGGGAAAATCCTCATGGTTGCACTCCACCCGGGGAAGGCGGAGCCTGTGTCGGACTCTTACCGACTAAAAACCACCACGGTGTTCCTTTAACGACCCTTGGCCGGGGGCGTGGAAAACGTTTATTTTTCCAACCATCCCCAGTAGGTCTCGGCTCCCGCCCTTAGTCCCTTCTCCCATTGCGGCAACCACATCGGCCGCACCCTCCTCTTGATTGGCGCGCGCGGAACACTGCGCGCCACCGTCATGGGTCTTGACTGGTCGGGCAACGGGCCACCCCGAGTCCGCCGCCCGCAGGCCCACACTTAGGGTGGCTGGAGGCCAGCATACACCCTCCTGTGACGCCCAGGTTGTCTCCTGCGGTTGGAGAGAGAGGTCAACGCCTCTCGAACACTCTCCACCACCTCTTTAGCGAGTATCACCTCCTCGGAGAAGAAGACTACGCCTTCCCAAGCGCTCTCGCTTCCGACCATAGACAGAACCACGGCTGGAAGCGAGAGATCGCTGCCACCTATTGCAGTGATGAGGTCACGGCGCTGCGTGGCCCAAGCTGGGCACTCCTCTAGAGTGTGCCGCGCCGTGTCCTCTGGACAGCTCCCGCAGTGATGACACTCGGATGTCGACTCCCGGCTTATGTGACACAGGTACTTCCCGAAGCAACCGTGCCCCGAGAGCAATTGCATCAGCCGGTAGGTGAAGGCACCATGGCTCCTCTCCAGCCACTACTCCATGACGGGCCTTACCGCCGCTATTGCGACGTGCCCTAGGATGGTTCTACCTACCCTTACTAGTTTTTATTATACTAAACAAAAACCTCGCAAAAACGTACAAATATTGGCAGATTATGAGATTCTTTTAAATTCATACACATCGCTATTTTGAATTCTATCCAACTTATTACAAAATCGGGTTTAATAATAGTACCTTTGTGCTCAAGTGTTTGTTTGGTATGTTTTCTATAATAAAATGTGTTGTGTGTACATAAATAAATATGTTTTGCTTTAGCCAGGCTTAAAAAACACTTTTTATGTATGGAGTTTGATATTTAACCTGGTTTAAAGAAGGGTCCATACCTGGTCTAAGCTTTTGTGATAAGGGGGTACATACAACGTGTATCAGAAATGCGTGGTCATATTTTAAGAGCTCATTCAGGGCATAGCATAGGACAACTTTTACTATGGCACCAATCCTGAAATCGCGAAAAAAATATCAGCTGTTCCCTACTAAATCATCGATGTCGTTCGACAAAATGTTAGGATCAGCTGATTTTTTTTTCGCGATTTCAGGGTTGGTCCCATAGTAAAAGTTGTTCGATAGCACCCCCTGAATAAGCTCTTTAAATATGACCACGCATTTCTGATACACGTTGTATAAGGCTAATATGAAGCTTGAATATCGCGCGCTTGTCGGCGCCATGCTAAAATTTTTGAACCTACAGCGCCCAAAATAATTATCATTATTATTTGACTTCAGCGAATTTATCTCATTAACCTTCATTGTTCTAAAACAAATTGTAACAAAACATCATCAGTTACAGCGGTTTTATAAATATTAATGTTCATTGGGTTAACCCAGAGATAAGATTTATCTCTTGGGTTTTTATTAC
Source organism: Asteroscopus sphinx (assembly GCA_949699075.1). Classification (NCBI taxonomy): domain Eukaryota; kingdom Metazoa; phylum Arthropoda; class Insecta; order Lepidoptera; family Noctuidae; genus Asteroscopus; species Asteroscopus sphinx. The sequence goes on from OX453005.1 coordinate 21,707,439, forward strand.
TTTTTATTCAACCCAATAAAATCGTAAGCTGTAATAATTATTAATGGTGGCAGTTACTTCTACAATTTATTTGATTACCAGGACAGAATATCTAATAGTACTATGTTACCAGTCCCTCTTTCCAGTGTTGTACGACTCTGTCTCTATATGAATGAAGAAAGAAAGAAAATACATTTATTCAGCACAGGAGAGTGAGTCGGTGACAGCACAGCAATAGTTACATAAAAACGAAAATAACAGTAGTAGTAGAGCTTTTTTTATGGGACGGCCGAACGACCTCAAGGCCCACCTGATGTTAAGCGGTTACCTTTGCCCATAACAACTGCAATAACATCTAGGCTGTAGCCCAAATGTTACCGCAAGTCGGTTCGCCAAACTGAGACATGTAGATGGAAAGTCTCATGTGATTGTAATTTCTCCGGCACCCGTTCCCTTCACACTGCAACAGAGCATGCAAGCATCACTGTAGCTTCTTATAAATGAGCTCATCCGAGGCGTATTCAAAAAGCAGAAACCATTGCGGTATCCAGAACCGGGGTGATCTGTACCACGCAATGCTTTATCATTTAATTTATCCCGAAAGCATTGCGTGGTACAGAGCTCCGGCAGTTCTGTAAAGTAAAATGGTTTTGGGCGAAAATCGACAATTATTTTGTCAATACAGACAAGATAATTGTCGATTTTCGCCATATACATATAGATATTGTATAGCGGCATAGATTTTCCTACTCATACATAGGTTGTGGTATAATTACGAGAAAAGTTAAATCGATTTTCAAAGTATCTGACTATCCTATCCTATCGGAGATAAGCCGTGTCGAGGATAAGTCCTGTCGCACATGAATCTTGTCGCAGAAGAGTCCCGTCGAAGTTAAGGCTTTTCGCAGTTCGTTCTTTCGCTGTAGTGTCTGTCGAACTTCAGTCGTACCTACACTCGTCGCTCTTGACCTGGATAGCACAATGTTTTATGTTTCGAAACACATTGAGCTTTCCGATCGGCAAAATCGTCAAGTGAATGAGATAAAAGATACATTAGGGGGTGAATTAGAGAAATAGAAACATAATAATATGATTACACCCACTGCAAACCCACACGCGTGACATAAAAACTGTTCAAACACCTCAATCAATGTCCTTTATACCATCATGAAGTTGCACTATAATATCGAAAAATACGCGTAGGTACGTACCTAGGTAGGTCGGTCGCTCGGAAAGCTGATCGAAGAATTTCAGGATTAGGAAGTACAATTCAAGCTGGACGACCAACGTCTCAAGAATGTCATTTTATACGCCCATATAGTTTAGGCTATCACACTCAAAGGAGAGGAGTAGGTACCTATTACATTTTTAATTAGTTTTTGGACTTTCAGTAATAAAAATAAAAAAAACTCATAATGTATTAGGTATATGTTCCTTCGCATAAACATTCACAAAAAATCTATTGTAAGTAAGTAGGTACATAGGTATTTGTTCCGTGTGGTGTCGGGCGCAAAGAATTGCACCACCCTATACTTTCTCATGTGTGTCGTAAAAGGCGACTATTCACCAGAGGATGGGCAGCAGCGTTCTCTGAGTAGTTAGTATTTAACCAACCAACAACCAACTGCGATCGCCAACCGGCCTGCCAAGCGTAGCGATTATGGCATATCATATCCCCCCTTTTTGGGGTAGTCCTTTGTCAAGCAGTGGATGTCTTTTGGCTGAAATGATGATGATGGTGATGACATAGTTATTTATTTTGATTAAGGCACTACTAAGAGGTAAGTGGCACACCCATCAGTAAAAAAATAATAGGTAGGTATAATTTATCGAAAATTCGTTTTTACCAATTGAAGTACCTAAAGGTACTGTAGTCTATTAACTCTTATAGCGTGTGGCAGTATGGGACTCGGGTGTAGGCAACCCCATGACAATTGCCTGGCCGCCCGCTAGAGTGTGAGGTGGCGGCAGTGAGCCACGAGATGAGCTACGGGATGGTCGCGTTGCGCGGTGGCAGAATTCCGGCGCTCACGCCTGTAGCTGTAGTTCTTGTAGAATTGTGGGATTGTTTCGTTTCTCGTTCATGTGTGCCTCATGTGTATTATTTGGAGTAATAAACGTGTGAAGGTAACGCTATACTCTGTAAAATATAGTTCGCTGTAGTTAAGTGCCAAAAGTGGCTGTTTTTCGCATAAGTGCAACGGTTTTTGGTAAAATTATTAGCGAATTCAGCCCAAAAGCATTGTGCTTTACAAAACTGCCGGAGCTCTGTACCACGCAATGGTATCGGGTTACATTAAATTATAATGCATTGCGTGGTCTGGTTCTGGGTACCACAATGGCATCGACCATACACCCCATAGACGCCTCATAACAGGCGACCGATGTCTGTCAATGTCAATACATCTTTAATGTAAGTCGCCACTTGAAAACTTCAAATCAGTTTCGATCACATGAGCCCAGTGGCGTAGCTATGTAAACAAGGGCCCCGGGGCAAAAAGTTAAAAGTCGAACATTGTTTATTCAGCTAGGATATTATATAACTTTTTCCAACGTCGTTCATGGGGGCGAGGGGCCCCTTGAGCTTGGAGGCCCCGGGGCACTGCCCCGCCTACCCCTACGGTAGCTACGCCACTGAGCGAGCCGTCAAAACTGCCTCGTTAGTGATTAACCAATAGCTGCCTTGGTACAGCCAATCGGATTGCAGTACCCCGCCTCAGCTAATTGACAGAATTTATTGTACGCATTAGATTCGATATTAGGCGTCTATTGGGCTGTATGGTCGGTAGGTGCCGGACATAAAGAATAGACCCTCTCTTCATGAGTGTCGTAAAAGGCGACTAAGGGATTCGCCAGAGGATGGGGCAGCAGCGTTCTCCAAGTATAAAACCAACCAATTGCGATCGCCAACCCGACTGCCAAGCGTGGCGATTATGGCATATCCCCATTGGGGGAGGCCTATGTCCAGCAATTGACGTCTTTCGGCTAAAATGATGAAAATATATAGAAGAGATGCACACAAAATGGAAGCAAGTCGATGCCGAACTACAGTCTCGAGCATCGGCGCAGTTGCTAGCCTATCGGTAAGGTGGTCTTTCGGATCAATGAATAGGAAATAAAAGACAATAGTTATTTTTTTAAATTTTATCTTGAGGTGTAAGTTTATTCGCATTTAACAATGTTTCATACAAATTTCCTCATTTTGTACACACCTTTCTTGGTTTTGTTTTTGTAGTTATTATCTTTTATAAAAGTTGTTTCTCTAAATTTTAACATGTCGTCATGTCTGTTCCCTATATCTAATTCGCTTCACCACTGTTGTTAAATCATGTAATAATAACAGAGGATTCACTAAGGCAAAGTATTAGGAGGAAAATAAAATAGTTACTGCGGACTAATAGATTTAAGAAATAATAATTATAAAAAATTATTGTGTTTCGATGAACACGGAATGGGCCCTTATCTCGTAATATCAGCCTTCCCATCGTTCGACGTGGCACTAAAGTATGACAGAGTTGGCATTAGCGCGCCGCAGCGGCTCAGCGTGCAACTACTGCACGTTTCGGGCAGAGTGCACGTATCGGGCAGAGTGCACGTATCGGGCAAAGCGCCCGGCGGTACATATTACTAGACATTGCACACATCGCACTGGTATCAGTGGACTCCAAGCCAGTCCACGAGGCTGCCAGTTACACCTAATAAGAAAATTCGTTACTAAATAACAACTAAATCACTTTAAAATCAATTCAAAATGTACATTATTCATCTTATCCATGTAAACAAATCTAATCTGCTACAAAAAATTAGCAAATTTAAATACAAAGATCACCTAGTCCGTCTATTATAAAATTAATCACTTAAGTATTAGAAAAACAGAGCAGTGAGAGGGTATGTTGCGTTGCAACTCACTTGTGATATTGTTTATTATGCCTTCTAGTGTACATTCAACGAATGAATAGCGAAACATATTGCGTTGACACATTAAAACTAAAAAATTGACTGTACATTTTATATTTAATATGTAAATATTTGTACATATTGCACTCTGAAGTAACAAAAATTATTAAGAATATCTGTCGAAACGAAGAATATATACGCAGAACAAAAATATCTGAGTAAATACAAATCAAAGTAAATAGCAATCACAATGTTCGTAGCTCGTACACTAATCTAAGTCCCTATGGCTTACAAAGCTTACAAAAGATAAATACAGAGGTCATTTACAAAAAATATACTTCTACCCAAATAATATAAAAATAACAACAGCCATCTGTACTTTCTTAGATGAATAAAATTAAACGTACATATGTCAAACATATGACAAGAATCTAAAGGTACCTATGTACAAAGTTTAATGGACACGTAGTAGATTTCATCAAATCCACCATATTTTTTTTATTTATAAGACTGGACGTGCCACGTTTGGTCACTACAATACTCAGTGCTTCCGAAAAATATGAAATTAAATATAGATCAAAAGGCATCGAAGAAGGGCAACAGTTTAGAACAGCCGAACATCGCGCTACCTTGACCTGTCTCGAACCGTCGCCGGCCCAGTCTCCCCGCCACCCGCTCGCTCAGCCTGCTGGTGCGGACTAGTACTCCAGTGTGCCGTATCGTATCTCTTTCACAAAATTACAACTCGTCAGGTTTCGATCAAATACACTATAGATGCACGATTGCCGCTCGAAAAACGGTGCCGACAAAACTGCAATATCAGTCGCGTGCACAGTTTTGCTTTCAGCCGCTTGAAGATAGTGTTATAGTGTTTAGCCAAATGTATTACAACACTATTCCAGAGTGTTAAGGTTTATTTATGGATGAACCACTTTAGGACTATTTTTAAACAGTTGAAAAAGTAACATAGCTATAAGTACACTTCATCGCGGAGACGTTTTTTGGCTTTCATTTTGTACAAGAAAGTGCATCTGTAGTATATTTGATCGAAGTCGTCAAGCGATATAAACTTATTATCTTACTAATGTTCCATTATCAGCTAGACACAAATTATATTATATATATATCATTAGTTATTACCTTCTCGTGTGAGATTATTACATACTTAATAAATCTATTACAATTTCGAAATTGAATAATATTTATCAAATACGACCGGCTGTGCACCGACAGAAGCCGAAATCTATGAAGCTATTTATGAAACTACTCGTCGAATGATGTATAACAATTACTAATCGAATGGCAGTTATATTTGTCATAAACTTAGATGCGGGCCGACACCACTGCGCACACGCATCTCAGTTATAAGGCAACGTATAGTAGCGTTAGATTTTAATGAATGTTCACCTCTATCACCTACATAGTTCATAACTGAAACAAATCCCGCTTTATCACGCATAAAAAATCGCACCATGTAGTAATTATACGTTTTAATGGCAGTGTGTTTGTTATCAATACGCCTCTTTTGCAGTGGAGACTCCTAAATACACTCCAGTGAAGTTTGTGCTTCGTTTGCTATTTTAGAAACGCCTAATGCTACAATTAAATAATAGGATGTTAATTGAAAAGATCATTATAAGCGGACTAACGCGCGGTCCGCGGTGCAAGCCCGATCGTTTCACGCTGATTTTATACGTATATTAAGAAATGCATTTCCAAAACTCCAAACATATGATGTCAGCTTTAAATGCTAAGCTGATAACTCTATTAGATTTGTACGATTTTAGATTCTATAAATTAAAAGTGTGGTTATTTTTTTATTAATATGCTGTGACTGGCATGCGTTGCAACGCCATCTTTTTTTGGCCAGGAGTTTTCGCGGACGTCGGATGTGTGGTTTAGGAACGCATAGAGGACAAACATATAAATAAACATTCATTTATATATATATATATACATGCAGATTATTATAAAATGAATATCATGTTTTCAGATAGTATTGTAATATAATGCGATGTCAAGAGACACCTTTTCGACCCTGTACGTTTAATCGAGGGTTCGCACGAACAAGATTCGTGCGAATTTGCGACGGTCGCGTAATCTAATTTCATTTTAAAACGGGGTGCTGTTTTTCCCAAAATTATCACATAGTGCAAAAACAAGGTAGTTATATTTATTTAATTTACGTACGGTCACTATACTTCGCGGTGGTACATTTTTTCGACATAATCCCTTGAACGAATCCTGCTATATTACACGTACATTGACAATGTCTGACATCGAACATTGTGTGCAAGCGACTTTAGGCTTAGCGGTGGTTCACTGGAATTATTTCTGACTGTACCTATGAAATTGTAAAATCATACGAATAATAAACATGAAATAACTTCATTATCATTATCAGTTTAGCATTTATAGCCGACGATTATGTTAACGTAACATCCCCAATTATCGACACTTTAAGGGACGGTCACAAGTATTTTTTTAATACATATTTGGTTTCGTGATTATTTTTTACGTACTTGTGGTGCACTACGTAACAGTTCAATGTTTATTAGATAAATTTAACCGTATACCAAATTATAATTTTGCTCTTATTTTCTGAAGTTGGTTTTTTTGTCGAACAATGGGGCACTGTCGGTAACTGGGGCTTTTACTATATGTAAATATACAACACACTAAGTGGTATGTAAAGAAGACACATTCAACACGCACCAAACAGACACTTACGTTACTTATTTTATCGGTTAAATGTAATGTATTGTGAAGTATCGCGAGCGGTGACATCGAGATGAACGTTACACGCAATATTGGTGTTCTAACTATGACCACCTATGACTAAACATTGCGACAGACATAGAAGGCTTCGAGACCAACACTGAACAGTATCAAGGAGGAACGCGTCATCGAAATCAGCTAATGAACGAACGAACGCCAGGGGGCATAAAATAGAATTTGACACTTACGAACAATTTCATCGAATTCGATAACATTATCAGAGCCCCGTATGACCCAACCTTAATTTAGACCCATATAAATGACGACCAATGTACAGTCGAGGAACGAAAAGGTTCGTCAATGTTCAAATTGATCTCTTTAAACGTGTCGCGAGTACATGTTCCTTTTTAAACTCCGAACGAGAGATAATTAAGTGAATGTACGTACAACTGTCATTATTGTTATCTGACAGTACAAGCAAAAATAGACCTTAATGTGACGGACCTTTTCATTCCTCGACTGTACAAAAAATTGGTGCAAGTAGTGGCAGCTCAGAATTTAATTTTTAAAAATATACCTAAATCGACCCAACGACCTAAAACAGGGACATCAAATGCAAATTAAGCCAAACAAAGATGTTGGGTCGATATTTGATTATTTAAAAAGCTTGCTTGGGTCTTCTGAACTACTACTGACCATATGTAAGTACTTAAAGTAGGTCGTTGGGCCGACGATTCGCTAGGGGCGCTACCATAGACTATACAGCCCAATAGACGCCTAATTGGTAATATAATGCGTACAATAAATATTGTCAACTAGCCGAGGTATGAGGAAGCGAGGTACTGAATGACGATTGGTCCTACCACGGCGGCTATTGGCTATTCACTAACGCGGAAGTGTTTACGTCTCATATAAGTGGTGGAAACTGATTTGAACTGTACTTATTTTAAACTATCGCTCTCTTTTACTTATAGTAGAAACAAAAAAAGGGATGACAACAATTTTAGTGCTGCTAAATTAGTCAGAATTGAAAATTGTTGACATCCCTTTCTTGTATCTACTATTAATAAAAGAGATAGTTTAAAATAAATTTAGTTTGTAAACGTGAGAATCGACACCTGTGGCGACCTACATCAGCCCCCTAGCCAAGTTGACAATCTACAATCGTCAACGCTATAGAAAACAATCAAAATGTATGGGAATGACATATCTCAACGAAAAAGTCATTCGTTCGTTCGTTCATTTTGATTGTTTTCTATTAGCGTCGACGATTGTACATTGTCAACTTAGCTAGGGGGGCAGGTCTATCAGTTGATAGACATCGGTCGCCTGTATGGTCTACGGGCTGTATTGTCGATCGCGGTACTGATTTATGACTGAAAGTCGTCGAATTTGATGTAAGTATCCTTAAGTGTCGAATTTGCACTAGGCCCCCAGAATGGAAAACACCCCAACGTATTCTTTAACAACGCTTACCGGTAATTGAGATCGATTAATTTTATGTTCTAAATACTATGATTTTCCTCTCATTAACAATGTAGGTACACGATACAGGTAACGCGAAATAAGGCATTTCGTATTTGAGCCATAACGCTGTACGGGCAGTATCTTTAATTTGTTGAATAAGTAGTATTATACATACATCGTCATATTTGAAGAGCTCATTCACGACATAGCGTAGAACAACTTTGAATATGGCGATACCTTGAAATCGGTAAAAATAGGGCAGTCACGGGACGCCCGGTAGATGTGAAATTTTTTAATTGATAGCTTCGGCGGAGAGGGTGCATGACGGCATAAGAGAGCGTAATGTCGTTTCCTGTCGCGGTGTACGAGTAGGTCTTACTCTCAAGGCGCGCCAATAGATGTTTCACATGAAAATAACTGTTTCATAGAAAAGTGCAAGTTTCTCGATCGAAATGTATGGAAGGACCTTCGATCAAATATAATATAGATAGATGCACGAGCGCCGCTTGAAAAACTGCGCCATCAAAATTGCAATAATCAATCACGTGCAGTTTCGCTCTCAGCTTCACGACCACGCTAGTGGTAAGACGATACACGATGCTAAAATTTTAAAGAAATAAAATAAAAACTACACTCCAAATGTGCAAACAAAGGATGGAGTGTCGTACTTCTCGTAGTCGTAAAAATAATTACTAGTACATTTTATCGCGGTGACGATTTTTGGGTTTCCTCTCAGATGCCGCTGGGACGTATTTCACCCAGAAAATCGTTAATACCCTTAAGCAGCGCTGGTACGAAAACGTCCCGGTAAACCAAATCTTTTTAGACTCTATTATTGATCTGTGAAGTTTCAAATTCTATTGAACGGTGTCTGAGGTAGTTTTTCCGTGAAAAATCGAAGTGCCTGAGAGGATTTTGTACAAGACCGTGCATCTATCTATATCTATAGTATATTTGATCGAAGGGAAGGACTGATTTATTTTTCGTAGTAAAAGTAAAGTTGTTGGTAAGCATTTCCTGAATGAACACTCCAAATATGACCATTGCATTTCTGATGCATGTCGTATAACGTGTTGCTATAACGAGGTCCTAACTGTAGCCACGGCGACAGGTTCGGTGCCGGCTGTGACACGTTGCGTGCATGCCAACTATCAACATGTTACACGTTACACTTGAGTGCCAACTACGCCAATATTGTTCCCATAGAGTAAGCTCGGCCAAATAGATACTAGTCCGCTATTTCTTTTATATTGAAGCCATAGAATAGAGGTATTTCAGCTGCCATTTTGTACTTTTTTTATAATATACATAGAAATAAAGGAATGTCGCATCTAAACAATAAAATAAATACTTACAAAGATTTAATGGTTTAATTTTTAGGCTCTATCGTTATTATTCCATATCTATGTTACAGCTGCCTTAGAACATGCACGCAATGTTATGTCGGGAAATAAGTAGAAAGATTTTATACACAATGTTAGAACGAATAACTGGGATCGAGCCAAACCTGTCTCCGTTTACCTAAGCGTAATGTGACACGAGAAGTCTATTTCACGTACGTCTACTTAATTATTGGTGTCGATTCTCTTGTTCACGAATTAAACTTATTCTAAACTATCCCTGTCTTTTACTAATAGTAGATACAAGAAAGGGATGGCAATGGCAACATTTTTTGTGCTGTCAAATTAGTTTACGTCTTGCATTTCCTCGTATTTTAGTCGGCAAGTTTAGTCGTGATAAACTTGTATGGAAATTTTAATTCCGACTAATTTGACAGCCCTAAAATTGTTGTCATCCCTTTCTTGTATCTCCTATTAGTAAAAGAGAGCGATAGTTTCAAATAAGTTTAGTTCGTGTAAATCGACACCATTGTATTGTATGATTATAAACGTAACCTTAAATTGCACTGACATTTCAAATTATTACTGGCTTCAGTATCTAAGCTTTAAGTGTTAACAATACGGTGTTTCGTTTAGATACTAAAGTGTTGTGATATATTAGCCGTAAGAGTGGTGAATGTACAATAAACGCAATCTAAGTTGACCGACTTGAAGTTGGCTCTGCACATGTTTCCCCGCCTCTTGCCACCAATGACTCCCATAAAAAAATATGACGGCAAACGTGACGGCGGCATACGAGTCGCTCTTACACTAAAGGAAGGCGCGTCTACAATAGATGTTTCATATCAAAAATATTATTGCGACGGTCTTGTGACAACTTCAGGTCGGCCAACTAAGATTGTGAATACTGTAGGTACAGTCTAACAAAGAGATAAATATAGGGTCGCCATACATAGATGAAGATTTCTCAGGAAATTATGATAGAACGGTTTGATTAGGGTTTGGTATAAATATAGTTTAACTTTATCCGTAATTGAAATTATATTCCACTCGAAAACATCCATAATCTCTTGAGAAAACTACATTTATATGGGTCCTGGATAGTTATCTCTTTGTAAGACTGTACATCATTTATTATTGCGGGCCGAGTGTCCATGTCAGCTTAACACTTACTTAAACAGAGAGGCTTGCATGTGCGAAAGCTATCAACGACAGTCTGTATTGTAATAATACACACTTATACGGTAGATAATCAACATTTTATAAATGTAATCACAGCAATAAATTATAATTACTCGAGGGACGCGGGCACAGGACGATGGAACACGAATCGGAACTAAAATCGACAGGACATGATAACACGCCCCACATAAACTATACAGGGTTTTTGAAAAAATACTCGAAAACTCCAAGTCATAACTTCGTATCTCGATCTTGAATATCATTGGTTCTACGACTTTACACAATACAAGTTCTACTTAGTTTGTAAGTCAAGAGTTCAATTTCTTGTACCTAAGTTATTATGCAATAAACGTTTTTTATTATTATTATTACTTTGGCCAAAACTAAAGAGGTTGGCCAAAAACATTTTGTTTTTTATTTTATTATTTCACGATTTAAATTGTGGAAAGAAAAAATCATGTATTTTTTTTTTCTTTCCTTAATTTAAATCGTAGTTTTGTTTTTTTAATTTGATGTCTGTAAAATTTGCGTATGCGCATTTCCGGCAAGCCCAAGCACGTTTGTACAGTCTAACAAAGCAATAAGTATCCAGGGTCGCCAGATATAAATGTGTTTCTGGTGAATAAATAATTTACTTACTTAAGATTTCTCAGGAAATGATTATAGGATGGTTTGATTAGAGTTTTGTATAAATACAGTTTAACTTTCTCCGTTATTAAAATGATATTTTACTCGAAAACAACTATAATCTTCTGAGAAAAGTTCATTTATATCTGACGACCCTGGTTACTAATTGCTTTGTTAGACTGTATACTAGCCGCGTAGCCCCGTCGACGTGACCCCGGGCGGACTCTTGTCTGCCGTCTAAAATATACAAAATACAGAGTATTTTCATATTTTTGTATAAAAAAAAGTTTCGAATTATGAAGTAATAGAACAAACGTTGTTCATGGTCATTACAAAGTTTGTGCCAGGAGTTTTCGGGTATTTTTTAAATGACCCTTTATTAAACAAACATGTCGAAGATCGCCACGAGGACGCGGACACAGCAGACGACTCATCACAATGCTACATACTCAAATGGTTAATCAACATATTGTTAATTTTGGTAAATAAACACAACTATCATCTTTTCACCCAATAGAAACATCTCTTCATATATTACTTTGTCTCTAATAACTCTCGTAACGTACGTACGTATGTGTAATTTAGGAGCTGTACTTATCGAACGAAGTCTTATCATACAGTCGTATCCGAGTGACCAACTCAGTATCCAGTCGTAAACGAAATAAAGTCGGAGCCGCGGCGGACGTCGGTCGGTAAGCGACCGGCGACGGCGCGGGCCCGCAACGATCAACACTAATATATATTCTCCAAACGTTCAACAACACATATATTCACTAATCTCTCGCACATCATCGTCGTCGGTCACCGAATACGTACGAAATCGGGCACGAGGTACCCTCTTAAGTGTTAAAATTCGCAGTCCTTATAAATAGGTTGATCACGTCCGACGTCAGTGTCCGTGCACTTCACTAAAACTAGCCAGTCTATGAGCGTTCTCTCCTGAGGCGCGGCTCGCGCTAGAGGGGCGGCGCGTCCGCTACGGGCGCCTGCGTCGTGGACACGTCCACAACGTCCCAGATCTCCTCGAGGAACGGCGGCAGCTTCCTGTTCTTCAGCTTGAGCGAGATGCACATGTTGGAGTTCTGCATGCCGAGCGTGCGCAGCTCCGTCAGCACGCCCAGGATCTTGCCGTAGATGACGGCGCAGCGCGGCGACGCACTGTGCTGGTTCAGGATGTACACCCGCAGCGTGTTCAGGTAATATCGCTGGATCTCCTCCACCAGCAGCGGTTGCTCGAGCCCGGGCCGGTCTGGAATCAGACGATGATACGTTATTTCTGTGTAATTCGAATTCAATTATTTCTTTACTAAAATATGGTATTTTTACATGTGTAGGCTTATGATTCGTTTCAGCATATTCTGCTCCTTGGGCGTGCAAATTGGATACACTATGCACATAAATTATGTACTTATATTAGTGACTTTGGTATCTTTTCTTCTAAATATTCTATAACACATAGTTATTGCTAATTAGGAAATTTAACAGTTTTTTTTTCTGATTCGGGATAACGGCAATTCTTTGATGGTTTGATCCCTCAACATACAATTGGTTTGACATACAATTTGTAGTTTTCCTAAATTTTTCTAATTTTATTGTGGATAATTTAAATTTATATTTACGCCTGAACGTAATATCATCAAATCAGCCCTTAGACGCCCAAGTAAAAATTAGGTGTTGGTTACAATCGAAATAATCGATGTTGGTTACACATTATTATAACTTCGAGTGCCATACAATTACATACAATTAGTACCTATTCAGACCTATTGTCACCCTTGTAAATCTGTTATTGCATTTAAAGCCCTAAAATAAGCTGTAATAAACACCAAATTGTTACTTGACTACTGATGATAATGACATAGGCCTAATCATAGGCTAATAAAATGAATGCAATGCTCATGAGGAAATCTGAAATGAGTGACAGACGGGCGAGTAAGTTCGCGTACGTAAAAACTTTTTAACAAAAAATAAAACCGACTTCAAAAACCTTAACTAAAAAGTAAAAAATAATCCTTGTATCTATTTCAAAATCTTAACATAAACCAAAATTTTGAAGGTGGCGCGTGACTGTCCCTTTGCGTCATGTAAATATAATGTACTGTCGAGCGCTTATCTATAGTAAAAAACAGTTTATGCGAACATACATGAAAAACACGCGCCGCCTTCAAAATTTTGGTTTATGTTAAGATTTTGAAATACATACAAGGATTATTTTTTACTTTTTAGTTAAGGTTTTTGAAGTCGGTTTTTTATTTTTTGTTAAAAAGTTTTTATTTAATACTTTTTAGTTGAGAATTCACAGAAAAACGAAACTATTAGTAGATCATCTAGGTAAGCGAAGCTAAATTAAACTGATTTATTGAAGCTGGTTCAAAAACTACTCGACCTAAGTCAATAAAATTTATATGGGACCACAGCGCGGACTTCCTCTACCAAATAAAAAAACAACCACGCAAATCGGCCCATAAATCTCGGAGTAATCGGTGTACATACATGAAAAAAAAAACCCGCCGAATACATAACCTCCTCCTTTTTTTGAAGTCGGTTAAAAATGACTTTACGCGCGTGTTGACACGACTGAGTTCGCAATTTTAGAAACTGCCGAAAAGTTCGTCGGAGATCCAACCGGTTAGAAATCTTACTCGTAACCAATGACGCATTATAAATAGACACGTCACACACAAACATCGTCGCTCTATAAAACAGTGCAAATTTTACTATAGTTACATACCAGCGTAAGCATGTATTGAAACGTTTTTCTTTTCTCTCACAGTTGCAGTATAATTCGTACATCGTATGTAAACACAGGAAGGCATTTTGTCACAAAATGTTGCAAGAACTACGCGTGTAATAATGTGTAGCCGCGACACCGGATGGTGTGTTACTAAGGTTTATGTAGGGCAATTACCTTGCTTTAATATTGCCAACGATATTAAAATATTTTTATGTTAAATCTCTTTCATCATTTCAGCCGAAAGACACCCACTGCTGGACATAGACCTCTCCAAAAGGGAGAGATATGCCAAAATCGTCACGCTTGGCAGGCGGGTTGGCGATCGCAGTTGGTTGAATAAATACTCAGAGAACGCTGCTGCCCATACTCTGGTGAACCCCTTAGTCGCCTTTTACGACACTCATGAGAAGAGATGAGGATGGGGGATTTTAAATCTCTTTGAATACTGCCAATATAGAACGCGGGCAACGAATCTATACTTTTAATATGATCACTGCTCGTAACTCGTCGGTTTGCGCGTCTATCACCACCGCGAGCCGCAAGCTTTGGCAATTTTCCTTAATTTCGAAGCAAATAACGGGTTACTTTGTTGTTAACGTCACAAAGTAAGTACCTAGTAGTAGTTAGCTAGTAGTTAGCTTGTCCGTTGTCACCTATTTTAGTTTTATTTTGAGGCGGAGAAAATATCAAATAAAGATCTGGGCCCTAATTAACGTAATTTCATGACGCGCCGATGAAGTTGCAGTGACGCTGCAATTCCTTTCTGACAGCGATCGCCGTAGATAAGAGAATATGAAAAGCATTGTTTTAATTGAAATTTAACTACAACTGTACTGCAACTGCACTTCTCTAGTTACGTGAATCCGGTAGTTGACTACAGTCAAAAATTACGAATAATATTATATTATTTAAAAGAAGGTACAGAACGGACAACATTGTAGAAAGAATAAACAAAATCCATAAAAAAAATGGGAGATACACGCTTTCTAAGTTTTTGGAAGGGGCCTTTTCTGTCCTTATCGTGCGAAACGGACATTGTTCAGAGAGATGTCAAGTTACTATGAAGGTTTTGTACAATGACGTCATACTTCAATAATGCTTTCTCTGTCTAGTGAACAAATTTAAATCGCTTATAACTTGGACATTTTATTAAATATTTTATCAGTTTTTTCACGGTTGATTATTTTTCTTGTAAAAGTTTCAAGATTTCTAATAAAAACTAGAAAAAAAAAAAAAGTCACCTTCCCTGTTGGTCTAAAGGCTGAAAGCTCACCTGAGAATATGACGATGGCCGTAAGCAACGCGTAGTGTACATTATCCATCATCATGGAATACATGCACCGGCAGAAGTGCAGCAGGTCCTCGATGACGTAGGCCATGCCCGCCTTGCGGTAGTTGTCGCGCGTGTACGCCTGGTTGTTGGCGAACAACACACTGTCTGTCGCGGCGTCGTACCGTCGGGCCACTCGTAGCATCATCACTTCACTTGAGCAAGCCTGGAATAGAAAAATATTCGTGTTATAATAGGTAATAGGTATAAAGGTAGATCTTTGATCTTCAACTTTGAAATATATCGTACTGGCGCGGTTTGTAAGACTGCAGTTAAGGTGCTGCATTGAATTTGCAACGTCCCTTTCTAACATACGGCAAATTGTGCGTGTGAAAACAGAGCGGAATCGCACTGCTTTGACGTTTATTTTTTATTTTGCAAATATCTCAGCGAATAAAAAAAAATAGTATAGTATAAACTATTGGAATTTCCAAATGCAATGCGAAATAGTGCAAAAACAGACCTTATTTTGGAAAATAAATCTATGGATAAATTTTTATTGAATCGTGTTTTCCCTATACCAGATTCTAGTAAATATAATGAAAAATCATATACATAAAAATAAGATGTATGTCGTATCCACAAATGAAAATATTTTTATTTTAAAGTCCCTACTTTATCAAATAAACGACGCAAAAATTTTCTTGCTGTTTGGTCGCCGCTGTCTCATGTTCATTAATGAACTCTATTTACTAGGCAACAACATTTGAATTCTATTGGATCACTCAAACGCACAGCTGTGCTGTTATAGCAAAAGTGAACTCTACTTATTTGGCGACTAAGTTTTAAATTAAGTGAACAACAAACAACGCGGATCGCGACCACGCTTCGGCCACGCGGTTAATGTGAATGCGAGGAATTTTAACGTTGTTGCTCTATTTACAAGTAAATAGAGTTCATACTGGCCATTAATTTAATAAGAGCGCAGCGACAGTGCGGCTGCTTCGCGGTGAGCGCGCGGCTGCTTCGCGGTGAGCGCGCGGCTGCTTCGCGGTGAACGCGCGGCTGCTTCGCGTTGAGCTCGCTGTGTAGGCGCGAATGAATTCGTGTTAAATAAACACGCCTTAAGAATAACCCTTTGAAATTCGACAACAAAAGTTGCTGATTCGTTAGCTAGGTTTAATAATTTGGTTGTTCGTCACTGCCAGAGCGGAGGTAGTATGTACTTTAATAGAAAATACGTGCAATATTATGATTGACTTTTTTTTTCACATTTTACAGTTCAAGATTTATATTTCGAATGAAACAAAATAACACTGTTTACAAGATTACATCACTAGGTAATCATTAGATTGATTACAAGTCGTTCGTTACCTTTAATAACGTGATCTGATCTGACTGCGAGATCTTTGCGAAGCCTGGTAAGCCTTTTGCGAATTCTACGATGAGCTGCACGGTGAGAATCGTCATTTCGGTGATCTGACGGAACGGCATGTCAGAATCTTCGTCGTCCTCGTCCGACTGCCAGGTCTGAAAGTGATAGATATCATTAACGATATAATACAATTTAAAATAAGAATGTTACTGAGGCTGTGTCAAAAAGTCGTTACGTCATTACATCATCAAGGTTTTAGACCCTTATTATTATTACATGAAAAAAATCTTAGTACTACGTCAGTTAGTACTAATTTAATTTATAAATGACGTTTTGCTGCACATAGCTTAAACAAAGCTATGGTTAATCGATTGCCAATTTTAACAGTAAAATTCTCATTTTATTAAATTTTGAATAGGATATTGTAGCGATAAAATTAGTATCGTTCATTGTATGTACAGCCAGAAGCCATTCTCGTTGTTTATATTGGAACATTAGACGTGGTTTTGGATTTCAAAGACACGACCAGTGCTCAAAAATATATTTTTATTCATTATTTTAATATTATAAAACGTTTTTTGTCCCAAACAACCATTTCTTAACACGAGAGTTAGCTTCTAGGTATACAGTAAGAATTATCACCAGCCAAAATTATTATCATATCTATCCACGATTTGCCT
Organism: Asteroscopus sphinx; assembly: GCA_949699075.1. Classification (NCBI taxonomy): domain Eukaryota; kingdom Metazoa; phylum Arthropoda; class Insecta; order Lepidoptera; family Noctuidae; genus Asteroscopus; species Asteroscopus sphinx. The sequence continues at coordinate 21,724,708 of OX453005.1, forward strand.
ACTAGAGATAGAAATTTAAGCTCCATACAACTAATATCAAATTTCTATCCCTGATAATCCTAATCTATATCTAATTTATGTCGTAGTAATCGTGGATAGATATTATTTTTGGACGTATATAAACAAATGATAATTACCTGCGTAACCCTCTTCAGGTCTTCCTCTGAAGGTTGCTCGTACCCTTCCTGGTACCACACGAGCCTCGCGATCAGTGACTTCTGGTTGGCCGTGAGGGGGGGCACGTTCTTCAACCTGTTCTGTTCCATCAGCTTCTCGTTCAGGAACCGCGGCACCACCTCGTGCTGCAAACATTCCAGCTTCACGTAGGAAACCGTCGGGTTATTATTTGCTTCGTATATTATGTGTTAGGACTAGCTCTGAATTTAATCTTGAATTTAAAAAAAATCTACTGATTCTAAGACTATTGATGTACTAATTAAGAAAGGTATGAAAGTAATTTGAGAAATGGAATGGTTGATGATGATGATGATGAGGTTGTTGTGGTTTTGCTAATTCAGTCCAGTATAGATGTGTTTTATTTATGTGTTTAACTCAAATGTGTGGTGTTTCCTGATATACCTAAACTATATGAATGAGAAGATCGTGATAATACAAGAAGCAAAGTATGTAGTTCCCGCAAACGACACAGTAGCATTTTTAATTTACATTTCAAATACAAGTTACAATTACAAATTCATAAAACCCGACTACGGTTTCACACAAAAGTGAATAATGAAGCAGAATTCCATTAATTTTGCTTTTATATTCAGGGTGACTTTACAGAAAAAGTACGACAATTCTTTAAGTTCAAGCAGCATTTATGCATGTCGGTATAAATTATATTTTGGAAACAATTGTTTTTATTTTCCAAGTGCTGTACTGCATCTTATAAATCTGTTAAGCAATACTCAGTTACAATTACGCCACAGTCGAGTAATGAAGAGCAATAGTTACAGTGAACTTACAATTCTTGCGGCTTCTGGGGGCGGAGGATCACATTGCATGATGGGAGGCATGTGATCATCTACTGTCGTCGTACTGACGGGCAATTTGTCTTTTTCCCTCTGTGCCTTCTTTTCTTTCCGTTTCATTGCACACTGGTTCTCTGGCACCACACATTCAGGCCTCATGCCCACTGCAAGACATTTCTTTAACCGACACTCTTGACATTTTCTTCGCATGTACATATCCATTTCGCATGCATGTCCAAATTTGCATATGTACACCGCATTTTTGGTTACACTCCGCCTGAAGAAGCCTGAAAATTTTAAAATCACAATTAATAGAATTTTTGACAACTCTCCCCAAACATTATCTATGAACAATCTAAAACAATGAATGATGATGCAGCATTTGCAAAACCAGTTTGAACGATAAGATAATGGCGTCATGAGCGTTAAGGTCGCCTGAAAGGCATAGGTCATTGACAGCTGTACGACTGTCGATTTTTATTACAAAACAAACAAGATAGATAGCTCGCAAATGACTTGAATTGAACGTAATTGCTATGGACAAGGTATGAGCCTCCATAATAATGGCAGATTACGGCCCATTCGAGGTTTATTCAGTGGTCTGAATTAAACAGGCATATTTATCCTCGGTCGACGGTAAAGGTTGGCGGAACACACGGAGATGTCCGATAGGCGTCGGTGAGTCGTGAAGTAGACGCCCTGCAGACAGCTATTGTGACGACTAACTGTCTGTTACATGCACGCGCAGCTCATAACAACCTCGGCACAATGCGCCAATTTAAAGCTGAATTGGCACATTCGTGGGCGAGCCACAAGGGCTGTGTATGTGTGAAATATCTAGGTTAGCAACGCACATGGCCTAGTTACGTTAAAAGTGTTCCGAGAACAGTTTTGTTATTGCATCACCAACATATTTTACAATCACCTTAAGTTGTAGGCGAATGCATTTATCGTATTTCAATTGGGAAGGCTCTTGTCTTTTGTTTTGCTTATGCTAATATATCTGTTTGCTCAGACATGTCCGACACTGAACAATGGTATTCACAATTCATACCTTTACACCCTTCACATGTGAGCGCGTTGTAGTGATACCCGGAGGCTCTGTCGCCGCAGACGAGACATAGCTCCTCCTGCTGCCGAGGTGCGGGGCCTTTCTTCTGCCGCCTGGCCTCGCCATCTGTACTGCAGCCATTCACACTCGAAGCTGGTGACAATTCTTCACGACCTAAAACAATGTAAATAAGAAATTTAGCTTCTGTTGTGAAATGCAACTGCGTAGTAATAAAAAAGACTCGAGTCCGGTGGCCGAGCGGCGTCGTGTCGAGAACATCTAAAATCGGACGCTATAAAATTTGCATACATTTCATGAACCATTTGTCGAGTCGGCGAGCGAATGAAGCTCGTTTTATTTTTCGTTTTTACATTCGGGACGATGTTCCTTCGTCGAAGAGATGTTTTCGTAACGAAATACTCGCAAGTAATTTTCGGCAGTAGCGTGGACATTTCCTGCCCAAACAAAGGTGGCTAGAGCGACGTCCGCATACAGATGAGGATCAGTATTCAATTTTGGTATTCGAGCGGTGCGGGAGTGGGGTGCGATGCGCGTTGGAAGTGTAATCGGGAATTGTCAATCACGCAGTCGGAACTCCATAAAAAGTAACGAGGGAATTGTTAATAATAATAACACCTCCTCGAGCTTCCAACAATAGGTATGGCTGTCATTGATAATGGTGCCGATTCTCTTGTTCACGAACTTAACTTATTATAAAATATCGCTGTCTTTTACTAATAGTAGATACAAGGAAGGTATGGCAACAATTTTAGAGCAGTCAAATTAGTTTAATAGGTGTTGCATTTCTTTGTATTTTAGTTGGCACGTTCCGAGATCACGACTAAACTTGTATGGAAATTTAAATTCGACTAATTTGACAGCCCTAAAATTGTTGCAATCCCTTTCTTGTAAGTAAGTCTTCTTATCTCTTATTAGTAAAAGAGAGCGATAGTTTAAAATAAGTTTAGTTCATGAACAAGAGAATCGACACCAACAAGAAGGTATGCAACATAACATGCTGAAGCAATCTGTTCATTGTTGATGTCTGAAGAATTTGAAAGTAAGCTTCTTGACGCAGTTATTTCTTGATTTTATATTTATATTTCAAGGAAAACTTGAACCCAATAGGTTGCTTTTCCTCTAACAAACAAAAACATTTCCCAGAACAATGATTAATTATAAAAAAGTAAAAACAACATTGACGGTGTTATTTTTCCATTCCTCAAACCCGTAAATAACGCTCTATTTCATTCGGGCGGATAAACACACGATGATTAAGTCAGTCGAGTACGGGGCTCTAACGTATTAACCGGGGGTCCATTTAAGCCTCTCCTCGTTAATTTTATTTACATTTTATGGTGTCCATTAAGCGTCGCGACCGTGGGTCGGTGGCCGCAGCCGCGTGTACCTGAGTTACGCAACCGGCAGAAATAGCCGCTGCCAAAAAACTAGTTCCACGTGGGATCCGAGCCAGCGGCATGCCTCGCCGAACGATTGCGGATTGCCCAATGTAGGTACGAAAAACAATTTCTAATGACCCGAAAACCTCGCATTCCGGATATCCTAAAAGCGTTGTGAAATGTAAAAATGTTATTTACATCGAAAATCTTCAGAAATTTATCACGCGGTAACGGTGTAAACATTAGCGCTCTATATAATAGTTCGATTCACTTGGGTTTCCTCAGCTGTGTGCCAAATTTTTCTATTACACTTTTTACGTTGATTGCTTAAATTATATATCGTGCAAGGCGGCAATAATAATTCACTCGATAAAAATGTCTCAATAAAGAGGTCAAGTGCGTCGTTTTATCGCAGCTATTTACATCGAACTGAACACCACCTACTGTTCAAAATAACATAAATATCTTCACATTGCACTGACCTACGCACTAGACATGACTCCCAAACAACTATTTTTATTATACTTGTTTTTCTTTAAATAATTCTAGGCTTTCATCATTGCTGCGTTACAAAAATAGTCTATCGAATTAAAATTGAAATGGGTACAATTTATTAAAGATTACCTTGCTATTTATAGGTATAAAACTAGGTTCACATTAGAAACGCTTACCTACTCAAAATACTTGACCGAATGACCGTTGGCCGTAGTTGCACAAGATCTTGGCACTACTTCACAGGTGTTTCCGATTAAGAATCGACGACCGCTTTCATTAGGTTATCCAAATTAAATAATATTTATTTTGCAAGTTAACGCAATATCATGGCTATTTGAGAATTAAACTGGTAAAAGTAAAGCTATCATAATGAGATGCCTTACCTACTAAACTGGTTTAGATAAGTTGCAAAATTAGGTGTACCTACCTATTAGTAATAATTTTCTATCATAAAATTAAAATACTATAGACTTCTTTATCTTATTTAACATAGGTGCCGTCATATCGTAGACAAAACCAAACTTCCATAATTAGCAGCACTATCAAATCACTGTCCGTGAAAAAGAAAGCTAATCAAAAGTTGAATGCACGGATGACCGAGTCAGTGTGTTATGTTATTACGTCTCAGCTGTTCAGTGTGTTGCGCTCGCGCATTGGAAGGTCTAGTTCGTGGCAGTTCGGCGGCGCTCGGGCGCGGTCGTTCGCGCGAAAGAGAGGTTCTTGAAGAGCGACAAGTGGGGCGCGAGCGTCGACCGGGGGCAGCGTGCGGCCTTGACTCTTGCGTCCCCCCCCCCTTCCCGACTTCCTCGCCACGCTCGCCGCGCAGCCACATTATTTATGATAGCATCAGAGCTCGAAGCAAGCTCGCGATTCTCTTTAACTAATAATAACTCGTTTTTCCTCTCACGCCATTTCATTTTTTCAAATCATCAATGTCTTTAACATGTTTCAAGCGATGTTGCAAAGTGAGGCTTTGTAGTGTAATAAAAACGAAGACCGCTACTTAATATACTTTTTACTAGTAGAAAGTACCTTGAGTACAATTTTCAGCTATTATTAGCTGCCGCATATTGAGAGAGGACGACAAGCATTGATTAAACAATACGCAACTTTCACTGACCTCAGAAAACAGACAACGCAATCATTTCGCAGGCGGGCCGCGTAAGCGACTAGTGAAAGTTGCCCAAAAGTAGGTATTGCACAAGCCTACATGGCACACGTAATTGAAATTCGGGTGCGGCGAAAGTAAGCCGCTCTATGTGCTGTGACATCACGTTTAGGGCCTATTTGGCATTCACCAAATGCATGCCGTGAGCAGTGTAAGTTGTGTTCAAACGATGTCGATTGGCGCTCAACTAGGGAATAGGCAACATCTTTTGTAATAAATTGCATGTGTACACGCCTGTTGATTGTACAATGTATGCCATTTATTTGGCTTTATAAGGTTTTCAAGAGAAACGTGTTACACGATAAGAATCGAGAAGCATTCCAATAATCGAAATTGGCACACGTCTCTGATATGAGCGGGGAGCCGGGCTACAGAAAAAAACTGAAGCAGAAAAAGTGGTGTACACGTGATCGATGCATCGGCTGGGCGAAGACAGAGTCGCGATGTTACTTTCTACGATACTTTCTAGCAAGAGATGTGGGCCGGAGCCGGCGCAACTAGAGCGATCGGTTTCTCCGCGCGCCGGGAAAATCGGATTGAAATAGAAATCGCATCGCAGCATCGCAGAGAAAATCGCCATTTTCACGTCACACTACACGCCAGCGTGGAAACTATGTTGACGAAATACATTTTTTACATGGTGTTTCTTATGTATTATAAGTTTTATAAGTACGTATTTACAAAAAAAAAAAAAAAAAAGTATTATATCCATTGTCTAGTACCCATAGTACAAGCTTTGCTTAGTTTGGGACTAGATGGTGATGCGTAAAATGTCCCAAAAATATTTAAATTATCAATTGTAAATTTAAATTATCTTAGAAGATAGAAGACGCTGTGGCCTTTCTTAAAATATGACATGGACGGGACGACATGATGCGTCCCAAAATATTCGTGTCACCTATATTGTTAGGAAGTGGTTTATATTTAACAGACATTTAGAGAGTCATGTTTCCCTCGGTTTGGGTGAAGTGATCTATATTAGAGGGGAATCAGGAAACGAGCGGCTGCTACGCTGGGAGTGATCTTCACCGAGGAGGGCGGACGTGTCGGGCGGACGCACGTGGAAGTGTTTACATCCGTCGAGAGTCGACAGTGCCGATGCCGAGTGCACACCATCCGGTGTAGTTAAGCTGCATGCTCTGAAATTCCTACTGTCGTGAATTTTTCTCTTATTTTTATACCTGACATGTCAGCGTCAAAGGCACACCGCTTATAAGAAATGAGATTTTGGCAAGTAAAAAGAACACTTATCTGAATCACTGCTGAGTCTGCTGACACTTCCTTATTATTTTTTACACAGACAGTTTCTTTTTAGTCAACCTTGAGTAGTGAAATCAAAGACGAAAATTGCTATTTCAGCTTTGCTAAATAACTTGTTCTCAAGTAGATTTTTTCAGACATTCTTGTTCCTCGTCAATTAGAACAATAAAATTGTATTTTAGTGTCTAGGGGTCTACTTGCAAAATCGATATATCATGATCGTGACATTTGTCGTGTAACGTGTAAGTAACGTCGATTTCAGCCAAAATAGCAATTGTAAGCCTGTGCTAAAACCCTTCCATGTAATCTAGTCCAAGTTTAACAAATGAATAACTATAACTATTTTCCTATTGTAGATTCTATACGAAGCAAAACGAACGATAATAATCGACGATTGTCATTAAAAGAGCCTCCACGAGTGACGATATTTAATTGATCGTCCGGCGCACCTTGGGCAGTCAGCCCCGTTACCAATCTGCTGACTGGCTAATCTTTTTCTCACGGCATGAACTATTATCGTTGTGTAGCTCATGTCGACACGACAGAAGAAGAAGAAGACGATTGTCGATCGTAACTCTACGCTTAGTTGTAAATATTAAATGGTATTTACAATATTTCTCTTTTTTCAGACGTCAAATACCTTGCTTTTTGAACCATTCATTCCAAACATTGTCTTCCAATTCGGAAAAAAACACAATATTTGTGTATGAATTCGATTAAACGATAAAGCAACCGAAAATTTATTAGAGTAGAGTACGTTCGATATATTATTATTCGTGTCGTTTCGTTTATATCGTGGTTGATTTTGCTAATAGACCCCCAGAGTAGATACGAACAATAAGTTCAGACGGAAGTCAGTTCGTAGAGCACCTAGAGATTCCTAAAGGTTTCGTCATCGCCCAAACCGTAAATTAGAAAGTGGTGGCCGGTTATCACGTACAGTGCGTACATGCGGTACACGGTACGAGGTGAACGTAATAGATATGCCACAACTCCCCAACAGATTGTTCCATTTATTGACAGAGTGTTGGTTTATTTTGGGCCCTCTCACTTCCCCATGCCATACGTAATAGATAAAACTCATAGATTTAGAACACTATAGATAGAAAATCGACGTGCCCCTTTTAGATAGCAATAGTTTTTACTTCAGTGATACCACACTAAGATTTTTACCCCCATTTTTTTGAGATTAAGTTAAGGGCTCTTAGCGTACGTAGAAAATAACTTGAAAATGCGCAGTGATCAGTTTAAACGATTTTAAACTCTATGTCAGTATAGTAACAAGCGCAATCGTACCATCTTTGTTCAAGTTATTTGCCGGATTAACATTTAATGGAAGCCAGTGGCTCCTACACTCTCGTCTATGAATCGCGTATGTATGTAAAGGTAATTTAGAAAAGGGAAATTAAATAAAGTATATTGGAAAAATAGGATTTATTGTAATTTTTTTTGGATATATTTATACATAGATATATTTTGGATATTAATTGGATGTATAGGATTTATTGTAATTTTAAGTGTAATTTATTGGCCTTTAAACAGAATCAATTTCGTATGAAAGTTTCTCACTCTATCACCTTTCTGTGAAACAGTTTTTATAAGGTGATGTATTCGTACATCTAAATATTTTAATGCAACAGCTTTTATTAGGATTACGAGGTGGCTATCCAGCGGGTTATGATCTCTAACATGGTCGTTCAACGTAGTAAATGTGGGTTTCTCAATGTTTTTTTTCAAAATGGTCATAACCATATGAGCCATTGCCTTGTTAGTGGCTAAAAAAATTTTATACTACACACATACTACACTGTGTGTACCCTACACATAATACTAAAACAACCATATAAACCAATCTACTTCATCAATAAATAAAGATGAAAATTAAAAACACCCTAAATAATGGGTACATAATTACGTAAATCACAGCAGCACTAATCACGGAATTATTTAAAACATACGTCTCCTTCAACAATTTAATAAAAAGCACCATATAACAGGTAGCACCCTAAATACTGGGAACGTAAACATGTCTATCATGGCAACACTAAACACGGAAATATTTTAGGTTATGTTATTTAGAAAACGCTGAAAACTGCTAATATTTCTATAAGAAATGGGTTCAAAATAGTTAACACTTACGTACTTGTAGAAACACATTGTATGTAGTTAAATAAACACAACAATTTAGATATAAAATGCCACTTACCCGTGGAAAGTTAAACCTTCAATGTGTTGCTCGCTGCGGCTCTTGCAGCCTAACACACTACACCCGACCATATCACGGAACTGTATGAGTGTTTTATCACGAAGTTTCACCATAAAATTATAGAAAACTACGAAGCACAATTAATAAAACTCTTTAGTTTGACAGACCGAACGCTTTGTTTGTCAAACTTTAAAAGTGTGACAACGAAAATATGGGTAACATGTAAGAGATGGCGATATAATATTTGTGTCTTGCTCTATCTTAGCAGCAGTGGTATAAGTCCATTTCTTTCCCACATACTCTAACGTAGTTAGGAATCCATCTGTAGTGTTCATAATCTAAGATAAAACTAGGTTTTTTGTCTCTGTCTGCTCCCCAATTTAGTTGAGCGCACACCCACGCTTCGGCGCGCCTTTTCGAGTAAACATGGGAATGGGTAAATAGAAAAGGGAGGGAGATATAATTAGAATAAATGCTGTGTGCTTTCAGAGCTTTAGTGGATTTTTAAAACTTCCTAAATATCCACTGATTGGAAATATCAAGAAGAAAGCTTTTATAATAAAACAAGAAAGCTTTTGACAATATACAGCAGCATGACTGTATAAACGAGGACCATAAATTCAAGAATATGGAAGAACGGGCGTGTAGTACACAAATAAATTTTTTTTAACAAAAATTAATTTGATTTCAATTTTAGAGTAAAAATGCTCGCGTACGTTGTTTAGGGCCTGTACAAAAGGCAGAGGATGAAAATAGCAACCGATGAATACTGCCGTACTAGGCGCATAACCTCACCGCATGCAACTTTGATTTGTAAGCGCGGGATAGTATCTACAATATTTGATGAAATTCGATTGGAAAAATATATCAAACTTTAAGGTACGGTCACGATCTTTCGGGGTGGTACATTTTGTCGACAAAATCCCTTGAACGAATCCTGCTACATTACTACACGTTGTACCACTGCCTCGAATATTGAGTGCAAGTGATTTTAGCCTTAGCGGTTCACCGGAAAGATTTCTGACTGTACCTACCATTGTTACATATTTTATTTGGAACCAGAATCAAGTAAGTATAGTCCTCCTCCAATAAGTCCTCGTTTATAGTAAAAGTAGGCACGCTGGGGTAAAAATATCCTATTAATATTACTAATGTGAATTTAATAATGTAATTTTAACTGCATTTGCAGAGGCGGTCAGTCAAGTAGAATGGTTGAAGCGTGATGCTTAGCAACACCTACAAAAAATTAGCCTCTGTTTTTACTAAGTTGTGAACTACGCTTTGTGACGCATTAGGGCCATCGGGCAACAGACCGTGACTCGTCGGCATCGCTGCCCTTGCCCTGCTCCCGCGCAGAACGCGACCTCGTGGTCACCGCGCGCAGCCGTTGACACCAACAGATTATGAACCATCTGGCATTTACAACCCAGATCAACTGTTTATAACATCGTTGTAACAAAAGTAGGTATTATTATTTTACCGTAACACTATCAATTAATTTAATTAATAACCTTATTTGCAGGAAAGTAGGCCAAGGCACGATAAACTCAATGACGTGGAAAATTATCGCCCACATAATAGTTGCCTAAGGGCTACATTAAAAGGACCGGGACTCTCAATTGGGTCAACGACTCTTTGTTCTTGATGCTGATAACTTATCTAACATTACTACGACAAAACACGGATTCTAAAATCAATATTATGAATGTGAATTATCACGTGTCAGTCAAAATCTTCCATTGATAGTGTGATCGAAGTGTGTTTATTCCTTAATGAACACCTCAATAACATACTCTATGTAGGTCATTAACACTGAATTTCTGAGAAAATGGCGAACGTAAACGAGGAAAATAATGTGACGGAATCGCAAAGTAGGTCGAGTAGCGCTCGTCGAGGAATATCGAGGCTGAAATAACAAAATATTTGTCCCAGTTAAGTAACCATGGTGCTAGTAGATAAGTAGAGTAGCACATTCACGTTTCATTGCTACGTTTATTTTAGGCAATGTTCTCGACTGCTGAAGGCTGAAAATAGTATCTAATAATCTCATTCGCAGTCACCGGCAAAAAAATACTTACAACTTGTTGCTGCATAGAAGACCTTCTACACAGCATTTAAGCAGCGAACACAGACATTGTAAAAAATATAGACGAAGTGCTGCGAACTATCATAGTGAAGCCAATAAAACCGTGTTCCTCCGTGTACAAACCAGCGCTCAACCACACACATGCACCTCAAGCCGTGCTCACCACTCTCAGAACTCTCATCATTCAGTAACTCCAGTAAGCATTGCGAAAGCAAATATTCTTCAGGTGCATAGTGTGTGCGCTGGTTTGTACACGGGGGAATACGGTTTTGTTGGTTTCACTATGATTGTTCGCAGCAATTCGTCTATACTTTTTACCATGTCTGTGGCCTCGAAAAAGAGCATCATTTACAGAAGTATCATTTGAAGAGTGGCTTAATATTCGTCCGGGTACGGTCGAGGTCAGTGACCGAGTATCAGCAGAGATAAGCCAATGTCGTAGCGCTTATCGCCGACAAAGAACGCCTTTGTTTTCAACGTATTTGACGCCAAACAACGGCACTGATTAGATCAATCACGTTACATGTTACACGGCATACCAATCCAAACCAACTACTCTTTATCTATCTTCATGTCATTAGTGGGCAAATGTGGCCAATTACACTCCAAAACGAGTATTTTGGTAACAATTATAACATATACCAGTTACAGTTAGTTTGACCCACCGCACCGACGGAAGTAGAAGAATTTTGTCAATTACTTGAGATAAGAAAATACAACCAGAATTATTAGAATTATCGAGGTCTAGGTTGAGCAGGCGAGTTGCTAGTCAAAACCAGCAGCTGAGCTGAGCTTAACCATGCACGAAAATCTATTATTATATATCATACGTACATCACAAATGCTAGTCAATACACTTTCAGAGTAAAGTGGTCGCACAGCACACTAGAGGGCCTCAGCCGCGTGACCAGCACTCGGTAACGAGCAAAAACTTTGATACAACATCACTGAACCGGTCATGGAAAAAACGTCTGACGAGTACCTATTACTGGTTACAAAACTGTGTAGTCCATTAGTTACTTCAACAGTGCGAGTAATAATTTGGTACGCTAAATATGTACCTATTACATGTAATGTCACTTCTAGAAAGTAACGATAGGAATATTACAAAAAAAATGCAGAAAAAATAAAATAGCAGATTTTAAAGCTGATTCATTGCAGCACTAGCAAACAAAACTGTAAATGTGGGACAAAATTACCAATTTTCGTGAATTACTACAAACGAAAGTGCTTATATATTCGCAACAATGTTGCGAGACTCGCAAGGTATTCGTACGTAAAAGTGATGAGACAGAAATAATCGTTTGTGGTGGCATATCTCGTGAACTGTGTCATGGGCTCAGCCCACGTTCTCGGCGGAAGGTCACCCGCCCTCCAACACGGACTCATTACTCAATAGTCTGCCGTTTACGACTGAAAGTCAACACAGAAATTTCCATGAGTCACCCCACCGGACGTTAGCCATTTTTGATCCTACTCTTTCCTTTACAAAGTTTTCTGAAAACTCGTTTTACCTCGTGTGTTTTTCGTGCGATAAATAAGTGAATAAAAATTACATCACACGTCAAAGTAAATACGAAAATGAATTATGAGCTTTAACAAAAACCCTTTTCTAACCCCACACGAATTTTTGTGAAAGGTATGCGCAAGTACGCGCTGGTAGCGGAGTAATAATAATCGGTACTGTCAGTATGATGGATGGAGCTGCAATAACGAGGCGTGGGTACCGTGGTAGATACCATACGAAACTTCCCCGACCCACCTCCTCGCCCCTTTCGTCCATTCAATTCCGTTACCGCTTACAGCAAGAATACTGACGGAACTGCTAATCACCTCTTATTTATAAGATTCATTAAGAAAAGTAAGCGTATTCCTCGCAAAATGTTATAACAGTAACTCTTCTTCGTCTAGTTTTAACAATTAGTAATGTTCTAACATTTTCCACACGTCCGCGAAACTTGATTTTCTTTAGGGAACACAATCTTTGAGCTGGAAAATACGATTGTAGGTAGACAAATTAGATTTATTTTAGCTTTTGTTCAGCTTGTAGTCGTTGTTCGTCCTTACTATAAACTTATCACGAACTTCGGCGAGTTTTATTTGTCCGATTTGGAAGTGCAGTTCGAAGTAGACATTTCAAATTAGTATTAATAAAAGCGATACAGCTTTAGCAGTCTTCCTGACGATGTTAACGGAACCTCTCATCACCGCGCACCTACGCCTCTCAAACCATGTGATAAACACGGAAATGATTTATCTAACGTCATACTCATAAAGTATTACTGGTATTACCGAGGACATCTCATTTTATTATGTATCGCTTTATGAGCTCAGTGGAATGCATCATGACGTACTAAAATAGCACTTGTCTAGGCGGCATTGTTAAAATTCGGCAGACGGCCAGGTAGGAAGGTCGACGACATTACAAACATCAAGTACCTAACACTAATATTGCAATCTATAAGTAGGTGTCAACAAACACAGCAGAAGGCTGGCTGAATTTATTTGCTCGATGCGCATCTGCGCATTGCGAAACTGATTGTTCTCGAAGCTTTAATTATATCGTTTAGCTCATTCTCCGATTCTCTGACTGATAACAACCAAGTGTTTTCAAATAAATAGGAAAAGAGTAAATTATTATTTCTACAAGTACGTTCCCACGTTCGAACATCGTTCAAAAACGCTTCGCTATTTATTAATCCTATTAGAGACACTACAATGCAACTGGCGAAGTAACGAGCACCAATTGGAACTCCATATGGGGAGAAGTTTTATTGTAGCAGCTACTGAAACAAAATACATTGTTAGCGCATTTGCAATCGTTCTCGAGTAGTGATAGCCAGTGTAGTTAGCGAGAGCAAGAGCATACCTTCGAGCCGGCCGGACCGGTTCCTCTCTGCCTGTTTATGGTTGGACCAGATATAAATAGATGCGCTGCAAACCATCCATCTTAATACTACGATTTTTAAACGTTTCATACGAATACCATTCTACTCTAAAGGTTAACCAAAGAAAATTTTTGCCTCGGTGGTCTACCGATAACGAGTTTAACCGCAGATCGAATTGAACCCAGGACTGAGGTCCTCCGGGTCGGGCAAAAAGTGTCATGGAGAATTTTCTGTCCAGAAAATTTCTCAGTAGCAGCCTGGAGCCAAGAAGGTGGCGGTGCTTCACCCCCGCGCTTTGGAGAACACGCAAAGCCGGCGGTCCTGCGCACAGTTTTACTAGTCCTGCGCCTGATCTCTCTCCGGTCATGTCGGAATATAGTTCCATTGGATTATGACAGTGAGGGAACAGAGAGTGCACATGTGTTTGCGCACAAACTTGTACACTATAATATATCCCGCGCAGATGGCTAGTCTACGTTGAGATTGGCCGCCGTGACCGAAATTCGGCCAGGAGGAAATCATTAAACCTTTCCTAAGTTTATAATCCAATTCTTCAATCTCTTCGACTCTGCACCCGATCACCAAAGCGACGCGACGAGAGGGAGAGGTATCAAGTACAAAACCTTGCAGATTTAAATTGGTCCATAGTTTGAACACAGGATACGTTCGTGATTTATCATTTGAACTGGTCTTGTTCTCTCAGACATATTGTGTTGTTAGAGCAATTTATTCGTCTATAGACAACTACATATTATCTAGACAATAGGCCTTGTTACGAGTTGACACGTTGACAGAGCCATAAAACAATCTAATCAATGCAGCAAGTAGTCAGATATGGCGTGACGGATTGCCTCTGGACAAATGCAAGAAAGCCGCGGCGGTTAGTAGCAGATCTGTATCCGATTCTGCAGACATTATTACTGGCATGCGAGTAGTTCATTGCCGACACAATTTAGAAACATTGTCGATAAAATCAAACGAGCGGGCAGTTGCTCTCACGAGCGTACTCGCTGTATTCACTTTCACTACCAGTACGAATACCAATCTAGCAATCTACCCTCTTCTACAAACGTTTTGTGAACGCGTCACATTCCTTGCACTGCAGGTGACCCAATAACAGGCCCATGAGCTAGACGACTTACAGAGGATACGACCGTTGCATAACCAACCACGTGGAGTGAGGAGCGTTGACCCCGGGAAGTGTGGCTGATAGACAAGCACTATCACACACGCACCTGTAGTGGAGATAAGCGCGATATTTCGGCGTACGATAACGTTGTTCGACACACAATGAACGCAAGCCAACGAAAACACTTGAGCAATCAAACCGAAAGTCGAAACGCATCGTTCATTTTCGGCCTGTAACTGCAACATGGCCTTACTTAACCATCTCTACATTCCGTGCGCGCTGGAGTCACCTACTTTATCCATCGGTTGCCAATTCATTGCATAAACGACCCACTAATGTCAAAGGAGGTCATTGTCGCATACACGAACGTTCGCTCGCCTCGCTGCCGCAGGTTGAGAGCTAGCTGCAGGTTAGATAATTATATCGATTGAACTTCAGTCTCCTTCGGCGTGTCTGTGACCCCGATGTAAATAACTTGAGGCGGTTGTACTGTAAACAACTGAGACGCCGCTTGCGTCAATCGCTTGCACGGTGGAGCGACGCCAGTCTCGGGCCTCGGCTCTCGCACTCATTGATGTGCTAGCGTTTGACTTACTGTTGTACTATTTAAAGCTACCAGAACAAACACCATATAGGGAACGGAAAACTTAGAATACGAATTATGTATTACGCAATGTATTATTTTCAGTTGTGAATAATGTTCCGTCATCTGATAAATAATGACATTCTACATTGGCGTAGTATCTGTAGGTGTTTCATCTGAGGCAGTGATGCTGATTTTCTTTCTTTTTTGAAATATTTTTGATGACTTCTAAAATAAAGGTGCGATTCCTAAAGATAAGCTGCCAGTCTAATAAGAGCCATTAGTGAGACTTTTCTTTGATATCAATCTCTATTTTCCGGCTTTTGAAATAGGGAGATTCTCTCATTTTCGCTATAGATTCAACGATAGCTGAGAGGATAATTTATTGTAAAAACAATGCCGTGTGCTTGGTTATATTCAACATTAAAGTGGCATCGCAGTCGTTATTGTTATGTCGAAGCATTCAAGGTGTAATTAATTATTTACAGTTGTTTTGCGACCATGAGCATCGAACGCAATACCGACTCGTAAATTGAATAGGTAGCACTAGTTGGATTCTTACTTGTGACGACATGCAATCTACATAATCAGGTATTTGGTCAAAACATTTTAATCAAAACCTTGAATGCACAAACTAGTTCGATAAAATTTACAAAAATTGTCAAATGAACAGCATGATGTATTGCTATTCGTGCAGCATTGGTGCACTAGCTGTGAAACGACTATCTACAAAGTAAGGTGACCTAAATGATAAGATTATTTCAATACCTCACTACATAGCACACAAATGTGTAATGTGTGAGTGTGTGTGAATTTGCATCGGGTTCGCTCGTACAATGACATTGTCGACCTTGACTACTGCCTCGTAACAAGACACGCACACATACACGTCGGGGCAAGGAATGAGTGCCCCACAAATAAATATTATTAGACTGAATAAAACTTAAGAGAGCATACAGACGACCACCTGCAAAATAGGTAGGTCTTACTTTAATAATAGCAAATATTTAAGTTGATTATGCGCCGATCTATGGCTGGATTCGAAGTCTGAACGCCTTTTATGAGCCTAGACCTCGGAGCGTAAACCTCCGAACATGGGACGTCTACGACGCATTTTTTGACGCATCTGCTGCATTAAAATCAGTGTTTATAAATAAATAAGGAGTTTTTATAGCCCATACCCATAATTAATATCCAATCTATCCACTATTTGCCCTACTAGAGATAGGAATTTGACATAAGCTCCATACAAAATATGTCAAATTTCGATCTCTAGTAGGGTAAATCGTAGATAGATTGGATATTAATTTTCGCCGTTAGTGTATAGTGTAGGCCCACGTCTGGTGGTAGATATAGAACAGTTCAATACACGATAAGGCGCTCAGCGACCAAGGCCAAGCGAACTGAATTATCACAAGCGATATAAGCGAATACTTACAATTGGAATCATAAATACTCAGTGTACCTATGTGTACACTTTTTCTGTTTCAATGCTATTTTAATATTTTAAATATGTTTTATTGCATTTTTTATATTTGTAAAATAATCTGTTATTAATTTTAATTTATTCATATGTTGGGCGTGCTATAGAAATACAAAATGGATGCCATCTCATGAATGTACTATAGTGATGTGCTCAATTGAAAAACCAAACCCAACCATTTTATTTCTATTTTTAATTCTAAGTGGGTAACTAAATCTCATTTCTAAAATTAATATCTTAAATGGTAAAAATACACAATAGGTACCTAACTTCTTTATGAAATGAGAATAATGCATTTCCTACAATGATTTTTTTACTATAAAAAATCATTGATTTCCTATATTTATACGTTGTTTTTGTTCGTCTCATCAGCGCGCGAATTACACGAGGATGTTTTTATCTAAAGCGATATCATCGTAAGACAGATGTCAATTAATTAAAGCAATACGGTATAATTATTAAACCTTATTTACATAACGACGACACGGCGACGCTTCGTTTGAAATAATATTAGCAAGGTTGTTATCCTTCGTCCACTATGTCGGATGTCGGTTTATCATCTTTAACATTTTACACACATTACCTACCTACACTACATACTAATACATTTTTTGTTTTATCAATTTAGCCACTTCCTTACTTCTATAGGTGCGGCACGCTATGATAGCGTTTTTGACGTTTGCCTGCTCATGAAGATCCGTAAATATTGACAGGTACCTACGTATGAAGGAACAATTGCCATACTTTATTGTTAATAGTTATAATCTGCTACAGCAATATAATTTTTCGAATTTCGAATCTATTATTCAAATTCTGTTTATTTCTACTGTTTTTTTATATATGTCACAGAAAATTTGATTAAATAGTGATTAAACAAAATGGCTCGACGTTATGTTTATTGAATCATTTGATAAATTATTTACTTTATGTAGATATTATTCATTATAGCTAGTTGAGTTGGTCAAAGTAGGTAATAAACCTGGTCCCAATCGCTAATAATTTGAAATGTGTCACAACAACACTATTGGAAAATGTCAAAACACCATCATAGCGTGCCGCGGGTATAGTGTTAGCACAGAACATCAATAGTACAAAGTAATTATAAAGTATTAAAAAAAAAGACAAATAAAATTAAGTAAGTCGATACCTTTGACAAGATACCTAGATACCTACTTATGGAATGTGTTGCTGTTTTAATTTAGGAAAACAGATAAATCAACGGCAAGAATAACGTCCAAAATCTCGTTACAGGAATCAAACATGTGTCATTTTTTATGGTAATGAGCCGTAATTAAATTACCATTCATAGCACATTATTCAATGCTCAACAATATTTTGTGTAATTCCGCTTGTTTCCGTATTGTTATTACGACTCATATGTCAACGTACTGGTCATAAACAGGTTTTGACTTTTAATAGACATTAGCTACGTGTTTGGAACAATTACCAAAGTTTTACTGTGAGAACAAAGTTCGTTCGTCATAATAACACAGGCCGTCGCCCTCTACATAACGTAACACTTTTTTGGGCATACCTACGTTAATAAAAAAGAAAATTAAATAATAAAACGTCAGAGTTAGATAAAACTATAAGCCCACTGTATATGTATGATATCTCCACACTACAGTCATTTGTTAAGGTTTCTTTACACTTTTTTTTACCGCGAACAGCGAAATATGGATTTACGAGTAAAAATTGTATGCAGCATCTGCGCAATACTTTTGCAAATTACTCGCACAAATTACAATGTATAAGGTCCCTTATTCGTCTCATATAAACTTGAACTGTTCGTGTGTGGCTAGTCCACAAAGATTACACAATAAAGTGAGAAGCGGGGGCGTTTGTCGTCTGTACGAGTCCTGAGATTTAACTACAGCGATACAAATAAATTCAGTGTCACGTAAGCGCACTTTGTGTGCCTTATTTGAGGCTACGTGTGCATTAAATGTGTCTAGTGTAAACAGTCAAGCATGTGCAAAACATGGAGTAACAACGAATTGAGTGCTTATATGTGAACGACACACGGCAGGGAATTTCGGCATAAGAATGTGACATGTGACAAACAGAATGACGTGACGGGCGGCGATAGTTTGATAATGATAACGTTTTTCGACCGTATGACATCACTTATCACACTTTCTTGTTACGTACCTATACTTGAAATGTTTTTTGCTCCTACAATATCTTTCCGTAACAAACATTTTGCTTAAAAACTATAGGCTACTGAGAAAAACAATGCAAAAAGCCGAGCCGAACTACCTAGGTAAAAACATTCTCGACAAGATCTCGGCATACATCACCAAACCCGTGACAATCTGACAATATGTTATATAAATTCAAGCCAACAAGCACAACTTTATTATACTTTAAATAAAAATAAAAATAGTGTCTGAAAGTGTGTGAGAGGGTGAATGAGGAACCTGTCTGTGCTACTAACTAAAAATTGTTTATTTATTCATGTGCTTTTTTTTTAAGTTTTTGCTTTAGAAAATCTGCAAACTTACAAATGAATTACACATTAACGTTTTGTGAATATGAAGACATGTAATGCTTGTAATCTGTAATAAAAAATTTACTTCTTAAACATTTCGGGCATAGGTAATAGATAGATAGAATATACTTTATTGTACACCATGAAAATAGTAGTAAACAGGAACAACGTACAAATTATGGGTACATGGGCGGTCTTATCGCTAAAAGCGATATCTTCCAGACAACCTTTGGATGGACAAAGAAGACGTAAGATCTAGATAATGGGGGCAGTCCGTGGCGTACTACTAAACTAAAATAAATAAATAGCACAAAATATATTACACATATAGGTATCATAAATATATATAATAGGTACTTAATGACACGAAATGTGAGTCTAGAAGTGAAAAGCCGTGCGAAAATTACTTCTAATGCACGTACGGACTCTTCACGGATTTGCAAGTAATTTATTTTTTATTAAAATCCACTAAAACCCCAGTCATACAAGAATAGTAACAATTTTACTTGGTGAGTGTGCTAAACGAGTATTATATTCGACCACTTTTTATACCTAGCTCGCCTTTACAAAAACAAGACCGAACAAAATTAACAAAAATATTCGTGTTATCGTAGATAAACAGAAGTATAAAATAAGTATGGAATAATAAATCCAGTTGAACGTAATAGAGTTTTGTGAGGCAAATTGCACGGCTGGTATTCGCTAATAAATTCAAATAACAGGTTATTCTTGTCGGGAGTTCAACAATACAGTGATCAGAATAAAGATCATCGCCCTACGTATGCCATGTCTTTGATTGACAATACTTAAAGCTACGCGTTTTAGCTACACAATGCTATAGCTATACATTATGGCTATACAAAGGCATGTAGAGATTTAGCGAGTCCGTTATGATCACTCGATTTAGATCGATATTCGTGAGATCCGGGATGTGTACACAGTTAAGTCTCTCTACAACAATGCCAACTTTGTTAAAGTTCAATCAATCGGTGTAAGATGTTATCGGCAGAAGAAAACTTTAAATTGTTTTTGAAACCATGAACTTGGAATGCCCATTTTTTAATTAATTATGTGATGAATTATCCTACCGATCATCAGTTATAACTTATAACGCAAACATTGAAAAACAATTAATAGATATTAGAAAAGTTATGAGACCGCTTGTATGTAGATCTTTCAAACAAAATTACCTGGAATAAACTAAAATATAAAAGGTGGCAGGAGAGCATAAATTGCTTTAACTGTGAGTAGGTATACTGTGCTGAGACATAAACTAGAAAATACAAAAAATGCACAAATCACCTATTTGAAGTACCTAGAACTTTTCCACAGAATAATACAAGCAACCATACACAAATCTAACGCCATTAAAATCAGACATAAAACACGAACGAAAAATATAACCTACTTATTATTTTGAATCACAACATTAACATTTCATACCATATCAGAATTCAAACATAATAAAACGTTGGTTTACCAAGAAATTCAAACTCCAGTGATTTGTCTCAAGATACTCGATCTCAAAGATGGTTACAGCGACCGCCTCGAGTTGAGATAATAGAAGTAACAAGCGACGCGATGGCAGCGCGTGCGCAGCCGAGCGAGACGCGCGCTCGACCGCATATCCGCCGCTATGCCTCTTCCTAGATTCACTTCATCGTCATTAAAAAAAAAATCCTCTTTCTCTGCCTTTGTAATTCACTTTTCAAAGGAACCATTGCAACTTAATAATCCAAATTAGTGTATTTAAATACCAGCTTAAACAACCAATAAGCACTAAAATTGTTTATGTCTTTTAAACGAACCTCACTAAAAATAGTTCCTTAACAACTAGTCAAAGCAACATAGCGCGTAGTTAATAGGAAATATGTCCTTAAGCTTGAACACTAAATTACGTGCTTCACTCGAGGAAACGGCTATCAGAATGGTCTTTAGTGTTTATATAATTATGGTTCATATCGAGTCATGACATCAGAATGTTGAGTAATCTTTCAAACCGACTTAGAAATCTATTAGTGACTTGGGATTATAATTTATACATTACGGACCCCTTAGGCATTATACTATCAAATTGAGAAAACTCATGTGACGCATGGCCCGCTTTTAAAAGAATAAGATATTAACTTGTGTCGATGAACTCTACATTTTAAAACAGCTTGAAAACTTAAACTGGCATTATAAATAATCTATTTAACACTTGGACGAATAAAAAAAGTCGGACGGAATCTCGCTAAACAAAAAGTGAAGCACCAGTAAGACGGCTCGCTTAAAAGTAAGGGCTGGCACGCACACATGCACACCCATAGTAAGACAAAAGGCCGCGATTACACAACAAATCTCGTGTGACGGTAGTCATTGTCGTAGTGTCATAAATAAATAACAATGTATATCTAGTGTGTTAAAATTATGTCGAAATTATAGTGGGTTTAGGAAAAAACTAAGTGCTTCAATCTTTTCTTAGCGAGATTCTGTCCGCCATTTTTATTCGTCCGAGATTTAACAGCGACCCGTCAGAATTTTGACTATCGATGAAAAACTAAATTAGCTAACATAATTACATTTAACCCACTCCTAATTCGAGGGGTTTCTAACAATAAAATAGTCACGACTCTTATGAAAGCCGCGTGCTTAGAAAATAGGGGGTCAGACCGACCATTAGATTATACAGTCAAAGGGTTGCCAAAAATGTTTTTATTATTGAAAAATATATGACCCTCGCAAATGTTAGAAGCAGCTGCGAGTTTCACTATGGATTAAAATTATTCTAACACTAAGCCCAGCTTAGATGTAGTTAATAGCGACCGAGTTGATCGGATTTGTATATGCTGATTCAGAGACCAATTATTATAGACGGAAACCTATGGTATGCTATTCATATAATATACACGTATATTAAAGAATAAATACATCGTGTTCCGTGATTGGTGTCGTTATATAACACGTTTTATTTAAATCAGATGAAGTCATAAGCTATCACTATGCTGCACCAATAGGTCAACGACCCGCTTGATTAAGGAATCATCAATCATGCATCTCAACGACTGAGAGGGTATCGCATTTCACACAATGAAAACAATCGTTATAAATGGGATTTCGGAGTCATTTTCTGCTAGTTACAATCATATTCTAGTGGTCTTATTAAACCATTGCACATCAGAGTCAAGTAACCCTTAGCATAGAACAAATAATTGCTCTTAGTATGAATATGAAGTATCTGCTCTATCATAATATCTAACATACTTAAATGAGTTAAATGAATATGTTACATTTTATGTATATTTCAAATTATGTATTAATGCTTTGCGCTGTTACATTTTTAGGGTTCCGAACCCAAAGGGTGCCAAATGGGACCCTATTACTCTCACTACGCTGTCCGTCCGTCTGTCTGTCTGTCACAGGGCTGTATCTTTTGAACGGTAATCGGTAACCGGTTGAAATTTCCTCAGAATATGTATTGCTATGACTCCTATCACGACAAATACTAAAAATAAAAAAGTCTAAAAGGGAGTCCCCATACAAGAAACCTCGAAAAACATGCATTTTTTCCAACGTTTTTGTTCCTGCTCTATCTTCAAAACGGTAATACATACCAACGTCAAATTTGGTCTTATTATAGGGTTTATGTAGTTTAACAATAACTACTAAAAATAGGGCAAACATAGACTTGTGTGGTGGTACCTGCTTAAGAAAGAGATGCAAGAATTCATATTTCGCGCACGGTTCGTTGACGTCTTTTGATGAACTATCGTAAACTAAATTAGTTTGTATGGGGTATCAGGTCGATGCTTGAGTCCGACGCGCACTTGGCCGGTTTTTCTTTAATAATATTTCTGTACACAACAAAAAGTATTAATCACATACAGTTGACGAAGGTTATTCAAAATTAATCAGTTAAAGATCTGTCGCGTTCAAGTATTAAGATTATATTTTTTTCAGGTCCAGCTGTCAAATCGGCAAGGTCCCGACGAGGTCCGTAACCCTTTCGCTGCGATAAAACAAACGATTATTCAAATTGAGAAACAAACGATTTCCGGCTAAGTGAACTGGGTATATTTAGTGGCATGAAATAATTAGTGCCGTGTACACTGGCTGACTTCTCGACTATTTATATGCGACGTGTCAAAAAACGGCTGTGACCTTGGCGCCCCCACGCGGACGCGCCGATACATTCACCTCAGGTGAGGCCCGTGGGGTTCTACTGTACCCTAAGTTTATTTTGCAATTGATTTCGTAACTATCGATATAACTCACTCATTACTTCACAAGCCCGTACCGTGAATCCAAGACATTTCTTTATGGTTTCTTCGTAGCGACAATTGACGCTCAGTGTTGAGCACATGTCATGTTTAATTTTATATTTATTTTTTATATGAACTAGCTGACGCCCGTTGCTTCGTTTCAGTGTTTTCTTTATACAAATACACCCTTTTCGAGACGGAATTTCAAAAAAATCTTAATGCAACTAGGGTACTCAAGGAATATTTCCTTCAAATTTCAAATGTCACGTTACTGTTTTATAGGTAAGAAAGATAGATTATAACACTACAGTCTGATCTACGTTAGTACTATTAGATATTCTGTGGTCTGATACACTTGCTCAATTTTGTAATGATTGTTACAGGTAAATTAGAAAATATTCTTTGACTTCCATGGTACAATCTGAATGGGATTCGTTTGTCGTTTCAAAAGAGACAAAAACTCCATGATTCGGACCGCTTACAAGAGTGTTGATTGACCCAGTTCATTCCTCAGAGATGAACAGGCATCTAAGTGTTAATAGTACCTCTTAGGCATTCTTTTTTTGTTTGCTTTTTAACGCTAAAGCAGACTTATATAACTCTTTTAAAAGAAACTTTTGTTAATAAACACAATGAGCAAAATCTTCAATAAGTGAGCGATTATTGTGGGTGTAAACATTAAATATTACTAAGATAAAAAAAAAATCTACTGTTACTTAATGGTTTTGAGAAAAGTTCCTTAAAGTATATACAATAAAAGCTAATAAATTGATGATAATAAAGTCTATTGAATAAATTCCACTTTCTGCGGAATCTTTTCAATAAGTGATCAACAATTTTACAGTAGAAAAGATTAATATTCTTATTACTTCGAAATTAACAAAAAGTTTGTCATAATTTAAGATTATTATACAACGTGTTATTGAAATAACTGAAAACCTTTTAAGGGGTCATTGTCCTCATCAGTATGAACAACTTTTACAATAGGATCCACCCTGAAATCGCGAAAAAGTATTAGCTGTTCCAGAGTGTTCCCTACATTTGTGTTCACATAAATCGACAAAAAAAATTGTCCCTTCACAACAGATTTTTTTTTCGCGATTTCAGGGTTAGTCCCACAGAAAAAGTTGTTCATACTGATGAGTACAATGACCCCTTAAGAGGTTTTCAGTTATTTCAATAACACGTTGTTAGAGTCAGATAAACAAATGCTGAGCTTTTAAGTCGCTTTAGCAATTCTACTCAAAGGCCGTAAATAGGCAGACATTGAGAACTCAGTAAATAATTACCTATTCAGTCAATTACTTGAAATTTTTTACTTAAAATTTTGAAAGAGTGGCATTGACCTGCTCTTTGATTGTTCTAAAAAAATACAATGTACCTACTTTGGTACTATTTGGTTTATAACCAAATTAATTCTTCAGAACTAGGTACTGTCGCATGCAAAACTTGATGGATTGGTCCGATTATAATGGCGTTATTATTCACTCGAAGGTATTTAGTAACAAAAATTTTATGAGCCTAAATAATAAATCTTTTCCCACGAAATTTTTTACATAACCAACCATGTCCAATGCTGTGAATAATATTTCGTGGTCACGTTAATCTTAAATTAAATGAGAACAAATTTGATCAAATAAAGTACAAAATATAAAATAATAAAACTAGGAAAGATGTAAAAAGAATCATCCCCAATAAAGTAGCCCGCATAAGCGTCATTTGTACAAAATGCGTCAATAAAACTAACTCAGAAGCCTCGGCTAATAGTAGCATCACAGATAACTGTTACATGCGGGCTGTTACCATATAAAACTTGTAAGTACGTTTTAATAAAAGCAAAATAATATCTGGAAACGAAGGAGCAGACTGCTTATTTTCTTAGTATAATTGTTAAACTTAATTAAAGGGAATGGATTCCCGTCACACGCGGTCAACCATCTGGCAAGCCAGTTCAGCATAGACAATAAGTTCGCTAAATATACCTTTGAAAATTACTTTAGAACAATCGTTCTGGGGTTATTCAGAAATGGTAATTACACTCTGAGATGCATGACATCAATATGTACCAATTAACACGGACATGGACAAGTACGCGAGGTTTACAAGGAAGGACATTGAGCAAGCTCTGCCAAACTCGGAAGAGACCCTGGCGAGCTCGAAATAGCAAAACACACATTCTAATCTATCTGCCAATACCTCTGAGTAATGTACAACAAACATCTTTCAGGGTTTTAAGTCATTTTCGTCCAGCGCCAATGTCAAAAGCAAACTTTTTGGAAAAGATAACTCTGTTACTGTGTACACTTTTAATTGTCACTTCAACGAGAGAGTTGATTCTGAATAGTTAATTATGAAACATTAGCAATTAACGAGATATGTACCACGTACGTGAAACTTGAATTAATCGCATGGCCGCGCATTGAAGAAAGTGGAAATCTGCAAGGGGTGACGATTTTACAATATCGCAAGTGTTTCGCCAGGTATAAGCGTGGTACAAAAGTAGATATTTAGTTAGTTTTTCTAATAAATCTATAGAAAATTGAAAAACGATACTTTTGTGCGAGGAAACGAAAAGGAATGATGTCTTTTACAAAATATAAGACGCAGCGGGAAATCTGAGCGATTGATGCATGACCTCCGTGTAATTGACATGACTAATTATTTATATGTTCTCTGTCATACATCCGTAATACTTTCAAATCCTTTACTATTCAATGATCAATAGACTTCATAAAGTCGTTTGCAACTAGATTCATCTCTCGAGCCAAACAGTCGCAGACTTCAAAAACTTAAATCGATGGAATGGAATTAAATCGATTCGCTTCACATTTAGAGATCACAGTTTGGATTTCCCGACCTTTTATTAGTAACATCTTCACATATAGTTAGTTAAAGTATATCATGTGCATACGTGCCTTGTCAGGCGATGCGATTTACCATCAGAAGTAGTATTGAAACCGGTTGGACCGGCACGACCGTAGTCGCTTCGACGAACCACCACTGCAAGCAGCTCTCTTAAATTGTTTAATACAGTATTTCTTAGCAAATTGAAACAATTTCAACACTCACTGCTGCCGAGGTTTGCTCTTTATTACCATAAATATTTTTCATGTAACGTGGTAGGTACAAAGATTTACGAACTAAGCTGATCTACCGACAACATTTTTAAACCTCCTACTTGTGTATAAAGTTACTAGTATTTCAAGGTTTTTGTAGAATTTAAATTTGTGTCGAGATAAACGGACAGCCAATCTTGTGTTTTCAATGGTTGCGTATGCAGAATATTAAGTAGGTATTTAGGTACTTAGTTGTTTACGTGGTAAAATGTTATAATTTAGTCTTAGTTTTATTTGGGAACATTCTTTTGTCTTGTTATTTTTCTAAATAGCTTCGTTACAAGAATGGTCTATTTTTACTAGTTGGTTGAGAGGGTGCGGCCCTCGTTTCGTCCCTACGCCTTCCCATTTGCCTCCCTCGGCGATTGATGATGGATTTCATAGATGAAGCATTATACATTATTCAAGCAATATATCTTTGCAGCTTTCGTATGTTCTCGTGAAACCTTGAAGAAGACTTAGCGTTTTGTAAAGCCATATACCTAATTGTCGCTATGTTAGTCATCATCAGATGCATCTATCTAAGCTAAGCACTATGACGTAAGGTCCATGCAATATTATGATTAAGAAACACGTGACTAACACAATAAAATTGGAGTAACGAGGTCAATTTTTAAAAAACTTACATTGCCTTTCAATGAGAGCAACACGAAATCAGCACAGATGTGAATCATATTTCTGTGCTAATAATTCCTTCTTGTTATTCCTTTTTGTCTTGTCTTCTTTCTTCTTAGATTAAAAACCGCTATTCAATGGTAACTAGTGAGTTGACCTATTGATTTACAGAGTGTAGCGTTTAAATTATTAATGACAACAGCTGTTGATTTGATAGTAATTAATTAGAGATGGGCCAACTACACACCGACTATTCGGCATCTTTTCTAGTTGGCGACTAATCGGAAAAAAATCCGAATATTTGGCATTATTTTTCAGTAGGTATCTAGGTACGTAGTAAAAAATAAAGAACAATTGTATGTGACATAGGTAATAATAAATAAATAAATAATTCAATTACCTAGCACTAACAAGATTTATTGTTATTTTCACTGATATTCCAAGCCTAAGAAAATTGTCTTTCAATGTAGAGTAGACAGACAGTGATAGCGCGACAACTCGGTAGGTTGGTACCTTACCTACCTAGGTAATACCATAAGAATAGAGAATTTTCTATGGTAATACCTACTTAATAATATATTTTGGCAAAAGGTAGGTACGAGCAATTACTGGATATCTCGTATTATGTTGTAGCCAATATTCGAAAGGGTGTTCACTGAATACCCTACAATCGTCCCAGCAGCGAGCTGGAGATGCCCGAATTTGACCAAAGTGTGGATGATTAGCATTGCCGATTAATCGGCAATTTTTTAATCGATTAGTAGGATAGTCGGCTGACCGGCAAAACCCAGTCGGCCCATCACTAATATTATGAATACCTAGGTAGGTACTAGGTAGATACCTACGACATCTAATGTTGTTGCATAAGTTATCTAGTAGGTTGAGTACCTACCTACCTATTCAAGTTTCTAACTAGGAAAGTCACAAAGAATATCATTTCACATGCAACATAGTAAATTTTCCATGGCAACCTTGAATGTGTACCTGGTAGGCAGGTAGGTACCTACCTATAGCCGCGATAAGAATTACTCATATAGCGCGGATCCTCCTCATGGTCGCTAATCAAATAGCAAGACGTAAACTATTGTTTACTAGGGAGCCAGGACCAAACTAATTAACGCAAATTAGTAGGTACCTACGTGGAAATCTGCTGAGAATTTTCCGACCGAGACCGAGCGTTGTGGTTCAACTTGGGAGAGGCCTATGTGCAGCAGTGGACTGCGATAGGCTGAGTTGATGGTGATGATAGAAGCATAGAACTGTGTGTTATTAATCTAAGTAGGCACCTACCTATAGAAGCTAGAACTTAATTTTGGAAGCGTTTAGTAACATAGTAATGACTTCCTCATAATTAGCACATAATACGGTGCACCTGGATGTCACTGTTTTGCTAATGCAATACTTACACATACGTACCTACTAGGTAGGTAGGTAGGTATGTACCTATTTGCATAAATAGATACTCGAGTATTTTTAGCTGCGCGCCCACAGTCTATCATCATTCCTAGATTAGTCAAGCTCACACTCGCACATTCAAATGTATTGTTATGGTGGTGTAATAAAATGCAATCGACATTGGTTGCCTACCTATTTACCTACTAGATTATTCATTGAAATATGCACCTACTTTTTTAATAGGCACCATTGCGAATACTTAAATTAAAGCGTGAAATTTGCATCTTTCTATAGAACTTGCATACGATAAAAAGCATAGGTAAAATGCTCAGTCGTGTAATCAAAATGCTATTACAATACTACAACAACAAGATAACCCAACCATTCGTCGAACTGAATGTAGGTAAACAAAACGATTGTGTGTGATTGTTGTAAGGGCAAGGAGACATCGGCTCGTAGCGGCCGGTCAAGGTATCCGGGCCAAAGGTCGATGACAGGCGCGGCTCGCTCACTCGCGGCGAGCGCAATACTTGCCGCCAAAAAATACGCAACTTTTTGCATACTCACAAAAATATTCAAAAGAAAAATATGTAGTCCCTAAACTAATCAAGTTTTTTTTTCTCGTAATAACTAACCTGATGACATCGATTCATTTTCTGATTTCGGTGTGGTCGGTGGCATAGGTAAAGACATCGGCGGTAAGGGCTGTGTTTGCTGTGGTTGTTGCTGTGCTTGGGGCTGCTGCTGCTGCTCCATGGTGCAGGTGCCCAGCAGCGATTGCGCCGTGCTGTAGGTGATGCCATCGTCGTAGCCCCACAGCTCCAGGCCGCCGTATTCGGGCGACGCGAGCGACTCCGGAGACATCACCATAGCCGGCGGCAAGTTTAGCGCCGAAGACGACGTCACTTCAGACGAACTCTCCTCGAGCAT
This sequence comes from Asteroscopus sphinx, assembly GCA_949699075.1. Classification (NCBI taxonomy): domain Eukaryota; kingdom Metazoa; phylum Arthropoda; class Insecta; order Lepidoptera; family Noctuidae; genus Asteroscopus; species Asteroscopus sphinx. The sequence continues at coordinate 21,754,216 of OX453005.1, forward strand.
TCGCAGCGTCTGGAATCCTCCGTTGTTATACCAGCGGCGTCTCATGTCGGCGAGCGTGTCACACGCTCCGATATCCACGAGCGCCGAGGGACATCCTCCGAAGAAGGCTTTCACTTCACTTTTTCCTCGCACTAAACTATCTAAACGCGACTCTAGTGACATGCACCACTCGTCTACGCAACGTTCAACCCGAATCGAATCGCTATCCACTGTGTCGACTTTCGTGCAATCCAATAGGACTCTGAAGTCTCGTTCAAGCGGCAACCACTTTTTCTAGTCACAACACAATCCGAGCAACAGGTGAGAAGAGCACGCGAGTCCCACGAGTTCGTCCGGTGATGTGGAGACGGGGTTAACGCGTTGCTCGAGCAGTAAAAACGAGTACGTTGCGCGCGCGCGACCGTCGTCAGCGGAGTACGTAGAGCGAGCGAACGAGCGACGCGGCCGCTCTCACTACTCACTGCCACGGTCGGCGTGACGTCACACGTCCCGCGCCCCGCGCCGCCGCCCGCCGTCCCCCGCGCGCAACCGTGGCACAGAAAGTCAAGCCACCGGCGACAGAATGTAGCGCGCCGATAAAACACCCTCAATTTATGAAGACTCGTTCTATCAAAACAACTTCGCTGTTTGTTACGCAACTTTTGAACTTGAGAAAGTTATTTGCTAAATTATCTAATGGTAAACATTCCTGATTTCCTGTTTATACGCTAGTGTGGTTTGGTGGTTCGATTTTTGAAATTGATATCGCTCTACTTACCCTCCTTAGTTGATAGTCTAATCCACTACATAGAAACGGACCGCAGTTATTTAAATACAGAAGTACCTAGGTAGGTAACTACATTTATAGTACCTATACCTACCTACACTTATCATTACTAATAATATAAAGCAGATCATAAACAATAACATAGGTAGTATTATAATGTCATGCAAATTTTTTGCATTGCACCACATTACTCGGTCCTCTGCCTTCCGCATCCAGTCCCCCAGTCACCTTCAGGTCGTTGGTCCACCTAGCTGGGAGGCGCACGCACCACGCTGCGTTTGCCGATTCGCGTTCTCCATAGTATAGTAGGTATAACGGGCTGGTTTCCGCAACTCCACGTCCAAGCATGTATTTTGCGTACCCGCGTTCTCCGTTCAAGGACTCGTCTGCTCCAGCGGCCATCGGTCCTTCGACAGACATGGCCAGCCTACTGCCACTTCAGGTTACTGATCCTACAAGCTATGTCAGTCACTCCGGTTCTTCACCGGTGTCGTTACGGATTTTATCTAACTCCAAGCATAGCTCGCTGAGCTACTTTGAATTTGTGGAACCAACCGTGTCCACGTCTCAGCACCGTAAGTCATGACAGGCAGGACACACAGGGTCCCAATTCTCGCGTTATTTATTTATTTATTTATTTAACAGCTGCCTACTGTACTTACAGTTGCCCAACACGTACAGTAGGCCAAGTTATAATTTAGGTACATATATAATTCTTATAAGTCTAATTATAATCAGTTAAAACATTATAAGCTGACAAATTGCCTATACCTATAATGGAGATAAATGTCTAATTCGAGATAATCTCTAACTTTAAATCTCTACGAAAAACGTCGCCGGTAATGTCGACTGCTATGAACCACTCTTTGTTTGTCGAGCGCTAGGCGTAGACAGATCTCTAACGTGACATTCTGAGATTACGAAAATTAATTTTCAATCGATATTCGCCATCTTGTTTCGAAATTAAGTCGAGTTTGAGATACATGTCTACCACGCGAGAATCACCCCCCTAGTTGAAGATTTTTGTCTTCAAACTTAGCTGTATAGGCGACGAAAAGACGGCGAAGTTTTCCAAATGCTGCCCAGCCCAACTGGGGCTCACCTCAATGCTCAGTTTATAGAGATAAATGTCTAATTCTAGAAAATCTCTAATGTCAAATCTCTACGAAAAACGCCGCCGCGCGCTGGTAATGTCGACTGCTATGAACCACTCTTTGTATTTCGAGCGCTAGGCGTAGACATACCAGGCCCCTCAGAAAGTATTGCGAAAAAAAGTTTTTATATATGGGAGACTGGCCAGTTATAATGTTTTTCGAAAATATGATTATTTATAAGTAAAAATAAGTAAGTTCCAATTTCAAAATTTCCCTCCACATTTTTTGCGAGTTAATTCAAAGTATTGTGTCTCACTGAAATATGGATCTGCGCCGGGAACATTTTAGAGCTATGATTTTATACGATTTCAAGTGTCGCCTGAAACCGGATGAATCGTACGATAGACTTCAAATGGCATTCATGGATGAAGGCCCTTCCAAGGCAACCGTGTATCGTTGGTATAACGAATTCAAGCTAGGTCGACCAACTTTGGGGGATGACGAAAGAAGCGGTCGCCCTTTGACGGCTGTTACCGAAGAAAACGTGCTAGCAGTGAAAAATTTAATCCAAGACAATAGGCGAATTACATATCAGGAGATTCAACACATATTGAAGATTGGATCGGGAAGCGTTCACGAGATTCTACACAGCCATCTTCGCGTGAGGAGGATAGTATCACGCTGGGTGCCGCACAACCTCACCGATGCTCAGAAGCAGGCCCGGGTGGAATGGTGCCGTGATATGCTTAACAAATTTGAAGCAGGCTCGTCTCGGCGTGTTTACGACATCGTTACAGGTGATGAGTCCTGGATTTATCAATACGACCCAGAAACCAAGCGCCAGTCGACTGTTTGGGTGTTTCAAAATGAGCCAACGCCTACCAAAGTGAAGCGATCTAGAAGCGGGGATAAGATTTTGATCGCTAGCTTTTTTAATTTGACTGGCCACTTGGTATCAATTCCCTTACGGGATCAAAGAAGCATTAATGCCGAATGGTATACTACCAAATGTTTGCCAGAAGTTTTCTCTGTTATAAGCAACAAGCGACCAAACACAGGGCTCCGCGGGCTACTGCTCCACCACGACAATGCACCTGCGCACACCGCACTCAAAACGAGGGACTTCCTGGACAGCACGCCAGTCAAACTCCTGGGTCACCCTCCTTACAGCCCTGATCTAGCACCGTGTGACTTCTTTTTATTCCCAAAAATAAAAAATCAGCTCAAAGGGATACAATTTTCGTCGGCGGAAGATGCGCTGGCTGCGTTCGAGCAGGCTGTAAACGAGGTGTCTGCGGCGGACTGGAAAAAGTGTTTTGAAAACTGGTTTAGGCGCATGAATCTTTGTATAGAGGCTGGTGGAAAGTACTTTGAAAAGATTTGATAAAAATATATGTACGTATAGAACAATTTTTTTTAGTTTCGCAAAACTTTCTGAGTGTCCCACGTATCTCTAACGTGACATTCTGAGAATACGAAAATTTATTTTCAATCGACATTCGCCATGTCAAGATCGAGATAATGTCTACGACGCGAGAATCACCCCCCTGCCCCTGGATCGTTCTGTTGGCTTGTTTATTGCAGTTTTGTCTACCAAGCTGAATTACCTGCCCTAGGTACATACAGTCATAATGAGATAAATTCTAATATTACACTTATGGTACAGGTTTGATATACTCACAGGATAATTATATAGGTATATTACTAGCGGCCCGTCCCGGCTTCGCACGGGTGGACATGAAAATATAGCCTGTTACTCAGGGTGAATGTAGCTTTCTAATGGTGAAAAAAAATTTGAAATCGGCACTTTGGTTTTTGAGTTTATTCATTACAAACATACACAGAAAAATACTAATCTTTCCTCTTTATAATATTAGTATAGACGAGTATAGAGTATAGACTACCATAACAAAATTATTACCTATTACTATACGGTGTAGTAGGTACCTATATCAGACAACTAAACGGATAAATAACGAAGCAGCTATATGCTACACTGTATGAAATTATGAATGGTTATCTAGATAGGTATTATGTACAGCTACAGTCTGGTAGGTAAGTATGATAATAATCATACTTACAAACCTAGACCCATTTTAGCAGACGCCCTTAATAGAGAGATAAAACATCGTGGGTATCTATCTACACAGTTTGTTTTGTTAGGTAGACATTGTGTGACACATTGACACGAATCACTAACTGATGTCCTCCACTAAAATGGAACGACGACCTAAATTGCAGCATTCAGGTTATCTGGCTCTTCGGAAGCAATGTATGAAGGTGTGGCGATCATTTTATCTGCAAAATTACGGCGGAAATATGAGAGTGTTTGGTTTACATTTCGTTGCGTGTTCGGCGTGAATTGTGGATTGTTTCCGTGGGGGCAACGATGTATAGCGATTTGTTTGGGGAGTCGTCACCGGCTAGATTAGATTAGAAGTAAGAATGACGAGGAGCCATGATTGTGGCAAACGCTGTTTAGCGTCACAGCGTCACGTGTTCGCAAGGAGCGTTGACCCGCCATGTTTTGGAAATACACCGCCATCACCGTGCCCAGCGTATCCGTCATGCAATAAAAAAAAACTATTTATCTGCATACGTTACGACGGGCAAGATGCTGTGTTGAAATTAATAATTTATTATTTTTGTTTAGCACCCATTTTGTAGCCGATTACGTAGGTGTGAGGCGATCTGTCTATTTTGCTCGTTGATTTATTTTTAAAAAGATAGTCCGCTAATTCATTCAGACTAAATCTTTGTGATAGCTACCACATCTTTATCATGACTCAACAATCTGATACATAATTGAGACGGAAAATTATATTCTACGGTTTCCCTAAGGCGCTTCCTCCGAATCACAGCTATTGAAATTAGGTACTATTATGTAGAGTCCCAAACAGCGGCTTACTGGAATTATCATGTCCATTCTAAGCAATCAATTTAAATATTATCATTAAGTGTGCTAAATGTATCGTGATACCTATTGAGAAGCGTCACATGATAGCTAACAGTTTATAAATTTCCTCTCCTTAAAATTGAAGAATAACAAAAATTAGATCTTTAAAAGAAATATCAACCGAAAGTTCCCCAAGTTTTCTATCCACAATGTTAACTTTAACATCCAAATACAAAGCGTCTACTGTTTATTGCTAAATGACAAGCGATTTTATTTGTACCTAGCTATCCGATTTGAAACATTTCGTCATGATTTTGTGTGCTTGTGTACAGCAGTGCTAAGAGCTGAAATGTTTTTTTTAGGAGGTATCTCCTCACGACAACACTTACAAAAGTGAAATTCGTGTGTTTAGTGTAGCATAAGGTGGTCAAGATAAAGTAAGTTTTAAGTTATTAGAGGTATATCTTGGAAACAATACTGACTTTAATCGAAAAGACAGCATATTATTTTGTAGCAAACAAATCACTGAGATCGGGAATCTGCGTTTCGTCTTCGAAGCATCGTTTCACCAAAACGAAAAACGAACGCATACACTTAGGTAGGTACACACGGCTACACATCAAGCTGTACATTTCCAGTATAAGCTGACCTCGCATTGTGTATGTAGGCTTTCCTTACAATGCGAGATCAGCTTATTCTGGAAATGTACAGCTTGATGTGTAGCCGTGTGTACCTACCTACGTACGTACGTGTGTACTCGAGGTAGCCGACAGCCTCATTTGGAAAACAAACAAAAATCACGGACGGCCGAAGTCTTTTTTCCTCGTCTGTACCGTGCAAAGTGTTTGAACAGTGGAGTCGTGAGCTCCAATCGTGCGTGCAGTAAAATGCTCGAATGCTCGATTGGTTCTTGTACCCCCCTCCCCTCGTCAGGTCGTCCTCTTTGCCGAATTATAGCAACCTTGCCAACCAATTGGTATGGAACATCGGCCTATTTAAAAATAATTTAGATAGCACTGCTCTACCAATACGAAAATCGAGTTTTATTGAAACTAACTTGCGAGAAAACGGGGCATAAGCCGTATCAACTAGCTGTTTATGATATTTGGCAAAGTTAAATATAAAAATATACAGGGTTATATTTAATTCATAAAGGAATGTTTGTACTCATCAATTCGAAAAAATAAAGTATTAGTAGAAGTCGCCAGCGCCACCTACCGGGTCCAATTATAGCTAAGAATCATCTAGGTGACCCCAAAAGTACATGAAAAAAACATTAAAATCGGTCAAACCGTTTAGGAGGTGAATAATACGAACACACGCACTCCAGAATTTTATACAAACAGCGACCCGCCCCGGCTTCGCACAGGTAGCACTGCTCATCTATAGCCTTGCCTACCTTCTTAGGTAATCCTTCTTTCTATTGGTGAAAACCGTATGAAAATCCGTACAGTAGTTTTTGAGATTAGCCCGAACTAACACGAACTCACCGCAGCGGAGAACTTTAATTTATTATATGTAGTGATGATGATGACACCAACTTTGAATTAGAAAAAAAAAACATCTGTTCCATTGAAAATGTTCCGTGTATGGAAAATATGTTTTTTTGCTAATCTAAAATTGGTGTTATAATAAAAGTTGTTCAAATTGATGATTAGTACAATCATCCCTTAAAAGGTTATTAATGTATTGAAAACAACCTTATCTAGAAAAAAAAACATGATAAATACTTCTGAAAAAAAAAAACATCAACCTAAAACAGGAATACCAGTTACTACAGTAGCTTGGCAAAATATCTCTGCGTTGTAAAACTTTTAACCCACAAAATACCAAACGTTGTTCCAAGCCCTGCTTTGGCAATTAATGTAGCATTCTTGATCTGCCAGGGATTACTAGCCCCATTCCTTGCACGTATGTATTGTCACTGAATAGTTTAAGGTTCCTAAGCAAATGGGTTAATGAGATGCTCAAATGAAGTCATTGTCCTTTTCCAACTTATGCTCATATCGAGACTCGAACAAAATATTTTTCACTTTAAACCTAGGGTTCATTATCGTTCCCACAAGGCTGATCTCAGAAACCGAGACAATACTTAATAGATTTCATTTAATCATATTTTTCTGGATCATCATCATCCTTCTGCCCACAGAAATGTGCTCCTGCCTTATCTGTTCTCCCTTATCTGTTTATTTGGGGTAGGCGCAGCATGTATTTTTCTTCCATACATCTCTATCTCAATTTTCACTACCCACAAGGCAAGGTGTTTAGTGTTCGTACCCACAAGGCTGATCTCAGAATCCTTGAGAATACATTTATAACTTCAGTAGATTTAGTTTATCATACTTTTCTGGATCATAATCGTCCTCCTGCCGTAATCCATATGTATAGGGTCGGCGCAGCATGTATTTTTCTTCCATACATCTCTATCACCCGTCATCTAAGTATTCACTTTCTTTCTATTCATATCATCTTTCACACAATCCATCCATGTTTTCTTTGGTCTGGCTCTTTTATTATAGCCATCCACATTTTCCAAATTATATTTTTGTGGATGGGGAATCCCATCAATCATCATTTCCATTATTCAAAGCTTAAGTCAGAAAGTTTGTTATTTCTAATTATATATGATTTTTAGGATACCTTATAAAGCCGATTCTATATTTCGCTAATTGCATACTACAAAGTGCCTTTATTTTAAGCTAATTGTAAATTTGTTTTTAGAGTCGTTTACTCATCAGCTTACCGTCCATTTTCAAGAATTGCACAATCAAAGAGGTATAGATTACGAGACCTCTTTGGTTTCAACGGTATAAAAACTTGTCTGCAACGTATTCCAGCCACGATTCGTTACAGCCTTGTGTCTGTATTCCGGTACGTACTAACTCTGCTCAAGTGTTGCCATTTTTTGCTCCTAGCTTTTCCATTAAATGTGAATTAGAGATGAAATTGATCGATCTAAGTGCTGAAGTCAAGGTTACCAGAGATAACTACTTGTCTTGTCACTGAGCAGTGACGTCATCCTCGCTGTTTTTCGTTAATATTTACCTGCTGCTTAGTCGTTTAGTTTGTTTTCTTAAACACTTCAAACGCCTTTAAAATCCTTTTAGAATTCATTTTTAAAATCAAAAGCTTTTATAGTTATCTTATAAATTGATCGCTAATGGCTAATATACTTTTCTGGTAATCTTGTTGGCCCATTCAAGTTTTTAATGATATTCATCGAAATAAATAAAACTTTTATTTTCTTTTATGTTGAGCTATCATTAGTTGGTATGTACAGATTTATAAATGGCGAGTTTTACGTACCGAGGAATGATTAATATAGCCAAAAGTTGGCTGGATGCCATCAGGCCTTTGTTGTGGCTTCGAGAGAAAGATGGAAAACATCATAATACAAATTATATATTTTTACTTACAGCCTTTCGGAAGCTTGTTTGAACGTAGTTACATTACCCGTGTTGCAGCTTTTATCGTAACATGTCATTTTCTTACCTGAAACAAAAATATAAATAATTAGTATAAGTCTAATTGCATTACAACCAATAACTAACGTTTTCTTTCAGAAGATTTTATTTTGTAAAAGTTTAAAAGTTATAATGTCTGTCTTGGTGGTTCATTCGCATTGCCCTGTCCGTGTCTACTTGAAACTTATGCCATTTCGTGATCATAATAACAAGAAAGCTGATTTATCGAGTAAAATCTGCAAAGGATTCAGAATGTCTAAGTGTGGCTTTCTCGGTAGAGCGCACTTGAGGTAAACCAACGAGTTTGAGGAGCTGTCGACCAGTTGAGCTTTGTTCGAGCTATTGCACCATTTAGAGCCGGCTGGGTAGGCGTCGTTGTCGTGTTTTTACTAGCGATGTGCAGGCGCATAAAAAGTGGCCGCGGCGGAATGGTCCGAGCAAGCGCAATTAAGACCAAGGTCTCCGGGTTATCAAACCCGTGTCGGCGACTCGCGATGCCGGCCGCTCCTCGCTGCGGTCGCAAAAAAAAATGTAGCGAATAATGAAGTCGATGGTATTAAAAGATAATAGCAGGGTTAACACGCCGGCTGCATAGCTTTAACTGCCCACGTCACACCGGCCATTCGTTCAGCATTACTGCGACATATAAGACGACAACCGCGCCTAGACATCTCATTCCTCTTCGGCCGCGTTATTACCTTTAATGTGGCTGGAGACAAGTATGCGGGCGCCACCGATGCTAATGCGAAGCCATTCTGGTATACAAGCTCTTTGCGACTGATTATAAAGCAAAATAATACAGGAGTTTCCGAAGACGCGTAGTGGGTCAGTGAATGGTTCTGGCTGCGAGCCATGCCTGGTACTAGAGGAAGTCAAGGCTACGATGCATCTATTGCATACGCAATGCTAAATCCTGTTCGTTGACTCCTATGCACTTGACAGCGACTGATGTCATTCGCACCAATGTGCAATGTGACCTGCTAAAGAACCATGTTACCGTTCCTCGCAGTCACACGAACACTTACATAATTCAACCTAGACAATGTTAACCGGCGTTAAGTAAACTTGGACTGTTTGTGGAAAGCCTTGGCTTCACTTTCGCTTGCATGCATTTCGCACAGCGCTGTTCAAGTATTCGCATTCGAATGAGTTTAGAATGCCTTAGACACGAAAATAGAACCTTAAACTTGTTAGCAGAAGCTCCTATTTTCAGTGTGAAGTAATTTAGTTTAAGTCGTTCTTAGTATATTGCTTTCATACTATCGTTTACGTGATGTAACTATTGAGACCGAGTAGTGATATGAAATTGCGAGTTGGATGGAGGCCTGCCGGGCCCCGACGCATTGTAGTCCCTGGGAATGGAATACGACGTGTATGCGTTTTATGTACCAATTACTGATAGGATGCTCAAACACAGAAAGAGCTAACTGTTATTTCTGATTTCCTGGGTATAACTATTTACGATCACGATTGCACAAATATTCGGAGATATACCAAATTGCTCTCGAGTCTCTAACAAGCAACGGTTGTTGTGTAATGGCGGGAGAGGCTGTTAGCCTGAAGAAGGATATGGCTGATTTAGAAATTCGTATAATATCCTGTTTTGACACCACAACCTGACTAAACGGATATTAATCACGATTAAAGTCAGCAAAATTTAATAATTGGGTCCAGCAGAGCTTTACGAGCTTATTTACGAGTTCTCTGTGAAAACGTTATTTTTTTCATAAAAACAAACTTAATATGAAATATCGATGTTTGAATTAGGTGTTTTTGTTTGTGCAGGCTTTATTACAAAGCTTACGAAAACAGCCTACCAAGCTGTCAGGATATTAACGATATTATAAGACCCTACCAAAATTAAGGTTGTAAATTATAGAACAACAGTATGTAGAGATTTATTTTATTTATAAAATATAGAGGGGCAAATGAGCAAGCGGGTTACTGATGGTAAGGGATCTCCGCCGTCCATGGACACCCGCAACATAGGGGAGACGCCGATGCGTTGCCAACCTTTTAAAAATACATGAGTATGCTTTTTTCTTGAAGGCTCCCTTATAGAATTCGAAATTTCAATGTAGCAACTTAGGAAAACACAAAGTTTAACATTGGCGTTACGTTTGTTACAGTAATTTTAATATTAGATAGATAGTTAGATAAAATATGCTTTATTTTACACCATGAAAATAATAGTAAACAGGAACAACGTATAAATTATGGGTACATGGGCGGTCTTATCGCTAAAAGCGATATCTTCCAGACAACCTTTGGATGGACAAAGAAGACGTAAGATCTAGATAATGGGGGCAGTCCGTGGCGTACTACTGCATATTTATAAACTAAAATAAATAAATAGCACAAAATATAACTCAATTACTTTTACTTTGTAATCAAAATTGTAGGCCTTGTTGACCATTGAATCTAGAGCTATTACAACTACAACTCGGGCATAGTTATAAGACCCATTCATTATGTGTCTGATAAAAGAACACCAATTGAAGTACAATAGTGTTTACTGGAATCAAACAGCAATTGGGTCACAGAAGCTACGATGCACCGGCGCGGCTGACCGTTGCTCGGGGCGCGTGCGTCGCCTACCGATGCGCAGGCGCACTCATTGCGCAATGCATTGTCTCCGCTGCTGGTAATATTAGGTGCGATGACACAACGATAACATGCATTTGGGTCGCTTTTGTTGCTAAGGGAGCTTCGTGAGCAATATTCATAGACAACAAAAATAAAACAGAAATTCCAGCTAGGTCACAAGAGTTTAAATTAAAAACCTCTGAAAGTATTTCCATCAGAATAATCGTGAACAGCAATTATTCACGATCACAGCGGAACAATAAGATTGCAAGACATTTTCTTTATTTTTAAGTCTAGAAAAACCACCTATTTATTTCTTTGACATGAGCCGTGTCGACTGTCAGGGGAAACGTTGACTCCGCTAGGAGGAGGAGTTTATGCCAAAAAGCACAAACTTACGGGTAATAATAGTACCGGCTTGACAGACTGTGTCGTCTGCCACTTCCTTGCCAACTTTGTAATTAGGAAAAAACGAACTCGCCACCACATTAAAAATATTACATGACATGTGGGAAGTTTGATAATTTGCACGTTTGTAATTACTTTGAGATCATAGCACGTATTTAGAACATACCGCCAGATGTCATGCAACTGTTAAGCTCGGGTTCCAAGGCCCAAAGCATTTTTATGTAACGTGTAATTTAAAAAACTGAAAAAGAGGCATTTCACGTTTGACAGCCGTCTCGCTCTAACTTTAGCCCATTTTTACAGATTTCAAGAGATAGTAGGCGAAATTGAAAAATGACAGAGAGATCTATCAGACAGATTTCAGGGTTGGTCCCCGTGGTTGGTCCCATACTAAAAATTGTTCATAATGAGGAGTACAATGACTCCATAAGAGGTTTTCGGTTATTTCATTATACACGTTGTATAACTTTGTTAGGTACAGTAATAAGTCACATACTGTATTATCGGAAAGGACGAATTACGCAATAAAAATATCATTCCGAACACATAAACTTCCGCGGTAATCTAACGAGGTTTAATTTGCGAAGGCAAAATAATTGCAGAGCACTAGTTAGACATCAGTCCAGACCACCGCGAATATCATTGGTAGCAGCACAAATTGAAGGTAATTATAGCTAATTGCGAGTCACGGTCATGGCCAATAAGCACCAATAAGCAATAACATGAGAAGGTGGACTGAAGGTCTGACGGCCTCAACTTAGTTATTATACAACCTTATTCTTAGTTTATACTAAACCTTTTAAGAATAACCCCTAAGAGGATTAGTATAAACAAAAAAAAATCAGATCTCTAGATTTTGTCGGTTTATGTGAACACAAATGTAGGGATCAGCTAATTTTTTTTTTGCGATTTCCGGCTCGGTCCCTTAGTAAAAGTTGTTCATAATGATGAGTAAAATGCCGACTAAGAGGTTTAGTATAAACTAAGAATAAGGTTGTAATAAGGTATAACATTATAAGCTGAGGTTCTTTTATGAGGTGAATGTACTCATCATAACGAACAACTTCTACTATGGGAGCAACCCTGAAATCACAAAAAAACTGCTGTTCTATAACTATATATTCTGTCGAGTGAAGTTTATGATCGACTTTGTATGAAAAAGCAGTTTTTTCACGATTTCAGTGTTGCTCCCATTATAAAAATTGTTCATAATGATGAGTACAATGAGCCTTTACAATAATAATAATAGCGAAAAAAAAAACAACTGATCCCTACATTAGTTTTCAAATAAATCGACAAAATGTAGAGAACAACAATTTTTTTATGTGATTTCAGGTTTAGTTCTATAGTAAAAGTTGTTGATAATGGGTACAATTACACCTTAAGAGGCTCAGTATAAACTAAGAAAAGGTTGTTTAATCTTGATCACATCTTAAATCATTATTTTACTTTGTACTCAATTCAGATGGATGGGCCGCCCCCATCATAAATCCACGAAGAACGATGACGACAATGTGCAAATAAATATGAAATAAGATCTACAACTCTGATATACAACTTCAAACAGATTCATAAGAGGCAGTATGCATTCACGGAATGGCTGCGCATTTGTTTTCAAGGAGCAACAACATTTCATTCACCCATGCAAGTAACTCTTGAGCAATTTATGTAGTCGGCGTCGAGAATTCCATATAACCTTAATAGGTGATTGCCAACAAACGGTCTACCGATAGTCACCTATGAGAGCTTGCCCCAGTTGCGCTGGAACAACGCCAAGGCCTTGTCTAGTCATGGCTTTTGGGTATTTGCAGATATCTCAATTCGTACGATCTTACGAGCCGTAAATAAAAATTGCAGAGATGCGTCTCGTAGGTGAACTTCATCATGATCATCATCATTTCAGCCGAAAGACGTCCACTGCTGGACGTAAGCCTCCCCCAAGCATGGTTACAATGACCAATCCTGCGCTTCCCGCATCCAGCGGATTCCCGCTAACTTCACCAGGTCGTCAGTCCAACTTGTGGGGGACGTACCAACGCTGCACCTTTCAGTACGCGGTCACCACTCCAGAACTTTACGGCCCCATCGGCCATCCGTTCTGCGAGCAATGTGCCCCGCCCACTGCCACAATTCTTCGGGATGTCGGTTACCTTCGTTCTCCTGCGAATCTTCTCATATCTGATTCGATCACGCAGGGAGACCCCGATCATGGCTCTCTCCATTGCCCTTTGGGTGACTTTAAGCCTTCTTATTAGGCCCATTGTGAGCGACCACGTTTCAGTGCCGTAAGTAATTACTGGCAATACACACTGGTCAAGTGAGCTTCATAACTTATGTTATTTAAATATGGCCATCGCCAGTACAATTTGAATAGTAGAACCAGTCTGGCTACTCGGGCTGGTCCTTGTTGACACAAACTTGGAACGAGAAAGTTTTAAACGTAAAAAAAAGATTCCATAACATTATTTCCATTTTCAGTCACGTATGAAGCCAAAGTTACGTTTATAGTTCTCAATAACTCAATCAGAATGTTGCGAACAACAACGCGAAAAATATCAAAATAGTGCATTTAGTTAGCGTGGTGTGGAGTAGCGTGAGTGCGCGCGCGCACGTTGCCCGGGTCACGGGCACGTCCTGCCGTATTTATAGCATCGTAACTTGCACCAATGATCGGTGGACGGCAACAAAACCGGCTATATTACCGGCAGGCCTATTGTTCGTGCTAGGAATAAAAGTGGAATAGGACCAAAGGCTCGCGTCGCCAATATGTGCACTTGTTTTAACTTCTCTTCTCATTGGTAAAGCAATAATACGTGAGATTTATTGCCGCATTGCATTACACACAACTATGTTCTCAATATTTCCTATATTGCAGATGTTTTGTGTCATAGCTGGTCATAGCTATGTTGTTTCTTTGTGACTGTGCGTTAAAATCTTAGGTAACGTTTTAATTGTAAGATTTATTAGTTCAGAAATTGCAAGATGTCGTCGAACTGCAATTTATTGGTTGTGAACGTATGAGAGAGACTTGTAATTACGAACGACCATAAACAAGGCGGGTTGGCGAAACCTTTTGACTTTTAATTATTGAACAGAACCGACAATAGCTCAGCTCGAGAGCTGCTGGCTCGAGGTGCTGCCCTTTAATAAAGTCTTGTAAGTCATTGGCCAAGACGCTTAATTCGCCCAATATGAAATCAAGATAAAATTGTTAGTGTTGTTAAACGTCGCAAAGGATTGTTGCATTTGTTTACGCTTGTGTGAAGCTTTGTATTCTGTCTCACTAATTATAGTCTTAAACAGTTTCCTTTGTAATATTTCTACCACAACATTAACGATATTAAATATTGTCAAGTGACGTCCCTCGCGGTATTTAAAGTAGTAATTTTATCAACCGTTGCTCATTGTTGTGAATGAAATGGCATTTATCGCATGCACCGGCAGTTTATAGTGGCCAATCAGCATAGTTTATGAAACCTTTAATAGGTCTTTATCACCATAAAACAAAATAATAAATTGTTTCGCCTGTAACTAGTTGTAGTCACAAAGCACGTCCACGGCGGGTGTCGACTTTTTACCGAAGCTTTTATACTTTACATTAACTCTGACATTTAAACGGCCACCTATCGCCATAATTACTTGCCATAATAATGTCCTGTCCTTGTCTTGTACTTGGTCTATGATCTTCTGGCCTTTTCTAGCGTCTAAATAATTAGTCGGTGCGGTTAAATGTTAACTCAGGTATTGCAGTATAACTTTGATCGTTATAGTAATGGGCCTAATGCGTCCGCAATACAGGAGACGTCATTCTTCTATACCTACCTATAAAATAGTACCGTGGACCGTGACCGTAAGTGATTGACTAACATACAACATACAGCTTAAAGTAGTGAACCTAGAGATTTCAAATTAAGAGGAAATATTCCTGGAGTAGAGGTGATTTTTTTGAAAAACTATTTCGAAAGAGGTGGAGAGGCGTGGTAAAATTTGTATGAAGAAAACACGGGAGTAAGGCCATGGGCGTCAGCAAGTGTTATTATAAATTCTGTGTAATAAATTCCAAGTTTTAATACTGAACTGCAAATTACGTTAAGTGTTTTCTCAGTAATAATATTTCTTTGTTTTATAGACTCTACAGTTGAGTTATTATAGCCCTGTTTTATAGAATACATCGATTTTAAAATTATTTCTGTGTGTGTGTATCTCATGTCGATTTTAAATGTGGGGGCGGTTTCAGGAATGGTATTTCATGTCATCGAATGATTCTATTTTTAACACAATATTATGGCAAGAGGAAGAGAGGGTGGGACACCCCTCAACGGTTTATTTTCGAACTATTTATTGAGTCATGTTTTTTAACAGAGGCATGAGAAGCCAGGAGCCATAATACCAAGCTCGTCTCAAGTTCAAACAGATAAAAAACAGATTCCGTGTATAAATAAACGTAGACTCTCCTTTCTAAAAGATGGAAACAAGAGTGCCAAATTGTCTTACAATACTCAATTGGTTATCAATAGAAATAATATATTTGCTCGCTTTCGTGAGAGTAAATCATCAAATTATGTATCCGAAAATAGATAGTTGGCTACCGTTGGTACAGCACAGAAATACATCAGATTTCATCTGTTTGTAGGAAGCGCACGGTCATGTATCTTAAACAGTAACAAGGGTTACCAGATCTGTTGTGAGTAGGGGTTGCAGTAAAAGGTTATGATACTGCTTCTGATGTACGAATTTATTTGGAAAGGGATTGAGAAAATTATACAGCAAATTTAGTAGCACAAAACACACAGTACATAATGGCGGCGGTTTTTGGAGAGAGCGAGCGTGTGCAGTGTTACCAAACACAAACTAATAAAAACCGGCCAAGAGCATGTCGGGCCATGCTCAGTATTATAGGGTTCCTTAAGTAGGTGTAATTACAAACGAATCAAATCGAATATTAATCATGGCTATTTTAGTTTTTGCAAAAATCGGCAGCAATCGCGACTAAGAGCGTGTTGTTAGTAGCGCCATCTAGCGATAAATTCAAGAAGCCAAATTTAAGAAGTGTGTCATGCCAAACTTACTTTTTGTGATTTTTTCAAATAGAAAGTAGCTAAAGGAGCATTATTTGCTATGATAATTTTTCTCTAAGATCAATGACCTTTGAACTAGGACGTTTTAAGTATTTTTCAGTTTTCTCTCTATAACTCAAAAAATTATAATCACATTATACTCGAAATAATTTTAAAAGAGAGTTTTCACAAAGGTCTATCAATGTGGAAGATTATAACTTTCTACGTTGCATAGTTTAGGAATGGCAGGGGGGGGACACATTGCAAGCCACTTTGGCGGGCTATATTTCGCAGATGGTACACCTGATAAAAAGTGGTGTATAAAACATTACCTTCATTCTAATAGACCTATTCAATGATATCTCACACGAGGGGGTGCAGCGAAAAAAAAATTTCCATCCCCATTTCACATGTATGGACGCCTCCCCTAAAATACGTAAAAACGATTTTTTTATTCTTTTAAAATTGAGATCTATATGTAGACTATTTAAAAAAAAAAAAACATTTGCTTATGTTTATAACTGTAGAAGTTATTAAGCTGTAAAGGATTAGGACAGACGGACAGACGGACGGACATGACGAAACTATAAGGGTTCCTTGTAGGACTTCGGAACCCTAAAAAACATTGCAACACTGACAAGATCGATCAAGAAAAAATCCGAATTTCACACCATTTCCATCTATTATCGTGACCGATAACACTCACTTGAAGGTAGTAATTTTTTACAAAACAACGTTTTTGACAAAGAACGAAATCTGTGGACTTATCCGAATAAATCGGGACGTATAGCAAGTTGGCAACCCAAACTGTAAGAATAGCTTTACTTAAAATCATCCGTAAATTACGAAGTATGCTTCCGAGTTCGTAAATCATAATCTTTACGTCCTTGTTGTTACAGAACGTGTCATTAATTCTGTAACAGAAGTTAAGCCTGTTCTATTGTCTCTAGCATCGTATTATCCGCAAGAAGAATAATTAAAACCTTGTTATTGATTCTGTATAATGAAGTATGACGGTATGGGCTAACGAATCGTGGGCGGAGCGAAACATAAGTATAATAAATCACTACAAGTAGTCCTTATTATGGCTACTGAGTGTATTTTTGCATGCAATTGATGCATAAATCTGTTGTTCAAAGGCAATTATGCTGGATTTCTTTTGATTTTGTAAGATAATAAGGGAATTTATATCTTCGTTATTTATTTTAGATTTAAAGCCTGACGATGACTTTAGTATCTGAAACGGTTCATGATTGGGCTTCATCAGAAATAATTACTGAACCTAAAGAAGATTGCCCAGCTTCATAAATTCGAAAAAAGAACAAGATTTGTATAAAATTATCTGCCAGATAAATTAACCGGTACTTATCAGGAGGTGGTAAAATAAGCCCTAAGGCTGTTAGTTGCGTCTAGAGAGAAACATCGGTAAAATATAGGAAATGAAAGTACTCTGGGGTACCTATGTAAAAAGGCGTGTTAGTCAATGGCAGTTTTTAGTAATTGGACTTATTCTTTTAAGATATTATGGAGTTAATTTTTGTAATAACGTATTATAGGTTTATGTAGTTATCACATAATAAAAAATAGATAAACTCAACAAGAATGTATTCAAAACTGCTTAATTCAAAACATTTGAATTTTAATATTTTTCTAACTTTTGAACCCCCAATTACTTAAGATCAAAATAAATATATTGTTATGTAAACAAATCATAATTCAGAAATTACGACGCATGACGCCACTTGAGCCTGGTTTGGGGCATTTATTATTTTGAGGAAAGAGGTAGGGGTCTTTAACGCCCCGAAGTCACTGATAAGATTTATTGTGACGCCTCTTGCAGCATTACAGCACTTTTTTGGGCACGGTTTGGGTATACTCATTTGAGTATTAACGCTGCCAGCCATCTCTAGACATTTCCACGAACCCAAAGTCGGTATAAACGTCAACATTAACACTATCTATGGAATGCACAGCATAGACAACAGATGCTCGTGATGACGACACACTCATGTTCTTGTCATTAACAACTTACTGTCCTGCGCCTGCGCAGGCCTGGCCTTGATGCGATAACTAAGTGTTTGCCGATAGGCGAGACGCGGTTATGTAATGTTGCAATACGTTCAAGCAAGGTATTTATTAAATCCACCATATTGGAATATGAGTGTAAGGAGGCTTACTTACGGACATAAATTAATAAAAAAGTTTGTACTAATTTGATGGTTAGAGCAGACCTATTTACATGTCTACTTGTATTTGTATAAAACTCAATAACACAAACAAAACCTATTTTTTATAAAATTCAGAGTGTAATTAGAGGTGTTACTGATTTAACAATCTGGTGACAAGGTCTTATGTTAATTAATTCAACAAAATTACTGCTTGATTACAAGATCACTGGTATTTAATCTATTATTTCGAGCAAAATTTTGAATCTTGAAGAAGGATTTTTTTTCTCCTTTTTTATATTCTGATTTATACTATCAAAGAAAATATAAAAACTACGTTTAAACACTAGAATTGCCTTTAATTAAGAGGAGTATTAAGGACTGGAGTTGTAGTTTCGCCTCAGATTGAAATAAAACTGATGAGCACAAACTTCACGGATATTGCTACGTGTTTTTGTTTTAACAATTTGCATCCAGAACATGTTTCTAAGCAATATAATCGCAAGAACTCTTTAGATTACAATGGTCGATATGGCAACAATACAATGCAACTATTCTCATAATCTTGCATGCCGTTATAACATCTATTTCTAGTATAAAGGACAGGAATAAATAAAATAATCTTTATTGTTAGATAGAATGCACAGAAATACACTGAAACCTTGACTGAAACTGTAATGCAGATAGAAATAATCTTTATACAATGTGCATGCCACAAAATATTTCTGCAAAAAAAGCTCTAATAAAAATAAAGTATTCTAACGGCCAAAATTAATATCCAATCTATCCACGATTTACCCTACTAGAGATAGAAATTTGATATATTTTGTATGGATCTTATGTCAAATTCCTATCTCTAGTAGGGTGAATCGTGGATAGATTGAATATAAATTTTGGCCGTAAATCTCTAACACTGACTGACAGAGAACGCAAAGCAAGGAACTAGAGATTTAAATTTTTGAGAAAACATTCCTTGAGTATCCTAGACCCCAAAGGAGGGATTTTTTGAAATTTCTTCTCTAAAGGGGTAGGGTAGAACAGTTTAAATGAACAATCTTCTACTTAATAAAACTCTAACACTGACTGACAGATAATGCACAGCCTAAACAGGTGGACCCAGAGATTTGAAATATGTATGTAGAAAAATTTTCATGAGGAGGAAGAAGGGATTTTTTGAAATTTCATCTCTAAAGGGGTGAAAAGGAGATGGTAATGTTTGTGTGAAGAATCTTCTTTTTAATAAGACTCTACTAACTGACAGACAGGCCCTTATCTCTTCTCATGGGTGTCGTAAAAGGCGACTAAGGGATTCACCAGAGGATGGGCAGCAGCGTTCTCTGAGTATTTAACCAACCAACTGCGATTGCCAACCCGCCTGCCAAGCGTGGCGATTATGGCATATCCCCCCTTAATTGGGGGAGGCCTATGTCCAGTAGTGGACGTCTTTTGGCTGAAATGATGAACCGACAGACAACGTGAAGTCCAAACCAGTGGATTTATAGATTAGAAATTTTGAGAAAAAATCCTTCATTATCCTAAAGGTGCACTAGGAGGGATTTTTTTAAGTTATATTTCTAAAGGGGTGAAAAGGGTGGTAAAGTTTGTATGAATCTACTTCGAGGATTTTGTTGAAATTATATCTCTGAAGGGGTGAAAAGTGGTGGTAAAGTTTATATGAACAATCTACTTAATAAAACTCTACTGACTGACAGACAACACAAAGCTATAACCGGTGGAACTGGAGATTTGAAATTCAGAGAAAATATTCCTTGAGTACCCTAGAGGTGCACTAAGGAAGGATGTTTTAAAATTATATCTGTAGGGGTGAAAATGGGTGGTAAAGATTGTATGAAGAAAAGACGGGAGCGAAGCCACTGGCATCAGCTAGTCTAATATTAAATGCAGTGCTTATAAAAATAACAAATAACTGTCATATTATCAACAGACGGTCATTTTTCTTGGCATTATCGTTTGTTAGCTTCAATATGAAATGGGAATTATTTTGTATTTTTTTAAAACGAATGGGAGACAAATCTTGATAACAATTCAATTCAATCGTTTATTGCGAATATAGGTAAGGTAGGTGTTACATGAATATTGTCATAAAAACAATCTTTGTGCAGCTATATTCTGCCTGCATGCAACAGGAAATACAGAGTTCTACGCCAAGCTATTAACTGAAGCGTCTAAAGCAATAAAACATAATATATTACATACGTCAAGAATAATACAATATCTTAATGTCAAAGTGAATATGAAAGCATGTCAAATGTAAATAATTGAAAGTGCATTATCGTGATGTCAAAACCTATTATACAATGTCAACGTAGATTTAATTTTTCATTAAGATACTCAACCACACTATAATATGCCTTGATAAAAAGAAATTGATTCAATTTAAATTTAAATGTGTCTACGTTCGAACAATTCAATATATCTGTAGGAAGATGATTATAAATGCGAGGCGCCATACAAAATATGCTTTTACTAAATTGTGCAGTTTTGTTTGATGGAAAACAGATCCTTTGATTATTTCGTTTGCTCTTTAGCTGCTCAAACATAGAAATATGCGTTTTGACAAAGACAGTTACCTCATAGATGTAAATACATGGAAGGGTCAATAGTTTTAAATTGATGAAAAAAGGTTTACAACTCTCTGTAATTTTAATTTTACAAATTGACCGCACGCATTTTTTCTGAGACTTAAATACACACATACAACACATAACACATTAACACATTATTAGATTTTTTATTTCTCTAGGATAACTTGTATTACTTTGCATATTTGAAGCTGTTGGCAGAAATACTATTAGTAATGTGCAAGTTACATTGCTGATAGAGCATTCAAATTATGTGTAAAAACGCCACACAAAAAACATTTTCCTCTTACAAAATAGGTCATTCAGACCAAATCGGATGCCTAGACAATTGCCGCTGTTAGGAGCAGGCACTTGGGGATCGCGAGGGGATGAAACTAGGTCACGGGTATCATAAATTGCCTGCCATTGACAAGCCAGGTCGGCTTCAAAACATAGGCAATGACGCCTAAAGCATAAGTTTTATGTACGCTTATGATAAATTGCATAAGGAAAACAAACATAACGCATTTAGAAGCAGTCAAACTAGCATTTTATGGTCTTTTGTTTCAAAGGCGTTTGTGTAAAATATGGTTCTAACTTATAACATTACCGCGGAAGTCATTTTGAGGGTAAACAAATAGGTATGACGGAATACAGAAGGCAAAGTTTTGATAAGATTCGGCCTCTACAGTGCGTTCAGTCCCGTCTGATATTAAATATTGATATTGTTTGACCAGTTTTGCAAAACTGACATGAACTGTTAGGTATTCTGTTATCGGATTTAATCTGTAAACCAATTCACGTAACTAAAGGATGAGGAAGGAGTTTCGATCAAAACAATGTTTTTAGTATTCTCTTATCTACGGCGATGGCTGTCAGAAACGAACTGCAGCGTCACTGCAACTTGATCGGCGCGTCATGAACTTACGTGAATTAGGGCCCTGAACTTTAAGTGCCCAGTCGCTAACTCAGTACGTATGTGTTTCTCTGTATACAATGCATTTCAATTCGCTACGTCACTATCCACACTACAAAGTTTCAAAGTCACGTAAAACAGAGAAGTGTGAATAATATAAACGTAAAACGACTTATTTAGGCGGCGGCGACGATATTGAACTTCAGTGAAACCGGGCCAGAATTGTCGGGGCGTCGCTTGCGCAGCCTTGACCCCGCGCATGCGCTGTGAGTCAGCGGTGTCGCGCCTGCGCCGTGCACTTCTCGTGCAGCGCCGTCAGTGGCCGACAGTGGCTGACTTCCACTGTCCAGCCTGATAAGCGCCCACGCAATGACGTCAGCAATAACACTAGTAATCAACAGACAAATGACCTGTTGTACCGACAGATGCAGTATTACTACTATTCCTAGAATTAGCTCGTTTTCCTAGTCACAGTACTCATATACTAAGTGTCATTGTGGAGTCATCTGCTGTACCATTCTGTAAATAATATAAGGTACAATACAATGGTCGCTTGTGGATGTGATTGACCTCATACCCTAAGTTAAGTTTGATAACATTTGATTAGATAATTAAAAACGGTAGCTGAACACCAAAACTTAATTATGTGATAACTATTATGAAAAAGCCCAACAGAGTACATACATACATAACCCCACACACATAAAACCACTCACGCACAGCCAAACATCCTAACTATCACATATACTTACACACACAAATAGTGTTTTTTTTTTACATACCTAGTTAATGTAACTATA
Organism: Asteroscopus sphinx; assembly: GCA_949699075.1. NCBI lineage: Eukaryota > Metazoa > Arthropoda > Insecta > Lepidoptera > Noctuidae > Asteroscopus > Asteroscopus sphinx. The sequence continues at coordinate 21,776,950 of OX453005.1, forward strand.
GTATGTATTAATGTAACTATAGCATGTGTGTTAAATTGTCAAATCTAGTGTGGGGCTCAGTTTACCATGTAAAAATTTGTAAATTTTGGTTAAATAAAATTATCATTATCATTAAGAGTGACGCGCTTCTCGAACAACATAATATGCAACAGCATACACCTAATAAGTATGATATAACCAACTGTTGAAATCACAAGGTGAATTTCTTGAGGTGCAAATTTAATGCTGCTGAAGTTTCAATCAGGCCAACAAGCCGCTAAAAAGCGCATCCTGCTCGGCGCGGTAACTAGGCCGCGTATCGGGGCCAAGGCTGTGGAGGACATATTATTCTATCAAGCGCACTCCAGCTCGAAGCTATTTCTGGGCCTGCAGTGGCCTCCGCTCTTATTTAAGGGCTTTCATCAACGCAACCTGACGTATTGCTTCATAGGAAATAAATATAAATCTCTCCCAACTTTTATTGCCACTTACTCTACCCTAGTTCAAAAAGTTTAACAAAAAAAAACAATTTAAAATGTTAAAAGCTGTCTGCGTCGCGTTAAAAATATCCTTAAATGCACACACAAGTAATGTCCCAAATTATCGTGCCTTATCTATACGAGGTCAACCTTGGAGTTCTTTAGTAGAATTGTTTACCAAAAGTTTAACCGACAAAAAATATGACTATACGTACCGTATTGATGTTCCTTTGATAAACGTCTATATTATTTAGCAGAGCTATAATGGATCGATTTCTTCCGCGTCCACTTAAGGCCGTGATAATTCTTATCAATTGCGACCTCATTATCAAGGAATAAAAACAAATGCATTTAATGTTATCGACAAGACAACCTTCTTATTTTTAGGCAGTGTAGATTGTGTTGTTTTTAAAAAATCGGATAAGAAAAGGTCTGTCCATTCTTTTTATGTTCAAAAAAACACAAAACGGTATTAAAATACGATTTTCAATATTTATAAGCTTAAAGTTAGAGCACCTTTAACCTATTTTTAATGTGGTAACTGACCTGTGACATTTTGAACTGAACACTACAAAACTTAATATATTCACGGCGCCTTGGAGGTTTCACAATGTTGTAAAAATCCACACACCGGACAAAAAGATTTTATTTAATAAAACTTTGGACGAACATTTTACTTTGTCCTTACCTGTCAAATATAACCTTACTAAGATTATTGTTTATTTATGTATTCTAATGATGTGATCAATCAAGCATGTTTTTATGTATTTTTTAAATGTTGTATTTTTCGTTGCTATTAACTGTTTATGTAACCGGTTCCAAATAACATTAATAATTTGATCGTTATAATGTCTTCAGTGGAATTATTTCGCGTTAATTTAGTTTATAGAAATCTTCATTTCTATACAGGGCATCGGACTTGCAATGCTATTTTAAAGCAAGCTGACTTCTGAATTCCCAGTGAAAATTAGTAAAAGGATGTTTTCCCAAGATCGAGTTCGTCGGCTGATTCCTCTAGCGTAACATATTTCTAAATTGTTGTGTTGCGTTTTTGCTTTGTTATACAAGGTGTAATTGAAATTACTGAAAATCTTAAGAGCTCATTGTAATCATCGAGTATCTTTTTGTTGAGTTATGCAAACATAAATGTATGGAGTAGCTGGTTTCTAGTTGTACCATAGTAAAAGTTGTTCATAATGATGCGACAATGAGCCCTTAAGGTTTTCAGTTATTTTAATTACACCTTTTATAATTATGTTTCTTCGTACTCCTAATTTTAATTATGGGAGCGTGTACTAGGTTGTCAAAAGCGACAAATTCTTACGCCAGAGGAATCAGACGAACAAAACGACCCTGAAGAATCACCCAAAAACGATACAAAATTAGAGATTTCACTGCGGATTCAGGAGTGAGCTTGAGAGTAGTTCTTACATAATAGCACCCTGGTCAGTATTCCATTCTAGGGAAGAAAGCCAAGATTAGTACTTATCATCGGTAGTTGATAAACTCCTTATCCTCTTATCAACATATCCTGCAATATCCTACTGCTGGCAAAATATATATCCTGAGAAACAGACCGTTAGGCACTGTAACTACAGGCAAACATTCCGGTTGGATATGATTAAATAAAGATATAGATTATCTATATCATTTATGTATGTATAATTCAGTAGATACGTGGTCTGGGGTCAGGGGGTTCGCGCTGTCGACGGTCTGACGGAATTTTTATTTAACATTTTGTGAAATGTCGACTTTCATGTTAACGTTAATCTTTTTATGTTTGAAACATGTAAATATTTCGTTATTTAGACTAATCTGGTTAAATGTAAATTTATTGTCAGGTTAAGTAAGTTAGTAGTTAGTAGTAGTACTCTTTGTCGCGAACGATATAATATTTAGTACCATTATCCGCGAATGGGAGGCTAACTAAACGTTCCGTTTCTTGCGTAACTCTGTTGTAATATTTAACATAACAAGTGTAAATCGACATAGTTAGGCTACCGGCACACTAGGCACTAGGTACAGTGAAGTGCATATTGCGACAACCTTGCGTTATCTGAGTCCAGTGCCCTTGGTCCACTTACTGCGCTATCTCGGGCACATCGTCGCCATCAGATAAACATGCTTGTTTGTTCGCCTGCTGTGCTGATCGTAATTCATATTTGCAGTCGTGTTGTGATAAAATTAAATGTATTCATGTATCTGGTTTGGAATGCAAAATAGATATATGCATGAATGCAATGTTGCAATGTGTTGACCAAAGGAATACAAAACCCAAACCACACGATAAAACAAAAAGAATTCTGTTTGATGGAATCAGTATGACATTCAGCATTTCACAAAATATATTGGCGCTAATGATTGTATCCGGAAATAAGCGAACAAATAAATTCAATAGGCGAAAACATTTTGTTTAACATAAAAACCAATCAGCTCTACGTGATTCGATTTAGATTCCTAATGCGGTTTTTTGGTCGAGTCTGTCGATTCAACATAAGATATGACTGCCGAAATTTGTGCTTCACAAAAAACGTACAATGACTATCTAGCCGCAGATCAAATTATGTACTATTAGGCTTTTTTAACATAATGACTGGGCGGTGCGTAGCGGTAACATAAAATGGTAGTCAGCGCTTATTGTGCGCATTTCCATAAGACATAAAGTCTAAATCCCGAAAACAAATTACAAGACGATGATTCAACATTAGAACAATGAAGCTAGAACATCAAAAGATTATCTGACAATGAGAAGCAACAATTAACGCGAAGGTTGCTATCGCGTAGGCGACGGAGGAAGCAGAGTACCGTTTGATCGTCACTTAAGTCTGTCGGCCATCAACTTAAAACGATTTAAAGCCTTGAGAGCGTTATGACAAATTCGTTAGCGTGTTCCTACTTCGGCTGCATCTAAATGATCCTAACATTGTATTTGAAATAATGATAATTCGCATAAGGAAATTTTAGTATTTCCTTGTGCCAATTTGAATTCTGATTACTACAGATACGGCGATAGATTACATTTTAAAACTTGACTAAAAATTAAGGCAAATGAATTGATTGATCGGACGTAGACCAGTGGGTCGCTATACATATATCTATATCGGTTATGAGAGTGAGGGAATAGAGAGTGCACCTGTGTTTGCGCACACACTTGTGCACTATAATATGTCCCGCGCAGATGGTTAGTCTCCGTTGAGATTGGCCGCATACCGGGAGGACATTGTCTATATCGCTAGGGAGATGCTGTGCAGGCTGATCTGCGTGAGCTTCAAGCTATCAACTGGCGAGATATCGCGTAAGATGGTGTAAAGTGGAAGGTTCTAGTTTCGGAGGCTATGACTCACTTTAGGTTGCTGAGCCAGAGGAGTAAGTAAACAAAGACTGTTCCGAAATCTAACATTACATTATTAGATTATGTCACTCATCTCTAGAATACGCGTTCTCTGAACCAAGACCAAGTTTTTGTGGTGGAGTATTTTGCTTTTGCGGAATATGCTTTACACTTAATTTTACCCTTTATTTTGGTTTCAGAAAACTAATTACATTACCTTTTATCTTTCTGTAAGAACAATGTTGTTTCCATATAAGTACTTTGTCTAAATAAAAACCCATCCGCATTCACCAATTTTTTTAAAAGAACTATCATTCATAGACTAAGGCCCGTATTCCAGAAGGATACTCAAGCGTTTATCTCTATTTAAAACTAGTTTTAAGTTGAGCTTTGATTTTAGAACGTCCCTCAAGCAGAGATTTGTTGATCACAGTTCAGCTGAGTTTAGTTTCGTTTTATATTGTCACCTGTTTCGGTATTTGGGCAGATATTTGATCTGTAATCACTCAAGCGTGGTCCAGACTACGCTTGAGTAGAGATTTCTATTATATTTCAGGTCAAATTCGTGTGTTTTGTTGTTGAATTAAAGTTTATAATTACCGTTCTGGAATAAGACCGATACTCAAGTAACGATTCTATCCTTAAGTAGTGATCAGGTGATTGGAGTTTAAACTGTACTTGAGGAAGCTTCTGTAATACGGGCCTTATAATCCCAACAGCAATGGTTCAGATATTGCATGGATGGAAACTCCATCAAACTTGTATGATTAACCGTCGGTTTGTGTCGTAAACAAGCGATAAAAATACACAGGGCTATGTTGCAGGAGGCTAGCAGAAACTGTGTTTTTATGCAAAGTTCATACGCTGGAGTGGACAATGTGACACCTGCGCCGCCACGGCACCTGGATGGAATTTATAAATAGTTTCAGGTAGATCGCCTGTTCTATGGACGCGGTTTTCGCAATGTGGTTTTAGCTATCATTATTGATTAAGTTATATTAAGCATTGTTTTTGATATGTAGTAGACACAACAAAGGACTTAAATTGATCTAAAGCTCAGTTTTCTCCAAAATTATTTTAGTAAGAGTAATACCAAGAATTTTGTCGCTTTTACTGAAACCGTTTCTTCTATTTTTCCCAATTCTGTTTCAAAGTTCGTATTTTCTAGAGTGTGTTCTAGATAATAATTATGAATGTTGTTTACACGACGGAAATGTATACAAATAAAAGTATTTTCAGAAATTGCAGAATTGTCTTGTTGTTTGCGAGATTGTGCGTTGTTGTTCGTAAAATTTGCTGTATCAACATTGTATGACCGACATTTGTTTCAAATGATTTTATTTGAGGTAAATACTAAATACAAAAGAAAACTGAAAAGCCACTGGGCATTTCAGTTTTCTTTTGTATTTGTTGCTTTTTTTGTTTGTTTGACGTAATACATAAAGATATACAATATTTTGTAAGGAAAATAAATAAATAATACAGGTTACAGATGTTTCTTTAGACGTAGAATTGAATTATTGAATTGACTGCCTCGTTGGTCTAGTGGTTGCAAGGGTTGGGTTCAATTCCCGGGTCGGGCACAGTGTTGTTGGGTTTTTTCATTAGGAAATTCTCAGTAGCAGCCCGGAGTCTGGATTTGTGCCCGGTTAATGGCAATAGGTTCGCCCCCTATTACATGGGACTTACAACATAACTGGCGAAATGTGGGTGTACTATGCACCTCTGCCTACCCCTTCGGGGAAATACAGGCGTGATGTTATGTTGTGTTACGTTATGTAGAATTTATAGTATACGGAAAAATAAATAAATAAAAAACAAAAATAGAAATCAAAGTTCACGTGCCTTTGCTACTAGAAGTACTAAGTACAAGTGAACTTGTCGCCGCTTTTAGGTGTCTCGTAGGACATCAGTGCGCGAAACTTTTTGCTTGATCATGAGTGCAGTTTTGGAGGCAGAGTCACAAAATTGTATTTTGTAGCATATCTAACAGCGGATTTAGTTTTAGGCTTAATTTATTTTGCATTGAATGCTACAAACATGGGGGGCGTAATTGCGTATTGATGTGTTGGCAGCGAGAAACCGGGGCGACACGCGTTCCAGTATTAAAAGACAGTAGATAACATTTCTTCTTCTTCTTTCTTCTTGGTCGTTTCGCTCTTGACAGAGCGGTCGTGGCCATCATGTACACACGGCTACACATCAAGCTGTATATTTCCAGTATAAGCTGACCTCGCATTGTATAGGTTTTCCTTCCAACGCGAGGTCAGCCTTTACTGGTTTTGTACAGCTTGATGTGTAGCCGTGTGTACCATTGCCGGGGGCTGCTGTAGCTCGCCTCACGATGCCTCGCCGCCTTTCCCTGCTTTCGGTTAGTCTGGTGCATTCTTGTAATGGCCGGCCCACAGCAGATTTAATTAAATCAGTCCATCGCATGGGAGGCCTTCCACGCACTCTTGAGCCCTCTATTGATAGATAACATTTCTATTACCTTATTATTTAGATTTCTATGGGGTAGACAGTAACACTTTAATGTGGTTGTACCAAGAAAGTTCATCAATATGTCTTTCTTAACAAGTTTTCATCTGTCAGAGAGTGTTCATAACTCATAATTATCTACTATGACACTTACTTTGTACCTACTTTTATTATTTAGCGGTGAATTACTCTGTGACCCTGATATTGACAGTATTGCATACCAAAGTACATTAGTCAATAATATTTATAACTTGTCGGTGTAATTGACGTGCAGTTAAAGAGTCAGTTAGTGGCAGTTATATGGACGGTCAGTCAGGGGTTGGCGACATTCGCCTATCGGTTAAGACTTTTCCACAATTCACTGTGTTATCTATCCGGGGTTATAATTGTTTACCCGTTCTACAATATGTTACGTATTGTTAATGTATACCTACAAAGCTTTATATGTTATACTCATTTTGTAACGATTATCAACAATTAATTAAAAAAAGATTGTTAGGCATAACATAAAAAATCAATTGAACTTTTATTATCTCTACTGAGATTTCTTGGAATTCCTCAAAGTGAATTATTTAATTTTTATTGGAAAGACTCTCAAACTCGATAACAGTTTAAAAAATTACATCATTTTATTAACTGCGAAGATCGGCAAGAATTTCATTTTATATCTGCAACTATTTTACCTAGAAAGCTAGTTATACGTTAGAAGCTCAACAATAATTACGCAAACCTTTGTACAGACGTAATCCAAAATTATAATACATACCTGGTTCTGAAAGTAACGGGCCATAATTACTACGATTGATGCAATAACTACCGATAACGAATACATCGAATGAAACAAGCGCAAATATATGTTTATGGCCGAACATTATTGAACCAGTCCAGCAAGGATGAGAAGGAACATCAATTAAGAGGAAACCACGTCCAAGAACCTCCATCTAACAAGCGAACACAATTATAGACATAAACCAGATTATAAATCCAGACATGATGGAAATTGCAGAGAGATAATAATATCTAGTTTCTTTGTGCAAAAATATATAGGTATGTTTATAGAAACAGATATCAGTACAGATACACAAAGAACGGTAGGTAACGTTACTATGATAAAAAAATAAAGATAAACATATTTTAGCTTCAATGAAAAGTAGCTTCAAAATTGATACAAACTTATATTGACCTACAGAAATGAACGGAGAAGGTACCTATATTTGGATCGGAAAGAGTAATTAATACAGTTGTTTAGTATCAACGAATATATTCTGTTATTTCAATAAAAAAGAGAATGAATAGGCAAACCTAAAAATAGCATGGAACTTAATAGATAAAGTATTAAAATATATCATAATAACTAAAAACGCTTCACAGGACTCTTCTGGGGTCGAAAGGTGAACCGATATTAAACTCAATAACAGTTTTATGACTGTACCAGTGATAAAATGAGAAAACTATGCAATCAAAATGAACCATCGGCCTGTGACTCGATATCGAAGTCTCATGTTGCTACAATTATAATATACTTTACAGTTTATTTTGTCAGATATTAATAGTATGAGCCCCTGACCTAAATATGTTTCAAACGAAGCTTAAGAGGAAAAACTTTAGTCTTCACTGGATTTGCAAATGTTTAAGCACTGAATATAATAATTATGAAAGACATTATTTTACAGAAGTATTGGAGATTAAGAAGGAATGAGAATACTTATCTTGAAACCAAAGACGTACCTTAGTGGAGGATAATTTCGATACCAAGAGCAGTGTTCACGGTAGCTTAGTGGCTAAAGCACTGGTGTACTGAGCCAGGAGTCGCAGGTTCGAATCCTGCTCGTGAGAGATTGTTTCTATCCACAATTTAAATCTTTACCACAGACAGTAAAAAATATAGACGAAGTGCTGCGAACAATCATAGTGAAGCCAACAAAACTGTTCTTCTCCGTTTACAAACCTGCGCTCACGCACACACATGCACCTGAAAGGTATTTGTTTTTGGCGATGGTTACTGGACGATGCCACGACATGTGTACTGAGAGCGGTGAGCACGGTTTGATGTGCATGTGTGTGCGTGAGCGTTGGTTTGTACACGGAGCAGCATGTTTTTGATGGCTTCACTATGATTGTTCGCAGCACTTCGTCTATATTTTTTACTAGGTCTGTGATCTTTACTTATCTTGAGTTTCAAATATTAATGGTGTAACATGGAAACCGTAAGCCAAAGAAAGTTGCCAAAATTTGTAAGTAAGATGACTGTCAGTAGTTTTTATATACTTGTTAACTTTTTATTTTTAGCTATTGTGTTGCTACTCTAAGAAAAACTTTCAAAATTCTAAACTTTCATATACCTACCTACATATCCTAAAAAAATCTGATTAAGAAACAGCCAGTGTCTTAAACCGTTTTCCGCTCTTGTTCTACCATGTAGGTAAGCAAAATGTAACATTAAAATGAGAACATAGTACAGAACTGACCAAGTTTCACAAGTTATCGATGTAACGGTAAACATCTTTGAAATAACGGGGGCATGCCACCACACCAAATCTAGTAAGTAGTAACCACTCGCATTATATTGCGTAGTTAAGTTACGACATAGACATTGCACATTGGTAGGTTCATCTGAAGCGGTAATTGGTAGGCTAATGTTTGATACCGTATCGCTTTTGTTGGTTATAACTGTTCCCATGTTTGAGGCATGTGAAGGCGGCAAGAATTTGGTTAGTTGCATCTTGGAATTAATTTTGTGAATGAGGAAACACATGTTGAAGTGTGGGAAGATAGAAATGGTCGCATAGATAATTCTTTTGAAAATGCAGATAGAAAATAACAGTCATATTGAAATATGATCAGATTTCAAGTTAAATATTTTTACCAAGAGAGTTCCAACAAACGAATACAATGAAAAATTATTTCCCAAGGTGCCAAGAAAATGTATTCATAATTTAATAAGAAAAAGACGTGTCCAAATTAATATCCGAAACAAAGTGCAACAAAATTGGTATTCAAGGAAACTCTGTCGAAATATTAGGAAGCAAGTTCTGTTATTTATAAATAAATACAGAGAAGTTGCTAAAAATCAGAGGTCTTACAAGTTTGTTCATTAGCATATCACGTATATTCGTCATTGTCGTTTTGAGTCACGAGGAATTACATCGTCATACGTATGCAGAAAGTTCCAGATAATATTGTTTGTCATTCGAATGTGAAATACCTATCTTCTACCTGTTTACGGCTATCCAAATACATTTTGATTCATATAAAATTCAAAGTGGAAAATAGATTCAATTTGGCGAATACGGAATTTTTTTGACTATAATAGGTTGGTCACTGTGTCTTGTACTCTTGTATAATTGATACGTGACAGAAGGGGTCCAAAATAAAATGTACATGTTCATACTACGAACTCTTTGTTTCGAGACTGAACTTAATATTACAGTACCAACAAAGTTGACTTATCCTAAGTTTGTTACACTATCGTTAGCCTAAATATCTAAATATGTATAACTAATAGTGGCTGTCACTGGTATCATCATCATCATCATTATTTCAGCCGAAAGACGTCCACTGCTGGACATAGGCCTCCCCCAAGCATGGCCACAGCAACCGGTCCTGCGCCATCCGCATCCAGCGGATTCCCGCGACCTTCACCTTGGTATAATATATCACTTGGTATATTGGTCGTCGGTCCACCTTGGTATAAAATCCTTTTAAAGCCAATTAGTACGCCCTATTGGCGGTCTGTTTCGTGGGTGTTCAGTGTAGTGCCAGACGTAAAGAATTGCACCACCCTATATCTTCTCATGGGTGTCGTAAAAAGCGACTAAGGGATTCACCAGAGGATGGGCAGCAACGTTCTCTGAGTTTTTAACCAACCAACTGTCATCGCCAACCCGCCTGCCAATCATGGCATATCCCCCCAACATATGCTTGGGGGAGGCCTATATCCAGCAGTGGACGTCTTTCGGCTGAAATGATGATGATTGATGATGATTAGTGGTCTTAATTAATATGGTTCTTTAATCGATCAACTTTAGCATGACGATGTTAAAATATAATTTTTTATACTCATTCAGTAATTTACCGTATACCTACAGAGAAGAAAATTGTAGCAAAATCGTTGATCTTAACCGTGTAAGGCAGCAAGTTGCGCAAGAGCATGCTTACTGACCCAAACGGCGCGCAGCCCTCGCCGTCTCGGTCGAACGCTACACGTGGCAATGTCGACTCGGACCAATTGGACAGTCGTGATTTTAAACTTTTACCCATTTCAACACTTTGTTACAAGGCATTACTACTTCAAAACTTGGTATTTCCAGAAGAACATCAATTACTATACGCTGTCAGACGGTCAGTAATCGAAGTGTTTTATTACAAAGTTGGCCTAAGATAATATTACTCACATCATCTCCTAAGCCAGTGCCAATGTCAGCTAGGTATAAGCAGGTTTTAGCACAAAAAACAAAACTTAGTTGAACTTCGATCGACCTACCGCTCGAGGCAAAGACCTTAGGAATGTTTACAATCCAAAACATTACTTGACAATGTTACGATAATTTAAGTGTTCAAGGAAGTAAAGATGTAGTACCTTTACCAAACTGAGGGTCAGTCCCCATGGTGAATGTTTGCCATATGACGTAACGGATGTTGATGGTAACCACGAGGTCGAAGGTGGTGTTACCTGTTTCATGCAGTAAACGAAGTTTTTGGGGCAAAATTTGGAGTATTCGGGGATCTTAACAGTGTCGAAAGCTTGTTTGAAGTCAAGTATGTATATTTTATTGTAAATTGGAACTGTAATGTGAATAATGTGATTCAGACTTAAAATTATGCAAATAGTTTTTATTGAACTGTCATGATGAACATCCATTTATTTGTCAGGGTTTTTTTTTCCTAGAATCATCATCATTTTCATTTCAGCCGGAAGATATCCACTGCTTGACATAGCCCCCCCCAATTAAGGGGGGATATGCCATAATCGCCACGCTTGGCAGGCGGGTTGGCGATCGCAGTTGGTTGGTTAAATATTCAGAGAACGCTGCTGCCCATCCTCTGGTGCATCCCTTAGTTGCAGTTTCCTAGAATCCTACTCAGTAATAGGTGATATTATTGCAAAATCATAGGGTTGCAGTATGACTGAGCTAGTCCTTTAGTATATGGGAAGAGTCATCTCTTGGCTCTTAAATAAAACATTATATAGGTAACAGTGGAGGTAGAGAGTTCCACTCAAGTAAAGCCATTCAATAATACAATAATCTGTTGTTTCTTAGCTTTTATCAGAAATATTTTTATTTAGCTTGATAGTACTTAAAGCTGATATGCATTCCTCGCAGTCTGTATAATGAGGAATTATAAATAACTTTCACTGTAATAATAAAAGTAGATACAAGTCTTGTCGTCAGCACACTGAATGTACGCTATGATTGTAATTGACAGCTACGTAACAACAACAATGTCCGCAATGTATGTCAAATTAATGAAGCAACCCATGATTTGGAGTTGAACTAAGTGGTGATACAGACAGATTTGATTTTGTAAAGGATGTGGTAGTATTGATACTGGCAGTGATAATTGCCATAATATTTATAACCACCCAAAAAAACACAGATTCCATTTTTATTAATATAGGTATGTCATGTGACGTTAGTCTATTTATGTTCTGAAGATGGGTTTACAAGTAAGCACATCATAGTTATTTTGCAATTCTTGCAAAGGAATATGCACTTATCCAATTATGTACAGATACAATATGTTTTCTACTGCACTGACGTGATTCAGGAGATAGCTCGCAAGGGCAATGAATTTATAATACCCATTTTTTTATCAAAGTACATAATCCATTTAGCGGCACTGTAGGCAGATAGAAAACACATATCAATAATGCATATGTGTAGATAGTAATGTGACATTCGTGTGTTGTGTGTGTGTATAGATATCGCGTCCGTTGCCCCCTAACAACTCGGTGACATTGGCGGAGCACAAATAAAGTGATAACCGTACATAAATAATAATGTAGATAGATATCTCGCATCTCTGTCTATAAACAACGTATGTCATCATTATTCATTCTGTTCTCATTTATCTAATTTTCCCATACGAATTGAACGATCCTGATTTGTATTTTGACGAGAATATATTCACATTTGTAAGAATTCGTAGAATCTATTTGGAATCCAAATTTTCCTATTCTACGAGGTATTGACAAGCTTCATAAAAAATATTGTAATGCGAAGGAAATTCGCTCACTGATGTATGAATCGAATATACCCAAACCAGTTTTTATGTTCGCTGTACCAATCGAATGGAATATTCTCGATTGGATAAATCTCACAATCCGCATTCATGTCTCTACGGTCGTAAGTGTCGTAACTATTCGGAAGGGATCGATAACTGGGAACTATTACAGGTTTTATATCAGGCTTTGTTTAATTTCATTAGGATTTACTAGGAAATATTCGCATTTTAACGTCCAGTTTATTTATTGATTTTATTTATTGTTTTATTTCAGATACACAATCCATATTTTTGTTAGTAGTGACTAGAGTTGAAGAAGAACCGGAGGAACGTCCACAAGCTACCATTCATGCAACAAAAAAAGATATGGTGCCGTTGTCAAGCGATAAAAACTTGATGTCTCTGGACGTGGCCGTGGCTTTCCGATTATTATAGGTAGCCATAATCTGTGTGTACACACATAACTTACCGTACGTATACATGAGCGCGCTAAATAAAATTTTGTCAAGGTGTGAGATCAAACTGTTTGTTTTTCACCAACCAAAACGAGTGGGTGAGAACTTGAACAGACGAGATGACTGAATAATGATTAATGTGTTTTATTCATGGTGGTGCAATGATCTCACTTCATATCGCAACAAGGCAAAAGCTAAGTATGCTAACGTCTACAAATTCGGTTATATAGATATGGCGTCATACACTGCAATATAATAAAGTCACTTGGCTAATGTACGCGATGTAACAAAAAACTCGGTAATATTTAGAGTTTCGATCATAGAACTCTGCTAGAGGCTATTCATCTAAACACACCAAAATACAAGGTGACGTAATCTGTAAAGTTTAGTGAACGCTCGTGGCAGTACTGTGCCCGCGCGCACGTTGCCTGCCTCGGTCTAAGTCTGTGTGTTCTCAAGGTCTGCGCGCGCGCTTGATCAAGGCCATCAGTGGCAGGAAGGCTCGCATCGTGGCTGTGATTGTTTCGCTGTATTCGCTATTAAGCTCCTACTTACCTTGTTGGCTATTATATTTTTTTTATTCATTCTTCTCAAAACATTTCTCGGAACATGACTGGACAGACTTTTTCTTTCTTTCTAGTGATTTATTGTTGATAAATATTATCCTCTTGTCACAAATAATTTTAGATTCAGAGTGTTTTAGAGTTTCGTCTCACGTAGAATTGCGTCATTTGAGACTCAAAGGACAGGGACGGATAAAATATTTAATCAAATGCCAAAAAACTGCATGGAATGTTGTTTACACATTTGTACTTATGTTACAGCGAGAATCTAAGTGCAAATCTTATAAATAGAGATATGTAGGTATATTAGTTTGTTTTGCATTTGATACTCAATTTTAGGAAGCAATTTCTGATTTACCTACTTCCTTATTATAACGAAAACATGAGTTAAGTAACTAATTAAAATTTCAAACCAAATCAAAAATTCACGTGTGTTAATGACTATTGACAAACTTCGCCGAGTCTTCTCGTCGCCTATACCGCAAAGTTTGAAGACAAAGGTCTTCAACCAGTGCATCCTGCCAGTCATGACTTACGGTGCCGAGACGTGGACATTGACAGTTGGGCTAGTCCACAAATTCAAAGTCGCTCAGCGAGCTATGGAGCGAGCTATGCTTGGAGTTTCTTTGAAGGATAAAATCCGTAACGAGATTATCCGGAGAAGAACCGGAGTGACCTACATAGCTTGTAGGATCAGTAAGCTGAAGTGGCAGTGGGCTGGCCATGTCTGTCGAAGGACCGATGGCCGTTGGAGCAGACGAGTCCTTGAGTGGACACCGCGAATCGGCAAACGCAGCGTAGGGCGCCCCCTGCCAGGTGGACCGACGACCTAAAGAACGTGGCTGGGGGAGACTGGATGCGGAAGGCAGAGGACCGAGCGTTGTGGCGCAACTTGGGAGAGGCCTATGTCCAGCAGTGGACTGCGATAGGCTGAGTTGATTGAATGATTATTGCCTATAATTATTGGATATGTTCAGGTTGGATTGAAATATAAAATCTTTTATTTTTTTATAGTAAAAGGATCATTAAAGGAAGAACAAAATATGAGAAAAACTTAAAAATGTTTATCCGTACATCAAGATAAGATAGAAATATTTCATAATTAATCATTAATTGAGATTCATTTAGTAGGTAGGTTTAGTAGTAGTAGAGCTCGTTATGAAAGCGCTCTTCCGGGGAAGTACTAACCACACGTACACACACCTACCTAACACCTTACCCATTTCTGCCGCCAAACAGTGATGGTTGAATTGCTGTGTTCCTGGGTGAAGGGTACGGGTAAAATAACAATCACATGAGACTTTCCATCTTCATGCCTCAATTTGGCGAACTTGACTTTCGGTACCATTTAGTCACCAACCTAGTTGGTATTGCAGTTGTAATGGGCAAAGTTAACTAACGCTTAACATCAGGTGGACCTTTAGCTCATTTTGCCATCATATACACTATGAAAAAAAAACGTTCCATTCAAATATTACTTTCAATTGTTTTAAACTAAAGGGCTACCACGGCTAGGCTCGTGTGGATGTCGTTTATCACGCATCTCTCGAAAACTGTTTATCTTCTCGGGATAAAAAGTAGCCTAAATGTTAATAAGAGTTTTGCTCTATCGTTATACCAAATTTCATCCAAATCCGTTAAGTCGTTACAGCGTCAAAAGACAACAAACATACACACTCATAAACTTTCGCATATAGAACGTGTATCAGAAATGCGTGGTCATATTTCAAGAGCTCATTCAGGGCATATGTACCATAGAACAACTTTAACGGGGTCAACCCTGAAATCGCAAAAAACATTCAGTTGATCCATACATTTTATTTTATCGATTTATATGAACACAAATCTGGAAGCTGTAGCGGCTGTTTTTTTATGATTTCAGGGTTGATCCCGAAGTAAAAGTTGTTCGATAGCTTCCTGAATGAGCTCTTCAAATATGACCATGCAATTTCTGATCATCATTTTCATCATTTCAGCCGAAAAACGTCCACTGCTGGACAATACAAAAAAAAGGCAAAGGCCTCTCCCAAAGGGGGGGGATATGCCATAGTCGCCACGCTTGGCAGGCGGGTTGGCGATCGCAGTTGGTTGTTTAAATACTCAGAGAACGCTGCTGCCCATCCTCTGGTGAATCCCTTAGTCGCCTTTTACGACACCCATGAGAAGAGAGAGGGTACTGCAATTATTTAACGGAACAATTTCTGATACACGTTGTTTTAATACTAGTGTGAAGTGATGTGATAATAGGTAATAGAAAATGGTCACAATTCAAATCATTATGACAGTAATAAAATTAATCGAGTGTAGCAGTTTGATTCAACTTTTTTTCTAAAGTTTTTCTAACATTATAAATTACACAAGCTACATGAAACTTGTGATAGATTTACAGAAATTAGTTTATTGAATAAAACATGTAATTAAAATTATCTAACACAGTATTACAGTCATGGGAAGTGAGTTTCAGTTTTTATAGCGTCAGAAACGTAATTATTGTCAGGTAGCGATGGCGGGTCCGCGATAATATAGTTTTTGTTTTTATTTCCTCACTGGAACTTAAAATGGGAAATACCTGTACGGTCTTTCGATTTGGTTTTAGGTGTTTCAAACCAAGGTCATAGTGCACTTCGTTGTAAGAACCAGATGAACGTATCCACCGAAAACTCGAAATTCGTTTCTTCTTAAAACTTTTTTATAAAGAAAGAAATAAAAACATTTATTAGATACTAATAAATAAATAATCAAAGTCACGCAAAGGGCAATAGAGAGGGCTATGCTCGGAGTGTCCCTGCGTGATCGAATCAGAAATGAGGAGCTTCGCAGGAGAACGAAGACTCTACAAACTCTACAATCAAACCCACAAACGAATGTCTTTAACAAAAAGGGCTCCAATAAATTTTACACCCATATGATTAAGGCTCGTAGCGAAGCAACGACCGCTTGGATTGTATGATCTGCAAGGTTAAGCTGCACTTGCCGCGGTCAGTCTGTGGATGGGTGACCGTTTCGTTACACATCGAGACCCCTCCGTGCCTCAGAGAGCACGTTAAGCTGTCGGTCCCGGTTGTCATACGAATATCTATGGCAGTCGTTACGGGTAGTCAGAAGCCTGAAAGTCTGACAACTGGTCTAACCTCCGAATGTCAGTATTACCCAGTAACTGGGTTGCGTGGGTCTGATGGCAGTCGCTCCGTGTAAAACACTGATGTTCAGCCGCATCTGGCTAGACTGGAAGCCGACCCCAATATAATTGGGAAAAGGCTCGGAGGATGATGATGATGATTAAGGAAATTTCTATACAAATATATTTTACGCTTATCTCAGCAACGCCCACGAAGTTATGCCGCCCGGTTAGGTCAAGCCTTATTTTTCTCCTTTCTTTCGGCCAGCGTCGTCGAGTGCTTTCAGCACCGATGTACGATAAAATTGAAACGCCAATAAATAAGAAAGGAATGAGCCATCATTATTTTTGCATTTACGTAGTATAAAAAGCGTACATGAATTATGAATGTAGGTATAAGTGGAACGATTGTGAAAAACGGCATGAAAAAGTTGATGTTTCAGACATTGGTTTCTTTATTTCTTTTGTGTGTTATCTGTTCGTTAGGTTTATTGTGTCGTATATAATATTAATAGTTCGTGATGTTTCCGTATGAATTTACGAACGCCGATTCCAATTTGTTGTTTTATTTTAAATAATATCGAAATGATTATATTACTAAATAGAATTTCGAAAAATAATACTCTATATTTAATCCAGGAGGTAGTCTATCTGTGTGTAAAATTTCATCCAAACAAACAAACAGACAATTTTACGGTTTTATAATAGGATATAGAAGATTTAAAAAATTCTGTTTCTGTAACTGTAAGCTTGTTTCTTAAAAAATGTAGCTCTAAACGCTTACATTTTATAACATTTTCGTTCGATGGTTGAGTAAATCTGAAATATTAACACTCTTTTCTGTAAATAAATCAACAGACTTTCGGATTAATAATATTAGAATTTGTTGTGACACATTGTTGGCAATCTTGGATTAAATAGATATTCTGTCTTTTCTCTATGTCCCATGTTTTATATTAAATCAGGCTTAATAAAACAAAATGTATCTTATAAACGACGCGTGCTATTTTATAAATTTATATTATTCATAACTTGCTATTTTCTTTGTAACCAACAACTGATTTACGTGATCTTAGGCACTAAAAATTATAATTTTGAGCTCTACACGAAAAAGTTTTTCCTTTTGGCCGGCAAATGTTCCAAAAACAACACAGTATTTGGGGCGTTACCGGTGTTCTTAGTAATTTATGTGTATTGTAATGGTACAATTATTTGCGAAGGTTTTTTATTTTTTTCCATTCTCGGCAAAGGCCCTACTCCACCTCTTTAAGTACCGTTCGCCTCTTATCTTCGCATTAAGTTACCAAACCGTTACTTCTCACCTCGGTTTTATATCGTTCAGGCATGTGAGCAAACACAGAACTCCATAAAAAGTATTCTATTGCCTTTACTTTCAGTGGACGATTACAACGATGGGTTTGTGGAAACTGTCCATACGGTCGGGTCTAGGATCTTTAGGACCCGTCGTACAATCAGAAACAAGAAGCTCTCTGACCACACTCTCGAGCTCATGGCGGAAAGACGCGAGATGATTCTGCAGTCCTCAGATGATGCGACTAAGTACCGGCAGCTCAATAGACAGATCTCAAAGTCCTTGAAAAGTGACCTACGCCAATTTAATACCGAACGTATTAAAGACGCGATAGAGAAGAACAAGGGCTCCAAAGTCTTCGCAAGAGACCTGTCTATTGGGCAGAGCCAGCTTGCAAAACTGAGGACCGACGATGGCAGAGTCGTTTCCTCCAAGCCAGAGCTATTGAAGGAGGTCGAGAAGTTCTATGGACAGTTATACACGTCCACCCAGAAACCCGCTGTAAATCGGGCTAATGACCCAAGAGCTAGATTGACCCGACACTATACCGAAGATATCCCGGACGTCAGCCTGTACGAGATTAGGATGGCTCTAAAGCAGCTCAAAAACAACAAGGCACCGGGTGATGACGGAATTACGGCCGAACTCCTGAAGGCGGGTGGAAAACCGATCCTTAAGGCCCTTCAGAAGTTATTTGATTCCGTCATTCTCGAGGGGAGAACGCCACAGGCATGGAGCAGAGGTGTGGTGGTACTCTTCTTCAAAAAGGGCGATAATGCTCTACTGAAGAATTATAGGCCCATCTCACTTCTGAGCCATGTCTACAAGCTGTTTTCGAGAGTCATTACGAACCGTCTTTCGCGCAGGTTTGACGACTTCCAGCCTCCCGAACAAGCCGGGTTCCGAAAAGGTTTTAGCACCGTAGACCACATACATACGCTGCGTCAGGTTATACAGAAGACCGAAGAGTATAACTTGCCTCTTTGTTTAGCGTTTGTGGACTACGAGAAAGCCTTCGATTCGATCGAGACTTGGGCGGTACTACAGTCTCTTCAACGGTGCCAAATTGACTATCGGTACATCGAAGTATTAAAGTCTTTGTATCAAAACGCCACTATGTCAGTCCGATTACAGGACCAAGCCTCGAAACCTATCCTTCTGCAGCGAGGTGTGAGACAGGGAGATGTGATCTCTCCGAAACTGTTCACAGCTGCATTGGAGGATGTCTTCAAGGTTCTGGACTGGAATGGGCTAGGCATTAACATAAACGGCGAGTACATCACTCACCTTCGGTTTGCCGACGACATAGTAGTCATGGCTGAGACCATGGAGGACCTCGGTACAATGCTCGATGACCTCAGTAGAGCTTCCGATAGAGTGGATCTTAAAATGAATATGGACAAGACAAAGGTTATGTCGAATTCCCATATAGCACCCATTCCCGTAAGCATCGGAGAATCTACACTCGAAGTTGTTGACGATTATGTATACCTAGGACAAACTGTCCAGCTAGGTAAGTCCAACTTCGAGAAAGAGGTCAATTGTCGAATCCGACTCGGTTGGGCAGCGTTCGGGAAGCTACGCAATATCTTCTCGTCCAAAATACCGCAGTGTCTCAAGACGAAAGTCTTTGACCAGTGTGTGTTGCCAGTAATTACTTACGGTACTGAAACGTGGTCGCTCACAATGGGCCTGATAAGAAGGCTCAAAGTCACTCAAAGGGCAATGGAGAGGGCTATGCTCGGAGTGTCCCTGCGTGATCGAATCAGAAATGAGGAGATTCGCAGAAGAACGAAAGTAACCGACATAGCCCGAAGAATTGCCAAACTTAAGTGGCAGTGGGCGGGGCACATTGCTCGCAGAACGGATGGCCGATGGGGCAGTAAAGTTCTGGAGTGGCGACCGCGTACTGGAAGGCGCAGCGTGGGTAGGCCCCCCACAAGGTGGACCGACGACCTGGTGAAGGTCGCGGGAATCCGCTGGATGCGGAAGGCACAGGACCGGTCGTTGTGGCGATGCTTGGGGGAGGCCTATGTCCAGCAGTGGACGTCTTTTGGCTGAAATGATGATGATGATGATTGCCTTTACTCGAGTAAACTGACCTACCATGCGATGGGAATTAAATTTCAAGGTAACATCATTTTATATGGAAACACCAATTAAAATATTTAATGAAATTACGCTATTACGTATCGATAGACGTGGGGGTAATTGGCGTAACCACAGAAATTATGAATTTAAATAGGGCAACAAGTATTGGCTATCTAATTTGTTTAAACTAGGAACAGTTTGGGATTTTTGTTTTGAATATTGAGGAAATTAGTTATCACCGCTATTTCCTTATTTGTGCGACTCTTAGGAAGCATGATGTAATTTTCCTTTAACTGTAAAACATAGCAAACCTATGTTAAAGATCTTTGACATGACTATGAATATCTCGTATTTTTTCCTGTAGTCCAAGCGATTCCATCACAACGTGCGCTTGAAATCATGCATACTAAATGTAACTCTGTTTGTTTGTTATATTTTCACGAATCAATCACTACACCGACTAAAATTTGGTGAAACAGTAGCCTGGGGCCTGCAAAAGGACCTAGGTTACTCTTTATCGCGGGAATATAAACAGTTCCCGGGGGATGCGTGATAACGTCTTTCTGTGATAAACCGAATTAACAACAGGGTTTTTGTTACATGTTGAATAGCGATGAATTTCGGACCTTCCGAATAAATAAATAAATAAATATAGGTTTTACCTAGACTTTGCCCGCGGCTTCGCCCGCGTGGATCTCGTTTATGGCGCATCCTTCGGGAACTGTTTATCTTCCCGGGATAATATGATAGCCTACAACCTACATGTTAATCCGTTTTATGGGCTATCTGAGTGCTAAATTTCATCCAAATCCATTCAGGCGTGTCAGCGTGATTGATTAACAAACATCCAAACATCTTCACAAACTTTCACATTTAAAATATTAGTAGGAAGGATGATCGATGCCCTTAATGGACTCTCTAAAGTACACGTGAGATAGAAGGCAAGCCTGGAGGCGTTACTGGAACCCGGCAGGATTTCCTATGATGACGGTTTGACCCTGTTGACCTTTCTTGACTGACGCGATGCATAGAAAGTCAAACATTCGCCCCCACCCACTCTACCTTCTGTGTGACGTGCGATTCCATGACTCAAAGAAGAATAAGGAAAGGCAATTAAGAAAATGCGAATCAATACAAAGAAATTCAAAAGGATCAATGAACATTTCATGTTTAGGAAATTCCAGCCAATGTCTGAACGATCCAATAAAAACACATTCACAATATTATTGTTTTGAGGCTTGAAAAAAATATTAGTGATGGAATTTAACCTTCCAAAACTTTGCGGCAAATCTGACATATCAATTTGACATCCACCGCGGGTTCTAAGCCGATTAAAATTTTGGGCTTATGTATGGTCGAGCAAGACTTGAAGACACACCTTGTCTACTAAGGCTAGGCTCCCAAAATGAGGTGACTTTTTGAAAACATATGCTGAGTCGAACACATGCTTGATGAATGTCAAATTTAAATTCATGTTTTTTTGAACTTTTATCCATCGTTTGGCTAGACAGTTACATAATTAGTTGATTTTTGTTCGATACTTTTATTTTTTGAAAATCATGCGTTTTTAGAGATTTTTCGAATATTTCTCCTTTATTATTTAACATAGCTATATAAAATATATGCAAATAGGAAGAAAATAAAGTTTATTAAATACTAGCTAGCGGAAATTTGTATAGATTGTTTAGTATTCTTGTAATAAAAAGAAAACTGTTTTGAGATTTACGACATTTACTTCCGTGGTAAAACACGCGAGAATGATTTTCTCGAAAATAAGTTCTATTGCCACTCGCATAAAATTGACGAGAGCGGCCCGCAGTTGCGATGTGTAAGGGGAGTGCGAGGGTGGGAATTACGTTTTGGGAGCGTCCTCTTAAAAGCATACAAATGAGTATTATGCGTTCCAAAATGAGTATTTATGATGCCGATCAAATAACAGGTATCAAGTTTTTGGAGTCGTATTAGGAACCTGCTGTTTTCGAGCAAGTTTTAGGTATCTCGCGGTCATTTGAAGATGAAATAGAATAATATAAAAGAGTCATGCGTTTAGAGAAACTAAGAGTTTTATTGATCTCGCCAGAAAAAATCTAATAAAACATATAAAACCAGACAATACAAAGACAAGAAGAAACACCACAGAAACAAAAATCAAACAACTATCCTCCTTAGCAAATAACGGCTTCTGATCGGAAAGAACACTAAAATAAGTGTTCATCCATTTTTTATAAATTTCCCCGACGCGACGGCTGTACATAAAACAGGATAGGATTTTCGGTTTCACGGTCACTCTGTGAGACGACGGGACCTTGAGGCAACAAATATGTGGCTTACGTTGCCATCCTCTATACAAGTAGGTACACCTGGTTAAACATATGCGCGATAAGCGGGACACTTGATGAGCCTCGCCTGATAACGACGCCTTCCTGGATCTAAACACACTTGAACATAACACAGACACTTCAGACCATTTGATTGTGAACAGACTGAAATGTAACATTAGTAGATCGTGTTAAGTACACACATGTGTGGGTAAACGTATGTCGGTTATATTCCTTCGTAGTAACTGGTTACAGAATGTTTTTTTCTTTATACGCTTTGAGGTATTGTAATTTTTGTGATCATGCTATTATAGCCTTACAAGTATGGACTTTAATGGAAAGAGAATTCCGCACAGTATAAGGGCATTTGCCCTGCAGTGAGACACTACAGGCTGATAATAATATTAATAAGGGCATTGCTCGAAAGCACATGTTGCAATAACATGCCGTAAAACAACAAGTGTAACTTTTTCTTTCATTCACGGAATGAAAGAGAAATAAACATAAAACCTGGCGTGAAGGCAACAGTCGTCCCGACAAGTGCAGTGCCGTGTATAGGTCTGAGGACCTTGGGTAATAAAACAAACTGCAAGTCTTCACTGCACAAGTGGTTCAGTAAAAATCAAAACATTCAAAGAGTCTCGTTTCATATGCAAATCGCTATTGATATGTGCACGCGAGACACACAGACGCTGCATACAGCTAACAGCAAACCACTGCAGCCATACACAATAACTTACAGTTTACAGACGCTATATTTGCCCAGACAGAAACATGTAGGAGGGAACTATAACCACAAAGGATAAAGATACGTCAGGCTTGAAGAAATAAAACTCACTGGACAGATATGTAAGCATAAAATAATTTACGGCTTAAAGGGCTATAACGTATAGGCAAGGGTTTTTATGATATATTTTAAGCATCCAAGATATTTTATGACACCTCCATTCCATAAGTTTGCTGAACTGGGAGCGCATGTGTTCGCGTCAGAACAGACTACTTTTTATAGCGGCTATTGTAAGTTATTGTGAGGACTGACGCTGCTTAGTATGCGGCGAGTCTCCGAGCGCAAAACTGATACAATGTAGACAGGTAAATAGGTAGACACCGACTGAGATAAATGGACACCGCGGCTAGTCGCAACAACGCGCTCGTCTACCAAAAATGCTCGTAAACAACTGCAAGTGAATACACGCTCGTGATCGGTCCATTAAATGTCTTTAAAATGCGGCTATAAAATGAAGAAGATCGAATGGATAATAAAGCGGGATTAATTTACCATTTCATGCTTTAACATGTGAACGTGAATATATTCATGTTACATAAGCCGAATGAAGAACTACGGCATTCATAATAAAATCTAATCGAAATGGAAGGACTTAAATGCGTTTTCCCTTTAATTCAATACGAACCAGGCGGAATTGATGTCCCATTATATGCAAGCCAGGCAACTTGGCCACGGCCAAAATTTCAATATAGCCCAGAGCGATTGAGCTGACCGGCACGTGTAACTTTTTGTGCAAAACTCTTTGGAATTCTTTTAATAATACTTCTGAAAAGGTTCTGGGTTGAATATCTTATTATGCAACTTTTTAATAGGTTTCGGACTATTCTGAAGTTTTTTAGCTTGAAAATTAGTAACGTGTTCGGAATTATAGCCGTCATCAATCATATTCGGATCGCGTGTTGCTATGTTTGTGTGGTGTAAACTGTAAACTAATGAATTAGTTAAAAGATCAGTCAGTGACATGTCAAGAGACGGAGTGAATGAATGAATCGAAGCGAACGCTAGTTAATGTCGTAGTAGAAGCAGCGTGTAGAGCGGTCGCGTCGGCAACTTTCTATGCGACCTCGAAATGCTGCATTCACTTTCCTCACGACTCGACACCGGTTACGCAACCGACACTCCACGACCGATATATCGACGTAGCGCGCGCGTTGCTACCGCCAGCGACGAGGCCTAACATTCACTATGCATCCACTAAAAGAAACTCGTCTAACTGCTCAACACCATCACTAACGAGCACCTGCAAACATCACTCCCTCTTAACTCCCAAACAAACAATTCATTACGTCACAGCATGTAACAAAAGCTCCAAAAAACTCGAAACCACTCTACATTGAAGGGAAGAGTTATAAAATTAGTTCGCAATTTATTCGAAGGGCAAATAAAAACGCCAGGTGCCATGCCTCTTGTGTCCAAGGTCAGCATTTCCTAGAGTTGCATATAGGTATTCTTTTTATTCGTTGCATGTCCCTTCCCCAGGACCGGCTAGCGTGTTCCAAACCAGTTTGATGCTGTTCTCCATTCCACTGGTAAGGTTGAGCGCCTATTACACTTAGGTAAGAGTTTTTATTTCTCTGTTTTAATGAAATCTATATACATAAACTAGCGTTTCCTATTTCCAAAAGTGGTTTTAACGATATTTTAAATCATCTTTGGAATCCAAATGAACGAACGTGTATCAAATGAATTAATAAACCAGTTACAAGTTTTGGAAAAAAAGTCTTAAAACAAGTTGTTTTATAACTTTCCATAAAATTCAGAACAAAATGTTCCAAATTGGTAGGTGAGCATGCAGCCTTAGCCGGTAAAATTGTTAAAGCAATAGGAACGAAACATTATAGGCAGCCTGCGAATTTGACTTTTTCTTGGAACCCTTCGACAACTGCAAAGCGCGCCAGCAGGAAGTGGGGACGGACTAAGTTTATGTAACCTAATCACCTGCCGGGCTCGAGGCCAGCCTCGCCAATTCGTAAAAAACCAAGGCCAAGCCAGACAGAATGCGAGCTTAGTCCTAATATGTAGCTAACCCTTCTTTACTTTAGTGTGTTCGTATACAGCAGGATGTTGCATAAGCTTTGTTGTTTTGTTATTCTTCGTGTAGAGTCGGCATCGCATTTTAGATTAGTTTTTTGTGCAGACGCGGGCGGAGTCTTCTTATAACACGAGTCACACGAAATTGAGCGTTATTAAATAAAGCTGTAGAACTGTTTTTAAAGCCATCCACATCTCGAGCAGTGGCGAGGCTAAAATATTCACTTCGGAGTTAGTCGCGATCGCGATGCTCAAAGTTTGCTGAGACCATCAAACTATTCTCATTCCCACGTCGTCGCTACATATCTGTGAGATGCGCTTAATATCTTAAAAGTGTGAAAGTGCATCGTTTTTCATGTAACTTTCCCGATTTCAGAGCGTCTTATTTTGCACTTTTCTGAGATGCGGGTGACTCGGCGCCAAGGGAAGGAAAGTTTCAGACTAAATGACCTGGATAGAAATTGAGTGCTTGATACTGTGAACTTTAGAACGTGTGTGAAAACGACCACTGGGATTGGAAATATCTTAGAAATATTTTCAAACTTTACGGTTTACGGACTGTGTAAAAGCAAAATAGTGTTTTGAACAAAATAAACTCTTTACTCTTTGTATTTATGATGCGTCATTACTCATTACCAGTGTATTCCGATCACTGGTCATTACAGATATCCAAAAAATCAAGATTGAATATTGTTAACCTACATGTAAAATAAATTTTGACAAACTCATACCTACGTATGGGATGGTATCGTCATAATGAAAAAAAAAGAAGTTCACCGGGGGAATTCCGTGGCGAGGTATTTTGTGGGTGAGTCGAAAAGGGCACCATCCCCCCGTGCATGGGGCGCCGTTGCCACGGGCAACGGGCACTATCTTTCTATCAATGAACACGGTATGCTCATAGAACGCAATCACATAATAGAAAATAGACTTGAATAGACAATGTATAATTGTGTTGCTGTTGACATTATTTGAATGATTTGGGGCTCGAGTGAGATTTATAGTCAGCTGCGTTTAAAATTCAAAATTATTATTTTTGAGAAACAAACCATACAGGATATGAGATGTGGCCATGCACGGTCTTTTTATTTATTCAAGTGTTTAGTTTTATGACACATTAAGTCAGAATTTTATGTATCAGGTTATTTAAGGCATCGTTAAACATGAAAGGCATCATTTTAAATATGTAAGTGAATATAGGTTTGTTTGGGATGGTTAAGTTCTGTTTTAGACTCAAGCAGCGTTATTTTATTTTGTCGCTAATGTAAAGAATACAATAAAAACCGACCAAGTGTGAGTCGGCCTCACGCAGTAAGGTTCCGCACCAAGAAACTGATTTAATCCACGAGAGTTCGTCAAAAGACTTCGACGCACCGTGCCAGAAATATGAACTTTTGCATCTCTTTCTTACGCAGCCTGTCGTTGCTAAACTACTTAGTATGCATTATAATCAGACCAAGTTTGACGCTGGTATGTATAACGGTTTTGAAGATAGAGCAGGAACAAAAAAGTTGAAAAAAATGAATGTTTTTGGAGGTTTCTTGTATGGGGATGATGACTTAATTTTAGTATTTGTCGTGATAGGTATTATAGCAACACATATTCTGAGCACAATTTAAACCGGCTACCTATTACCGTTCAAAAAATACAGCCTTGTGACAGACAGACGGACGGACGGATGGACAGCGTAGCGAGAGTAATAGGGTCCCGTTTGGCACCCTTTGGGTACGGAACCCTAAACAATTAAAGACATAATAAATAAACAAAACATAACTAGGCTTCTACATAATAATGCATAACTTTGGAATGAAAGGAAAACGATGTATCAGCTGCATATCATTTTGTGTGTAGTTTAATGACTTCTGTATACAATGTCAACATTGGCCATACCTCGTCGTTCATTGTTCCTTTCCTTTACTTATTATCCTTAACACAAATCAGAAAACCAACAATGGAAGAGCTGAAAAAAAGCCAACATTGGCCATTGAGAATTTATAAAGGAGTCTTGAGAATTAACAGCAGATGGACGGGAACATTTTTGTTATTAGGTTTAGAAGATAGTCTGAATCTAACACTATGTTTATAACAATAATATTTAAAAGTACATATATTTTACTAGCGCGCGCAATCTTAAGACTCGAAAACGTTCTAATTATGAAGTTTGCTACTAGTCCGCGTCAAGCAAGGCCGAGGGTGACCAGTAAAAAAAAACATAAATGCCGTCGTGTGTGTATAGAAACAGGGGGTCTACTCCCGTTCGACGATATTCGATAAATCGTACGATTCATCGCACAATTTGCTACTCCGGTCAACCATCGTTCCCTTATCGCATGCGATGATCGTGTTTTGACGTTTGTTTTTCTCATCTCCGGTAAATTGTATACGACTATGAACCGTAGTCTATCTTAATTGTGCCTATCTTTATTATGTAAGTATCAGTCGGAACGAAAGTTCGTACTTCGTTTGTCGTTCGTAAAACGCGAGTAGACCTACTGAACCAATTATGACGCGAAATTAACTTAAAGTAATAAGCACTAGCAGCGCATAAGTAGTTATTTAAGAAATTAATATAATCTTGTTGTGCAATAAAGAGGATTTGTATTGTATTGTATTGTAAAGTAACTAATTTACTAACTTTGTGCTAGTTTATGTGCATGTGTGCTGCCGCTGCGTACGGAAAAAAAAATGTTTTTTTTTGTTACGATGTAACATATAGATACTTTTAAATATTATTGGTT
Source organism: Asteroscopus sphinx (assembly GCA_949699075.1). NCBI lineage: Eukaryota > Metazoa > Arthropoda > Insecta > Lepidoptera > Noctuidae > Asteroscopus > Asteroscopus sphinx. The sequence goes on from OX453005.1 coordinate 21,804,855, forward strand.
TATACTCAGACCAACAAAAAAGTTTTTTGTTGGTCTGAGAGTTTATAGTAATTTTTTCAGTCTCTGATGCATCTACAAATTGTATTATTTGAACACCTACCCTACCCCTAATTTTTTAATTAAGAAAACTACCGCCTCTTACAGCACAATTTGAATAGTTTTACTTTTAAAACATCTGTTGCAGAGACACGTACACGTAGGTATTCGTATATATATTCTGAGTTCGTATATTATATCGTGGTACCTATACAAACAAAAGGTATTTAACAGGCGTGTGTGCGACGCAGGTGCAACGTAACTACGTTGATATTTTGTAAATATAACACACATATAACATGACCTTTTAGTACTAATTGCCAGCAAATGTCGTTTCGTTTTTTTCTAAGTTAACTGCAAAAATTCAATATTCGTACAAATTCTTCAGCTCGCATTTAAGCTTCTTAGTTCTTTCTTTATTTCTCATTGCGTTATTCCTTCCTATAGCCAGACAGGGTGGGCTATGAGGACCTCCACTTCAGTCTAGCCATTCTGATCTTCCTCTCTTATATTACTTGTTGGTCAAAGTCCCTTTGTTCTCTCTTTCTGCAGATTTTTGATGGTATAAATAATAATAGGCAATGCAATTATATTTTGCTATAAACGGTAACAAAATCCTTTTCTTTTAGGTTTTCTTTACCATGGAAAGAAAGAAATCACCCAGTTCATATATTATCCGTATAAATACCATAGTCCAGCGACCTCCTACACTGTTTGTGTAATAAGTAGTAATAATTCCAAACAGCTTAGCTATGATGACGAAGCATTTGAAGTAGTCAATCATACCACAGTGACTTCATCACGCATTGAACATGTAGGTAGATACTAGATTAGTTAAAGTCTAATTTACTCGTACATTTATCAAAAAAACCAGTAGAAACATAATAATTAAATGCAATGAGAAACTGAACGTAGTAATGAACACCATAACTCCTAAAGCAAAGGTAAATAAAGCTTTCCAAAAATAATAATATCTGAAAAAGTTCCAATGATGCATAAATTGAAGGAAAACATAAATCAGATGTTTTATGTTTCTGCGGAAGTTATAATATGATTAAGTGTAATGAAGCTTGGGAGCAGGGGATAGTAGATGTTTTCTATTACTAGTAGGACGGAACTAATACTCCAATAGATATGTGTTATATATTAGCACTAGCCTTATTTGTTTGTATTAGTCATAAGTCTATTTTATTGTTCCTATCTCTGTTTAACATCTTCCATCTCTTTCACACTAACATATCCCTTCCCCAAACATCCTTTCTAACCGCTCGATCCCTTCCTACTCGACTCACTTCGTTCCCGACCACGATCTAGAGACATCGTTCTCGTTCTCAATCTCTGTAACATTAACATAGTACATAATCATAAGTTCATTTTGTTATTTATTATTAAAAGATTATTATAAAACAAGAAACTGTCCTTCATTGCGTAACAACTGGCGCAGTCGGTAGGATACTTCAGCGTGAAACGCGACGCGAAAAGACGAAGCAAACGTGCGATTCTTCGTGGACAACATCGCCTACAAGAAGACGTGCGGTAGCTGCAGGCTTTCGATCGCTTCGCCGGACTATGCTGATAACATTGCTGTTACTGTGGTGAGTGGCTAAGACTTGTTTGCTCTAACTCCTTTCCTATCCCATACAATACATTTTATATATCTATTTCTAAATCTTATGTACTATTTTGTATTATTATAAATTACTCCATGTCCATATTATTATATATATATTTATAATTCCTTCATGTCCGAAAATAGTAATTGTACATTCAAAAACGAACCATCAGACTCAACAGAGTCACACCAAGATACATCGTTTGTTTTTGCTCAAAAATCAAATCTAAAAATCATGTCGTTGGATATGACAACCCTTTTAAAACTTATCCCCACATTTGATACTCATGCAGCCGATCAAGTTTATAGGTTTATCCGATCTTGCGACTCAGCCTTCAAATTAGGATCTGCTGATCAGAAACCAGTTTTATTAGTGTACGCTTTAAACAATATAACCGGTGCAGGCGCATCCGACGTCCACGCCAAACAATATACATCCTGGAATGAACTTAGACAATTCCTCATAGACAGATTTTCAAATGTTAAAACTATTTCTCATCTTAACTTAGAATTACAATCTATGTTCCAAAAGCCGCATGAAACGGTGACAGAATATTTTCACCGTGTAGACTTATGCAGAAGCAAAATAATTGAAAAAATTAACGCAGAAATAACTAACGATACTCTTATTGGTCGTTTAGCTAGTACTGAGGAGACTTCAATGAGCGTTTTTGTAAATGGGCTTAGTTCAGATATCGGTATAATGCTGAGAACAAAAGGATTCACAAACCTTTCAGAAGCAGGACGCTTTGCCCTTCAGGAAGATAAGATTCGAGCCATGAATAATGCTCGACAATCATTATTTAGACTTACAATGCCGCGACCTAATAGTATTAATAGTAGACCAAATCAAAGTTATGTTAATTTACAAAAACCACCTGTGTCATATCAACCTCGTCCGATACTACCGATAATCAACAACCGAAATAATGCTAATCATCAAGATACAAAAATATGCAACTACTGTAAAAAAATTGGTCATGTAATATCCGAATGTCGAAAACGCGCTTATAATAATGACCTTAAGAACATTCAAAATCAACACGCTCGTCTCGCCTCTTCAGCCCCCATTAATAATTTAAACTACTGGGCGACCAACGAGATGGGCAACTCGCTGGAAATCGCTCCAACATCTTGCCCACAAACGGAAACATCAATCGAAGACATAACTCATTTTCAAATGTAAAAGCATATGAGTTAGGTCTTAATAACCAAAGACAAAATCCGCTTAATCCAGTCCATCGGGGACAAAACACTAAATCTCTATTAAACAAAAGCGCATCTACCCAAACATGTCAGAAACAATATAAAGATGTTTCTATACAAACGGATGAACAAACTCCTTACGGACAGGGTAACCAGCCCCAAACCCTTAGTTCCATCGAATGTATCAAACTTACTAACTCTAATGAATCTTGTAAATATAATGACTCCACTGAATCTTCTAAATCTACTAATTCCTTAAAGTCTCACAAATCCACTAAATCCTATAACCCTACTAAATCATGTACAAAATCAAAGACCAAATCTAACTCCAAATCTAAACTGAAATCCAATAAATCTAAACCTAAAGTACAATCTTTTACCATTTCACCAGTAAACGATGTACCTCCTGAAAATCTATTACATTGTAATTTTCACGTCGAAGGCAGTCCAGTTACTCTTCTAATCGATACCGGAGCAGGAATATCAGTAATAAAAAATGATAAAATAGGCACATCTAATGTAAATAAATCTGACATCGCATCCATTGTAGGAATTTCTAGTACTCAATCGCCCACTCTAACTTCAGGCACAACTGAAATATCCCTTGATAACTTGCCAAAATTCAAATTTCATGTAGCAAACCACAATATCAAGGCAGATGGCATAATAGGTAACGATTTTATGAACAAATTCAATTGTAACATCTATGTTCAATCTAAAACTATGAGAATACGTGACAGAACGTACAAACTTCATTTCATGAACGAAAGCCCTAAACCTAATATTGACCCTCATAAACTTTTTATTAGTGGTCGTTCCGAAACAGTTATTACCTGCACAACAAATAGTGTTCAAACCGGTACAGCCATTGTTGAAAAACAAATGTTGGAAGACGGCGTCGTTATTCCCCACGCTTTAGTTAACGTGCAAAACAACTCCTTTGTTATCACTTGTGTAAATACGAATAAAAATGACCATGTAATTAATATTCCAAATATCAAAGTATCTCCTTACGAAATCGGTAAAGAAACCTTAGATTTAAACTCACATCAGATAAATAATGTAAATCATAAATCGGAAACAGATAGACAAAAGAAAGTATTGTCAGTAATTAGACGCGAACATTTGAATAATGAAGAGTCAATATCATTAGATAAGATAGTTACCGAGTTCTCAGATATATTTTTTATCGAGGGTGACTCGTTGACTTTTAGTAACCACACTAAACATCGAATTCCAACAACAACTGACATCTCAATTCATACTAAAACATATCGATTTCCACAAGTTCATGAAGGCGAAGTCAAGACACAAATTCAAAACCTATTAGATCAAGACATAATAAGACCTAGTTCATCACCATGGAGTAGCCCTATTTGGGTCGTTCCAAAGAAACTTGATGCATCAGGGAAACAAAAATGGCGTCTTGTTATTGACTATCGTAAATTGAATGAAGTCACTATCGGAGATAGTTACCCTCTACCGAACATTACCGACATACTAGATAAATTAGGTCACTCTCAATATTTCACCACTCTAGATCTAGCATCTGGCTTCCACCAACTTGAGGTAGAACCCAAAGATATCCCTAAAACTGCATTCAATACTCCCTACGGTCATTATGAATATAAAAGAATGCCTTTTGGCCTAAAAAATGCACCAGCGACCTTTCAACGGGTCATGGACTCTGTTTTATGTAGTCTACAAGGAGAACGATGCTTCGTATATCTTGATGATATAGTTGTATTTGCCTCCAGCCTCCAGGAACACGAAGATAAACTTCGAGAAGTTTTCTCCCGACTACGTAAATATGAATTAAAAATCCAGCCTGATAAATGCGAATTTCTTAGGCGAGAAGTTGCTTATCTCGGTCACATTATTTCAAACGATGGTGTCAAACCTAACCCTGACAAGGTAAAAGCTGTTAAAGACTTCCCTGTACCTAAGTCATGTAAAGACATAAAAGCATTTTTAGGTCTCACCGGCTACTACCGTCGCTTCATTTCCAATTTTAGCAAAATCACGAAACCACTAACCAGTCTTTTAAAAAAGGATGTCCCTTTCGTTTGGGGTGAAACTCAACAACAAGCTTTCGACGATTGTAAAAATTTACTCATAAATCCTCCCATATTACAATACCCCGATTTTACTAAGGAATTTATTTTAACCACAGATGCTTCGATACATGCTATAGGCGCCGTGTTATCTCAAGGTGAAATAAGTAAAGATTTGCCTATAGCATATGCATCTCGTACTCTTAACAAAGCCGAATGTAATTATTCCACAATAGAACGGGAATTGTTAGCAATTGTCTGGGCCACAAAGCATTTTAGACCTTATTTATACGGGCGTAAGTTCAAAATAGTTACCGATCATAAGCCCCTTACATGGCTCTTTTCTATCAAAGATCCTGGGAGTCGTTTACTTCGTTGGCGCTTGAAACTTGAAGAATATGAGTATGAAGTTATTTATAAAGCAGGTAAAAATAATACGAACGCCGACGCACTATCACGACCTCCAATACTCAACACCAATACATTATTATGTACGAACACTCCTGAAGATTACCTGCAAATCAATTATCAACATTTTTCTGAAAATTCTTCAAATTACAGCTTTGACACCCAAAATCTCCTAACTTCTCCAGATCGCCTACTTGATGAAAGACATAAAAATATTTTTATCCCTATTTCTTGCGAACTCTCGGACAAAAATGACCTTTTCAACGAAGCTATATCCATTTGTACTCAAGTGGAACCATTTTTAGAGAAACAGAAGACACTCTATGACTCTGATTCATTGATTTCAGACAAAAACCAAAACATAATATTTGGATACTCGAGACCCACACACTTTGACCCTTGGAATCATGAGAGTTATTTTAAAACACTCCTTAGTTGTTTACAAAATCACGACTTAAAATCACTTTACATTCCCGATCTGAAAAATGACCCCACTTCTAAACTCAAAGGTAACGAACAACTACATATCACGGCTTATCTTGCCGATACTTATGATTGTAAAATCACCATATGTCAAAATAGAGTTAAAAAACCAACTTCAGACGAGATTCCTAAAATTCTTAGAACTTTTCACAATGATCCATTATCCGGCCACCGAGGTGTTGTAGAGACGATTCGCAAAATCAGATGTGAATATTTCTGGGAAGGAATGTCTGACACTATAAAAGATTACATAGAAACTTGCCAAATCTGTCAACGTAATAAAATTCAAAGAAAAACCTACAAAGCACCCATGGTTATTACATCTTTTTCCAGTGAACCATTTGAACGGGTGACAATTGACTTAGTTTCATATTCCGACATAACTAGCGAATCAAATAAATACATATTAACATTACAAGATGACTTAACTCGATTCGTTCAAGCTTACCCAATACAAGACAAACAAGCAACTACGGTAGCTAAAGCTTTGGTGACTTTTTGTCAACATTACGGTATTCCTAAACGTTTCCAATCTGATCAAGGCACAGAATTTGTAAATATTGTAATTAAACAACTCATAAAACTATTAGGCTCTAGTCACACTGTAAGTACTGCTTATCATCCTCAAACAAATGGCGCTCTCGAAAGGTTTCATGCCACGCTTCGTGATCACATTCGAATGTACCATAAGAGGAATCAATCGAACTGGGATCAAATCGTACCATTTGCTGTTATGTGCCACAATACATCAGTAAATCAATCTACGGCATTTACACCTCACGAACTACTCTTCGGCTATAAACCCCGTTCATTATATTCGTTCAAAGAAAACAACGACTATACTACACACGATTATTTGCGTGACTTAAACGAACGTCTTAAAGTCTCACGTGATATAGCTCGTCGCAACTTAGAATCTATGAAAGAAAAAGCTAAAGATAGGTATGATGCTCAGATCAAAAATTTCGCAAACTTTTCTACAGGTGATAAAGTGATGTTGAGAAATCCTACCCCGAATAACTTGGACCCTAAATGGGATGGTCCCTACGAAATCATCCGAGTAGGATTCAATGAAAATTACATCATTCGAAAATCAGGAAAAAATCAATTAGTCCACGCAAATCGCCTGAGACCGGTAAAGTCAAGCAATATTTAATTGGGTATTTCCGTGTGGTACCGGGATAGAATTGTACCTCCCCATTTCTCCTAGTGGGTGTCGTAAGAAGCGACTAAAGAGAAATCTATTAGGGTTAATTAGGTAGGTTAGATAATAGGCTATTCATAATTTTATTATTTCCAAGATAGTATAATATAAGAACCTTTTACTACTTTCGTAGAAAGCCTATACTTTTTGTAGGATCGTAAAATAACAATTAGGTAATTATGTGAGGGGTACATTTCTAATATACCGACTAAATAGAAGATAAGAAACTTAAATCTTAGAATAACATTGTAAAACAATTTTGTCGGAAGAATGCTTGCCAGATGTCATGATTTTAGAACGTGTTTTAAGAAATAGTATAATCTTTAATGACTTTGTAGATGCATTGTTCTATAGAAATATCATGAATAGTTTTCAAGTTTTAAGAAACGGTCAAAATACCCACCAGATGTGCATTTTAGTTTTATGATGGTTGTGCCGAAAGAACTCGGCCTGCAAACAATAGCTTTTGTCTATGCACCTGTTGCATTTTTGTTTTATTATTCCGTCTCTAATGGGCACCATCTATTGTACATTCTTCTATGCTAATACATCCTTAGTTTACTTCTCTTTAATATAACAATAAGCTTAAAACTTAGTTATCAATCACATACTATTTCGTAATTCGTATTTTTAATTATACCTAGCGTAATCACTACTAACTCTTATGTTAAGATTCACTTAGATATTCTAAGCTCTATGAACTTCATTATTATACCGATAGCTCAGTTTCAAAATGGCTCATTAGTATCCCAGATACAATCCCAGTTATCCAGGTTTCATCCACGATAGCAAATTTTAATGAAGCTACAAAATATTTATTATAATGAATATGTCATCAACGACAACCTTGTAAATATTAATTCATTTTTAATTCTACAATTAAACTTTTATTTAACTTAACTATCTCTGAGTAAATGTCTATTGTCTCCATCCAGATTACTGAAGCTATAAACTCATGGAAAAAAAAAAGTTGACGATATCATTACAAGCGTGCTATTTGCAAAATCAAGTGTAATTCATCCATAAATCATATCGACTTTTCGGTTATACAATCATCAAGATCAAACAGAAATCCAGTAGCCTCCATCACATTAGATAAAATACATATTATATTAGAATCAGCTCATTTAAGTTCCTATATATATCTCAATACATTAGTATATATTTTAGAATTCCCACTAGTCAGGAATGATACATTTATATATATATATCATATTATACCCTATTCCTATTCCACAATCCGACTCTTCCCTATATCTTCCCTATACCTTAATATCCTTTCCGAGCAAACATTCTTGGCTACGAATACCAACAGGCAACAGTATCGCCGTGAAACAACAAACTCCATTGAAGAAGGCAAAAAGCTCTCATCCGAAACCAGTTCCTGCAAACCACCAGTCTACAACTTCAACGTCAGACCAACATACAAAGTCGCAGTAGTACTATTCGTCTGCATTAAGTGCTACAAATACAACCCATGGAATATTGTATCCAGACGAAGATCAACATTACACCATCCAAATTGGCAATTGGCATTGGCTGTATCCAAATTACAACTCTTTTGCCCGTTCCGTCGGCAACAGCACATTGCGATGCAAATGGCAGCCTTCGATACTACAACATCATGCATGAAGACGAAGATGATGACGACATCGCGAGCACTCCTACAAATATCCAAAAATTGGGCACAGCCCAATCTTTATTCTAAGGGGGGAGGTGTTATATATTAGCACTAGCCTTATTTGTTTGTATTAGTCATAAGTCTATTTTATTGTTCCTATCTCTGTTTAACATCTTCCATCTCTTTCACACTAACATATCCCTTCCCCAAACATCCTTTCTAACCGCTCGATCCCTTCCTACTCGACTCACTTCGTTCCCGACCACGATCTAGAGACATCGTTCTCGTTCTCAATCTCTGTAACATTAACATAGTACATAATCATAAGTTCATTTTGTTATTTATTATTAAAAGATTATTATAAAACAAGAAACTGTCCTTCATTGCGTAACATATGCCAATGCCAAATGTTCTCTTTTTTGCTAAACAAGTATAGTATCTAGAAAAGATATAAATAAAATTATATTGATTTGCTTTACTTTATTGCAGGAAAAACTATTTTAGATGTATTTTTGATGTAGCACTTAGTAGTGACTGCGAGAAGAAATGTAGGACGTCCTGTAACAAGATGGGTTGACGGTATCAAAACTGTTGCCACTAACATCTGGATGTGACTGGCACAGGATCGAAGTTGTTGGCATGAAAAAGTGGAGACCTATGCCGCTCAGCAGTGGGATTGTGCTGGCTGATTATAATAAGCGACTGCTTGGTGTGGAAGCGAAGTCCAAATATTTTGTAAGCTTATGTTGTGTTGTTGGTGATCTTTTAAATTATGCTTTAACTTCTAATGTAGAATTGTTTTCATTGGAACTTCATCCAATTTACAAAAAATAAGACCACTTGCAAGACTTGCATGTTATGATTTCCATTTCAAGCCAAGTATATTGTAAGTTTTTACTAGCATCGATATCAGAAGCAACGAGATACATAGTGAGTTTAATGTCGACATCTACAATTATAATGCGCCCGCGCCGTCGAGCATAATATTTTTCAAAAGATCTCCATGAATTATTTATTTCTAGCGTAGACACCATTACAATTATTTCTTTTCTACTTGAAGGAAACGACTTGTGAATAATAAGTATTGGAAACATTTGAAATTGTAAAAAGTAAGATAAGGTGGTCACGGCAAAATATATATTTATTTTTATCTTTATATTGTATTCACCTTGTGTATGTCAGTGAGTCTTTCATGTAGGTAGAGATTTTTTCAAGTAATCTTTTAGGGATCTTTCGGGCTAAAAGGTCACACGCCTAGATTTAATTTGTAAATAACGTTGTAAAAGAACAGTATTTATCTTTTTAATTTAGCAATGTTGGTACTTATGTGGACTTAAACACAGTACACGTTATTTTCTTTCGTGACAAGCAATACAATTTTATGTTTATTTATTCTTTTAATTTTTTACTCTTAAATTTTATTTTGTGTGAAAACACGAAGTGTCCCAAATATAGCTTTCCATATTTAGCATGACACATCCGTTAATTGCAACTTTTAAAGTTGACAAATTACATCTTGGAAACCACTTTGTGCATCAAAAGATCAAAGTAAGAGGCAGTGTGGTCCTTTGAAATTTTGAAAGACGAACAAAACAAAAAAGGCCTTTCACGAGTCACGGAGTGTGGTCGCGAAAGAGGTTAACGTAAACAGTGAGGTCGTCGACCTAGGTTCAACTTGACACATTTTTGGTCGGCCCCAATTGTACGGGAGCGCCGACCTGCGCCGCCGACTTGCGCAACGGGAAGCCGGTTGTGCCAATCGACTTTGGGAATCAGATCCGAAATGGAACATGTTTCCTGTTATGCGTTTGGACTATATACCGAGGTTTTTACCGGGAGTCTTAATTATAATCTCACACGGATTTAATCCTGTTACGCAAATTTTTCTATTAGAAGCTAGGAGCGAAATTTTTGAATTAGTAAAATGGTATTCGTGCAGGGTTTTTAAAAGGTATTATTTTTTTATAGCTGTAATTTATAAGTGTCTTTCTGAATCAGTGTAGAGCTTGCGTGTCTTTGTGTAGCAGAGTTTAATTTTAATCAAATGTCGTCACCACTGAGTGGAAAAAGTAATAAAAATCAGAACGAATTTCATTTTCCGCGCATGAAAGTCTATAAAAAATTAACGAGGCTTGTATAAACAAACAATAATATATATTTTTGGCAACAACATTTTAGTGTTTTCTCGAATCAAGTATGGGCCATGCTGAATTCTATAAAAAAATCTTTTGTTTTAAAAAAATTATGAGAAGCTTAATTTCTTGGTGATAATGTAGTTCATGTCAATCACCCAAAAAATTCCAACGCTGACTAATTTGACATGACGCAGTGAAGTCTGTTTAGTTACATAAATAAACTAAGAATGTGGGCCTAACAATACATACGGCAAATTATAAGTTATAACTGAGTCAAGAAACTGTTCGGAAAACATTTGTTTTGTGATTTCCAATACCATATTTTCAACGACAAATTGTTGTTGGCCATACTTTATCAATTGGAAAAATTATTTTATTTAGGAAATCCGATCTACAAGTGCCAATGGTATCATAAAAATACATATTTTATACGCGATATCGAATAAATAAATAAATTACAAGTCTAATGTTACAACAAGGTGAGCTGTGAATATTCAAACACACAAACAAAAACTAGAAACACGTAAGAATTAGAAATGGTCGAGCTGTAAACGAAAGGAATCTACCTACGTATTATATCCCTTTGAGAAGATCCGCTAATGTCACGAGGGGATGCACGAAAAAATGCAGGTAGGGGCCCGAGCATCGACCCCGGGGGTTTTTGGACCGTGACGTCATCGCCTTCTGAGGCCCGCGCAATAACACGAATGTAGGTATACCAATCTTACGTCACACGTTTGGTTTTTTACACTCAGAATTTGCGGCTTTGTGGTTCCATATCTCGAGATCACGACCGTCAGTCGCTGTTTTGTTTCGAAATAAAAAACCAAATGAAAAGACAAAAATAATCTAGTGGCATCACCACAGGCATCACTGCCCATTCTGCCCAAATGTCGACACAAGGATAAGCGCATCCAGAAATAAACAACACATTCGCGTATTTGACCATTCCCTAACATTCCGAGAATTTGACTGAGCACGCATGCGGATCCGACAGCAAAATGGATGTTATTTTTTGCTTTTCCAATGTGTAACCATACAATTTGCACTAGAGCCCCGGTGTCGATGACCTCTCGCCAGCTGTTTGACTATCGTGGTTTACAAAGCAAGCACAAGGTAAGACGGGTTACTAAGGAATCGTACACGGTACCGGTATACGCTTTTATTCGAACTGTAACAAAAGAGCCGTGCGTGAATAATGACATCATTATTTTCTTATAATGATATAATGACTATAGGTACCACAAACAATGGCAACCATGTAGCTCAACACTTCGCAGTTTCGGTTATTCAAGAACATTCAAGAATATTCTGTTACGACTATACTTAATAAGACGCAGACAAAATCAAACATGAGTAAAGAAATATGTAAAAGTCACCGTAGAGGTGTGTTAACGAATGTCATTTGAATATATACTTCTTATTTAGACGGTGTTTTGTATGGAATATTAAACAGGGCGAGTCATGGGTTTAATGTGTCGCTGCTGCCTAGTATGTTGTAGCGTGGGTCATGAGGAAGCATAAATTTAGAGGAGTCGATAGCGGCGGCGCAGCTCCACAAACCCACAACAGCTGTAGACAAAACGCCACGCTTACCAACACATGCTCGCACCCCTGCAGTATGCACACTGACTCAAGCTGAACACGTATACGTAACGTAAACACACGCAGGTTTATGTACACCAGATGCCCCTATACCGAGCGGGACGCACATACTAATAAACTTCATGTTAGAAGAGAATGCAACAACGAGGGAGTGAGGTTCGGTTTGACTACATGTAACATGCAGAGACGTCTAATTAAATGTAGTTGAAGGTCGAAAAAATAAGAGGATGCATGAGCATGATACATTATGTCAAGCACTCGGATATGTAAGGCGTAAAAACTAGTTGGACTCAGCTGTAATGAGTGGTGATCGTGCGCATACGAACCGAATAGCAACGCCTTAAACAGCGAATGTTTCGTAGGAACAAGCTAATAGAAAAATAAACAGAGCCGGTCCGAGCGAGGCCGTTGTTAATTAACATACAGATAGTTTAATAAAAGGCAGGAAGCAGGCAACGAGGGGAGTAAGCAATGAAGCGGTAAAAATAGAAGTGGGGGCGACAGAGACGCACAGGAATCGATCCTACGTACAATGCGACGATGCACCACGCCATGCCAATCAATATAGATGCTACTAGCATGCAACAGTATCGTGTAACGGTACACCACACTTATTTGTTTTTTGGAATTTTATTCCATTATTTGTTACTGGAAGTTTTGTGTCTGCTTTTATTTTATATTCATTTCACATCGGTTACAATTCAACTTTTAATAAATACTAGACAGTTTCCATGTCATTCGTTCAGCAATGTAAATTATTAACGATAATGATTATGTTCTCAAAAGAGTTTTGTTTGATATCAGCTTCGTTAATGTATTATGGACCGTTGATGTTTTTAATTTGTATGTAATTATTTGTTGTACTTCTTCACAAGTTCTTTCCTCGATACAATTGACTTAAATCGATATTTAAAGTGAATAAGATCAAAAGATATCATTTCAAATTAAACATTCTTTATTCCACCTAATTGGATTTTTAATGTGCGTTTAGATTTAGGTCCAACCAAATCTCATAAATTCAAACCCTTGCCAAATAGCGACGTTTTTTTAAACAAAACCTTTTTGATTAAAACTGAACAACAACATGCAATCAATTTAAAGTTTCGAGGGAAGTCCCAGTTAGCCAGCCTGTGGTGCAACCACGTTAATTAAAAAACTGAATCGATAGCGAGTGCGGAAGTGGTCGGGGATAGCCGTCACCCGTCCCGGTTATTTTAGCCACGCGCGCAACCGCCGCGCACTTGTCGTAGGTCGGACACAGGCAACCGAACAAGCCCTAAGTGCTGGGGGAAATATAGGTCATGCAGCAACATGAGACGAACCGTGACGCTTCGTACGGGTTCGCTGCAAATTGGGTAGTTTATCAGTCATGCGGCAATGTTGCGGCAGGTCTGGAGGTCATTCGCTTTGATAAGGTTCACTGACGTAATTCAATTAGCAAAATGCTCGCTGCTTTGGTGTAGGTTATTTGCGAGTGTGCATATCGTGCAATTCTACTAATGTTTTGCTTTGACTTATGACGCTTGCTAAATTGTTTGTGAGGGTTTGCTTGTTTTGTTTTTGTTTTAATGCAACCAAATTATTTGAATCATACTAAAAATAAGCTACGTATACAGTAAGCTCAAATTACCCATAACCATTCAACATCCACCGGTGAAATAAAATTGGTGTCAAACTTTTGTTCTTATTACTATGCCACGGTCTCTTGATTAAAGATTTTTTTACAAACCGCGTTCACCACGGTGGGAACACAGCAGGAATCTACCGCAAGCGCTATACGAGCGCATGGACTCGAAGCAACCAGGCAAAACCACGTCTAGACGCCTCTCTGTATACAAACAGTGCCATTATACCCAGACCTGCAATATTAATTTACTTTCCTTTACTTAACAAGGTTGAATTAGCACCGGTGTGGCGTTGAGGATCAATTTACATTGGCCGTTGATATTTATTGCGAATGCGTTTGCAGTTTTAATTTGTTTTAGGACCTGCAAATCGTATATCTTGTCGGGTGGTCCCCGCTAAGATTTGCAAGCGTGTGCCATTTTTAACAACCAAACTTATATTCTCCCGCAAGTTTACTTTACGATGTCCTTTTAGCATGTCGCGTGAGCTAGACGTGAGTCAGGTCCGAGGTATTTGAGAATTTGAGCAACCCTTTGTTATCGTCGTTTAGTGTAAACGACCATTATAAAGGCAGTCGGGCGAGCCGCCCTTCAGCTGACTGAGACCTTGGCTGGATTTAGACGCGGTTCGATGGACTCCCCGACGACACTCGATTTAGTTTTGATGTTGGTGTGGACCTTTTATTGCCATTCGCAACGGAATGCAACACGCAATCTGGCTGGGCTTCGATTTTTTTAGCTTTTTAGAAAAAAGGAATGTTTGAAATTCTCGAGGCATTTCGAAATTCGAATTCTCGATTTGGTTTTTTCGTAACCACAGATAAGGTCAGTGTACGCTGTGGGACCTTGGCCGATTTTAAATGCAAGTTCGACGTTCGACGTTTGAACCGACGCGTTTGCGTCGGCGGCCGTGGCGTGTGCGTTTTATAACTTTCCCCGGCTAGCGATAAAGTTCATGTTTGAACTTTGTTTCCTGATGATCCGTACGGTTATAAATAGACGCACATCTGCCAGATGGTAGGTGAAGACGGTCATAAAATGTTTATGGAAATATTTAAACAGTGAACTGAATGCTGGAAATTGGAAATCCAGCAATTATAGCACATGATTCAGTGAAGAGTGAAACGAACTGTAGCTTATGAGTACTTAGTCATTCAAAAGGAGAGGAGAGGGCTATGCTTGGAATGTCCCTGCGTGATTGAATCAGAAATGAGGACATTTGCAGGAGAACGAAGGTAACCGACATAGTCCGAAGAATTGTCAAACTCGCAGAACAGATGGCCGATGGAGCCGTAAAGTTTTGGAGTGGTGACCGTGTACTGGAATGCGCAGTGTGGGTAGGCCCCCCACAAGGTGGACCGACGACCTGGTGAAGGTCGCGGGAATCCGCTGGATGCGGAAAGCGCAGGACCGGTCGTTGTAGCGATGCTTGGAAGAGGCCTATGTCCAGCAGTGGACGTCTTTCATCTGAAATGATGATGATGATGATGATTTAGCCAACGCTAATGATTGTCTTCAATTAAAAATAAATCAAGTGTTCATAGCAAAAACATTAATCTTATTTCTATTAACATTTAAGTCTGTGTTAAAAATAGAGTAAACTGTTTTTTTTTCCTTATTTAAATATTCCTGGTCTATTTGTGAGCTGGCTTGGGATACCTGTCGTCTCGCCGGTAGACCTTGGCCGAATTTAGCCGGGGTCATCGCACTGCAGGTCGCTTTCTCCTGAGCCGCGCATGCGCGATGCAATCAGCGCCGTCTAGCTGAACTTGCTGCTATTGTGTTGAGTAACTTACGAGATAATAATTCTGTGACATAATCTTACTATCTTAGTCTTGGAATGAAAGGAAAGCGTATAATGTATGGACAGGTAGTAGTATGGACTTGTAAGGATTCTTGTAGGGTTTCTGTGGAAGTAGGTTCCGCTAACCGAGCTTCACACGAATATGAGTCATTTGAAATAACCATTCCTGGCATTTTTGGATGTGGTAGTTTATAAAAATAGGTTTAGAAAAATCTGGAGAGGTCTCGTCTCTAGTGATATACCTAGCCTAGATAGACTAGGAATTAGGAATTGGCTTGAATTTCGAAAAAAATACAAAATACGTCACATAAAAGAACCAAGGCTACAAACCGAGGGAAAGATGGAGAGAGCAATGCTCGGAATCACCTTACGTGGCCGTAAGACGAATGAGTGGATACGCTTCAAGACAAAAGTCAAAGACGTAGTGAATGTCCATAATAGCTAGGCATAAGTGGAGATGGGCGGGACACATTACTCGAATGGACAAGGTACTATGGACGCGGAGACTGTTGGAGTGGCAGCCATAACAGAACACTAGACTGCGGGGATGGCCACCCAAACGTTGGGTGGACGATATCCAACCACACACAGGCCTGTATTGGTTATCAAGGGCTCAAGACCGCCAGAAGAAGAGGAATTTGGAGGAGGCCTACCCAAAATGGGTATTATAAGGCCGCAATGATGATGATGAAGCTAAAAACCACATTGCAGTGTCAATGTTTTCATTTAATAAAACGCATATTGCATAATATGACCAAGCAATGGCATCTAACACAATAATATCACTCTAAATATTCCTAACAGTAGGCTATGCGTCAGATTAGCATATCAAATGGTCTAGATTTTATAGTTATGAAATTGGACTGAGGTCAACAACGGCAAGTGCCATTTACATTATTATAATTATAACATAAGATACTACAATAATGCTATGGAATCAGCTCACTCCTGTATTATGAATAACAAGTTTAATAGGAAAATGTACAAACAATAACTCTACCTATTACAGTTTGTAGTTACTTTCTAGATTGATTATTACTGGTGTGTAAATTACACTGTTGATAAATTACATAAAAATTGTAATAGTAATTTATGTAATTTTCATAAATCAATTCCAGTGCTATTAACATAATAATTGTAATAATTTCTTAGGTTTTCGCGATCACTACACATTATAATAAAACAAAGTTTAACCGGATTAAATCGCGTATATTATTTAAATCGATAAAATACGGTTAAACTTTGTTTTATTTTAATAATTGTAGCTATAGTTCTTTATTTATTATAGCATTTCTTACCCCTAGACCAGGGTTCCTCAATTTGAGGTACGTGAACGATTAGAGGTTCGTCATTTCATGGTAGAGGGTTCGTGACAAGACTTACGTAATAGCGGCTGGATGGCTGGCAAGCGACAGGAGTCATTACTAGAAAAGTCTGCAGATGAAACTCTTCAAGCTAATTTAAGGCGCATGTAACAGCCAAGTGGCGCCCCCATCAGTAAAATAATTATTACTCAATCAATTATTATTCAGCGAGTAATAATTATATTACTGATGGGGGCGACACTTGGCCGCTACATGTCCCTTAAAAAGGATGTCTTTAATTGATTTTTGGGCAGCTAGGCAGGAAGAATATCCTGAACTCTATCACAAAGCGGTGAATTTCCTTTTACCCTTCGCAACAACACAGAAACATACTTATGTGAGAGTGGGTTTTCACACCTGGCCATGATAAAAACCAAATACAGAAATCGATTTGATGCTGCCAGTATTAAGGTTAAAATTGACCAAAATTACTCCTAAAATCGACTCGATTTACGACAAAAAACCAGCCCACCCATCACATTAATACTTATCACTGTATTTGTTAATTTTATGGGAAAAAAAAAACATATTTTCTTCTACAGCTAGATTGGGGTAGGGTTCGCTGTCGTCTGGAAACTTTAACAGAGGTACGTGGGGCCATAAGTTTGAGGAACTCTGTCCTAGACCCACCGGTTTAGGCTGTGCGTTTTAAGTCGGTCAGTTTTAAGAAAAATCTTTTAGACAAATCTGCAATTCTCTATGCAGAGTTTCAGATTATAAAAATTGGCTTACAAGGTTCATAGACTCATTAAATTGTCTCCAACCTCGGCTAGAAGCAGTAATAAATTTTATTTTTCACTTTTTCACTTTTCCTAGCATTATAGGTTATGTTTTGTCTAATGCTATATAAAATAAGTATAATTACCTACTTGTCTTGTAGTAATTCAGACACACTTTTTTACAACACTTACATATTTTATTTTACAACATAATTTTATTTAACATGTGTTCATTCAATGTCACGCTTTTATAACGCTATTAAACACGTGTCCTTCTATTACTAACTCATCAAGCATTATTAGAGATTATAAAAAAACCGCCCAAGTGGGAGTCGGACTCAAGCAGTAAAGGTTCCGTACCACCCATCGACCTGATATCCCATAGAAACTGATTTCATTTACGAGAGTTCATCAAAAGACATCAACTCACCATGCGCGAAATGTGAATTTTTGCATCACGTTCTTACGCAGGTACCTCCACATATGTCTATGTTTGCCCTATTTTTAATATTTGTTGCTAAATGGCATAGTTTGCACTATAAACAGACCAAGTTTGACGCTGGTATATATTACTGTTTTGAAAATTGAGCAGGAACAAAAACGTCGAAAAAATGTGTGTTTTTCGAGGTTTCTTGTATGGGGCCCCCTTAGGTTTTGAACTTTTTTATTTTTAGTATTTGTCGTGATAGGGGTCATAGCAACACATATTCTGAAAAAATTTCAACTGGCTACCTATTACCGTTCAAAAGATACAGCCCTGTGACAGACAGACGGACAGACGCACAGTGTGATAAGATCCCGGTTTTTGTCTCATCGTGTTTTTATTGAATTAATCGATAGAGTTTACAATTCCGAAGATTAGACTAAAACTCCGGGTTCGCTCAGACTTGAGGTTTTTTTTTTAAAAAATGTCAAAGTTTCGCAATATCCGACTCTTGAAAAATGAAAAAAAAATCATTATAATTTAATGGAAGTACTTATTACAGAATTTATTTATTCTATCGAAAAATGGAATAATAGCCGACCGTTCTACCAATTCCTGTTGCATTAGTATGAATGGGTCGAGAGATATGATTTTTTTTCTCATTTTTCGTTTTCATTTTTTTATTCATCTAAACCACCGTAGTAGGTGGTCATTCCTACATCAAAAAATTGCTGATACTTTCTATTATGTGTAGTATTAATTCCAAAACCTAATTCGTTGGTTTCCAGGAGTTATTGGAGATTCAAAATTTTCCTTAGGGGTGACACTTTCATGTATCCGAAAAAAAAACAATAAGAATATATTTTATCTGAAAAAAAAAGAAGGTGTTTTAAATACTTTTTAATAATTAATATGGAGTTGGCTATTTGAAAGAAAGAAAATGAAAGAAAGAAAAAATTTTAATTTTTAATTTTAATTTTTTTGTGGCTAAAATCTAACTCCAGGTTTCCATTATAAACCCGACCCTAAACATATTGCCGACGTTTTTAAACATCATTTTAAAGTGGAGTCACCTTTAAAAACGTGTGTCTTACCTAGCACTGTTACCAGTGATGTCTGTTGCGTTACACATCCAATTCGAATTACTAGTGGGGAGGTACGTCAGGCTATTGGCAATATGAAAAGAGGAAAATCGCCGGGGCATGACGGGCTCAGTGTGGAGCATCTTAAGTATGCGGGTGTTCACATACATAGGTTGCTGTCTATGTTGTATACTCTGTGTATAAGGCATTCATATTTGCCACCAGACTTAATGAAAACTATTGTTGTACCACTTGTTAAGAATCGTACGGGAGATATATCGGACAAAAATAATTATAGACCAATCTCACTTGCAACTGTGATTGCAAAAGTACTAGATAGGATAATGGACGAGCGCCTTAGTGGATGCATACAACTTCAGGACGCTCAGTTTGGTTTTCAATCAGGTTTGTCAACGGAAACGGCGATTTTGTCACTTAAGCATACTGTGAACTACTATGTTGAAAGAAAAACACCAATTTATGCATGTTTCCTAGATCTATCTAAGGCGTTCGATCTCGTGTCCTATAACTTACTTTGGGCTAAGTTGAAACAGGTGGGTGTTTCTCTGGAGGTCATAGAAATGTTCTCATATTGGTACGGTCATCAGAAAAATATTATAAAATGGGCAAATGTTTATTCAGATGAATACTCATTAAATTGTGGTGTGCGACAAGGAGGGTTAACCTCTCCTAGACTTTTTAATTTGTATGTAAATCAGCTGATTGAGGGGCTGAGCAGCATGCATGTCGGCTGCCGAATGGATAATGTTAGTGTTAATAACATTAGCTACGCAGACGATATGGTGCTGCTGAGCCCGTCAATCGGCGGTTTGAGGAAACTTCTCAGCGTATGTGAAGTTTATGCTGAGGAACACGGTTTAAAGTATAATGAGAAAAAGAGTGAGTTTATGGTTCTGGTTGGAAAGAATAAGAGACCTAACAGTGTTCCACCTTTGACTCTGAATGGAGTTCAGCTGAACCGTGTTCCTCAGTTTAAGTATCTCGGGCACATTATTACTGAAACTTTACGCGATGACCCGGATATAGAGAGGGAAAGGAGGGCATTGTCGGTGCGTGGCAATATGTTGGCTCATCGATTCACTCGTTGTACGGTAGAAGTCAAGCTTACATTATTCAAGGCTTACTGTCAAAGTTTTTACACGAGTGGTCTATGGGTTAACTTTACGCAAAAATCCTACAATGCCCTCAGAGTTCAGTATAATAACATCTTCAGGGCTCTGTTGCGCCTCCCTCGGTATTGTAGTGCTTCAGGCATGTTTGCGGATGCACATGTGGATGATTTTCATGCCATCATACGCAAGAAAATTGCGTCTGTTGTGCAGAGGATGCGGGGGAGTAGCAATGGAATCCTGAAGATGTTAGCGGGAAGGATGGACACCGCCGTCCTCAGTCGTTTCATTGATTTACATGTGAGAGGTGCGAATCAATGACTCGACATTTGTTAATATTTATTAATGATTGTTATCTGTGTTTACTAACATAGTTGTTTAAGTTTTTCATTGTTACTAACAAAAATGATTATGGAATGTTGTTTTCTGAAGATAAAATATTTTATTATTATTATTATTATGTTGTAGTGTCTAGAACATTTATGTATGCCAAGTTTCAACGGAATCGGTTAACAGGTAAGAATTCAGTGGGTGAACAAGCACTCATCCCCTGTTTTCCTACCCTTAGGGGTGGATTTTGATTTTCAAATTTAAATGGGAGCAACTTCGAGATATACCCTATCTATTAAAAGAAGAATCATCAAAATCGGACTACTCTGTAAAAAGACGAATTGAGAACCTCCTCGTTTTTTTCGTCGGTTAAAAAGTAAAACAAAATTGATTTAAAAGAATTGTAAAATTAATAACAAAGAACTAAATTGACTAAGAATATTTAATAAATTGTCAAAAATGTTGATATAGGTATATTACTCATGTTTAATGTTGATTTATATACTTATGAGACATCGGAAAGGATTTTCTTTTATTTACTATTAGTTGAGTCTTTTGGGTTAGAATTTATAGACGGTTTACAAAAAACGTGTAACAGTCAACATGATACCAATTTCTCCATTAGTTTTTTAATTTCCTTTATAAAATTACTCAATCTTTGCCATCTAAGCCACAAAATAATGATATCTTGTTATGGTCGTGATAAGGAAGCTAAAACTTAATAAAAATAAACAAATTATGTTTTGGTTGAAGTGGCAGCCCTAAGTACGGATATTTCGGATATTACTAAAATTTCCAATAACTCCTGGAAACCAACGAGTTAGGTTTTGGAATTAATACTACACATAATAGAAAGTATCAGCAATTTTTTGATATAGGAATGACCACCTACTACGGCGGTTTAGATGAATAAAAAAATGAAAACGAAAAATGAGAAAAAAAATCATATCTCTCGACCCATTCATACTAATGCAACAGGAATTGGTAGAACGGTCGGCTATTATTCCATTTTTCGATAGAATAAATAAATTCTGTAATAAGTACTTCCATTAAATTATAATGATTTTTTTTTCATTTTTCAAGAGTCGGATATTGCGAAACTTTGACATTTTTTTAAAAAAAAACCTCAAGTCTTAGCGAACCCGGAGTTTTAGTCTAATCTTCGGAATTGTAAACTCTATCGATTAACTCAATAAAAACACGATGAGACAAAAACCGGGATCTTATCACACTGTGAGACGGACGGACAGCGTAGCGAGAGTAATAGGGTCCCGTTTGGCACCCTTTGGATACGGAACCCTAAAGACACAGGAAAGCGAACAACATACTAGTCACACTAACGGCATTGTATCATTTGTATCCGTGATTGTGATCTGATTGACGTACTCAGAATATTGATACAGCCACCGACAATTGTGATCCGATCATAATCGAATACTCGTATGAGTATCGATATCTCAAAGGTAATGTGATACCTATTTAGCAATAATGTACGAATCGAGTAGGCAATCGAGTCGGTCTCGGTTACAATTACTTGGCACTGAGTATCTGAACCTGACTCTTGTAAAGGCCTACACCGGACAGCGATTTTTATTCACGCTGTCTTTATTCGCGCACTGAGATCTTGATTACGAGTGTTGCCACTGTAGTATCGGAGTGATTTTGCCGCTCCCAAGGAGGGTTGAGTACCTACACCTAAATGACCTACTATGAGAATATGAATGAGATACTTTGTCTACCACGATTTATAATCGCCAGTGCGTGGGCACCTGCATATGATTCCATGTGTTACAGATTTTGCGATAAATAATCGCACGATTATAAATCGCTGTGCGGGCTCGGCCTAAGGGTTTTGACGTTTATTTTTAACTGGTTTTCTGGTGTAATAAAACAGTTGATCGTAAACAGATCGACCGGTTCGTTGAGAACATTGAAACAATAGAATTATTTAGATAGTTTTGGGCCGTTTCCTGTTACTATTTTGGAACCGCGGGATTCTAATAATTTGGCACAATATAAACAATTTTTACCAGAACTGTGTACGGTGACGATCACAGAAATAGATAGAGTAGAATGGTTGTAATCACAATTTAACTTGAGATTCATGCGTGGCAACTTTCGAACAAACTACGCCTTACATATTGACGTCATTAATTTAAAAAAAAATACTTTTTCAAATATACTTTACAGCTTTTGTTTCTGCAGTTAGAAACAGCACAATAAGGCATTTTTGCGGGTTTTTGTTACAGTATTTACAGAAACAAGTCATAAGGCATAGATAATATACTTATAGTGTCATAAGGCGTACTGAGAAAGGCTTTGAAATGCCCTGCACTATGGTGAAGAGTGTTGGCACGTGCACCCTGCCCACTTTTCCATTCTATCTATTTCTGTGGTCACGATACTTCCCGGTGGTACAGTTTGTCGAAAAAATCCCTTGAACTAATCCTGATACATTACACGTACCTACCGCTGCTATCGAACATTGAGTGCAAGCGATTTTAGCCTTAGTGGTGGTTCACTGGAAAGGCTTCTAACTGTACATCAAAAAATAAATTCATTTTAATTGCTTGACAGAAATAAGTTTCGAGTGCTTTGTTTCTAAAGACATTAAATATTTACTAGTTTGTTTCCAATTATTCGTTTGTCTGGCGTCAATCCATCGCTAGTGTTGTAATTAAATAATTTAGATCTCATCAGATCAGTATTTATTGGCACATATAATAATTCGTATACAGCAGTTACTAATCTATAAATCAGTCAGAAAACACCTCCACCTTGATAATAACGAAACTCATTAGATATACGATAAAAGCCTTTGATTCGTAGATGAAAATCTACAAAATTATTTTTCGGTCGTTTTTGCTTTGTTTGAGGCACGAATCGGCACGATAGGGTTCTTGGTAACAGAAAAACAATTTAGCAGTGTTCTTTGTAACTACGGTCTACGAGTATATGATGTGATTGTCAACCTTGGAAAAAGCGTGACCTAATAATTTTCAACCTTGCCAGTGGTTACAAACACATAATTATAGAAAAATCGTAGTTATCCGGTCGTAAATTGTCAATATCAGAAGTTTTATAGCGTATATAGTCAGTGATTAATAATAAATCTCTCATAATTATATTCTACAAGCTGCTAATTGGAATCTTAATAAGAAAGTTTAACTATCCAACGATAAGTTAAATAGCCGCTACCTGGGGTATTACAAGTTTTGTTTTAACTAATATTTCACTTTTTATTTCCCTTCATTCTTTGAACAAACATTTTAAATTAAATTCAAATTAACTTTATTTGCTTAAAATGTGGTACAGAGGATGGTACATTCTAAATAGGTGCAAAGACACATTTTGCCATATAATACACAGCATTTGCAAATTTTACAAAATACGTTACACGCTTGGACGCGGAGTTGCGGAAACCAGCCCGTTATACTATACTAAATCAATTTAACTAAAGTAAGTAGTAATAGCTATCACTGGACCGATTGTTGTCTTTAATAAACAATTATTATTCTTATTAAACTTGAAAACTATCTCACATCCCACATTGCTCGTATTATAATCCAGGTATGAAATGTCATTAGCGGCAAATTGTCGGTTAGAAAATGTCAGAATATGCAATTAATAAAGTATTAGTTCATAAAGCTAATAGCAGACATGATAAATACCTGTAAGGCACTAATTCACATTACAGGATGTTTGCAAAATACTTCAAATCTTTTTACGGGTTAATCTGATCTTAAAGTAAACAAACGTAACTGAGACATCAAAAGGGACGCTAGAGACGCTTTCCCTCATAAATTGAGCATAACGTGTGAGTAAATAAACGTTATGGTTATTCCTTAATCCGTTGCTAAAAGCTCACGATGTTGGCCATGTTGGGAACAGATAACAAATAAATTCAATCCATTTATCAGTGTTTACTTTGCGGAGTGGCTTGGCCTTGGAAACCGATTTGAACGCCCGAATTATTTAGACATCCGATTATTAAAAGTGTTCCCGAGAAACGTGATCACACGTACCTAAAAGTATTTACTTTGTTTTCATACCTTTAGAAATTGGTTTGGATTTCGAAGTGTGGATTTTTCTTTGTTCATTAGCGAATACAATGGCAAATTGAGGCTGCCTACCAGTGTTTAAAGCACAGTTATTTTACAATTAGCATTATCCATTATTCATAAAATCTTGAGTTACTTTAAAATAAGTCTACAGTAACTTCATTTTATTAATATTTTTAGAACTACGTAATGAATTAATTTGAAAATCTTTAAAAATTTAAATATGAAGCATGTTATTTAGGATTCAAAATCAAAATTAACACATTATTTGTAGAGTGATTATATAGTCGATCATAAAATTGATGTATCAATGTATCACCCTAAGGTTGAATGTCGCTTGCACATCCAAAAACTACTGTCTATTTTCGTTTAGAGGACCAATGTGACAGTGTAATCATCATCCTTAATGCAATTTTAATTATCTGGGAGTTGGTGTCAAAAATAGCAATTTCGTGAACTTAATATCGATTTTGACATTATGAAAACTTAAAACTAGCGAATCGACTACCATCGGATGTGATTTTGAAATGTCAAGGCTTCAAAACCAGTTTACATGGAGGTGATACACCCATGGTGTTAAATGCTAATTCCGACTATCTATTTATGTATCAATTATTTCTTTATGATAATATTTCCAAATTGAAATTGGATTTTGGTTGCATCATCAATATTATAAATAAATTAAGACAGATAAGAGTGATTTCATTTACGTAATACCTAAATAGGTACTTCGTAAATGAAGAATCTCATTAAGTTATTTTGCCGTCACAAAATATGAGTTACTTGTACATAATATTAACCGGTAATATTTTCAAATAACGATGTGTTGAAACAGCAATATCTTATTTCATAATAGCTATGTACCTAGTTTAGTTTTGCTTTGTTGATAATTTAAAAGCATTCGAATACCTATGTCTCATTTGATACGCCAATTATAGGTAACTAATTTATAAGAGTGACTTGTCTGCGATCTCTCAGACAAAGTTTAAATGGTTTGTGTACTTACCACCTACCGTATTTTTATCTATGATATGGTATATGATTCGAATGTATCATCCATTTGGATTAACAAATATATGTATACGTAAATTATTAAGGAGTCGGCTAAAATAATAGACCTTAAGTGTGTATTGAATACTATTAATATTTTGAAATTTGCTTAATCACACGTACTTATTTCCTTCATGATTGCATCTAATTTAAATAAATAAAACTACGCAAGACCAGAAATGTTTAGAATTCAATGTACTTGTTCAATGTTTCGATTGATATTTGAATAACGAACAATTAAGTAATACCTAACATTTTTCACACGTGTTTGACGTTAGTCTATTGTCTTTTATTTTATAAATTTCTAGTCTAGTGTCCGTGGCCGGCAGATCAAAGAGCCTGGCTAGCGGAAGCCAGGGAGGTCGACTAAAGGAATGACGTCAAGAATCGCAGGAGCGAAATATCCGATTTATTAGCTATATCATACTCATCATTAATCATAGATTCATTTAATTTATTACAGAAGAATGGATGTACTGGGCAGTGTACGTACGTGTCATGTAAGCTAGCGTGGGTGTCTTTCAATCTTTTATAAGCAGGATTATCTTCGACTTGTAAAATTATTTTGAGATGAAATGTAGGTAGGTACTATTATTCTGTTTAATATTGCAATAAATTTTGTAATGACGGTAGAGTTTACGTGAATTTCTAAAACGAGAGGTCGCCCAATGGTCTAAATTCGGGCGTTATTCATCAAATTTTTATGATTGAACTATAACGAAAAAAAAAAAATTGTTTTCTAATTTTTTTTTGATAACACTAAAGCTCATCTATAGGTAGCTACTAAACATAAAGAAGAAGAAAATCGGTTGACGAACAAAGAAGAAAATGGGACTGAACCGTGTATAGATCATTTGTGGTAAGAGTTAATTTTGCTATTAAAGTATTAATGAACTAAGTCTTCAACTTTGAATACAATTTTATAATCAACAATACACGACGAGTCTAGACCAGGGTTTCTCAAAGTGGGGTACGCGAACCTCTAGACTCTAGAGGTTGGCCAGTTGATCTTAGTGGGTTCGGGACAAACTTTACGTTATAGCGGCTGTGCGGCTTACATACGAAATGAAATCGACTTGGTGCTGAATCAGGATAAAGATAGAAATTAACCAAAATTACTTCTAAAATCGACTCGATTGCAAGAAGAAACAAGTCCATCAGATTAATTAACTACATAATATGTAAGCAATAATAAATGTAGTACATAAGTACAACGTGTAATTGAAATAACTGAAAACCTCATAATAAGGACTCATTGTACTCATCATTATGTACAACATTTACTCGAAATCACGAAATAAATCAGCTGCTCCATGTATTTATATTCGCATAAATCGACAAAATGTTGGCAACAGCTATTTTTTCGCGTATTCTGGATTGGACCCATAGTAAAAGTTGTTCATAATGGTGAGTACAATGACCTCTTAAGAGGTTTTCAGTTATTTGCAATTACATGTTGTAAGTAATAATTTCTTAGCTTTTCGCGATCACTACACATTATAATAAAACAAAGTATAACCGGGTTAAATCGCGTATATTATTTAAATTGGTTTTCCTGACGTTTCGAAAGCTTTGCAGCATTTCGTGGTCGCAGGTAGACTAAGATGACAAGCGTCTTTACAGATATTTCTAAAAAAATATTTTAATGTACCGTACAATATTATTAATTAAAATCGTTTCGATGGACGCAGTAATCACTTACAATATCATTATCTTTTACAGTGTTGCGTGCTGTTTGGAACTTGATTATTTTTAGGACTGGGTTACAAACAGGTGGTAGCTGCCAACCATCTTCTCTATTAAAATTAGGATGTTTTTTAATTTCAATAGCCTCACGGAGCATTCTAGGTACGTATCGGTTTTCCTTCGCCAGAACTTGTCGTTTGTCAAATCGAAGAAAATGGTTGATTTAATCCGGTTAAACTTTGTTTTATTATAATGTTGTAAGTATTTCTTTTTATGACAGTATTATTTAAAAACTGATTTTTCTTAAAGGGTACGCTATCGTCTTGGAATTTGAATAGGGGTACGTGGACCTATATAAGTTTGAAAACCCTTGGTCTAGATCATTCAAATCGCTTCTCTACAATAAGCATGAGAAGAAAATTAATTAGCAAGTAAAAACAAATATAAAATAACAAGATTTTTTGTATTAAACAAGAATATTGTAGAAGAAAGGGATCTGTCTGAGACTCGAGAGTTCATTTTACTTACAGAATGTTACCTTCATTACTAAAACAATGGTCGGTTTGTAGAAAAAACTCTATTAATTTAATATTTAATAAGAAATATACCTTAATTACACAAAACTATACACCCCTCTTTTATAATTACAAAGTTTAGTATTTACTCCAATGAATATTAATACATTTTACTTGGTAATAGTCTGACGATTTTAACTTTTGACATTAATAAATATATAATTATTCATCACTTGTAAAGGTGTAACAACCTCTATGTGTTGTGAGTTGTAACTAATAAAGTGCTACAGTGATATTATGTATTACTTATTTGATGTTATATTATGAAATTTTAATTAGCTCTGTTATTTATTGACGTGTTAAAGTTTCTTTAATTTTAAAAAAACGGCTAAGCTAATAAAGGATCACTGCCATAAATATAAATACAGATATGAATACCTACTATTATTTACATATTTTTAATACACTTACAATATGAAATGTACCAATTAAATATGGCATCATTGAAAAAGTCTACAGACACATTGTATTTTTTTTGTAATAGGCCCGAAAGAAAATCACGCTGCCTGTTTATGAAACAGAATTATGCCCCACCTTCATTATATATTATATTCGAATTGAGAATGCTTCATGAGCACCATCTTTACTAAGGCCGGTTTCACACGTTGGCCCCAACGTCGGCACGAGTGTTGGCCCGTAAATCATGCCTAACGTCCACACGTTGGAGATAATGTTAGTTTAGTCCCGTCATATACAAAAGTACTCTGTGGTCTCGTCAGAACCAATGTAAAGAAGTCTGTAATTGAATTTTCACTGGGTACATTAACATTATTGAGTGCTTGAGAGCACAACTGTCAATTGAAATAGCACAATAGTAACAATGGACGTCGTCTTTGAAATTTTTTTTAATTGTCAAGAGGATATCATTATAATTTGTTAATAAACAAGATTTATTTCTAGAAATTCTATAACTATTGCGTTCATTCACTCGGATGACATTTTTAACAGACGGTGACCGTAGGAACAAGCTCATTCGATGCACCTTACTGCATGAGTGCTGCGGTAAGACTGAGAAAACCGCCAACGTGTGGACGCATCGCGAACGTTGGCGCATTATTCCTTTGATAAAACAGTCACACGATGGCCAACTGCCAACGCTCGACCGAACGTTCGGGTCAACGCCATTTTCCCGATCCACACGTTGGCGTTTATATTCGATTATCACTTGCTTTAACGGTGAAGGAAAACATCGTGAGGAAACCTGCTCACTTGAGAGTGCTCCATACAGTTCTCGATGGTGTGTGTAGTCAGCCAACCCGCACTAGGCCAGCGTGGTGGACTAAGGCCTTAGCCTTCTCGTACTGAGAAGAGGCCCGTTCCCAGCAGTGGGACAGTAATGGGCTGGTTATGTTATGTTACACGTTGGCGAATAGCGTTGGCGCCAATGTTCGGGCCAACGTGTGGAGCCGGGGTAATAAAGCCGGCCAGTGCCCGATCGACTTTAATTGAGTTTTACAACGAACCTTTATTTTTTAATCAAGAAAATTCTTACATTGCTAATTGCTCAATTCATTGCTCGCACAAAAGGCTCTGTGTCTCATAAATTGCCACAATTCCTTCAATTAGAGATCGACGGATAGCGTCCGCGTATAATTTATAATAGGAGCAGCGACACAGCATTAATCACAATAAGGTCGTTGCAATGGAGTGATGAGATCATTTCGCAAAGAAATAAAATTGACAGGATCTGAAGATGGAGGGTCAAGATCGACCATTTAAAGGACTAAGGAGTGAGACAGAAACTTTTTATTAGACTGGTATAAATTGCGAGGTGGGTGAGTCAATGAAAGATATTTATGAATCAATTTTTTTTTCTCAGGACGTTGAATCGAGATAAACTGCGTTCATATCTGAATTCATATTATGGAGCTTTTATTTCTAAAAAAAGCACATGTCTAGACGTAGGTCTCGCCTTTTATTACAAGCATCATGCAAAATAAGAACGACCCTTACCGATTATTTGAGGTTGATAAGAATCTATACAACATATGACAGAATAAACGCAAGACCTGAAATTTTGTTGTTTAGAATCACTAGGAGAATTGATTGGTATGGTTTTTAAACCAAGTTATATCAACAAAACGGCGACAGCGTGTGGCTGTGTGTATGACCCTCAAACTGATGCCTCACCTCTTATCCTGTCCTTTGTGCCCCAACACCTGCACCTTAAGCGACCTCTGCGCCGCCACTGATAACGCCGTAGAGGTTGCAAAGTTTTGGGCTTGCCAAGTCTGACAAAAGATCAGTCGTACCGCTGACACGAAGAAGAAGAAGACCAAGTTATATTTTGCCGAACTTCTTTTTTTAAAAATTCATTTTTGATACTAAGGAATTAAGGATAAATAAGTACCTATATCAGCGGATCCCGATACCTTGAGGTCCAGGAATAACAGCGAAATGGGTTTCTGTGAGTCAGGTAACCCCTAAACGACATCCTGTAGCTATTCAGCAACCAGTTCGGGAATTTAATAATGCAAAAACCATATCATTTTGTGATTTTGACAAAAAAATAATACACCAGGTAGTACATACCTATTCATAATATTCTAATTGGCGGGTCTGAGGTCTCGAGTTTGTATGTACGGTCATGATACTTCCCGGTGGTACATTTTGTCGACAAAATCCCTTGAACAAATCCTGCCTGCTAGATTAGAAAGAAAGAAAAATGATTTATTGCCACAACAAGACGACAGGTACATACACGTACATTACACGTAGCGGCTGCCATCAGACATTGAGTGCAAACGATTTTAGCCTTAGTGGTGGTTCAACGGAAAGATTTCCCACTGTACGTTGCACATAAAGTACCTACGTAACTTTTTCCTTCTTTCCCAAGCAGGGAAATAATTGCAATTAAAATACGAAGAAACCATCCATTCATAGGTATTCATAGGTACACGGTTGATCGCGTAGGGGAGACAGACGTGATGGTTCATTAAGTTATCGATATTATTAACAACCAATGGTCCACCATTATGGACCATGCTCTTCTAATTATAATGTACTGAGCTCGAGAATGATTAAAGTTAACAATGATTAATTAATCTCATCATATTATTAATGTAATCACGATGTTCTTAATCGTTCGTTCGTGGGCTGCATTATAGGTTAATGGCAGAATTCTGTTCTTGGCTTAAAACTTGAGGTATATTGTGACAAGAATATTAAATAGCGGTAGTGCCATTCTATGTCGGTTTTTTGTAAAACGAGCCAGTGAGGGGAACGATTTTGTGATTTATCGGTGAATATCATTAAGTACGGTGAATTGCAGATTTGTTTATAGCGTTATTCTTTCTTTTTTTTTGTTTGATAAATTCATTCGTTACTTAACCGTTTTCGGTAACACTAGTAGAAATGTTTTGAGTCAGACAAAATGATACCGTTAGAAAGGTACCTACGATTTTAGGAAGGAAAATATACTATTATTCATGCTAATAAAACAACGAATATCGTTGACTCCGCCAGAGCAAAAACTCAGGCAAACCTTGACTTTTAACTAGTTCGGGTCAGCGGTAAACAAATGCATGATAGTTAGGTATTGAAGTAGAAATATTACTATTTCACACTTTGTGTTTTGAAGATTCCATCTGTCGACAATGATATTCTACAGGTTTTAATCATTTGACATTTAATTTTACACAAGTGATTTGTGTAAAATTAAATGTCAGAATATATTTACACTATTAGGCCAAGATGTGAATATTTTTAAGATTAAATCTTCCAACTTGACGACCAGTTACTCGTACGATACAAATACCTATGCTATTTTTTATTTACAACAAAGCATTATAAAATATGCAAAGGTCACGTAAATTGTTGACTAATACGGTTTCGACATGGACTAGGTATAAAACTGTTCATTGACTCGCGATGACATCCCAAATGGTAACCAAAAGTTAAAATTCACACACAATTTGCGTTTTCATTGTGCTTCTGCGGTCAAAAAGCAACATTATAATGGTTTCGTTATACCTAATTCTTATACGTTCAGTTTCCGGGTTTTGGCATAAAATGTTCCACTTTTTGAATGTATTGTTCACTCACACCTCTATTTCTCGTTTTCGCTACTAAAAAGCAGTTATTTTTAAACATGAAACAATTTTTCATTCATTTTAGAAACGAACGAACATTTACCAACCGCATGTCCAAATTTAATACAGAAGCGATTTATTGTAATTATTTTATTATTTTTTACGCATTTACGCATGAGAAGCGAAATCTAAAGATATAAATTGTGGGAAGAAAAAATCGCTCACGAGCACGATTCGGACCTGCGACTCCTGGTTGGTACATCAGTGCATTAGCCACTAAGCTAGCGTAAACACTGCTCGTGTTGTCGAATTTAACTTCCACTTACGTATTTCGGTGACGTCAGCAACATCTTATTGAGAAACAGACCGTGTTCCTCAACCGACCTGATTAACTTTGCAGTCAAAGTCGTGTAGATGTGTCTAACCTTACTAACCATTTATTGTAATCGTTCCAAAAAGTGTCATCTATTTAATAATTTTTGACGACCTCTGTGTTCTAGTGGTTCGAGTGTCGGACTGCTGATCACGAGGTCGTGGGTTCGATTCCCACAGGACACAAATATTTGTGTGATGAACATGAGTGTTTGTGTTGGTCTGGTTGTTTCTTATGTATTATAAGCATGTATTTACAAAAAAAAAGTATAAGTAAAAGTATAAATATTATATCCATTGTCTAGTACCCATAGCACAAGCTCTGCTTAGTTTGAGACTAGATGGTGATGTGTAAAATGTCCCAAAAATATTAATTTCTTTATTTATTTAATTTCTTAAGTTTTCGCGATCAATACACATTGTAATAAAACAAGTTTAACCGGATTACATCGCGTATATTATTTAAATTTGTTTTCTTGACGTCTCGAAAGCTTTGCATCGTTCGTGGTCGCAGGAAGACTAAGATGACAAGCGTCTTTACAGATATTTCTAAAAAAAAAATTAATCTACCGTACAATTTTCCGTAAAATAATCAAGTCGCAAACAGCACGCTACACTGTAAAAAGATAGTGACATTGTGAGTGATTACTGCGTGCATCCAAACGATTTTCATTAATAAAAATTGTACGGTAGATTAACTTTTTTTTTTTGAAATATCTGTAAAGACGCTTGTCATATTAGTCTTCCTGCGACCACGAACGCTGCAAAGCTTTCGAAACGTCAGGAAAACCAATTTAAATAATAAATGCGATTTAATCCGGTTAAAATTGTTTTGTTACCTACTTATTTACTCTATAAGCACAAAACTGTAAAGAGGCGGACTCTACCAATCAAGAGAAAAACACGTGGAAGGTATACGCGTATCAGTTATTAAATCATTTCAATAGCTTCCAATTGAATTAACTATGAGTTTTCGACTGCAGCACGTGGCGTTCTCAGAACGATTATTGATTAAAACACGTCATGCCACGTTTGATGGTGCTGCCACTAATCAATAGTGGGGTGGGTTTGGTGGGTGCAGTTCCGCTGGGAACAAAATGTATTAAATTATTTACGGAGTTATGTACAAAGGAGATTATATTATATTATTATATTATTTATGCCTTATTGGTAATGAAGCCAACATTTCGCACGCATATTGATAAACTGGAAGCAGACTTTATTTTTTTAAATGACATTTCCAGAAATTCATTAAATTATTAGCAGTGACCACAGAAATAGATAGAGGCAGTGACTCTGAAATGCCATATTGGTAACAAAACCAAAATTTTGCACGCTTAATAATAAACTATAATCTGACATATAACTTACTAAACTAATTTATAAAATGACATTTCCAGAAATCAACCTCAACAGGAATAGTTAAATTTTATTATATTTCATCATCATCATCATCATTTCAGCCGAAAGACATCCAATGCTGGACATAGGCCTCCCCCAAGCATCGCCACAACGACCGGTCCTATGCCTATTCTATTTATTTCAAGTAAAATGTAACTGTTGTTGTTTTGGAAATATCATTTTAGAAATTAGTTGAGTAAGTTCTCATGAAGCATGCAGATTGTAGGCTATACTTTCAAAGGTAAAGAACAGGAAGTAATAGGAGGAAAAATTTAGAGGACAAAGTGAAAAAAATATTTATGCATATACCTATTATTATAGGTAGTTATTATTTTTGTAGTGAAAAGCGCTAAGTAGGTACCAAGGTCCTAGGCACTTAATTGTGTAGGTAAGACCAACACATTGTTTAGTTTCTAACCCATTGTAACCTAATATAGTTTTAAATTTTATATAAATAGGTAACTACTTACCATTTTGGTACGTAATAATTTCCTTGAATTTTTGACTTTAGGTATTTCTTTTATAATTAGCTTGAATGTCATATCCAGTCAGCTCTTTCTTGGTATTTCAAAGTTTTATTAATCTAAATATGTACCTATTGAAAGAAAACATACAAAAAAATCCTTGGCAAACTTTCCAAGTTTATTTTATTTATGCATGAAAGTACCTGGTCTACATAAAAAAACACTACCTATAGTAAAAAGAATGAAACGTAAAAACAAAAATCTTAGCTATGACGAAAAATAATGTCGCACAAATAATTATTCTATTGCATGGTTAACCAGCGACCGTGAAGTTTAACGACCACTGTCGAAAACAACTGCCATCTAATATTAGTAATGTTCTTACGCCATACATACTCGCAACTGAGGCAAGTTGCGGTAGTCAGCCACTCAAACACCGTCAGTCAGGACTAGGGTTGCCAACCTTACAATACAACGTGTTAATGAATTAACTCAAAACCTGAAACTAGTTTGTTCAGAATCGAGAGTAAAATCCATTACACTACTTTTTTAACAATGTTAATTTTTACCAAAAAAATCTTTTCATACTATGCAGAGTCTAAAAGTTTCATACGATGACGCGGCGCTGAGCGCAAAGGCGAGTGAGACCCAGTAAGAAAGTGTGATTGAAACTTTTGGATAACATTTGTTTCCTGAAACTATTAAAACTAAACTTAATTTGAAGAGGTTATTAACCTCCCGAAGTCCCGACACAGTAGCGTTGAGAGCGTCGCACGTTCGTGAATGAATCTAGCGCTATAAATCGATTAGAATAACCATGAAACCAAACATTACAAATATCTTCTACAATAATAAACAAAAATTAATGATTATTTTCCATATCAATTAATTATAATAAAAACTAGTTGGGGTGTCTGAGGTTTCGAGTTATTCCATAAAACGTTGTATAATATTATAGTAGGTATCCCAAACATATATTTAATAAAAATATAGTAGGCTAACCTATGTATAATTAATATCTATGGCAGTCGTTACGGGTAGTCAGAAGCCCGAATATCTGACAACTGGTCTAATCTCCGAATGTCGGTATTGCCCAGTAACTGGGTTGCGGGGGTCTGATGGCAGTCGCTCCGTGTAAAATACTGATGTTCCGCCGCATCTGGTTAGACTGGAAGCCAACCCTAACAACGTTAGGAAAAGGCGAGGAGGATGATGAGTAGGCTAAACTAAGTATATATTCTCTCTACAAAAAAAATTGGATCATATACATACATTTTAAACAGGCTGAGGAGCTCCTAGAAAAGCTCAGCTCAGCGTTTGCAACTCAAGATTTCGATATACCTGCCTTAATTTTTTTCCCTAGATCTATAGTAATATAATAAAGCTGAAGAGTCTTTTTGTTTAATTGTTTATTTGTGTAGCGCGTTTAGCTAATCTTTGTAACTACCAGTCGGATTTGTTTTTTTTTGTATGTGATAGCCAGATTTATGAGCAATATGCCACTACTACGAGCTACTACGATGTATATCTACTACTACGATGGCTACTTAACATCACGCTACGACCCTTAGGATTAGGAGCCGAGCAAAAATAAAAAAGTCAGAATTTTAAATTAAATGGACGGGTGAAACCGGGGATCACAGTTAGTTTACGTTTATGACTATTACATTTAAAAAGTTGGCAACCCTAGTCATAACTAGCAAGTCTCACTCTGACGCATTAGCTACTTGTAACATCTAATCAGCGAAATAATAGTTCGCAGCATCTAATACAGTGTGGCCAGTATTATTACTAGGTAAGGAACTAAATCTAAACCATTAGCCATTTAGAACGGCCAAGATACTGGAAACACTACATATTAATAGATACTCAACTGTGTTACTATGATAAGCCAAAAAAAAAGGTAATTTATGTTTTCTGCTCAGTTTAAACTACAGTAACTAATGTTAAACAGTTAAAATAAAGTAATTAAGTAAGACACGGATGAGAAAAGCAAATTATATAAATAAAGTTATATTGTAATTAACTTCTTTCGGACAAGCTTGTTATGTTTTCTTCAAAAGATTCGCTATAAAACTTTTTAACAAAAAATTGAACCGACGAAAACAGAAACTAAAAATCGAAAAATAACTAATTATGAGTCGGCGCCAAACAAACTTTTCACAAGCAAAGTGCGTGCAAGTTGCAAGTGGCCGAGCGGAGAACGCATTATTGGAAAGTTATTGTTTATCGTTGAAAATTTCACGTCGAATTTTATGTTAAAATAAAATAAAATAAAATAAAAAAGCCATTTATTCTACTACCAACTAACATTTTTCTTATAAATTTTTGGAGCATGCACATGATTAGATTTTTCCTTTTTAATTTATTGTAAATTCAATTAATAATAAGATTTAATAAATTATCTAAAATTCTAATTGAATTTGATGTTGCGTTGTTTTTATTATTTTTGGCGCCGACTTATGATTAGTTATTTTTCGCTTTTTAGTTTCTGTTTTCGTCGGTTCAATTTTTTGTTAAAAAGTTTTATTTTAAATTTTTTTGTGGCTAAAATCTAACTCCAGGTCTCCATTATGTTGAAGTTTTTAGAACTACATTTATGTGTGCCAAGTTTTAACAGAATCGGTTAACAGGTAAGAATTCAGTGGGTGAACAAGCACTCATCCCCTGTTTTTCTACCCTTAGGGGTGGATTTTGATTTTGAAATTTAAATGGTACCAACTTCGAGATATACCTACCCTTTCCATTAAAAAAAGAATTATCAAAATCGGACCACTCTGTAAAAAGTTATGCGTGGTCATAGATAAAAAAAAGAAAAAAAAGATACGTGTCGAATTGAGAACCTCCTCCTTTTTTTCGTCGGTTAAAAATAAACGAATATATTTGCAGAAAGAATGATGAAATAAGATGGTAATAGAAACATTATAATTAGTTATGTGATTGTTTTTTCGAGATTCTACTAATCAATAGTAGATAGGTATAGGTACATTAAACAAAAACAAAAAAGAGATCTAGACGTAAAAACTTCTACTTATAAACCTAGCATCAATCAAGCATGTAGGTGCTGCCAATAAAGCT
This sequence comes from Asteroscopus sphinx, assembly GCA_949699075.1. NCBI lineage: Eukaryota > Metazoa > Arthropoda > Insecta > Lepidoptera > Noctuidae > Asteroscopus > Asteroscopus sphinx. The sequence continues at coordinate 21,842,415 of OX453005.1, forward strand.
TTTAACAATAAATAAAAGTAACAATTTTTATGACGTGTTATTGATGATCTAAATCAATGTTGTTTTGTTTTAATTTAGTCTGAGTATAGATTTATGTTTTGTTTTAGTTTTGTTTTGTTTTAATTTTGTCTAAGTATAGGTTTATGTTTGTTTTAGTTTTGTTATAGTTTTATTTTAATGTAGATATGCAGTTACTCACGTATAAAACTCATCCAATTTTGACGTTCTCTTTTGCAAATTATGTAGCTCTATAGCCAACTAGTTATAATTAATCATGTACATCAGACAAGATACTGTTTAATTATGTTTAGTGATTATTTTAATGTATGGGATGCGGCTGTACTTTTTATAAATAAATAAATAAAACTATTTATTTTTTAATTTGAACTTTATTAGCACTTGCACTTACCTACCGGTTCATTTAGCAACATCTAAATTCTATCGCTCGACAAAAAGTATGGAACAGTTGATTTTATTTTCGCGAATTCAGGGTTGACCCCGTAGTAAAAGTTGTTCGATAGCATTCCCTGAATGAGCTCTTAAAACATGAGCATGCATTTCTGATACACGTTTTATACACATTTATCGGTATTACCTGCTTTATAATCCGTATGTATCGGTTTTCATTCTCATTACCTTACCACTTATCAATCAATACATTTATAATATACCTATTAAAACTCGGTATAATTTTTAATTATTTCCGGATGTAAGGCAGACTGAAACCGATTATTATGAGGAAGAAAATGTTTTTAAATAATATTGCAGCTGCGAGTATTAATCGTTCATGGTCACTATTCGTCCAAAACTACCCACAAAGTACGTACAAAGTAAGATAAAAAAAATGTATATGTTGTACTTTTGAAATAGTAGGACAAGCTAAAATATTTTAAAGGACCCTATTTTTTTCTATTTGTTGTTTTTTGCTGTCACTATATTATGTATTCTTGTACCTAATGGGATATGGCGTAAATCCTTTAGAACACAAAATGCTTAGCACAAAAATGTCCCGAATAAAGTGTTAAGCAACTAACTTCGACAAATAATAAAAAAGTTAAGTGTCGTCAAAAAATGTCAGTAAATTGATTTTTATAAATGTTTTCTTTCGTCGAAGTGCTATTTTCATGCCAGTCTTAATTTAAAAATAAAATAGTAATCCAGAAAGATAATCGCAGTTGTTGTCTGCCAAAGAGAGCAAAAGAAATCCGTGTAGGTGCGAGCCAAATTGATTCAAAACAAGATTATGAGACTTTGTGAGGATCAAAAGTCCTCAAGACCTTAGTCCCTCGGCTAACAGCCGTAGTCAGCACATAAAAATTCCTACGTATTCCTACGTACCTACTTACGTCTCATACATTTATGTTTTTTATTATTATTATTTTTACGACTTAATGTCGTTCCGGACGAAAAGACCGTTGTTGTACCATTATCTTGAATCTTTACATGACTTTAAAATGTGTTATTTTTATATTAATACAGTACCTACCTATGCTAACTAACAGGTTTAAACAAAAACAGCAATGGATGCCAGTTTATGACCATTAATCGAGTAGGCACCTAAGTATAATTGTAATTTTCAAGTTAGATTCGAGTTGTTATTTTTAATTTAAATTAGTTTCATCTAGCTAGACGACTCATAAGTTATTTTTATATAAAAACATGTTTCCGAAATTACCATTAACAATTTATTACTTTTGTTATCAAAAACATAGATCCATTACAAACTTAACCGATAACCTAATTTGTATAATAAGTCACTGTGATGAAGGCGGCATTAACGCCATCTATTGGCTTAAGCCCATATTATTTTAAAGTAAGTAATATGTAATAAAAAAAAATAGGTACCATTAATACAATAATAAATAAAACACTTATTAGGTAATCAATTTTAATTAGGAAGGTTCTAAGCAACAGTTTTAATTTCAATCTCTATCTACTAATTAGACGTTTTTCTACAGTAAAATAAAAACCACGCATAAATTAATACATAAAAAACCCAAAGGAAAACTTTCGAATGAGCAGAAGTTATTGTTACTAAGAATAGTAGGTATTTCTTGTTTGTTACGCCATGCACGAGTCTATTCCACGCTCCAATCCGCGTTTTATTGTGTTGTGTCACGGCACGGCGTCGAACGAACTCAGTGCTCAGTCAAGAACGTTCGTTAACCGCGCGCGTCACCCGTTCCATGTACTAGTGCCCCCATCTAGCGGTCAATGTCGGCATGACGTAGTGAAACGAACGAGTTCCAGTGTTTTGTACGAGATGGCGCTACCAGTATGTTGTTGTGATAAAACCACGTGGCGACTACACACTGCGTGGCAATTTTACTGTTTCTATGTTTTCATCATTGCATTTAATTTTTATGAATATGTGGAATTAGTACAGTAAAAAAGATTTTCTGTGGTATGCTTTTATCCTAAATCTTACTTGATCGCTCCTTATTTTTAGTTTATATTAAAACCTTCATAAAGTTGACTCTACTTGTGTTTGCTTCTTGATTAGAAATCTTATTTCGTGGAAACAATAATATTACAAATATAAAGAAAAAAATTAAGTTACAAAATTTAGTAGAATGACTTGTATAATAGAGTAATGTTGCGTTCAGTTAAGTAAGGTTTCGAAATATGCACGCAATTACCCTACCTAAGTGCCTCTAAAACTATTTGCATGTTCCTTACATTTAGCTGTTTGATTGACCTTAGAATCAGCATCAAATTTTCCACAGTAAATATTTATTTATCAGACACAGACAATTCTAACTAAAATAATTGACGCATAGACTTGCCTACCATCCAAAAATAATGCACTTGCGTTTGAAAGTACAATTGTTTTTGCCTCATCGAAAATTCGACACACCTGTCACCAAATCTGCATTCTCTAGAATGCAGATTTGCTATCGTGACTTGTCTAATAGTACTTTCGCCAAAGTACCAAGTTTAGTCCACACAAACTAAAACAGATGCAATTACCTATCGATGCAATGAGTTTGGAAAATGGCCTCTCGCGACAACAAAGTGTAACGACTATGGCGGCAGCATGGAATTAGCACCGTCGAAAGTGATCTCATCAGTCCACCGGCCATTACTCATTGGTCGTCGGTAGCAATTACACTGAGTGCACAGACATAGTAAAAAATATAGACGAAGTACTGCGAACAATCATAGTGAAGCCACCAAAAACCGTGCTTCTCTGTGTATAAACCAGCGCTCACGCACACACATGCAACGGAAGAATATTTTGTTTACGCGATGTTTAGGCCAACACCGCACAGCGATTTTTATTCGCGGACTTACATATTTAAGTTAGCATATGATTCCATGTGTTATGTGTTACAGATTTTGTGAGAAAAAATCACACGAGTAAAAATCGCTTTGCTGGCTTGGCCTTACTGGACGATGCCGCGAAATGTGTACTGAGAGCGGTGAGCACGGGTCTGAGGCACAGCAGTGACACTCCCCTGTACGTGTGAGCTCGCTCGCCGGTGACCTTGAGGGAGCGCGTTTACATGCAATATATTGGCTGCGGCAGCCGAGAGACTGCCCGTTCCACACGCCGTGCACCGCGCACGGCCCCCGCGCTCGCCCCGACCCGCACACATAGCCGCGAGCAATTTTACGAGCACACATGCTTAAGTGTCGCTTCTTGTAGTTAGTATATATTCTATGTCTGAGGTGTCTGTGACTGTGTGTTGCACACATTGGCTCTAACCGAAATAGATGTAGATGCGTTAACAAACGAATGGGTCTATTTTGGTAGTGTTTTTGCATTAATCTTCATTGAGTGTTAAGTTATGTTTAGAACTTCAATGACGTATAAAGTCTTTGTTTTATACATGAGCATTAGTATTAAGTTCCGCAAAATGATGTCTCATCGTCTTCATGATCCTCAGTATTTCAGTGACGATGAATCCAAAAGTCTGAATTGCGTGGCCGCATTCCAAACTCTGTCCGTGAATGTTGAAAACGTCTGTTATTTTCAGAACGAGTCAAGCTTTTTTGGAAGTAGTTATTAAAACGACTTCCGAATGGATACATCGTCTGTGCCCACCTTAACCTCATGACATCGTTGATAGGATGGCAGGTAGTCTAAGATATATAGGTATATAATACTAGGCTATGCCGTTTATCACGCATCCCTTGGGAACGGAATAAATAAAAACCGGCCAAGTGCGAGTCGGACTCGTGCATTAAGGGTTCCGTACCTCTCAATGACCTGATACCCCATAAAAACTAATTTAATTTACGAGAGTTTACCAAAAGACATCAACGCATAGTGTACGAAATATGCATTTTTGCAGGTCTTTCTTACGCTGGTACCACCACATATGTCAATTTTTGTCTTATTTTTAGTATTTGTTGCTAAACTACATAATATGCACTATAATCTGACCAAGTTTGACGCCGGTATATATTACCGTTTTGAAGATAGAGCAGGAACAAAAACGTTGAAAAAAATGCATGTTTTTTGAGGTTTCTTGTATGGGGTATATACCCCCTTTGGTTTTAGACTTTTTTTTGTTTATAGGATTTGTCGTGATACACCTCATAGCAACACATATTCTGAGAAAATTTCAACCGGTTACCTATTACCGTTCAAAAGATACAGGCCTGTGACAGACAGACGGACGGACGGACGGACGGACTGACAGCGTAGCGAGAGTAATAGGGTCCCGTTTGGAACCCTTCGGGTACGGAACCCTAAAAAGTAGCCTATAAGTTAATCCGGGTTATGTTCTATCTGTATGCTAAATTTCAATGAAATCCATACAGTCGTTTTTGCCTTCAAGAGTAACAAACGTCCATATATCCTCACAAACTTACACGTTTATAATATTATAGTAGGATAGGATTTAGTATAACAAAATTGAACACACCATAGTGTTCATAATAGTTGCAACACGAGTTACAGATAATGACGGTGTCATTACATTCATTAGCCAAAATGTTAGTCGAGAGGGTCCGCGAAATGCCTCGATTGCTGTGACAAAATTCAAATGACGGCAATTGTGGTGACGTCACAGAACCGGAATAACCCGTGTTATTACCATGATTCCCTTCATAATGGTAGCTTCATCAGTTACCTGATAACGTTGCTCTTTTTGGACTTGTGGAAGCTTTGGACAGGATTTGAGTTTTTTTAAATGATTTATTAATTTTATTATACCTTCATACGTATAGCTTAAAAGCCGGAGAAGAATATCGAACCCATATAGCATCATCATCATTCATTTCATTACCTAATGAGCGTCGGTGGTTGTTTCCTTTGAAATGGCTTGGGCTCTTGGGCTGTGTAAACATTTAATGGCCCGTATTAAGTAATTCTTGATTGGCCTAATGGGACTCTATTATTACGCCCAAGAATCATTTATTCAATGAGTTTGGTCACGGCATTCGGGCTTTGGCCAAGCCAAGTGTCTAATCAACACAGTCTAATCGGTCAAGTGTATACCATACACGAAGGTAAGTACATCTTTTTAAAACAACAAGTAATTTTAGTATAGCGTGACATTGTGATGAGGTTTGAAGATAAGGTCAGTTAACAATAGAGGGCGCGTCTGCTGCAACTATTGTGTCGCATAATACCGCGCCCTCTGGCGGCGCGACGGCGCGTGACCGCCAAACAATGCGTCCTGTACCAATTAGTCACCTCTTGTAATTATGTGCGTGTTTATTTAGTGCCAAAATGGAATTATAGCTTTAGGTTTATAAATAAAAACGTTAGTTTAGGTCATGGTACAACTGAATATGTGATCAATAATGTAATAAATAGCAAAGCTAACTGTCTGAAAGACTGAAGTGAAGATATCAAAACTTATGATACCTATATGTGTAATGTATTTTGGGCAATTTATTTATTTTAGTTTATAAACATGCAGAGTACGCCACGGACTGACCCCATGATCTAGATCTTACGTCTTCTTTGTCCATCCAAAGATTGTCTGGATGATATCGCTTTTAGCAATAAGACCGCCCATGTACCCATAACATTTATACGTTGTACGTTTACTATTATTTTCATGGTGTAAACTCAGACGAACCAAATAAGCATATTCTATCTATCTATCTATCTATCTTATTTTAAAATTGTGTAAAATGTAATTGTCTGACAATTTGTTTCATTAAATTACAAAATTACGCATACAGCAATCGCTGTAAATGAAATTGGAAAGTAGTATCAACTCGGTTTGCAGATGTCTAGTTTAAATAAGAGGGCGTATCTAGTGGCTAACCACGACACTTTCTTCTACGATTTCACTGCGTTTTGTGGCTTAACATTAGAAGCACAAGTACCTATAGCAATTTCTAGTTCCATGCAACACAAATTATTCTTTGTTATTAAGTAGACTTCATATTTTTATAATGAGGTGAAGTAATATCGTCATTGGAACAAAGTTCCTTATAAGCCCCCCGCTTGCGGTAAGTGTGATTCGGGAGAAAATATAGCGTCACGTGACGCTAAAATTTGCGTTATACCCACAGAGTACCTACACTGAAAATGAATATACGGACATAGAGTAGTCAGCTGATCTCACCTTTAAGTGCCATCTGGTGGGTAACATCAAAGTTACAGCTAACTATTGGATAAAACATACAAAAATACACGTTTTACTGGGGATCGAACCTGGGCCCTGTGGTATCTCAGTCCGACGCATGATGTTACCTGCCATCTATTCATAACAGTTGTGAAATTTAACAGTATAATGAACCGGTCAAAAAATATGGATTTTATAATATTACCTTTTTGTGTTTCTTATTGATGTGAAAAATCCTTTAACAAATTCTTACCTGTAACAAAATAAATAATTATAAATTAATATTCTATTATTATCATGGGTAGATTAGTTACATTACACTTTATGTTCTTACACAGATAAAACTAAAGATTAATTATTTTTTCAAAATAATGTTAAATTTGTTTTATTTATTCTTCACAAAGGATTAATTGCAACAAACCATAGAGCACCACAGAATAAATAGTATAATAGTATAGTCCAGTCCTAAGGTCATACCCCTAAGTACAGTCGGCAACAAATACTGTAGAACTACACCACAACAATAGTGTCCCTCAGGGAATAACTGCAGAGTAGCTGCACAGTGCACATAGCCCAATGATTCCCAAAGGAGGATTATAGCACTCTGGAATTGATTCTCTAGAATAGAATAGAAGTAAACAGTACCTTGGAGACGGCTATTGTGTTCCATACTAACAATGCTTTCTTTCTACTCTGCGAAGGACTTGCTCCTTTTTGTAGTGTTTGCAACCAAAGTTTATGGTTATGACGAATATTTTTAAGAATATAAAGGTGGAAATTTCAGTTTGAACTACACTTGCGACTTTGTTGGTAAAGTTTCATGATGGAAAACATGCGACGATACAAGTTCTTTGTGATGGTGAAATATTTATGCAAATAATGTCCATTGAAATAAAACTGTTTGGGCATACCTATACGGATTACGTTGCGTTATATTCTATCATTTGTATTCATGATTACTCTTTCTAGTGCGAGAAACCATTGAAGCGAACTATAGTATATCAGATGTCTGAAAGGGTTTAATTCCAGGAAAAACAAAATGATTTTAAAATCATACATTATCTTTTTCACACAACATTCTCCACTGATCGTCATTACTATCCCAGAATTGTACGAGAAGCGATTGAGATAAAGAAATATCAAAATTTCAATCGGGAAGATGGATATAGGTTGTCCTCCTCGTGGAATCCGGTAATCGAGAAGTGTTCGCGTCGTGGTATGTCTACATGTATGTCCGCCGAAACTGTCAGCATTGTGTGTCGTGATTCAGCATATCTTGTTACGGACAGCGACGTTACGAAAAACCAACCGCGAGTAGTTCGAGAAAACACCCGCCGCTCAAGACGATGACACCCACATACTTCAGTCTGCTCGTGACCACGGCCAATGCAACTTGACCGAAACGTCGAGGTTAGTCAAAATGCTTGTTATATTTTGATTTAATTGTGCGCGACAAGTCCCGTAAACTTAGTTCAACACAACATTCTCTTTTAAAATATTTTTAAACCTACTTTCTCTTTTATTTAAGTACAGAAACTGAACGTACGTTACTTACGTTGGTTTTATTCAATCCCATATTACAAATGATTATTTAGATTTAGAGCTATAATTAAGCATATTAATTATTTAATAAAATTTGAAAGGAAAATGTGTTTACTTAATCTTTCACTATTATAATAGGGAAAGAAGAAATAAACTCTTTTAAAAAAAAAAACAAAGTTTAACCGGATTAAATTGCGTATATTATTTAAATTAGTTTTGATAGGATGGCAGTTAGTCTAAGATATATATTTAATGCTAGCCTATGCCCGCGGCTTTACCCGCGGGAATCTCGTTTATCGCGCATCCCTCTGAAACGGTTAATTTCATTGAAATCCATACAGTAGTTTTTTGCGTGAAAGAGTAACAAACATCCATGCATCCATACTTGCTAACAAACTTTTACGTTTATAATATTAGTAGGAAGTAGGGTAGTAGGATGTATTTCACAGAAATAGATAGAATGGTTGTAATCACAATTTTACTTGCGATTCATGCGTGGTAACTTTCCGAACAAACTACGCCTAACATTTTGACATTATAGGATTTTTTTTTTAAATCAATTGTACTTTACAGCTTTTGTTTCTGCTGTTAGAAACAGCACAATAAAGCATTTTTGCGGGTTTTTGTTATAGTATTTATAGAAACAAGTCATAAGGCGTGCTGGGAAAGGCTTTGAAATATCCTGTCCACTATGGTGCATGGTGCTGCCACGCGCGCCCTGCCCACATGGCCATTTTATCTATTTCTGTGATGTATTTAGTAATGATAGGGAGGACCCAATAATTTCAATCTCCTAAATAGATTTCAAAAACAAAAATCTGATTCATTTTAGAATGGTCTGAATGCATTTCAACGGAAGTTGAAAATGTTAATATTTGTTTTGGTTTTATAAGTGGCACCAGTACGCAGTTATAACGTCAACTGCGTTTTATTCACTAGTGGAGGTCAAAATTGAATATGATAATGGACTACGCCAGTAGGAAGTCACTTTGACAGAGAGTTTTACATTTTTATTATTTTTAGAGGGGCTCGTGGCTAAGTAATAACCGCGTCTATCGCAAGATCTGAAATAAAGAAAGAATGAAAAAAAAAAAATTGACACAACTGAGACACATACAAAAGAAAGGATATATAAAAAACAAGAAAAAGATTTATAGACGAAGAAGTAATACATGAGTAACAAAGCAAGGAAAAAATGGTTCTGTAAATGGTTCTAAAAAAGTATCTGTGAGGTTAAGCTGCGCTAGCCACGGTCGTTCTTTGGATGGGTGACCGTTTCATTGTACCTACATTGACACCCCTCCGTGCCTCGCAGAGCACGTTAAGCGGTCGGTCCCGGTTGCCATACGAATATCTATGGCAGTCGTTACAGGTAGTCAGAAGTCCGAAAGTCTGACAACTGATCTAACCATCCTACGTCGGTATTTTCAGTGACTGGTTTGCGGAGGTCTGATGGCAGTCGCTTCATGTAAAATGCTGATGTTCAGCTGCGGCTGATGTGTCTGGTTAGACTGAAAGCCGACCCCAACATAATTGGGGAAAGGCTCGGAGAAAGATTATTTTTTTAGAGTTGAGTTCATGGATTGCGAAACAAAAAAAAAACAGAAATAAATAAATTATTTTTATCTCGTTACAGGCGAGAGAAAAAAGTTGACACATTAACAACAAAATTAAAAATAACATGCCTGTAAAAGACTAAAAAAGGCCCCCATCTCGGCATAATGCTACAACACCGAAAGAACATAAAGAAGAATCGAAAAAGTAAAAAATGAGTATACAAAAGTTCCGATGAAACCAATGAATTGTGGCTGTAGTAAAATAAATGAAAACGGTGAAAGCTCTGTGTCATGGCATGATTTTGACGACGTCTATGGTCTAGTGGTTCGAGTGTTGGTCTACTGATCACGAGGTCGTGGATTCGATTCCCACAAGACACAAATATTTCTGTGATGAACATAAGTGTTTGTGTTTGGCTGGGTGTTTCTTATATATTATAAGTATGTATTTACAACAACAAAAAAGTATTATATCCATTATCTAGTACCCATAGTACAATCTCTGCTTAGTTAGGGGCTAGATGGTGCTGTGTAAAATGTCCCAAAAATATTTATTTATTTATTTTATTTTATTTGAATGTGGCGGGAATCCGCTGGATGCGGAAGGCACAGGACCGGTCGTTGTGGCGATGCTTGGGGGAGGCCTATGTCCAGCAGTGGACGTCTTTCGGCTGAAATGATGATGATGATGAATGTGGCTTAAGTTCAGCTGTTGACTTCGTTAACGTGATTAGATTGGATGCAAATGTTTTCTGTCTGATTAATGATTTGCTTCTTTTTGTTTGTGTCATCTTTGTTCTTATTTACTACGCTTTTATATTACATCCATACATAGGTACCTACTATCGCGCCTATGGCAGAAACTATGGCTTTCCAACCGATACTCCCGATCCTGACACCTCTTTCGTTTTATTTAAGTTAATCAACGTTACATAAAATAAATGTTCAGAATGTTCCTAGTTTTAAGAACGTCCGCGATTTGGTTGCGGTACGTTTGCCGAGGTCAGGACGGCCACTGTGAACTCTTCCATCGACGGTTGTTTCGTAAAACATCGAATTATATTATAACACAGATATCGTTGCTCGTATACTTCTTCGTCAATCTCCTTTCGTCCGTCCGTAACAAGATATGCTGAATCACGACATTTTAATCGATTGAAATTTTAATCGGGAAGATGGATATAGGTTGTCCTCCTCGTGGAATCCGGTAATCGAGAAGTGTTCGCGTCGTGGTAGTCTACATGTATGTGTCCGCCGAAACTGTCAGTATTGTGTGTCGTGATTCAGCATATCTTGTTACGGACAGCGACGTTACGAAAAACCAACCGCGGGTAGTTCGTGAAAACACCCGCCGCTCAAGACGATGACACCCACATACTTCAGTCTGCTCGTGACCACGGCCAATGCAACTTGACCGAAACGTCGAGGTTAGTCAAAATGTTTGTTATATTTTGATTTAATTGTGCGCGACAAGTCCCGTAAACTTAGTTCAATATAAGTAAAATTCAGCTGACTACAAAATATTTATTTTCGATCATTTTATCTGATGAAAGTGTCTTTGTGAAGTGAAATAGATGAAATAAAGGGCATGAACTGAATTTGATGATTTCAATTTGTTGAAAGATTAAAGTAGGTGTAAATCATACAGACGTGTAGACTGAAATCGAATGGAATCGAAGTGTAGAAGTGTGGATCAGGATTACTTAGTAGGTTCCTGAAATGAGGTTGAACAGTGTCACGAATGTGTATTAATATTTCTAATTTCCATGTTATATTTTCACAAATAAATAGCTGAGTAGGTTTGGGATTTGAAAGTCATGTTTTCCAATTCATAAACCCAGAAAACTAAACGAAGACGGAGCTCCGCCCAGAGTCAGTTAATGCCTATAAATAAAAATTTTGGAACTGAAATCTGAAAAGTATTATTTTCTAATACCATGTTTGATAAATACATACATAAATACATACATACTTTTGGGACATTTTACACTACACCATCTAGTCCCAAACTAAGCAGAGCTTGTACTATGGGTACTAGACAATGGATACAATACATATATACTTTTTTTTTTTGTAAATACATACTTATAATACATAAGATATATGATATTACTACAGTATATATTACATGAAGAGAACACCCACATACTAATGTTTATCACGTGTAACGTAGAGGTGATTGGTGAAGCCACATAAGTGTCGGTGAAGCTGTCAATGACATTATAACGCTGGAATCATTAATGGTTTAAAAGTATATACATTATATCAGTTATTACTTGAAAACATTCCTTTTGTAAAAAAAACGCAAGTAACGTTCAAACATTCGATTGAAGTTTGAACAATTTGAAAAAAAGAATCTAAAATAGGACTTAACAATAAAATTTGAAGTAGGTAAATAATTTCATTAATTTTCTGGTTTGATTTCAGATGACCTATTTATTTATAATTTATGTACACACAATAACATATGAAAGGAGACAGCATTAAAAATTATTTAGTACAAAGGTACTGCTTATTTCAATGAAATTTCTACCAGCAGACCTGCGAGAGGAGAAACAAGTAAGAAAAGTAGACAACAGTGTGTAAAAAGATAGGAAACTTAAAATTAATTCTAATGAAGCAATAGACACTCAAATAAATACATACATTTTATATAGGTATAGGTAAATATGATATAAATATTACGCAATAACAAATTATGAGGAAAGGTAATGAATGCTCTTTAACACGTCTTTTGAAGACAGATATGGATTGAGAATTCCGTATGTTAGGCGGGAGTATGCACAGAGAAGGCATAAGAATAGAAATCCGTTTTGTGAGGTTGAAATTTAAGAAGAGTTTCTGCAAGGAGCATCAGAAGGTTTGAAAAAAGAAAAACGCTCTCGTAAGTAGGAAGGATATTTAGGATTGTAAAGGGTGTTATAAAGGAGACATAATATGCGAGTGTTTCTGCGAAGGCGAATCGGGAGCCACTTGAGTTCCTTGCGGTAGTGAGAAACGTGATCGTATTCTCTAAGTCCAAAAAAAATACGAATTCACAAGTTTTGCAGGCGCTCAAGCTTGTTTAACAGCCTACCAACCAACCAACCAATGTTTTTTTTTGTTTAAAAAATTATTGGTTTTCGTAATTTATGTTTTTGTTTATGTTAATTTGGTATCCTATTTCGGTGAAACTGCAAATATCGATATTAGATAATTCTATTATTACCGATAAGTTTTCAATGTTATTAAAACATTTTTTTTCAAAATTAAGTAATTTGTTGCAATTCAGATGAACGTTGATCCCCTTTGGGTAACCTGTGTACCTGGTCATATAATTTATTAACTAATGACTTTTGTCCTGGTTTAATTTAAATTAGGACTGGGTTTTAATTAAATAAACGACTACGAAGAACTTTATTTCAATTATTGTTCTTTAGTACTACTAACTTAAAGGGCTCCCCACAGCACAGTGGCACCCCCCCCCTATCAGTATAAAAACGCGTTGGCCAAAAGGCCAAAAGCTGCCGTTTTTCGCATTTTTTCTATCTGCAATTACAGCGAATTATATTTTACAGAGTAAATAGTTTGTGATTAAACTACAGTCGAAAGGGAAGTCCAAGTAAAGACTTGAATTTTGTGTAACCGGATTTATATTTTTACAGAGAGTAATAATTTTTTTACTGATAGGGTTGCCACTGAGCCATATAGAGCCTCTTAAAGAAACTCCCACTGGAACTGGAACTAGGACTGGGCATCGAATTTTCAACCTACACCTCATACACATTCAAATTTTGCAAATTCTGATATATTTTTTGGACTAAGCCTTTCAGCTATTCGATATCAAGCCGACTGGCACTGACCTAAAGAAAACTGCCTATGCATTGTCTTTTTAAAATTCATATATGTATACAAAAGGATATTATTATAAGTATGCTATATTTCATTTGGTACTAAATTTTACAGCCGTCAATTTATAACTCCTGCCAAGGTCTAGCTCTCCTGCAAAGCCCTTTAAATTGGACCGACCTCGATTACCAATGGTCGTTAATTCTCCTCTTTTATGGACACTTAAGGGGCCATTATTATATGCAGTCTTTACATCATTAGTTATTTTTATGACTTAATTGTGTACTTGCAATTGAGATTTAAATATGCTGATGATGATGTTGTTTGACATCATAAAGTCAAGGTAAGCTGAATTTTGAGACACCTAGATTATATTTTCATTCTATACTTTTTCAATTTTTTATAGATTTCTAATTCATGATAAATCAAAAGCAGTGACTTTTCTTTCCCTCATGTCTTGGGACGCATATGTCAACTGCAATCCATAGATACCCTTTCAAATTTTTATCCACACTATGTATGCCTGCCCTTGTTATGTCCCTACTTGTACTTGAGTACAAGCTGCTTGTACTTTAACTCCATTAAAGTTATGTAGGGAATGTGTTAAAAATGCAATGTAACTAGTGACTTTTGACACGTAGTTGCTTGCCTGTTGATTTTAATACCGTTAACTAGCCTAGTTTACTATGGTAAACTAACAAAATTGGTGGTTGACCCTAACAATTTGAGAAACATCCGAGAGATTTAAAAGTTAAACACATACGAAATACAAAGTTAATATTTGAACGTTTTGAATCCAAGAAAATGAAGAACGATAAAACAAACATAGTACTAAATTGAAAGAAGCTAAAATTAAAAGGCCAACTTTAATTTTACAAGGCTTCAAATGTGATTGTGTTGAAATTATAAACGGTTGCGTTCATAATATGGATAAAAAAGAAATTTCTATCAGAAAGGTTGCTTTTAAAATGATGTAAGAGGCCTTAGAATTGCACGTGCATGCTATGGACTGTTTGTTTGAAACTACCAATGTGACTATTGAGGCTGCAAAGAAGAAGTTCACTATTAGAATTAGTTGGGATGTCCTTGACTGAAATCAGGGCGATAAAGTAGAAGATACATACATACATATTATCACGCCTGTTTCCCATTGGGGTAGCAAACCTCTACGTTTCGGTTTAGAGTACTCTTAAAGAAGAAGATTCACAATATACAGCCTTCCGAACTACCACCTATACCGACATAACATAGTATTTCCCCGAAGGGGTAGGCAGAGGTGTATAGTACACCCACATTTTGCCAGTTATGTTGTAAGTCCCATGTAAAAGGGGGCGAGCCTATTGCCATTAACTGGGCACAAATCCAGACTCCGGGCTGCTACTGAGAATCTCTTACTGAAAAACCCAATAACACTTTGCCCGACCCGGGAATCGAACTAGGACGCCACGCTCAGCAGTCGCCTACCTATACCTATACCGAATTTCGGTCAAAACCCAATGAATGTTTTCGTCAAACTTGTTATCATCGATTCTTTCAGTAAGTAACGCTTTTCAATGAGTGGAATTACGTCACCTGCATCATGAACGTTATGTATCGCCTGCAAGCGGTCCGCGTGCCCTTGAATACGGATGAGCATTCAACTGCTCAATGCTCATACCTTATGTATGCAAGCTGCAATCGCCCTCGCTTCGACCTATCTTGTCTTTCTGTCGATCTCGATTTACTTATTTTGTATTTTAATTGTAGCCATACCGTGTGTCTACGCATTTAACTCGTTTTTTAATTCGATATTTAAATAATGTTGATTCTAAAAAACTATGTTTTTATGTAGACGTAATGTTTGTTAGTGTGTGTGAGGTAATTATTGTAGCTATACGGCCAGAATTAATATCCTATCTATCCACGATTTACCCTACTAGAGATAGAAATTTGACATGAAATGTGTAGTTATAGAGCTTATGTAAAATTTCCATCTCTAGTAGGGCAAATCGTGGATAGATGGTATATTAATTTAGGCCGTTAGATGTCATAGATAAGTTCTGAGGGTAGGGTTATATTTTGTGATGCGTACCTGACAATTTTGTTGAAAAGGAAATTATTGGTTCTATTTATTATCCGTGTGTTGTTAATCCCATAAAATTGATTATTTTTACATAAGACTGAATGTACTTTTTATTATAAAACGTTTGAATTTATAGCGTAAAAATAAACTTTATTTCAAAGAACATCCAAGTCGTCTATTTTCAATTGAGTAAGATTGGAAATAAAATCGAAAGATTGCAATCTTTATTGAGTTGCTACGACGGATCAGGTTTTTTATTTTAGATATCAACATGAAAACCTATTGACACGATTTTGCTTTGTTTTCTTATTGCAACTTACAAAACTATTCGCTATTCATGGATTCCAAGCAAAAATACTATTTGTGCACTTACATTGTTTTAAATGCAAGTCATTCTATCAGTTTTAGAGGCTCATCGATGGTGAAATATGCAAAATATTATCTTTTGAATATCAATTCAGTTTCGCGAGTTGTTTACCCGTTTTCGAAAAGAACCATTCACTGTTCCGCGTTGTGAATTTTTTTAGGAATCTAAAAAAAAAATCGGAAATTTCCGAAATTGTCTCGTGTATAAAACTGAGTACAATTTAATGATCATTATTAAATCGAGTAGTTTTCTCCGCTATCAAAAAGTAGTTTTTCATCACTCTTTATTATTGTAAGAGCTTTGAATAGCTGTCTTTTTTGTATGCTAATTTATAGGTATGCCACGGTAACGGGCGACAAAAAAAGGACTTCACGCCACAAATAACGAACGTGACGTACCGCATCGGACTATGTGTGCGTAAGTAATTTGAGAAACGAAACGCCGCGTAATGGCGGTTGATCGGCGTACTATTACGTAAGTTTGTGCGTGAGGTACTGGACTAGGTACTACATAAACAAGCCAGGTCGGCTAACTTAGGGTGCTTCACTTTCGTTATATGTGTCGCGGAATCCTTTTTTTCTCTTTCGTGGTTCATATACCTACAAATTAGCATACATATAAGGTAGTTGATATAATTCAAAAGTCTTACAAAAATAAAGAGTGATGAAAAACCCCTTTTTGATATAGAAGAAAACTACTCGATTGAACAAAGAAAAATTTCGCAATCTATTTGCTAACCAGTAAACCTATCGATTACCGTCTAGACGTTCGAAACGAACTCAATAATACATAAATACATTCCGTAAGTAGTGATGCCGAGCAACTTGGGTATCTTTTATTGTACCTACATAGCAACATCACTACGCTGAACTTCTCCTAATGGCTCCGAGGCCATTTTAGTGCAATGCTCGGGTTATACCGACCAGGCCATGGCCTAAGGCGGAAGTAATACGAGTAGCCAATGAAGCCCTCCAACTCATTAGGTTTACTAAAACACTATCGTTTGCAGCACACAAGCAGTTATACACACTAGTGCAACCAGTTAAGCCTTACAACCGCCTGAAGTTACAGGATCCTTAGTTTACGAGTAAAACGTCTGTCCCAGTTGAAACTAACGTTTTTCTTTTATTTATAGTAATTTGATTTCTGTAAAGTTTCTCGCAATTCGATACATAAATTATTTGATTTGATTATTATTTCGTTTAAAAAGTATTTATTTTTAATGTTTCATTGTTTATTGCTGGCTAGTAGAGCTATCATTGTGTTATTTCCATGATCGTTTATTGAGAATTCCTTAGATTCGTTGAGTATTTTATAAGCCCGAGAATTCTAAGTATTAATTACCACGTTTGCGGCAATGTGGAATTTTATGAAGGAATTACATCAATTTTATTAGTATTGCTGTTGGCTGAAGCTTTTCGCTATTTTATGACGTCTACAGTTTTCAGTATCTATCTACTAAAATTAGACTAGACATACCAACAGTAATCATCATCATCATCATTTCAGCCGAAAGACGTCCACTGCTGGACAAAGGACTTCCCCAAAGGGGGGGGGGGGGGGGTATGCCATAATCGCCACGCTTGGCAGGCGGGTTGGTGATCGCAGTTGGTTGGTTAAATACTCGGAGAACACTGCTGCCCATCCTCTGGTGAATCCCTTAGTCGCCTTTTACGACATCCATGAGAAGATAAAGGGTGGTGCAATTCTTTAGGTCCGGCACCACACGGAACCACACCAAAAGTTTTTTTTTAAATTCTGTAATTGAAAGTCTACCGAATTAATGTAACTGGAACGATTATGAATGACCTACACGTCATTCATAATCGTTCCAGTTTAAAAAAAAAAAACTAATTATCAATTTTACTTTTATTTATTCGCGTCATAATAAATTAATTACAAACACTATACTGAAATACATTGGTTAAAATCTAGACTGAGTTAATTCTAAACACATTTCATACACAGATTGTACACACATAATGGTGCCGATTCTCTTGTCACAAAATTCTCTAAACTAGACTAAAAATCACCTAAATTTAGTTTAGTCCTGTCAAACGACGTTTTCTATTCTGAAATTCACTTTAAAACTAATTTTTGGTTTGACAGGACCAAAATTAGTTTAGTTATTCAACTTAGTAAAAATTGACATTTTGCTATTCTGTAATTGACGTTTTTCACCTAATATTAGAAATGTCAACCTAAATCCGACTATTTTTAGAAGGCATCAAAATACATGTCGACTATAATTAGTTATCAACAACTAAAATTGCAAAGCTTATTTTATTCATTTTTATTGTTTTTAGGTAGTTTAAAATAAATAATGGATGCCTACTATGTGGTTGCAGCTGTTGTAGATTCAGCAGAAAGGTAAATTGTTCATAGAAACATACAATGGAATTTATAATTTCGATAAGAAGAGGTACCTATATAATAAAGGATAAGAAGTACATAAATCCATACAATGGGAAAAAAAAATCTATGTGACATTCAATTCTATCATTTTATGCTAATATGTGTCCCTAAAAAGCCTGAATTCACAAATTTTCCCTCTTTAGGGGAGAAAGTCTCCAAGTTTGTAATCCTGCGTGGTACTTTTTAGCTTATATTCTAATTTATTCAACTTTTTTGAAAAATTTCGTGGCCTGGTTGCTAGAACTTTTTAACCACGTCTTTAAAAAGGGAAATTCCAGCTTTTTAAATTAAAGAAATAGTTTATTATTGTGATTGCCCATGGAATTCAAAGGTCCTTGCATTTTTGGCAAATAGCTCCGTTTCTCGTTGTTTAAGATATACATATGATACGCTTCAATAATAACAATATATCTCCTTTGATAGGTACTCTTAGGCCCGTATTACAGAAGGTTCCTCAAGTACAGTTTTAACTCCAATCACCTGATCAATACTTAAGGATAGAATCGTTACATGAGTATCGGTCTTATTCCAGAACGGTAATTATTATAAACTTTAATTCAACAACATAACACACGAATTTGACCTGAATTAAAATATAAATCTCTACTCAAGCGTAGTCTGGACCACACCAGAGTGATTGATTACAGATCAAATCTGTGATCAATAAATCTCTGCTTGAGGAACGTTCTAAAATCAAAACTCAACTCAAAACTAGTTTTAAACAGTGATCAACGCTTGAGTATCGTTCTGTAATACGGGCCGTAGAAAATAATAACCTAGCTCTTTAATCTGATCACATTATTCCAATTTATATATTTTATTGAAAATATAAAACAAAAATGTACTTTATTTCGTGACATGATTTTTTCTTCTTAATTTTAATGATAAACTAATAATTCCAAATATAATTATTATTTAATTTCCTTCTGTTTTTGTGAACTTTCGGTCATTCCATTCACTCTTTAATAATTTTTTCAAGATGTACTGGTAACACCGCCAATTCAACTTAGATGCGTCAAACTCAATTATTAGAGCTGTCAACAAGTTTTCTAAAATAAGAAAAAGATAAACACAGAATAAGTTTTATGATTTTCTAAACTAAAATTTGTAAATTTTAGTTATAGTTAGGTTTAGGTGGGTGTACAAGAGAATCGGCACCATTGTTTTCAAAGTAGATTTCAAATATTCACAATACAAACAAAACGTCAAATTTGATAAGAATCGTCTTTGACATAACAAGAGGAGTTGCCTCCGGCATTTTTTGGCGAACGGCGAATAAACCGGGTTACGACCGGGTCACAGCCTGGCTGCCCGGAACGGCACACTGACCCGTAAAACGAATAACAGGAAAATGTATTGAAATATATCGAGAAGTTATTCCTGGGTAAACTTTAAAAAGGAACATTACCCAGACAAAAAAGGAAATAGATTTAGCAGTGAATAAAGTAAAAACAATAATCATTATCTTAATATGAGAGTGTTAAAGTTCGCTTTTGAACAAGGGCATTTCAATAAATACAGCAATGAATAAATTCCAAAGGGAAAATTGCCATATATATAATACGTATTAAGGTAAGAAAAAAAACATTGTTCATTAATCAAACCACGGAGGAGAGAAATAAGGGTTCAACAAACTTTTTTCCTTTTGGTTATTTCATTAAAAATCCTGGTAGCGAAAATGCGTAAAATAATGGTATAAAGTCGCTTTGTTGCATGCCTTTGTCGTTCAGTGCTATAAAATAAAGAATGAGAAAAAAAAAACATTATTGTAACACATGAAACAAGAGTATCACAATATTCTACGCAAACAGATACATTTTGAACTCATGTATTGCAATCCTTAAATCTATTTATAATTGCTAATTATAATATGAACGCCTACATAAGAACAGAATACTCAAACGATAACGATTTGAGAGTACAAAGCTAAGTGCACACGTGTATAGCATCCCTATATAACTGGGGCACGGAGGGAGGCTGGGCGGCCCAATTCGCAGGGTCATACCGCGACCTACCTCACGACCCATTTGTGAGTGCTGACACGAACCGATACATTTGGGCACAGTGACGTCAAAGGGTCGTTTTCTTAGCTATTCATGCTGCGATAAAGTTACAGTGTGACTTTTTGTTTGTGTCTTTGAATATAGAATATTTCGAAACCATTTGCACTAAAGCAACGCGGCTCTAAGGCTTACATTCAGAGACAAATCTAACCATAGACTAATGCTTTCAACTGTCAAATAGCACTGCATTTTGACAGTTCGAAGCATGAGTTCACGCTTAGATTCGTCTCCGAATATAAGCCTAAGCCATAACATTATTCAAAACTATTTACTATCTTAGAATGACGTTTTAATCACAATTTTACTACATAAAGAAAAATACTTATATTTTTGCCGGATATTTGGGTTTCGATCGGTGGGTAACCAAAGACATTAAAAGACTTAATTTAATCTCTTTGTGGGTAACAAACAAAATATTCTTTATTTTATAAAATGACGTAATAATTTAAACTTTATTAGCGTCATATTAAACTGCTTTGTTATTGTAAAAAAAAGAGAACGCTTTCCTCGATTTTGAAATGAAAAAATAATATTACCGGACGTAATAAAGTTTATATATTGTTTAATAGCGTTTTAATTAGTCTGTACATTTCGATGCTTATTATGAAGCCGTGTGTGGTTCTTGTCAACTTTACGACATGTCAAGCTACTGTCACATATATTTTCCTTTCTTTGAATAGGCCACCCACAGACTTCAGTATTTCAAAAAGATGTTTATTCAGCCATTTTTAAATCTTTCGTTTACCATATTGTCCCTAACGATGCTGGTTAGTTAGTGGGCTTAAAAAGAGAAAATGTATTTGTTAGGACGCTTAGCACGCAACGTTACGAGATAGTCACGAGTGTCGCGTGTAGCTACCCTAATGGTGCGCTAAGGTCGCTTCATACGAGACGTGGAATTTAAAATACGTGTATGGAAGAAGCTATTTGATATTGTGTGGCAAGATATTAAGGGATATTATGTTGCAATATATTAGGTTGTCTGAATAAAAATGTTGGTGTATTTTATTTAGTTTAATATTACATGTGCAGTATCATTTAATACTGATAGTAAAGTATGCATGGTGTACCCTTTGTGTTTAAAGGTTCATATTAACGAACGTACTTACGACAAAAGCTTGTATAAAGGTTGTTTAGGGCTAAAAATGGTTTAGACCTGGTTTAAATGTATGGTAAAAGAAGTGAGAAACGTTTTTAGAAGTGCTTTTTTGCGATAGCCTGAAAAGAATCCTGCAGAAATTTACTGAGAGAAAAACCATAAAAACAGAATACATTTTCGCACTAATTGCTATTGTTAGTATTGTTATCCTACTAATCCTGTTAATATTATAAATGTGAAAGTTTGTGAAGATGTTTGTTATTCAATCACGCTGCTGTAAGGGTTGAACGGATTCTGAAGAAATTTGGCATACAGATAGTAGACTTTTTAACCCGGAAAGATAAACAGTTCCCGAGGGATACACGATAAACGACATCCACACGAGCGAAACCGCGGGCATAGGCTAGTGTTTTATATTTTTTAAATCTCTTTGCACAACTTGCGTCTTCAAAAATACTCCCAGAAATGTGGAATGTGGACCTCTATAACAGCGCCTAGATTTTCTATCCCATCTAAGAAAGCTGTTTTCAGTATTGTCTGGTGTAGTCCCCGCCCCGTTACGTGTTGCCGGACTTAGCAAGCAATTTGGTCGGAGTTAGCACCATTATGCTGCAGGTAGCACTCGTGACTATTACCGCAAAGTAAGCCTTGTATTGTATGTGTTGGATGGAGTTTCTTTACCTAGGATTAGGTAGAGTCAGAAGCAATATCAAACTGTTTTTTAATTTTTTTTATAACATGGGGGCAAACGAGCAATCGGGTCACCTGATGGTAAGCAATCTCCGCCGCCCATGGACATCCCCAACACCAGGATCACCAATGCGTTGCCGACCTTTTAAAAAGATGTATGCTCGTTTCTTGAAGTTTCGTAGTTTCGTTTCGTGAAGGCTCCCATGTCGAATTGTTTCGGGAAAACCGCTGACGGGAGTTGGTTCCACAGTTTTGCTGTACAACTTCGAGCGTTTCGTCCTTTCTCGGAGTACAGTAGTGTCAAACGTTTTACAGCTGTCTCGCTCTAACATTAGCAGTTATTTAAAGATTTCAAGAGATTTTATGCGATATTGAAAATTATTAATCTAAATTATTATTCTTCAGGGTTCCATTACGAGTTTCTTAAACAACAGTTTTATCTTCATAGATAATTCATACAACGTGTTATTGAAATAACTGAAAACCTTTTAAGGGGACATTGTACTCATCAGTATGAACAACCACTACTGCTACTAGTTACTATGGGATCGACCTAGAATCGAGAAAAAAAAATCACCTGATCCTTACATTTTGTCGATTTATGTGAACACAAATGCAAGGATCTGTGGGGTAATTGTGAAATGCATTGACATTGACATTAGCTTCCATTTTGAAATGATAACAATATTCATTGCGTGGTACATAGTTGCCGATAAGACGAATTGTCAAAACACACGGAGCAATGAACATTGAAATCCTATAGAGTTACGCAATTGGGCAGCAGGTGATTTTTTTGATGGGCCTTTCATTGTAGGTTTACCTTTGTGTCATTCAATGTGTGAAAAATTCAAGTTTTATGAAAAACTGTCTTGATAGTGTGCCGCCTACGGGTTTTTTTATTTTATTTTATAATATAGTATGGCGAAACGAGCTAAAGGCCCACCTGATGTTAAGTGGTTAACTTTGCCCATGACAATTTCAATACCACCTAGGCTTTTGCCTAAATGGTAGCGCATGTTGGTTTGCCAAACTGAGACATGAAGATGGAAAGTCTCATGTGATTGTAATTTCACCGGTACCCGTAGCCTTCAGACCGAAACACAGCAATGCAAGCATCACTATTTGGCGAGAAGTAGGCACGGTGGTAGTACTTCCCCGGACGAGCTCTTTCACAAAGGAGCTCGACTACTACTAATCTGTGTTGTGTGATGTTTGATGCAATTTTCTAACTATACGTATTTAGATAGTAGAAATCTGATATGGCAGAAAAGTTAACGAT
Organism: Asteroscopus sphinx; assembly: GCA_949699075.1. Taxonomy (NCBI): domain Eukaryota; kingdom Metazoa; phylum Arthropoda; class Insecta; order Lepidoptera; family Noctuidae; genus Asteroscopus; species Asteroscopus sphinx. The sequence goes on from OX453005.1 coordinate 21,865,849, forward strand.
GTGTCTTTTGTCTTTTGACCTTTCTGAATTCCGTCTGCCTTTTGCTTGTAAAATATTTCTGTAGTATATCCTTATTATAAGAAAAACAATATGATTCATTTTTCTTTAGTTTTTATTGCGTCTACGAGGTAAAGAGCCAATGACTCCTTATATAGCATGCAATAAATACAAAAGCTATAATGATTTACGTAATTTCAAAACTGGCAATGATGTAATTTTTATTTGCGCTAATAAATAAAATGTAAGTGTGATTTCCTAACAAATAACTGCTGGGTAAAACCAAAGGTAGGTGTTTTATTTTGTTCATTTATTTAAGATACATGCATTTTGATTCAGTTATAATACCTACGACCTACGTACACAGAACTTTTTTCGTTATTCGTTGTTACCTCAGGTCAATTATGGTTTCGACATGAGCGATGACGGTGACACGCTGTGGTATTGTGTCGCCCTATGCTTTCGCATCGAGAAGGTGTTCAGGGAGACAGTCTTCCCTGGGAAGTGACTTACAGGCGTAGTACAGGGGGGGGCAACGGTAGCATACCCATTCCCGGAGTTCCCTCACTATTGTGCTAAAGATGGTCACCGGGGAGGTTTTAGTGCGGTAAAAATCCCACACACCCCAGCCTCTACCCCACGAGGCAGGTAGCCTTTTGAAGGATTCCTCTTCGAACACAAAAAAAAAAACGGTTCCAAAACAATACAATGATGATTAAGACGCTCCGCAGACGAATCTCAGAGTTGCGGCAACAGGCAACTCGCAACTAGCTGGTTGTGACGTTTTGATATCATCATCATCATTCATCATTTCAGCCGAAAGACGTCCACTGCTGGACATAGGCCTCCCCCAAAAGGGGGATATGCCATAATCGCCTCGCTTGGCACGTTATGATATAATTTTAAGAAACTGCGCAGATATAGCAACTTTAGTTGCGAGTTTCGGTGATCGACTTTAGTTTTCGGTTGCTGCGCTCGGTGACAATTCAATTTAAACAAAATGAATTCCAAATTGCCGCAACTGACAACTGACAAATTCGTACCAATTGTGTTAAGTTGCTGGTTTTCGAAGCCAGCAACCACAACGTGTCGAGCAACTTCACTCCCTCCCCGTCCCCTGCAGCGTCATAGATTTCAAAATTTCATTTAGAACTGCTTGTTTTGTTGCTGCAACTGGCAACCGTTTAAAAAGTTTACAGTTGCCTCAACTAAAGTTTCCCGTCTGCGGAACGCCTAAAGCACTTATTATGTGGCCTATAGCATAACAAAACATCACGGCTTTATTTCCCCGAAGGGGAAGAAGAGGTGTAAAGTACACCCACATTTGGCCAGTTATGTTATAGTCCCATGTAATAGGGGGCAAGTCTATTGCCATTAACCAGGCAAACATCCAGACTGCTGGCTGCCACTGAGAATTACCTAATGAAAAAACACAATAATAACAATAACACTTTGCCCGACCCGGGAATCGAACCCAGGACTCCACGCTTAGCAGTCGCGCTTGCGGCCACTAGACCAACGAGGCAGTGGCATGTGACCTATACCTATTGGAAAATATATGGTTAAGATAAAAATTATGGAAAGAAAAAAACGCTCACGAGAAGTTCCACAATTTATATCTTTAGATTTCGCTTCGCATGCGTAAATGCGAAAATAATATGTGGTTAAGCCTCGGACGAATAAAAAATGGCGGACGGAATCCCGCTAAGAAAATATTGAAGCACTTCGTTTTTTCCTAAACCCACTATAATTTCGACAGAGTTTTAACACACCAGATATATTATTATATTGTTATTTTATTTGTGACACTACGACAATGACTACCGTCACACGAGATTTGTTGCGTAATCGTGACTTTTTGTCTTACTGTGGGTGTGAATGTGTGCGTGCCAGCGCGTACTTTTAAGCGAGCCGTCTTACTATGGGTGCTCCACTTTTTGTCTAGCGAGATTCCGTCCGCCTTTTTTTATTCGTCCAAGGGTTAAGCCTATAGGGCTAAAAACTGGGAAGCTGGAAACAAGATAAGAAAGAGCCTATCCCACTCAATTAGGGTCCTCATTTATTTGACTAAATCCAACCGTGAAACAATTATAAATGTCTTCTTCAATCTCCATTTATTAACCGTCCAATTTGAAACAAACTCCTTTAACAAGAGATATTGCTCAGGAACTTTTCCTAAATCTTTTAAGTTGTATAATCCAGATACTTATTGGATAAGTGCTTTCTTTTGTACTTTGGGTTCAAAATAAATTGGAGCTTCAAAACGCTTTTATGTTCCTTAGAATGTACAGTCATTTGAGGTGCCTTAACAAAATTTTGGGAAACTTTTTACATTTCCGGTATAATACGTAGTAAACGTCAAAGGAAAGGTCATCATCATCAACTTGGCCTATCGCAGTTCACTGCTGGACATAGGCATCTCCTAAGCTGCACCACAACACTCAGAGATAGGAAAGACAATGAGAAAAATTAAAATGTAAGTATGATGTGGCCATTAATGTTTTTACAGTAATTCTGTATATTCCTGCCTATCTGTTGTCTAGCAGTATGAGTCTGTCATTCAGTTTGCCCATTCCCGTAAACATCGGAGAATCTATACTCGAAGTTGTTGACGATTATGTATACCTAGGACAAACTGTCCAGCTAGGTAAGTCCAACTTCGAGAAAGAGGTCAATCGTCGAATCCGACTCGGTTGGGCAGCGTTCGGGAAGCTACGCAATATCTTCTCGTCCAAAATACCGCAGTGTTTCAAGACGAAAGTCTTTGACCAGTGTGTGTTGCCAGTAATTACTTACGGCACTGAAACGTGGTCGCTCACAATGGGCCTGATAAGAAGGCTCAAAGGTCAATGGAGAGGGCTATGCTCGGAGTGTCCCTGCGTGATCGAATCAGAAATGAGGAGATTCGCAGGAGAACGAAAGTGACCGACATAGCCCGAAGAATTACCAAGCTTAAGTGGCAGTGGGCGGGGCACATTGCTCGCAGAAATGATGGCCGATGGGGCAGTAAAGTTCTGGAGTGGCGACCGCGTACTGGAAGGCGCAGCGTGGGTAGGCCCCCCACAAGGTGGACCGACGACCTGGCGAAGGTCGCGGGAATCCGCTGGATGCGGAAGGCGCAGGACCGGTCGTTGTGGCGATACTTGGGGGAGGCCTATGTCCAGCAGTGGACGTCTTTCGGCTGAAATGAATGAATGAATGAATGAGTCTGTCATGCTCACTTAAATGGTATGCTGATGGTGGCGTTAGTGTCGGGTCGTTAAGTTCCCTTCAATATGGTTCATGGCGATGGCTGATGCTCGCGTCATGCTCGTGAACGGGTGCCGTCTGTCGGTACAGGTCAGCTCCTACTTACTATGGCAACTCTTTTAACGTTTATTTCTAAAGGCAATATTCTCACTTTTAAACTCTTGTTTATTTCTGGCATTAACCTACATTATACTCATATTACTTGAATAAATTTGATGTAATAAACAATAACCTATTTTAAAAAGAGTTTATCCATGGAGTTTCTTACCGGTTTTTCTCCATAGGACCCACAATTTGGAACCGTGAAACTGGAGCCTGACGTTTCAAAAGTGCCTGTAATTAGGTTTATTTGAAATAAAAAACATTTGATTTTGATTTGGTTTTGAAAGGTAGGCAGGCAAAATAACAGTAGATCTAAGTGCAAGTGGTAATAGATAATACTGAGAACCAAGAACTGGTCGTGCAATTGCCTTTCGTATAACCAGTTCCAATAAGGCAAGGTGTCTGGCGATAGGCTGAGGAATTTTCACAATAGACACTTTCATGTTTCCCATTGAAAGTACCTATTACCCTGTTGAGCAGGAATGGACATCGCAAGGAATGTCTGTTACAAAGATAAAAAATATACGACGGTTACATGCGTATTCTTTCATTACTTACTAATCATCGTATTTAATGCGGACAGTATAGACATTTTTTTTATTATAAAGAGTTAATCAACACAATAATAATGTGAGCGCCAAATACAAAAATATATTATAATAAAACAAAGTTTAACCGGATTAAATCGCGTATATTATTTAAATTGGTTTCCCTGACGTTTCGAAAGCTTTGCAGCATTTCGTGGTCGCAGGTAGACTAAGATGACAAGCGTCTTTACAAATATTTCTAAAAAAAATTATTTTTATCTACCGTACAATATTATTAATTAAAATCGTTTCGATGCACGCAGTAATCACTCACAATATCATTATCTTTTACAGTGTTGCATGCTGTTTGGGACTTGATTATTTTTAGGACTGGGTTCCAAACTGGGGGTAGCTGCCAACCATCTTCTCTATTAAAATTAGGATGTTTTTTAATTTCAATAGCCTCACGGAGCATTCTAGGTACATATCGGTTTTCCTTCGCCAGAACTTGTGGTTTATCAAATCGAAGAAAATGGTTGGGTTTGTCTAGGGCATGTTCACACACTGCAGACTTTGTGGAGCGTCTGTTCTTGACGTCAGCTATATGTTCTTTAATTCTAGGGGCTATACTACGCTTTGTTTGCCCTATCTATGATAACCCACAATCACAATCAATCTTGTAGACCCCTGCATCTTGTAAGGGAATGTGACACTTCACCGGTCACATCACATAGGGCAAACAAAGCGTAGTATAGCCACTAGAATTAAAGAACATATAGCTGACGTCAAGAACAGACGCTCCACAAAGTCTGCAGTGTGTGAACATGCCCTAGACAAACCCAACCATTTTCTTCGATTTGATAAACCACAAGTTCTGGCGAAGGAAAACCGATATGTACCTAGAATGCTCCGTGAGGCTATTGAAATTAAAAAACATCCTAATTTTAATAGAGAAGATGGTTGGCAGCTACCACCAGTTTGGAACCCAGTCCTAAAAATAATCAAGTCCCAAACAGCATGCAACACTGTAAAAGATAATGATATTGTGAGTGATTACTGCGTGCATCGAAACGATTTTAATTAATAATATTGTACGGTAGATAAAAATATTTTTTTTAGAAATATTTGTAAAGACGCTTGTCATCTTAGTCTACCTGCGACCACGAAATGCTGCAAAGCTTTCGAAACGTCAGGGAAACCAATTTAAATAATATACGCGATTTAATCCGGTTAAACTTTGTTTTATTATAATGTGTAGTGATCGCGAAAACATAAGAAGTTATTACAAAAATACATGATACTATTACTCACAAGCAAATAATTTTTACCCAAGATAGAATGCGGACGGAGAAATTTAAGAACTTCAAAAGTGAATAATATACCGTTCATATAAGGTCCAAAATCTTTTATCAAAATCAGGGAGGAAATACCGGGAGAGCCCGGTTTTCTGAGATAGCATTTCCGAGAGCCCGCTGTCCCTTTCCTGCATGTATGGATACCCTATAGAAAGAGACAAAGGGCTCCCCAATCATCGGACCGAAATTTAGTCAGCCGTCCGCTTTCCAGCTTGATATATAAGTTCCTTGACTATTACTCACAAGTGAGTACTCTATGGTTTTGTGAAAAAATATGTTGGCACCACTGTTAAAGATCCAATCTCGATACGGATTGCTGATGAATTTCTATGAGCAATCAGATTTTCAATATTAAAATCAATGCACAATCGCAAACTGTTTAGTCTACCGTTACGTCGTACTAACTATGGTCAATATTTGCCATTATTTTGAGTGTGATATTCGTATGCATGTCGTGTTCGCACCTAGAAGGCCGTTCAACTACCATGATTTTCCGCACATGTTATTTATTAAATATAATGTCGTAACGTCCAGTTTGCGAACTCAATTAAAAAAAAAAAAAATTCGTCATCCGTATTTTTTAATACATCGTTCCTTTATTTTTATTTTATTCAAACCCTAGCGCAGAGGTCAATCGACTAACTACCACTGCGTCATACAAGTCGTCAAACTATCTCGCATATTGAAAGCGAAAACCTTTAAGCCTTTCCTCATCACATCCATCATGTTCAGACTCCTGCATGATAGATGTAATCGTTTATACGACAAACTAAACAGAGTAATTTCATGCACCGCTGCCTGTAAACAAAAAATGCAATGAATTGCCTTTGTGTGTGTTACGATTGTCATTCGACATACATACGTACTTAATACAGAACATTATTATATGTACTACATAAGGTACATGTACTAAGGTTGTCAAGTAGGTACTTTGAAATACAGTCAAGTTTATTTAATACAGTCGTCACCGCAAGCACTAGTTTGGGCATGAAGGAAAAAAATACAGTAAATGTGGAATTCCTGACTTGCCAAGGTTTTGAAGGTAGAGAATATTAAATTTGTAAATTATGAAAAGGTTTTTTTGGTTAACGTTCTACTTGAAATACGCCAGCAGCTTTATCTGTGTAAAGGAAAAAACAAGAACTTATTTTTTTTTCCTCAATTCTGTTTTGGATCAGGCTTAAGAGTCAGAACTGGTAAATAAAAGACTTATGCCAATTTATCTTGGAAGTCGAGACTAATATACGTATTTGTAATCTAAATTCGTTCTTAGCATCTGGGCTAGACCATTTTCGAAATAAATACTCCAAATAGAACAACTTTGCCCGAGAAGATACCTTGACTCTTCGCCTATATCTACTAATATTATAAATGTGAAAGTTTGTGAAGATGTTTAGACGTTTGTTACTCAGTCATGCTGACGGAAACGGTATTGAACACAAAGATCGACCATAACACGGATTGAAATATAGGCTACTTTTTATTCCGGAAAAATAAATAGTTCCCGAGGGATGCAAGTCTTGCTGTGATAAGCTGCGGGAAAAGTATATATATAATACAAAAACATTTATAGTCTAACAACAAAAACAGATATTGTCAACCCTATTATATAGTGCAATTGTTCACACATCAATTCTGCGCACGATCCCCTACAATGGAATTTGTCGGCATCGTTTGTTACACGCGTGCGAGCCATTATTCGCACTCAGCCTGCGCCCACGCATCCGATCTCGACTTTAAGACAATTTCCCCTATTTTATTTTTAAATAAAATTATTGATAAATTAGATTCTTGTGAGTAATGTAAAGATTAGGTTTTATTTTGTCTTTAGTCTGTAGCTTAGAATAAACTTGTTTTCTTTTATGGAAGTTTTATGATTTAAAGCACAAAGGAAACCTTCGCTTAATGTTTTCTTACAGGGATTTTCAAATTCGTTATCTAGCTAGTATTTTCAGTATATAATCATGGACGAATAAAAAAAGGCGGGCGGAATAAATAAATAAATAAATATTTTTGGGACATTTTACACGTCACCATCTAGTCCCAAACTAAGCAGAGCTTGTACTATGGGTACTAGACAATGGATATAATACTTAGATACTTTTTTTTTTGTTGTTAAACAATAAGTGAAGCACCTAATAGTAAGTCGACTCGCTTGAAAGTACGGGCTGGCACGCAGACATTCACACCCATAGTAAGTCTAAAAACCGCCATTACATTTAAAATAAAAATATGCCGTCTGGTTTGTCAAGGTGCTTCCACACCGATGTTTACAAAAGTTTGTCTACATGTAGAAACATCTGGTGTGGGAGTAATTCGCCACCATCGGATGTTACTAAATGTTGACAAACGTTAGTAAACGTTTATGAACACCGGTGTGGGAGCACCTTTAAAATACTGCCAAAATTGAACTGGTTTTAAGAAAGTGCTTCAATCTTTCCTTAGGTAGATTCCGTCCGCCTTTTTTATTGATCTGTGTATACTTATAATACCTATGAGAAAGTATACTCTGCGATAAGCAATATTTACTATCTTTTCTAGATTAAAGTGTAGGTAAGCACGTCTCCTACCGTCACATTATCTATATTGATATCTTTACCTGGTTTTAAAACAGATTCATCATAAAATATTTGTAAAATGCTTTTAACATTAAAGTAGGTGAGCACCGAAATTTTCCGAAATGTATTCTTAACATCCTATAACAATGTGTGACCTATTTTCTTTTGTAACAGCAGACCAATATTTAGATTTTTTGCTGGTTTTTGGTGTCAGGGTAACTATATAATAATTAAGTTTAATGTATAAACAACTAGATACATACCTATCAATGATATCTAAAAATAGAGATATGCTATTGAGCTCGAAATCTGAAGACTCAAAAACGTCCTAATTAAAACGTTTTTCTTTTAATCCGCGTCAAGTAAGGTGCCGAGCGTGACTTGTGGCAAAAAAAACTAAAATGCCGTCATGTGTATACAGAACGTATTCCAATTATGACACGAAAGTAACTTGAACTAAGCAACTGACTTACTTTTTACTAGTTTATGTGTATTGTGCTACCGCTGCGTACGGAATATTTTTTTCGTTGGTTTTGTTAGGGTATGACATACCTATCTATATTATTAAATATCATTGATACCTATCTATTAAATGATGTGAGAGAGGCTTTGAAGAAAATCACTCTCGAGAATAATTTATTATTATTATTATTATGATACTTTATTGTACACACAAATACACATTAATATTACAATAGGAAAGCTTATGTACATCGGCGAGCTTAACTCAAAAATGAGTTAATGAATTTATCTGATAGGTATGAATCTGGTGGTCTTCAAGGCACGAGTGTATAGGTTGTTGCTGGGCAAGCGTGCACCCACTCCATCGTCGAGTCATCAGGTGAGATAGCGATCAAACGCAAACCCATTTAGGATAAAAAAATACAGATTACAAATATTTAAAATTTCCCGAGTTCTTTTCTTATTATACGAATTTGTATCAAGTAAAACTTTACCCTTATTTTTATTTAGTTTACGTTATACTAGTACTACGCAAGCTTTACGAATCGGCATTGATGTAATTCATGAAACAAACAATTATAAAAAAAAAATTAAGTATACTCGCTAGGCTAAGTCTGTGCTAGAATTTTTCATTGGACCTGAAACAGCTATATCTGTCTTTACGTCATTTGGAATTATTCTAGTCTCAATATAAACGTTAGTGAGTCTGATTTACAGTAACGTTAATTATAATCCTACTAACATACGAAATGCGAAAGTATGGATGTTTGTTTGTATGCCCTTAAATCATTCGGATACGGCTGAACTGATTTAGATGAAAATTACCACACAGACCATAACCCTGCTTAACATAAAGGCTACTTTTAATCCTTGAAATACACAGTTTCCAATTTCTCGATAACGCTTTTCTGAGATAAACGGAATAACACGCGGGCGAAACCGCGGGCAAAGGCTAGTTTTATCTATTCATTCGATTGTGGCCAGAGTTCGAGGAAAACATATTGGTCAGTGTTGATTTTATTTGACCCAGATTTTGCCGCTTATTGAGATCGATTTTGTTTTGCTTCTTGGATAGTATTGAAATATGCCAGCAGTATAAGCGTCTAGCAGACCAGTAACTCAGCCAGCCAGCTAGCTACCAACGGCAACTTCTCTGCTGGCGTTGGAGCAGACGAGTTCTCGACTGGAGACCGCGAATCGGAAAACCCCTCACCCAGATGGATCGACGACCTGAAGAAAGTAGATAGGGTAGACTGGATACGGAAGGAGGAGGACCGAGTGTTGTGGCACAGCTTGAGAAAGGCCTATGTCCAGCAGTGGACTGCGATAGGTTGAGTTGATGATGATGAGAAAGCCTCAAACCAAAATAATAAGATAAACGGAACGCGTAGAACTAGTAAGCGTGCGTCTAATCCTTAGACCAAAAGAAAATAAGTTTGACGCAACTAACCGTGGCTCGCACGAACTATGTGGGCGGAATAGTAGGTACTCCTTTGCTATTTAGTATTCCTTTTTCTGCCTTCAGTCACTAGTTTTCTGCGCTCCGTCTAACTCATTCTTTTGGTCTGAGGCTAAAGCATATTCCCAACTCTATCATCAATGTATGTTCAATAACTCTGCAAACCCACAAGCAACAATACCATTGATATCACAAGATATTGCTTGTGGGTTCGTGTTGTCACGATGAAAGTACCTACCATCATATCACTCTCTACACATTGGTTACATGTAAGTGCGTGTAATCCTGTTCCACAAGGTCGTACACTTGTATCTACTTCCATCACGCATTCACGCCACACAATCGCTCGTACAATGTGTACACACCATTCATCACTTTTTTACAAAGTCACAGCGCAGCCGAATCGTAATGTTCTTCAGACGTGCCATTTTTCTCTGCGGCTGTGGCGAATTAAAAGCATTTCTCAAAGTTTTGGCACAGGTTCTGTGACCTGACAACGACTTTAGAATAAGGAGGTGAAACCAACACACACAAGGTGGACCGACGACCTGGTGAAGGTCGCGGGAATCCGCTGGATGCGTTGTGGCGATGCTTGGGGGAAGGCTACGGCCAGCAGTGGACATCTTTCGGCTGAAATGATGATGATGAGGTTGGTTATCTTTCGGATGTACGAGCTGATAAAATCTCTAGGATATCTAACAGTGACAAATAGTGTTATGCCGAGTGTTTCCTTCCATGGGTCTGATTTCGAATTCAGCCCGCACCTCTGACTCTTCGAATTTATGTGTGGATCAGAATTCAAAATTTGATTATCACTTGCTTTAATGGCGAAGGAAAACATCGTGAGGAAACTTGCACACCTGAGGGTGCTCCATACAGTTCTCGACAGTGTATGTAGTCTGCCAACCCGGATTAGGCCAGCGTGGTGGACTAAGGCCTTAACCTTCTCATTCGGATCAAGCCCCTGCCCAGCAGTGGTTCAATAATGGGCTGCATAAGTATGTTTTAAATAAGTCGTTTTCATAGTCGCCTATAAAACCTAAACACAATAGAATAAAAACGGTTTGTTGTTGCGTTACGTACCAATTTTAACCCTGTACAATAAAACGCTCTATAAAACCAACAGTAAAGTTAGAATAGGGGTGTAATCTCTGCTAACGAGCATGAGATCCGCTCGATATGTAGCGTTACGAAGTAAAGATTGCGCCACACTCGGTTCACACGGGTTCAGTCGCGCGATATCTGCGGCCTTGGCCCCCGCGCGATAAACAATGGTAATTATGACATCGTTGGCGAAAGCACGCTATTGATACAGAGAGACTTGATACGGTTTACGTACTATCGTTCTCGAGGTTAACCATGTTTTGTAATAGTTTTGCAGCGGAAAAGATAGGGGAAAGTTTTTAAAGGTATATAGACTCGTAAATGTTTATTTCTGAACGCGAGGGAAAGATTTGCTATAGCAGGCGTAGCATAGTCTTCTCGTTGCCTTTCCGCAAATTTTGAAGACGAAAGTCTTCAACCAATGCCTACTGCCTGTCATGACTTAAGGTGCCGAGACGTGGACTCTGACAGTTGGCCTAGTCCAGAAATTCAAAGTCGCTCAGCGAGCTATAGAGCGAGCTATGCTTGGAGTTTCTTTGAAGGATAAAATCCGTAGCGAGATTATCCGAAGAAGAATCGGAGTGACCGACATAGCTTAAAACCCCAGCTAGATGGACCGACGACCTGAAGAAGATAGCTGGGGGGGGGCTGGAGGCGGAAAACAGAGGATTGCGGAGTGTTATGGCGCAACTTGGAAAGGCCTTTGTCCAAAAGTGGACTACGATAGGCTGAGTCAATTAGGCGTAGCATGACGACTGTAGACAAGAGATTTATCTACGGAAAAGTAGACAAAATTACATTGTATAGAACTAAAAAACTCATTTTGTCTATTCTTTCGTAGACAAAACCATTGACACCACACAAGACATATCCCATGGATTTTAATAGGTCAAATTTTTATATGAGCCTACAGCTGAGTGTACTTTTTACACTCTGTTGTCTACATTTCTTACTTATTTCTCCTCTCGCAGGTCTGGTGGTAGAAATTTCATTGAAATAAGCAGTACCTTTGTACTAAATAATTTTGATGCTGTCTCCTTTCATATGTTATTGTGTGTACATAAATTATAAATAAATAAATGAGAGATCCGGTAATAGTACATTAATGTCGAGGCCTGAATTGAAGCAATTGACGGCCAAGTAATATTGGAAGTTCACTTCCCAAATGATTTTAAAACTTCTAAACCAAATGTGGCCGATAATTGCTATTTCGGCCGAGACTTGGATAGTATTTTTCTCTCATTTGCGAGGAAACAATACCCAAATTATTTCAACAGTAATCTAAATCATTTATCTAATTTTCATTCGTGCCAATTCGTCCGCGCGCGGTTCTTGTTCTATATTCAAAGTTTAGAAAAAAAAATGCGCATTCAGCCTTTATAATGATAAATATTTTGTACCTAAAAACACCTAATTTATGTGTGTACTTAAAAACCTCGGTAGCATAATTTAAAAAATAAAAACTGTCTAGCAAGGCCTGTTATTTCGTTGCGTACGGAAAAGAGCCGATTGTTGTATTCCTTTTTTTGAATAATGAACCAATTTCCGAGCAAGTGGGAAAAATCTGTTACATAATTAGATACCTTTGTGTTTCGGTGCGTGTTCGGCTTTATTGAGAAATATTAGAAATGTCTGCTTGATAAACTAAACACTATTAATCAAATTAAATAATTTAATGTTAAGTAACAAGACATGGTTGAACAGTTCATTACACTTTGAATCATGTTATATGTACCGAAATAGAGGTACCGAAAGTTAATGTAAGAAAACGCATTGGGATAATATTACAAAACAAAGGTTCTACATGTAAAACGAAGTTTGTATGGCTTGATGAATTTAATGGTAATTGAGAGTTAAATAGTCATTTGTGTAAAAAAACTTCGGCCTTAGCAGAAGGGAAATCTTTTCAAAAAACAAAGTTATTGGGAAGCTCATGAAAGTACAGCAAAATGTTTATTACCTACTTGTTCGACTTTCTGTTTCACAATGAGACTCATTGATTTAGTCACAAGCTCGACTGATAAGCTTGAGAGCCTTGGTTCCATGCCAACCTTATATGTATTGTTTCCATATTGTTATTAAAATTATCGGTTAGTGCAATGGCAGCCCGAAATTGTTGTCCTACTTCCAACTATCCAACTAATATTTTGAATGTAAAAGCTTGTGAAGTTGTTTGGATGTTTGTTACTCAATCACGCTGAAACAGTTGAACGGATTTGGATGAAATTTGGCACTCAGATAGACCATGACCCGGATCAAGATGTAATAATGTATCTCTAGAAAAATAAACAGTTCCCGAGGGATGCGCGATAAGTCGTTCTGTGATAAGTTGAATTATACGTGGGCGAAGTCGCGGGCAAAATCTAGTGTATACTATACTACGTCATTGTATTATACAGTCAGCTCCCCCCCGGTGACCACCCGTAGTATATTTATGACCTCCTCCTCTAGTTTTCACATAGTAATTCATAAATATGGTTTTAAATCATTTCTTGCAAACAGAAGGTAAAAAAAAATTTGCTTATATTTGTCTTTGCGTCATCATATGTGCGTCAGTGTTGCCACCTATGAGTTTAATAAGCGCTAAATGCTGCGCGCCATATTTGAACATAGCGCGAAAAAGTGCGAGATTTCCCTAGAGGATATTGACTACGTGACGAAAACCTAGGGGTGAGATCTCGTCCCTGTGACCAAGCGTGGTATTTTTAAACCTCTCTCCCCCCCTGAACGGAACACGTAGTATGGGTACGTGCCCTTAGGTGGGTTCATAAACTTATTGATCTTAAATCTATATCAGATAAATCCGAGCTACAATAATAGTGGTAGCATCCAAACATCTTATGCAATAAAACAAGTCAATGAAGCACGGTCGTTGCCAACTTGGCAAACACTACTATAACGCGATGTTCTCAGTATTTTGACCTATTCCTCCTTACGTATATAATACATTTATTTACATAATAAATGTGTCATATTAATAATACGTTTGATATAATGAGTTCTTGGTACAATCATTTTATATTTATGACTGTTTATTGAAAATTGACGAGTTCCGCGTAATGTGCTCATGTGGGTACGTTTTACTTTTAATATAAAAAGTACCTTCATTAGTAGCAAAAGATTTTCAGTTGTATTTCTTTTATAAATGTATGATTTTATTTTTCAAAATGCTAACAAAATTTTGACTTTCTGAGTAGCTAAAAATCATAGTCACACAACACATAACTCACACACAACACAGTTGGACACAACCTCTTTCATCAAATTAATTAAAACAATAATTAATAAAGGAGTCTCTACAAAGAATCATCTTTAAGAGATGGCCAAGCATGGCAGGTTTTTTTTAATAATGCAGAATCGTTAAAAATATAACATTATTAATTAAACCGATATTAAGGACGGATAAAAAAAGGCGGACGGAATCTCCCTAAACAATAAGTGAAACACCCATAGTAAGACGGCTCGCTTAAAAGTACAGTTGGCTCGCACACATTCACATCCATAGTCAGACAAAAAGCCGCGATTACGTAACAAATCTCGTGTGACGGTAGTCATAGTCATTGTCGTAGTGTCACAAATAAAATAATAATATAAATCTGGTGTGTTAAAATGCCGTCGAAATTATAGTGGGTTTAGGAAAAAAAACAATATTTTCTTAGCGAGATTCCGTCCGCCTTTTTTATCCGTCCGACATTGTGATAGATTGAGTACAAAAATATAGGTAGATGAAAATGTGCCTAAGTGATAACAATGAACTTACGATAGTCTGTTTACGTAGGCAGTATTTTACAACAGAATATCGTAAACTTACTCCAAATTCAACCTCGTCATATGTAACACTAGCTCAGCAGGGCAATTGTGTAACTGCATCGCAATCAACAAAATGTCAATTTTGACGTTTGAATGCGGATTTCAATGTTCATTGCTCCGTTTGTTTTGACAATCCGTCAAATTGACAACTACGTACCACGCAATGAATATTGCTGTAATTTCAAAATGAAAGCTGGGAAAAGGCTCGGAGGATGATGAAAGCTGATGTCAATGTGAATGCATTACACAATTACCCCACAGGTCACAAATATGAATAATTCATTAAGACTAATAGTCTCATCATATGAATAAATAAAATTGATTACCTATTTAGTTACATTTTAATCTAATTTTTTAAATATTTTATCTGATCTTGATGGAATATAAATAAGTGAATCTGTGATAGATGAGAACTAATAAAAAGATTAGTACGACCTTTTGTTTAAAGACGAATTTAATAAGAAACTTAGAGTAACAAGACATAGAGTGATAGTTTCATTTAATGTTTCACTCAAAGTTGAAGCACAAAAACCACGTAAAATTATCGCCGACACACACATAAGCGCGCGTAAACTGTACTGAACGTAACTTGAATTTGCTTCGCTCTGCGTGTGACTACTGCAGTTCTAAGCCTAATTATTCTATGAAACTAGAAGGTTTCTAATCAATCAATCTGTATCATAAATGGGTGTAGCAAGGTTTCATTAATTTTAGGAGGGTTTCTCATGTCCAGGTTGTGAAGGGTGGCTCAGGTTTCTGTTTATCAAAAATCAAATTTCTTTTAGGTATTTTCACACGAAAACTCTCTTGGCGTAACCGTATAACATCGAAATGACTAAGCAATTCCAACAGAAAATATATTTCTTTGATGAATAATAGTATTTCTTTATGGCATAGGTTGAAACAAGTTAAAATTTTAAGCGGTTATCTTTGCCCATAACAAGTGCAATACCACCTAGGTTGTTGCCTAAATGGTATTCCAAATCATGTTCGCCAAACCGAGACTTAAAGGTGGAAAGTATTATAGAATAGAAAAAAATCTTTATTGGTATGATTTTGGGTAATATAGGTACACCACATACATATTTTATGATCCACAAAATCTGCCAGTTGGCTTACACTCATGCATTATAATTATTCAAAATAAACAGAATCATAATCAATGTCGAATTTAAAAATAATAATTAAAAGTAAATACAATCAAATTCAATCTCATTTACATAGAAGTTTAACGAATAATCATAATTTGATAACAAAAAAAAAATAAAAAAAATAAAGCGAATAATTGTTAAGTGATTGTAATTTCACCAGCATCCATACCCTTCACACCGGAACACAGCAATGCAAGCATCTTTTTTTGGCGGCAGAAATAGGTACGGTATGTCTCCTATTGATTCATTTTCCACAATAAAAGTAAATCAACAATTTTCGATACAAACATTTTCTTTCTTTCTTTAAATCCATATATGGGTACAATATTTATAACACACATAATTATAATAACTTCTTAGGTTTTCGCGATCACTACACATTATAATAAAACATAAATGGAAAATCGCGTATATTATTTAAATTGGTTTCCCTGACGTTTCGAAAGCTTTGCAGCATTTCGTGGTCGCAGGTAGACTAAGATGACAAGCGTCTTTACAAATATTTCTAAAAAATTATTCCGGTTTCGGTTCGGTTCCGGTCGGGTTTTTAATCCGGTTAAACTTTGTTTTATTATAACACATAATTATTACATAAAATACAAGTACCAAATAACATATCCCGCCGTAGAATAGTCTATTTACATTTTACAAGCAATTTCAATTGAAGGGAAAATCGGTGACAACAAAACAAAATAATAAACACAGTATTTCCTCAGCACGAATGTAATTTCAGTTGAACGACACACAAATAGGTGTGGCAAAGTATTGAAAATATAAATCAATGTATCCACGTTGAGAACGATTTTATTGCCTCCCTGTCTATTATAGTACCTCATTTAGATGTTCTCGAGTGCTCTTCCATCGATTTACAAGGATAGAAACGTCTCGCCCTCACAGAGAAATAATACATACAGCAATAACAGGCACAAATCATTGAATTTACAATGAATGTCTGCAGAAAAATACTGCTCAATTCAAAGGCGTGTATTGAATGAAAACAAAAAGATAAAGTGCGATTTTTGGTATCGGTAATACGTTTGCTGTATCAACGTAGACTCAATTAAGTGCAGAAAAGGAAATTTTAATCTCGTGAACTATTGTATTACTTGTTTATCTTAGAGTTCAGTTAACAGGCAATAAACACTGTTAATATATAGGCGTACCATAAAACCTTACGTTTAGGTACAGTCTCACAAAAAGATAAGTTTCCTGGGTCGCCAGATGTAAGTGAAGTTTTCTCAGGAAATTATGAATATTTCCTAGTGGAATACCATTTCAGTAACGTCCAAAGTTAAACTGTATTTATACAAAAACCTATTCAAACTGTTCTATCATAATTTCCTGAGAAATCTTTATCTACATATATCTGGCGACCCTAGATACTTTCTTTGTTAGACTGCACATCTGTATCATGGAGAACGTTTAGTTCAGTCAGACGTTGTAAAATAACACCACTGAAATACTTTATCGATGGCGCGTAAAGCTTTAAGAAAGTTATGGCTATTGGCTTGTCTCGTTCGGCATCGCGCAGATTTTATTTCTTTATGTTTTATTTCTGGTTATTAGAGGAAATATACTTTTTGTTTGTACACAGCCGCGTTATATTACAGCTATTATAATAAAGTTATGAGTGACTGAATGAATGTTAATAAAGAAAAACAAGTTTGAAGAAACTTTATTGGAAAAAATACGAATGTCTGTATCCTCCCACGCTATTCATTTCAAGTGTGTCCGTTTTAAAAATCAAATTAGAATTCTTTAAATACCTCGATTGCACTCTCCAACGGGTCGTGAGATATGGCGCTTTGTGGTTTGTTTTATTTTGTGTCCTTAATCGCTGGCTGCTTTGCGGCATCTCCCACAAAAAGAATTAAACACTTCTATCAGTGATTATCGTAACTGACATTTTGTTTAATTCATTCTTAACTGATCTCCACAAATTTATGCGACTGACAGTTTGTTTTTAATATAAAATCGTTTTGATCTATAAAAGATAACGTCGCTTGATTTGTTCCTGATTACGGATTTGATTTGTTTTTTTTTTTATTGCTAAGTCAGTTTCCTTATACGACAACTCTTATTTTGTGTTTTTACGTGTTCTGCGTAAATTGTGGTTTTGAATATTTTTTGCTTGCACTCTAATATGAGTGTCAGTTCGTCGGTATTAACCCTCTTTTATTTGTGCAAAAAGCTCTCGTGGGACGGAAATATCGTCGAATAAATCTTAACGAGAAGATAATGAGGGACACACGTTGCAACCACGGACGAATAAAAAAGGCGGACGGAATCTTGCTAAGAAAAGATTGAAGCAAACTTTTTCCCAAACCCACTGTAATTTCGACAGCATTTTATTTAACACACGATATTGCTATTTTCTTTCTGACACTACAACAACGACTACCGTCAGCGGGAGATTTGTTGTGTAATCGCGGCTGTTAGGCTTACTATGAGTGTGTGTGTTTAAGCGAGCCGTCTTACTATGGGTGCTTCACTCATTGTTTACCAAGATTCTGTCCGTCTTTTTTAGTCGTCCATGGTTGCAACACGATGCTTTTAGTAGAACAGGGACAGACATATTTTTCCTTAGTAAAAGTAATTCTTAATTAGTTCTCGGAAAGTTATCCCCGTTTTCGTCAGCGGAATTAATAAAAGGCGTGTGAATCACTAAGCTGTTTTTCGCCCGCATTAGATCGTAATGGTGAATTAAATTCAGGTAGCCGATTCGGAATCGGCCCATTTTTGTCGGAGAATGACGTCATAATGTTTATGGAAGTTCCGTACCGTGTTAACGACTCACGGATTTGTGGAATCACTTAGAATACTTTTAGATCGAGTTAGAATGTCCCACGCACTCGCGGTGGATTGTGTCGAAAACTTGTTGTTTGTAAGATCTGTAGATAATTTTTTATGTTGTTTTTAATGTCAGAGCCTCTGCTCTCGCGGAAGGTTAAAATATTTAAAAATATCCACTCGAGTTTTACATTAACTTGGTGCGAAGTTCGAGCGCTCCCGGCGGCGCGCGGCGGTGTGGCGCTAATATACTTGAGCCTCTAGTCCTCATTACATACATCAATCCACGTCTGTAGTCTTCAGACATTCAAATAACGTGTTTTCCTAGGTTTGTTAGCGGAGGAACGCGAACTCGGCCTGACCTCGCGGCTAATTTGGCTCCGTATACGAGTAATGGAAAATCTCCAACTTGACGTTAACGATTTACCAACGCCCATAACAGTCTTATTTTATTTTGAATTGTTGCTGGTATGTTAATGGGGCTAGTGTCCGGGAAATTAGTATTCGTGGCTTTCTCTTGCTCTGTTACGATTTTATTTGTGTATAACACTTTTACGCTGATACCGAGAACTAAAATATCTACATGACGGCATTGCTATCTAAATCACGCAATATTCAGGTCGTTGCCCTCATTATCGCTTTGCACGATAACGTGTAACACGGAAAAAATCCATCCTCAGTCTGATAAAACTGTCGACCAGTGTCACATGATCCCTTGCGATTCCCTCGAGTCTAAGAAAATTAGGTCGGTGCGGGGAGACGGACTGTTACTCTAGAGTTCTACTTAAAATGGGTAATGATTGTGTTAATAACACGAATAGCTTAAGTAAACAGAGTATGTCCTTGGTGGCGGATCGTCAGCGGCGGTGAGGTCGCGAGAGGTCACGAAGACTATTGTAAATATTTAAACTAGCAACCTGTAATCATATTATACGTTGTTTTTAACACACTTCTGTGGTACTGTGCAAACTGTCCTCGGTTTGCAAATCTGTGATAAAGTATATCTGCCTAATTCGTTTTTTTTAGTATTTTTGTAACTTTGGGCGAATAGAATGGCTTTACATGTGGGAAGATCAATTACATAATATTTTTAATTTGACTTTGTTATGACTCGACTGGCAAGAAATATACCTACATCCGCCAGTGGTTGATACCATTTGTAGGACAAAAATGTGTCATTTAATTTTCCTTGTATTTTTTCATTCAACTTGACCGATTAGAAATTTAGAATCGTCACTAAAATTCCTGATACATATCTGATAAAGCTAATCTCTTAACCGATATTATAATTAGGTAATCGTAATTGTATTCAGGTAAATTGAGCGTTATGATAATATTTGCAGTCATAATTGTAGTTATGACTGTTAAATATTACTCAATTGTTCAATATTACTTACAATTGTAATCACTAGACATGCGCCGAATATTCGTTTGGTATTCGGTATTCGGCGTATTCGGCATCTTTTCCACTATTTGTATTCGGCCGAATTATTCAGTTTTGTTGCCGAATATATCCGGTTCAAGTATTTCTATTTTCTTGGCTACATGACATGGTGTAGAACGAGAGGACAAAACTTCTTATGTAAGATTTATGTTATATTATAAGACAAAGAAAACATATTTATTTTTAAACATTAAATCAACATTTTTTTTTTACTTAAAATCAACATTTTTTTTAACCTCAATCAAATCCGCATTTCTTTTTAAAACTTATATTAACATTTTTTTTAAACCTCAAATCAACATCCAGCAGCGACACGTAGCGTACATGTTAGAACCTGTTTACGCGGCAAAACAATGTAATGGTAAACCGAATAATTCGGCCGAATATCCGGTTCGGTAAAGGTAAAACCGAATAATATTCGGTATTCGGTTATTCGGTGAAACTACTATTCGGCGCATCTCTAGTAATCACTTTCTTTATGGTATCTCTTATGAGCAAAATTAATATCCTATCTATCGACGATTTGCCTTACTAGAGATAGAAATTTAATATAAAATTTCTATCGAGCTAATGTCAAAATTCTATCTGTATTAATCGTGGATATCCAATGATATTTAAAAGTACAGATAGTTGCAGTTTGGACTCGCAACTGAAGACTCGAAAACGTCCTAATTAGGACATTTTTTCTATTAATCTACGTCAAGTAAGGCGCCGAGCGTGACCGGTGACCAAAAAAAAATATATGTCGACGTGTGTGTACAGAAAGAGTTCCAATTATGACGCGAAAGTAACTTGAAGTAACTAACTTACTTACTTTGTACTAGTTTATGTATATTGTGCTGCCGCTGCGTACGGAAATTTTTTTTCGTTGGTTTTGTTAGCATATCTTTACTTTTAAATATCATTGTGGATATCCTACCTGGATATTAATTTTGGTCCAAGTCATTGAGAAGTTATCGAAAAATATACGTGTAATATAAGCAGGTAATCTTTAAGTTATTATAGCTATTTACTCGATTAAAATGTAGCAATAAGTGATCAAAATCATTTAAGCCGTGACTTGGAGAGCAAGCTGTCGGTCCCAGTTGCCATACGAATATCTATGGCAGTCATTACGGGTAGTCGGAAGCCCGAAAGTCTGACAACTGGTCTAACTTTAGGTAGTCGGTATTATTATATAATATCATATAATATATGTTATATATATATGTCGGTATTATGCAGTAACTGGGTTGCGGGGGTCTGATGGCAGTCGCTCCGTGTAAAATACTGATGTTCAGCCGCATCTGGTTAGACTGGAAGCCGACCCCAACATGATTGGAAAAAAAAATTGTTTGAAAAAAATCTTAGATTAGACCCATTCATTCACATACACACATTTGCTTTTTTCTGATAATTTTATATCTGCGTATCGGCAAACGCAGCGTAGGGCGCCCCCCTGCCAGGTGGACCGACGACCTAAAGAACGTGGCTGGGGGGGACTGGATGCGGAAGGCAGAGGACCGAGCGTTGTGGCGCAATTTGGGAGAGGCCTATGTTCAGCAGTGGACTGCGATAGGCTGAGTTGATTGATTGTTGATTGATAATTTTCTGACCCCAATATACGCGTACGTGTTTCGTACGTTTTCATGGAACACGTACCCGAGTACGAGTCTCTGGAAAAACATGGGCTCCTATAGCCCTAGCAAAAACTATTTTGACGTATCGAAATATAAGTGAATTTTGTATCTGAAATACTCGTTGAGACATAATATTCTTTTAACTTGAAGATTTTAACCATATCTCTGTACGATACAAAGTGCGCTAATGCGTATGCAATTCAATCAAAATTTAGTAGAACTGTTGTATTTTTAATAAAAAAAAACGCTTACATTAACGTTTCGATACCTCAAAATTGTTTGTGCTAGGGCTCTATCAAAGTCAAAAGTTTTTATTTCGAAAAAAAAAACAAGGAACAATGTTTCTTAATAAGATATCGCTGACGTCACCCAAAGACGTATAGTGGAGGATAATTTCGATAGCACGAGAAGTGTTCACGGTAGGTTAGTGGCTAAAGCACTGGCGTACTGAGCCAGGAGTCGCAGGTTCGAATCCTGCTCGAGAGCGATTTTTCTTTGCACAATTTAAATCTTTTTTTTATTTCGAATAAGCACTATAATAGCACTATATTTGCAGCACTTTCAAAACGTTAAAAATATGAATCTAGTTGCACGGTTCCAAAAAGTTGATCCTATGGAGAAGAGCCGGCAAGATTCTATATGGATATACTCTTTTCAAATAATAATAGTACAAAGATTAGTTACATGATTAATTAGAAAGAATTGTGTGAGAATAATAAAGGTTAATGACTGAGAAAAATTCAATGAAGTAAACTAATTAAAGATTAATTTTGATTTTTATGTTTAGGCTCGACCGGGATGGAGGACCCAAACCCTATAAAGTTTCAACCTATCAAGTTTCGCCATACGCCAGTGTGGTGGACTAAGGCCTAAATTCTTCTAATTCTGAGAAGAGGCCCGTGCCCAGCAGTGGGACAGTCACGGAATAACAAAAGTCCGGTTTTTTTGGTCCGTAGGGACTGTAAATAGGCTGATGATGTTATATACGTTTCGATTCACATTCGGTTTTGTTTTCAATTTGATCGTCATTCGTTCACACACAAAAATAATTGTGATATTTTAGTCATTGCTTACAACCTCAGAACTACTCAGAAGAGACCCGTGCCCAGCAGTGGGACAGTAATGGGCTGGTTATGCGTGCATGTGTATGTATGTACGGTCACGATACTTCCCGGTGATACATTTTGTCGA
Source organism: Asteroscopus sphinx (assembly GCA_949699075.1). Taxonomy (NCBI): domain Eukaryota; kingdom Metazoa; phylum Arthropoda; class Insecta; order Lepidoptera; family Noctuidae; genus Asteroscopus; species Asteroscopus sphinx. Next base: position 21,888,667 of record OX453005.1, read on the forward strand.
CAAAATCCCTTGAACAAATCCTGCTAAATTACACGTAACTACGGCTGCCGGCGAACATTGAGTTCAAGCGATTTAAGCCTTAGTGGTGGTTCAACGGAAATATTTCGGACTGTACAAATTGAAAAAAATAATTTTATAAAAAGCTTTGGTTTGAATTTGATTCGATTGCGATTTTTTAATAAAGTTAGTTTATACCAAAGAGATTTAATATAGGGCAATATTTAATGTCTTTGGTTTATACGAATCGAACACACTTCTGTAATTTGTACCACTGAATATTAAATGGGCTTAAGGACTTGTTGCCAAGTTTTATTGTGTAGCTAGTAGCTAAGTCATCTTCGTCATCAGCCAATTATCATCCCACTGCTGGGCGCGGGCCTTATCTCAGAATGAGAAGATTAAGACCTTAGTCCACCACGCTGGCCTAGTAAGGGTTGGCAAACTACACACACCATCGAAAACTGTATGGAACACTCTCAGGTATGCAGATTTCCTCACGATGTTTTCGTCCACCGTTAAAGCAAGTGATAATAAAATTCTGATCTACACATGAATTCGAAAATTCAGCGGTGCGGGCCGGGTTCGAAGTTCGAACTCAGACCCTCATGCATGGAAGGCAAGCGATCAACCGCTAGGCTATCACAGCTCCAAGTAATGTCACAAGATTTCCATTAAATTTAAATAAGCTCATTTACATACATACATAGGTGTTAGGTACTAGTTTGTTTTGATTTAGAATCGTGGTTATTCCCCAGAACTGTTACGGTTACCTCCAGAATGGTAAGCACGTGCTGTTTATAATACAATAATGTAATGTAATTAATACAATCGGTAATACCCCGTGTGATGTTATATTAATTATATTAATGAATTAATTATGTAAGAATAATGCATGTGTTAGGAAATCACGTTAATTACAACCACCTCTGACGACGACCTCTGTGGTCTAGTGGTTCGAGTGTCGGACTGCTGATAACGAGGTCGTGGGTTCGATTCCCACAGGACACAAATATTTGTGTGATGAACATAAGTGTTTGTGTTGGTCTGGGTGTGTTGCTTATGTATTATAAGTATGTATTTACAAAAAAAAAGTATATAAGTATTATATCCATTGTCTAGTACTCATACCACAAGCTCTGCTTAGTTTGGGACTAGATGGTGCGGTGTAAAAATGTCCCAAAGATATTTATTTTTATTTTATTTATTTTATTTATTTGTGATAACAATAGATAGGAATTTGAATAGTATCACTTGGAATCCGTATAAGGTGCTGATAGCGTGCATAAAGGGTCCAAAATTTGTAATGTCACGCACGTAAAAACATTGACAGGCGGGAAAATTCCATTTTATATCACCGTTGTGTATGTCTTTGTGTATAAAAACTCATGAAGTCGTTTGTTACTTTTTACTTTCCCGCAAAAGCATACATTTTTGACAAAAGCTGCACGTGTCATTTCTTTTTCAAGTCACAAGTATCAAGATAAATGATGACAGGGTGCAAAAACAAGATAAAAATAGTCGTTGTATATTTTCTACGGAAATTATCATAACTCCGAAAATACCATCTTTCAACGATATCGTCCGCCATCTTGACATCATATTCAGCAATCCGAAAGTATCAAGAAAAGTGTCCTTTCTACATAAATCGTAGTTTCGTCTATCACGACATCCGATCAGTGACAGGCAAGATACCTTCGTTACTCTGTCATTTCGCACAAAAATGGACAAGAATACGTTACCCTATCCTTTCCATTCGAGATTAGCCAAACGAGATATGAAAATCGGAAAATATTTTATTCATTTATTATTTATACTTATATATGCTTTATTGTACACTTCGATAATTGATCGAAGATTGTACACCATAAAAAACATTACATTGAATATGCATTTAAACTAATGTACAAATGATGGCCTTATCGCGATCAGCGATTTCTTCCAGGCAACCTTAGGATGGACAAGAATGAACTGGACAGAAAATGGGGTTGTCAGGATGTGCAAATTCGATACATACTTTAATAATAAAATAAAATATTAAATAAAATACTACTACTATAAAATAACAACAAAAATATATTCTATAAATCCTAATACATAAATACTATATGCATATATACACATAAATAATAAGCAACGATAAAGTAATTAAAAAACCGCCCAAGTGCGAGTCGGACTCGCGCAGTAAGGGTCCCGTACCTCTCAACGACCTGATACCCCATAAAAACTGATTTAATTTACGAGAGTTTACCAAAAGACATCATCAACGCACAGTGCGCGAAATATGCATTTTTGCATGTCTTTCTTACGCAGGTACCACCACATATGTCTGTGTTTGACTTATTTTTTGTATTTGCTGCTAAACTACATAATATGAATTACAATCTGACCAAGTTTGACGCTGGTATATATTACCGTTTTGAAGATAGATCAGGAACAAAAACGTTGAAAAAAATGCATGTTTTTTGAGGTTTCTTGTATGGGGACCCCTTTGATTTTAGACTTTTTTTTGTTTTTAGTATTTGTCGTGATACACCTCATAGCAACACATATTCTGAGAAAATTTCAACCGGTTACCTATTACCGTTCAAAAGATACAGCGCTGTGACAGACAGACGGACGGACGGACGGACGGACAGCGTAGCGAGAGTAATAGGGTCCCATTTGGAACCCTTCGGGTACGGAACCCTAAAAACGACCACATACAGGAGAAGAAACATTGGTAATGCATTCCACAAACGAGCAGTCTGAACCGTATTCTAGTCAATGTTCTGCTTGTACTTTTTTGTATTGTCTCCAGAATTCCCCATAAACTAAAAGGGAAAATATACAAGACCATGATTAGAGCTGCTGTCAAGTATGGATCGGAATGTTGGGCTACAAAAGGGATGAATGAAAGGCAGAAACATGCAGCTGAGATGAGGTGATGTATCAAGAATGGATCTGATGAGAAATGACATGAGATGCGGAGAAATGAGGAGCATGTTACGAAAAAAGTTTTGTGTATGAATGTGGATGGCTATAAGAAAAGAGAAAGACCAATGAAAAGATGGATGGATTGTGTGAAAGATGATATGGATAAAAAGGAAGTGAACACGAAGATGACGGTTGATAGAGATGTATGGTAAAATATATGCTGCGCCGACCCCTAATCAATTGTGATAAGGGCAGGAGGGTGGTGATGTTCTGCTTGTACTTCTTTATTCTATGAAACTTTCAGAATCAGCTGGAATGCTTGGGTTGTGCTTTATTTCTATCAAGTCACAGTCACCATGAAAGATTCTTAACAAATATTCAAACAAACAATAGTCTCAAACATGACCCTAAGCATTGCAGCTAGATTAATGCATCATAATTGAAGACCTGGTGAAGATCGCGGGTATCCGCTGGATGCGGAAAGCGCAGGACCGGTCGTTGTGGCGATGCTTGGGGGAGGCCTATGTCCAGCAGTGGACGTCTTTCGGCTGAAATGATGATGATGATGATGATGAATTGAGGAGGTGCGGATCAATAGCTCACATAACTATCCATCACAAAACAATATCATGTTATTACTTATCATTTTACGGTAGGATATGTTTTGAAGTAACATTTGTTTTGTTTTTACTTTTTACCGAGAGATGTGTACTGTTTTTATTTCAGAAATGTGTTGCCAACTGGTAAATTTTATCATTTAGTGTAGAAAAAGTAACGAAATAATCAAAAGTGAGAACTATGGGAACTTTTCTGATCCCCACCTAAATTGCCACTTCGTCGATTTCTTCACAAAACATTTAAAACTTTGACATTTTGACGACGTCTGTGGTCTAGTGGTTCGAGGGTCAGACTGCTGATCACGAGGTCGTGGGTTTGATTCCCACAGGACACAAATATTTGTGTGATGAACATAAGAGTTCTTATGTATTATAAGTACGTCATCATCCTCCGAGCCTTTTCCCAATTATATTGGGGTCGGCTTCCAGTCTAGCGAGATGCGACTGAACATCAGTATTTTACACGGAGCGACTGCCATCAGACCCCCGCAACCCAGTTACTGGGTAATACCGATATTCGGAGGTTAGACCAGTTGTCAAACTTTCAGGCTTCTGACTACCCGTAACGACTGCCATAGATATTCGTATGACAACCGGGACCGATAGCTTAGCGTGCTCTCCGAGGCACGGAGGGGTCTCGATGTGTAACGAAACGGTCACCCATCCACAGACTGACCGCGGCAAGTGCAGCTTAACCTTGCAGATCGTACAATCCGCGCAGTCGTTGCTTCGCTACGAGCCCCTATTATAAGTACGTATTTACAACAAAAAAAAACAGTATGTAAGTATTATATATGGATATATGTCCAGTACCCATAGCACAAGCTCTGCTTAGTTTGAGACTAGATGGTGCTGTGTAAAAATGTCTCGAAAATATTTATTTGTCATTCTGAGGAACGCAAGAAATCCTGTCTACCGTTAGCATCAATCACAACTTGTATTTCCTACTGCCCTGAGCTATCATTAATACTGAAGGCTGTTGGGAAACACACCATTGTACTTCTTTGTTACGCATATGTAGGTCACACATTCAATGCAGGATTACCGTTCTTTACTTAGCTCCCTGCTGTTACACAATTATGTACGGTCACATTATGAAAACTGGGTCAGGCTGACATTGTTTGTTAAGAAATGACATGTGTTTTACTATGTACATACGTCATTTCATGCGTTTGAGCATTTATCGGTAATGCAGTGACAATTAGTGTCAATCATTAGTGGAATATGCTTGGAACTGTGTCATATTACCGATACCGTACTGTGCCGAGGTAGAAAATTTTGATATGAAGAAGAATTTCCTGATTTTACACTCTTCATCCTCTGCGCCTTTTTTTTTCCAATTATATTGGGGTCGGCTTCCAGTTTAGCCAGATGTGGCTGAACATCAGTATTTTACTCGGAGCGACTACCATCAGACCCCCGCAACCCAGTTACTGGGTATTACTGACATTCGGAGGTTAGACCAGTTGTCAGACTTTCAGGCTTCTGACTACCCGTAACGAGTGCCATAGATATTCGTATGACAACCGGGACCAACAACTTAATGTGCTCTCCGAGGAACGGAGGGATCTCGATGTGTAACGAAACAGTCACCCATCCACAGACTGACCGCGGCAAGTGCAGCTTAACCTTGCAGATCGTACAATGTGGGCTATACACGTTGAGGCGGCCGAACAATGCGCAAGAGCCGGTCAAATCTGTCCGGCCAAACTCGTGTGTAGCCAGAAATCCTGAACGAGAACGCTTACGGGCGAGGGCAGTACATTAGCGTCAAAAATATTAGGACGAACAGACTGTAAAAATTGTTGTGAACACCTAAAAAAAAAAAATTATCTCAATGACATAAAATTCTTATCAGAATTAAAGCTGGCGTATACCTGCAGTGTTCATTCTGAAACAGTGTTTGTGTCATTGAGATATAGTTTAATTTTCTTAGTTGTTCAGATCATTATGAACAGTTTGTTCGACCCTATATTTTTGACGCTAATTGTACCTACGTTACTAAAAACTTATTCAAGGTTAATGATAACTTTAATCAGTTGTTTACAGGCGAAATGTCAAAATGTAGTGTTTTACCAAATTAGCATTATAATAATTGTTCGAGAGTGAAGTGCCTACATAAAAGATAAAATGTTTTCTCGTGGTTATCTTCAGTCGTCAGCTAATAAAAAAAAATTTTTTCAGACACTAAGCATATAGATTATGTCCAAGATAGAATAATTTTATCTAAGAGTACCTAAATAATAGTTATATCTTGTTTGTTACATGATGTGAGACATTTTTGACATGCACCGGTTGTGTGTGACAGAAAATTATATCAAAATTAATTCCCATTCTATCATTGTTGTTGCATATTAGATCACATTGAAGCTAATAGAAGGATTACCTATATTCTTCTCAATTATCATTGTTACAACTGTTAAATTGGGACGACTTGTAAAGAATCAATAGGTCTCTCATTAAAATCCAAAAAAATAACAGATATGGGGTAAGTCGGGACGCGGGGTAAGTTTGTTCAAATGGATTTTCCGCAGAAAATATCATCACAATATTACGACGCGCAATAAAGTGAAGTGTAGGATAAACTGACGTGACACACTATTACCGTCGGCAATTAAAAATGTCACCACACTCGGCGTGAAATCCATTTGAAAGAACTTATCCTGTGTCCCGACTTACCCCAGGTCACCTTACTAAACTTGTATTACATTGAAAGCTCAACTTATGGATTAATGACACAAAAGAAGAAACTGACCTATCTTTCCATTAGGGCTGTACGGTCCGTAGCTGCCAGAAGACAACGGCGACGAATACCCGTTCGGCTGCGGCTGCGCCGGTGGACCGGGGGAAGGGGACCCTGCGCCCGCGCCGCCGGCCATCCAGTCCCGCACGTGGCCGTTGGCCTGGTGGCCGTTGTGGCTGACCCCCGGCTCGGCCTTGACCGCGCTCGGGAGCACCCCGCGGTAGGCCACCTCGTGCTTTAGGTCCATGCCGCTGCTACCGCATGCTGTACCGCCGCCGCCGGCCCCGCCGCCCGCGCTCCACACTTCTGGACAATGAGAAGGTTTGAGTTAGCTGGTGGTCACTGGTCTCTTATAGGAAAGGATTAGGATAAAAATGAAGACTTTATTTATCAGGTGGACTTCGAAGGACACCTTTATGCGCTTAATTTTGGTAAAGGATTAGAAATGTCGATAGGTTTTAGTCCGTTTGAGGATAATGCAAGAAAGAAATCGCTGATCGCGATAAGGCCGCCATTTGTACAATAGTTTAAATGCATATTCAATGTGTTTTTATGGTGTACAATAAAGCATATATAAATGAATAAATAATGCAATCTTTAGTCCTTTATTGTTGTAATTTTAGTCCTGCTTAGTGAAACACTATTTATTTATTGTATAAGCTATGTTCTCTTAACTGGGTAGTAAGGTTGAATAAGTTTTGCTAAGGTTAACGTAACTGCCTTGAAAGCCCATAGCTTTGCTTGTAAATAAACTGATTTCAATTCAAACGTATCTCATACGATGTAAATCAATTTATTTCGGCTACTATTATAGGTTTAGCAACTTCAGATCAATTAGCGATATTAAAAGAAATGAATGAACAAACACAATTCTGAATCTTATCTGTTATTAGGGTTATAATTCAAGAGTATACAATTGAATGACCGACCGAGTATAGTTCCCATGGCCTGCCTTAATCTTGATCACATCGCAGATAAACAGAGGTGGTCGGTTTGGCAACAAAGGGATTTGAACGCGAATAGAAAGTTTCGATGCTGACAGTAGAAGTCTGTTTGATTGTTTGTTCGTATAAAGACGACTTTTGTCCAAAGGAATAACATGTACCTACCAAATATTTGAATGTCTTTGGTATGTTACGAACGAGAAATGAGGTTGCAGAAGCATAGACTGATGATGATAATGATGATGCATTTCAATTCATTAAAATTAAAATATAAGATTTAAATGTCCATACGAAGTTTTTAGTCAAATGATATGCATTTCTAGCGAATGGCAAGTTTTTTTTTTTTTTTATGGTATATGATGGCGAAACGAGCTAAAGGCCCACCTGATGTTAAGTGGTTACCTTTGCCCATAACAACTGCAATACCACCTAGGCTGTTGCCTAAATGGTACCGCAAGTCGGTTCGCCAAACTGAGACATGAAGGTGGAAAGTCTCATGTGATTGTAATTTCACCGGCACCCGTACCCTTCAGACCGAAACACAGCAATGCAAGCATCACTATTTGGCGGAGAAGTAGGCACGGTGGTAGTACTTCCCCGGACGAGCTCTTTCACAAAGGAGCTCTACTACTACTAATTAATACTAGTATTATTATCATTGTAACAAAATAGCCTACTTACGTTTATATTAATAAAATATCATCCAATCTAAACGATAAAGTAAAGGCAGCCGCAGATTACTTTAAACAAATATATATTATTTAATTTCTAACCATGAAAGGATTTATTACTGTGAATCAATAGGTTTTACAGATGCTTCTTTACCTAAGATAACGTAGATAAAAATAAAATAAATGTGTTTTCAGTCAGTTCAGCTCGTCTATATAAACAAAATAAGAAATAAACAATCGGAGAGTTTTCATAGCAGACATCTTGAAGAGTCGTTGAAACTGTATGATGTGGGCGAATACTGCAGTGTTTTATTTTTAATTGGCTTATTGAATTGTATTGAGAGAACTCAAGACAACAAGAAAAATACCAAAATGTTTTATAATAGCTGACGCCTCAGGGCAAGGGATAAGATATATTCCGTTATCTGTGGCTGACGCCCACGGCTTCGCTCCCGTGGTATGTCGATAAAATGTCTATCTGTGTCATCTGTGCAATGTGCCGAATGTCATCCAAATCCGTTCATCGGCGTGATTGAAGGACAAATAAACAAACATCCATACTTCAGTATTTATAATATTAATGATGGGTAAAGGTTCTAAATATTTTATTTATTAATAGTTAAGGAAGTCAAGGGGCAATAAAAATCTCCGAACTCTGCACATAATTAATTCATTCATAGCCATTTTACTGGCAAATGCATAAAACATACGTAGCAATTAACAATAAAAAATGCGATTGCGAGTGAGTTACACGATACGGCAGTGAGTTTTACTAATCAGTTCATAGGAATTTTGACGCCTGTTTTAACGATGAAGTAACCAACATCATCTATGGATTTCCATACTAATTATCTTTTAACCATTTATACCATGTTACGGACAGCTACGTTACGAAAAACCAACCGTGGGTAGTTCAAGAAAACACCCGCCGGTCAAGACGATGACACCCGCATTCTTCAGTCTGCTCGTGACCCCGGCCGATACAACTTGGCCGAAACGTCGACGTTAGTCAAAATGTTTGTTTTGTTTTGATTTAATTGCGCGAGAAGTCCCGTAAATATAGTTCAATTAATTCTTTTTTTTCATAAACATTTAAAAACACATTTTATCGAGTCTGCGGCACAGATATTTACTATGTCTGTGCTCTGTGGCTGATTTTAATTACCCACTCTTGCGCACACTGTGCATCGGTCTCCTTGGTCACCGAGATTAAATTTCAGCAAACTAGATAGTAAATCTAGTTGGTGTATCAGGCAATCGCGGTCATAAACCACAGCGTCCCGGGATTAAGCAGGATCGCTCCGGGATGGCTCCAATCCCGGGATGTTAACAATTGTTCGTGCATTGTGTAGATCGTAAAACGGATACATGGTTTTATGGTGAGTTGTATTTTGGTACCTTTGTGGGTACTGGTGCTATTTCGATTTGTTTTCTTGTATTTTCTTAGAGTGTGGTAACGTTCAGTCACTCTTTTGGAATGAGTAAATATTTATTATTCGGATTTAAGATGATCCAAAATAAGGAAGACTAATCAGAGTTCTACAAGAGAGGTAATATTCGATGTTGATCCGACAGAGAACCAAGGTTGTCGACATAGCTTACAGGATTAGCAAGCTGAAGCTGCAGTGCGCCGGCCAGATTAGCCGAAGACCGATTGCCGCAGGGGTAGACGTTTTCTTGAGTGGAGCCCGCGAATCGGTAAACGTAGGGTAGGACGCCTTCAGGCTCGGTGGAGCGATGATATTGGCAGGCTGGTAGCAACTGGATGCGCGTGGCCGAGGATCGATGTCAGTTGCATGCCATTGGAGATGCCTATGTTCAGCAGTGGACTAATATAGGCTGATGATGATGACGATAATGAACTGTTGTATCTAATTGTAATAGGTATTATTCTTTTCTTCGATTTTTTGCCAAGCTGTAGTTCGTTATTCCTTACAACCATAGAAATCGAAGTCAAAGTTAAAAGTCAAAGTCAAAAGTTTTTATTTCGAATAGCATGCAATTTCAAAACGTTAATTATAAATCTAGTTGCACTAAATAATATAAGGTAATAGAAGTGGCAAAGGGGCGTGCAAGTGTCACCGCGTACAGGTATCTCGTAGGACACCAGTGCGCGAAAAGTTTGCTTGATCTGCTGTTTTGGACGCAGAGTCACTAAACTTTTATTTTGCAGCATATCTAACAACGAATTTCTTTTTAGGCTTAATTTATTTTGCATTGAATGCTAGAAACATGGTGGGCGTAATTGCGTATTTATTTATCTGTTGTTAGCGGCAAACCAGCGACACGCGTTCCGGTATTAAAAGACAGATGACATTTCTGTTACCTTATTATTAAGATTTCTATGCTTACAACAAAAAGGCAGAGAAATGGTTCGACAGACTTTCTCTGTACGTAGTTCGTATGGATTGTCGTTCAAATTGTCCAAACTACTTGATCGATTTTGATAAATGACGTGTCTACCGAAGGATCTAAGTGATGTGGGGTTATGGAAACAATTTTTCGTGGTACGGTTATATTTTTCGAGGATAATATCCAATTTTCCTTCATACTTGTAAATGATTTACGCCTTTTTTTCTGTTTGTATTTATGTACCCTAATTAGAATTATTTGTTTCATCATCAGAATTAATCTATCCTTTATTTAATGGTTGTCAAAGTAGGTAGTTTAAACAATAACGGACAATTTCACTATAAATATGCAGGATGGTATTGGATTATGTAACTATTCTTTACGGGATCATTGTTCATCAATTTGAACAACTTTTATTATGGGACCAACCCTGAAATCGCGAAAAAAAACGGCTGTTCCCTATATTTGTGTTGGTTCACATAAAAAGAAAGAACAAAAAAGAAATAAATTAAGCACAAAATTATAACAAAATTAAAAAAAAAATACATGTGCAGGTACAAAGAATCAAGGAGTGTGGTAACTAGTTTTAAGATATAGGTACGTCGTATTCGCGCAAGACGGCTATCGCTTATATAGCAAATAGCTGTGCCCAATGCACGGAGCAGAGCACAGAAGCAGAGCCACAGCGCTGGGTTTCAGCGACATTTACAACACAACCATTTGTTTTGCCACACATACATAAAATATACATGCAAAGATAACAGGACAAATTACAGAGAACACAACATGTATACAACATAATATGTGTAGCAAGGGATTCAGCTCAGTATTTCTGACTTTCATTACTGATTTTCAGCTGGTCGCTCCCATCTGTTTAACTTAAAAGTGAAATTTACGCGCACAAGAAAAAAAAAAAGTAAATGAAAGAAGACCTCTGACATCATATAGCATAGGTACCTAAAAAGTTTGGAATTTTACTTCTTTGAATTTTTATTTAACCAAATTATGTGTATTTTACAACATCGTATATAAGTGAACACTACACTGAATTTTAATGTAACATATATATTGTACAGGCCTATGTCCAGCAGTGGACTGCGATAGGCTGAGTTAATTAATTGATTGATTTGATAATATAGATTGTATACGTACCATTCAGGAAATTCAAGGCGTGACGTTAAGTTAAACTTTAATTTTTTTTTTTTTTTTTTAATGGCCCTTTAACCACAGACATAGACCTTTAAATAGACAGAAGGATATTTGTTTTCGCGATGCTTACTGGAAGATGCCGCGACATGTGAACTGAGAGGGGTGAGCACGGTTTAAGGTGAATGTGTGTGCCTTAAACATGAAACTTGAAAATGCCAATATGTATGTTTAAAAATAAACCTATCTTTCAGACCCTGTTCCTTCTACTTTAAAGGCACTGGGTACTCAGTTCTGCAATACTCAAGAATTTTCTTCGAAAGATGTTTCTTTAGAGGTACTTAAATTAACTACCACCTCGATAACTGAGTCTAACCAGCAAACTCCAAGGAAAAAGGGAAGATTAGTTCAAAACATGCATTGGGGTGCATTAAAAGAGCCTCCACGAGTGACGATATTTAATTGATCAGTCTGGGCAGTCAGCCCCGCTATCAACCTGCTGACTGGCTAATATTTTCCCCACGACATGAGCTATTATCGTTATGTAGCTCATGTCGACACGATGAAGAAGAAGAAGTTCAAAACACCTGAAATAAATATTAAAACAATTGTGGATGCAGTTGGAGAGACTGGTCTCATTCCCATTGCCTTGATATCAAACCAGGGTACAGCTTTCCAGTCAGCCGTGAAAAGTCTTCAGCAGGACACTAGAAGGGAGCAAATACTTGGAGAAGAAAACATTGGTAATTTTTTTTTCTTAAATCCAGCTGGCTTAGTTGTTAAATTTTAGCACATCTCTCTCAAAGCGGTGGAAAGAATATTAGTAATTTGATGTGCCATTAATGGCCACATGAATGGTCATACTATACTTGTATTTTTATGCTTTTTTTAAATGTTATTTAAAAAAAATTAACAAACCGTTTTTTTGTATTTCAGATGATACAATCCACATTGGTGGTTATTAATTAAGTATTTTATGTGACCCACCACATTTGATTATTGGGATACGAAATAATGTTTTGACCAAAGACATCCAATTAAATGGGAATATAGCAAAATAGTCCGGCATTTGTTGATGTATATAAAATGGACTGCCAGCATGCTGAAGCACGGTTGCTTCATAAGCGTAATGATGAGCATGTTATACCCGAAAAGAAAAAGAAAATGAAGGTATTTAAAAAAAAAATGCTTTTGTAATGAATATCTTCACTGTTTGGCAAGCGAGGTTTTTTTTCCTGCTTCCATCCAGCCAGTACCTAACTACGTCTTTATTATGGCATTCAACATTACGTAATAACATGTGGCTTCATTATTACAGTCGACTGCACATCAGTGGTAACATTTAAAAAATGACAAAATGTAGGGAACACCTATTTTTTTTCTCGCGATTTCAGGGTTGATCCTATAGAAAAAGTTGTTCTAATTGATGAGTACATACAATCACCCCTATGAATTCAAAATAATCCAGTATACGACACAATTTATAATCATTTGATCGTTAAGTTAATACCTACGTTATTTTGTTTTTATTTTATTCTATGTAATAATTAGGTGTGAAACATTATATTAAGGTGAATGCTACAGGGTAGCCCGCGAAATTAAAATTTTTTGGCGTTTTTTGCATATTGTAGCTTTATTTCGCGTTGTATATCGGTTTAAATATGATTGGCGGAAATAATAACAATATATCTACTGAATAATACTCATGAAAAATATTAACCTAGCTCTATAAGCTGTACAAGCTCGATAATATTAATTTACGATCAAATTATCGATTTTCGAGCTTGTACAGCTTATTGAGCTAGGTTAATATTTTTTATGAGTATTATTCAGTAGTTATATTGTTATTATTTGCGCCAATCATATTTTTAACGATATACAACGCGAAACAAAGCTACAATTTACAAAAAAACACCAAAAAATTTGAATTTCGCGGGCTACCCTGTAGCATTCACCTTAATGCAAAGACATTAAAATACTTACTAGTGATTTAATCTCTTTGTATTAATTAATGTCTAGATCATATTTTTGTATCACACACATTTTTACGTATTAATATGTTTAGACCATTATTTATATTGATTTTATTTCTCAAAAACTAGTACTAATAGATTACAAAAATCAATGCTTCAGTGAAACAGTGTTTATATACAAAAGTTTTCTTATCTGAAATAGATATAGAAATAAACTTTATTGCATTAATTATTAAAACATACAACACACACAAAAAAAAACATACAAACGTACTACACATAAAGGATCTTACAATACAGAATCCGAGAGTCCGACTCTCGAGAAACAGAAACACATTCCGACGCAGCAGCGGCTGCTGGGGGGACCGGTGGCGGGGTCCCCCTGCTGCACCCTGAGTCCGAGCTCCCCCCTGGGGACGCCCTCACGGTGTAGCAACCGGAGATAATCTCGTCACGCGAGACCGGCCCTATGCTCTAGAGTAGTTCCTAGGAGCAGGCTATTGCGTAGCCACTGTTTAGGTTTTAGGTAGGTCTTAGCCTCGCCGGCGAGGCTTGCCGCATAACGGCGTTTAGCGCGTCACCCGATAGACCGAAAGTCCACAACTTTCGAGGAAAAATTCGATGTAGCAACGGCTGCTAGGGGGACATAGGAACGGCGGGGTCACCCTGCAATGCCCCAGCGAGGTAGGGTAGGGAAAAACTTTCGGCGAATGGAGTCCCACATGGGACTCTCCGCCAACTAAGCCCGGTTAAGCAAAAATGGTACTTCGGTCCCAATTGCGAGAGCCAATTCGAAAAAAAAAAAAAAAAAAAAAAAAAAAAAAGTATTGGAATTGGAAGGAAGGATTGGATTTTTGGTAAGCACAATTTATCTCATAAGGTATACAATAGAATCATAATGTTAACTTAAAATTCTTACATGTATAAGGTACAGGATTATTTATTTATTTATTTGTTATTGGTACCTTCACAGCTTACAATATTTTATCCAATTCATTAATCTAGACATTACGCCAATTACGAAGCACACAACTAATTAAAATCACAAACCTATGCAGAGAGCCTCTTCATTTTGATTTTATGTAAATTTTTTTTGCTTACAACACGTTTTGGAAATACCTATTAAATTTTCTCATTGATTACATGATTAATGGCACATACCTAGCAGTGGCGTCAAATCATAAAATACGCCACTGAAGCCGAACTAGGAAGAACCTGTATTTCGGCTTTCAGCGCCAAACCCCTCGACCATTATTTATAATTTCCTATATAGTATATATACGTGGGACACTCAGAAAGTTTTGCGAAACTAAAAAAAATTGTTCTATACGTACATATATTTTTATCAAATCTTTTCAAAGTACTTTCCACCAGCCTCTATACAAAGATTCATGCGCCTAAACCAGTTTTCAAAACACTTTTTCCAGTCCGCCGCAGACACCTCGTTTACAGCCTGCTCGAACGCAGCCAGCGCATCTTCCGGCGACGAAAATTGTATCCCTTTGAGCTGATTTTTTATTTTTGGGAATAAAAAGAAGTCACACGGTGCTAGATCAGGGCTGTAAGGAGGGTGACCCAGGAGTTTGACTGGCGTGCTGTCCAGGAAGTCCCTCGTTTTGAGTGCGGTGTGCGCAGGTGCATTGTCGTGGTGGAGCAGTAGCCCGCGGAGCCCTGTGTTTGGTCGCTTGTTGCTTATAACAGAGAAAACTTCTGGCAAACATTTGGTAGTATACCATTCGGCATTAATGCTTCTTTGATCCCGTAAGGGAATTGATACCAAGTGGCCAGTCAAATTAAAAAAGCTAGCGATCAAAATCTTACCCCCGCTTCTAGATCGCTTCACTTTGGAAATCGTATAAAATCATAGCTCTAAAATGTTCCCGGCGCAGATCCATATTTCAGTGAGACACAATACTTTGAATTAACTCGCAAAAAATGTGGAGGGAAATTTTGAAATTGGAACTTACTTATTTTTACTTATAAATAATCATATTTTCGAAAAACATTATAACTGGCCAGTCTCCCATATATAAAAACTTTTTTTCGCAATACTTTCTGAGGGGCCTGGTACTTATATATTATCTTTTATAAAAGGTCATCGACCGCCATCAAATTTCCGTGGTGAATTATATTCTATGGTAATCATGCACCATAAATAATCTGATAACATGGGCTTGATATCAATCCGATAAGAAATTTTGACGTAGATCTTGTACAAATAAACGTAGGTAGTTAGGTAGTTTCGTGTTCATTCTCCGATTTTCATCATCATCATCATCATTTCAGCCGAAAGACGTCCACTGCTGGACATAGGCCTCCCCCAAGCATCGCCACAACGACCGGTCCTGTGCCTTCCGCATCCAGCGGATTCCCGCGACCTTCACCAGGTCGTCGGTCCACCTTGTGGGGGGCCTACCCACGCTGCGCCTTCCAGTACGCGGTCGCCACTCCAGAACTTTACTGCCCCATCGGCCATCCGTTCTGCGAGCAATGTGCCCCGCCCACTGCCACTTAAGTTTGGCAATTCTTCGGGCTATGTCGGTTACTTTCGTTCTCCTGCGAATCTCCTCATTTCTGATTCGATCACGCAGGGACACTCCGAGCATAGCCCTCTCCATTGCCCTTTGAGTGACTTTGAGCCTTCTTCTCTTCTCCGATTTTACTGAAATCTAATTCAGAAAAGGTCCTAAATAATACTTCTTAGAATGTATTTGTTACTTTGTAACATTATTTAATCCAAACGGGTCCCCACAAGATTATCTAACTGTGACCTTTCTCTGGACCAATCGGTTCAACTGAATCCCGGATTGAATGTGAATGGATCGGGCAGATGGGTTTAAAATCTACTTAGAAAGGCTTCTGTTCCTGAGTGTTTGTAAAACTTTTTTGTATCTACATACATACAACGTGTTATTGGAATAACTCAAAACCTCAGACACCCCAACTAGTTTTTATTATAATAAATTTATATGGAAAGTAATTATTAATTTTCATTTGTTATTGTACTCTAATCAATCTGGTTACTCTAATCGATTCATAGCGCTAGATTAATTCACGAACGTGCGACGCTCTAAACGCTGCTGTGCCGGAGGTGAATAACTTCTTAAATTAAGTTGAGTTTTAATAGTTTTAGGATACAAATGTTACCATCACACTGTTTTACTCGCTCGCCTTTGCGCTCAGCGCCGTGTCGCGCGTCGTTGTATGTAACTTTTAGACTCGGCACTGTATTAAAATATTTGTTTGGTAAAAATTAACCTATTTTAAAAAGTAGTGTAATGAATTCTACTCTCGATTCTGAACAAACTAGTTTCAGGTTTTCAGTTATTTCAATAACACTTTGTCATCATCCTCCGCGCCTTATCCCAATTATATTGAGGTCGGCTTCCAGTCTAGCCAGATGCGGCTGAACATCAGTATTTTACACGGAGCGACTGCCATCAGACCTCCGCAACCCAGTTACTGGGTAACGCTGACATTTGGAGGTTAGACCAGTTGTCAGACTTTCAGGCTGCTGTCTACCCGTAACGATTGCCATAGATATTCGTATCTACATATAAGTATGTTTGAAAAAAAAAAACAAACAACATACAAACAAACTACAGCAACTACAACTACAATAAACTTTGTAACTTTAAACATTTTACGACTAAGCATAAAGTAGAAATATGAGTAAAACATAAGATTTAGCTGACGCAGCGGGTGATGCCGTTAGTGCAATATAATTTCTGTGTATCTAGTATATCTTATGTATCACTAAATTATAGGTACTTTTTATGTCCCCTACATGTATTGTGCCCTAAGAACTTACCACCTCCTATCTCTATACCTATTTCTGCTGCAAAACACTGATACTTGCATTGCCATTGTATCAATCCACACTAATAATAAACATGCGAAAGTAGCTCTGTCTGTCTCTCATGAGCCTCTGAACCGATCGTAATGAAATTCGGCAATGAAGTAGTCCGGAGACCTGAAGGACATAGGCTACTTTTTTCATCCCCGGAAGATAAACTGTGGCTGAGGGATAACGAACGGATGCGCGATAACCTCTCGCTGTGATAAACCAAATTACACGCGTGCAAAACAGCGGGATCGTTAATTAAATTCGGCAAAAATGTAGTCCGGATACCTGGAGGAGAAAGGCTTATTTTCATCCCGGGAAGATAAACAGTTGCTGAAGGATGCGCGTTAACGTCTCGCTGTGATAAACCACATTACACGCGTTCGAAGCAGCGGGATCGTAATGAAATTCGGCAAAGGGTCTGGAGACCTGGTGAAGGACAAAGGCTACTTTTCAACCCGGGAAGATAAACAGTTGCTGAAGGGTGCACGTTAACGTCTCTCTGTGATAAACAGAATTACACACATGCGAAGCAGCGAAATGATAAAGGTGAAGGGAAGACTAAAGTTACCAATATTAGTAGGTAATACAAAATCAAGTTTGAATTATTTGTTTCTCGACTTATTACCGTTAGTTTCCTTGAATCAATTACCTCCTACCTTCCCTTAGCAGAATTGAATAAGTCCATCCAGTAATAATAATAACCCGTAATAAAAGGGTCTAAGCCTGCTACCAAGAAAACTTGTTTGAGAAAAGGAAAAGGCATTAGAAATGAAAATAACACCTTGTAGAGATATCGCTTAATCATGTGGTTTTCCTTTCTTTGATGACGTTGCCATGAGGGTAACACATGAGGGTTTACACATCGGTGTAATTAAGAAATGTATTACTGAGGAGTAAGAAAATATGGATGGATTGTTTATAGAAAATATGAATAGAAAGAAAGTGAATACTGAGATGATGGCTAAAAAAGATGTATGGAAGAAAAATACATGCTGCAATTGATTTGGGGTCAAATCAATTGGAATAAGGGCAGGAGTATGATGATTACTGAAGAGTAATATAAGGTTAATTGTTGGTGTATACTGTAAAAACTCTGTTAAGAATGATGAAACTCTTTGAAGACATACCAGTAGTAAAATAATAAATAAATAAATATTTTTAGGAAATTTTTACACAGCACCATCTAGTCCCAAACTAAGCAGAGCTTGTAATATGGGTACTAGACAATGGATATAATACTTATATACTTTTTTTTTGTTGTAATTACATACTTATAATACATAAGAAACACCCAGACCCACACAAACACTTATGTTCATCACACAAATATTTGTGTTCTGTGGGAATCGAACCCACGACCTCGTGATCAGAAGTCCGACACTCGCACAGCAGTCGAGTTGAGTCGTTGCAGTTCGATAATGCATATTTTAAGTATTAAACAAATAAAATAAATAAATATTTTTGTGACATTTCATTGCTATTGAATAGCAATGATTGATTAGTCGTAGTATCATAAGTCAAAACCCCAAAATAAAAATTGATACAGGCGCACTGGCTTTGGGCGTTGCAATGAGCAGCACAGCAGCGCCGCGGGCGCGGTTGCACAACCCGCGCGCAGAGAAAGCGGGTGACGTCACGACCTCGACACGCTCACCTACATGCGCGCGCGCCGCTGCCGCCTGCACCAACCCACTTCTGCCGATACCGGCCCAATGTCGCCGGGCTTTCTCTCACCGTGTGCCTCTTCACGCAAACATAAACACAACGTAATCGCCAAGTTACTATCCAATGCGTAATACCTTACCATGGAAAACGATACGCAAATATATTCTAAACACGGGAAAAATAAAAGTGTAAGCACTGACATCGTTTCGCTGCACCGCCGCATCTTTTTGCGCTTGTTTTTTCACCAACAATAAAGCCAGTGAAAGTCGACATTTTTAAATTTTATACTATAAATATCAGCTGGTATCTAGAGTCTGACCTGATGTACCACTTTCGCTTCATCAGAGCGAATGCAAGTGTGCCAGTTTAGAAGCAGCTTCATTAACGGAGTGCAAAACAGCTAATAGCAGCTTCAGCTTATTATTTATTGTTCATTCTCTTTCCTTTTCTTTGGTTTCAAACATAAAAGTTTGTAAGAGCATAAGATTTGAGTGGTTTGTGTAACTGCATTTGATAGTAATAAAAGTAAGCACCAGCGGCGCCACTGAGATCATTAAATTAAATTGCATCCTGTGAAACAGCACTCCCTAATTTTTACAAATCGCGTCTCACTGTTATTCGACAATTGGCACCGACAGTAGTACAGACATCTCGGTGTGAGCTTTGTCTCACTTCTCGTAACATCAACGTTCTCGCCTCATCGCATCCTACCTTCAGACCCAAAGGAGGATTCACTTTTACGACGTGAGCAATAAAGTTTTATGACTCATTAGGATAGCGTTAGAATAAAATACGCGAAGAGCAATCGAAAGAATGTAAGTGCTAGCTCGTTCCTTACGGGAATCGTTCGGTTCTGTATTTTCCTTTCGTAAAATATTCATCGTGAGGAGTCGCCAGTCATCGCGATTGCGATCGTCTGATTTATGCGCAGTACTATACAAGAGCTTGGAGCTCAGAAAATACTCTGTGAAATAAATCCGGTGCGGTTCGGTGGTTCACGCGGGGAACGCGCGTATAAAGTATCTTCGGTGCGGTCAGCGCATATACTACCGCATAAAAGTATTATGGAGAGAACAAGGACGTGCTGGCGACGACGGCGGCGTCCTGAGAACATTCCGGAACGCATGCAGCTCGTTCTATGGCACTGATGTAGTGTCGCAGCCGGCGTGGCGCGCACCGAGTATTTGACTCATGCAGGTTATCGCAATATAATATATGCAAAGCTTTGTGGCCCTCGTTCGCTGCTGTAGCATTAAAGAATTGTCGATGACGCGGAAATAGAATTTACGAGTGGCGCGACCCCACCAGCGCGGCAGCACCGCGTGATATATTGAGCGAGGTCACTGGCTCGCCAGCGGAGTGCTGTTGCTGTTGCGTCACTGTTACTAATGGCCTTGTTATAATACATTTATATAGGCATACAATATTTCTAGGTGGAGGGTTCGATAACCGTGCCCCGAGGTGGGAATAAACCGTTTGTGTAGTTCGCCGTAATTAGGGAGTCTGTTCGGCGCAGCGGACGACTGACGGGCTTCATGCATTATTGAGTTGAGCGCATGGTAGGCAGACACTGGGCTCAGGTGATTGCGAGCAAATTGTTATAGTTCCCACGGGACTTATCGTCGTGTTTGTGTGCCGTTTTACGTAATATTAATAAAATTTAAAGCGAGTTCTGCGCAATGTTTACTTCAGAATTTACACGAAATTTTTATAAAATTTTAAGGAGAATTCATGGTATGGCAAAAAAATGCTCTTTCTGTGACATATTTTAATTTAAAAGACACCTATTTACCTATAGCCACTCTGGCCACGGACTCCACGGAGTACGTTTGTCACATACAAAAGTTAAACGAGATTTCCAACCAACCCACTTTATATTACAAATGCAAAACTCTTGTGTAATTGAACGAATCAAAAATCGGGACGTCTCTAACGAAACTGCATTTTCACTTGATTGTCTGTGAGAAAGGAGAATTATTGCTTTTCAGCAATAACGATAGAAAATAAGAAACGTATTTCTTGACAGTAAAAATCTTCGGAAATAACGAATCAAGTAACAATAAATAAATATTTTATATAAATCTGTTCACTTTATTCAAGTTATTTGAGACTGGCAATACGGCACTGATATCCGCGAGGGAGTGCTTCAATAATGCGATTTCTAAACTTAGTCTGAATGTAAAGTCGTCGGATATTCCCGCCAGATGACAGTCCGTGTGTTTACTGCGTCTTTTGCTGGAACACGAGACGATCCGAGCGGACGGGGAGAGATGAAAAGATTGGAGGATCCCGAGCGGGGAAATCACGTAGCTATTTTATCGGCGCATCGTACCGTCTCGATGGTCCGCCACACTACCACTACTTTTACGAAAAGGATTCGACTACATGCTGAGATTTTAAATATAACATTTTCCGAGTTAATATCTGACTGACAAGAAAGTCTGAAGACAATGAGTCGAGAAAATCTTCATGTTAACTGCTATGCATTTATCAAACCGGTTTTTTTGTGGAATATAATCTGCATGAATTATCCAACACAAATATTATAATAAGCTTCCATTGCCTTATTTAAAAAAAAAAAAAATATATATTTTTAGGGATCCATCCAAAAATTACTCCACACGATAAGGGGGAGGGAGGAGGTCAACAAAGTGTAACATCATGTGGCAAGGGGGGAGGGACGAATCATAAACTTTGTGACGTCACACGTATAAATCTGAAGTATTATAACTGTAAATTTCAACTCTGACGAATAACTCTGTCAATATTATTAAAAGTTTTAACAAATAGCAAAATATGCGACGTCACACCAGGGGGTCACACATTTGAAAATGAATTGAATAACCTATCTATCGTTTAAAATAAAAAATGTGCTGCTTATTCTGGTTTCCTCTAATGATCAAGATTAATTACTGCTACCATTTAAGGGCAAAAGACATAATTATTCTTTACTGACAAAGATTTACAGATGTTGGGTTGTGACACAAACTCTTTTGAAATCTAATGCATCATGTGCCAAAGGTATCAGATTATGTCTTAGCAGATGTATTGCTCGATTTAGTTGCGTCAATGATTGCCCAACAAAACTCAATGGGTACAATTCTTTTATTAGACCTACTAACGAATATGGACACAATTTATTATAAGAAGGGGACCAGTTTGATTATGTTTGACAGAGCTTCGTTAAACATTTCGAAAGTGGCAACTAGATAAACTAATATGGAGCTAGTATGAAAGTTAACACAATACCTTTGTTTGATTACCGACAATATTTGCAGAAGCGTTTTAGTCAACGAGGAGTATGATAGGCTGAATTTATTGTGTTGCTCACAGCGAAACAAGAAAGGGTGTTTGTAAACGCGATATTTCTATTTGTAAACGCTCTCACAATGCAGAAGAAATTCTAATGTGGGGCAACGATCTAGAAAAAGGCGATGGTGATACAAGCGAGATTTTGGAAAAGATACGAGTCACAACAGTAAATAATACTCCAATAACAAACGATGAAGGTAGGTACTTATTAACTATTGGAAATTCTGCTTAGAAGGCATTCAAATCTCACGATGATTAATCTAATACCGACGATCCGGAAACTAAAGAACAAAGAATTTCTTGTAGTCCCTATACACAACATCAATTTAGATTTATGATCATCCCATCCAACTGTAGTACCGTCCGCCTTAATTTGAGAAACATCTCCAGCAAACCTTGCTCCATTTGAAAGATAAAAGGCTCGACCCATTTCATTTTTACCTAAGCAAGGACACACGTGCCTTCATAAAATTCGCAGTTCCCACGACAACCGGAAAATAATCAGGAAGAATGAAGAACAAAAAGGGGAATTCAATATCAAGTATTACCTCTATATTACTTATTCAAGTACGAATTGCTTTGTTTTCTTCTAACGAAATGTTGAAATCGTCGAGTGCGAGGAAGTGAGCGTCCATAAATTTATTCCATCCATGTTTTGAATTGGAATCCTTTACATAAATTTTATGCTGAACATTTTATATCTATCGTTAGCTTCAATACACTATAATTTTGCCATACCAATGTTAATGGCTTCTTGTATCGTCGTACAATATACTTTTATTTTCTTTGTTCTCTAGTTACAGAACTAAGATTAAAATCTGCATACCTTCGATGTTTGTATAGTTTAAGGTTATTGGTACTGATGCTGTGCAAGATAAACTTGCGGACAGTCTTGCTAATAAAGGAAGGCTATTTTAAGCATAAAAGGTACGTAAGCTATCGTTGGTGATGGGTTGTATTTCTTTATAAATAAGAGCTTTATTGTGATCGTTAGGCATGTCTACATATGGATAAAGATAATTGCATAATGTGTTTATTTTATTGTTAATACCAAAAAGGGGTTGGTATGTAGTGAGTAGTAAAAGTTATTATATCCATAAAATTAAATGCCGACATAAAATTATACCTCAAGATGTACAATATTTTCTGTTAAAGTATATGTATTTCCAAAAGCATTTTTATGTCCAAGGAAAAATACCTAGACGTCAAAAGATATTTCTCGATAGCGGCAAAATTGCCATCCAAACATTGTCACGTCTTCACCAAATACTTTTACTATTCCAAGCGAGCTTGGAAAATTTCTAGGAAATTCTGCTGTTTCATGTTGGTGCAATTTATTGATAAAACCAAGGCTAATCGAAGTGCAAGGCGGAGGCGGAGGGACCTTGCGTCCTACAATATCGTACTGAGGTTTCATTTTGTTGGTTTCACACGCAAACTGTTAAATTTACTGGTTTGTGTTAAAGTAGGATTACACAAAAGTAACATGCAGTTTAAATTGTGCCGGACACGTAACTGTGATTGAGAGAAAATGCAATAAGATTATCATTAGATAGAAGATTATCACTAAAACCAAAGTAGGGTGAAAGATAAAAAAGCAGTAAAATAAGTTATTAAAGGATTACTTACCCTATGGCTAGTATGTTTTGATAACTTCTGGATTATTTATTTAATCGTATGGCATGTTTATAGGCTATCTATACATCTTTATTATTAGTCATATTATTTTATAATTTACAATGATAAATTGAGATTCTGCAACCAGATGGTGGCGTCGGGTTTATGGATTAATAAAATTTTACAGTCGATTTTATTTTTCGCTAAAACTTTATTACAATGAAGACGTATCATATAACTGAAACTTTATCAAGATAATAATATCATATGAAGGAAGATAGAGGAAATTTAGACATCGAAACGTCAAAATTCGCTCCCTCGAGCTACAAAGTTAGAAGTTCTCACATAAAGTTCCAATTGTTCATTGTTCGTACGTTCAAGTTAGACTGTTTGCATAATAGTTTTACTCCTATTTCATGTTCAACTGCATCCTCTACGAATAATATTGGAAACTCTTTAAATTTCGCTCAATAGAATATTTTTACGATGTTAAATTGCTTTCAGGTTTAGTCGACTTGTTTTCAAACGATATATTCGCTTCTATTCAAGTATGTTATTTATTGGTTCCTTAATATTATATTATGCGTAATGATAGGTATAAGGGTATTATGCTAAACGTGCCTAATCGATTCTTTGAGAATAACACTAAGAAGGCAGTAAAAAATTAACTCACCCGGCGGGTTCTTGTGGCCTTGCGGATTTGACAAATTGCGTTCAAGTTTTTTAATAGTTTCACGCATGCCTCTTATCATAACTAAGTTATGTATTGAGACGTTATTATATTGCATATTTATGACGATATTGTCATGTTCACTTATCTACCTACAGTCATCTTTGTACAATTAGTTTGCAAAATTATTACACAGAATTATTTTTCAAGTAATCATACCATTCACCAGGCCTTAATTTGAATAAAGGATTAGGTAGTGGGAGGAAAACACTTTAACAGTTTTATTTTAATTATAAAAAAATCTTTGCATTCCCTTTTTTGGGTTTGACGTTCATGACTGTACGATAAGTCAATGACACTTAAATCACTTACCTAAAATAATGTCGATAAAAAGTCTCGTAAAAATCACGCCTTACTCATTCGTATGAAATCTGCGGGAGATTGTAATTACATGGGACTTATCTGGATGATGTCCTTTGTGCATCTTTTTATGGTTGCCATAAATAAACGCCTACTTCAACGTATGCTGATTTATTGCGTAGAAATTTAATTAAGAATTTTAAACGAGATATGACGGCTGCGAGTTGTACGACCCACGCCCCTCAACCATTGAGCCATACGCGAGTAAAATCATTATTTGCAAATCTGTACGTAGCACAAAATATCTCATTTCGTATTGAAAAGTTTATGCATTAAAGTGCTTAAAATCTCTAGTCTGTACAATATTCAAACATAGCTTTTTATTTATTTATTTGTATTTTTCGCCTATCTTTCAAGCTTACCCACTTATTTATTTATTTTTCCGACATTTTTCAACGTAGTTAATGTTTTCTTTTACTATATCTACCTATAAATTTAATATGTATTTATAGTAGAGTCTAACTTGGAAACTTAAATAAATCGTTTTAAATTTAAATAGATGGAGACACGGAAACTTATGTAGCGTGCTGCAGCGATATTGCTCAGAACTGCAGAACGCTGTGAATGCTATGATAATGCGCGTCTGTAAGCAGATCACATCCAAATGTGCAATTTATCTAGATACCTAGTACACTAGATAGATAACAATATACTCTAGCGTCTCCATTCATTCATTTTAGCTTTGTATTATACAGCTAAAACTCTGAGCGAATACTCTAAAATCAGTCCTAGTTGATTAAAAATATTGGTATTGTTTTTATGCTAGGTTTCTATATATCTGTCATGATTTCCGAATTTTTTACGTATTTTTAAGTCAATTATGAAATTAAAGGTATTTGATTTGACTAGTAATTATGATTTTTTTATTCAAAATGTTATTTGGTTAGAATAGTCTGATTTGGACCTTTGAGCTGTATGGTTGTGGCAACAGTGCCAAGTACTTTTCTACAAATGTATTTATGTGTAATGAGTAATAAGTTACATATTAAATAGTGTCCGTAATATTTTCTAGTGAACTGCTCCAATGTTTATAGAAGTGAATATAATAAACATAATCAGAATATAAACTGATTGGTCTTTCCTTTCATATCTTACTGGTTGGTTAGAAGCTACGACTTGTGTTGTGAATGTTACGAATAAATGTCATTTATTAGATGCAACTGCAGATTAAACTGATTTATTTATAATAAAACAAGTTTAACCGGATTATATCGCGTATATTATTTAGATTGGTTTCCTAACGTTTAATATAAAATTGTACGGTAGATTAAAATATATTTTTAGAAATATCTGTAAAGACGCTTGTCATCTTAGTCTTCCTGCGACCACGAACGCTGCAAGCTGTTGGTTGTAAGGGCAATGTTTACTAACAAAATGGATGCAAATCTGAAAAAAAAAAATGATTTTATTTATTTATTAAAGCTTTCGAAACGTCAGGAAACCAATCTAAATGTTACCTAAAATCTTATTAAGGAAAATAAACATATTTTTTTTGTAAACTATTTTTGTAAATACTACGAATGATAACCAAAACCATTCGTTTATTATAGGAACCTGGAATGTGATCCATTTTTGTTTGTGATTTGTTACAAGAGAATTTCCATATGTCGGAAAGTTGAACGTAAAATGTATCAGCTGCTAGACGTGCTACGTTGATTATGTCAATAAAGAGAATCAGGTTAATGGTTCTCGTCAGCCAGTGCCAATTTGTATGTGTACGGATCATAGATTTGAAGTTAGTTGGTTTTAGTTTTGGGTTTTGTTTTGGGGTGCATTAAGAGCATCCACGAGTGAGGATATTTAATTGATCGTCCAGCGCACCCTGAGCAGTCAGCCCCGCTACCAACCTGCTGACTGGCTAATCTTTTTCCCAATGCATGAGCTATTATCATTATGTAGCTCATGTCGACACGATAGAAGAAGAATAGTTTTGAATCCAACACAGATATTGTTACCTTATTTATGTTCACATTACTGTTACTGTTACCCTGTAACATCCCACTGCTGGGCAAAGGCCTCCCCCTCGATTTCCATGTGTCACGGTTTTGCGCTATTGTTGACCAGTCGTTATGTTCACATTGCTAGATTATTTTTACTTTGCTTTGTTTGACTTTATGGTTTTACGAGGTTTGAATTTTATTTCATTATCATCATTTCCGCCAAAAAACGTCCACTGCTGGACATAGGCCTCCCCCAAAAAGGGGGGACTTCATTTATTTAGGAGTGATTAATAGAGGAAATCATTCTTATAATTATTTGTATCTAACTCTCCTCTTCACTGTCTTGCTTGTAATGATATATCCATGGGAAGAGACATGTGGCATCGTAGGCGGGAATCGATATGAATTTCATAGTTTTTCAAATTACACGTGCTGAATTAAAAATAGTGCTACGAAGAAATAAGAACCGAAAGCAGAAAACGACATTGTTGCCATACAAAAACATCAGCGAATTTAGCTGTTTCCATACAAAACATCGACGATTTCTACGAACTTTTGTGCAAACACCAAACTTCCAGCTTGATTTAATAAAAGGATAATACCGAAACATTCGTCCATTAATCAAGGGACACAAAACAGAAATGTTACCAACATTAAAATATATTATACGGAACTGTAACATTACCATTACGAGCGAGTTATGGTATGAACAGATATTTTATTGACAATCTCGCCAAACAAAAGTCCTATAAACGATTGTAATAAAAGAATATTTACAGAAATAACAATTTTATCGAAACAATATTAATAGTTTGTAGGAAATCCGTGATCAAATATTTCCTTATTATAGATAACGGTAGAAATAAAAAAATGAGTAGTTCTATTTGAATATTTGGCTTGGTTAGGGCTGCCATGACCTAAATTGCTGACGCAGGACAAAGACTTTCAAAACCCCGGATATACGGCGAAACCAGAACACTTAAAATAAAATAAGAAAAAAAAAAAAAAAACTACACACATTTTTAAAAAGAAATTGTCAGCATTATTGTTGGAGAAATGCTACTATTCAGTTAATGATTTTTTAAATGATAAATTCTAGTTTTACAATGTAGATAACACATGACATTAATATTTTAAATTTAATTTGAAATTGTTTTGATTATTATTATTTTATTGCAGGAATGTTACTATTTAATTAATGATTTGAAAATGATAAATTCTAGTTTTACTATTTAAGTACCTACCTAACTCGTGACATACCTACATATTTTTATATTTTATTCAGTTTAATGTAATATATTTGACTATTGTTTTATTGGTGTTAGGGATTTTAAATTTAATTGATTAATTAATTAAACTCAAAAATGTTTGCATGCCTCATTCAAGGTAGTTTGTACAAGGGTCACTCTACCGATAACACCTTTATGTCATGTACCTACATTCTTTGCAAATAAATTATTATTCTATTCTATTCTATTCTAATAAAAACTTGAATGTAATTTTTTTACCAACGCAGCGAGCGTCCGGCTTTCACCGGACACTTCTTAAGAACCCAGCTTGCACCCCGGACGGGCCAAACTAGAACAAATTCGAGGAAATTAGGTCGGATGGCAGCCCTAGTCATGGCTCAGCTTCGTCTTTAAGTATATGAGTAAAAAAAAACGATTTCTTGATTGTCACTGTGTTTGTGTTTTAGAAGTTAAAGTTCAAATGTTTTTTATTTCAAATAAACCTAATTACAGGCACTGTTGAAACGTCAGGGTCTAGTTGCAGTTTTCATGCAAGTACCAGTTGACGTCCGCGTCCGGCTTTGTTCCCTTTCTAAGTCAATAAGAAGTATCATGTGTTAATTTAGGATATGGTCTATCTGTGTGCCAAGTTTTATCCAGATCCGTTTAGCCGTTTATGCGTGATAGAGTAACAAACATTGAAACATCCAAAAGTCTAAAAGTTTCACAATTATAATGAGATGCGATAAAATTCTACAAGCGAAACGATACTCGGAAAAACTGATGAAAGTATTGTTGGAGTAGGTACCTGCATCATATGTTATGTTTAAGATTGATATTTTACAGTTTAGGGCAGAGTTCACCAATAAAATAATCGACATTGGGTACAAAACCCGTCGTTTATTACAATAATTTTGTACTATAAGGCTGTTCATAAATTAAACATCTGTTATATAGTCTTCTTCTATCTATCGTGTCGACATGATCTTTGCGATCATAATAGCTTATGCCGTGGAAAAAGAGTAGCCAGTTAGCAGGATTGTTAGTGGGGCTGACTGCCCAGAGACCCAGAGTGCGCCGGACGGTCAATTAAATATCGCCAATCGTGAAGGACTTTTAATTTTGTTGGTAAACTTGGCCTTGACTCTCTACTGTTATGGGAAAGCCTTATGAAGTCAATTTATTTAGATCATGTTTTTTTATAAAACAAAATTTCCTTTAACATGAGTCGTTTTAATGTGCTCACAATAGAAATAAAGACGAGAAAAGCACACGATCATACAGACACACACACAAACATAAACAGACATACATACAGTGTAGTGTCCTTAGGTAATTACAAAGTTGGATTTATGCCCATGTCTATTTATGTTTTAAGTGCAAGTGTTTAAGCGGAATCTAAGATGTTCTTGAATATTCAAAATGAACCATCGCGTTTTTGTATTCAATACGTAGAGAAGTAAATAACACAGTGCGTGCAATCGTTTCCATCCTTGAGGCTGCAAGTAGTGTTGCATAAAAATCGATTATCGATTTATCGATAGTCCGCCCCTAAGTATCGATTGGCCGGTATCCAACAATACTATTGATACTATCGATAGTATCAAACTATTGTTACGATACTATCGATAGTATCGATTGTTCGAAATCATGCAATACTATCGATACTATCGTGCTATCGTTTAGATAGTATTGATGTATAAGAATATTAAAGAAATGGTAAGTAAGTACACCCTAACAGTGTGGTGTGTACCAATACAGAAGCCAGGAAAATAAACTTTCTAGAAAGATAAATTCAATTTAAAAACGACGTCAAAGTACACCTATAGTATCTAAACGATGGCACAACAGTATCGATACTATTGATAGTATTTCTTGATTTCAAACAATCGATACTATCGATAGTATCGTAACAATCGTTTGATACTATCGATAGTATCGATGGTATTGTTGGATACCTTCCGATCGATACTGTCGATAGGCCTGTCGATAGTATGATTGATTGGGAGTTTTTCGATACTATCGATAGACAATCGATAGTCTATCGATTGTCAGGCAACACTAGCTGCAAGAGGTCATCAGCCTTAAGGCCTTCAATACTTCACAAATAATAACGTATTTGTATAGGTGTTTTCCACAATAATTTACCACCAGAAAGTCATTGTTGTCATGTCGTTAAATAGATTGCCAGCCATAATGCCTTTTGTGTCACTAAGGCCAATTGTGTGTGAAAAATGAAAGAAACAAACGTGACAGAGTTATAGTTTAGTGAGACCTTGAAATCGAAAATATGTTACAGACTTACGGATCCAGTTGTAGCTACTACCGCCAGGGTTAAACAGACCTTACGAGGTCAGCATTGCACTAAAAAGAAAAACAGAACAGAATAAAAGAACTAGGGGTCTATTCACAAAATCGACAGCGGCATAATCGAAACGACACAATATACCGAATTACGGACTTACGGATCAAGTTGTAGCTACTACCGCCAGGGTTAAACATACCTTACGAGGTCAGGATTGCACTAACAAAAACAGAACAGAATAAAAAAATAGGGGTCTATTCACAAAATCGATTGCGGCATAATCGAAACGACACAATAGACCTAGATATAAGGTCTTACTTTAATAATGGTCAATATTTAAAGTGATTATCTACTCATCATAACGAAAACCATTTACCGTGGGAGCAACAGCGAAAAAATTATTGCTGTTTCCTACATTTTGTCGATTAATGCAAACACAAATGTAGAGTAGAACGTTTTTCCCACAATAAATGTTGTTAGTTATGACGTATGAGTAGATTCATCACTTTAAATATTTGCCATTATTAAAGTAGGACCATAAATATCGGATGTAGAGTAGGGTACTCTAATAAATGTTCGGATGATTTTTCGTTGATCGAATTCATACACAAATATTGTGTTTATGTCATAGAAAATGATCATTACAAACAAAGGTTTTTGTCGTTTAAAAAATAGCGAAATACCGTCAATGTCATTTACAAGTAAGGCCCGTATTACAGAAGGTTCCTCAAGCGTTGATCACTAGTTTTGAAAGAAAAAGAAAGAAAAGAAAGAAAAATATTTATTTGACACAACTGAGACACATACAAAAGAAATATACATGAACAAGAAATAGATATAGTGAAGAAGTAACAAAGCGAGGAAAAAAGTCATTGACAGTCATGCGCCATGTGTGTCTCAAAATTGTGACAAATGGGTGTCCAGCTCAGCATATTGCCAGGTTATTAAACCTGACGCTGGTATTCTGCTGGATCCCTGTTGTGACGTAGGATGTCGAGCAAACTACACATTAGTAATAGTTAGTGAGTGTGTGTGTGTATTAAGAGTGTGATTATGAATAGAAATATATATATTAAGTATACGATAAATATATGTGAGTGACTAAAATATAATTAGATAATTTGTAAACAACGTTATGTGATACTCGATAAAATACTGCCAAATAACAAACCAATAATAGATTAAAGACATAAATAAATAATTTATCTCTGGTTCCGCAGCAGGGCATAGCGGCTAGTCATCAACGCGATATCAGGTGTTTCTTAAATGATGGACGCGTTAGTAATTGCATTACCTAGTTTTTTTTGTGCGTCAATGAGATATTGCCGTAGTTTGATTCTGAACACTCTCAAGGTTTGAAGGTTTCTTAGTGGCGGCGGTATGTTGTTCCAACATTTCGATGCCGCGTAGCGAAAACTACCCCTGAAAGCTGCAGTTTTATGATGTTCTATAATTAGTTGGACTGAGCACAGCCTGCGTGCGCATTCTCTTCTACTCGCGACCCAACTCAATTTGCTGTAGAGGTAAGCTGGTTTCTGCAGTTTTGAGTTGGGATTGAATTTTAGAACATTCCTCAAGCATAGATTCATTGATCACAGTTCAGCTGAGTTTAGCTTTATTTTATACTGTCACCTGATTTGGTATTTGAGCAGAGATTTGATCTGTAATTACTCAAGTGTGGTCAAGGTCAAGACTTCGCTTGTGTAGAGATTTCTGTCCTATTTCAGGTTATATTCGTGTGCTATATTGATGAATTTAAGTTTATAATTACTGTGTTGGAATAATATCGATGCTCAAGTAACGATTCTATCCTCAAGTAGTGATCAGTTTATTGAAGATCAAACTGTATTTGAGAAACGTTTTGTAATAAGAGTAGGGTTACGTCCGAGAATTGTCGATTAGTATTATCATTCATTGCGTCGTAATAAACGATAGTGAAATCGAAATCTCTTAGAGTAAGTTTCGAAACGATACATGTCATGACATATCGGTTATCGATTTTGCGAGTAGACCCCCTAGTATTCTCACGATGTATCTACAGAGCGAACGACCACCAGAACACGTTTGGAATTTTTGCTTCCAGTACCTTGAAAACTATTTACAACAAGAACAGAACAATTACACCTTAGGGATACATTTCAGTGCAGTTGCAGTCTTGCAATTGTTATTTCTATTTCGCTTTGCGAGCGCTCGGCCTCAAGTACGTGTGATAAAGGCAACTGCATTTCCGATAAATAGCCTTAGTAAAAAAAGTCTTATTTCGAGGTTTGGCTCTCGACTATTTTCGCTACCGAAACTGGACCAATATAAAAAAACTATCATAAACTGAATAAGATGAATTTGTACTGTGTTGCTATTTTCATTATTAGTTTTCAAATTGATATACAAGGCCTCTGTAGACAGCGGTCTAAATAGGCAATTTTTAGAATTTTTGAGGGTTTCTAGAAATAATTTATCAAGAAAAACTAAAACGGGGACGAACAAAAAATTTATATTTATTTTACTGAAAAATCATTGCTTTATGCTTGGACGAATAAAAAAAGGCGGATGAAATCTCCCTAAACAAAAAGTGAAGCACCCATAGTAAGACGGCTCGTTTAAAAGTACGAGCTGGCACGCACAAATTCACACCCATAGTAAGACAAAAAGCCGCGATTACGCAACAAATCTTATGTGACGGTAGTCATTGTCGTAGTGTTACAAATAAAATAACAATACATATCTGGTGTGTTAAAATTCTTTCGAAATTATAGTGGGTTTAGAAAAAATGTAAGTGCTTCAATATTTTCTTAGCGAGATTCCGTCCGCCATTTTTTATTCGTCCGAGGCTTTATGATCATAAACCCGAAAGAAAACAGTCGAGAGGGTTTGTATGGAGAAAAGACCACCCGCATTTCCTCTTAACAGTCGTTATCACATCGCACCGGTTGTTTGAAAGGCTCTAATGTATAGAGGAAGGTTCTAGACGCAAAATAAGGCTGAGTGCGCCGCAGCCGATCGTTCTGTTGTGTCTACCAGTCTGCCTGTATCGATCCAGCGCCCTCATTCCAGGCCGGCTGCGCCCACAATAACGCAAATGTAGCACCCGCTACAAGAGGTATATGCAGGCGATAGTTATAATAACTGCACATTTTTGTTTTTTTCGAGAATAGAGCAAACAGAACGTTTTTCGTGTATGTTCGAATTTGGAACGTTTTTCAATTTAGGAAAAAATTAATTGGTGACATGTTTTTGCGTGATGTCGATTGCGTCGTTCAAAATTCAAAAATTCAAAATTATTTATTTGTCATACATAGGTATGATGTACAAGACATGGTGTTAATTTATAAATAATCCAGTATCACTATGTATGTTTGTGATAGAATCACCCTATGTTAACTGTGACAATAAACTATTTTTCTTTCTTTCTTTCTTTCTTTCTATCTATACATACTTAATATTATAAGGAGGAAACATTTGTTTGTTTGTAATCGATAAAGTGTTCCGTGTGGTGCCGGACGTGAAGAAATGCACCACCCTATATCTTCTCATGGGTGTCGTAAAAGGCGACTAAGGGATTCAGCAGCAGCATTCTCTGAGTATTTAACCAAGCAACTGCGATCGCCAACCCGCCTGCCAAGCGTGCCGATTATGGCATATCCCCTCAAAATATGCTTGGGGGAGGTCTATGTCCAGCAGTGGACGTCTTTCGGCTGAAATGATGATGATGATGAATCGATAGTCTGAAACTACTAAATCGATTTTAATAATTATTTCACCATTAGAAAGCTACTTTATCCAGAAGTAACATAGGCTATATTTTCAGTACGCGGACGAAGCCATGGGCACAGCTAGCTGGATAAGAAATGAATAAATAATGTTGTTCCAATGAAACTGGCCGTTGTCACTTGTTCAATAATAAAAGGTGGGACGATGGCGCCGGTATAATAATTATGTCGCTGTACTTACTGCAGTACTAAGGTACTATATTGTGGATGAGTGTATGGTACATTTACCTTTCTGGGTTACTTCCGTAAACACTGTTAAATCTCTTTTTTTTTTAATTCTTCGTAGCAAAGGTGAATGATAATCACAATAAGCATCAAAATGTGTTATTGATACTCATGTGGAAACGTATTTGTTAAGAAATTATTGTTCTTTACAGTCCGATATATTTCAAGTCCTTCGGGTTTTCGATTTCCTCAACAACTGTTCTCTGTACCTTGGGATAGTATCCAATTTCCTGAGCGAGCGTATTTGTTCCTTCGCAATTTTCAAGATCGCAGTCTTTTTTGAAACAACGTATCTTTTGTATTGGCTATTGTTCTTAAATCATTTTCTTTCTGAAACTACATGAACATGTCAATATATATAATGGGTCCTTAGAGGCTATTCTTGTGACCGGTGTCAGTGTGGTTTGATTCCTTTTATAGTTGTTTTCACCAACGTTCCTTTTACGGGAGAACAGCTTATTACTTCTAGATTCTAGACACATAAACCAGAATTTAAAACAGTTTTGTGCAATCAAAGGGATAGATTTATCTAACCACACGTCTAGTTTCGACATAGAATTGCAAAATTCTGTATAAAGTGAATGTAAAAACAAACTAGATGGTACTTTACCTGTATCATATCTAATTCACGATTAGCCGACTAGTTACGTGACGAAACTCGAAACCAGAGTCTGTTTTTACTCTCTTGTCTTATTTAGTAAACAATTTTGGCATGTCTCTTTATTAAAATAACTAACGATAACATATAATTACTCTTTCTGCATATGTAATTAGGTTAAAAATATATATTTAGTGTGTGAAATTGTTAACATAATGTCTTTTAATCATTATTATTGACGAATTGCATTAAAAAGACATGCCAAGATTGTTTACTAAATAAGACAAGTAAGAAAAAACAGAGTGTATGCATAATATTATGAGCATTACTAATAACGACTTAAGATTGCGATAGTTTTGTTTCATAAGCAACTTTACAATTCCGATGACTAAATTGCGATTTATAGGGCCTAAACACACGAGTAACTCTTAGGGCGACCACACATGGGCAGTTCGAGCAGTTAATCGTTGAACATCGAGCACGAAAAGCTCAAGATGTCATTGTCAATTGCTCGAGCAGTCGTTTTCAACCACTGGAGCAGTCATTTTCAACCACTGGAATAGTAGACAATTACTGCTAACAAAGCGGCGGTAACAAAAGACTGTGATGAGGGCGGATGGGGATAACTGCAACAGAGCAGTCGACAGCTTGAGAAATCGAGAACAGTAAGGCTTACATTCGACGAAGCTAAGCTTAACTTATGCTTCGAACTGTCAAAATGCAGGGCTATTTGACAGTTGGAAGCATGAGTTCACGCTTAGATTCGTCTCTGAATGTAAGTGTGAGTCTATGCCATGCAACTGTTCGACGGCACGGAATATCACCATGCTGCTGACCGCTCGGAGCGACCGCGAGTGCTCAAACGGTCTCGTGTATGTCAATGAATGAAAGATTGTAGTTTGTTATGTAGTCGCAGCATGAAGCAGTTGGTCACGACTGCTTCAAACTGCTCGTGTATGGTCGCCCTTATGCACCTTGATTTTCGGTAAAAAATCCTAAAAAACAATACGCAGATTTTGTAAAGATGCCTGATGATTGATTGATGATACCTGATGTTTTGATTTTGTAAAGGTAAAGATGCCTTCAGATAACTAACGACTTTCTATTCCGCGCTATTATAGTGACTCTATCTCAGTGGTACTATCAATTGAATTATTGAAGAGGTCAAATTTTTGAACAAGTTTGTATGGCATCAAAATTTCACGTATGTATAATATAAAAAGTTTTATAGATATAGGTTCACGTCATCATTTTATTGCTATCCATATCCCTGCATACTAATTACTGATTACTGACGATGCTTTAAAATAATTGTATATAAAATATCCCTGCATATTGATTTATGATGATGCGAATAATAAAAATATGCATGTTATACGAATATGATATCACGATGTCTCCTATTCTTACATACGTCAATGTTACTTCCTAGTTGCCTACTCATGTAATTTCGATGTAGATAAACACATTCAACATTCATTGAATAACTGCGTCAATGCAGTTGGGTGTCCCGCATTTTTGATGAGTAAGACCATTTAGGCAGGCTGCACAGTGCACAACAGATAAATGTCTTGTTTTCGTCGCCGTGAAAACCTCGTGTTTGCACGCAACGTAATTTAAATTTGCACGTAACGGACGAGAACATAACTGCTACTTATCTGGTAAAAAACTATATTTTTACGTGTCTAGATCAAATGTGCAACTATGTGTACTACTGTGTACTACTTATGTATTATAAGTATGTATTTACAAAAAAAAGTATATAATTATTATATCCACTGTCTAGTACCCATAGCACAAGCTCTGTTTAGTTTGGGACTAGATGGTGCTGTGTAAAAATGTCCCAAATATAGTATTTTTTTTTTTTTTATAACTTCAGATTTACCAAGATCTACAAAACAGAATGTCTGTTTTGATAGGTACTTTTGTTTTTATAATATCCAACGAATAATTATACTTCTTCTTCTTGATCACTGCCTCACTGCTGAGGATCGTGACTCCGTTTGTTTGTCAACTGTCTGCTTCCATTTTAACCTACCTACCAGATTTTTACCTATGAATAATGTTACAAAGATGCTTAAAACATCGTATTGTGCTTTACGAAGTTTTCACTGCATGGCGACGATTTTTGTTGTTGCAGTGCATTTACAATTACAGTACATTTTAATTTCCCTCATTACCATATTAAGAAAAAATCAGCATCGTATGATGATGACGTCGGCATTTCTTAAATGTACCGACAGCTGCATTAATTGGTTAACCCTCACGGCGTGGTGAGTTTGTTCGTTAGTGGGCTTACCAATTAGTGTAGCAGTGCAGCCGTTTGTACCCAAATAAACTTGTAACTGCTGTGTAAATACCCCAATTGTATTGAGCAAACATCTACGTCGCCGCATTGTCGCCGATTGTTACTTGTATGTAGCGTGGGTTTCTGGGTGTGCGCCCTGCTTTAGTTGGCGTCGTGGTCGCCGGCGTAGTTATAGCGATGAAAGTATAAACTCGATCGATTTCGGTCGGAAGTATGACGCAGCACGTTTTCCTATACAATATTTTAAGACCGACAGTATATTTTAGCGGATATCATCCAATTTAAACTTAATGTTAACGTGATCTTTTGCGTTTTTAGTTTAGATTCGAAAATGATTTTGTGTATGTTTTCTGCAATATAATGCGTAATTAAATAGCTTCATTCACTGATAGAACATCCTATATCATTGTTAAAGCGTACAGTAGACATTTCCAAAACGGCATATAAATTATAATGTTATATTCAGGCAAACACGTTTCAATGTAATTCAAGCATAGAAGTCTCACAGCACCGGAAGCTATACAAACACCATAAATCTCTTGGCTTCCTTCCGACTATAGTATAGTACATATTCTGCCTACCAGGAGTATATGTATAACGGGTTCAATCTGTTGATTGGAACTCAGCACCACTATTTACATTACACCTATAAATTCCAACCTCCTGTTTCGCAAAACACAAACCATTTCCCTAATTGAATTTGTGTTGTTTTTGCTCTTATGGAAAATTGGCTTTGTGCATTCAAAGCGAGGCGAGCGTGAGAAAGTGCATAACTTGTTTACATAACCAACACAAATTTACACGGAGTTTCTTATTTAGAAAATGTGCTGGGATGTCTACTATGATTGGTTGAGAGATGCTCCGAGATGAATAGTGAGTAAAACATTACGTGCTTCTTTGTTTACTCGACAGTGTATAATTTGGAATCTTTGCTATGTAACGGATAAGGACTGAGTGGTTGTATAATTTGAATTTTATCTTTCGAACGAGCTTAAAGTGAACATTGATAAAAGCCATATTATGGTATTGTACAGAAAATTAATAGAACATCTCTTTTATTTTTTTTATTCTTTGTATGGACTTGCGTTTGAACGCCAACTCACCTGATATTAATACTTATGTTAATTATAATTAGGTAAAAATTACCGAAGGAAAGGGAAAAGTGTTATATTGGGTTTCTAATTAGGAAATTCTCAGTAACTGCCCGGAGTCTAGGCTTGTGCCCAGTAAATGGCAATAGGCTCGCCCCCACAGAAATAGATAGAATGGCAAAATTGGAAGGGCGCGCGTGCCAACACTATGCACCATAGTGCAGGGCATTTCAAAGCCTTTCTCAGTACGCCTTATGACTTGTTTCTGTAAATACTGTAACAAAAACCCGCAAAAATGCCTTATTGTGTTGTTTCTAAGTGCAGAAAATTTGATTAAAGTTAATTTAAAAAAATTAATGACTTCAATATGTAAGGCGTAGTTTGTTGAAAGTTGCCACGCATGAATCGCAAGTAAAATTGTGATTACAACCATTCTATCTCTATCTATTTCTGTGCTCGCCCCCTATTACTTGGGACTTATAACATAACTGGTGAAATATGGGTGTACTATACACCTCCAAGGAAAACAGGATGTTATGTATTTGTAAGTATGTATGTAAAAATTACCACGTACATACTTTGCATGTATCTAGTCACACAAGGGCAGAATATGGTGGTATAGTAGTTTAACTGGTTCAGGTGGATTAAAAATTCCACGGATATCTTTAGATGAATCTGGGT
Organism: Asteroscopus sphinx; assembly: GCA_949699075.1. NCBI lineage: Eukaryota > Metazoa > Arthropoda > Insecta > Lepidoptera > Noctuidae > Asteroscopus > Asteroscopus sphinx. The sequence continues at coordinate 21,927,701 of OX453005.1, forward strand.
ATTCGTAAGGATTTCACAAAAGATCTTGAAGACTGGAGCAGTGGAGCGACAATATCAAAGAATATCCATTTTGCATTACACACGACAACGCCCAATTTACAATTTTGACAGAGAAGTGTGCCAAAAGACACAAAGACCATTTCCCCTAAATGACCTATAAAAACGATGTGGGCTACCAAGCGTCGGATACAATGTTTTCCTTTGATTCTCGATAGTGTAATGTCTTTGTCTATTATTTATGTCCGTGGTAAAATTCCACAATTCTGTTTACATAAAGTGGCTAGTAAATTAATATACATTCTTGCTGAACGTAGGCGCTTACGACTTAGTTTAAGTGCATGACGCTGTAATGCGCGAACGTTGGTGGAACGAAGGAATTTCTAGAGAATCCATAATTTGATTTGTTTGCTTCTACTTTTGGAAAAAAATATAAAGACTTTACCCAAAGATCAGCGTGGTGCACACCTTACATAACATAACCAGCCCATTATTATCTCAATGCCGGGCACGGGACACTTCTCAAGCTGGCCTACGTTGGGTTGGCAGACTACACACACCATCAAGAAATTTATGGAGCACTCTCAGGTGTGCAAGTTTCCTCACGATGTTTTCCTTCACCGTTAAAGTAAGTGTTGATCAAATTCAGATCCACACATGTATGTGAAAAGTCAGAACTGCGGGTCATGTTCGAACTCAGACCCTCCTGCATGGAAGGCAATTGGTTCAACCGCTAGGCCTACACACAGACCACACACCGTGTCACACATTTAGGCTTTAATTCTTTCTTACTCTGAGAAGAAGCCCGTATTCAGCAGTGTGGCAGAAATGGCCCGATTATAAAGCCGAGCCATCTTCGGTATAAATTTTCTCGAACGAGTCCAAAACATCGAGATACCACGACGAACGAAAGACTATAAAGTCGGTGAAAAGGCGATAACGTTCAAGTGGAGTTCGGTATTCGGTGACATTTACGCGGGATGGCCGATCCGATGGAGTATTTGACTGAATGGTGGCCAAGGTCAAGTCGGAGAAACCTGGGCCATCCGAAAGCGAGTTGGGTTGATGACATCGCAAAAACCGCGGGAAAGACCTGGATGAGGGATGCACCATATCGAAGCGGCTGGCAAAAACGAAAGGAGGCCCTATACCCAGTAGTAGGTGATACCGGGCTGGGATGATAACATAACATAACATAACATAACATCACGCCTGTATTTCCCCGAAGGGGTAGGCAGAGGTGCATAGTACACCCACATTTCGCCAGTTATGTTATAGTCCCATGTAATAGGGGGCAAGCCTATTGCCATTGACCGGCCACAAATCCAGACTGATGAACTGATGATGATGATGACTGATGACTGCTGGGATGATGATGATGAATTATCATAAAATGTATACCACTCCACTCCAATAGAACCAAGCCTATAGTTTACAGATGTGATGAGACCCACCAATTACATCTAATATACACTCACACGTGACATCTAAAATTGAACGGTATTCTCAGTTTTTCCGTAACATACATTTAACAATGTATTTTTGTAGCCACGCTTTACGATCGCGACGGGCGAGGGGTACATAAAGGGCGTAGCTGAGTCGAGTCTCCTTGGCCAGACTCGGGTCGCGGGGAGAAGCAGGGCTGAGAGTGTAGGCTGGTTTTATTATTGCACAAGTATTTATCTAGAGCTACGTTTATTAATTATCATGGGTGTTTTCAGAAAAAAATACCTTAGCAAAATCGTGGTGTCCCACAGTTTGTAATGTACTATGTGTATCATGTATGTGGGATACTATACCATGAAATTTTAATGTGATTGCAAGGTTTGGTAAATTGCATTGTTTTAATAAAGAAAGAGGCAATAAATAAATATAACATAGTTAGACGAGTTTTCTTCCTTTTTTTACAATCAGTACATATATTCGAAGGAGATATATGTGATAGGTACAGCTTAAATGCTAAGAAGCTCATTAGTAAGTGATTAAGAACTAACTATTTATTTCAGTAAATGTAGATAGTTAGATAGTATATATTTTATTGTACACCATGAAAATAGTAGTAAACAGGAACAACGTATAAATTATGGGTACATGGGCGGTCTCATCGCTAAAAGCATGTATATTTTATATCAGCGGTTCCTTATTCTTCAAAGAAAATGAAGTTTTTAAAACATAGTTCATAATATTCCTCAGCACTCTGCAAATGCAAATCATAAATAGTAATATCATACACGTTATATTTTATCACCCCAAGGATGTGTCCAAGGATTACATTTGTGTGTCAGCCCTGCTTCAGACTATTTATGTTGACGAGGCTGGGTGAGGTGACCTACCCGTGACCTTTGACCCGCAGCCTGTGACCTACATTGGGAGACGAATCGATACGCACCCCGCTGTATCTGTTGCCTTCGATAAGGACGCACTTCATTAAAACTTTTGATTGGTTGCCGTCTGCCAGCTTAGTGATAAAACGGTAATGGATTTCATTTTTTGCTTTTTCGACGTTTCTATTTTTGATGTGGCCAGTAGTGAATGTCGAATGAGGTCGGGAATCGGGGGAGTAATGCGATTTTCTTTGCGTTCGTTCATGCGATTTTTTGTCGGATGACGTATTAGGTTTGCGATATTTGTAGTGTGTAAGCAGTGACAAGTATCTGGCTCAATGCCTACGAGTATCATTAAATTTCACGTTTCTTTCAGTACGATCTAACGACCTGAATGAAAAGATGTGTAGCGGATGCAATACATTTTTAAGAGCAGTAAAGGAGTTCTGTTGGTACATTTTTATGACCATCGGCACTTGTTTATGAGTTTTAAATAAATGGTCATTGACATCAGTATTTTTATACCGATAAATAAGTGTGGCAATAAGTCTAAAATAAAACTGTATAATTAAACAGTTTTAAACACATCGACAGTTTCAAATCCGCTATTATAATCAAATACCTACAAAGATTTTTCTTACGTTTTTGTTTTTAAAACCAGTCGTAAACCGAATATTTTAGTATACCTGCCATTCTTCATTTCCTCCAACAAATTCCTAATGGTGAATTGGACCACCGGCACTCAAAACTAAATATTTTTAGCAATAACTCATAAGTAGGGCGCTGCGGTGCTTCGCCGACGAAATGTAACACTCTTGCGAAATATAACAATTTGTATGAGAAACATATTAAGTAACACAAACTGTAGCGTGTTTTGTTAGAGTTTTCTGTATTTTTGAGTTTAGAATTTTTTTATCCTTCTTTATGAAAAAAAATAAGTGAGAAAAGGGTATTTAACCGTTTTTTTTTTACATTTTTAGGTTGTTGCCACTATTGTTTAACGCTATTATTACGAGTGCAATCAAAATCACGTTCAAGACACTATGATTTTTTTCTTTGTCTACCTGTCTGTCTATATCTTCTTATTTAAGTCCAACTCATCTGATCGTTTTCTTTTTAAGGTTCTATATCTAAACGGAACAGAACTGGAGCGACCGACCATAGCTTGTAAGCTGAAGTGGCAGTGGGTTGCATTAAAAGAGCCTCCACTTGATCTATTGGCGCACCCTGGGCAGACAGCCCCGCTGTCAACCTGCTGACTGGCTAATCTTTTTCCCACGGCATGAGCTAATAATAATTATGTAGTTCATGTCGACATGATAAAAGAAAGTGGGCTGGCCATTTCTGTCGAAGGACAAATGGCCGCTGGAGCAGACAAGTCCTTGAGTAGAGATCACGAATCGGCAAACGCAGGGTAGGGTGCCCCCCGCCAGGTGGACCAATGACCTGAAGAAGGTAGCTGGGGGGACTGGATGCGGAAGGCAGTGGACCGAGTGTTTTGGCGCAACTTGGGAAAGGCCTATGTCTAGCAGTGGACTGTGATAGGCTGAGTTAATGATACCTAAACGGTGCCAACGGGACCCTATTTCTATGACTACGCCGTATGTCCGAACATCCATCTGTCTGTCACAGGCTGTATCTATTTAACCGTAATAGATAGCCAGCTGAAAATATGTGTAGTACTCTGGCCTCTTTCATGGAAAATAATGAAAAAAATATCTAGACCAAAACGAGCCCAGTGCTATGGAAACCTTTAGTGCGCGAGTCCGACTCGCTCTTGGCCGGCTTCTTCATTTAATTTTAAAACGAGAAAAATAAAATCGGTCGGCGAGTCTGATTCGCCCACAAAGGTAAACCCTTTGTGGGCGAATCAGACTCGCTCTTGGCCGGTTTTATAATAATAATAATCAAAGAGCAAAGAGCCTCGACCACCATCTCATGAGGCTCTCGTTAGGCGGCTGGGTCAAGGGCTTGATGCAGGAAGCGGTTCTCCTAGATACGGCGCGTATTGTTAGTAGGTTCCTTTCTCTGGAGCCCTGACCGCCGGTAGCTTGGTCCCTGTACCCGATACCGGTGGGCCACTATTTTTTATATTTTTAAATGTTTTTTGTTTTTCTGTTTTGTAAGAATTTTTACAGTGTAAATTATTAAAATAAATATTTGCTTAATATATAATATTTGTTTTTATTTGCTTTGTTTTATCATTTAATTTTAAAATGAAAAAATAAAATCGCTCGTGGATTCCATATTCCCCCTAACCTACAACATTGTTTCAACGACAAACCGATAGATAGCATGTCATACGCAAGCGAGCTTCATTTTTAGCGGAGTAAACAATATTACATAATAACACGCTTTCAATAAAACGAGTACGTACTTGACATTTTATGAATGAGCATTCTACCGGTGTAATAATATTTAATTTAATAAAGACGCCGTTTAAATACTTCGATGCTTTAGTGCCCAATTCATGATAGCCTTCGTTTCGATTGAATTGCTTAAAAGACCAACAACTACTGTGTCAGTTACATATAACTTTTATCATGTTGTGATTTTCCGATAGCTACTTCAGTAGGTACTGTGGCTCTATTCAGTGCATGTGCCACAACAAACACTAAAGCCGGCTTTTCACTACGGGATATAACATAAAACATATTACATCCTGAGATATAATTTAATATCGCTCACCATACTTTCAAATGGAACCCTTTACACTTAGATGTAATATATATTACATCCAAAACTACAAATATTTTTTCAACCGACCGAGCGATATTTTTAAGGTACCCCACACCGTTTCATGCCCCCGCGTCGCCCTCAGTTCGTGTCTGTGTGCAACCGAACTGAACGAAAATATATATCTCATAGAGCGAAGATGAATCGCGGGATCTAATTTATATTTCAGGATATAATATATATTATATTCCGTAGATAAAATCTCCACGGGTGTGACGCATACCTATCTTCTAAAACTTTTATTTTTTCAGTTTTTTTGTTCGTCACCTCCTTGGCACAAATAAGTTTTTTCTTTCTTTCTTTTACAAACCATACTTTAGAGAATCAAACTAGCAGATAAAAAATTATTAATAAGTTATGGATGTCTGCACCATGTGAACTGTAACAGACGGATAGTAGTCAAGATAAGCAATGAACACATTTTAGCCAAACCTAGTTGTATACAACCTTATTCTTAGTATACACTAAACCTCTTAAGGGGTCATTGTACTCATCATTATGAACAACTTTTACTCTGGGACCAAACCTGAAGTCTCGATAAAAATTTGCAGTTCCTTACATTTCGTCGATTTATGTGAACACAAAATGATGTTGGGATCAGCTAATTTTTTTTCAGATATTTCAAGGTTGTTTCTATGGTAAAAGTCATTCATAATGATATGTACAATGGCCCCAAAAACTAAGAATAAGGTTGTATAATGGTTGTATAGGTACATCTTACTTCAACCCTTAATTGTCAAAAAATACCAAACATTGAAAAATACTTGACTATGAATAACGCAAGGTGAACTTCATAAAGTAAAAACATATTTTTAACAAACTCCCTGTAGGTATACAGCCATATTGAGTTAAATTGCTGTTGCATTTACATCGCGATAACCCAATTCAATGCATGAATAAAGAATGTATAAACACGCTTTTATAATTTCACACAAATGGAGTCATTTAATATCGTATAAAAACATTAATGTATTTTCTTCTGACACCGTCCGCGTCCTTACAGATATTTTGAGTTACTAGAAAGCTTTGTCAAACTTGGTAGACCATTCCTA